>OZ012679.1:9751934-12316933 GCA_963942445.1 Argyra leucocephala | reverse complement strand
ATTATTTTTTTTTACTGTTATGTAAAAATTAGGCTGGACGAAATATTTTTCATTTAAATTAATTTGTTT
Source organism: Argyra leucocephala (assembly GCA_963942445.1). Classification (NCBI taxonomy): domain Eukaryota; kingdom Metazoa; phylum Arthropoda; class Insecta; order Diptera; family Dolichopodidae; genus Argyra; species Argyra leucocephala. The sequence goes on along the minus strand of OZ012679.1, from coordinate 12,316,864 downwards.
AATTATTTTTTTTTACTGTTATGTCCAAATTAGACTGGGCGAAATATTTTGCATTGAAATTAATTTGTTTAATTATTTTTTTACTGTTATTTAAAAATTAGGCTGGACGAAATATTTTGCATTGAAATTAATTTGTTTAATTATTTTTTTTTACTGTTATGCAAAAATTAGGCTGGACGAAATATTTTTCATTTAAATCAATTTGTTTAATTATTTTTTTTTACTGTTATGTCCAAATTAGACTGGGCGAAATATTTTGCATTGAAATTAATTTGTTTAATTATTTTTTTACTGTTATTTAAAAATTAGGCTGGATGAAATATTTTGCATTGAAATTAATTTGTTTAATTATTTTTTTTTACTGTTATCTTAAAATTAGGCTGGACGAAATATTTTTCAATAAAATTAATTTTTTTTATTATTTTTTTTTTACTGTTATGTAAAAATTAGACTGGGCGAAATATTTTGCATTGAAATTAATTTGTTTAATTATTTTTTTACTGTTATTTAAAAATTAGGCTGGACGAAATATTTTGCATTGAAATTAATTTGTTTAATTATTTTTTTTTACTGTTATGTAAAAATTTGGCTGGCCGAAATATTTTGCATTGAAATTAATTTGTTTAATTATCTTTTTTTTACTGTTATGTAAAAATTAGACTAAACGAAATATTTTCCAATGATAAAGTTTTAATGAATTTGTTTGATTATTTTTTTTTTTACGGTTATCTTAAAATTAGACTGGACGAAATATTTTGCAATAAAATTAATTTTTTTTTATTACTTTTTTTTTTACTGTTTTGTAAAAATTAGGCTGGATGAAATATTTTGCAATAAAATTAATTTTTTTTGATTATTTTCTTTACTATTATGTCAAAATTAGACTGGACGAAATATTTTTCAATCAAATTATTTTTTTTTACTGTTATATTTATGAACTTGCCTTTTTTTCCACTGATTAAATAGATTTGCTTTCGAAATTGTATTCAAATTAAGCCTATGACGATTTACATATTTAAATTTAAGTCTATTAAAAAATAAAGAATAAATGAATTATTTTGTGTCTGGGCTCGTATATATATATAAAAATATTTGTACCTCATATACATTATAATATAATATTGATTGAAAATTTGCTATTTTAAAATGATTTGAAATTTAAATTGCAATTTGCTGTACTCGTAATTAAATAAGTATATAGAATATTTGTATACAGTTCTTCAGATTTCTATTTTTTCATTGATTTCGAAAAGTTAATGACCGAAATAGATTACAAAAAAAAATAAAAATTTAAATCAAAGTGATTATTAAAAAAATATAAAATTATTATTTATGAGAAATAAATATCATGTCATAATTTTCAATTTATTGATTTCAATTGATTTAAATTTCTTTAATTTATTATTATTCATTTTTTATTTTTTATTAAAAATTAATTTATAAAAAAAAAATATTCCATATAAACATTTTAAAAAATTCAACAACAACAGAAGCCACAGCTATATAGTAACAAAGACAATATCTGATAATGATTGACAGTTAAATATGAATGACGGAGGAAATTATAGACTTTATTAATGTTTTTAAGATTAGAAATATGTATGTTTTGACAGATACACATATGTACATACAAACTCAAGGTAAATGACCAAGTAGGAAGTTAAAGAAAACACTGGAAATACTCTGTAAATGAAGTGCTATTCAAAATTAACAATTAGATGATTCGGTCATTGAACCGAGACATCTTTGAACTGTGTCCATTAAGTCCTTGAATCAACTGAATGTTAAGGTAAATTGAATGTTCTTTTCATAATTCATAAAATAAATAGTTCTACTATAGTTGATAGCGACCCTAGCGACAACTAGTAGAAATAGCAAGCGACATTAAATAGCAAATCAAGCGATATTAAAGTAGAATAGCAACAGTAGACTAATCATATTACTTTGTTAAAAAAAATTTAATGCACATGTCTCAGAACGACAGAATAGTTGTGACCAATTTTTTTTTACTTCGAAAGAGAGTGAAAAGGACAAATGACAATTGATGTAAATACAATTTACATTTAATTCAATCAAATCTGGAGGATCTGATACTTGAAATGAGGCGATTGAAGTGTTAATATACCGACAGTCAATATCCAATTCAATTCAGTAACTATACTAATATACCCGTCATGGGTTAATCTGGCTTTAAAAAAATTATTCTTAAAATCATTTACAATATTTCAATATAATAGCCAGGATATAAATAGGTATAGGACATCAATATTAACATAAACAATATAAATTTTGTGGTTGATAATATCCCGCTATATGGATAAGCATTCAAAAAGAAAAATAAATTAATTCTAAGAGACTTGCGCCATTTGCCAGGTTTTATGAATGATTCACAATATAAAATTCCTTTATCTCATTCAATATTTATCGGATAAAATAAAAAAACTTAACAAAAAAAATGTACGTTCTTAAATATTACATCAAATAATATAATTATAATAATAATAATAAAACAATAAGAATTTATTAAAAATATCTTTTTAAGAAAAATCTTTAATCAGAGATCTTATCTCTCATTAGTGTTTATCCCTATTTTAAATATTCTGTTTTTTTTTATTTACTTAAATAGGGATACAAGAACAAATTAAAATTAATTTTTTTTTTTTATTTATTTTAATTCATTTAAAAGTAACATACATTTACATTTTATTTTATTTTTCTTTTATTTTTATATGAAACAGTAAAAAATGAAAAAAAAAAAGTCAGTAATTCAAAAAAAACAAAAAAAAAAAAATGAAAATCACAAATTCCAAAATAATATTTTTCATCTTCTTTTCTTCTTTTGTTTTTTTTTTGTTTTTTCGTTTTTTTTTTTTTTGTTGAAAGACCTTTAAAATACACTTACTTACTACATTTTTTTAATCTGAATCCGGTTTAATGAAGCACTTAAATATATTGCAAAAAATTTTACTTACTTAACTTAGTTTTACATCCATACATATTATCATCATCTCAATTTAAATTAACAGTACTTATCGAAATTATAATGCCATGTTAAATGTTCTACTATAGGTTAAATGTTCTACAAGAACATCTTGATACTAGCCATCAGCGAAGAAACCATATCGAAACAAATCAGAAGACGGAAATGGAGATGCCACACACTCAGAAAACCGTCAAACAACATTGTATGAGCTTAGAATAGAACCCACAAGGTACAAGAAGACCCAGTTGTGCAAAGAACACCTGGCGATAAAACAAGACCTACAAAAAACAAACTTAATGTGGGAACAAGCAAAAACAGCAGCTACCAATCGAGTACGATGCAAATGTCAAGTGGAAGCCCTATGCTCCCAAGAGGAGTATGGAAAGAAAAAAATTTCGAACAAGTAATAAAATTATTTTATTTATTTATTTATTCATTGGGTCTGTAGGCAACTTTTCAGACCAACTTCAGGTCATTTTCCTTTCGGAAAGTGAACCTGTAAAATTATTTTATTTGAAATACATTTTTAGTTTCCCGAGACCAAATATTATTACACTTAGAAAATTAGTAAACAATACTTCACAAATCCCTAAAGAAGCCAGAAGACGTTATCTACCAAAAAATAACACTTGGCCGAAAGGTCGATACAACAACACACAATAACTGTTTTTACAAAAATTTATACTTTAGAGTAATATCTCTGGGGTCCAAGAACTGGTGGAATTTTATAGTACCTAAAATATGAACGTTTGATAGATAGAAGATCTAAAGTTAGGGTAAATTTGATTGGATTTGATAGAAAACGAAAATAACAGCTAAAAACAGAATACAATAAAGCCCAATGCTCTAAAAAAGAAGTAAAGAAATACCAAAAAAATAGATCTAAAGACAAAATAATAAAATATTATTAATTAACTGGACTAAAAGTATCTTTTTAACCTAGTACTGTACAATATAAATACCGATTTTAAATAATGCATACATCCATACATTCACACATGCATTTTAAAATTTACTTTAATATTAAATTAAAAAAAAAAAAATTGAAAAACTCATCCAAATAAAAATGAAGAGAAGAAAAACAAAAAAAAAACAAAAGAAAGAAACTGTTCCATTCATATTCTGGAATTTAATCATCTCCTCAATCATTTGAAGTACCTGCGTTTTCTTTTTCCTTCTCTTTCTAAAAAAAAAAAAAGCAAAAATAAATAACAACAAAAATATAAAAAAAGGTATTTGCTTGTTTCTTTGTCCTGTCCTCTCCAATAGAAATGCAAAAGACCTAACTTAAGGCTTTACAACATTCACAATAATAATAACAGTCATAAGAAAAAAAAATAACAAAAACAGTACAAAAAAACGAAAGAAAAATGTAGTTATGATGAGAGAAGTGAGAAGGGAAAAAAGAAATCGAAAAGCATGAATCATAAAAAGGAACTTGCTTAAATATTTTTCTATAAATATTCACATGCATATCATACACACATCCATACACATATATATATATATGCATGATGGATAAAAGGTATGAGAGCCTATGCACAATGGATTCAAAAGTGCAGAAAAGTATAACACATTAAAAGAATGAGAAATGGTGATGATGATCTTCCTTGATGTTGATATTAATGATGATGATGATGATGATAATGATGATTATGATTATGATGATGACTGTGTGTGAACGGGACCGAAACCGACGAAAATATAATAAAAAAAAGTAAAATAATAATGAAAAAAACGAAAACATGAATTAACTTGCTTCAAAATACAAATTCTTATTCACAGTTTTTAGGATATTAAGGAGAAATAAAATATTTTTTAAACTAGTTTTTCTTTTTTTTTTGCAGTATAGGTATCTGTAGGTATGCATGGACATATTTATATAGATATACATATATGTAGAAATACTTGCACAAACATGTACAATTTTAAATTTATTCAAACAAAGATTTGTACAGTTTTATTGGAAAATATTATTTTTTGAAATTTATCATTTACATTGCGATGAGTGCCCAGAATATATTGGAGGGTGGGGGAGGGTTAGAAGGGGGATATGAAAAGATGGATTTAGAAAAAACAAAAAATAGTTCTAGGGTCCAGAGTAAACAACTGGAATAATAGTACAGAAGTCATTCAGAGTCTAAAAACTTGAAAGAATTAATACAGGCTCGTTTTATGGCAGACTAAGAGCTCGTTCTAACCTAATCATTCATAAATAAATTAAAAAAGGTATATTATGTGTAATACAAAATTCATTAATGATCTGAAAACTTCTAGATCTGCAAATTAATTTTGAAAAATTGAAAAAATCTGCAAAACAATTCTGAAGAATTATAAAAATCTGAAAATCGATTCTGATGAATTATAAAAATCTGTAAATCGATACTGAAGAATTATGAAAATCTGCAAATCGATGCTGATGAATTATAAATATCTGCAAGTTCTGATGAATTTTAAAAATTTTCAAATCGATTTTGACGAATTATAAAAATCTGCAAATCGATTCTGATGAATTATTAAAATTTGCAAAACGATTATGGCAGACCATAGAAATTTGCAAATCGATTTTAACGAATAATTGATTTTAATGAATTATAAGAATCTGCAAATCGATTCTGACCAATTATAAAAAATGAAGAAATTTTTAAATTTAAAACTATACGGAATTACAGTAAGCATTGAAGTAAGATTTTCCACCCTATGCCCCACAGATGGGGTTACAGGACATTGATAATGATGATAATTGAAGTAAGCTTTTATGGTCTAAAAACCACTTCTAATTTGATATCAAAGTGAATTAGTAGAATTATACTTCAGAGATCAATTTCATTAAAATAGGAAATAGTAATAGAAAGCTTCGGATCGGACTCCTGGGATGCAGGACCTATTATTTATCATCACTTGAATCGCAATACAATTTACATTGTATTGATGACAGACAAAGAAAAAAATATAATTTTTTCAAAGGCTTCGATCTTTACTCATTGGACCTCATAACTATCTTCTTTACATCATATCTTAGAGTCATTATACTATATTAACAATATACATTGAACACTGTTTTGTTGAAAGCTATACTGAATATCTTTAATTTGGGCAGTTCCATTATCTAGAAAATATAACAAAATCTAATCCATAATTTATGAAATTTACCATCTTTGTTACGATTTAAAATAATTTTTTTTTTTCACCTTTTTTTAATTTTAAATAAATTTTTTATTTCAAATATAACTGTTTTATAACAGAAATATTTTGAATTTACCGATAACTATATATGATAACATTGATAACATAATATAAATTAAAATTACTACTAAACAGACAATAACAATTGTGTACTAGGTATATAAATACAAACGAAAATGACTTGTAATGAAAAACACAGGTTACAAACTACAATCTGAAAGCTACCATATCCACCACAAACCGAAACAAGCACAAATCGTAATAATGTCACTTAATTGATCGAATTCATTTTGTCTTGATAAATAATTGGATCAAATTCATTTTACAAAATGCTTAAAATAGTATAGGAAATTTGACATAGAAAAAAATAATTTAATTAAAAAAAAAATAACGATCTCAATTAAAGCAGAAAGGAGTCCTTAATGTCAAAATATGTGTTATTTTTACAATTTTTCATGATGATAAATACATTGGTTAGTAATGAAACCAAATCATAACGTACTCAGAATGAAATATTTAATCCAAATATAGAAATAATTATAAAAGAAGAAAATAAAGAAAACAATTGTTTTTAAAAGAGAAGACCCTTTGTTCTGTCTTCTGGGGCATCAAATTAAACTTTTTAAATATTAAAGTATGGTAAGTATAACTAATTAGACACAATACAATATACATGAATTACAGTATCAACTACAGTCAATAGTCAATAATAAATTGAAATAAATGTATTGTAGCGATGTGAGTATGGTCTCAAAATTTCAAACAGTACTGTACATTTATTTTAAAATAAAAGAAAAAAAAAATTTTTTTTTTGCAAATTTAAAAGATTTTCTGGTTACTCTTTTCTTTTTAAACTATATAAACTGTGCCGGTTATCTTTACTAAACTCATATATCTATATATATGTAATATAAACACTCATATCTAAATATGCACATCTATAATACACTCGTCCATATAAAAAAAATATATATATTTTTTTTTTGTTATTTTTTTCGGGATTTGAATAGGATGTGAATATCCACAATTCTGGTGGACTTGAAATTATTTTTTGTTGTTGTTTTTTTTTTTTTTACATTTTGCTGCTTGGTTGGTAATGATGTTAATGTTAACTGCTAAAATTCCTTTAGTACTTCCATGCATACAAATATATATACATATATACATATATATCTACTTAATATGTATTTTGTTGTTGTTCAAGATTGGAATTCAGCAGGTTTTTCATTTATTTTTTAGTTCTTTTTATTATTATTGTTGTTGTTTTTATCTTTTTGAATTTCTTCTATCTTACTTAAATACATTTTTCTTCACATTTATTATAAATCCCAAAATACAAAAAAAAAAAAAAAAATACAAAAAATTAAACTACAAGAAAATCGAAATTTTTTTTTTTTTTAAAGTTAAGCCTGCCGCCGGTAAAGGATTATTAGTCCTTTTTTTAAATGAAAAATTATTATGTGGATTGCAAATTGCGAAAATAAGAATAAAAAAAAAATAAAAAAAAAATGGAAAATATTCTAAAATTGTAGGTAACTTAACATAACTAATATGTTATTTTTTTTTTTTAATTTTAAATAGATGTAGGTTTAAATTTAAATATTTAGATACCTGTACATATAACTATATACATATATATATATTTTTTTTTAATAGGTATGAATTTGTATGAAAAACTTGTAAGATTAGTGAAAAATAAATTAGTACATACTTATATACTTATATTTTATAGTTAATAGTGAATTTTTATTACTGTTCTACAACACAAGATGGGTTTAATGCCGTTAGAAGATTAGGTAAAGTTTAACAAAAAAAAAAAAAATTTAAACTGTAATTTTATCAGAAATATAATTGGTGACAGTAGGCATTTTGGGTGTATATTACTTATAAATATTTTGAATTGAGAAGGGTTGAGATGATAGTAGTGGTTTTTAATCCAGAACACTTAAACTATCATACAGAACACGTATCTAAGCTATTTTGATTGGTTCAGTGTAATAAAACTATATCATCCAAAACAGTTAAGCTATAGTGATTAGTCCATAGTGATAGATTTGCATTGTGATAAATGCACAATTCTTAGATCCACTGTGATAAGTGCACACATCTTAGGTCCATTTTGATTACCACAGAATCGAATTTCCACCCGTTAAACCATTTCGAGTTTCTAACAGAAGTACTTGATTTATTTAACAACTGCTATTTTCAGTTCTTTATTATCATATTTTTAATTTTTTGTTTTTATTTTTGAATTGGATATCTTTATAATTTCCAGGATTTTCTAAAATAAGATATAAATTCCAAAGTTGACACTCTTGATAGAAAAATTTAATTTTCGTTCTTGTTTTTTTTTTTTATTTTTTTATTTTTTTATAAATTAAGTTATCAAATGAAAAAACATAAAAAGAAAAATAATTTTAATATTAAAGAAAAAAGACTTGATTTCATTCTATAATACTAGAGGAACCCTGTGGAGTTGCACAGGAATGGATTTTTTTTTTTAATTTTTTGTATGGCAAATTTCAAAAATAATAACTTGGAAGACAACACAATTTTAGTTGAAGTAAAATTTAGTAAACATAGAATGTGGCAATAGATAGGAGTCAATTTAAGGAGTTTATTTCCACTATAAAATATCTAAATAAAAAGACATATTTTTGATATTTAATTTTAATTTAACTCTTTTAGACAGATCACACATAATTGTGTATTCATTCGTGAAACAGTAAAAATTAATTGTAAACTGTAATTATAACTAATATAATAAAAAATAGAACGGTAAAATTTTCTTTGAACATATATATAATATAAACTATAGATTTGGGACTAGTTAGTTAAAATAAATGATTATTAAAAGCTGTAAATTAAATTTTTATTAAGTAATAAGTAGAATAATATATTTTCCCATAATTCACATAATTTCACATAAATATTTAGTGACGTTTCACTGTTATTATACTTTGTACATATACATTACTAATTATTGTGTAGTATATAACCTTATTAATGAGTACAGCGACTTGCTCATTACATCTATCATTACTACATTATTAATGATTCTATAGAACATACAGCATTAATTAATATTGTAATTTGCTCATCAAATCACTCATTAATACCCTCTCTCATCACATCGCTCATTTCACAATGACTTGCGCATCATAATGCTCATTAATACATTTTTGATGAGTGTATTGTGTATACATTACTAATGTCGTATATTGACTTGCTTATCACATTGCTCATGTCTTTACTCAATCACTATTCTTATCAAAAGGTATTGACGATTATAATGCACACAATTAACGATTACTCATTCAATATCGGTGATATTCTATCATACAATCGGTGAGCTAGTTATATATTAAATATAAAAATCAAAATATATAAATGAGTTTAGTACCGCCGCTAAAAAAAAAAAAATTATCACTACAGTCATCTAATCGCTCATGATTATAGCTCATGATATAATGAACTCATTAATGAGCTTGTTCATGAGTGTGTTGTCAGAACAGCAATTTCTTATATAATCGTTTATTATATCAAATCAAAATATATATAGTTAGGTCTAAATGAGTTAGTCGCCAAAACAAAATTAATTATAGTACATGCACCTAATTGCTCATTATATGCTTATTAAAGAACTCATTAATGAGCTCTTGAATACAGTGTTATATTATAATCACTCATGATATTAAATCAAAAAATATATAAGATAAGTTAGCCGCTAGAACAAAACTCATCACTTATCACTCATGATATATGCTCATTAATGAGCTCTTTTACGAGATCTTATTTAGTGTGTTATCAGAACAGCGATTGCTATATTACAATTGCATGATATTAAAAAAATACATAAAATGAGCCGGCAGAAAAAAACTCAAAACTAATCACTCATGATATATATGCTCATTAATGAGCTACTGATGATTGTGTTGCCATGGCAAATACTTTACAGAAAACTAAATATTTTTTAAGGAGAAGATTTTTTTTTTTTGCTAGGAATAAAATTAATGTACAAACATTATGAAAAAAAAAAAATAACTGTAAGAAAATTTAATGAAAAATATTTTCTATGTACCAGACCAGAACAATTTTTTTTGTTTCATTTCGCGTGAAATGGAATGTAACATTTAGATTACAATATTTAAATAAATAAATATATTATATATTTTTTTCTTTCTAATCCATTTTTCTATTTTGTATTATTATTTTAAAATTTAAATTTATGTAAAAAAAAAAAAAAAAAACCAAATAATAATAAAAATTCGTAATAAATTAAAAATAAAAGAAAAAAATGGTTATATGTAAAAGTTTTTTACTTTAGTTATATATAGATTAAAACTAATATTGCGATTATTTAAAGTCAAGTGAAAATATTCTATATATATATAATAATATATATGTATATATACAATATACACCAACAAAGTACCTACATTTTAATATTAAAACATTCCATTCTTAATTTTTTTTTTTTTATTTTCATATTCTTGTTTTTTGCGTTTTCTTGTTTTTTTTTTTTTTTTTAAATTTATGCACATTTCTCAAACTGAAAAACAGGACAGGTAAAAAAAAATTATTCTCTTTTTTATTTTACTCAATTTTTCTTTTTATTATTATATTTTCCTTACCATTCTTTATGGTGATTATAATATAGTGATGATGTTGATGATGATGATGATCATGATGATGATGCATACCATTATTTAAAAGTTTTTTGTTTTTATTTTTCTTTTTCTTGTCTTTAATAATCTGAAATCCTAAACTTTCAGAAAATATGTTTTTCATTTTTATATTTTTGTTGTTGTTGTTATTGTTTTTTTTTTTTTGTAGATTAATAATGTGTTATAGTTGTTACTTTACTTGGAGCAAATATAAATGTTCCTTTGATGATATGAGGCAGAACAAGGATATAATATGCATATATATATATATATATATATATATATATATATATATATGTAGAATAATATATATAAACACATTCATACACTTGAGTTAGTGTTATGAATTATGTGTTCATTTTATAGTATATATGTATGTAGATATGTATGTAGTAGAGTGTACCTATCTGAAAATATGTATGATGATAAAATTTCTAGTGGAATTTATCGAAATTTTGTGAACGCATTTTTCTGTAAAGTTTTTTCTGTTTTTTTTTTGTTTTTTTTTTTTTTTTTTAATTTGAAATTATAATTTTGAACAGTTTTTTCTTAATGCTTACATATTGTGAGTGAGTCATTAGAATTATTAGAATAGTTGGTTGGGTTTTGTGGTTAGTTTTATAGTTGACGCAAATATTTAATTTTCACGCACGTATGCAAATAATTAAGCTCATATATATTGTATGCTTTTTTTGGTCACAGAATATTTTGTAAACTTGTAAATCAAATAAATTTTATTTATTTGGACTGTATTTGAATTCGAATACGACAATTTTAATGATCAAATAAAAATTGTTTGGTTGACATGCATAATACTTTTGGATATAACTTGATGGAAGGTTGTGTACTGTACACAATTATTTGAATTTAAATTCTGGATTACAAGATTGTGGATGACAAAATTAGAATTATATAAAATTATGTACTACGAAATTCTGGGAATAGCTTAAATGTTTTGGTTTTTTAAAAAATTCAAAATTCAGTTTTGCAAAACCAGAATTTTGATATGAACGCTTGATGGACAAAATATTTTTACTTGATATGGATAGTATTTTAACAATCCAATAATTTTTTTTTTAATGTTTTTTTTATAATAACTATTTATTGAGCTCAAGTAAAATTGTGAACTAAAGATCGTGTGAAACTGGTTAAACATAAATAATATAAATAAATGTTTGTTATTACTCTACTAACAGTCTGTTTTTATTTTTTATCTAACGGTGTGGACCTCTACTAACCTTATGCACAAAAATATAGCATGCTTTCGATTTTAATAGATGTCTGATTTGCTTGTCTAAACATTAAATCTGACAGTAAATAACAAATATATGTATATATACATATATATATATATATATATATAAATATACAAGTTGTACCAAAATTGTACTCTGCACTTTCCATTAATATAGACGTCTGATGATGTAGTTACTCCTAAACATTAATCTGACAGTATATATTAAATAAATAATCACTTAAAGCTAGGAAGTGATTGTGAATGTCAGAAGAAAGAAAAAAATTGTATGGGAAGGAGAAGAAAGGTGTTATATATTTAACTCGATAAGTATTAGGAATTATGGGGTTTTATAGTTTTTTTTTAAAAATTAAGTGCTATATATATATAAAAATTATGTTCGAATTCTGCGCATTTATTTATTTTATTAATTACTAATATTTAATTAACCCATTAATACGCAATAAATTATTGTGTATTTATTTTATTAATTATTAATATTCAAATTAACCCATTAATATTCAATACATTTATAAATATATACCATAAGTAATGTGATTAAGCCCATAAATTTCCATTTTTATTTTGAAAATTAAAAATATAGTAAATATACTTATTTTCATTAATATGACCACATTGACAGTGCAGCTTCTCTTCAATCATCAGCAGTTAAGTAGTTCTTAATCGAAAATTAAGAATGCAGTATAGTTTAAAAAAATTTTTAAGTGAAATAAGCTTCTTAGCTATAGTCAACTTTTAGGTAAATGGTCAGTTTTTGTACAACTACTAAGCAAAAACTACAAGTAGACTTCTTGAAGAAGACATCTACTTTTTTCTGCTAGAACTAATCTATTACATCTATTCTACTTCTCTTCTTCTAGAACTGATCTACTTCTTGTGTATACCTTGAAATGGACAATACGTCGTAAATACAACCAATTTTCATACTTTGGTGTTGGTATACGAATATTATATTTGTAATTACAGGTATACTTGATTCGACTATACAGTGTGTTTACAAATGTACTTATCACTTAATTTTGGAATCTTTATAATACTTCTATGACCAATTTGACATCCAAATACTATAGAGTTGTATATCATATGACCAGATTAGTTTGACAATTGATTTATACAAGGGTGTTTTATTATTTAGTAGCAATTGTCCAGTTTTACCAGTTTACCAGTATAAGTACACACTTCTGAATTTCAAACCGATCTATATTATGTACTGTACACACTTTTGTCAGTTTAGACATCTATTCTAACATAGGTAAAAGACTTGGATATAATTGGAGGAACACCTATTAAAATAAACATATTATTTGCTAATTTAGATCAATTTACTTCAATTCTAACCTCAAACGTTAAATAAGTATTACATTTTAAATTTAACTCTATAGAGATACTAATAGAGTTTCTAATCATAAAAACTAAAACTTTAAAAAACAAAATTACGAAAACTACAAAAATGTATTTTAATGGTAAGAGCACACAACACATTTAAAACACCCAAATTATCCTTTTATGATACGCTCTATGAGCAAAATTACACTTTTTTCAAATAATATTCTAATATATGAATATATATATATAAATATATTTATATATATATATATATATATATAAACATTTATAGTATCTAATAAACAAATTTAAAATAATGATAAAACATTTTGGAAACATTCATTACTCTTATGGCAATTAAGTGCTTAAACATAGACACAAAAACAAAACTTAATTTTCAAATTTTGAGAACCCTTAAGGTCCCGAAAGAGAATAAAAACCCAAAACTTTGTAAAATTTAAATTTTACTTTTAAACTTTCATTTCTAATTCATGAATTCAAACCAAAAAAAAAAAAAAAACAAAATAAAATCATAAGAAATAATAAAAAAAAAAAAAATTTAATCTAAAAAAGAGGAAGGATAAAATAAAATTTTTTTATTATGGTTTTTGTTTTTTTTTTCTAAAAATCTTTTGTTTTTGTTTTTTTTTTATGAAAATTTAGAATAAATAAAATAAAAACAATAAATGAAACCAGGATAAAATATTTTGCTAGCGGCATCTTTTTTAACATGTTTAAAAAATGAAAACAATTTTATTTAAAAATGTTTTCCTTATTTCTTTCTTATATGTAACAAACCAATTCAGTGATTCTCAAAATGTTGTAGTTGTGAAATTTAATAAATAAACTTTTTCATTTAATTTTTTCTTGTTTATGTGAACATATTTTTTTACTGAAATTTAAATAATAAATAAATAGGGCATAATAATAAATAAAAAAATAATAATTAAGGGATTAGGGTTGTGAGCCTAATGAGTTGACTAATTCTAATTGTGACCATATTTTCATAAAAATTAGTAATTGCATGGATTTGTGATTTTAATTGATTAATTTGACATTTATCTGGTTTATGTCTTTGAATTAGCCAATTTGAAATGTTTCTAATTCATGACATTTCAATTCTAATTGAAAATATATTTAAATCAATGGTAAAATATATATTTTTTTAATTAATTTATATATTATATTTATATTATTTGTTAATTTGTTAAATTGTTAAACTGATGTTATTAATTTTTATATTGTTGAATTGTTTAATTTTTTGCTGTTTTAGATTATTTGTTATATTTCCTAGATATTAAGTGTTAAATATATTTTGTAAATTTTTAAATATTAACTATTTCGTTTATCTTTCGGAAAGAGAAAGGGTTTTCAGTTGGCCTGCAGATTAATCTGTTGGTCCACTGTTAAATAAATAAATAAATAAATAAATTGATAACTGAACTGATTTTGCATTACATATTTATTTATTTTTTATTTATTTAAAAAAAAACGAAAGCAAGGATTTTTACAATATTTTTTTATTTTAAAAATGAAATTTATATTTTATTATATTAAGTACAATTAACGAAAAAAAAAATACAATATTAATATTAAATACCAAATTTTTATAAGTTAGTAAAATAATTATTTTCTCATTGCGGATGGAACTATAATTCATAGACAATTTGAAGAATGTTTAGTGACCCGTGTTCATTAACAAAGTGATTGTTGCAATTTATATTTGAAATTTATACGAGACATGGAGGATAAAAAATGACTAGTGACATTGATGAAAGTAACACAACATAACATTTGTTTATAGGTTCGTTTTTCCTGTATACACGTGTGTCTTCTACAGTTATTTATTGTAAAATTAAACTGGCTTCATTTGTTGTCTAGGGAATTAGAATTACGTATACTTTTCAAATTACACACCCTTAATGTCATATATTTTGTACTCCATCAAAAAAAATTGGTAATGAAAGTTTGAGAATGTCTGATGAATTTTAATTATTGCATTTTGAACAGTTTTAAGTTTTTAATATACATATGGTTAAGCCAGTCAATTTAAAAGCAAATAAAAAGTGTAGAAAAAATTTTGATTTACCCATCAATTATGGATTTAGATTATAAGGTAAATTACACACCTGTTATAGGGTAAATCAATCATTGATGGTATGTAAAGCTAAATTTTTCTACATATAAATATAAGTTTTTAAGTAAATTTAGTGTAAGGTTCTGTATTATTAAATTTTTATTGGATATTGAAATGGCCTCGGTATGGACGTTGGTGTCAGTGTTGTTACAGAATTATTACTTACAATTTAATTAAATGTTTATAATGATTTCTAGGGAAATAAATCAATTCAGAATAGGAAAGTAACGAATCATGTAGGGGGTAGTATTGGAAGGGCCTCAAAAGCCGTTGGTGTTGTTGGTGTAATGTTACAGGCCTTAATCCTAACCAAAATAAAGTTTCATAATTTGATTAAGTATTTATAGTGATTTCTAGGGGGGAAATAAACAAATCTGGAATAGTTTTATTGAAGAGTAAAGAATCATGTAGAGCTAGAAGTGATCCGGAAAATTGAAACAAACGGAATTTTTTGTGTTGTGGTATCATGAACCCTGACATTTATTTTATTATTATAAGATTAATCTGTTATTATTGTGTTGGAGATCGTTTTATTAATAACGGTTTTTTTTTGATTAAACGATTTAATAATAAGTTTGTTCGAGTACAAGAAATTTTATGAAATTTTATGAAATTCTATTAAATTTTTTTAAATGTTAAGTTTTATTGATTTGCTTCTTACAAAAATTGAGCAAATGAGTGAAATAAAGGTTCTCAATTTAAAGGTTTTGCAAAAACAAATATTATTTGTAAGAATGTAACATTTGTTGTTTTGAGATGTCGAAAATTTGTTGTCACTTGTCAGTATTTCCTAATGTAAATTTCTCAACATTTTCAAAATTGTTTGTAAGAAGACAAATTTGCATATTTTAATTTCAAAATAATTTTGTTTTTTATTATTTTAGCTTAAATTTAATGTTTTTATTAAATTTTAAATGTTCTCAATTTGAAATTTTTGTAATATTTTTTAACCAGAACAAATCAAATATGACTTAAGCAGTATCATGTTTAAAAGCTGTTTGTCATACTTGTTACAAATTATTGATTTATTTCATATTTTAATATAAGTATGTATAGACACAGAGATGGAAACTAATGCATTATTTCCATAGTGCATTAGGTTTACATTAATATTATTTTGTAATGAATTTTGTAATGAATCATACAATACATTAATATTAATTTTTTGAATTATTAATTAAAAGTAATGCATTAAAATTATTTTTTTGAAATATTAATTAAAAGTAATGCATTAAAATAACTCATTAGATTCAAAAATAATACAT
Source organism: Argyra leucocephala (assembly GCA_963942445.1). Lineage (NCBI taxonomy): Eukaryota > Metazoa > Arthropoda > Insecta > Diptera > Dolichopodidae > Argyra > Argyra leucocephala. The sequence goes on along the minus strand of OZ012679.1, from coordinate 12,300,045 downwards.
TACATATAATTAATGCATTATTAAAATTATTTTTTTTTAATTATTAATTAAAAGTAATGCATTAAATTAATTTATTACATTAAAAAATAATGCATTACATATAAGTAATGCATTATTAAAATTAATTAAAATTATTTGAATTCAGTACTTTTGAATTACTTTTGAATTAAAAAAATATGATAATTCAAATAATTTGCATTATTTTTTGGTACATTATATGTAATGCATTATTTTTGAATATTTATAATGAATTAAAAAAATTAATGCATTGTATTGTATCCAATTAATAATAATCCATTAAAAAGTAATACAAAATTCATAGCACAGGTAGGTAGACAGGCAGCCAGTCAAAGTTGGTACTTTTAAACCAAAGAAGTTCATTGTGATAGCACTATCAGAATGAATATTGTTTTTTATTATTTGTTAAACCAATTCAAGGTCTTTACAAAGCAATTGAGTCATTTAATATTTATTATAATATAAAATAGTTATGTTTTGACAATCAATTTTATTGGGATGTTTTTAATCATGTAATTAAATTTTTCAATTAAAAGTTAAATTTTTTTTCATTTTTATTTTCTGTAACCGATATTTCCGAAGTTGGGAACTTCCTTAATCAGTCAATTTCTACTAATCTTGATTTGTTAGTGAAAGAAAATCTGACTTTTAATAGAAATATATAAAGTATTTTCATATATATATATATATAGTTATATGTGTATTATATTTTTCTCTGAATTATTATTCAAATCTAACTTAATTTAAATCAGATTTGAGGCGTTGTTATTGTACGCCATATCATATACCAATCAAAAACAACAAATCTAAAATTAATTAAAATGTAAAATAAAAATACTGTTCCATACACACAAATGAATAAAAGTTTCAAAATAACTGTTTTAAAATCAAATAACAAAAAATTCCTTTAGAGTTAAGAGTTTTTTTTTATTTTTTTGTTGTTTTAGTTTTTGTTATTTTGTTTGTTTTTTCTATTTGAGAAAATCATTTGAAAATTTTCATTTTTCCTGCTTTCTGTTTTTTCATTCAATTCAATTTTTTTTTTTTGTCATGTTTATTGCACAACATATGATGATGACATTTGAAATTTTCATATCATTATTAGATGGAAATAATTTCAATTCAGTTCTATTGAAATTTTTTCCTATTTTTTTTTTTTCTATCTGTTTGTGAATAAAAAGTTGCACTAACAACAAAAAACAACTTGAAATCAAAAAAAAAAAAAAGAAAAAATAATGAAACAAAAGAAAACATGAAAATGAGAACTGAAGAATCATTGTACAGATATTTTAAAAGCTTTTCTTTTTTTTCACTTAAATTCTAAAAAACAAAAAATAAAAAACAAAAACAAAAAAAATCATTTCAGTATGAAACAAAAAGTAATAATAATTATACACATATTTCACTAAATATTATAAAGAGATAGATACATTTTTTTAATCTTCAGATGAATAGTTACTTGTATGGGTTATGTTATATATATATATATATATAGAAAAAAATATGCATGTACTAGATTTAAGTAATGTAATGAAAAAAAAAACCGTTTTTAATCTCAAAAAAAAAATTTATATTTCGAGATCTAATAATAATTCAGATTTATTATTTAATAGATATAAGTATGTATATGTATTTGTAAATGTTATACATTACTTAAGCATGTAACATTACTTAGGTATACTTACATTATAATTTTGAATAAAACAAAAAAAAAATTAAATAAAATTATAACTCCTAATATTAAACACTTTATCAGCTTCCAATAATCGTAAATACATTGCAGTATATATACAAGTATATACTTAATACATAATTAAATAATCAGCAACTGACATAATGAATTTAAATTATATATCTCAGTACTTATACCCGTAGGTATAGTATTAAAGGAAATTAACTCCAAAAATGAGTTAAAATTAATTAACGTAAAATGAATATAGGTACTATAATAGTTATATACTATATAGAGTATAACTATAAATAGAGTATCAAATAATACAGTAAATTCTCGATAAAATGCACACACATAAGTATATATAGAATTATTAATACACATTTGACGTAAATAATATTGTTTTTTTTGTGTAGATCCTAATTGTTAAACGAATTCGACTTCCATATATTTCCGAATAAGAATATAAATTCATTTACCATACATTTGGTTAATTTGGAAAATTTAATTCATTTTTCATTAAAAAAAAATATTTAAATTATGAAAATAGAAAAAAGACATTTTAATTGCGCTTAAATACTTACATAAAATGTCATAACTCATAACTACTTTAGAAGAACAGAATTATTATGTAAGTATAGTGAAAATATAATAAAATTAAAATAAATTAATAATAATTATTAATATTTAAATTTCTCAGAAAAATTCAGAATTCAATGTTCAGGCATGGTGTGTGTCCATACTAAGCAAAATTAATTTCATTTTCAACTTATTCTTTCTATAGTTATGACATTTCAATTCAATATCAGTATTATGCTGTCAATTAAACGATAATTTACATCAAAATTGATGGATAATATTTAATAAATCTATATGACATTCAAAAATACAAAAAACAGGTCGATTTATCTTTGACTTTAACTAATTTTTCAACTTCAACATCAACATTTAAATTATTTATTATCGATCTATATGTACATTCACCTGAAAAATGCTCAGTGAGCTCAGGGAGAGTATTCTTATTAAAAATAATTGATCTAATTTTTTAATTTATGATTTCTAAGTATATATGTGGCACTACAATAATTCAATTTCGGTCTTTGGCTACCAATTAGTCTATTTATAAAATTTACATCAATAGAACGTTTTTTTTCGCAATTATTTTAAAATTTCTGTCATTGAATCTAAATATTAGACTAATGCTGTTTTAATCAAATTTGGTCAAATACATTTATTACTTTGATTAACTCAATCTAATCGATTTCACAACTTCCCAAATATTTTTTCGCACTTGCTGTACATTAACGGTCATTTTCACTATTTCATAATAAAATTATACTTCTATTATTCGTTCAATAAGATTGACTGTGAACCTCAGAGCGGCTGAATATTCTTTGGAAGGTATTTGCAGCTATTATACCATCAAATATCTGCATTACACAAGTCAAAATATCTTGATTGCACTGTACTTAATAATTAACATTACTTTTTAGACACATCTTTGAAATTTTTTTTTTTTATTTTTACTTTACTTATTATTTCAATATTAAGTAAGTAATCTTTAAAACAAATGTACTTATTTACAAATAAAAGTATAAATCCATTACCCTAAATTTTGTTAATTTGAAAAATTTAATTAATTTTTCATTAAAAAAGCAAAAAAAAAAATGTTTTTTAAGTTTTAAAATTTAAATTATGAAAATCGAAAAATAACGTTTTAATTGTGGCTATAATATGTCATAATTACATACGTATATGAAAATAGGCTACATGTCAATTTACAGTTATAATTACTATTTTAATAATTAATTCTATTTGTGTACTAGACCTTCATACAAAACAGAATTGACATTTTTATTGACAGTTGTTCAATAAAAATTACAAGCACACATATTGTACTCTGTCTTGTGTCCTATACTAGAATCAGGTTTCAGGATAATTATGGTAGTCAAAAAGGTTGTATATGTGGCGAAAATTTGATTTTTTTGATGTAGTTTGCAAGTTGGAGTCTGCTGCATAAACAGAATGCCTGATAGTTGTACAATAAATATTACCAGAACAGATTGTATTTTGTCCAGTCTCCTGTACTAGAATGAGATTTCAGGAAAATTATGATTATGAGAAATGTTGCGAATACAATTTTTAAAGTAGTTTGCAGGTGTGATGGTTGTTTTACTTTACTGAATACAGTTAGAAATTGGATTCGAACAACAAAAACTTAGAATAAATGATAACCAAAGACTTGTTATTGGTCTTGATATATCAAAATAGAGATGGAGATGAATTACAATTTTGAAATTTTAAAATTTGTTTTCAATTAACAGTTTTTCCTCGATACTGAACACTGAAACCGTGGTTTTCCCAAATCTAAAAAAATCCGTTATTCACGTAAATGTAAACCACAGTTTATAAACTAGTTAAATCAAGACTTAGGAACTTCGATTTAAGTATATATATTTAAAAAAAATCCACTATTCACGTATAGTTTTGTAAACCACCTTAAATGAAAATGCTCAAAACCACTTACAATATACTGTTAATTACCATTTTATTTATTAGTTTTGGAAGGTCCCTAATTTGATTCTCGATGGAAGCTCAATATGTTGTATAGGTTTTCCGACCTGGTCCAGTACCCTGTTTGGTTTAAATTTTACTTGTAATAATAATAGGCCGACATTTTGAAAGGAAAAAGGGTCTGAAAGTTTGACTATATATTAATATGGACGTAAACAGGTATACACATAAATAAATAAATAGTACATAAATTAATCTCTCTAATATCGCTCTAATACAAACTCTCTAATATCCTGTCCATGTTTTGATAATTTTGCTCAAATACCTTTATAATGTCAATATCAAAACACGTATCAAAAATTTATTCATCGAACTTTATTTCATTTAATTTGGGACATTTTTACTAACACCTTATACAAATATTTTGGTATACATTGTATGAATTTAATAATAATAACAATAATAATAAAAAAAAAAAAAAAGTAGGAGATTTTCATTCCCATTTTTTTATTTTAAAATTTTCTTTTTTCAAAAAGACTGAATATTTTAATACTGAATTTTTCGTTTTATCTTTTTTTTTGTTGTTGTTTTTCTGTTTTTCTGTTTTTCTGTTTTTATTTTAGAATTTTCATTTTATTCAAAATACATAATATGATGAGATGATGATGAGTGAGATGAGTTCTCTTATGTCGGATGGTGCATTTTCATTTTTTTTGCTTCTTTTCTCTCTACGTTAACACATATAGATATATATATATATATATATATATATAGGTTCATTAAAGTTGTGTATTACAATTTGTATTTTTTTTTTTGTTTATAAAAATTACATATGTTCATTATTATTATCATCAACGTCATCTTTTAATATTATGTGTAGTTATTATCAAAAAGATTGGATATTTTTGTTTTTGTTTTTTTTTTTTGCGGCAGCAATAGTAGCAATAGCAATACATAATAATAATAATAATAATAATAATAATAGCAGGAGTAGCAACAGCAGCAGAAGCAGCAGCAAAAGTAGCAGCCAGAAAAAACCATTATGGTATGGAAACAAGCTGAAGAACTATTATAAATATATATATATATATATATATATATATATATATATATATGTATATCGGTATGTATATTATATAATATGAGATGCCATGCCATGTTTGGTTTATGATAAGTGAATGAGTTATACTAAATTCATTTCATCAGTGTTGTGCATATCTTGTATTTATATATATATATATATATATATATATATATATATGAATGTTTGCATAACTGTATACTTACGAATTCGAATGCAATTACGCATCTTTGTGAAAAATTATTTTGATGACTTTTGAGTCAATTATTGCATTTTTTTTTTTTTTTTTTATGTTTTATTTATTTAAGAGCTTTGACTAAATTGTAAAAATATGCAAAAAAAATAAAAAAAAATTAAAACAAAAAATGGGAATTTGTTTCTTTTTTGTTTGTTTGTTGTTGTGTTTTTTTTTGCGGAAATGCCGCGTTCCTTTGGCAAACATATTTTCAACTTTTTGAAAGCAATTAAAGAGAAAAAGAATTTTCTTTTTTTTTTCGTTTGGATTATTGTTGTTGTTGTTTTTGGGTAGATTTTAAGTGTGTCATTCAGAATAAATTTGTGTATGAATGTATATATGTTTGAATATAATATAAATTGAATATACGAATATAATATTATATATTATACAGGTAAAAATAAAAAGAATAATTTACAATAAAAAAGTTTAAAAATTAAATATTTTAATGCAAAAGAAAAAAGAAAGAAATAAAAAAAAAAGTTAAGTACATATACGTATGCATTATAAAAGTAAAATATGTATATTATCGAAAATGGGGAGAAAAGGAATTTTTAAATTAAAAAAAAAAGGAATTATTACAATAACAAATTAATAATATACATATACGTATACACGTCTATATATATATATATATATATATATATATTTAAATATTATAGAAAATTTTTTTTAATGAAAAGAAAAGTACTTATCTATGTCGGTACTAAGAGTATATTATATGCATATATAAATATATATATATATAATAAATATTTACCTATACAATACTTTTGATTAAGTTTTAAATAAAGTATTAAAAAACAAATTTTATATTTTAGTTATACATAAATGCTTATCTATAACGATTTCATCTAAAACTGTCATATACTGGAACTGGAATAGAAGTTACATATTTAATAATCACTGATTTATAATTATGCAGCAGTAGACAGACAATATTAAAGAAAATTAAACTGTTCTATAAAAATGAATGTTGTAGAAGTTTTAATAATATGTATACATATATTGAATATGTATATATATAGTTTAAGAACAAAACGTAGATAAAAAATTGTCATTTGACTAATATTACCTTTTAGATTGTACTTAATTGGGGTAAACTGGTCACAGTAAACTTATTTAATAATCTATTGTGAACTAATATTATTTACCTTACATACTTGTTATATAGAATGGAAAATTCAGGGCAATCAATGATTATAAAAAATATATATTTCTATTGTGAACTAATTTTGAGCTAACCTTACAAATTATATGGAATGGAAATTTCAAGAAAATAAATTAACTTTTTAAACAAATATATTATATATATTTAAATAAATATATTGTGAACTAATTATTATATATAATAATATATATATGAAGCGTATAAATTACAGAAAAATAAAGTTAAGACATTTATACGAAAATTGTTTGTATATTTTATACTTATAAGTTCACAAAATATCAAACTAGAACTATTTATTATCTTTACAATTCAAGTATAGGTGTATTCATCAGTAATGTCAGAACAAGATCTAATGCATTTACAGTGTAATCGAATAAGTAGTTGTTATAGTTTGATTTAATACTAACTACTATAAGTTATTTAATTGTTAAATGTCTATTTTAGATTACAATACTTTTGCAGTGTAATCGATTATTTATGGAGACAAATATTATGTAAGCGCAAATGTCATTTGCACCACAATTGTATATTTTAAACTGAGCTTGAAATTTAATCAATTTTTAGGTGCTTGAAATAAAACTTTAGATATATGTTAAAATATAATTTATATGTTAAAATAAAATATAAAATGTAAAATATAAAATATAAAATATAAAATATAAAATATAAAATATAAAATATAAAATATAAAATATAAAATATAAAATATAAAATATAAAATATAAAATATAAAATATAAAATATAAAATATAAAATATAAAATATAAAATATAAAATATAAAATATAAAATATAAAATATAAAATATAAAATATAAAATGTAAAATATAAAATATAAAATATAAATATAAAATATAAAATATAAACTATACAATATACAATAAACCATGTAAAATTTAATACAAATAATTTGTAAAAAATATTTCGACAAATGTCAAATGCAAAAATCACTTACAATGAATGCAATTGAGATAAAAATATTTTTGTCAACATTGTCCAGCTACATGTAGATCATCAAATGTTTTTGCAATTAACCCTAGTTTGACATTTCCGAATTAAGTATCTTATAACAAAATATGAAACGCACGTTAATGCAATATTGACTCCAAAGAATAAGATTAAAATGAAAATGAAAATACAAAATTGTTTCAAGTTAACATTTAGTTAATTACATTTGAGTATATACAAAACAATCATATAAAATAAATTCCAGGTGTCTTAAGCAAACAAACTAGCAAATACGTACAATTTTAGTATAAAAATTCATTGTTCTGTAATATATATTCAACAGTTCGCAAGTCGCGACAGTTCTTTGAACATCGAATAATGTTATAGGTGTCACGTTTAAATTCGTAAAATCAAAACTCGACTACTATGCCAGCCAATGATATAATGATAATGATTTTACACATTCAGTATAGCCACAAATAATAATGGAAACATTAACACATGCTAGTAAATACAGTCTTAATATAAATAAATAAATACAATAACAAAACAAAATTAATGAAACAGATGGAAAAGTTGGAAAGCAGTGGAAATAACCAAATAAGAACTTGTTCGATTCCCGAACATTTGACAGACTATGACAACAAATTCAAATAGGAAGAACCCACCGCAAAGTATGCACATACGGTGCAAGACAGGTGAACCTGAAAATAGTACATGAAAAGTTTGATGTTATAAAAAAAACAATTAATTGTCACACAACCCCCTAAATAGTGTAAATGGAAGTAGAAAAAAACAATTTAGCTTTTGAGGTTAATAAGTAGAGACAATGTTAAAGCAAATTTTTATAATTTCTATACTTATGTTTTCACTAACATTAACCATTTCAATTCTAAGACTTTCTATAACTTGCAAAATGCATCATTAATATTAACAAAAATTGATTAAAATATAGATTTCACTTCTTAAACATCTACTCTCATTTATATATGAATATGTGCATATCAAATTTTAGTCCGGCTTTAACCACTTAAATATAAATAAATTCAATTATTAAACAAAGATTCAATCTTATGTATATATATATATATATATATATTATATTTATGTATAATAACTACTTAGTTATATGAATCTCAAAAAACCTACGGATATTAAGATGAAGGATTTGAAATTTTATAAAAATTATTATTATCTTTTCTATATATACTTAATTTCTCTATACTATACTGATAATGTTTCACTATAAGTAATTTATAATTTTTTTTATTTCTAATATAGATAATCTAAGTAGTTATAATATGTTGTTATTTTGATGTTGATCAGGTAGGTAGACACCTGTCTACCAGCCTACAGAAAAATTTATATTTTTTTGTAAATTAAATCTATGATATATTTATAATATAGTGACAAAATATGTATGTTTATTTGGCAAAAAAACAAAAAAAACAAAAATATTTTTTTTTTTTTTAATTTTATTTACAATTAAAGTGAGTACAATTTTTTTTAATATTAAATTATAAATTTCATGTTTAAAATTTAATATACGTATATGTGATATATATACTTATTATATTTTATTTAACCTGACACTTTTTGGACTGTATAGTTAATTCAATTTATTTTATTAAAAAAAAAATGAAGCAATTTGAAGCGCCACGGCCACCACAGGCAGGATTACAAATGAAAAATATAAGTAGGCCGATCATGTTTTATTGAGTTTTTCCTGCAGGAATTTTTTTTTTTTTTTTTTTTTGTAATTTATTTTTATGATTTTATTTACTTAACAACCCACTTTTAAATAAAATGAATCAATATTGTTTGATTTATTAAAATTCCTAAAGAAATATTATTAAAATGTACTCATACGTACGACTAGTATTGACAGGTTTTGAAAAATAAAATATACGAATCGATAAGAAATTTTATCATTATTATTATTATTATTTATTTTTGATTTTTATTGCAATTCACAAATCACTTGTTAATAACTCAAAAATTGAGCTTTATCACCTAATAAGTGGATGTAAGCGCATATAAATTGTATCTCAAAATTAATTTTTACTATAAGTATAGTTAGGTAGGTACTTTACTTAAAATACACACTTAGTTACTTATTTACTTTATTATTTTCTAAAATGAAGTCAGAGTGAAAGAAGAAAAATGAATAAAAAATAAAAATGCTTATGGTGATGTAAAAAAAAAAAAAACAATAAAAAAAAACGGAACAAATAAAAAAAATAACAATCAAAAAGCACTGTGAATTTTAAATCATACTTATCCGATTTTAAATGAAAATTTTAAATTGATATTAAAGAATTGATTTTTCGTTTCGAACTAATTCATATATATATATATATTTTAAATGAATTTTATAAATTATAATCCATATATTATATATATATATTTATTTTCACCTCAGAGTTTGTAATTATTTATTAATGTATTTAAGTTGGATTAAAATTTGTAATAAGAATGCAAATGTCAAATTTAAAATGTTGTGAATTTAAAACAAAATTTAAATAATTGAAACAAAAGGTATTATAAGCCCTTATTGCAATATTCAGTTTTCAATCGACTGACAACTGAGCAATTTTGTCAGTTCATATTTCATTTGGTATTGTGAAGTGATACTGACAAAATTTTGTTCTATTGTGAATACTGAGAAAATTGACATTTTTTTGACAGTTAAAATTTTAAATTTGTAGTTTTTTTTTTAGTTTTTTTTTAAAATGAATAATTATTTAAATTAAAGTGATTTATTAATAAAATACAAATGTCGTCGATTTGTTTTCTATAATAATTTGTATATTTGCCAATAATTCAACTATAATCGCTTTAAGTAATTTTATTTTATACCTGTTCGTTTTCGTCATTTTATTAAAAAAAAAAAGTAGGAATGTATTTTGAACATCTTAAAAGCACATAAAATAAAGAAATACAATTACAATTTTAATACAACCGAACAACAATATTAATAAAAAAAAAAAACAATAAATAAAAAAAAAATTTTTTTAAACAACATATTTTGTAACGATAAAATTTTGAACTGAATAAAAAATGCTTTAAAATGTCAGAAAAACTGGGCTTAAACTCTTACTGACATTCACAATACTAATTTTGGTAAATATTAAAAAATTATCAGTAGTTTTCTGACGACAACTGATAATTGCAATACCGATTTTGAATATCTTTACATACACTTTTCTGATATTTACTGAAAACTGACACTTTACAATGGAAATGAACACTTTATAATATGGAAATAAATGTAAGTAATTTTATTTCATAAATATAGTTAACTAATTATCAAACTAAAACGTTATTTCTATTATCATCAAATTTTGAAATTATTAAATAATAACTGTCAAAACAAATGTTCACATGTCAATCAATTAATTGTCCCTATAAACAAAAATTACTGTTAAAATCGACTGCGCATATTTTTATATCAATTATGTATATAAATATACAACTACAAGGATGTATATATATGTACATGTGTAGCTGTAAATAGAATAAGTATAATTCAACATTAAAACACAAAAATTGTAAACAAACATATTTTTGATTGAACTGTACTTTGTTGTTGCAAATGAGTTGATGTACAGGTACACTACAATACAAAATAAGTAGTTTTTTTTTTTTTTTTTTTTTTTTTTTTTTTTTTTTTTTTTTCTCCTATTACTCCGCGTGGTAGCATAGGGCTTCGATAGTGAACCTCCATTCCTCTCTGTTGAGTACTACTTCCTTAATATCGTCCCAGGTATAATTGTTGACTGTTAATTCTTGATCGATTGTGCGTCTCCATGTGTTGTATGGTCTGCCGGGTCTCCTTTGTCCTTGTGGATTCCACTCTAGAGCTCTTCTTGCTATATCACTTTCTGATTTCCTTAGTGTATGACCTATCCATTTCCATTTTTTCCTATTTATCTGTCTGTTGATAGGTTCTTCTCCAGTTATCATCCATAAATCTTCGTTGCTAATTCTTGCCGGCCAGAATATTCTGCATATAATTCTCAAGCACTTGTTGATGAATACTTGTAGCTTCTGTTTGATTCTGACCGAAGTGAGCCATGTTTCACTGCCATATATTAATGTTGACTTAACACATGCTCTGAATATTGTTAGCTTTGTTGTTCTCGATATTTGGTTGCTCCGCCATATCTTCATTAGGCTCCCAAATGTTCTTCTTGCCTTATTTATACGGCTGTTGACATCTTCTGTTGCACCTCCTCTTGATGTTATAATGCACCCCAGGTAGTTGAATTCTTCTACGTATTCTATCTGTTGTCCACTCACTGTTATTGGCTCACTGTAACTATTGTTTGTCCTCATTGCTTTGGTTTTCTCGATATTTAATTCCAGTCCCGATTTCTTTGCTTCTTCCTGTAATCTGTTGACTTTGTTCTGTAGGTCCCTTTGATTTTTTGATATGAGGCATACATCATCTGCGTAATCTAAGTCTTCTAAGTTTCCGAAGAGATCCCATTCTATTCCGTTTATTCCAGTGCAAACTTCTCTTAGAATGTCGTCTAGTATTGTGTTGAAGAGAAGTGGAGATAGTGGACATCCTTGTCTAACTCCTATATTGGTGTAGAATGGATCACTGATCTTACCTCTGTGTTGAACTGTTGTCTCTGCATCTTCATACATCGCTTTGATGATGTTGATGATTTTTTCAGGAGTAGTAAAACAAATAAAAAATTTGGTTAGAATTTTGCACATTTCTTTTTACTGAAACAACAATTTTTTTTTTAATTTTTTATCTCACTTAACGTTTTTTTTTTCTATTTTATTTGACTTTTAACATTTTAATTTAATTTCAAATATTTAAAGTGCATTTCAATCAAAATATTTTAAACATAGAAATTTTACATTTTCCAAAATTTGATTTTATAATTTCTTGAGGATTGAACTAGGGATGTAAAAGTAGTTTCAAAATATTAAAAATTGTATGAGAAGGAGGAGAATATTATCAATCGGAATCATAATCTAACCGAATTCAACCGAAATCTGAAAATGTTTGATAAATTAACAAATCTATATTTTTTGAACAATTTGTATGTGTTACGGGGACTGTAATAAATCTAGTTTAAATAATTTACTGTGCGCTCTTTTGGGAGTATATATACGACTTCCCCTTGAATCCCGTTAATTTTTTTTTATAAAACGTAACTGATTAGTCATTTAAATAGCTACATAAGAATAGCTATATTGTTGATCTATCTCGTATACATCGTCGTAGATATCGTCTAAACTAAAGACACTAATTTAATTGTCTATTAATTTAGAATATATATGTCATTAAATATATATCTAGCTAATCATTTGGTCTGGTCTGGTGCAAATTTAATGAATTGAAATATTTTTTACAAAAAATTCTAACTCTTACACGGTAAATATTTGGCTATACACATTGAGAGATAAGAAACGTAACGACGACATCAAAAACGTATAGCTATGTCGCATATGTGTCCATTATGTCGCATATATGTCCCTTGTGTCGCATATATACATCCATTATGTTGCATATTGTCCCGTTAGAGACGAAATAGATTAAAACGTATGAATAGAATTGTAGAAGATTGACTTGGCGAAAGTAAAAATGAATGGTCAAATTAACATCAAGCGTCTTCCAAAAGATGTGCTGAAGTATGAATGTATGAGTGTTGGACATCGTCATCACAAAATTGATGTATAGAGGGGATAAGATAAATTGAACAAAAAATAGACACTTATTTAAAACCTAATTCCAGAAGAAGGTATAATCTTTTCTATATAAATAATGTTAACGTTTAGGGGCTTATATTAATTCTGTTTTATCAAAGTCGCAAGTTTATTGAAATCCGATTTTTTAAAATTCCACCCCCGGTTTTTACAATTTTATTTCTTTTAGAGAGTTTTTGAAAAACTATTTTGTTTACAAAAGTCTTACCGTCGTGGATATAATCAGAATTTCAGTACAAAACCAGAATTACCCGAACTTTTTACAAAATTTGGAACTAAAGTTCCTTTGCAGAAGTTTTATTGTGCATAGCTATGTCGGGTTTGTCCAAAAATAAATAAACAAATATCATTGTTCTGTAATCACATTCGGGATGGGGCATAGGACGAAGATGATTTCAAAAAACTTGATTTTAAGAATATGGATTTTGACAAATCATGATTAGGTTTTCGGAGTAGACCCCATGTAACCAGTAACCATGACTTTTGCTTTCTGTCAATTCTTCTTTTGTTTTCGATTTTTCCTTGCACGACGAGTTGAAGAAATTCATATTTTTGACATGGATAATCTTTCAAACTCGTACTTGCACGACGAGTTGAAGAAATTCATATTTTTGACATGGCATGCAATTTTTGTCAATTTGTCCATATACTTGCCAGATATAAGGTCACAGATGTTATTAATTCTACGCAGAACCGAATAATTTGAAACATGCATTATTTCATCATGTATTTTTCTATACGACCACACATTTCAAATGCCCCGAATTTATTAATATGGGTTGTTTCAAAGGTCCAAGACAGTACAGTCCAGACCATACATAACATTTCATAAATTTAAATTTCTGAAACATTTAAATAAGCAACTGAATTGATATGTATATATATATAATAGATATAACTAACTGTACATTAGTTATCCTAGAATTGGTCAGGATAATAATATTTTTAAACTTATACAATTTATATTTCATATTTTTGTTCTTTTTATTCTTTCTTTAATCTTTCTATCTCTCTTTCTTTTTTCCTTTTTCTTTTCTCTAACCAAAAAAAAAAAAAAATAATAAAAATAAAAGTAACAACATAAATGCATATCCTACTTCTATATTCATTTTTTTTTTATTATTATATTTGGATAAAAGTAAGTATCTCTCTCTATTGGTATGAATATGGGATCGGGATGGATGGATGTACTTTTATATTCCAAATAACATTTATTTTTTCATATACATAACAAAAATATATATGTACAACGAATACGGGTAGAAGAACTAACTCTCATACCTAACTGTTATTTCTCACGCATGTACCTAGAGCCGCATAATCAAAAATAATAACAATAACAACAACAAAAACACAACAATATACAAAAATCAACAAAAATAAGAAAAGGAGAAAAGAAAACAAAAAAACAAAAAAAAAAAAAAAAAAGAAATAAAAAAGCGGCGTCTGCAACAATCAAAGGAAAAAGGTCATGGCCTCTCAAGTTTTTAAAAATATATCTTGAATTATATATATGTATATAATATATATATATTGTGTATAATGTGTTTGTATGGATATAACTTTATAGAATAGATATAAAATATATATGTATATATATATATATATTATATATGTAGATAGGTAATATACTTAATTGTTTTCTGCAACTCTTTGGAGCACCTTATTTAGGTGCATATTATATACATACAATGGTTAGTTGATACGTCGTACGTACATTCAAGCATAATATTTTACGTACACCTCTCTCAATAAGACATGTTTTATAACAATTGACAACCATTCTCCACATAATTGAGAATTTACAAAAAAAAAAAAAACAAAAAAAAATTAAAATAAAAAGGTTGTTATTGTTGTTGTTGTTTGTGTTTTGTATTATTTTATTTTTAAGAATTCCTGTAGGATTTTTTTTTTTTTTATAGATAAGTGTCCTTTATGAATTTTATTTTTGATACAAAATTGTAGATACATGCATACATACTTTTATAAATAAAAATATTTATTTATTGTTTAGTAATAAAATAAGTATATTAAATATACATAAATATGTACATATATATATGTATGTACATATATTCTCATATTCAAAAATTATTTTGTACTAATAATATATACACAAACTATAATATAACAGTAAATATTGTGTGAAATTTTGCATCCTTATATTCTTAGGGTGGTCGATCGATCATAGTCGACCATTTAATTTTAATTACACACGTTTCTACACATTCAAATTTATGTATTCACATATATATGTATATAATGTATAATTAAATATACTATTTTAATTTTATCAGCACACTAGATAACAGTGATTTTGAATTTTGTGTACTTATAAACCAAATTGGTCCATTATGTTTTTAGAAATCACTAACGTGTATAGGTACTTATACATTGAGCTTATTTTGCATTGTTTTAATTGTCTGGTATAATTTTATACAATTGTTAGTATTTTAATTCGTTGGATTTATATAATTAATTAATAAATTTGAATTTATTAATAAAATTTTATGCTAAATTTTATTTTTAAAAATCATTTCAAATATAAAATTGACTTGATGATTGTATTGAAAATGTACTAACTGTAAGTTATTGAATTAGAGATAATTTAAATTATGAACAATTTGTAACTAAGCAGGAAATAACTGAAGAGGATTTAAAATTTGTAGTAAAAGATATATTTTGACCATTTAACTATACTGTATAATTTAAATTAGGTCTTGTTAAATATCTGTCCCAACCAAACAGAGGTTAAAATATCAAATGATTTAAAACAAAGTAAATATTGGAGTAAGTATTGCTAAATCAATAAATTCAATGCATTTTTATTGATGTCTCAAAATTGTGACAAAAAAAATAATAATGGTAATAATAATGGTAAGTAATAATGTATAAAAAAAAGCTTGTTATGAGTTTGTTATTAGAACCTACAAATTGAGAACAAAAATAAATATAGTTATAGGTAATACGAGCACTTATTATAATCTAGAAATTTGTTAGGTTCAATTGTCAGTGCAATTTTACCAAAGTAATAATGCAATAATAGAAGCATACTTACTTATATATAATTAAATATATCTATATATTATTTCTTTGACATAAAACTGAAGTTTATTTTGTACTAGTTATGTATAAATATTGTTCGGTCATATCCTTCAAAGGCTTTAAATGAATACAGTCATGATATGTGATGAACAATTATTTTTTCAATTTGTTCAGAGACAGACGAGTCTGATTGTTGGGTTGCGGTTATGTAAGTATAAGTAGCTAGAATGAATATATATAATTATAAAATATGCATAAAATAATTATAAATACAAAATATATTTTTTTCAATGTATTTGAATATTTGAAAATTTTTTTTTTTTCAGCTGGACAGAGACCGAAGTACAAAAGTGCAAATTAATTGGTTTACTAATAAAGAAGTAAAAAAATATTGGATAAATAAAATACAAGCACATTAAAATTATCATATTTATTGTTTATTTTTATAATTTCGAGACTGAACGATTAACATTTTAACTGCTTCAACTGCTTGGTATTTACAATTACATCTACAAGACATGCGTAGTAACATTGTCTACTTATCAATTTTTTTTTAAATTTTTGGTATAGCAGCAAATTTGAACAACTATTGTAAAGTAAAGCTTAGCCTTCATAATAGCAAATTTTCGTTTTATTTTAAATGAACATATTGTATTCCAAATTAATTTCAAAGAATAATTGAAAATTTTTGTATATATGTAACTATATATATACATTTATGACATAAGAAGGATTCGAACTTAAAATTATCCTTTTACTATTTTATACATAACATAGTTAGTGGATAGCATAATCATTACACTATCTTAGTCCGTCTAAAGTAATAGCTGTCTTTAATATTGATTTAATATTAATATTAATTTTTTGATTATATAAAAAACCAAATTTGATTAATTAATTGTTTAAATACGCTTCAGAATATATTCTATACAATAATGACCATTTAACTATACTGTGTATAGTTAATTTAAATTAGTTCTTGTTAAATATCTGTCCCAAAAAAGCCTAAGACCCACTTTAATATCTTATGTGAAAACACTGATTTATCGATTTATACTACCAATGAATACTAATAATTATTATTAGTATTCATTGATACTACATTGAGAGTAATGGGATTTTATTAACACAATAATTTAAGTTATAATTTAATTTATTGTGTTAAGTTATTGTGTTAAGTATATAATATTATATATTAGTATTCATTTCGTTATAAAATATATAATTCAAGAATCAAGCGATTCAGAAAACAACAACAATTAAATAATACTATAAAACAAATATTTTTTTTTTTATATAAAATCATGTCTGAAATAATTACTTCTGTGCAATTGCACAGGGTATTCACTAGTGTAAATATATATTTGAATAAAATGTATTTGGCCTACACATGTACTATTTCACTGGATTATAAGAACACTGATAATGATGATCGATAAAATATATAATTTTTTAATAAAGTATAGTTAATATGTATTTTTATAAATAAATGTCTCGAATATTTCCAATGGGTTTTTATATCTACAGTTTAAATGTCCCTGGGTTGATAATAACAATGTATGTACTTCCAATACTGTCTTCGAATAAGTTCGATTCGAACAACAATATACCCCTTTTTTTTTATAGTTAAATAGGTAGATATAACAAAAATAAATTAAAAAATTTACAACGATTACGGGGGGTTGCAGGACAATGAAAAATATATTTTTACTATCATCATTGAAATAGGTACATACAAATCTTAATAGTATAAAAACGTAAATCTCAAAAATCATTTTTTTCCAAGAAAATAATAATTTTTTTAATTTAAATGATTTTTGTTAAAAAGTAAGGAAATAGGAGAATATAACTATACTTAACTAAGTATAGTTACATAGTTTTTTTAAACAGTTGTTATTGCTATGTAGTTAACTATACTTAAATAAAATATTTTGGAAATATTTCTAACATCAATAACAAATATAGTTAAGTAATATTTTTTCGAAATAGGGACACATGTACGATGTGTATATATATATATATAACTATTTATATTATTACTATTACATTGGTCTAAGTGTACCGACTTAGGCATCAACTCGTACCTAATAGTTGATATAATGTCACATCAATAGTTAAGTAATATTTTTTGCAAAATAGCGACACGTATATGATGTGTATTTATTTGTATTATTACAATGAGCCTCCTTGGGCTAAGTATGCCGACTTAGACAGCCATTCCTACCTGTCTATATATGTGTATTTTGTAAAAGTTGAAACAAATTACAATAACTAAACAATTTATTACAATTTTTCTATTCTAATATTATATTTATCTGCCCTTTATGCTCAACTGAGGGCTGCAGAACAATAATGATTATGATAATACATAAATTTCGTTATTTATTTATATATATATATATATATATATATATATATATATATATATATATATATATATATATATTTAAATTAGTTCATTATTAATTTTTATTCATTTAATAATGTCTTAATTACGTTAAATACAATCTGTATGTTACGACTTACAATTTTGAAGAGTTTGTAATTAGGATAATAATTATATTTGCTGAGACTATATCTTGAGCTTATTTTTAAAATAATTTATAACATTCTGTATATATATATATGCACAAATGAACATTTTATAGCTTTAAGTATATAATAGGGATTTAAATGAAATAAGAATTAATAAGTATAGTTAAGTAGATATTTTATAAGCAGCAGACCTGCTTATAATATACTAATGAAAAAATAAATAAATATAATTATGTCCAGTGTCCATAACAAATACATATACTGAGGTCTATGGAGTATACGAATTTTTATTCTTGTACTTGAAATTGTATTTTTCTGTCACCGATCTATACCGATCCAACTTTTAAAGAAATACTTAAGTAGTACCTGGTAGTACTTAAATATATGTACCTACTTTACTTTTTTTTTAATATCCAAAATATAATAGATTATAATGGATCAACTGCTTTCGTTAGTTGTATATAAGTAAGTAGTTAGAAATAATTAAACAAATTAAGGAAATAACAAAAAAGAGTATAAGTATAGTTATATTGCTAAATAGTTAGTTATGTAGCCAACAAAAATTTAATGAACATTTGAATAAATGTACACATTAATTTACTCATCTCAATTAAAAACTTCCAAGTTATATTTTTTGACGGAGCACATGTTCAATATAGTTTAGGATTTCGATTAATAAAATAATATTTACTTATATTTCACAGTTTTTGTTGGAAGAGGCTCTCCTCTACTCTACTACAAATTTTTTGTTAAGGACTGCTTTGCGAGTATTATACATTGTAATTGTTTTATTTTAAGCATAGTTAACTACTTATTTTTTTTTTTGTTTATGCATAGCCAAAACACTAGGTGGGGACCTTTTATACCGATTGGTACGTTTGGCTAGGGTGTGGGAAAGAAAAATTTTGAAAGGAGGATGGTAAAAGGAAAGGAGGACAATTACGAACGAAGGTGTTAATGTTCGTCTTGAATTTGTTTAGTTCATAAATATAAAATTTGTCATGTTTTGGGAACACATAAGATGGAATTTGATTCCACATTCGGGATGTTGAAGTTATAAACGAATTTCCATAACTTGCCCTTTGCCTTATAAGTTTTGATTTCGTCAAAATATTTGTACATTATACAACAGAGTGGATGCCTACTATACATTTTCGACAACGATTAATAAACAGATAGAAAAACTTGGTAATAAAATTCATTATTTAAGGTGATGATTTCAATTTGAAACAATAAATTCTACTTTTATTTATTAAAATAATCAAAATCAGTGCAATTTCACTTTATATAAATGAAATAATAATGAATTAGTTATATTTATACATATAGTGGAAATGTAAATACTAAATAGAATAACTGTTAATGACTCGACATCAGATTGTACTAATAGATAAATAAATAATATGTGTCCATAACATTCAAATTCTTCTCCATTTGTGAAATAAAATAATTAATATACCTACATTAATATATAATTAACTGTAAATTATTTCAAATAAATTATTAAGTAATTGTAAACATTTATTTAATATATATTTTCAATAATTAACGGTTTTAATTATATACTAGTACCTACTAACTGTTAATAATAAATAAATAATATTTTTGTTTTTTGTTTTTTGTTCATTTCTTGGGTCGCAAATCTTAATTCATATATGAACATCATGATAACATTTATATGCCAAACATATACAAATTAAATATAAAAACCAATTAAAAAAGAAAATATAATAATAATTTATTTAATAATAAATTAATAGTATAGTTATTAAAACTTACCAGCAACTGTTGGTTCTGTTGGTATATCACTGGATTTTATTCCTCTTGATTCAAATATATGCGTTACTCCTGAACAATCAGTTTTAGATGATGATGATGATGATGATGACAATGATGTTGATAATGACGATGATAATGTTGTATCATTATGATTACTTTGATTACAAAGCACATTCGGTATAAATATATTATTAATTATTATTAAAACTAAGCATAAATTAATTGCTTTTAAATAAAAGTTTATTGAATTAACCATTGTAACTAAATTTATTTTTTCTTTTTTTTTTTTAATTAATTTATTTATATATTTTTTTAATATTAAAATATTACAGGTATTAAAACAATAAAATTTGAAAAAAAACAATTTTATTCGTAATTATAAATAATAATACACTATGATGTATAAAAAAATATTTTTTTTTTTATTAATAAAAAAAAAACTTTATTTTAATCACCACTCTTTTTATTTTTATTAATTTTAAATTTTTTTTATATATTTAAAAATAACCTATAAATAATAGAAATAATTAAATTTCTAATAAGTATATGTATTAAATTTATTAATTTCAATTTTTATTTGTTTTATAATTTTCTTTTAATTCACCATTTAATTTATTTATAGTAAATTGAATTCAAACAATATTAAATAAAAATATTAAAAAACAAAAAACCACCGAAAATTTTATTATTATTTTTTTTTTTATATTAATTAGATATAAAAATTTTTACAGGTGACGACTACCCATTATATTACCTTAGGACCTATATGCACATAAATTTTTGTTTCATTTTAAAAGTAAAAAACACGGTACACAGGTAAAAATAAAAAAATTAACCAGTAACAAAAGAGCAAAAACGGAAAAAAGACAATCTACTACCTTTTTTTTTTTGTTAACAATTTACTGTTTTTGTATTATAAACGAGAGTCGAAATATATTACTATTATTTTTTTTATTTTTTTTTTTAGAGTTAAAAATTTAATTCTCTTTTATATTTAAAAATGTGAAAGAAAAAAACAAAAAATAATATATATTTTTTTTTTATAAATTTTCTTTTTTAATTAAATTTTAATTTAATATTTAATTAAAATCAAGTAGAAATAATAATAAATATAAATTTTTATTTAAATTAAATAAATTTAATATCATTCACGACTTCAAATATTATACCCGACTTATTATTAAATTATACAACACGAATGTCACAACGGCTGACAAGTGACTGAAAGAGAGTAGAACACCGATACTGAATAAAACACAACTAAACATAAAAAAAAAAAAAAAACAAAAAATCAAAAAGTGAGGAGGAATATGCATGCATTTCACATAATTATACAAAAAAATATCTATAGAATATTTTATTTTACCTTTAAAAATATATATTTATGTATATTTGAGCTGTTTTAAAATACAATATACAAAAATTACATACAAAATACCACAGTGACCAGATTTTATTATTGTATTTTTTATGTACTCTGCTGCTTTGGCTGATGAAAAATTTAAAATTTTAAAGAAAAGAGAGTAATATTTATAAATTAATAAAAAAAAAAAAAAAAAAGGAAAAATGAAAATTTATTCACTCATCTCTGATTATAAGCAAATAAATTTGTGTATTTGTAAATATTTTTATGTATAAAATAAAATAATACATATTATTATACTCATCATCGTCTGCGACTTGAGTTAAATTATTACAAGTGGCTGCTGAAAATATACGATGAGTTTTAGTATTGTTAATTGCGCAAAGTTGATTTTTTTTTTATTTTATTATTATTATTTTTTTAACCGGTCTCTAGCTTTATTCTCTCTCTGTATTTATATTGTTGTGTTGTTTGTATGAGTATTTGACATGAGTAAAATTACAAAAGTCATATACACGGCTTATAATAAAATCAGTCGTGGCTAATATAAAATTTATAATAACTTAATATATATTTTATGTGGCTTATAAGTCATACAACGTCATATAATAAATAATGCAAGGGGGTGCTATATTAATTTGACATATGAATGGATTTGGTTTATTACAAACGGTTTTTTGCAAAATAACTCCTCAGTATGAATGAAAAAAGTTGTAAAGGTAATTTATTGTTGTTTTTGTTTTATTTTTTTTTTTTTGTTTCATGTTGACAATTAATTTTGACATTTTAGAAGGCTTGTTCACGTTTAATATTAATTCTTGTATTAAATAATAGTAAGTTATTGAAAAAAGAAAAATGTAAATATTATAACTAACTATTGTGTATAATTTAAATTATATTTAATAAAAAATAATTAAATGATAATAATAAAAAATTTTTTAATTAAAAATCATCTTTCAAAAAAATCTTTAACTAATAAATTAATTTTTAATAAATGCATTGATGAAGGAAGTGAAATTGTTTCCGAAATGAAATTCGAATTTTAATTGCAAAATTTAATATAGCACTAAAAATAAATTTGATTATTAAAAATATTAAATTTTATTTTGATTTATTTTATTTTATTACAATACTTCTTTATAATAGGGAAAACATATAATGCAAAATCTTAGTATTTATTCAAATGAAAAGTGAAATGAAGACATCTTCACTGGTGACTTGTCTCAGGTTAACCATGAAGGGTTGAATAAATATGCTAAGGATTTTTGAATTTTAGGAAATTAAATGGGTTGAAGTAGAATCGGTGAATATGAAAAAAGATTTTACGATTTCTAGCTTGAAAGAGTTTACTTCTGACTGTAGTCAATGATGAATATTAATCTAGAAATCGAGAAATTATGTAAGAAATTGACTAAAATTAGCAATTAAATAAATTTGTAATTACGGAGTGCTATATTTAGTTCATATATAAGTGTCTGTTTTACATGTATATATATATATATATATATAAGTATATTACATATATACTAATTATGTTTTTATTTTCCTATTTTAATTGTCTATTAATTGTTATTTATATAGTTTTTTATTTTAGTATAAAATTATTGAAAACACTCAAATTTATAAACTCACCACGATTGACAATAATACTGTGAACTGTAGGTGCTGAACTCACCATTAAATAATCGTTGAACGATTCACCAACGAATAAACTTTATTATAATATTAAAACATGTTTAATATACTTTCTTGACAAATAAACTATTTGCATAAATATCTTCCATTAATTTTGCGTTATTTTTTTTTATGTTTTTGCAATAAGTTTTATTTATTTTTTTAAATAATTATTCAAATATATTTTTTAAAACCCAATAAACAAAATGTTATAAAAAATAATGAATTTTTTTTCAACTCATTAAAATTGACATATCAAAAATGACATTTCTTTTAAAACCCAAAATTTATTGTTGCCGGATTCCAAATCTAGTTGTCTTTTCAAATCGATAAATTTTAGTGTTTTTAATTACGTGTAACATTTTTATTAAAAGTAATTACGAGGCAAAATAAATAAGCAAGACGAATCGAAACAAATTAAGATATTAAACACAATGAATTCTAAAAGATAAAAATAATATAATTTAGTAAATTCATTATCATAATCTTTAAGTAATAAGAAACACAATTAAAAAAAAAAATTGTATTTAGGAAATAAAAATTACCCAGTAATTCACATTATTAACATTTAGAATCATGTTAGGTTTATTATTTTTGGTGTTCTTAATAAATTCATCAAATCTTGATGTTTATTCATTGAAAACATTTCCAATAACAACATTAATCAATGCCAAATGGAAGCAAACACCAATTTATTTAGAAATTGCTGAATATTTATCAGATGAAAATCCTAGTTATTATTGGGATTTTGTTGAAGCTTTGGGAAATTTAAATACACCCTTAGAAGATATTGGTATGAAATAAATTTAAATATTTTATTTTAATAAATGTTAAAATAACTTTTTTTTTTGTTTGTTTTTTTTTTTATAGATACAGATTCAAAAATATACATAAAAACTATGGATATTGCTAAAGATATTCTTGGATCAACACATTTATCACTATTAAAATTATCAATATCAATGCACAGTTTAACTCCAAGAATACAAACACATTTGCAAATAGCAAATGAATCTTTAAGTGCTAATAATTGTGATAATAGTATTTTTGCAACAATTCGTGGTATTACATGCTGTAATTTAAATGATTTAAAATTAAAAATTACTGAAGATGTACCAAATACTGATAATGAAGAAACTTATCCATTTGATCATATATATTCAGGATCTGATAAAAATTCTTTATCTGTTGTTTTGTATGGTGATATTGGTTCAAATGAATTTCAAGATTTTCATAAATTTTTAAAAGATAAAGCAATTAAAGGTCAAATAAAATATATAAGTAGACATTATGTAAAGGTAAATATGTATATATATACATACATATTTAATTATTCATAATATATAAAATATTAATTTTTTTTTTTTTTTTAGATTAATCATAATAAAAATGTTCGTTTGTCTGGTTATGGTGTTGAATTACATTTAAAATCAACTGAATATAAAAGTCAAGATGATTCTCCTCGTACCCCAGAAGAAAATACAAAATTTGATGAAGTTACCGAATCAATTGTTGAAGGTTTTGATTTTGATACATTAAAGTAATTTTTTTTAAATAGAATTAATTAGTTTTGATAATTTTTATACATAGTATTAATTTAATATTTTGTATTTCAGATCACGTTTTCCTGATTTAGAACATTCATTTAATCGTTTACGAAGTAATCTTTTAGAAAAAACTGAAGATCTTGCACCACTTAAAGCTTGGGAATTTCAAGATTTAGGATTACAAGCAGCACAAAGAGTTGCTGAAATTCAGGGTGAAGAATCACTTCATATTTTACAATTTACTGCTCAAAATTTCCCTTCACAAGTATGTTTACAATTCTGTACAATATATGTTATGTATAGTAATAAAATTAAAATTTAAATTTTTATATTAAAGGCTAAGTCATTATCTGTACAATCTGTTCCACAAGAATTACGTAAAGAAATTAAACATAATATTGAAGTTTTTGGAAGAAATTTAAATATTCAACCACCGGATGCAGCTTTATTTGTCAATGGATTATATTTTGATGTTGATACATTAGATTTGAGTTCACTTTTAGAAACATTACGTGCCGAATTAAGAATTATTGATAATTTACAGAAAAATAGTAAAATAAATTTTTTTAAATTTAATTAAATCAACGTTATTAACATTTTTTGTTTTTTTTTTTTTTTAGAAATAAATGGTAAAATTGCTGCCAAATTATTAGCTCTTGATTTATCTGGTTCAAATAATAAAGAATTCGCAATTGATATTAGAGATTCATCAATATTATGGATTAATGACATTGAAAATGATTCGCAATATCGTAGATGGCCATCCAGCGTTACAGATTTATTACGTCCTAGTTTTCCGGGAATGCTTCGTAATATTCGAAAAAATGTTTTTAATTTAGTAAGTATGGAAAAAATTTCAAATTTTTTTGTAAATTAAAATTTTTTATTTTAAAAATAGGTTCTTATAATTGATCCATTAACGACTAGTGCTCGAAATTTAATTAAATTAGCTGAAAGTTTTGTAATTCATGCAGCACCAATTCGACTTGGTTTAGTGTTTGATGAAGGAGCTGCAGATTCTACAAATGATGATTCATATAGAGCGATGTTTTGTGCTTTTAATTATATTACTCAAAATAAGGATGCTAGAGGAGCAATAAGTTTCTTAACTGATGTAAGACAAATTTAAATTATAAAATACATTTGATAAAAGCATTGCTTATTTATAATTTAAAATATTAAAAAACAAAAAAAATTTAAATTATCAAAATTTATAGATTTATGCATCAGCTAAAAACGACAAAAATGTTACTTACGACGATATAAAAAAACAATTAAAGAAAATGTTTAATTCTTTGTCATTAGATGATATTGAAGAGATTTTGAGTGAAGATTCTGAATTTGATTATGGTAGAAAATTGCATAAAGATTTTGTACAAAGATTAAATTTCCGTAATACACCACAAGCTTTAATTAATGGTGTTCCAGTACAAGAATCATTTTTAAATGTTGATGATTTTGAAGAAGCAATATTTACCGAGGTAATGCAACAAACTCCAATTTTACAAAAAGCTGTATATAAAGGTGAATTAAGTGATCATGATGTTTTAATTGATTATTTAATGAATCAACCTCATGTCATGCCAAGGTATTAAATTAACACTAATATAAAAAAAAATTAATTTTCTAAATATCAATTTTTTATTTGTTTTTTTTTTAGATTAAATCAAAGAATTTTAGCAACTGAAAATGCAAACTTTTTAGATTTAACTGGTGTATCACATGACATTAATCATGTAAATAATTTAATTAAATTAAGTAATCGAGATATGACTGCAACATTATTAAATAATTTAAAATATTTTACTGGTAAACAATCAACAAAATCATCACCTTTTAGTAATGTTCATTTTATGACAATATGGGTTATTGCTGACTTAAATACAATTGAAGGAAAAGATTTACTTTTAAATGCATTAAAATATACAGTTAGTATTCACTACATATAATTAAATTAAACATTTATTATTATTTAATTTTTAATTATTCATATTTATAGAGTTCAGTTCGTAATACACGAGTAGCATTTATACCAAATGCTGATGGTCAAATTAGTTCTAAAGTAAAAAATGCAAATCATTTAGTATGGGGTGCCTCTCAAGCTTTAGATAGTGATATGGCAACAAATTATGCAATTAAATTTCTTGAAAATAAATCCAGTGATGATTCAGATTTTATTACACCAGAGAGTATTAAAGAAATTCTTTCTTCAACTGATTTACATATAAAAATGTTACGTGTTTATTCGCAAAGAGTTCTTAATTTAAATTCAGCACAACGATTAGTTATAGTTAATGGCAAAATTTATGGACCATTATTGGATAATGAAAATTTTGAAATGGATGATTTCAGTTTAATTGAACGTGTTAATAATATTCAATATATTGAAAAATTAAAAAGAGTATTTTTAGCTTCTGAAGAAGGTGAAAACGTTTTTATTTTTTTTTTATTTTTTATAAAACAATAAAATAAAATTTTAATTTCACAGAATTGCAATTAAATAGTGATGTTGTATTAAAATTGTTTTCAAGTTTAACACCGCGTCAATCTAAGACACGTTTTGCATTACCTTCAGATGTACAAGAAAATTATAGTGTTCTCAAATTAGAACCTAAAAGACCAGAAGAACCATATTTTGAAATTACTGCTGTATTAGATCCAGCATCAAGAGCAGCACAAAAAATCGCATCACATTTGATATTATTAAGAAATGTTGTTAATTGTAACATGAAAGTATTTTTATGTGCTATTGAACAGCACAGTGATATGCCAGTGAAAAAGTAAAACAAAAAATAATATTAAAAAAAAAATTTAATTTTTAAATAAACCGTTTTTTTATAGCTTTTATCGGTTCGTTGTTGAACCAGAAGTTAAATTTACTCAAGATGGAAAATTAACAGATGGACCTGAAGCTAGATTTACAAGTATACCAGCAAATCCATTATTAACACAAAATATGCAGGTTATTATAAATATTTTTATATTTTACTTAATAAATAATTTATTTACTGAAAAAAAAATTGGTTTTTCGTTTAATAGGTTCCAGAAAATTGGTTAATTGAACCAGTACGATCAGTTTATGATTTGGATAATATTAAATTAGTTGATATTGCTGGTCCTGTACATAGTGAATTTGAATTGGAATATTTATTATTAGAAGGTCATTGTTTTGATTCGAATACAGGAGCACCACCACGTGGTTTACAAATGATTTTAGGAACTAAAACAAATCCACTTCTCGTGGATACAATTGTAATGGCAAATTTAGGTTATTTCCAATTAAAAGCAAATCCTGGTATATGGGAATTGAGATTACGTGAAGGAAAAAGTGCTGAAATTTATGATATTACAAGGTAATTAATAGTGTTATCAGTTTTATAAAAAAATGTTGATAAATATTTAATAAAAAAAAAAATTTTTTTTTTTAGTGCTGAAGGAACAAATACAATTTATCAAAATGTTTCAACAAAAGTTGTTATTAGTTCGTTACGTTCACATGTAATCAAGTTAAAAGTTGCTAAAAAACCCGAAATGAGTAATATTGATTTACTTATTGATGAGCAGGATAATAGTGGTGGTCTTTGGAATTCAATAACAAGTTCATTTGGTGGTGGTACAGAAACAACTGAAACAGAAACTATTAACATTTTTTCAGTAGCTTCTGGACATTTATATGAACGATTGTTACGTATTATGATGCTTTCATTATTAAAACATACCAAGGTATGATAAATCACAAATTTCTGATGTAAATTTATAATAAAAAATAATTTTTATTTTATAGTCACCAGTTAAGTTTTGGTTCTTAAAAAATTATTTATCACCACATTTTACTGATTTTCTACCTTATATGGCGAAAGCTTATAATTTTGAATATGAATTAGTACAATATAAATGGCCTAGATGGTTACATCAACAAACTGAAAAACAAAGAACAATTTGGGGTTATAAAATTTTATTCTTTGATGTGCTCTTCCCTCTAGATGTTAAAAAAATTATTTTTGTTGATGCAGATGCGGTAAATTTAACAAAAATTAAATAAAAATTGCATTCAATAAAATTAATTTTTTTTTATATTTTGTTTCAAGATTGTTCGAACTGATATTAAAGAATTAAATGATTTAGATTTAAATGGTGCTCCATACGCTTATACACCATTCTGTGATTCACGAAAAGAAATGGAAGGTTTTCGTTTTTGGAAACAAGGCTATTGGAAAAATCATTTAATGGGTAGACGTTATCATATTTCAGCTTTATATGTTGTCGATTTAAGGAAATTTAGACGTATAGCTGCTGGTGATCGTTTACGTGGTCAATATCAAGCTTTAAGTCAAGATCCAAATAGTTTATCAAATTTAGATCAAGATTTACCAAATAATATGATACATCAAGTAGCTATCAAATCATTACCAGATGAATGGTTATGGTGTCAAACATGGTGCAGTGATAGTTCATTTAAAAAAGCTAAAGTTATAGATTTATGTAATAATCCAATGACTAAAGAAGCAAAATTAACAGCTGCTCAAAGAATTGTACCAGAATGGAAAGATTATGATTTAGAATTGAAAAATTTAATAGCAAAAATGCAAGATATTGAAATGGAAAATCAAGATACTGGAAATAATAAAAATCATCATGAGAATCATCATGATGATACAGAAGATGATACAGTAGATGATAATGATAATAAAATACCTGATGCTGAAAATAATAACGAAAACTTAAAGCATAGTGAATTGTGATTTATCTGATAAAAAAACAAAAAAAAAAAAAAAAAAAAATTCAAATTGAACTTTAGGAAGAAAATAACTTCATTGATAAAATTTAATAAATGAAACCTTTAAGACATTTTTTTTTAAAAACAATGAATCATTTGTTTTAATTTAAAAAATTAAACAACAATATTTTTTCTCTTTTACTTAACACTCGTAAATATATTTTTTTATTTATTTAAATATATTATTTTAATAGTATGTAATTGTATTTCATATACATTCTATTTTTTTTTTTTTTTTTTTTTGAATACAATCAATTTGTTTTTCATACCTTTATACATTTGAAAATCATTTACATATTTTTTTTAAAAATGTTTTGGCGCTGAACCAAAACCTAAACCAACACCACGCATTGTATGTGTTACTTGTCTAGCAACTTCATATTGTTGTTCCATACTCGAAAACATTTCTTCACGTTTTTTAATTGTTTCTGGTATAGGAGGTTCTTCATTCAATGTAGGAGAATTAATACCATCGCCACTATTACCACTACCATTACCACTACTACCTCCGCCACAACCACCACCAACACCAACCAAAATATTATTTGTATTTAAACCAACAGTATTTATATTATTTTCATTTTTTGTTGCTGATTTAATACCCATTAATCTCATAAATTTTGATGCAACTTTACCATCATTATCTTGTGCAAATGTTGCACCATCCCATTTTTTTGCTGCTGTATCTTCATTTTTTTTATGTGACCATAATAATTTACGTTTTTGAACTTGTTCAGCAATTTTTGTTGGATTAACAACATTAGGATTATAATAGCTAGGTATATTAAGTGTTGAACCTATTGCACCACCAATTGTTGATGTTGATGTTGATGATGCAACATTATCATTAATAGATTTTTGTATTTTTTCATCATTATTTATTATTAATTTACCAGCTAATATTTGATGTTGTTCTGGATTAAGTTGTTGTTGTTGTTTAAATTGCATAAAATATTTATTACCTTGTGGTATAATATTATTATTATTAAGATTATTATTGCTATTGCTATTACTATTCGATCGATGATCACGACTATTATCTCTAGAAGATTGTTGATGTGATGAGGATGATGATGATAAATTATTATTGTTACGATGATGTCGAGATCTTGAATGATCACGATATGAATCACCGTTACCACTTTGTCTGTTTGTTGGCAATGAATTTGATCTGGAACGACGAAAACGTTCTTTATCACGATCAGATGATTTGCGTGAAGAACGTTCATTAAATTTTTCACGTGAATTATAATTATTATTATTATTATTTTTATAATCTCTATTATTTTTATTAAAATCTTTATAATCTCTTGAATCTCTATAATCTCTTGAATCTCTATTATCTCTTGATTCTCTATAATCTTTGTTATCTCTATTATTATAACGTCCATAATCTTTATTTTCATATTTATATCGATTTCTTTCAGATGATTTATAATCACCACCACCACCACCACCACCACTTTTACGTTCTGTTATTGATTCTCTGTAACGATCATCACGTTTGTTGTTACTTCCTCCTCCTCGTTCAGATTTGTGAATAGGTGAATAATCTCGATTTGATTTTTTATCTCGTTTTCTATCATCTGGTGTGTGTCTCTAAAAAAAAAAAAAAAAAAACATATTTTATAGAATAAATTTTGAAAACTATTTCTTGTCACTCATTGTACTCATTATATACCCAATGGACAGAAGAGAGTGAATAATTGTTATAATATAGAATTGTTATAGTTACCTTATTTCGTTCACGATCTCTATCAGAACGATTTCGCTCTCGATCACGATCTTTTTCTCGATCTTTATTATTATCTCGATCTCGATCCCTATCTCGATCTCTATCTCGATCTTTATTATCGTAACCTTTATCAGAAAAATTATCTTTTTTTAAGTTAGATTCCTAAAATAAATTAAAAATAATAATAAAAAATTAATATTTCAATAAAAATTTTGTTAAAAATATTACTTAATAAATAGTTATAATAATAAATTACAATTAAAAAAAATTAAATTAAAATTAATTTATTTAAATTTTTTTTTTGTCTTTGATTAAGAATTAACTAAATTTATACAAGTTAGTTTTATTTACGAAAAATTTTTGAGTGTTATGTGAATTTTTTTTTAATTTTTTTTTTTTTTTTAATTAATTTAATTATTTTTTTTTTTATTGAAATATATTACAATTTTTAGATGAAAAACTTGACACTCTTCTCTCTTAAAATTGAAAAATAACAAATAATAATAATAGCATAACACCAAGTGTATAAAATTAAATTCCTTCACACCTAAACATAAATGTTTTTTTTTTTTATATTCTGTTTACTTATACTAACTATATTGTATAATATATAATATATATATATATATGAAAATATAAATTAAAAAAAAATTAAATTAAATTAAATTAAATTAATTATTATATATTTCTTATTTATGAAGAGTATCAAATTTAATTATACTCACGTTTATGGCCTTGCCATGGCCATTTCAATCAAAGGCTTACACATTTTATCTTTTTATTTTTAGGATTCGAATCCGGAACAATTCTTTTAATATATATGTATATATATACACATATATATATACATTTTTTTATTTTATAGATCATATAATTTTTGCACAACCTCAATCTCATACAATATAATATATTCATGATTTTTATATATTATTTATTTTTATTTTTTTACCTGATTGTTGATAACAGAACTGGTTCGATAGTAGATATTGTAGTTATTGTAGTAGTAGTAGTATCAGTGGATTTCAAATTACACATAACAACATAGTGCATTGAATTAATAAATGTTCTTTTAATTTAATTTTATATAAATTAAAATAAAATAAAAAATAATAATTATATATAAAAAAAAAGTATATAAGAATATAGACAGAGAAATTTTTTTTATTTTTTGAGAATTAAAGGGCTTAGGCTAAAGTACAATTATAATTATTGAGAATTCATTTGAGAAGAAATTCAAAAATTAAAGTGCAAATTTGTTTAGTTTTAATTATTTTTATTAAATAATTATTTGAGAAGAGATATTATACAGATTTTATAACAGAGTTCTAATCAAAGATTAACCATATCAGAAATTGTATAATATTATATATGTACAATAATTCCTATGGATATACCTATATACTATTGTACATTAATTATTGAATTAAAAAAAAGAAAAATGTTATATACACACAAATTCCATTTCATCGAATTTAATTACAACATCTTATACCCTTATATAAAGGGGTTAGAAGATCAGAAGAAGAAAATAATTTCTGATAACAAATTGAATTTTTAATTAAAATTTTTTAAACAAACATTTTTGGAATATTTGAAAATAAGTTTGTATAATTATTATAATTTTGTTTTTGTAATTGAACAGCATAAACATTTTCAACGACGAAATGTTTATGGATACGTAATATTTATAATTTTTTTCAAAATAACTTAAATAATTTAAAAAAAACTTACTCATTTTTAAAGTGTTATCTATGGATGTTCTACCCAGCTATGCCAACAAAAATGATTCTTCGCAAAGTTGTATGTATGATTTATATATTTGATCCAGATTTAATTTTTTTTTTTTTTATTGCTCTAAATTATGTTTATCTCATATTTTTATAATATTTTTTTGTTATTTGTATTTATTTGAATATAATATATATATTTTTTTTATGTTTATATTTCCACACAATGAATTGATTCTGAAAACTTTTTTGCTAAATGGCATTGAAAAATGGTAGCATAATTATTAATATTGAAAAAATAACATAAATATACATATGTAAAAAAAAAATAAGAAATTAAATATTTATGTATGTATATTGATAATATTAAATATAAAATATATGATAAATATAAATAAAACTAAGCATTTAAACAATTCATATAAAAATAAAAATTGTTCGTAAATTTAGTTAAAAAAAAATGTTTTTTTTTTTTAAATGTTCTTTAGAAAACATTATAAACCCTTCCTTAACATACAATTATTTAAATCA
The DNA here is from genome assembly GCA_963942445.1 of Argyra leucocephala. Taxonomy (NCBI): domain Eukaryota; kingdom Metazoa; phylum Arthropoda; class Insecta; order Diptera; family Dolichopodidae; genus Argyra; species Argyra leucocephala. Next base: position 12,265,964 of record OZ012679.1, on the reverse strand, counting down.
AATTTAAATTATAATATTAAATTAAAATTTAAATAATTTAGAAGAAAAAATTTTGGTTTCTAATAGATTTGGTATACTGGGATCCCCATTTGTCATTCTCAATTTTTCTTATAAATAGCTTTCTTCAGAATTCATTCAAATAAAAATTGTACTTTAGCTATTTTTGAATTCTCGTATATATTTATTTATTTTTTTTTTTTTTCAGAGATTTTCATTTAACTTAAAACATATATAGTTATATATATAAAGAGAAGAAAAAAAAAATATGTAAATATAACTACTTAATAAATCTGTGTAATTATAATACTTAAAAACTACTTAAATATAAGATTTTTTTTGTTATAATTACCTTTCTACTACCATTATTAATATCTTTTGTTAATGATGGTACCGATGATGGTGGGTGTGGTGATGGTGTTCGGCTATCATTCCTTCGATTTAACAAAATACGTTTTGCATCATTTCTAGATGATTTTTTTTCTATTGAATATTTTGTTGTTGATGATGATGATGATACGTCCTAAAGAATTGCAACTATTCAGAAATAGCAAATTTTGTTATTTTTTTTTATAAATTGATATATTTATGTATAACGTTTTTTTTTTTTTTTTTTTGCTTTACTAAATTACCAAATATTTTATTATTATTATTCAAATTTCAAATACAGCCGCCACATATTGTTAAAATATTTAATACAAGTTCAGAAAAGGATATTCAACGATAGTCCTTGAAGCGTAGTTCCATTAAATGTATAAAATTTACATTATACATTTTTCTTTTAAATAATCTTGAAAAGTTTGTAAGGAACTTACAATTATTTCGAATTAAGAAGAACTATTTAATGTACTCAGAGAATAAGGATATTAGTCTAAAAAAAAAATCAATTTAAAGATTAATTTTGAAAATTATTAATTAAGTTAATAAACAACTAAAATATTTCTTATTCATTTTTCTTCATAAATTATCATTATTTGAAGCTAGTTAATAAAATTTTATAAATTGTGCGCATAAGTACATAATTTTTCACAAAAATCTAAAAAAAAAAAAAAAAAAAATCCATATTACGTTGTAATAGATACTATTATGTTGATCTATTTAGGATATTCCTTAATTAGAAATATATTTTCATAAATCATTATTGATTATTAAAATATTACAAATCTATATTGATTAATTTAAAATTAACTTCCTATAGGCTATACAAAAAATAAAAAATAAAAAAGTAAAAAATGTAATCGATTTTTCTTTTTGGATATAATTAAAGGCGTCCATTACCTTATGTAGTCATATCTATATAGTATACAGTAGTAGTAGATGTAGTGCGGAATTTTGTTCATTTTCAGCTAAAAAAATTTTCTTAATTTATAAAATACCAAATTTTTACTTACCATTTTTTTATAGTTGTATTCTTCAGATGATGCACTACTATTGCGATCATCATCACTATTATAATTTAATAAAGAATCCATTTATTGATTTTATATTGTTTTTTTTTTTTATTTTAAAAAAATATTTTAATTGCTTTTTTACTTTACTAATTTTTCTTTTTGCACTCAGTATGTACCTTGCGTTCAAAAAAATTTTAATTTTAATTTGACATTTTAAAAATTTTTGCTTATTAAAATGTCACCAAACAATCACCACCATTCAAATAAAACAAAAGTCAAATGGCAAAGCTGCCATAGTAATGAAAATATTTTCAGCAGAGAAATACAAGTAGTCAGCAGTCAGCATTATGATTTGATAATAAATTTCATTTTTAATTTATTTATTTCTATTCAATTTGGATTCTTTTTAATTGTAACTATATTTACTTATATTTTAAAGACAAATTTTATTATTAATTATACAATCAATTTATAAAAGATTGATATACAAATTTTTTTTAATATTATTAAGAGAAAACATGTTTTTATTAAAACATAACTATTTCACTACTGCCAACATTACAAAAATACATTTTAAAATTATATATACAGTATTTTTATGCATATACAGAAATATTATTGAATCTTGACTAGTAGAACTTCGAAATAAAATATTGTATAGAAATGGAAATGGGGTCTATTTTCAACCCATATCGAGTTATAAGCGCTTGTAGTTTGTTTTTCTGTTGTAGTATTTCAAAACAGATTTAAGGCAGTATCTTCTAAACTCCTTATTCTAGATTGTTGAAAAATTTCCTTTTATAATTAAGAAACTTTCCATAGCTTTGATTTTTGACGCTATGTCAAAATTTATTAAAAATTTATATAAAAATTATAAGTTGTTCGTCAAATATAACTCTATTGGAATTTTTTCTCTGGTGTTGTGTTATGTTAAATCACTGGCTTACTCTAATAATAATTCAGAAACACTCAATTAACTTAAAACCAAAATTTTTGATGAATACATATATTACAGTTAGTGGCTAAATTTGTTAAAAGGACAGGTTAACCGTTATCTTATCACATGTTAAAAGAAAATTGGTCAAAGATTTATTTATTTACGATTCAATTAAAGATTTTCAGATGTATTTTATTCTAGTTTTATCTGTATAATTTCATTTTCAAATTAATTATTAAAAAATCAGTCGTACGAGATCAGAATAATTTCATTCTAAGTTAGATCATCAAACATATTTTTTTATTTTTATAAAAGAAGAACCTTCTATTTGTGACTGCAATGTATAGTTTGTAATTGCATTTGCAATGTATATTCTGACTGCAATGTAGTCTGTGACTGCAATGAAATTTTTGACTGCAACGAAATTTTTAACTGCCAACAAATTGTGATTGCAATGTAGTTTGTGACTGCAATGTAGTCTGTAATTTCAATGTAGTTTGTGACTGCAATGAAGTTTGTGACTGCAATGAATATTCTGACTGCAATGAAATTTTTGACTGCAATGATATTTATGACTGCAATACAAATTGTGATTGTCATATAGTTTGTGACTGCAATGTAGTCTGCAATTTCAATGTAGTTTGTGACTGCAATGTAGTCTGTAATTTCATTGTAATTTGTGACTGCAATGAAGTTTGTGACTGCAATGAATATTTTGACTGCAATGAAATTTTTGACTGCAATAATATTTATGACTGCAATACAAATTGTGATTGTCATATAGTTTGTGACTGCAATGTAGTCTGCAATTTCAATGTAGTTTGTGACTGCAATGTAGTCTGTAATTTCATTGTAATTTGTGACTGCAATGAAGTTTGTGACTGCAATGAATATTCTGACTGCAATGTAGTCTGTGACTGCAATAAAATTTTTGACTGCAATGTAATCTGTAACTACTATTGTGCTATGTGTGTAACTTATGGCTGCAATGTAAATTGTGATTGTAAAAATCCTTGTTGTATACAGAATTTTTTGATAACCCCTACACAAATATTATTTTAATTAAATACTTTAATTGTTACTGAATTATTTTTTAATTAAATTAAATTATTTCAACTTTAATGTATTGTATACCATATATACATTACATATATTTAAAACCCACACCAACTTCAAACATGTTTTTTCAATGTTTTTAATTTCTCATTAATTTTGACCTTTGCATAGACAATATTTTCTGACGTCATTTTATATCGTTAAAATAATGTCTTCCAAAAATGTTCTTTTATTTAAAAATATACATATACATATATACAATTATGGAGTACCTATATATGTATACTTATATAAATATTTTGATTCGCGAATATTTTTTTTAATGGATGATAAACAAATAATTAATTATATTTTATAAACATAATAAATGTGCTATGAAAATCAAATAAAATATAAAAAACAGAAAGAGTATCTGGTATCTGGTTCTCGTTTTGTAGATGAATTGTAGAAGATAATGATGGTAAAATCATTGAAGTCATTAAAATAAATTTTTATTTTTTTTTTTTGTATTTAAGTTGTGTAAATTTGCATATATGTTTACATGTTTGTGCATATATCTAAATTATTATCTTTTGTGGAATTAAATCAGTGATTCTTAAACTTTTAATTGTTCTGTGATCCATTTTTAGTGTAGTATTTGTACACAATGCAGCAGAAACAATGATATAAGAAGAATTAAATTGTGTAGGAGAGTCTGTATTAATTTACTGAACATCCAGCCATTCAAATATAAACGGTATAATATATAACGGGATAATAAATCAGATAAACTTGGTTCTTAATAAAAAAAAAACGGTTAAAGAAAAAAGAGACTAGAAAAAGATTTAGTAGTGGGTTTAACATTTGAAAACAAGCCTTGAAAACAAATACGAAAAAATACTCGAGAAGAGAATAGTCGATTTGAATGCTTGAAGAAACTCAAAAGGGGCTATTCATACCAGAATTTTTGGGATACGTAAATAACGAAATTCATATCATCGCTTAAGTCGATTTACGACCCTTATATATATGTATAGGCATATTTCTACTAAGAGAACAAAATTGTCCAGAAGCAACTGGAATGGTCACTTCTATCTAAGAGGACATGATGTTTAAAAACGGGACGTATAGATTTGAACTGGCTATCGTTGAACAGAGATAAGTTTTAGGATATTGAAAGAAATTTTAAAAACAACGAAGCATATATATATATGATTATATTAAATATTCTCTTGCTTTCTCTTTATAATTTGTCGCACATTCATAATTTGTTCATTACTGCCTTTCCAGAGACAAATCCATATTATTCTTCCATTCATATTCATATTTGGTCCTCTATATTATCTTTATATGCACTAACTATAATGATGTAGAGTTACATAATATGTAATTGTCAAATTGCCTAACGAAGCTGACATAGGAGAGTCTGATTAGGTCAATACTCCATCAGCTTGTTATTACACACGAGATCAACAGTTAACACTTACCTATGTATTAGTGTACATTTCCCATTTCGATTTCAATTTCAGCTTGTTTTGCTATCACAATTTTACTTTTACGAGTAAATTTTGTGTGTATAAAAATTTAGTTTGCTTACATCAAGAGGGTTTTAAGAGACAAAGAAAAGAAAATACATCAGTTGACATCGTCTAATAATGCCCATAGATATTTGTCAGAGCATATGTCGACCCATTATGACATAAGTAACATAAGCAACGAAAATAAATCACACTGTATATAGACCTTTAACTTAAGTAAATGTCAAAATCATCTACGCTCTTATGAGTTTGCATATAACCATAATAGCCTTACTTAAGTTAACTTAAGTCTCAGTTTCGTTAAAAAATTTATTTTTCGTTCTACTTAAGATGGTATGTATCATGTACGATTCATTTCGTAGATTACTTCAGTATAAAAATGGCGTTTGAATGAAATGACATTCGATTTATATGGATAAAAATCAATATAGGTAAATAAAAGAAAAGGTTATGTATGTCAGTTAATGTTAAATGTTATTATTTAAATTGAGTTCTAATCAAAAGAAGTTTTACCAGGCGTAACTTAAGTTGGCTAGTTAAACTTAAGTGGCTTTAAGTTTTGATATACCTTTAACGAAAAGTATTAAGTTAACTTAAGTACGGCTAATCAGGCTTTATGTCGAATTCAACATAAGAATTCAATGTTTAACGAAAATTTAACGAATTGTCAGATTCAACTTAATTGTCGCTTATGTCGATTGTGGACATTTACATGTATTTTCCATATACGGAATATCATATATGTCATGATATAACTGTATAGTTCTAATGTCATTATAGTAATTAGCGCACCCTATAAACCCTATAACTGGCTAAAATTATTTATTTAATTCAAAATTCTGAAATTTTGAGAATGTCTGTATTTATACAAATATAAAATATCCTCTTAGTAAAACTAATAATTTTATGTGAGTTTGAATAGCTGTGCATTTCAATCATAAATTCATGTAAGGAGTTGAATAAATATTGTATACCTCTATATCTGTCTTCTTGTCTTGTTTATAAGTATAATATATTATATATATATATATATATATATATATTTAAAATAATGTTTTCTTATATACACATACATTATATCTGTATAGCTATATATAAAAACAAAAGTTAAATATAAAAGGATATTTATTTAATATTAATATACGATATGTAGGTATATGTAGAAAAATCAGAATAACGATGATTTTTGTTACTAATGGAAAATTATTTGAAGGTGTTTTTTGTTTTGTTTTTGTTTTTTTCTTTTTCAAGAAAATTATTTTAAGATACCCAACTCAACTGGTTCCAAGTATAGTATAATCTAGATACTAAAATGTACCCCCTTTTTTCTTTTCGTTTTTTTTTTTAAGTGTAGATGGATGGATGGATGTTGTATGACATTGAAGTGATGTCACTTTAATTTAAAGATAACAAATATAATTTTTTTATGAAAGTACAATTTATATATATATGTTTATATGTGCATATAATTTAACCCTTTAAATTGAATGAAAATGTAAGGCGTTTTATTTTTATAATTATTTATTTTTTTTTTTTACAGTTATTAGATTTTACGATATTATATAACATAAAATTAATTCCTTAATTTTTAAAATCTTTTCATTTGTTACGATGCTTCAGTTTTTTTTGTTTTTTTTATTTTGTTAGAGTGTTTAAATGATAATCACAGAGAAAAATTGTATGTTAATTGGAAATTGTTGAAAATTATATATTTTCAATTGTTTGATATTGCTTATGACTAGTATTCACCCGCTTTTTGAAATTCAAGGCGAATTTTTGCAATTCGATAACATTTGAATTCGCTACGTCTCCTTTTATATATCTATCATTAAATCCTCGCTACGTCTCCTGTTAAATATCTATCATTTATTTTTTTAAAAGAATAGTGAATGAAAATCGGTTGTAAAATAGTTCAAATATTTGTACAGTCATTTTTTCAGTTGTTTATAGATTAAATATAAATATAGGGGTACAAGATTGGGCTACATTTTTCTCGATTTAGTGTCAAAAATTCTTAAAATGGTCGCACTTCTTAATTTTGGGCATAGAGTAATCATATAAGTAGAGTATTCACGTAGAACAAAATTTGCTAGTCACTTTTTCAAATATCAAAATTCTGTGTTCACTCAAAATAATATTACTCAATTTTTAACTGCTTATAAGTTGAGCGCAATGTATTTTGTACTCATAAATAAAAAAATTTTGTGTACTTACTACCTATGAACATATTTATTTGTTATTATGCTGCCAACAGTGTCAACTATATAAAAGTTGTATGTATAGGTACTCAAAAATGTATATAAGCTTAGCGAATGTGCATGCTAGCTAGAGTATATACATACTTCTTTATTTCGCTGTTCGCATTCCTACTTTACTTATGTGATAAAAATTAAAAATTACACAATGTGTGTATAAAAAACTACACATGCATTTAAAGTCCTATCAATGGACCACAAATAATATTACAAATCAAAGTATTGAATTTTTTTTTAGAAATTGAAAGAATTCAAGATTATTGCTGGATTTGTTGTTATTTTGCTTTAATTTTTTAAAATTTGAAGAATTAATATTTTTATTTGGACTTGGTCAATGTGATTTATGAAATTTGTGATTTCAAAACTTTATAGAAGAAAGGGACAAAAAAATTAATGTTGGTTTTGTAAAATTAAAAATAATTCAAATTGATTTCTATTGAAAAGTATACTGAAAACTAGGTATCTACATGTATTTTTAAATTTTCAGCAATTTTGATTTTGTTAATTTTGTCTGTTTCTTACCGTAGATAATAATATGAATAGTATATATTATTATGAATACAAACAAACAAACAAGCTATCAAAATTTAAAAAAGTAAGTAAAAAAAGTAAAACTGGACATTTTATTCTTTATATGGATTGTTGGCTGTTTTTATTTCTTCAAAAATTATTTCATCATTTAACAAAGTTCACGATTTGTAATGCATTACTAATAAATTTTATTCTTTTATTACCATTATTTTTAAAAAATTTTTCTGGATTATGTGATTCTATCATTGACCTATTATTGTATGTATAGAATTTCATTCATTATCTTTGCGATTAATTGTGTTTTTTGGTTTACATTTTTCTATATATATTTTTTGTATTGAATTAGATATGTAAATGTATGGTGAACACATATACGCCGATATACACTCTTCATATAAATCAAAAGTACATACGCATGTGTATACTCTTCAAATTATCTAGCTTCTATAATGGCTCCATACTCACTGGGAGAGCAAAACTTTATACACAAAACTAAAACAAAACTTAAAACGAAATCGTAATTCGATAAAATTCCGAAAAAATCATTCTGTGAATAGGCTAGAAGTATAGAGGCATTGTATGAAATATTTTTCTCAATAAATAAAAAATTTTGAGTAAAAATAATTGAGTTTCGAAAATTATATTTGTTTGTTTTGGGGTATTGAGTGAAATTGCCGCACTTCTTAATTTTGGGCTAGATTGAACTTCATTTGTTTTTCTAAAAATAATTTAATATTTATTTATTTATGCTTAAGTCAAACATATTACAAGTTACCATCTTAATCTAGTAAAATAAACAAAAATTATAATTTTGAAATAACAATTCAAATACACATTAAATATTTTTGCAAGTAATAATTTTATTACAAAAACTTAGCCTAAAAAAAATAAAATAAAATAAAATAAGAAAAATTAAAATATAAAAATATAGAAATTATTATTAAAATTAAATTACATATACATATATAAATATTATTACAAGTACAACATTTATTCAGAACAATATTTAGAACTAAAAACTTTTTTTAGAATTTATCGGAAATGTATAAAAATTAAATATATATATAATAATAATTAATTACTATTATTTCCTATTAATTGCGATTAAGCCTTTGTTAAACATGACATGGCTAAACTTAATTTATTTTCTCAATCAACTCCAAATACTTTCATAAGAATTAGAATTAATACAACAATAAATCAAAATATTTACTGTAATAATTTTTCACCCTAACAAAAAAATATTAAGTAACTATGTGCAATTCGAAACATCATTATATTATTTATTTATTTGATTAGTTACATCAAATCAATGACGGTTATTTCTGAGTAGAGCGACATCTATATACTCTAAAATAAATTTCAATCACATACAATTTTTAAAAGTTACTACTGTGGAATTTCACAAGGGGCTCACTAGTATGAATATAATACAATGATAGCTGGTATATTCTATATAGTACAAAACACTGAAGAATTAGTATCATAACACTGAATCTGTAATTACACTGAACCAAAAACTGTATGTAGAATTTGACAAAAAAATTTCGTTAAATTTTGAAAATTGAATTTGTCATTTTGAAGAAATGTTTTTCACTTTTTTTGTCAAAATTGAATAATGTACGTCAATTCAACAAAAAAATCATCAAATCAACAACTAACAAATTTGGTTTTATTGATTTGAAGAACTTTTTTAATCAAATCTACACATAAAGAATTTTTTCAATAAAACCAATTTTTTAATAAAAATTGAAGGCACATTCGTCAATTTTTCAAATTATTCTTCAAATTTGACGAAATTTATTTAATTTAACAAAAACCAAATAGTGTAAAATACCGTTATTTTATTGAAATGTTGTTTTGTGTATCAAACTATCAATCAGACAATATTTCTAGTTGTATTTGTCAAGTGCTATGCACCGAAGGTGTATAAAAACTAAACAGTGGCATTATGAAGTTAAAAAAAGGAAATTAAAAAGTAATTTTATTATAAAATATAATAATAAAAATTAAAATATTATTAATAATTAAAAATAATAATGAAATGAAATTATTCCATAAGTTAAGAAGTAACTTGAACTTAAGTTTTGAAATAAAATTTTATAATTTTATTTTTTAGATGGACGATGTTTCTAGCTGTTTTTTTTATGCTTTATGGGATATTAAAATCAACAACAAAAGTAGTAACCATGAAAAATAATAAAAAATAAATACAAAATTTATTATAAAAGACTCACAATGCTGTTTCATTATAAACGCTGCTAGTATTGAAGCCTGCGAGGACGAATTAAATAGGCGAACAGAAAGAAAGGCTCCAATATAGCCTTTAACTCTTATTGCTGGCACAGTGTTGAAGCGAAATACTTATAATTGTATATTTTGATGGGATAAAATGCAAAATAAATTCTCTTATTAATGTAATAGACATATTTAATTTAGAATATCCAGTAGGTTCTATTTTATAATCTGGAAATTTATATAAACATATTTTCATAAAATTAAAACTAAATAACGATCCGTGATAAACACGGATTTCAAATGCCCTTAAAAACATAAAATTCGTCACTTCTACTACACAATTCCATCTATAGATCCGTGATAAGCGCGGCCTCAAATCCCCTTAAAAACATAAAATTCGTCAATTTTACTAGACGACTGTATGCGGAGAGTGACGACACTAAATAGAATTGCACTAAGTAGAACTACAACATGTATTAACTACTTTGTCAAAATAATTACGATTGAAAACTGAAGTACAGTCTCAGAATTAGAATATCTGAAATATATTCTTTAATCCCAAGTAGAGTGAAAAAGGATAAACAAAAAAATTTTGTTTTGGTTTATTATATTTGTAGTAGCTTAATGTATGGTTATGCTGAACAATCTGTATATATATATATATATATATATATATATTTGTGTTATTAACATAAATTCGAATTATATCACTTATATTTTTTATTTTAGCATTACAGCTCGATCGGTGAACTAAAACCTTCTTCGTAAGAATCCTCCAGCTAGATCGATTCAATGCAGACGTGTTTGCCAGCTAAGATGTCTATGGATATAATCATTTGAGTAATAACAAAATGTGTTTGTTATACAGTTTTTAAAGCCTTATTTTGGATACATAAATTGCATTTTTTCAAATTGGTCCAAATTGGATTTCCCTTCTTTTAGATGGGTTTGATTATATCGGAAATATGCTCAAAAAATTTACTTTAAATATCTTTAAATATAACCAAATACAACGTACAATTGCTTAGAACATTATTTTTTTTATCATTAAAATTTTAATTTCAATTTTCTTCTATAACAAAAAGAATGTATTAATTATCTTTTTAACCCCTTCACTACCAAATTACGATGCAATGAAAAATAAAAATCTATTTTTTTTTTTGTTTTTTACCATATGAAATATGAAATGAAAATTAATGAAATGTACGTAAATTCGTTCAAATTAGATCAATTTTTATTCAGTTAAATTTAATTCAAAGTAAAGGACATCGGTAATTAAGCAGTTAAGCAGTATGGTCAATTAGTAGGTTTTATGTCAAAAAAATAGTTTAATTAAAGTGACTTTCGAGCCTTAAAACAATTAAAAACGTATTTTATTTTGTAGGAAAATTATTTGTGATATATTTGTAAAGTGAATCTTTAATGAATCTTGGTGTGAATCATCCTAACTGAATGATTATTTTACAAAAATATGATTCAATAAATAGAAATACATATAAAAATATTACTAATAAACGGATATCAATTCAAAAACACCACTTTATATAATTCTATTGTGTTCTAAGTAGGTTATTAAAACTCTACTAAAATTGCATACCACACTGCTAATGAAAAATAATTGCGCAATATTACCTACTTAAATTAATTTCTAATAAACTCTTAATTACATTTAATATTGTATTACATAGTAATGTCATCAATAGAATACCCATCAAATTTTCATTAAATTAAATTAATTCCAAGGAATTTCAATCAAAAATTATTGTTGAGCAATTCAGTATAAAAATGTGAATTGCATACATATACACATACAAACATATACCATACCATATATTTTGTAAAAAACAAAAGAACAAAAATAAAAATACAGTAAAAACGGGTGTAATTCTTTTATTTTGTTTGTTTTGTTTTTTTGTTTTTATTTCAATCCTGTTGCAACAAAAAAATTTACATGAAAATACCATTTTTAAAGTTGTAAAAATGTTGAATGAAAATTTTTTTTTCATAATACAGGCATACCTCGTTTAACGCTACCTCATTTAGCGCTGTTTCGCTATAGCGCTCTTTTTTGGCCAGAGCGCTGTTTCGTTATAACGCTCAAATTGATCATTTTTTTTTTCAAGTTTTAAATAAAAAATTTCAAATTGTTCTAAAAAATAATTTTTTTTTGAAAAAAAATGCACAATTTTTTGTTTTTTTTTTTTAACTTCATTCATTTTTTCCCCAATTTATCTGTGGCTCATCTTTAAAAATTTTCCACCAATTTACACCAACTTTTTTTTGTCACAACTAAAATATGCATATGTATGTATAAAGTAACCATATGATATATGAAATATGTATGTATTGAAATGATACATTTTTTTCACATGTAATGAGTTTCATCGATACATCAGTTTAAAAAGTAACGATATTTAAAGAATTACCCTTATTTTAAAATTTCGGGAATCCCCATTATAAAAGAAAATATTGAAGTGATAAATTTTTTCGAAAATTTTTTGTGTAATTTAGTGTCTAATTGGCAATTGACTGAGAAGGTAAGTTAATTTCCTTTATCTTAAAATTATTTAAAAACTTATTTTGTTTCCCTATAAAAGATGGCTGAAATAAGAAAGAATGCAGAAGTCAGCAGTGCTTCGAAAAGAAAAAGTTTGAATTTGGATTTGAAAATGGATGTTATAAGGCGTTTTGAAAATGGTGAACGGCAATCAGATATTTCTTCTCGTATGGGTTTAGCTGGATCAACTATAAGAACTATTCTCAAAAATTCGGATAAAATTAAGAAATCTATTTTTACAACACTTCCTATTTCTGCTAAAAAAGTCACACGTACCAGAGATATTCAGATTGAACGAATGGAAAAATTATTACAACTGTGGATTGATGATCAAACGCAAAGAAACATGCCGCTTAGCCAAAGCTTGATCATAGAAAAAGCTAGGACTTTGTATTCAGACCTTGTAGAAAGAAGTGGAAAAAACTCATCAACCGAGCACTTTGTGACGAGTCAGGGCTGGTTTGAAAAGTTCAAAGTTCGTGCAAATCTACACCACATTAGGCTCTGTGGCGAATCAGCTAGTGCCGATAAAGAATCTGCAAAAGAATTCCAAAAAACAATGGATGAAATTATAAAAATTAAAAACTATCCACCACAAAACTTATTTTTAACTTCGATGAAACTGGACTTTTCTGGAAAAAAATGCCCTCAAAAACATTTATCTCTAGAGAAGAAAAATCAGCTTCTGGTTTCAAAGCTGCTAAAGATCGTTTAACTTTATTGTTAGGCAGCAACTCAAGTGGCGATTTTAAGATGAAACCAACATTAATTTACCATTCAGAAAATCCCAGGGCAATGAAAGGGATTTCCAAACATTCATTACCAGTATTTTGGATGGCAAATCGAAAAGCTTGGATGACTACAATATTATTTCAGAAATGGTATCAAGAACATTTTTGTCCAGCCGTGAAATTATATTGTGAAAAAAATAATTTGGAAGTCAAGGCCTTGTTAATCCTTGATAATGCGCCTTCACACCCACAAAATTTAGCAGAACTTCCAACGTGCTTACCAGTTGAAATTATTTTCATGCCTCCAAATACAACAGCGATTATACAGCCGATGTATCAAGGTGTAATAGCTACTTTTAAAACCTATTACATTCGAAGAACTTTAAAACAACTTTTACAAGCAATTGAATGTAACCAATGCAACATAAAGGAATTTTGAAAAAAAATTTAATATCATGAATGCTATTGAAATTATTGGTTTATCGTGGAATGAAATGAAAATATCTTGTCTAAAAAATTGTTGGAATCGGTTACTGGTTCAAACTGTTCAAAATGAATTAATCAATGAAGTGCCACAAAATGTTGCAGAAATTACTGAAATAGCTAGACAAATCGGGTTTGAAAAAGTTGATCAGGGAAATGTTGAACAATTAATTGAAGATGATTATCGTGAACCTTCTAATGAAGATCTTATTGATAATTTGGAACAAATTCCATTAGAAATTACTGATTCGGATTCAGATTCGGATGGTCAACAGAACACCAGAATTCTAACCAAAAAAATGTTTAGAACATAATGTTAGCGTAATACAAAACGCTTTAGAAGATCTATTTGAAAACGATCCGAATTTCGAAAGATCAGCTGCAATAAAACGAGGCGTTATGGATGTTTTGTCACCATATTTAGAGCTACCTAAAGAAAAAAAAATTCCAAAGCAATCTACTCTAGACTCATTCTTACAATAAGATTAACTCTAAAGACTGTTTTTATGTTATAATTTTTAAAATTTTGGTTTTTATTATGTTTTTGTTTCTTTGAATTATGTTTTTGTTTAATTAAAGATTTAAAATGAAATATATAGTCGTTTTTAGAAATCATACATGAATTGTTTAAATTAATTTTTCTCAAATTTCACCCTATAAATAGTTTAAAAATGCAAGAGGCACGTATCCCCTTATTTCAGTACAAAAAGTGTTTCTATTAACGCTGTTTCCATTAGCGCTCTTTTTCCACGAACGCATCCTGAGCATTAAACGAGGTATGTCTGTACAAGGAAGGAGAAAATTTTCATATTTTCTTTGAATCTTTTTCTTTTTTTATAAAAAAAAAAAAAAAAAAAAAAAAATCAGGAAACAAAAGAAAAATTAATTTTTCTTTACTTAAATTCAATAATATATAATATAGAGTATGTACTATATACTATTGTTTTCTCTTTCTTTCAATTTTCTTATAAAATATTTATTAAAATGTAAGCACACACTATAAATATTCTGAAAATATACATGTAAATTGCTTGATTTCTTCTTTGGAAAATCGATGATTTTGTTAAATTATATATGTATAAGCATTTTCTAAAATAATTACTAAAACTTGAATTACAAATAACTAAAAATTTCATTTAATATTTTATTTTAAAAAAATTTTCTTATTTATTTTCCTTTTTTTTAAATATTAATTGTTATAATAATCTATAGTAAACCCTTAAATAAACAAAACAATGATAAACTGTAAATTGAAGTTTTAATTGTAATATCATTATCTACAATAAAAATGAATTGATAATTACATTCAATTCGATAAAGTCTTTTGTCGCAATGAAGAATAAAAATCAAGTCAACAAATGCATGTGCAACAAAACCTCTGTGAAAATTTTATCAATTTTCGTCATATTGAAGAAGAAATATAACAATTTTTTAGTCCATTTAACAAAAAATTATTCAAATCAACAATTAAATGCTTAACAAAACTTTTGTTAATTTGACAAAATTTTTCGTTGAAATAACGAAACGAAGATTTGATGAAAACTTTTGTTAATTTGATAAATAATTTGTTGATTTGAAGAAGGGAAAAAAATATTCATATTGAATAAAATATTTATTCAATTCAACGGTCTGTTTCTGTTGACCCTATATTAATCATCGTTTCGTCAAATTAACATGCTTTTTTGTCAAAACTGCTACCCCTTTTTTTCAGTGTAGTATACGAAATACGCGTATACGTAGTTCTAAGCATATATTAGTAAAATTAAAAGTAAAATATTTGACTATTTTCGACAATTATAATGATAGTTTTTACTTTTTCTTAAATATTATAGTGTACATTTTAGTTGCTGTTAGTTTCTTAATTCTTTTTTTAACCATTTTTTTTGTTGTGTTCTACGATTTTTTTATGCACTGAATCTCTTTGTTTATTTAGTAAATTAGTCTCAAAAGCAAAGTTAATATGAAAAAAAAAAAAAACAAAATGGAATTAACATACTCTGTACGAGCATTTCGCTCTCTTGAGATGTAAATAAAATAAATAAAAAATATCATCAAAATAAATTTAACTTCATCATCAAAATATTTTCTCTCTGTGTACCTATTTAAAAACTCACATCAATTTTCTAAAAATATAAAATTTTACATTTTGTAACAAACAACAAATATTTACTCAACTAAAGAATGTCAATTTTTGCTCATCATCACCAATAAATATTTTAAATGATTAAACAAATAATAATAATAAAAAAAAATAAAAAAAAAAAACAAGAACAACAAAAATAAAATAAAATTACTGAATTCTTTTTGATCTAAATGATGTTTACTCGTATATAATGGATATGTGCACGTGATTAAAAAAACAAAAACAACAACAACAATAAGAAATGATTTTAATTGTCAGCAGGGACATTTAAAGGATTCACTAAGGATTTGATAATTGTTATAATGTATAAAAACAATGTAAAATTCGAATTTAAATATCATTTTCATTTTACAAATTCAACTGTTAACAAGTATTAATTAAAAAATAATAATTATAAAAAAATTAAATAATAATTATTCGATTAAAAGTTCTGGAAATAATTTTTAATATACTAAAAAAAAAGTATAAGAAATTAAAAACAATTTTTTGTTTTTTTTTTATTTTAAAGTATATAGATTAAAAAAATATATAAGTTAACTATATATATATATATATATATATACTGTTATTATATTAAAAGGTGATTATTTGTTATATATTCTTTTAATTAAGTATATATATATATATATATTTAATGAGTGTGTTTAAAATAAAATATATAAAAAAAAAAATTTATAATTTAGTTAAAATTAAATAATTAAGAAATAATTTTTTAGTGAAATTTACAATAATTATTTTAAATTTATATTTTGAATTTAAAATATTCTAGTCTGGATATATTCATAATTTGTCTTTGTTCTATATTTTTAAACTTTATATATAGTTTTAATTATATATAAAAATATCGAATGAATTGTTACAGTTATATTATTGTCATAACTGTTAATATTGTTATCTGTTAATCCATAAAACAGGCCAGATTAACATAACTTCGTTGTATATTGCCAAACACCAGGTTCGTTAGTGGTGACAGCGCCTGACTTAGATATATTGTTATTATATATAGGGTAGCTAAGACCAGTGTTGTTACAAATCCAATATGTGATCTCTTGCAAAATTAATTCGTCTGCAACTGCAATTAAGATAATAAATTTTTTAGAAAACGTCTTATTGTTGAGCAAAATTTGTATATATAATTTGTTAATCACAATCCAGATAATAAAATGTTAGTGGTAATTTTAAACAAATGGATTAATTCTATTATTGCTATACAAATTTTTGGTTATTGTAACCAAATTAGAATTAGATTTCATTTTTCAGTATACATATCTATATATTATCAAAATATCTATAGGTTAACATTTTTTTAACTCTACACTGCTTGATTTTTTTATATCTTGTTGGAAAAATAGTTTTTAGGTACAAATAATACAGTTTATAAATATGAAAAAATACTAGAAATATATATAAATTTATAATAAGGTGTTTTTTTAGACAAATTTAGTTGTAGCATATTATCTGATACATAATGTGTAAAAGCGTTAGATATGCCTTATGATTATAAAAACAAATTTTTCGTTTTTTTTTTATTTAAAATTAAATTAAATTAAATCAAAAACAAAAAAATAAAGTTAATATTATAAAATAATATTGCATTTTAGTAAAAATCAAAAAATTATATTATCTAAATCAACTGCCTTTAATAAAAGAAATAATAGAATTATCATAGAGAATAAAGAGGTAATAGATCGCGTGGTAATTGGATGTAGGATGTATTCACATGATTGCAATTGTAGTTAAAAAAATCTGTTTTATCAGCGTTTAGATTATGTCACCAATTGCAATTGCATCTTCATATGTGTGTGTGTGTAAATGTTATCATTCCAATTTTTTCGGTTTGAACTCTGTGCGCTTAGAATGTCAAAAACAAAATAATAATAGATAAAGAAATATACAAAAACAAAAAATATTTTCTGTTTTGGCAATTTAAAAAATTGAAATTGGAAATGTAGAAAAAAAAAATATTTATTTTCGTAACTTATTGCTACATATTTAAATTTAATATAAACATTTTGACAATTTTGTGAATTTTTAAAAACTGCTCACTGTTTTATTTAATCCTATATACATTCCTGACCTATTTTATTTAATTCTACTGCCATAAACCTATAATATAATTGACAAGCATTTAAGGACCTGCGCAGTAAACACCTTTTCATTTTATTTCGCTTCTCTTTAATAAACTCCTAATATAATAAATAAGTTGTATATAAAACAATAATGCGTACACAGTTGAAATTTTTTTACTCATATGGTTTTATTATTCACCAAATACATTAAGAAATAGGTAGAAACGAAACAGAAAATGAGAAGTAAGGTATTTATGTTTTTTAACGAAAACATACTAATTTCAAAGCTTTTCATTAAAACATGAGTGTTTTCTGCTTTGTAATGAAAAGTCTTTATCAATTCATGCAAATCCCTGTTCTTTTAAAAACTTTAAATTTGGCTTTAACTTGAATTATAATTACTCAACAGGGGCCCCTAGTAAACCTATAATATGATAATGTATAATGTATAGCTAAGCTACCCAGTACCCACCTACTAAATTAAATTTGTTTTTGTTTTTATGAATAAAATAAAAATTCGAGTATTAAAAATAAATGAAAATAAAAAAATGTACTTCAAAAAATCAGGAAGTCTGGTGACAAAATAGTTCATAACTTCTGAAGCGCTAATCGTCGTATACCCTTTCGACGATTTTTTTTAAGCAAATTAAATTTTGTTTTATTATGTGAAAAAAAAATATTTGAGGACTTTCGGTATTTAACGGCACCCAACTAATTATCAAAGATAGAGTTAAGTACTTGGGTCTTATCTTAGACAAGAAACTAAGTTGGAAACCGAATATAATTGAAAGACTCCTCCATCTGCATAAGCGGAGCACTGGATACGCTATTTCATCTCTTACCATTAGATATTCATGGCAAAGAAATGGCATCCAGAACTGCAATCAGGCTAAAAGCCAATTCCCAATGGAAACCACAATTAATTGGCCACTCTTCTATTATGGAATACAAGAAATTTATTCCCGAGAACCTAGATCTGACTCTTACAGGATACTTCTTTGAGAGATCATATTATCAAACCGATATTTCGTCTAGGGAAAGGTGGAAGAGTAGCACGTTTCTAAACAAGGAACACGTACATCTCTACACTGATGGTTCAAAATTGAATGACAGAGTGGGGGGTGGAGTCTACTCGGAAAACCTGAATATTAGTCTATCCTTCAGCCTACCAAGACATTGTAGTGTATTTCAGGCGAAGGTAATGGCAATAAAAGAAGCCTCAGACTGGCTGAGATCCAGCGTATTATCTGTTAGAAATATCTGTATACTCACAGACAGTCAGGCCGCAATTAAAGCACTGGAGTCGGTAGCCATCAACTCAAAAACCGTGTTGGCCTGTCGCAGTTCTTTGGACGAACTAGCGGATAGGTTCAACATATTATTACGATGGGTGCCAGGACACAGTGATATTCCGGGTAACTGCATGGCAGATCTACTTGCTAGAGAGGGTACTATATTAGAACTCCTTCCGGAAAGGAGCAATCTGGGTGCACCTCTTGCCACCTGTAATTTATTGCTTCGAAATGATGCAATAAAAGCTTCAAACTTCAGATGGTCAGCTAGACCAGACTGCAACATCACCAAGCAAATCTGGCCTATGTTGAATCTGAAGCGATCCCTTAACCTACTAACCATGAAAAGGTGTGACATTAGCACTATGGTAGGGGTCATTACGGGTCATTGTGTGATTGGTAAACATGCCAAAACGACTTCTGCAGAACTTGTAGAGAGGTGGAGGAGGATGAAACTGTCCAACATCTACTTTGTTTCTGGCCTGGCCTCTACCATAAAAGGTAAACCCATTTATGAGTCTTCTTTCTGGACTCGCTGGGTGATCTTGAAAACACTGGTATCAAAAACCTCCGCCGCTTCGTTAAAAGCTCAAATTGGTTCAACGAGTAGGGTGCTACGCGAGGAAAGTTCCCGTGGTATCACAATGGACCTCACCGGTCTAAGTGTGTCGATGTACTGTCGGCAGCCACTACTACCTACCTAACTACCTACCTTCGGTATTGAATTATAAATTTAAAAATAAATAAACATTAAAAGTAAAAAATCTTCAAAGGCTATACGACGATCAGTCCTTCAGAAGTTATGAGAAAAAAATTTCATATTTTTGTGAATTGTTTTGCTTGTTTTCCGCTGCTCTCTTGTTAGTTTCGTTTCACTAAACAACGACACAATCTCAAACTATCTATTTGCATTAAAATATGATTAGACATATGTGTATAGAGTAAATATATACAAAAACCTATATTCTAAAATTTTGAAAAAAATTTTCAAATTTTTTTAAAAACCAAAAAGAGGACTTCACTAACAGTTTTATTTTTTGATTTTTTCATACAAAATTCAAATTTGTTGTCTTCAAGAATGTTCTCACCCAAGCAGTAACAGAATCATCTATGGGTTATTTCATTATCATTCCAAATAAATTTTCAGACCCATGAATAAATTCTGAATAACACTATTATTTATACTGTACCTATATATAAAAAAATTTTTTTTATTAATATAATTTTTAATTAATTTTTAATTAATTTTTATATTTTCAGAATATTTCTATACATATACATACATATAAGTTGCATATACCATCTTAATATGATGGCAGCATTAAAATTATTTAATATTTTCTTAATTTATTGTATTTGCATTAAATTTATCTTCTGTTTACCATCATCATCATCATATCCAAATACATGTGAAGATCAATTATTAAGCTATCGTAAATTTATATTAACAGCAGTATTAAATTTTGAAGATATTTGTGATGTAAGCACATATGATTCAGATGATCGTTATAATATGGGTTCAATACGATCTGATGATATACGTAATAGACCAGAAGTATGGGCATTTTTCCGTATGCTAATGGCACAATTTAAAGATGGTGAATTTATAAATATCCTAAAAGATGCAATTATTGAAAAATGTAAAGAAAAAACTCAAAATGATAAGAGAGATGGTGTTGTTATAGGTAAAAAACAACGTTTTCATTCATGGGGTGGTAAAAGAGCTAATAATTTAACACCATTATCATCATCTGATTCTGCAACTGGATATTCTAATTCAAATATTAGAAATTCTATTGCTGGTGCATCAGGTAGAAATTCAGAAACAGCAAAATATGCATGGAATAATTAAAATTATAAAAAAAAAAAGAAATAAATTTTGAAATTTTTATAATATCTAAAATTTTAGTTTTTAAATAAAAAAAAAAGTATTAATCAAAAATTTTAAAAATAAAAAATCTTTAAAAAAATGGGCTGGAAAATTTTGATTCAAAAATATCTATTGTAAATATAAAAAAAAAATTATAATTAATTAATTAATTTAAACATATTTTAATAAATAAAAGAAAACATATTTTAAAATGACTTTATATATATATATAATATATACATTACATATATATATTTATTATATTGTGTGGTTAATATTATTATATTATTAATAAAAATTATATATATAAATAATAATGCAATCGTTTAAAAAACAAAACAAAATTAAACGAAATTAATAAAAAGGCACAAAAATGTTGGTTGTTAAAATTATTTAAAATTATTTTTTTAATTTTTAAATTTGATTTTTTTTTTTATACACTTTATAGGTATACATTGTCAGATTATAAAACTATAAATAGGTACAGAAACACTATATAAGTATCCGAATCAGCAACGGGAATATTAATGGCTTCAAAAAGCCCTTTGTAAATATATGGAGGCAACTTAGTTAAAGGATTGTAGCACTTACTACATTAGTATAAAGGTATATGAACCTTTGATACGGCTTTAAGAATACCCAAGAAAACACTTAAAAGGTATATACAGCGGTTCGAATAGAAGAGAAAAATTTAAAAAAAAGTCTGGTTTTTCTGGAATAAAAAAAAAATTATAGTATGACGAACATATCGGTACATTTTTTATGACGTCATTTGTTTCCGTTTGCTATCCTCTTTCCAAAATGGTCTTAAAAATTTCTTTTCCTTTTGGTGCAGTTTTTGAATTATTCAAAAAAATTGGACAAGTAAGCATCAGAAAATTTAGTTAAATTGATATTTAACTATACGGCTCGTATAAGGCTCCGGATAATCTAAAAGGTTTCTTGAAAAATTCTAATTGCAAAATCAAGCATATGCACTTTGATCTTTTGTTTCCAAACTTTGTAACGCGTTGCAATGTTATGTTGGTATATTAAACACATTGGCACCGTCTTATAAAATTTTTCTAGCTTCTCCCATTTTATTTTTACGTATATAGACATTTTTTATACATGGCATTCAACTCTCGAGTTGGACCGAAAAATGTATGTAATATAAAAATAATATACAGAAGTTTCAATATTATTGTAGTCACAACTTACTATATATATATATACAATTTAGTATATATATATATATATATATATATATATATATATATTAAAGTCAAATGTGAATGTGCGAACCGGAAACTGTAATGATAGGGAAACTATAAGAATTCGCGTATAGAAATTCAAAAGTAGAATACGTTGTCAACCAAATAAAAATATATTCAAAAAGCCATTAAAAAATGACTGTTACAAATACAGCCTAATATTCAAATATACAATACATACATGCAAAATATATATATATATATATATATAGCTTATTATATGTATAGAAATATCTACGATTAAAAATAATAAAGCCGCTTAAAATGACTTCTTACAATTACATTGGGTATTCTAAACGAACAATAATTTGTATACCAAAAGTTGAAATCCGTAACAATTTGGTTAATTTTAATAATCAAAAGTCATTTATGTATATTATATATAGATTTAATAAAGTATTATATATAGCATTGATTAATAATAATTGCTATATTTTTGGTATTATCGATGGTATTAAGCCCGTACCGATTTTAGATTAATTAGCATCTTGTATATCAAACAATTTCGTATAGTTATAATTAAATGTTGAAATGTTTATATCGATTTTTTGCCTTAAAATTTACTAGCCGACGGTTTTTATTAAATATATAGGTGTACCGATGTACAATATACCCATTACATATACTCTTTCATCAAAATAATATACTTTTTTTTAATTAAAATATTTATGTTATACGTTCATATTTATTTAAGTAGGTAGATTTATATTTATAAATTAATTGTTCAAATAAATTATTAATATATAGCATCCTTGCAAAATTGGTTCACATCATCGTAAAAGGAAATGAATAAATTAATTATTGTATATATACATATATATATACATATATTGAAAACTTTTACGTAATATCTTTGATTTTAGGATAAGATGGTATATTACATATATGTATATATACAATGTGTTTCGGCTATGATTTTAAATTAATAATTAAATCATATTATAAAAGAAAATTATACTATATATATATATATATAGTTTAGATTAGTGAACATTTACAGATGTATCTATATATGTATATATGTACATAAGTTTTCTTTATCGATGATGATATCAAAAATCAAGAAAAGTATATAGTTTATTTATAATTAATACTAATCGGATAAGTTGTATATATGGATATAATTAATTGCAAATATAGTTCTATATATAGTTATAAGACTGTATATAGGTTAAAATATAAAACATATATATAGTTCATTGTTACTATTAGGTGAGCCCTAGAATAGACCCTAGAGATATAAGTTTTGCAAGTTAGATAATTGAGTAACTAAATCAAATATTTACAACATAGGTATATATATATATACATCACGTACTTTACATATTTATGTAGGTACCAAATACAGTCCAAAAAAATTTGAATTTTAAAACAAATATTTTGTTCATGATGTTATAGAAACGCTCTTAAACATACACATAATATATCTACCAAATTTTAGGAAAAATGGAAACTATAAGCCATAATGATATTATAAACTGCTGGTATATATCATTATTATTACTGCACTAATAATCTATCAGTTGGGGCACAATACACAACCATCAGCTTCTAATTAATATTTTTTATACAAACATTTGTTCGATAGCTATCTCCATATATGTATTTGAGGCTTATGAAAGATAATACGCTATTTTTGTGAAAGCTATATCATATATTATACGAGCATTTCAACGTTATATATTTATTCTAGTAAATAAAGATAGTATTGATGTGAATTACAGAGTGTTTTTATTTTTATTATTGTTCATTGTCTATATACCCTGATGGGGACCTATCTACTTTCTTTTGATCTCATTTTATTATTAGATGGAATAAAGTAGAATTGAATGTTTAAGATTATAGTTTCGCAATTATACCTGGTACTAAAAATAAAAGTGAAGTATAGAAGATGCAATTATACTATATTGAGTCATAGTGAATGAAAATAATAGATCTTTATAAGTACATATTTAAATTCATTATTTGTAACTAAAATCATATAATTTAGGTATATGTATAATTTGTTATCCTATATACATAAAATATTATTTGTAAATAGCTTAGGTAAATAGGTACATACTTAATTTATTTAACATCATGTTAAATAAAATTTTCAAAATACCAGATTATGTATAATTACAATAAATTTCAAAGTACCAGAATCAGATTATGTATCTAATACAATAATTACAAATTTATTAATAGTAATAATTACAAATTTCGATGAAAATTAATTATCGAAACATGAGCTGAACATTTTTTATTATTTTTTTTTATTTAGAATTTATCCATTTATACCTATACAATTCAGTATAATAATTTTTTAAATCATCAAGTCTAATTAAAATTAATTCTATATTCTAACATATTCAATGATTTTGTACTTACCTATATCATATTGTCATACCAAAATTGATATAAATCGAAGATAGAAACATCAAATCATTGAAATTGATAAATATAATAAAATTTAATACCTACATAAAATTAATTAAATAAACCAGAATAAATAATAATATTATGTGCACATACTTTTATATTTTATGTCTATACGTACCTAATACTTATATAAGTATACATATATATCTATATAACTATATTTTGTATTTTTGTTAAAATAAATCTAAAAAACCAAAAATTCAAAATATACTACCTAACATAGGTAGGTATTATTAATAAATTAAATTTAATAATTTATAGTTACCTATCTAATATCTATATAGGTACATATATATATATATATATAAATATAATAATATAATTCATATGCATAACTGAATATTTGAATACATTAATAATAATTAAATGCATATTACCCTTGTTGTCTTATTTCATATAAAACAAAAAAAAAAATAATCAAAACCAATGAACATCTCATCCAAACACACATTTATACAAACAACATATAGGTATTTACAAAAAAAAAAAATCTAAACAATTTTCAATTTAACATCTTTTAATATCATCATTAATATCAAACAATAACATCAAAATACCAAAATAACAAAAACAAAAAACAATATCTAACAAAAACAACAACAACAACAAAAAAATAAATTAAAAAATAACAAAAATAATTTCTAGTAGTAGAGAAAATGAAAACACAAAACAAAAAACACTTTGGGCTTAACACTGCTTGTTAATTTACGATTAAATTATATGGAAAATAAACATTTAACCTCATAAAATTTCTCTCAACTTCTTTAAAAATCATCAAACAATAAACCCTCTAAAAATGGACTCTCCATTATACAAAAAAAAAAAAAATTATTTTCTAACTGTATCTAATATGATATGTATGTACATCGATATAGTACATATAACAATTTTCACATCCATATTTTTTCATATATATGAATACATACCTATTCATTCCAACACATAAATCCATATGTATTGTGAAATTTAGATTCACCATTGTTGTGCTAATGTCCAATAATGATGATGATTATATGATCATTATTATTATTAATCAACACTAACACATATACAAAACAATTCCAAAAACTTCAAATTTAATTATTTTAACAACTTTTTTTTAATACAAACAGAAACTGGCTACTGCCAAAGTGCCAATACAAATCCAATATGAATATTCCATACTGCCACAATACAAAATTTACTTTTGCAACACAACTATACCTATAATCAATAATATTTTTCTCCATCCAAATACTATTTTAAATTATTTCCCCATTTTATAAAATGCGGGGTTAAGAATTTTCCAATATTTTAACTAACACATTTAAACTAAACCTAATTTTGGAAAAATATATATATATACATATATATATACTATACATAATGTATTTTATTGAATTGAAACATAATTGAATGAATATAGAATATAAAATGCAATGCTTCAATATATAGGTATATATATATATATATTAAATTAAAATATAGTATTTAAATATCGGTTGTGATTTGTGACGGTCTTGTTTTTAATTTTGCATTTACGTATTCATTAATTTTTGTATAACATCCATATCATCATCATTGCTGTCTTTTAACCTCATCCGTGCAGCATAGAGCAAATTAAATTGATATAGAAATTACAAATGGGATATAGTTACCTACATACATTTTACATCAAACATCAGTCACACACAATCATTGTTTCACTCATATTTCTAGACTTGTTCTGCGTTCAAACTGTTACAACATTAACTATCATACACTCTGTATGATCTACCAGCTCTTTTAGATATTTGAAAAATAATAAAAAAAAAACAGAAATAAACCACCGAATAATCAAATTGACCTATTGAAATTTTAGCTAGACCAAATATTACATATCTATAAAATTAAATATAGTTTTGCTTAGTTAAATTAAATCTGAAAAATTTTATGAATAGCTTAGCTAGACCTAGGTAACCTACCTGAATTTATAAAATTTTTTCAGAATTAATTTATCTAAGCTAAAACTGTTTGACAGCTACTGTTCACTTCACTTTTATATTAATTATTAGAGTTTTTATTGTGATGGTACACTGACTGGTTTGATTCTGGTACCTATTTTAATAAATAAAAAAAATAATAATAACCGAAATTTAAATGTAAACATTTGAAAATGAAACAAAATAAAAAATGGAATAATGTAGTTTAAATTAAATTCCAATTCCAAACTTTTATAACAAACACTAACGAAGAAATAATCCAAATAAAGTTGATTACGTTAGGATTTGTGAGTGGAATATTTCCCGCAAACATTTTTTATACATATAATACGAAATACAATCCATTCCACACTGATTTGAATCATTTGAATGGGTTTTCGAACAAAATATTTTATACTCCGCCCAGAACACATGTTAAAAATAAATATTTCTTATAATGCGTATGTGTTAGATTATTCGTATAGAAAATTATTATTTATTTTGTTGTTTTATTGTTTTGTTTGGATGTTTATTGTTGGTGTTGTTTTTTGTTGTTGTTGCTATCAAATAAATTGTAAATTAAAAAAATTTCATCTTCATTTTGTATTTCAATTTCATTTATTTCATTTTATTTGATATAAACTTAAGGCGTTGTTTAATTAACTGTAAATCTGAGAGTATATTGTTTGGATATGTTTTTGTTGTTGTTGTTTTTTTTTAATTTTTTTTTTTATTCTATTTAAATAATAAAATCTCTATTTATATAAGTAGAATATAGATATATATATATATATATAATTAAGTAGAAAATTTGAATGTTTGTATATGTATGTAAGTATGAATAAATGTAGATATTTTATTTTATTATTTTTAAAAAGAGTTTTTGTGAAGAATGGAGAGGAAAATTGAGAGAAAGAAGTTAATGAGAAAAATAAAAAAAAAAAAAAGAATATAGGAATTTTTGTTATTTTTTTGTTTTTTTTTCTTTTTCTGTTTTGTAGACTTCATGAAAATTGAAATTTTCAAGTAGTCGAATTAAAAAACGTTAAAAATAGGAGGAGTTTTTATTTTATACTTATTTTTGAGTAGATATAATTTTTTTTTTTTAATTCAATATAGATTTATTATATATATATTTATAGGTATATATAGATAGAAATATGTATACAGCTGTGTTGTAGGTAGATATATGGTAGGGTGGCTGGCGAAAATTTAGATATTTATATTTTTGTTGGTACGAAATTTAAGGAAAGAGGGTATATTCAAATTTAATATTTAAATTTAATTCTGTTTTTTTTTTGTTTTATTTATAGTTGTATATACCTATGTATATGTAGTAGATATGTATAGTTTATATTTTATTTGCGAATAGTAAATTAAAGAAAAAAAAAATTAGATTTTATTCGTTTTTAATATATTTAATAAAGGTACCTAGGTAGGACAGAATTTTTCAAAAATATGTAACATAATGTACCTAGATATGATGGCTATATGTACCTATGTCATATTAATCTAGGTATAGGTAGGTAGGTACACATTTTATTAATAAATTCCATTAATCATGATTAATTATTTATTTCTCTATTTAAAATTAGTTTTTGAATTATGGTAAGAGTTAAATAGAGAAGAGAGTAATCTATAAGAGTTATGATGTTGAAGTTGAATAGATTGTTATCATTTACATCCATGTAGGTATGTCAAAAAATCATAAATGAATATTTAGTTTGTGTATCTATATATATGTATACATATATATATATATATATATTATATTATTCAATTACTGTAGATGCATCTGATATATTTACTTATCTTTTTATTTATATTCTATATAGATTATTATATTAATATAGGTATACATATACATGAATTATACAATAATAATTTGAAAATATTTGGAATAATAAGTATAGAATGTATAGATAAATGATAAAGATAACTAACTATAACTGAGCAGAATAATCTAAAGCTGGAGTAAAATTCATTTTAAATTAAGACAATGTGTAGGTATATACTATATATATGTATATCTACATATAGAATGTATATATCCCGATAAATGAAATGAAAAGAATAATCTAAAGCTTCTGATGGAGTAAAATATCCATTTTATTTAAATGAAGAAAGTATATATATACCTATATGCATATAGATATAGATATATGTATAAAATTGAAGAACAATATTAGTTGAAGATGGAAACAAGAATAGGTTGGTATCTACAAACAAAAATGAATTTCGCGAACAATGGAAAAATAAGATCTTACTTCAGTGGATCTGTCTTCACAGACTTGACTAATGTATACCTATGATTGAAACATACATATTTTTCTATCAATTAGGATAACTGATTATCTGAAACGAATTGTATTTCTTGCATTGTACTTATAATGTTGTAGAACATAATGAAATGG
The DNA here is from genome assembly GCA_963942445.1 of Argyra leucocephala. NCBI lineage: Eukaryota > Metazoa > Arthropoda > Insecta > Diptera > Dolichopodidae > Argyra > Argyra leucocephala. The sequence goes on along the minus strand of OZ012679.1, from coordinate 12,236,869 downwards.
AAATCTAATGAATTAAAATAGCTCCTCTCTTTAATATGTAGTAATGTATTATACTGACTGGAGGTTGCAAGACAATGATGATGATGAGATATGATTGATATTGATGCTTGAATTAATATTTATTGATTGATTTATAATCCAGTTTAAGACTATACCTATACTACTCTTAGCTATTATTAGGCAATAGAATGTTATTATTATACAGAGTTGTATATAGATATGTATCCATGTACTTATCTTGTAGGTATTTAATAAATGAAAATATGAAATTTAATCAGTCTTTTGAAATTTGTTTACAGGTAAGATTTGACTTTCAAAAATATAGAAATGAACAAAAAAAAAATATTAAAATAATGTTTATATATACATACCTTAATGAAGTTCAATTATATAAAATTATATAAGCCTGAGTCAAACCAAAACCTATAAAATAGTTTATATGATGAATAGTTTTTGGTCAAACATTTTAAACTGTATGGAATAGTATTTATTTTTGATAATCAGATTTGTTTTTAGTGATATATTTAATTTATGAAATAAAGGTCTATTAAGTCTAAAAGTCTATAGACCTACTAAGGAATTACTTACTATATTGTACACAAAATAAACATATTACATTCAGGGCTCAAATTATATATAAATATAAGTATTATTGTAAACATTTTAATTAGTCAGAATTACTGATGGAAAGAAGTATGCTTCCGAAATATCGATAATTGCTAAGTAAAAATAAATGACTGGAATAGTAATGAAGATAATTCTGAAATTTATGTACCTATATTATATATGTAATATACACGTAGGCTATATAATCTATATTTTTATTTTATTATTTTATTCAAGTTCAAAAGCTTAACATTGTTTTTAACATTCATAATTATTCATAAATTCACTAAAAATATAGTAAAAAATATTAAATATAAAATATGAACAAATTTGTAAGAAATTTGTATTGAAAATATGCTCTAAATTAATATAAAACCCTATAAATATATCACATTTCAAAACATTAAAATTATATGAACAAAGCTGTTGAAAGTATTCTGTCCTAATAGTATATTTGCAGTAGCGAATACAGTTTAATCAATTAACTTAACGTAATATACAAACAATCTGAATACTCACAGAGCCAAAAAAACCAACATCATTATAGACGAATTTTAGTCAAATATTTGATCAAATCAGTACACAATAAACCAACCAAAATCAAACCAATATAATAGACGAAATAAATTCATATAATGTCAGTCATATGATGTCAACTCCTTAAATAATCTAACAAAGTATCCCATCTCTCTAACATTTTGTGGTAATAAAATAATTATATAACCTATAGATGCAATAGTTAACGTAAACTTCACATAAAAAAATTATATATGTTTTTTTTCGATATCAATTTCGGGCTAAGGAAGCCCAAATTTGTTTGAAAATGTGTTGAAATGAGCATTTTTGCTCGTTGATTACAGATGGAAATTACTTAGAAAAAGCTCTAAGGATATTTAATTTCTTAATATAATATTAAAAATTTATTTATTTATTATAGTTAGTATGTAGTTATAAATATAGCCACTACCAATTTGTGGGTCCTTTATATAAAACATATTTAGTTATACCTACTTATTTATTTTAATATTAAAAAAAATATTATTATTTTCTTCTCACTCAAAACTCAGTATTTATGTATATAAATGTATATATAAGTTATAGGTAGATATTCAAAATATAAATTTATCCCTATATCCCTCCTATATTCTATATTTTTGCATCTTAGAAAGGATAATTTTTTCTTAAATATTTTTTGTTATAATATTTTTGTTTTTTTTTTATATAAAACGAAAATTCAATCTATATATTTCAAAGTTTTGAAACTCTCCATCAGAAAAACACTATTTTTATTATTTAATACCTATATTATATTTCATTCGAATTTGTATATTATGTTCACACACATACATATATATAGTTAAATATACACTTAGGGATACAAATTTGTATAAATAAAATAGTAAAAAAATATATTTTTTTGTTTGTTGAAAATCTAATAACAAATTGAAGAAGTAGGAGGGAAGCAGAGGGGGTCTCTATACTCTACTTTTCTTTTATAAATCGACACACACATAAATATATGCACATATGTTTGTATTTTTATATTAAATAATCACTTCATTATCGATATTATCCTTTTTCGTTTAAGACTTCATGTACATAAGTAAAAGTTTTTATTTTTACATTATACAAAAAAAAAAAAAAAAACAAAAAAATGAAAAAAAAAAAAAATAAAGTAAAAAACTTTTTTATATATCCATTCTCCACAATGTATGTACATATATATATATATATATATATATATATATATATATATAAAATAGAAGATTTCTTTATTCTTTTTGTCTTGCGTTTTTAGTTTTTAGATTTTGTTTTTTTTTAGTTTTTGAAACTTTGAATTTTTGGAAGCATGTGATTTTTTTTTCATTTGTTACTACTCATTTCATCACTTTCTATCTCTATCTCTCTTTCTCATGTTATTATTGTTTTTTATTTTAAAAAATTTTATTTGGTCCTTTTATTTTGTGTTGCAGTTGCTTGGCAATGACTTCTTATATTTTCTGTTTTATATTGTTTTTGTCTTATTTCTGTATGTTACAGGGTGGAGAAAAATTGAATATAAAAAATTTTTAGGAAAAAAAATTGTATTTTTATTTCCGAATTACCTATATATCATCATAATTGTCATTACGCGCTACAATATGGTAAATGGAAGTAGAAGAAGATCATCTGATGACTTTATCATTGCAGGAAGGCAGCACATTAGGGGTTCAATTGGGTATCTTCAAGACCATTTCTTTCATTTGTTTTTAATGGTTGGTCGCATTTTTGTATAGAAGAGCTCTTTTCAAGGTACTATTACGTAATACTATGAAACTTACCTACTATATTTTTTGAATTTAAATCGAATTGCGAATTTTCGAACGTGTATATATTCTGCTTATATATAAATATATATATATATATATCGTGTATATATTCTACTGAACGTGTACATATTCTACTTATATATAATATATATACTCATTTTTATGTAGCATATCATCGATTTCTTTTTAAATACCGGGTGTTTCGGAAAATCGATTTTTTAAGATCAAAAATTGCCGAAACTGGACGAAATCAAGATTTTCAAATAGGAAGGGGTAATTTTTAATGCAAATTCAGTTTCTACGACAAAAAATAAGAAAATTATGCAATATGCTCTGGAACACCCGGTATAATCTAAATACATAATAAGATTTGAAATTAATATCGATACTTATACTTGAAAGTTAGTTTAAAAACCACTGACAGCCAGAGTTATTGTATCGCAACATTATAAGTCACACGTGGTAGATACATATAGTTTGGGTTTTAGCCATTTTACTGTCCCAGCGCATTTTACTGTCAATTCACAAATCTATTTATTGTATATTTACAATTATACCCATAGCATTGCAATCATTTATTCTGCGAATGTCTAAACATTATTCATTTATTGATTAGAATAAGGACATTCTTTAAAAGCAATTCCTATATACTGATCGAATAAGGCGGTAATGAAGTCTGAAGTATAAAGAAGTCTATACTTCGAATGAAACCATATTGCATTAGCATTTACAGACATATAATATAATACTTTTATTTCACACAGTTTGTTTCAAAAGCCAATTTTATATATATGTGCTTTTTGATTGGATATAGTGGCCAGTAATTGTTCTTAACCATGTTAATGATGTCAATCTGATAACTGAGTACCACACTTAATAGAATTACTCTCATTTTATTTTGCCAAAGCGTTGGCATGATCAACTTTATTAATTTGGACACTGAAAAATTTAAAAATTATAGGATATTATTTTGATTGAATTTTTTAACATATACTTACCGACTGTTTCATCAATGCAAGTTATTATATATATACACTTATTTGAAAGTTTGGTTTATTTAGCAACATTTTATAGATTTTAAAGGGATCAATTTTTAAAATTAAAAACAAAATTTTATTCATATAACATAATAAAGCCTATATTTTTCAGTTCAAATAATTTACGACCATTTTGAGTTCGAACGGTGTATTTAATATTGTGGTTACATCTTTGTTTGATTTAGTTACGGTGTCTACTTGTTTTTGAAAAATTTTGCACAGTGTTCTAATCAATAATGCAGTGTCCGGATTAAATTATAGTTATAGGTAATGGTAATGATATAATGTTAGGTAATAGTAATGGAATAATGAAATTTTCATAGTTCGAATTAGTAATGCTTAGGGTCGTAATTGGTTTGGCCTGCAACTTTGGTTTTATTTTGCTTTTCTGGCTAATTTAGTTACCTGGGCGATGACAGAATATTCTGGTGCTCGCACATTAATGTGGTAACATTTATTTTTGCTATATGATTTTCAATACCGCTATACAGTCCCATATACTAATTTGTATTTGATGGACGATGGTATATGAATGCTGATTTAGTATAGCCACTTGAACTCATATCAATCTTCAAACTTAAGTTATTTTTTATTTTTTTTTTTGTTTTAATTTCGATTCCCACTGTGCTTACAATGTATATATATGTGTGTATTCATATATATAATACAATTTAATTCAAAGGACTTTTTTTTCGATTTTTATTTTATATTTCTTAACTTTAATGCCATTTAAGAGTTTTAGAGTGTGTAATTAATATAAATTGTTGACGCATAAGGGAAAATTGAATTTTCATGTATGCTTTTTTCAAATCAAAAACAAAAAAAAAAAACAAAAAAAAAATAAATGAAAATAAATTTAATAAGAAAGTTAGTTCTTTTATATTCAATTTAAGAAATTTTAAAAGCATAAATTTATATTATACTCGTGTACATATAATATATATATATATATATTATGTATATATAGAAAAATTAATGAAAATTTAAGTATTTTTGCCAAAGTAACTTTTTTTCCTTTTAATTTTTAGTAACTTCTTTTTTTTTTACTGCATAAATATATTTTATTTTATTAAATTATTTTTATTTACTGCATATATTATAGAAAAAAGCACAGGGTGTTTTATATGAGTATATAAAATTAACGTTGTGAATTGAGGATGTGTTGTTGATCTGTGGAAATCATACGAGACAATTGAAAATATAGTCAAAATTCACTTGACAAAGTGTCAGACGACCAGGGCCGGTTCTTCTTCATGTGCAAGTTGTGCATTGCACGAAATAATTTTATTTAACGGAAATAAAAATTTTCGATCTTGATTGATATACTCGATTTCGAAAGATGTATATTTAATAAAAAAAAAATTGTACAATTTTTGTCTATAGTTCTGGATGTTAAGATTAGAGCCATTTTGTCAAAATTTTTAAAATTAAAATCCATTAAGATAGTCTATATATACCTCATAATAGGTGACGCGGAAATATTTTGCAGCATATTAATTTTTTGTACAAAATTTTGTTTGTCAAATTGGGTGGGACCGGCCTTTTATGCTATAGTATACTATATATATATAATATTTAAATTTGTTCTATATATGACAAATCAATGAGCATAAAATGAATTGACGTGTTACTACTTTACAGATTTATATTTACTTCTAGAGTATATAAGTACTATATAGACCTTGAATGTTCTGGATATCTTTTTCATTGAATATTGTGCGTACAATATCTTTTATTATATATTGATATAGTATATCAAAGATATTGTACACAAAATAAACTCTTCCATTGAATGCGGCCACGATTTAATTCTCTACAGTATTGAAGTTTGATATGAAGTTTTTAAATTTTTTAAGACCCACATATTTAACCTTGTTTAATACCTGTATAGGTATAAGAAAGATTTAATTAAATGAGCACAACCAATTTTGAGTTTATTCTCATCAGATCTCTTAATTCCATTTTCTTTGATAAATAAAGTAAAAATGACAAATCAATTTAACCAAATAAATAAAGACTTGAAAGTTTGAAAATTTTATATCAGAATTAATTTAAAAAATGAAACAAATAAGTTGATAAGTGAACTCAGTGGATGTTGGATATTGTGGAGTAAAAAAACGTTGTAATTGAATCCAAAAAGTTCAAAAATAGCTGAATTGTAAATTTTAATTGAAAAATTTGATGATATCATCATCATCATCATCATCGTAGCCATCTAAATCATTGTCATCATCATCACCACTATCATATAGTTATCATCATCATATTTATCACCATCATCACCATATTCATCATAATCATCATTATCATTATCATCATCCCTATCATAGTTATCATCATCATTTCATCATCATCACTTTATCATCATCATCATCACCATTATCATCATATTCATCATAATCATCATTATCATTATTATCATCATCATAGTCATCACAATCATTATCATCATCATCATAATCATCATAATTATCATAATCATCATCATCATCATCATCATCACTATATAGTTATCATCATCATATATTCATCATCATCATCTGTTATAGTTCTACAATCAGTTCGAAGTAAGCCTTGGCCACCATCATAATCTTTCTAACATTTTGATCTGTTTTGGGTAACATTGTCCTTCATTAGTTTTTTTCAATATTTATTCTCTAGTTGGTTTACTTTTGTACAGGACTGCGCTTATATTATTGTGTTTGTTAGCATATAAAAAATTGGCGCAATCACATATGCGTTTCCCCCCGGCTTGTCTTTACTATTGACAATAAACTATAAACACAAAACACCCTATTTGTATATATATAATTATAATTATATGACAAAAATGCAAATTTGTTTTGAGGTCCTTTTTTATATCCTTGATTAAAAAAAAAAAATAAATAAAATAAAAATTAAATGGATAAATTTAATTGATTTGGACAATTTTTCGAAAATTTGACTAATTAATATTTAAAAATATTTTTAAGTAATCTATAGCTACATATTAGTACCATATATATATCACATATATAACAAACATTCAACTAATATACATTACATCTTTTATTCGTATGTGTATATAATATATATATATATATATATAATATACATTTTATACATAATTTTCAATAAAAATGTGGTTTAGAAATTAAATTATAATTTTGAGAACTTGTTTTTATGTTAATAATTTATATACATCTATATATACTTATGTGTATATATATATATAATGTATGATTTATTAAATAAAAATATTTTTATAATTTTCTTAATTATTATATATAGGTATATCAATATACATTATATTAATTATAAAACTGTCATTAAACAAATTGTATTTCTAATTAATTTGTACATATTTATGAATTTAATTTAAAAATATTCAAAATTTTAAATTTATTAAAAAATGGACATCATATTAAAAGTTTTTGGGAGTTTTTGATTTTATTTTTAGATATTGCGGTTTTTTAAAATTTAAAATTTTGTCAGAGTTGTAAATTACGTATATTTTTTTTTTGTGTTTTGATTAAATAAATTATCCATTCTGAAAAAAATATAACCATTTTAATAAAATATTAAAAGGAAATCGTTTTTGGGTAATAAATTTAATTAAAATAGAAAATTAATTAAATTAATTTTGAAAAAAATTGTAAAAATAAATTATGAAAATTATAAATGGAAAATTGATATGACTTCAGATAATATGAATAAGTTAATTATTTATATTTGATTAATTTGAAAATTAATTACTTTGTATATTATGTTAAAATTTAATTATAACTAATTGTGGTGGTTATTATAAGTATAGACTATAAGACAACCTAATATTATACTTCGATTTTATGCTGACTTCTATTATACTTATACCTTCATACTAGATTTTAATTATATACTGATACCTTTATATCAGACTTCTATAATATTAACAATATGAATCTAGTTTTAATGTGACCTTAGTAAATAACTCCGTATTAAAATAACCTGGCAATAAGGAATGGAATAATTCTAGAAAATAAAAATATAATTTTTTCGAATTCGATATTTTGAAATTTTTGCCATCTCAAAATGAAAGTTAAAACAACCGAAATTTTTTTTTGCGGTTATCATCATATAGATTTGTAACTGTATTAAAGTATATTTTACTATATTTCAGCAATTGTATTGCTGTTAAGCCATTATGTGATAAATAGATACATTGATAAATAGATACACTAATAAATAGATAGATAGATAGATAGGTAATTAGCGGATAAATAGATAGTTAGATATATAGATAAGTAGATATATAGACAGATAGATAGATAATTAAATAGATAGATATATATAGATAGATAGATAGATAAATAGATAGATAGGTAGATAAATAGATAGTTAGGCATATATATAGATAGATAGTTAAATAGATAGGTATATAGATAGATAGATAAATAGATAGATTGATAGATAGATAGTTAAATAGATAGGTATATAGATAGATAGATAGATATATAGATTAGATATAGATAAATAGATAGTTAGATATATAGATAGATATATAGGTATATAGATAGGTATATAGATAGATAGACAGATAGATAGATAAATAGATCGGTATAGCAAAATAAATATAAATTTATATGGTAGATTTGAGCCAATCACTAGAATGCTCCATGAAGTAAATTCTAACTCTAGTTCTTTTGATCGTCAACTAAGTGTTTTAACTATTAAAAAACGATTACGTTTTAATATACGTTCAATTGAGACTAACTAACAACTGTTGTTCTTTTTAGCTTTGATACTTTTGACCTAACTTTTGGAAGTGTTTTTAATAAATATATAGCTATTAACATGTATCTGGTTTAGTTTATTTTTAGATTTTTTAATCAAAGGTGGCGGTGATTTACTAACCCTACTGGATGATGAGTTATTGCACAATTAAATGAAGCAAGCCTTCGTCTAGTAATTGACGTCTGATGTGCTTGCTCTAAGCATAAATCTGACAGTGTTAACAAAAAATTTTACAAAAATTTATGTATATATAAAACAACTGGCAATGATACCATTTCTTTCACTTATCCTACTCAACCCTCAAAAAATAATGATAATACAATCAAATAACTGGCTCATAGAACATAAAGTTATACTTTAGTTCGATAATTCATTGTAACTGTATATAGTAAAATTGTAATTGATTGCTATTGCTTAACAAACTTTGAAATTTCTGTTTATCAACGATTAATATAATATTCAATAATATATATATACGATACCCCAATTGGCATGTCAGGACAATTGAGACCTTCAAATGATTTCAAATAGAAACTATATACAATGTGAACTGTAACTAAATTTGTATAGAAGCATTTGTTATACTAATAAGTCACTGACCCAGCGCTACAACTGTTTAATACATGTTGTGAAGTGTTAAGTTTACCTCCGAATATATACCAACAACGGATAACATTGTAATAGTCCACCAATATTTGTATATATAACAAAAGTGAAAACTAAAGCTTCTGAAATCCTTGTACTTGGTGATAAAAACTTAATATACGAAAACTCATAGATTTGATTAGACCATCAAAATTCGATTTGGTCTGTTATATGCCATTGAAACAAGCAAAAGACGATCACAAAACAGCTATACTTAAATTTTTTTTTTTTTCTTTATTGAATTCATATTTATTTACCTTATAACTTAACAATAATTTTACAATGTGATTTATAAAAAATAAATATTGACCTCATTAACATAAGTATATGAAACCAATTAGGTGAAAATATGAAGGATATTGGCCTTAGCATAAGCTGTATGGCCTTATCAGTTAAATTTAACTAAGTTAATCAAAAAAAAAGTTTATTTTCTATGAGGACGTTTAGTAAAATAAAAAAAACATATAATATATTATATAAAACAAAATATAAAATAAATCAAAATGAAAAATTAAATTAAAATATACAATAGGAATAAAGTGAACATAAAAATTATAATAAAAAAGTATATATAGTTATTAAATTACAATCATGCAAAAAAGCTGACTTCCAGGCTCAGCGCAATGTTGTAAAGAAACAGGATTAAGATTTAGTTATTATGATCACTTCCATTTATCTTGGATATATCTTTTTTAATTAATTAAACAACTTTCGCTCACCATATTTTTGTAAAATAACGCATCAGTGTAACCAATAAATTATACTGATTCTAGAGTTGATATATCCATATCAGTGATGCAAATATTAAAAAAGATGTTGACCTGATTTCAGATTCTGAATTTTACAATTCAAAAATGTAACTCATTAATTAAGTACTATATTTTATATCATATATGCCTGCAGGAATAAGTCTCGCCCATATTCAATTTATATATTAAATAATTTTTAATGAATATTTCGAAACATAATTTGTATTTTAATACTTTGAGTATATAACACATCAATCGTACTATACATATTATACACAGTCAAATAATTTTAGATCATCATTTGCTTGATTCAAAAATTCATATTGATTTTCTATAGACTTAAAAGTCTTCTCTAATAGATTTGATTACTTACAATCATGGCTTATTTGATGAACCGTTTTGATTGTTCGAATTTTCGAATTAAACTAAATTATTCGAATCAAATAAAATTGTCAAATAAATTCAACTTAATAAAATTTGTCAATCCATTTATGACTATTTTGAATTACAATAAAAAAAATTGGATTTGATTCAAAATCAGTTTCAGGTTCAATTCCAAGTCTATAAAGAAAAAAATTTTAATTTTATTTTATTCACAAAAAGAAAAATTAATTTCTTGTTATAATTTCAATTATCTTACTTCAAAAATTACCTTTCTTCAAAAATAATATCCAAACTTAATACACACGAATTGAAAAAAAAATAATAACAATAAAACAAAAATCAAAAAAATTGTGATTTTATTTGTAAACCAATTAAGAAACAAAAAAAATTTATTTTTAAATTAAAATTTATTTTTGAGTAAATTTAAAAGATATTTTTCATTTCAAATATGTATGTATATCTAATAATATTATAATTCATATACCCAAGCAATCAATCTCATACAAATAAATGTATTATTAATTTATATTGATTAGATCCTTAAAAAGGATACACCGATATAGTAATTTTATTCATTTTATTTCAATATAAAAATTTCAAATCAAAAATACTCTCCCTATTTATCATTCAATCTTCAGTTATATTCTTGAAAATAATTTGTTTTATAATTATGAACGTGATATATATATATATACATTTATATATATACATTATATACCATATAAATATATAGGTATAAAACACTCTATTAACTCAAAATAAATTTTCCTTCTAAACGATTAATTGATCCTTTGACACTTCTTTATTTTTATTTTTATAAAACAGAATATATTTATATATATATATATATTACATATATATTTCCTATAATTGAATAGGCAATTCTATTCAACAAAACACAAAAAAAAGAATGCAACAAAATAGTTATAAACATAATATCCTGAGAGTCCTTTTTAAATAAGTATATATACAACAACAACAAAAACAAAATAACAAAAAAAATGACAATTTTTATATCCGTTTAATACCTAATTTTTATATTTTTAATTTATATGATGATTCATTCATATTTAATGCTTCAATACCTCTCTATGTCCTTTCAAATTAATTCCATTATATATATATATATATAATATACATATATTTTATTATATCTTTTAATAATAGCAAATTATATATACCGAATATAATTCATCGGTATATCGTTGTCAGTATTTTTAAGACCGGAATTTCGACACACACAACACAACAAAAAAAAAACGAAGAAGTTTTCAAATTCCAAACAAAAGCCAATGTGTTTTTTTTGTTTTTTTTTATTACTGTTTTTTTTTCTTGACTGAGAATACAAATCTCTACTAATAAAAAAAGGCATAAAGTCAAAAATTTCTTTTAAAATGGATATGATTTTTTTGTAGTGTAAAATCAAAATGATTGACAAATAAGGATATAAGTACATATCGTACAAAAAAAAAAAAAAAAACAAAAAAAAAATAACAAAAAAAAATGCAATAATTAAAAGAGTCAAAATTGAGAAAGGGAAGAAATTAGGAACTTAGGAAAATTTGTTATACATATTTTGTTTTTTTTTGATTCCAGGTGCGCTTCTGCAATTAATTGGATTTAATATATGTTAAGTTTTGTATTTACAGGGTGTTTAAGAATTATAATATAGGCGAGTATATTTTACTTTAGGTACATTGTTAGATCTTTTTCAAATTTTATTTAAACATTTACCTTAAGTCATGTGATCAAACGCTTGGCGACGGGACATTAAAGGCTTTGAAAATGTCTTTATAAATGTATGGGAGGGACATTTTAGCTAAAAAGTTGTAACACTTTTATTTGTGAAGATATGAACTCCTGACAAAGGCTTTAAAGAAAAGTCTGGAAAAAGATTTATAAAGCTATGGACTACTAACAAAGAAAAGTCTGGAAGAATCTCTCTCCAAAAACGTATATAATATTATATTAAATAAAACGGTTCTGGTACAGTGTGTTTAAGAAGAGAAATATTTAAAAAAAAATTGATTTGAAAGTATAACGGTACATTTTTTGTGACGTAATTAATTTCCTATTCGTATACTCTTTTCAAAATGGTTTCAACAACACCTCTACCTATAGTATAGTTTGTGAGTCATTTCTAGTATAGTTTTACAGCATCAAACAAATGTGTAGGTGCTACGTCGCTACAAGTTGTTCTTATAAATGTATAAAGGCCCTTTTGAAACTTTTAATGTTACTCGGGTCCATATACGTGACCTGATATACTTTTTAGACTACTGAAATTATACCTTGGCATAAATTCAATCTGTGTAGGATAGATTGTAGTGATATAAGGGTAACAATTATTGAAAAAATCAATTTAATAAATTTCAGAGAAAACAAACTCTGGACCAATAGCCTTCGACCTAATATGTTTAACACCATCAATTTCAAATTTATCCAAAATATTATACGTAATATTTCTGAACGCAAAAAAGTGTGAAAGTATATATACTGAAGTATAGTGAAGTTCAACAGATAACAATGAATATAATGGGTGTGCCAGAGAATGTGTATCCGTTTTTTTAGTTCGGAAAACCCATTTCCGGCTCTTCCCGGAAGTTGAAAATGCCACATCAATTCATAGAGCACCCTATCGATTTAGTTAATATATTTTTTTTATAAATTTAAAGATAACGGCTCATTTCTATCTTAAAAAACTGATACACATCATGTGGATCACCCGGTATGCGACATTTTAAATTAGGTTGTGGTTATATAGAGTTCATTTCTATACTTTTTAGTTTAAGCCGTCAAAAACGCCTTAACATACTGTCAGATATAATGCTTAGTGCACATATCATCAGACATCTATTAGAGACGAAAAATTGTTATATATTTTATATTTAATACGTACATTTATTACTACTGTACTATAACACCATGTCTTATATATCTAACGGTGTCATCAGGTTCTATACTAACCCCACTGAATTACACATGATAAATATTGCATAGAAAATATCAAGTTGTAGCATATAATAGACATCTGATGTGCTTGCTCTAAGCATTATGACAGTGTAAATGTAATGCCTGGATTAAATTTTCAAATTTCAACGCATTTTGCTACACTTCCAAATTATAGAAAACATATAGCTTTTAATGTATATATTTCTAATTTTGCCGTAAAAAGTTATTAACAAACCAAAATTTTTTGTTATCTCTATCCCTTTCACTTTTGATGCAGTTGATGCATTGATGGGTAGAGTATTATATAATAATTTATTTATTTCATAGATCTTATGTAGGTACTTTACAAAGTTTAAATTACAAATTTTAAAATATATCAGTTTTAAATTCTTTGTGGCCGTTGTATATGGTAAACTAGCATTTCTCAACCCATGGGTCGCGACCCACTTTTGGGTCGCAATAAAATTAAAATGGGTCGATTTTTTAAGCGTAAAAATAATACTTTGAAAAGGTTGGTTTATTAAATTATTAAAGCCACAAAAATATAGTGGGCAAAGCTATTAACAGAACAAATTTAATTATTATTAGTAAAACAAATATTGAAAACAAAATTAATTAAAAGAAATAAAATTCTATTTGGAGACTACTTTAAAACAAAATACATTTCTTCGAAAAAACCGTTTGTAAAAATTTCCACGAATTGAATAAATTTTTACAAATTTTTCGTTCCTTAGTAGGCGGATAATAATATTCATGTTTAAAGAAATAATTTTATTTTATGTAGTGATTTTAGTGTATAGTGTTAATTTTCTTTTAGAAACATTATAAGTACTTCTTACTAAAACTTTTGTTATTTATTTATCATAACATAACATTAAAATATTTGTTCAACAATTGGTAAGTTTTGTGCGAGTTCAGATATTATTTTTATTTAAGTATCTGTTTTACAGTTTACCTCATATAATTTAAAAATGAATCAGAAACAAACACTACTTAACTACTTTAAAATTAAAGAAACTACACAAGATTCGACAAATGAAAATATTGATAGTACTAGTACTACAAATATAAATTTAGAAATTCCTACTATTTCAACTAGACAAACTTCAAAACGGCCAAAATTGGATAAAAGTAGTTTTTATAGGTATCAAGAAAAATTTTTGAATTACGGTTTTACCTATATAAAAGAAAATTAAATTGATCTACCACAATGTGTTAATATATGGAAATATATTGGCAAACACATCTTTGAAAGACAATAAACTTTTGAGACATTTAGAAACAAATCATAATAATTACAAAGACAAATCGTTAGATTTTTTCATCAGAAAGCGCAATGAATTAAAAATCGACAAATTAAGTTTGACAAATTTTGTTACAACAGATAAAAAATCCTTAAAATGTTCATTTTTGGCAGCTTTACATATTGCTAAATCAAAAAAAGCATATACCATCGGAGAAGTATTGTTAAAACCATGCATGAAATATATTTGTACTGAAATGTTTGGTGAAGAATATGCTGCAAAAATTAACAATATTCCTATGTCTAACGATACCGTAAGCCGACGAATACAAGCTATTTCTAAGGACATAGAAGTGCAATTAATTGGGAAATTGATACAATCACCATATTATGCAATACAATTGGATGAATCAACGGATGTATCTAGTAATGCTATATTAATAGTTTATGTGAGGTATATTGATTTTGATTTGGAAAGTATTCAAGAAGAAGTTTTATGCTTTTTAAAATTATTAACTTTCACAACATCTGAACAAATTTTTGAAAGTATCAACACATATTTTGAGAAAAAAAATATTCCTTGGAATAAGTGCATAGGTGTTTGCACTGACGGTGCTGCAGCAATGGTTGGAACACACAAAGACGTAGTTAGTCGAATAGAGCAAGTTTCGCATAAAGATTTAATTAAAACTCATTGCGTTCTTCACCGAGAGCAATTGGCCGCCAAAAATATGAGTGAAGATTTACATACAGTTTTAAATGAATGTGTGAAAATAGTAAATCAAATACGTAATAGTACCGTAAAGACCCGTATTTTTTCGCTCATGTGTGAAGAAATGGGTTCCGAACACAAAAATTTATTGCTATATTCGCACATACGATGGCTTTCGAGGGGTAAAGTGCTCAAAAGAGTTTTCGACCTGAGAGTAGAAATAGAAATTTTTTTAAACGACCAGAAATCACAACTAACAGAACATTTCAAAAGTAATACTTGTCTTGCTAAAATTGCTTACCTGGCTGATATATTCTCATTACTTAATGAGTTAAATTTATCAATGCAAGGGGTACTATGATAAACCTTTTTATATGCAATAATAAGATAGAAGCCTTAATTAAAAAACTTGATAACTGGATAGATCGAACTAAAAAAGCTAAATTTGATATGTTTCCATGTTATTATCAAATTATTGAAGAAAAAATTTTAAATCAGGTGGAAATTCAAAATACAAGTTGCATAATACAAAGAGCATTTAGCAAAATTGAAGGAAAAATTTCTTATTTATTATCCTTCTTCTAATGACATCCATGTGGGTAATATGTGGATACAAAATCCGTTTTTAGAATTTGAAACCAATGTTTTATCTGCATCTGAGGAAGAAAAATTAATTGAACTATCTTGCGATAAAACACTAGAACAGCAATTTTCTATGCAAAAGAATTTGCATAAATTTTGGATACAAATACGAAGAGAATACCCGATACTGAGCGACAAAGCGATAAAAAAGCTACTGCCTTTCGCAACTATACATATTTAGCAGAAACTTGATTGATCGACTTTAGTTGCTACCAAATAAATAAATACAGAAATAGACTTGATGATGTGGATGCTACATTAAGAATACCATTAAGTAAATCAATTGATGCAAAAATTAATAACCTGGTAAATGAATGTCAACAACAAAAAAATCATTAATAATAAAATAAAATAACTTAAATCAATTTCTTTTATTACAAACGCTTCCTTTACATTTTTGTTAGAACCCTTGTTTATATATGCATATTTATTTAGAATGGGTCGAGTGATTTTTTTTTCATATTTTATGGGTCGCAGGGTAAAAAAGGTTGAGAAACGCTGGTAAAGTATGTGTTATACGAACCATATAGTGACATGATGGCAGTATAATAGTGTTAAACACCCTGTATAACATTATATATTTAATAAAAAATTTAATAAAAAAAATATGAAACCCTAATTTTCATTTATGATCTCTTCTAAATACACATTATCATTGTCATCATCATACCTGCCTAGTTTAAATTATCCTTGTCCTTGTCCGTAGTATATTCTATACAATATATAGCGGTTCATTATTAAATTAGGTATATAATAATAATAATATGTATAGCAAATAACTCTAATAAGTCAGTTAAAGTTAAATAGACTGATTGTATTTACTTATTTATATCCAATTGTATACGAATATGCATGTGTATGTGTAAATATTCTGAAACTATTTTTATCTGTCGCATTGTAATTATCACAACACATTTTATTCATAGATTTATAATTCTTCTATGATTATATTGAAATGTACACGTTCGATCGTTTGTGTTTGAATGAATTGTTAATTTTTTTGTTTTTTTTTTCTCCAAAATTAATTGATTTTAACTACTATATACAAATTTAACTAATTTCTAACTTTAATTGTTATTAATTTTGCAATCAAGCAGAAAATAATAGCTATAAAATATATCCCTAAAGGACATTTAAGTTTTTTTTGAAAAAATAATTTCTAGTCAGTTGAACAAAAGAGATCGTAACTATTTGATTTTATATATATATATATATCGTATAGATTTGTTGTACCTACCCGTATTTTGAGTGTTTTCTATTTATTAAAAATATTTTATTGTTTATTAATCGCTTCAATAATTTACTACTGATGTATACAAAGGACATAATACATTAAAAGGATATATATATTATTATAAGATTATTATTTCGACAAAAAAAAAAAAAAACAGGATATTTAAATATTAAGAACATAGTAGAGCACGTACATCAGTATATCAGTGTTGTATAGTGTACATGAGCTGAACTAAAAAGGACATCTAATATAGGGGTTTTTAAGTCTTAGATAAATGAAATTAGTTTTATATATTTTTTTTTGTTTTGTTTTTGTTTAATTTTTTTTTTCTAAGGATTTGAAACTGACTACGTGTTTTTTCTGAATTATAGGATAATCTTCTCTCTTTTTTTTTTTTTTTGTTCGTTTAATTTTGCTTTGTTGCTGATTTTTAGAGATTATAAAAATATAATCAATTGATTTGAAATAATTCGATTATAGAAAGTCAAAATTTTGTAATTGATTTTTTTGAAAGGGATATACAAATAATGTATTGTGTATATATATATATATATGTATATATACAATATACATAATTATGATTGACGCTTTTTCATTTTAGAATATTTATTTCATATAAAACATCTGCCTTAAATATTGTCATTCTGTTATAATCATAATTTTGTTGGTATTGTATATGTAGTCCAAAATGAGCCTTTCACAATGTTTTCTCCATTTTGTTATGTCTTTGGAAGTTGTCCTCTATCCGAGAATATTATATAAAATGTCCTATATCCGCAGATATAAAATAAAAATAATATTTAACAATATTTAAATTATTTTTTTATATACCAGTTACCTATATATTATATATTACTATAGGTTACTATAGGTACCTATATATGTATATTAATATACAGCCAAATTTTAAAGACCCTTTTTGCTTTCGATATGTGGACCTATTATTTGTTATTGTCATTTATTTTCATCACAATGATACGTAGTACTGAACCAGGTCGAAAAAGCTATATATAAAGCATTTTTCTATCATTGGGAATGGAACCTGGGACCTTTCGGTTAAAAGGCAGGCTTTATCTATACTCTTCCATCACATAACGTGTTTATTTAAATGAAATATACAAAAAATAACTAAATTATAAAATAAATAGTATTTTTTTATACCATGAAGTTGGATTAAAAAATTAGTAATTTATTATTTATCGTTATAGATATCTACCGACTCGGCTATGGGTTTTATTTTATTGTCAACATCAAAAGTAATATGTTCAGAATTGTATATGTAATATAACCGAGTTAAATTTGTATAAATTATCTGAAACAGTTGTAATTACTAGAACCCAACAGCAACGAATGTTATATAGATATAATCAAGCAACAGATTAAATTTTGATATTAGGTGTATTATAGTAAACGCGTTTAAGTTACCGCAAATGTAATTTGGTTGCGAAAATCTATATAGTTATATGTAATTTATCTGAAATAGATATATGCTATATGTTTACAGTCATATCTGAAATATGATACAAACAAGACAAAATTAAGTATATTAAAATTGCTGCTAAATAAACTTTTTTCGAAGTAGGTCTATAATTGTAAGGTTATAGGTGTTAAATCAAATTCAAATAACGTTTTTTATTTTATTCTTTCAAAACAAATTATTGAATAATTATATATGTAATACATTTTATTTTTATGTATACAGTATACATATACATATGTTATGTTATAATATAAGAAAATAGATTTTAAAATAATTAAATAGCAAGTAAAAATCATAGATATAGTGTAAATCAGAATCTGGTCACAATATTAATTATATAAATTAAATATAAGATAAGAAAATAAAAATATTATTATAAAATCATCCACATTCCAGGTTCAAAATACTCTGACATTCAAGTAATTGAACTTATACCTACAATCGTTTTAAAAACCACACCTTTAAGAACACTGTCTAATAAAACTGTTAAAATGAATAAACCGCATGCTCTATATACAAAACAAAATGACAAAGAAATTCGCTAAAAGCAAACATTTTAAATAATTAAAAAAAAAATAAAACTAATTTCATCATTCCAATCTCCAATTCGGTATATGTATTTGTATTGATACGATAATAAACCAGATTAAAAAATAATACAATAACATGTCTCTAAAAATCAACACGAAATTATTAATTTTTGTTCGTTCATTTTTTAAATAAATAAATAAAAAATAAATAAATAAAAAATAAATATCCTGATGAAAAAGAAATAATGATGAATGTTGATTTGATTAATGATGAGAGAATTAATAAAATGCGATAATCACTATGCCTACATACATATATAGATTTATAATCAAAATAATAATAATCACAATTCACAAGATGTGAAATGACGATTTTTGTTATTTCATCAAAAACAAAAAATAAAATTTCATCACTTCTTTTTACTAATCGTCAAGAATTCGTATATTAAAATTTTTATAAAAAGAATAAAAATAAATAAATACAAAAATTTCAATTAATTGACATAAAGTCGAAAAATTCTGACAGTCATCTTCTTTTTTCATATCCAAATACAATACATGTTATGTGTGTATAGTGTAAAAATATTTAATAACTATAAAGACTTAAAATAAAATACACAGTTCGGATCATTTAAATAGTGCACCATTATTTTTTTTGTATAAATGGTTAATTTTGATAGACAGACAGTATTGTATATAAATCAAAGCCTTTTTTTTGTATATGTATATACATATATAAACAATCCATTATTATCTATACTTATAAAAGGGAAAGTTTGTTTTTTTGTTTGTTTGTTTGTTCGCTATACACGCCCACAGTTTTAAAGATAGAGTTCTGAAATTTTGCACAGTTATTCATGGTACCGGTATGCAAATAACGCGGTACTTTACAAAGCCATCAGATGACAGGTTCGGGTTGCTGCCGTACAACTCTTACCAAGACTCAGGAATATTTTAAAAACCATGTGTGTGACAGATATGAAAATTTACATTTAGATTCTCTTTCACAAATAAAGAAATTCGACTGTTACCGATTTCGAAAATTTGGATTGGTTCAGGTTGCTGCCGTACAACTCCCAGCACGTACGTCCCGGGACTATTTCAAAAACCAATTGTGTTACAGGCATGAAAACTTACACTTAGATACTCTTTCACAAATACAGAAATTCGACTGTTACCGATTTCAAATATTTGGACTGGTTCGAGTTGCTGTCGTACAACTCCTAGCACGTACGTTTCAGGAATATTTCAAAAACCAATTGTGTTACAGGCATAAAAACTCACACTTAGGTACTCTTTCACAAATACAGAAATTCGACTGTTACCGATTTCAAAAATTTGGACTGGTTCGGGTTGCTGCCGTAAAACTCTTAGCATGTATGTCTCAGGAATAAAAACCAATAGTGTTACAGGCATGAAAATGAAAATAAAAAAACTCTCTATGAAAAATAAAAAAACATGTATTTTCCTGAAAATGTATTTTCGAATTTAGGAATCAGTATAAAATTTTTACATGACATGGCTATGTAAATTAGCCACAAAAATGTGACGATTCGTTTTATTAATCAGAAAATACTGCAGAGTGTTCCAGGGGGTCCATGTGTACAAATCGATAGATACAGTTATCGATGAAAATGAAGTTGTTGTTCCTCATCAATTGGAATTAAAAGTAGTAGCTTCAATATTGCTTCTACGAAACTTGAAGAAGCCAAAACTACGGTACTAGATTAAGAATAAGAACTTGGCATCCTAATTTCATTTAAGTACAAATTCCAATTGATTGTGGAAAAAACGAACATTTCTTTATTTCAAGAATACCTCAACAGCAAGGAGCGTATTTGCTTATACTTCATCAGAAAAGATCACCAAAATATTGTTTACAAAGAAATAATTTTAATATAAGTATAGCTTAAGTTGGAGTATTGTTGATATTTTTTTATCGTAGTGAAAAAAAATATTAGAATATTTTTGATAAACCAATTTTTTTCAATTCGATTCATAAATCAAACTTCATTGAAATAAATTCGATTCATTTTGTGGTCGACCCGGACAACGTCGGGTAACTTTGCTAGTTATCTATAAAAATAAGAGCTGACAAATTTACTGATATTTCTGTTTTGTGCATAATTTATTGCTTGAACAAATGACATTTTGTGGCTGAATTTATCCAAATGCATATTTATTCGAACAACTAAACAAGCAATTCTACGAGAAAATGAAATAAAAACTTTTTTATTTCCGTAAAAAAATATAAAGGTATTGGTTAGATCAAAAAATTAAGTTTTGAGATTTTGATTGACTAACAAAATATTTTTTATCTCGTTGTCTAAGCTTTAATTCGCAGATTCAAAAAATATTTTACAAAAAAAACAGAAATTTGTTAAAATATTTTTTACTCAACTTTAATCGATTAGGAATGTTGCTATCATGAGAGCTACAATATAATTTTTCGGACACACTCGAAGCTTTTGATATTTGTCCTCTCGTTAAAACATCGCTTCAACGTCTTGCACATAATAACAAAGCATCGCGATTGTGTTCGTATAGAACACAAGAGTATATGAATGATAAAAATAAAATCAAGGTTTAATTGATAACAGTTAATTACAGAATACTATTTTTGTTATTTATTTGTATACCTACACCTAACAATATTATTACTTAACAGAAATAACTGTGTGTAATAATATTGAAATGTTTATACAAAGCAAATATATCATTGACTGACCTCAGTGGCCGAATCGTAAAGCACTCGAGTATAGTAATATATAGCGACCAAAGAGCACGGATTCAAGTTCAAACCCCGCAACAGCCGGAAAAAATTTTAAATGATAAAAATTTAAAAAAAAAAAAATTTTCAGTAAAACGCAGATTACATAACCCAGATGAATTTACATGTGAAGCAGCTTTTATATATAGAATGCGACTGTACCATTTAACTTTTTTAGAAGAAAGTTTTTGAAGATCAGTATTTGAATGTCTCAATTTTATTAGTAATATTTGCTGACTCAAGCCTTTCGATTCGAGTGTTCCATTCGTCAGTCGTCCATAATGCTCCAAATTTTAATTGAGTTTGTGCTGATGTTTTACTTATGGTGGCAATTTCTGCTTCAATATCAATAAAAATACAAAGTTATTTGTAATTGTATGAGTTATTTGACAGCTAAACTTTGAGAGACACTGTTTATTATTAATAATATTTTGACAGTTTTAATAAAAGATAAATATATTTAATAATAGTTATAATGTGCTTGCCAAAAACGGTTAATTTTATTTATGATTATTTTAAATATGTGAATTTTATTTAATTATTATTGTGATTAAAAATTACTCATAGTGTTCATATAATTGAAATAAAATTTTGCTATTAAAGTAATTTAGCTTAAAAATGTTTATATAAAATATTTTATTTTTTTATTCTAGTTTTTATTATCAATATGTTGTTTCAATTACATATATTATGTTTTAATTTAATAAACATATAATAATTAAAAATACCAATAAAAATAATATATTATATACAACGTACAAAATATATGCCAAATAATTACTGTATAAAATTCCATATTCTGGAAAGGGAAAAGAACCTGTAGTGTATAGTTGTACTACAGATTCATCTATATATAAATAAATAAATATTATTGTATGGGTTCAGTTGACTTGGGGGGGCCTTTATGAATTGTAACACTTAAGGCATTAACATACTGTTAAGTTAACAATGTGCATACAATTTTTGATTACTCCGCCACCCAACTTATTTTAATATTGTAACTGAATAACAACTGCTTATGCTTATGTTATATAACAATTATATTACAATAGCAATTTTATTTTATCTTTTTTATATTATATTTATAATTTTAATTCAGTTTAGATCATCGTTTCGGATTGAATAATTACTATTATATATAGTCGGCTTTAGTAAAAACATATGAATTTTAAAAATTAAATCAGAAATCAATAACCATCATAGTTTTTGATTTCAGCATATGTACTTTTTTTTTTGATTCGAACTATACAAGTGTTAGAAAATAACTTAAAGTGATTCAATAATTTGTAGTAGACTAAACTTAGCGACATTTTTGTATGGCAATTAATTAAAAATAAGAAAACAATTTAATTGTGTTCTATTTAGGTGACCATAGCTGTATTAATATTTCTATATGTGAATTGACATTTTATTATTAATATACGTATTATAATACAGCTAGTATAGTACTTAGAATTTTATTAAAAAAAAAACAATAACAAAAAAAATTAAATTTTTCTTATTTTAATAAATTAATATTTTATTGTTATAACTGATTTATTTTTATATACCCATATTCATTTACCTTTATTAAAAATAATCTAAATTGAAATGAAATTTAATTTTTGTTTATTTATTTTTTTTTTGACATTTTATAACATTTTTAGTTATTACTTCTTGTATTGTTGTTGTTGTTGTTATTTGATTGAATTTTTGCCCTTTTGCAATAATTATTTTATTATTATTATTAATAATTATATAGAATACATTTTTTTTTATTTTTATAATAAATGTTAATAAAATTTTTGATCTTAAAAAATAAAAATGGTATTAAGAAATTTGATTAAATCGAATTGAAAAAGTTAATATCTATATTGGAAAATGTTTTATAAAAATGTATTTGGGAATATGTATTAAAATTTATTGTATAGGAAGAATAAGTAATGAATTTGAATTTATTTTGAAGAATTATAATAAAAAAATGTATGAAAATGTAGTGTTGTCATAACAATCTTAATATGTAATACTTGAAAGTTGTCAATCATACTTTATTATACATATTAATTCTAAAACATGGATATTTTCATCACTAGCCTGTCAGGTGTAGATTTTGAATGATATTTATTGTTGTAAACTTAACAGAAGTTTTTAATAGGTTCAATTATCATTTTATTATAGATATTGGGAGTCAGCATGTTATATATATTTTTTTCATTACATATATGTTTAAAAATAAAATTAGTTCCATCATTACGATTAATATCATCTGTTGATCTATCAGATCAGATATATTTGACTGTTGGTAATTTTTTTTTCTTCGTCATCTGCTCATCTGATTTCGACAAATTCAAAAATTCTTGGTTGATGTTCTAAGTTCATTTACCAATTGAGCCGCGGCTGTCGATTGTTTCATATTCAGTATTACAGTATATAATATTACATTACTAGTTTTGTAACCCGCCATAAATGACGGAAACAAAATAAATTCTAACATTTCTTCCTTCATTAGAGTTTTCATTTCAAGTTTAAGAAAAATATGTATTTGCTTACTAATTTATCAATATCATACCTTTATTAAAATTATTAGAATGCTTTTAATTACCATATAAACAGAATATTTGTAGTAAGGTGCAAAATTTTCTATTCCCTAAGGGTTGTTTACTCGATCATTTTAACGACATTTTATTTGCCATCATTGGAAATTTAAACATATATTATCCTAAGACCTCAATAATTCTAAATAATCAATATTCTTAGACATTCTATTGTGTTCAATTAATTATAATATAAGTTAGTCAAAAAGATAATTTCAATTTAAATTAATATAGAAATACTAAATTCAAATAACATTTTTAATGAAAACGAAATCTAACTGTATAATATAAACTTACAATAATTTTATATTTTTACAATCATAGCAGCGTTCTACTGTAAAATTCAAATTGTAAAATTAAATTAATTAAGACATAATAAAAGTAAAAAGTTCTATGGCGTCATCTAAATTTAACACTTGAATGACATGACAATCATTATGAAATAACAGAGATAACAGATGACAGATGACAGATGACAAATGACAAATGACAGATGGCATATATAAGCATTAAAAAACAGATACTATGTTTATGACAATTACATGAATTCTACAATTTGTATATATATATTTCAATTTGTATATGTGTTGGAGTATTCCGTCGAACTTACAAACATCCAGATAAATGCGGAAAATTATATATTACAGTATAATATTACAGTACAGTATCTAACATTTCATGTTTTAAATCGTATGATTGACTCATTTGAGTAATTTAAACTTTATCCTACATTTATGTCACTTACGTGGAAATTATTAATTTTAAGTATGTCTAATTTGTAAATGAAACTTTGAAATAAATTAATTTTTAAATATAAAAATATGTCATATTGATATCAATATCGACATCGATATTGCAGGGTGGTTGTGATCTCAATCCTGATCAACGTAGTTATTAGAGTAAATTGAGTTCATCGTCTATGAATATAAAATTATAGAAATGTATGTAACAATGATTAGTTTATATTATCTTGGATACAATTCATGCATTAAAACGCTATATTTATACGGCGATTGAGCGAATTTTCAATGTAAGTACATCTCACATAATAAACCCTACCTGATCAGTTGTACAAAATGTGAATATAAATACAGTTTTTAATTATTTCAGTTATATGTATATTTTCTTCAAATTTTGGTGAAGTCTATAATGTGCACTAATTTCAAATAACATTAAAGACATCTGGGGGGGAAAAAATTGGGCTACCTATGTGTATACTAATTTAATTTTCTATTGGGTCGCGCCCTTCAAATGCAAAACCTAAAATTCAGTAAAACAATAAAGATTTGCATTAGGTTGTATCAATCTTATACACACCACCATCACTGATGGTATGAATTAAGCAATACAAATTTGGTGATGATGATGATGGTAGTGAAATTATACCAATGATGATGAAGATGATAATGATCATTATAATGGTGATGATAATTATAATAATTGTTATAATAATGATGAAAATGACGATGCTCATGATAATAATGATGATGATTGTTTTATTTAATTTATAATTTTAACTTTAATTAAAGTACTTTTACATATTTAATAAAATATATAATAAATAAAAAAAAAATTATGATGATGAATAAGATTCTGATTAATAATGATGATGATAATGATAATGATGATAATGATGATGATTATAATTATATTAAGATGATAACTGTCAACCATAATCAAAAATTTAAAAAAAAAAATTTTTTTTGGTTCCTATAATTGTCAAGAATAATTTTGCTTAAATAATCTTATAAAAAGAATACCGTGACTATAATTTTTGGAAGCAAAACTACTAATTTTTTAAAAATTATAATTTTTTATTTTCATTTTTTATTATGTCATATACATATGTACATAATATGCTTTCTTAAATAGCATTAGTAAAATCTATTTTATTAATTATTGTTTGTTAACTGTTTCCGTTTAGAAATGTCACATATTTTTATGCACATCCATCTATATATGCATATATATATACATTCGTTAACATAAGTTACTCAAAGTTTTATTATAAATAATGCCTATGACATATGTATATATATATATATATAAAATGACATTTCATAATAATTGTTATATGATTGACAGTCTATCAATCATTCTAATTAGACGCACTAACTATTTACTCATATTATTATTATTATTTTTTATTCGTATTATTATTCTTTTATTGTTCAACTATTATATGATTATTATGAGCTGTAGCTTAGTTTCATTCTCATATACTATACTTTTAATATTTATTTTTAAATAATGAACCATTAAAGGTTTTAAATTCTACCAATATGTACATTGTAAAGGTATATATATATATACTTACTTTTGTACCAACATTTTATATTTTGTAATTATGGTAAAATAACCTATACCTTTCTTGTGTACATATATCAGAACAGAATTCTATACATAATCATATAATAAATAACAATGAAGTTGAAAATATGAACAAAAATCAGTGTTAAAAAAATAAATGCATCCGGTTTCTTGATCTTCTAAGAGCTCTTACTAATAATAATAATAATAATAATAACAATATTAAGAAGAATTCTTTTCAAAATATAACTTCTTTTTTTCGAATATTATCACGATTCTGTAGGAGAAATTGTAAGAAAGTGTATATTAAAGTCAATTGAACAAAAAACAAACAAAAAATGATTACAGGGGTGTATTTAAGGTATTTTTATGATTCATATTTATAGAATTTAAATAATGTTTTGTATATATATTCTATAAATTGAAATTTATGTTGTAATTTGAATTATTGAAAATTCTGTATATTTATAGTTAACCAATTTATTTTAAAATTTAACCATATTATCGTAGTCTCTCAACACTCACACCATTATTATACTTATAAAGAAATTGTAAATAAATTGTGAGAACTGCCATACAGCGTTGTAGTAACTTTTAATTAGCTACTTCACGCAACTTTTAGATTATACTTGATAGATACTTGATAGATATCAAAAAAGTAATAGATAAACTATTAATTAGATAAACTGTACTTGATAGATAATCAACAAAGTGAATATAACCATAACTGATTCACAACATTGGTAAAACGTTTTATAACAACCAATTTCTTTCGCCAAATTAATTGTGACAAACGTGTAGTGTCTTTTTGCAACCTATGTTGTGTAGAAGTAGCTGTGACAACGTTCTTAAAATTGTTTCGCAAAACACAAAATGCTTCTTGGGTTATATTAATTATTAACTTTCGTTAGGTTTAGTTTTAGGTTTAGGTTAGGTTTTAGCCTTCCCAACTCTTGATTGGAATTATATTTAACATATGAGTAAATATTTACAATTGCTATTAACTTTCGTTAAGTTTAGTAATTTTCGTTAGGTTTCGTTAACTTTTGTTTGTAGTCTAATACCAGACTTGAATACTCCCAATTGAAATTGTATTTAACATTTTATGAGTAAATGTGCACAATTATAATTAACTTTCGTTAAGTTAAGTTGATTGTCGATATGTTTCGTTATTTCGTATTCTTACAAAATATACGACAAATTTAATTATTTTTATATAGTACCTTACCATATAGGTCACTTAAGTTTGATTAAATATTAATTTTTAGCAGGAGAGAGTAAAAATTTTCAAATATCCTGATGCACTTCAAAAACATCATACTATTGATGAATGGATAGGATCAGTAATTAAATCCAACGATGTGGCAAACTCTATACAATACAACAGTAAAATTGTAAGATCAAGATTGATTATTGATTTATCATCAGCGAGAGTTGAAGTTTCGAATTTATATTGGATTTCGTACAGCAAATAGAGCATAATTTGGATCATTGAGATAAATTATTGTTTACATTATGATTACAGGTTTTTAATACTATGTTAATTTTTTTTTAATATTCATAATTTTGGAACCCCAAGTTAGAAAATTTGTTTTTATAAGATCTTATAAGTTATATACACTGTGTATATACATTAAGTTGAATCAATGTAAAACTATATAAAACAATAGACTACAAAACATACTCCGACTATATTAAATCCAATCCTGTATATAGAATTTTATTCATTCTGTCTCTGTATATACGCTTAATGATCTCTAGTAAAATTATAATAATAGTAAATGACTGTACGTTAAACTAATAATCAAAAATAATGATTATTTTTTTGATTTACCATTATACAACAATATACTTGTACATTGTTTATTAAAGTCACAAAATTATACATATATATGTAATATAATTCATTCATTTACTTCATATTAATTCATTTGCTCATTTATTCATTCATTAATTCATGAATTCATTGATCCATTCAAAATGGAACATCTTTAAGGTGATCGATCATATTTTTTTGGTTTTTTTTTTTGTTGTTTTTATTGTTTTTTTTCATAATGGTGTTGTTTGTTGAAGAAAATTATTCTTATTTGGTTTTTTTTTCTATTTTTTTTTTTTTTTTTTTTTATTCTAATTTATGAATGAAATTCTATTTGAAAGTTGATAGAAAGGTGTACTAGACTTCATAAAATCATATAAGAGATGTATATACGAGTGATATAGCCATAGGTAAATGAAAATATAAATGATAATTACAAATTTAATAGAAATTTAGATGAAAAATTTATAAGACTGATTCACAGTCAAACTGTCTATATTATATTTTTATTTGGTCAAATCTATATATTGTCACTACTCTTTGAATAGGATAAAATAATGGAGATGAAAAGAAGATATAACATACGATGAACCTTCGTTATTATAAAGTTATATTAAATATGTAATATCATGTGGACTGGAAGACAAAATAACCTGCAGTTGGTCTCTATATTGATATACAAGTTGACTGATTGAAATAAATAAATAAAAATTGAAAAATTAAATTTAACGAAGAATTAACTGAGAATTTTTCAAATTTACTATTAACTATTTTAGAAATTGTATCAAAATTAATTTCGAAATAATAACAAAAAAAAAAAAATAAGTAAATTAAAAATTTTCGTTAAAAAATTTAAAAAAGAAAATTTAACGAAGAACTAAATGAAATTTTTTTAAATTGACTATTAAATATAATTATATATATACAATTAACACAAATAAAATATTTAAATTAGAAATTTTCATTTAAAAACTTTAAAAATGAAACTTAACGAAGATTTAAGTGAAGAATTAACTGAGAATTTTTCAAATTTACTATTAACTATTTTAGAAATTGTATCAAAATTAATTTCGAAATAATAACAAAAAAAAAAAAAAATAAATAAATTAAAAATTTTCGTTAAAAAATTTAAAAAAGAAAATTTAACGAAGAACTAAATGAAATTTTTTTAAATTGACTATTAAATATAATTATATATACAATTAACACAAATAAAATATTTAAAATATAAATTTTCATTTAAAAACTTTAAAAATGAAACTTAACGAAGATTTAAGTGAATTTTTTTCAAAAAATAAAGAAATTATTTCAGAAATATTGTGTGGTCAATAGAATCAAAATCTGTGTTGCAATTGAACTATTCCAATTGATAAAAGTTGAAATTACAGAAAAAGACAGATATGTACAGGCTTTCGTCAAGTTTAATTGTAATAAAACAAGACAGTTTACAAGTTGCTTTGTATCTCCTTCGATGAATTTTCCAAGCTCGAGAAAAAACCAAACCACTTATAATGAAAAAAAGGTGTCAATCAATGGTGTCTGATAATTTAATTATTATATTTATTATCAAAGCTATTGATTAGTTTTAGAACTCGTTATTAGAGAATCTAGCTGTTTGTTTATTAATTTAATTAAAATCAATGGAGTCTGACATGTACAAAATTCGCCATTAAATTTTTTAAATATATAACTTTATCTTATTTTTTGAAAAATCATACTTTAAAGCTACCTACAGACGGAGATACTTGGTGTCACCACCAAATATTCAATATTAAAATTTTCTTCAGATGTCTTCGAAAAGAGTACGAATGTATTTAGTGAAAAGACACAAATCCACCTAAGTTTTCAAAGAATAAAAGATATTAACCTTGATTGGATCACCTATAATTGACGTCTACAGGTAGCTTTAGAAAAAATAAAACTTAACGAAAATTGAATACCTAGTGATTTTTTTTTACAATTGAATACCTTATAATTATTAATGATTACATTTAAAACGAAAATAACAAAACTTAACGAAACATTTGAATGTTTCGTTAAGTTTCGTTAAATTAAAAAATATTAAAAATTATCGGATTTAATTTAAATTTTAAAATTAAATTAATAATAAAATTGTTAATATGAGTAATAATTAATGGAATTATTATTTTAAATATGATTTTTATATTATTGACAACTCAGTTTACGATATTTTGCTTTTTATTATTAAAATATTTTTTTTAAATTGTATTTTCTTTTGCTGCTGTTATTTTAATATTAAAAACTAAATATTTTCTTTTGTTAATCCATTTAATTATTAATGTATGAATATTGTTTGCTCGATTTCGGTTCCTATTCGTTTATAAAAATAACTGAATAAATAAAAAATGGCACGAATTGATTTTTGTTTTTATAATTTATAGATAATTAAAAAAAAATATATAAATTTCTTTAAGTAATTACTCTTGATAAATTATAAAAAACTATATATATAGGTACTATAAAAATTGTAGTAAATTAAAAGAATAATAAAAAAAAATTATTTTAAAGTGACACGAATTATTATTATTGTTTTTTTTTAGTATTCAATTTGAATTCATTTTTGTATAATTAATAAAAAAAAAATCAGATTATATATAAAAAAAATTATTTGAAAATGATTAATGAGTTCATTGTTCATTGATAAAGTAGAAGAATATATGTAAGTGTGTATAAAAATACTTGGGGCATATTTTTCATTTGAATAATTAATTAAAATGAGATCTTAAGAAAAGAAAAGCTTAGGTTGATTATAATGAGGGTGAGGAGAAACAAATATAAGTTACTGATGGCTTTTATTATTATGTATTAAATTATTATTACTGTAATATACAATCAATCTTAATTGAATTATATATGTAATATATTTTTTGAAATCTGTTAAATGAAAGGTGATATAATTACACCTGGAAGGATTTTGAATATTTTGTTTTTTTTTTTTTTTGTGGAGAAATGCTCTACCAGAGAAATTTTATTGTTTATAATTGATTTTGTGTAGAGTTAAGATTTTATATTGACTGTTAAAATGTAAAAAGTCTGATATTCATATTCTATTATTTTATACTATAAAGCATTTTACTTCATTTTTTTCATTCACTATTGGTTCACAGGATAGAGGGCTCTATAGGGTGGGTTGAATTAAACCACAATTTTTTATTAAGTTGAGGCTAGTGGTTTGACAGACAAATTTAATTCAAATTATGTTCTAAATTTCTCTTGTTAAAAGTTTTGTTTCACAAATATCGGTATAGTAGAGAAATTGTTATATATGTACTGATATATATATATACATATATATATATATGTATATGTTGTTTATTTCATTATTTTTATGATACTGTAATATTACTCAATATAACACTGGTGAATACCCGCTAAATTATGTTTTCCATAATTTCAATTTGTCGTGGATACTATGTATTTGTTTTTTTTTTTCATTTATCTTAAACAACAACCGCATATACGTAGTAATTTATTTAAAAAAAAATTAAATTTGTATAGGATTTAAATTAGAATATAAATTAGATGTGAGGTGAAATTTTGAATTGAAAATCGATTTTAATTTACAGATTAAATATAATGATTACAGTATCTACTATCTAAGTATAATATTAGTAATAATTAAAAATAGTGTTGCCATATATACAACAGTACAGTAGTTTAATAATATTTCAATTAATTAGAATTTATACATAAAGAGTGACATCGAAAATGCAGTATTAGAATTTCGGCAATAAGCCAAGTATATTCCATAACGATGTGTATAGTTCATATAAATAGTTTAATAATGTTTGCATATACAGCTTTAACTATATATGAAGAAACAAATAGAATATTAACATTTTAGAATTAACTATGTTGTATATAATACGTTATGGAATATACTTGATTAACTGGTCGTTGTGTTTCCAATATAAAAATGTCGACTTTGCTTCAGAGGTGATTACCAAGAGGATTCTATTAGGAATGAAAACTTTCATTCCAAATAGCCTTAGAAGTATAAAACGAAATCCCTCAGGTTGGTTCAACGACCTCTGCAGCAAAGCTCTGAAATCCAAAGAAGAAGCTTACAAAAAATACAAGAACAATAAAACAGTCAATACGTATGAGAGTTATAAAGTGGTTAGGAATAAATGTAAAAAAATTATCAATCAGCAAAAATTCCTGCATAACCAAAGATTGAGACGAGAAATCTTTGATCTCCCCAACAACAGCAGGTCCTTCTGGACGTTTGCTAAAAGCGTTGGGCAAAATTTTGCAAATCTTCATTTTCACCTATGATTGATAATAATAGTACTATTATATCAGATTCTGTTGGAAAGGCTAATCTCTTCGCAAAATTATTTGCAGCTAATTCCACACTCCCTCCTACAGCCCAAAATCCTTCATCAATCCCTGTTCTACATTATTCCTTCGGAAGGATCTACTTTAGAACAAGAGCTGTAGCAAAAGTCTTGAAGAATCTCGATATAAAAAAATCTACCGGTCCTGATGGTATACCTGCAATTGTGCTGCGACACATTGCCTTCGCTATTTCTAAACCTCTGCGCAACTTATTCCATTTGTCCTTTTCTTCAGGAACTTACCCGTCCTATTGGAAAGTTGCCCAAGTTTATCCTATTCCTAAAAAAGGTGACAAAAGCAATCCTTCAAACTATAGGCCAATAGCTATTACTTCCATTATTTCAAAAACGATGGAAATCTTAATTAATCATAAGCTGAAGAAATATCTTGACAGTAGAGGTATAATTCATGATAGTCAATACGGCTTTCGAGTCCAACGTTCCACCGGTGATCTCATGACATGCCTCTGCGAGAAGCTCAACACCAGCCTGCATCAATCTGGTGAAGCTACTGTTGTAGCTCTGGATATATCTAAGGTTTTTGATCGAGTTTGGCATTCTGCTCTTATAGCAAAATGCAACGCTATAGGCCTTGGTTCAACCTTTTCTAAATGGATTGAAAGTTTTCTTTTAAATCGATCTATCATAGTTTCAGTTGGCGGTTCTTTTTCCGACCAACTTCAAATCAATGCTGGTGTTCCACAAGGCTCTGTGCTTTCCCCCGCCCTATTTCTCATTTTCATTAATGACCTTCTCAAATTAACTTTCAATCCAATCCATAGTTTTGCTGATGACAGCACTCTAGTAGCATCATATGATTTTCTAAAACAAACTAATGCTACAGCTTCCGCAGTCACCTCCAAAAGAACAATGATGGCCGGCGCGCTCAATTACGACCTTGCCAAAATTGTCGACTGGGGTAAAGCTAACAGAGTCGAGTTTAACATTTCAAAAACTCAAAGCTGTTTTTGTTAGTAACAAGCTAACAACATTCGAACCAATTCTCCGGCTTCAAAATGAAGGTATCCAGCGACTCAAAGATCTGAACATTCTCGGAATGCGAGTGAATCAAAATATGCACTGGAATGAGCATATTTTCGATATTGCGAAAAGCGCCGCAAAATGTTTAGGATTTTTGAGCCGCTGCAAAACTTATTTTTCATCTCGAGACCTTTTAAAAATCTATAAAGCATATATACGACCCAAGCTCGAGTATAACTCACATTTATGGGCAGGTGCACCAAAAACTGCTTTAAATTTTTTGGACAAAGTTCAAAACCGCGCCATTCGTCTTATAGGCGACATAAATGTGACCTCATTCCTTATACCACTTGGTCATCGTCGTATTGTTGGAGCACTTACTCTATTTTATAGATATCTGCTTGGTGTTGGCACTCCGAGGAATTAAAATCACTTCTTCTTCCTCTTAAGCAATTCAATCGCACAACACGAGTGGACGGAATTTCCACTCAGATGGTTTAAGTCCGGCTATGGAAATTCTTTTATAGTAAGAACATCCCGATTGTGGAACCGCGTCCCAATCGAAGCATTCCCAATGAGAGAAGGATTTTTTATTTATGACTTACAGAGGTTTAAGACGAATATTAACAACATTGTTCGCTCTTTCCCACAAAACTTTTCTTCTTCCATTTTCTTTCCTTTCCTTTAACTATCCTTTCCTTTTTCAAATAGTCAACGGTACGCAAGTACTTAAAGGTTCAAAACCTAAGTTTTGGCTATAATATAAAAAAAAAAAAAAATACTCCATTGCAGTTAAAACTCTATAAAACTGCATTCTCGATGTCACACCGGATACACAACTGTACAAAATGAAATATATACGGTATTTTGGTAAAAACTGTATGAAAATTGTATTCTATGCCTGTCACAGCTCTATATTTCAGCTTGTAAAAACTTTTTTTTAGTCTGGGTAACTAGAATTTTAATCACAGAACTAATTACAACATGAAAAAAGTATTTACAAAATATGTTTTATTTTCTACAGTTAAGAAGAGGTGTTTCAAAAAAGTGGAGTTCAGTGAAAAAAACTATAGCTGATGGTGACAATGATGGTGGCATTTCCATATACTCGTAGAGTTTAGTAAAATGCTATGCGTCTATTGTCTATTGTCTATATTTCATCATATATAGTTGCACATTATGATTATGTGTTGTATATAGGTGCTGTATATGTATATTTGTTATTATAATGATATTCACTGAATAACCAATTTTTTTTTATAATATTTGTTATTAGATTTTAGTATTTTTTCCGAAACATTTTCTATATACGATTCGGTGGTTTGTCTGGACGACAATCAAACTATTTAAATAGTTATATACAGCCTGAAAAATATTGTATATCAAATAATTTGTTCATCAATAATAATTTAATAATCTTATACCTATATAGAGTGGTTTTATAATTACTATTTATTATTTTAGAAAGTATATAATATGTGTAATAAATCAGTGGTGGAGATGTCTTCAGTCGGTCACATAATCATGAGTGTCATTGTGAAATATCTAATTAAGTGTAAAAGTCCAATGCAAAGTGATTATCATATTTAAAAAAAAAAAAATTTCAATTGAATTATAATAAAATACTCATCTCGCAGAATACGCAGAGAAGCAGGTTCAGAAACCATATTTTTTAATTAGTTTTAAATATGGCAGATTATTGTTATGGAAGCTTCACTATACAAAGGATGGATATACATTTTAGCTTTCATACATTTTAGAAATAACACAAATTTTAATTTTGAAACGAAAACAATTATAAGTTGATCTAATCAAGAGTATTAATGTTATTGGATCAATCTAAGCTTTTCTTTTATACTAGGTTAATCATTCTATAGTCATTTGGGTTTTGGTAGAGTCGTATATTATGTTAATTAGTATAGCTATATAGGTTATATATAAGAGTTAAATTTAATTAGTATAGGTAATCATAATAGCTTAGAGTGATTCACAAATTAGAACTGCCAAAATCGATAAATTTGATAATTTTGATAAAACAAAAAAAATTATATTTCTGAAATTAATAGAATTGAATATCAGTTTTAAATAAAAACAAATATTGTATAAACAATAGAATTTTTAATTTTTATTTCAAATATATCTAATAATAAATTTTTTTTTTATTATATTATAATATTTACAATTTTTTGTTTTCATATATATATTTTTATATATGTATTTATTTAATTAATTATATAATTACTAAAAGCTAAAATCAATATTTTTTCCTTTTTTATTAATATTAAGATTTTAAATTTATATAATATATATTAAAGTAATTTTCTTAAGCCATATTTTTTTTTTTTTTTTTTTTTTTTTTTAAATTTCAATATTATATAATATAAATATATAAATTTATTTTTGATGTTTTTTTAATTGTTTTTTTTTTATATGTATTTTTTTAAATATTTTTAATGATGTTTCATTTATGTGAGTCAACTATACATTAAGTTCTGGTATTGCGCAAATAGTTAGTTCAATTAAATTTGAAGAAGAAATGAGGAAGATTATTATATAAGTTAAAGGTGTAAGTTGATGATATCAGTCAATTATACATAATTAATTTCATGGGATACAAACAAGTTAGATATATTAATACTTGGATCAGAGATGGAGGTCCAAAATACTAGCAAAACAATATTATAATCAATTATTAAATACTAAATAACTAAATACTAGCAAACCAATCAAAGTTGGATTAATTTTTTATTTTTATTTTTATAAAGTATATGGACTAATACAAAAGTTGGACAAATATTGCTTTTTTTCAATTTGTCAGTATATAATTGTGGTATAGAATTACCTTTTTGTATATAAAGAATGGTACAAAAAATTTACAACATAAAATGGAATCTTTTTCGAGCATTTTCTGGTTGGAAAACTACTACCAACTATTGTTAGGAAAATTTTATTAGTTAGGGTTTTTGTTTTTTATGTTAGTGTTGTTGGGTTTAAATTTAATAATTGAATTTTTATTTTTAATGATATTTTAAATTAAATCATGTAATTGTTGTCTATAGTTTTTTTTTTCATAAATTAATTTTTAATAATTGGTTGGAAATATCCAATATACCTATTTCACAGACAGCAGACAGCAACATACATCCTTCATCAGTGCTTGTGACTATTTTGTCGTAATACAATTACCAAATTTCAATAAAGCAAATAAATTTGTTATGATGAACTTATGATGAAATAAGTACATCAGTATTGGTGACTAACTTACGGATCAATCATATATATGAAAGTCTAAAAAAAAAAAATATAGAATAGACTGTCAAAAGTCAACAAAAAAAGTCACATAATCAGTAATCATGAAAATATACTGACTATGAACAGACTTGACTATACAAATGTTATGCCATTGACGGACAAATTTTCGGTATCAAAAACATATATGATTGGACATATATGATATACATATACCTATTTTGTGTTTCGAGTTGATTGGCCTATTTTTGTATGTGCATTTTTAAATAATAAAAATAACAATAAAGTTTTTACAAATCGTGTTTTTAAATTTTTTAACAATGAATTTTGTCTATACAGTTTGATTTTAAATGATTGAATTTCTTACTAAACATTTATCCTGAAACATTATTTTTATTAATTTTTTAAAAATAAACATTTTAATTTCAATTTTTTTCCAATTTGTAAAAAAATATTTTTTTTAGTAAAATATCCTTTATTACTTTCCATTTTTATTGTTGAATGTTGAAAGTCTATACTGCAAAAGTGCGTTAGACTTTAAAAGTCTAAAATATTGATATATCTCAACCAAGTAGACTTTCATGATACCGAACAATGATTTTTTTCTATATTTGAAAAATAAGTTTATTCCCATTACCATTACAGACTCTCTTACAGCAGGATTGACATATTAATGTGAAATGGCCATCAAATATGAGTACAGGAACTGCCCAGGTTCAAAATACCAAAAACAATGGTTATATATAGATGAAAGACTTATAGTGAAAGTTTTATACTGTCAAATAGTGCAGAAAAGAGGGCGGAAAATAAATATTTTGACTTTAAATTTCCATCACTAGAATTCATTGAACTCACATAAATTAAAATTTCCAGTTGACCAGTTATTAACAACGTGCTCTATATTTTTGTCCAGCACTATAGTGGCTTATATTTGAATGATTTAAAAAATATTTTTGTTTTTCTATTTTTTACTGTTTTCATACTTTTGTCTTAAAATATTTTTTTTAGCGTTTTTGCTATGCAATTCTATAGAAATTTTTGAAAATTTGATTTTTTTGTTTTACAAATTACAATTTTTAAATTATTTTTCATTTTATAAAATTTTCTTTATTTTGAATTCAACTTTATTTTTAAAATATAATTATTTTGTTTTTTTTTTTCATTATATATATTTATATGTATATAGGTATATATATTTTTTCCATCCAAAATATTCATGGGAAAATTTTCTGAAAATTGTAGCGATTTTTTTTTATCATTATTTACCAATATTGATATAATATTGTTGTATTGATTCTCTTATCATGTTATTACTACAAGTTTATGTGTTGGAAAAGTCTCAGTAATTTGTAAATCGATGTTTTTCTTTGAAAATAAATTAATTAAAATAATTTTAAAATTTTTAAAATGATCTTTAATGTTGAATATTCAACTTTAAGGTCCACTTTTCGAAAGGGAAAATGACCTGTAAGTAAATATTCAACTTTATACTAGAGACATAATATGCCATAACTTGAATCTATATAGATATACATTTTTACTCTATTAATATTAGTGTATCCAAATTGAATTGAATTTTCAAAATAATTTTCCCAAAAAGAAAAAATGGTCAATTTTATTTTTTTTTATTGTTTTTTTGTTTTTATTTATTTTTATTTGTTTTTTTTTTGTTTTTTTTTGTAAATATATTTAAGAAAAAAATTAACTCTATTCATCTTAATTTAACAAAAAAATAAAATTTTAAATAAAATTATAAAATGGTTTTTTAATTTGTCTTATACATTATTTAAATATATTATTTTTTTAAATTTTTAATTTTAAATTTTATTTTTATTAAATTTTTTTAATTATTTTTAATAATATTAATTAACTTAAAAATTCATTATTTATTAAATTAAAAATTAAAATTTAAATTAATATTTTTTTTTACATATTTTTTATACTTTTATTTTTTTTTATTTTTTTTTTTTTTTAATATTTAAATTGAAAATTTTTATTGCCGAAAATCATCTTCTAATCTGCAACGTTTTCGACCTGGATCACCTAAATCTAAACTTTCAGAATCACTATCTATAGTTTCACTACAATCACCATCATTATCGCCAAGTTCTTCTTGTTTTCTTTTAGCTGTTGCCATTTCAGCAGCATGTTTTTTTCGCCATTTTGTTCTACGATTTTGGAACCATACCTATTTAAGTAAATGAAAAAAAAAAAAAATAGAAAATTATTTATACTGTTATAATATATGTGATATATGTATAAGGAAAAATTTAATTTATTTATATATTTTTAAATTGGAGAATATGTGAAGTAAATAATATATAAGTTGATTATAAACTGATCAAAGCTGATAGTGCCCTGGCAAGTAGTGCTTGTAAATCACTATTGTGTATAATAAAAATTGTAATAATAATAATAAACTGATTATGAATTTTCACAGCTAGTCCATCTTCATTGTTTAACATTAGTAGAGTGCAACATTATATTCAGGTTTGGAGAACTATAGAGGAAGCGATCAATGTTCTATTTGAACTGTATAGTATCATTGAAACAATAAGAAGAATGATAATAAATTTCCAGGTTGTAGACAATTTAAGTGAATGATTATTAAAGTCAACAATTTTGTAAATGCAATAACTGTAACTGTAATGTATTTGTGCTATAAAAACAAATATGGTTTATACTCTAAATGTCAGGAATGCTAATCAATTATCGATTTAATTCAGGAGCAATCACATTATTAGATATTCACAATGATTTTGGTTGACAGTACATTATCAAATCAAATTTTCATTAAAAAATTATACAAAAGACCGATAGTATATAGGATCAAAAATATACCGGATGTTCCAGAGCATATGCGTATCAGCTTTTTAAGAAGAGAAGAAGCCATTACTTTAAAATAAAAAAAAAAAAAAATTATTAAATAAATTGAGGGTGCTCTATCGATTGGTGATATTTTCAACTTCCGACAAGGATTGCAAATCGATATTTTTAAGACCAAAAATCGCCTAAATTCGCCGAAATCGAGATTTTTAAATGGGAAGGGATACTTTTTTATACTTAAATATTTTTATGCTTATTTTGAGCTTAAAAAAGCCTTTTCCGGTACTATATTTTAGATATATTAGATCTATTTTAACAAAGATATTGTGTAGTGTTCAGAAAAGTCTCAAGTGAGTTGTTTATATGCAAGACAACTGCATAAATTTGTTCAATTGGCTCATTGGTTGATGATGAAAGCCAAACTGATAATCAGGTACAATATATTGTTTAGTAATGATTTTGTGACCAACCGACAAAAATGATGAAGGAGCTTGATGAGTCAAGCCCAAGACCTATATAGTCTGTTGGCCAGATAATCAATCAAATCAATGATTTTGTTCAATCTTTTGTTGGCTATAGTATTTTTGATATCATATGCCAAATATTAATCGCTCTATGTATATATATCATGTCACTAATCATGTCGTATATCATTATAATCTGAGGTATTTTCTATCAGGTATATTCAGAAAATACAAGTTTAATATAACAGCAAAAATGTATATTTTAATACTTGTATGCTCACATGTGGAAATTCCTTCACATAATTAAGTAAATATAATAATTTATTTGAAAAATTCTAATAAATATAAGAAAAAAAAAATTATTCAACAAGCTATTATTATTTTTTATTGAACAACTTTATGTATATAATATTATACCTATATAATATTTACCTATATATTTAACAAGCAAATATAGGTATATATTTTCTTTAAAAATGTTTAACATATATTTCAAAAATAACAAATAACGCTTTAATACTCCATATATAGGTTAGCTACTATATTTTAAAACAAAAAATGGTCTGTTCAAGAATTCTGAAACTTTTCAACCCAAAATAATTAATTTTTACCTGTATATAATTCCATCTAAAAATCTATTTACATAAATTGTTTCAAATTATTGAATTCATTTTTTAAAACTTTTATTACTTGTAGGTACATACTATACCCTAATTTAAACTTTGAACTGTGTATATATAATAATAATATAGTGTGTAACTGCATAATATTATTAAATGTATATATATATATATATGTGGAATTAATTATCAGTAAAATAAATATTTTAATATTAAATTAATAGCCCCATGTACAATTTTTTACTCCTCTTCATTCATGATTTTCAATAACCAAAAATGTTTAAATATTTTTAAGTAAATATACTCTATTGTTTTAGATACACCATTTTCTTTTACTGACTTAGATATACTCTAGATATACTGCAACAGTTTTATATAAATATTTAAAATACAGGAAAAAGTATGTTTTTTTTACTATTTTTCATATTTTTATGTAAATATGGAAATAAAAAAGTTTTACTTGGTCTTATTAATGTAAACCTATATATATACATTGTAAACATATACATTCTATTAAATTTTCCTAACTAAAAAATAAATCAATAAACATTTTTAAGGAATTTCTAAAACCAAAAAATTTATATTTTGTAATAAAATACAGTAAAAATATTGTGAACACCTTTAAAACAATAAAAATACCAACAAAAACATGAAAATATATCGAAAAACTTTCATCATAATTTCTCACAGACTATTCAAAATTTTTAACATAAGCAAAAATAATAAAAACAAAAAAATAAAATATTGTACAGGAATTTAATAAACACCGTATAATATACATTGTTTCTACATATTACATTATATATATACATAAATAAAATATATGTACAAAAAGACTTTATAAACCTGTGAAGAACCCAGTAAAAATTCTATTCACAAGTTTAAGAAATTTTTATTTTTTTTATTTTTATGTTTGTTTTTGTTTTTGTTTTGTATGAGGAACACAAGAAACCTTGAAGTATTCACTCATCATTTTCCATTATTATTAGATAACAAAAATCCATTAAATACATGTTTTAACAAAACTAAATAACGTCCTAAAATGTTTTTTTTTTTTGTTTTTTTCAACAAAAATGTATAGATCGTATGTTCTGTATCAGTTATGGTGGTGGGGTAGGATTGTCTGAAATATTGAAGATGTTTATTGTATAAATTTTCTCTCTATATTATGTACAAAATTACAAACTTTTTTGAAATATATTTTTTTTTTTTTTTGATATATGTTGTTGTAAGACACATAATCAAGAATGAAGACACACTGCTTTCAAAATACTCTCTGTGTACTCTTCTTCCAAAAGAGTGTTACAAAGAAAATTTAAAAAACAAAAAATTATCAAAAAAAAAGGCTTTGCAACAGATTGTGAATTTTTTATCATATACACTACAATTCTATATATATACAAAAATATATATACTCATATGTATATATATACCCCCTTCTAAGAAACTGAAAATTTAATACAATAGAGTGTATAGTCAGAAGTCATCATTGTTTTGTAAGAATATTGTATATGAAATTCTTGATAGAACAACAATGAAAACATGAACGAAATCAAAAACGCGTCATTCGGACCGACCGGTATGTTACCATTTGCCGCATATACTATATAATACTACTTTTATATATATATACCTACTATACTAAGTCTATATTATAATATTATGACCACATTATTGTGTTATGTTGGGCATTTGTATGTTTTTAATGTTGAGTTGATTTTTATTTCCAGCCGTTGTACAGCCCTTTTTTTTGTTTTAATTTTTTTTTTTTTTTTGTTTTGTATAATAAAATAAACCACCCATTCGTTACAGAGTGATTTAACAAAAAAAAAAAGCCACGTTAACCAAACGAATGTCTACTGATTTTCAATGCCTTTTAATTTATACTTTGTATACATATAATAACGTATATATATATATATATATATATATATAAACTTCCCTTCGCCAGGATACACAAATACTAAACTTCATTTTTAAATATGTATATATATATATATATATATGCATTACTGTTTAGTATAAGAAAAGGACTAAGTCAAAAAAGCGACCATAGTAAATTTATATATGGATAGACAATTATTATATTATTTGGTTTATGTACAGTACTGGACAAAAATATTTAAATACTTTTTTTTTGAATTTATGTTTTTGTTTTATTTATTTTTTCGTTATCTTAACTAGATTTTAATTAAAAAAAAATGTTTAGAATATGAAAATTTGGTTGTTGTCGGTTATTCTGTATATTTGGGGGTTTATACTGCGTATTTGGTAATTTTTTGTAACAGCATGTTCGCATTGTGTTTAAATTAAGTTTTTTAACTATGGTTGAAAAAAAGTTCGTATTATATTTAATTATAGTTAAATTTGACGTTTTATTTTTACTTTGCTTTATCTGTCACAAAAAAAAATATAGAGAGAATATGCTTGAAAAAAAAAACAATATGGATCCAAAAATTAATAAATGAATGAATTTAGAACTATTTTTGAATTGAAAAATATATTTTAAAATAATTTTTGGTTGTAAATATTACACTACTGACACACTTGATACAATATCGATATTGTAATATTGCTGATACCGCTACATATATGCCACCTAATATCATGATAATAATAAATATCCCTGCTTTCGGTAATGCTGAATTGACGATCAATCAATAATTAACATTTGATGCGACCGATCAACTGTCAAATCGACAAATTCATATTTTTGACGTCTTTGATATTACCGAACATAAATTTTTGATTTGTGAATTGTAATTTATTGTGTGTATTTTTGGTTTTTATTTAATTTTTTTTTAAATCCGTTTTTTGTAAAAACATGTAATAAAAATTACAAACAATAGATTGAAGCTACATGTTTTCATATTTAAAAACCTGTAGAACCATTAAAAAATATCTATATGAGATTTTTACTACACAATCAAAGAATAAAACAAATGAAGATCAACAACTAATCAAAATTTTTTTTGCTGCTTTGCTATGCGTATTATATGAACGTGGTATTGATATTAGTGTCAAAGGCCTAAAGTAACGAATCAACACGGAAATATTGTTCCTCAGAGCTGTTTGGTGGCAAGTACGTCAATAATGTTTTTGAATTTTATATTTACTAAAAAAACAGTTAAATTTGGTAT
This sequence comes from Argyra leucocephala, assembly GCA_963942445.1. Classification (NCBI taxonomy): domain Eukaryota; kingdom Metazoa; phylum Arthropoda; class Insecta; order Diptera; family Dolichopodidae; genus Argyra; species Argyra leucocephala. The sequence continues at coordinate 12,192,484 of OZ012679.1, read as the reverse complement.
ATGAAGGTACTTTAAAAATTAAACAAAATTTTATTTTAAAAAATTTAATTTATTATATTGTCAAATCAAATTAAAATGGCTAAGAATAAAAAGTAAATTTTAAATACAATTTAAAAAAAAAGTATTATTTTTTTTTTTTTTAAATTTATCTTCAATTTTAGTTGTCATAATTTAAAATATGAATACTACATTCGTGTCTGTCATACTACTTTTGTTATTATGATTTTAATATTAATTTTTGATATTAGAGAATTTTAGAATATTGATGGTATCATAATATTGATATTGTCATGTCTGTCTGTAGTATTATCAATATTTTTTAGGTTATTAGGAGATATTTTAATAAATTTTGTTTACAATTTTTAAGTAACATGCAGACTATCATTTTATTTATCATTTCAGTTTTCTTATCATTTCTTACAAAACTGTCAGTTCAAATCAAAAATGTTTGATATTTCATCATTTAAACTGTCATTCCATCATTTAACACTATTACACTATAATTTTAAATGACAGTCGCGGACTGAAATGATAAATGAAATGATAGTCTGCATGCTACTTTACTTGCTTGAAATTTTAAAAATGTCATTGTCGTCAGGGTTGCAAAAAAATAAAAAAAAACGATAAAAATTACGATATAATATAAAAGTAGGATTGTAAACATGAATTTACCATAATTTGAGTGTGACTTTTAATTATGGGTTGTTACAAATATGAAAAAAAAAAATAAATTACACTTAAATTATGTTTATGCTATATGGTTAGGTATTTAATCATATTTAATTTCGTAAATGCGAAACGTAGCATAAGAGACGAAGTTTGTTCGTGAAACGAATTTCGTCTTTTATGAAAGTAGGTATACGTGATAGACCTTCTGTTCGTATTTTCATGTCTTGATGCTATTTCTCAGTTTCATAAAAGTATATTAGTTTACTATGTTCATCCATAAATGTATGATTGTATAAGGTTTTTAGAACTTTACAAAAGTTTTCTGTATTTTGTTTCAATTTCTAAAATAATAGAATAAAAACGCTGACCGATTGCGAGTCGAAAACCTGCGGTCTCACTGTAATCTGTTTTTTTTTAATCAAAATAGAAATGGTTATACAACAATGTTAATGGACCCTATATTTCAATATACATGACCTCTTTTGTAACTTAATTATATCATAATGTACTGAACACCGTGTATAAAGGGCAACAATAGTAACTGAAATTTCACCTGCAAATAAAGATACTGAGTACAAATTGAAAAACTATTGAAGGAGATATGCCTTAGTAGTTTAAGAACAACAAAGTATGAACAAATAAAGTCATTTTTTAAAATGCGATCAGGTTCAATTAGAGTATAGATTATATAAGCTGTAATTCATTTTATTTTTGTTATATAACAGAGTTCTCGAGTTGATTGAAGTTTAATGAGTGCAATTGATTAATTTGCATGTAAATTCAAGTGCTCAGACTAAATTAGAATATCTGTATGTTATATTTATTTGATTTTCCAGATGTATGTTTGAATGGTCAGTTGGAATCAGCGTTCCAGTTGTTATTGCCCCGTTAATACATGTTATTATTCACTTAATTTTTCTGTATGTAAAAATGTCAGGTTAAGCGGAACAGCTACAGTTCTGGTTTGTATAATATGTACGATGATTATCCACTGTATATTCTTTTTAACTGTTCCAGGTATATGGCATAGTTCGCATTGTATATACATACGTACAAATAGTATATACGATAAATGCGTTATTATTGAACCTTTAACAATTTTAAATACAAATAAAATATCAGCTAATTTTCCTCTTTTACACATAAGTTTAAGCTGAATAAGATTTTTATGAGTATGTTCATACAGAGGTAGTCATGTATGAACATTCAAAAGATATTATTGACAACCGTAATGTGATATCTTCCCTTGTATCAGCAAAAAATCGTTGTATTGCTGTAGTGCTTATCGTAGTTTTCTACATACTTATTCTAACGAACTTGAAATATCAATGCCTCATCTATAGAACATTTTCAGTGAGGAGCAAGAAAACGTTTACAGAATGAAAATTCCTAGCATATGCAAAACTGGATATAATCGAATTTTCGCGAATGTTAGCACCAACCATATTTCAACTCTATATCCAATAATCAGCTCACATGTAATCTTCAACGATCCAAAAAGACTATAAATAACAGCTTCGTACAAAATATATCTACTGAATAAAGAGGGTATTTACTTTCCTTTGATTCTCAGATAGTCCAAATTGTCCATTTATGTATAAAGGTTTCACTACCTAATGTTTGGCAATACATAAAAAAAAAATTGTTTGGAGCAATTTGAATAGCTTCTCTTGCCTGTTTGGTATAAATATCATAAATTGTAGACCAAATCTGAAATGCATATTCAAGATTAGGTTTAACGAGGCATATGTATAGGTATAATAATTTTACAATTTAAGGCTCGTTAAACTTTTAACAAACGTTTTATATAAAGCTTAATATTGAACTTACTTTATTAATGAATGCGATTTTTGAAATGGAATTGATATCGAGAGCTTGAATAATCTATCATCAAAATATACATCCAAGCCCTTAATTGAATTAATCTTTTTGAAAAAAAAATTACATCTATTTTATGTAATGTCGGAACAATTTGATGCTCGACATTATAAAAATTAATAATTTAATCGTAAGTTTGACAATAATTCTGTTTGTTTTTTTTTAACAAATCGAATTTGGATTTGAATTTAAAAGGGAATTTATGATTTCTATTTTCAAGTTAAAGAAAACTATATCAAAACTGATATAATTTGATATAACTGTTATATTTTACATTACTGACACAATAAGCGGCTGTCTATAATCAAATATTATAATTATCAAACTAAATCCCAATACAAAAAAAAAAAAACATAAGTGAATTTAAGTTGTTGTTGTTGAATTCACATTTTATTTATTCTATAAACAAATACAAATCAGATTTGAAACTATAAAAAAACACTCATAATATTTTTGTTGAGCACTGTATTTATATATAATATTATACAGTGCATATTTATTAATGTATATATACATGTGTATTTGGAAAGCAAAAAAAAGGATATATGTACACATATTTTGGAGACCATCTGTGGCTCATGGTATAATGACTATGAAAACCACCCTTAATTATCTATATATAAATACCGTTCATGAGAAGATATGAACATTTTTGAACCGTATATAAATATATATATACAAAAATTATGTATTAATTCTTATAATAGTATTTTTTGTTACTCTTTAAAGAATATTATTGTTATTATCATTATTATTATCTATTATTTTTTTTTTTTTAAAGACGAATTTAATACTTCAGGATAATTATATTAGATACAATTATAGGTATATAGGTACGAGTATAATATTATATAAAACAATTTCATTTTATGTACATTATGTAGATTTTGAATGTGATTTGTATATTAATTTGTCTATATATATATATATATATATATATATAATTATACAACGTAACAATCATATGGTAATATAATCTTCTCTAAATTAGTTAATTACCATATTATGCATTCTATGAGAAATTGAAACAACAACAAAATGAATTACAAATGGATGTACCCCTAATGATAATGTTTTCTTTTTGTATTTTGTTTTGAATTTTTGTAAAATTTCAGAAGTCTATTTATAGAAGAATGCGTGAATTTATTTTTGTAAGTAAAATGATTTAAGGTATTTTTGTAAGTCATGGAGGAGAACAACAGTCTTAACTTAGGCAAATATCTAATAAAGAATGTGACCCCAACTGACGGTACTAATCGCAGTTATTTGATGTGATGATTAAAGGAGTTTGTTTCTGCTTTGTACAGCATGATACATCCCACTTCTACCATAGACAATGAAAAATTATGTATAGAAGAGTAGATTTCGAACAAATTTAATATAACTTTTGTAAAATAAAATTGAAATGAAGAAATCAAAATTGAAAAAATTATACAATGTCGACTTTATATTACTTAAAAAATTAATAACAACAAGAAAAAAATAAATGTTCATATATTGCATTGCAAGTATACATATTATTTTGTGTCATATGCCAATTTTTATGTTTTCAAACTATATAATAATGACGTTTTGGATTTTTGGGACCGCTTTATTAAATCCGTTTACTCCGGTAGCTCTATCTGCCATGGTTTAGATTATACCGAACATCAATTTTATTCCATGTCCATATTTTTTTTTTCAATTTACAGAATTTTGTGCCATATCCAAAATTATCCAATTTTTGGTACAACATATCTAAGCAAAATTAGTTCAAATTTTTGTTATTATAATTTTGTTTCATTGCTTACTATAGCCATTTTCCACGGTCAATATGAAAATTGGGGTATGTACAAAAATGATAATCAAGCGACGAAATGTCAAAATTAATAAAGTATATTGACATTTTTGTTTCGACTAATTATTTAGTACATAATATAAGGTGTATGGTCTATGATATCAATGCAAACTATTTGGATTACAATCCATCCAAACTGGTGTATAGAATAGATTTCGAACAAATTGAATTTGGGTAAATATTAATGCCAGAATTAGAATATGTTTACTTATATTTTTACTGAATATATATATATATATATTTATGTATGTTTACAAATTTGATTTATTTTGTTTTGCAAATTAAACAAACTTTAAATTATAACGTGTTGTTGCAAATTTTAGGTTCAAACCTATTTTTATATCACAACTGCAATTGCCTTTTGGTTCATCATGAACCAATACAGTGGTGACAATTTGTTTTAGCATTTGTATATGCTTTAATTTAAGCATTATTATGTAGATAACTTGAATTCGTCTTCTTAGTACTGCACGTTTGGCTGTATAAAAGATCGTCCAAAATCAAATCGCCTCAAAATTGAAAAATCAATCAAAAAACCGATTCGATTTGAAGAGTTTCAGCTAGCAGCCATCTAACAAACTATCAAACAAAATATTTGAACTTATAAATCTTGAATTTAAAATGAATTTCTATCCATTATTTTTTTTGTATTTGATAAAATAGAAATTATTTAATGAGATGATTAACTCATTTAGAAAAAAATTATATATATATAGTTAAATGATTCATATTTATTGTTAAAATACATAATTAAAAATTCAAAATTTGTATATATATATAATTAAAAATAAAAATAAAAAAATTAATTTTTCATGTTATTTTTATTATTTTTTATTATTTATTTTATAATTCTGACAAGGTATTAAAAATGAATTATGATAGTAGATATTTATGGTGATGGTGCACTTGCCTATGAATAGATGCATTATAAAAACGACTCAGACCCAGCCCAGTGTGAATTCTGTTAGTCAATTTATCTCAAATAAAAATAAAAAATTATTTAAACAATTTTTTTTATTTGTTTCGATTTCAAGAACAACTTCTAGCAGTAGTATACTGGTCACAATGCTGATGATTACTGATTGACATCGTATATAGTATAATTATCTGCAGATTTATTTATTTATTATATGTTTAATTCAAACAGTTACAATATGTTCTTAATCTAAATAAAAATTTATATATTTTGTATTTTGTGCAAAGATTAAATTTTTTTTACTGATGGTTTTATAAAGTAAAGTAAGTATACAGAAGTCAGAAGTTATATTGAAGAATAATAATGAACGACTCGTATTTATAGATTCCGGGTCTGAAACAATATATACCTTTGCTATATATATACCCAAAGATATCCATATTTTCGCACATGTGTGGATCACATCAACACATTACGAATAATTCTTGAACAATCCACTGAATTTAAAGTACCGCTCATGTTTGTAGATTTTGAGAAAACCTTTAAGAGAGCAAACAGCGAATATATTTTTGGGAATCACTTAGTATAAGCATTCCAGAAAAAAGTACAATCATATAATTAAAGAATCATGCAAATATGTCCTTCGACTTCCTCACTATACCCTACCGCCCACGGATGGATAATGGACAGAATAATGATGATGACAAAGATGCAAGATGTTTCGTCTTACATCGGAGACAACATGACATATTGTTTCGATGTATTTTATCACCCATACTGTGACAAGTGATATATTAGCTGTATTTTATCACCCATACTGTTTTTTGTTGACATAATGACCAGAGTTACAAACCGGTTCTTGAACCGAATCAAAAAACCATTGAACTTCTCATATTTTTGTGAACCAAAACCAAACCAAAATCAAACCAGTTCTTAAAATAATTCTGAAGCCGAACAACAAACCTACAAAATATATGGTGGTTTACGGTTTGGTTCATTTTTCATTTAATTTAAAATATTCAATAAAATAGTAGAAATGTATAGTAATTTTACTTAATTTTATACAGGGTGGTCCAGTTTAGAGCAAAAAGTTTTTAAGGGGTGATTCCTTGGACTATTTTAGGAAAAAAATTGTCCTAGAAGAGGGGTTTATCTATAAATTTACCTGGACTACAGAGAGGTTAAAGAAAATCGGATTAGAAAAATTATGTCTAAAGAATATCAACTACAGTTCAGAGGAATTGAAACTAGAGCAACATCTTATTCATAGCTTTTTTTAAGAAATAATACACCTAATTAACGGTATATGTTGAATGAAAGTCATATAAAATTTCATTAACCCTAACTAATTTCAGTAATTTTAACTAATTTTGACTAAAAAATAAAATTGTTACAAAATTCCACTCTCAGTTATTATTTTTCTTACTAAAACATAGGTTACCCAAATATTAAATATGACTGTACCTAAAAAACGGCAAGTCTGATATGAAAGTTGTGTATAAAAAAGTTGTAGGAGATGATGTAGCGCATCAATACAATAAAAAAAATTAGCGAATTTTTTCGAGATAATCTACGTTTTTTTACAAAATTTTCAGTTTTTAAAAGCAAAATTTTAAGTTTATGCAGTTATTATTCAAAAACGGTAAGTCTGATACTCATTTAACATATACCGTTAAGTAGGTGTATTAATTCTTAAAAAAGCTATGAATAAGATGTTGCTCTAGTTTCAATTTCTTCTGAGCAGTAGTGGATATTCTTTAGACATAATTTTTCTAATCCGATTTTCTTTAACCCTCTGTAGCCCAGGTAAATTTAAAAATAGACCCCTCTTCTAGAACAATTTTTTTCCTAAAATACTCCAAGGAATCACCCCTTAAAAATTTTTTGATCTAAACCGGAGCAACCTGTATATTATGCAGAAAATATTTGTTTTAGGTCCTAAGTGTTTTTTATGAACGTTGGCAGATGGGAGTATTATTTTATTTTTATAGTGAAGACATCAACCATTGCAGTTTACTATATTTGATATTTGAAATCTTTGAATTTGTATAAAAACAAGTCATTTGAATTTTAATTTTCTTGTTCACTTTCCCGGTCTATAAAAGGTTTGTTGGACATGACATTGACATCTGACATGACGTTTATGTTTTTGTTAATTTTATATCAACTGGTTGTCGTTAACATCTCCTGCCAGGTTTATTTTAATGACTACTACTACTGGTAGAACGTATCAACCATGTTGATAATATACGCCGACGTTTTGTGTTTATTATCACATACCAATGGAGGTTTAAATGATATGGGACAAAAGGTGTATGACACCGGAAAAAGTGCCTAAAGCCTAAAACGATTTCATTTAAAAAATATGTAGAGTATAAACTTAAAACTGTAATAATGAACACCATGTAGGTATATACCAACAAAGTATAAAATTGTATACATATATATATATTTAAAAAAAAAATTGTATATCATATTTATTCAATACACAAAAATATACTCTATGACCATAATTTAAATTAAATCAATAAGTAACAAGGTGGCTGACTGTATAATAATGTAATGATTCAATAAATATAATAAATTGTATGGACCCCCTAATTTTTTTATACCTATTCTAAAAACTATTATTATTATTTTTTTTTTATTCTTTTTTTTTAATATACCATATTTTAACTCCAATTAGGAGTAAAGAAAATATCTTGTTTTCATTTTTTTTTTCTTCTTTTTCTTGTTTTTATTATTTTTCTTTTTATAACTTTGTATTGTGTTTGTAGATTGGATTTAAGATGGCGCGACAATAGAGAAAATTAATTTGATGGGTTCAAATTTGTTGTTATTGTTGTTATTATCATTTTTTTTTTTTTTTTTGTTATGTATATGACAATTGGATTCTTTGAAAATAATTTTATTACCATTATTGGTTTGTTTTTTTTTTTGTTTTTGTTTTTTAATGGCGTTGGTAATTAAAAATCAATTTTCAATTAAAAAAAAAAAATAAAATAAAATAAAAAAAAAAAAAAAAAAATCTTTTAGATTTAAAATTTTTTACAAATGACTCTTCGGTTCAAAAAATTTGACGTTTTTAATTTAAATTTTTTTAATCCGTTCATGTTATGGTCAAGAATTAAGTTGAGTTGTTATTTTGTTGATTTGGATTTTAAATTTCTATTGCATAAAAAAAACAAATAATAAATTTAAAAAATTTAATTTTTATTAGTTTTTATATAGGTAGGTATATTCAATTTATTATTATTGTTATTATTATTATCATTATTATTATTTGGGAATTTATTATTCATCTGCAGATATAGAGGAGAGTACTACTACATAGTGATGGTTTAAATTATAATAATGATTGAAAATAATGGAGACGTTTTTAATATTTTATTACATTTTGTCTGAAATTTCTTAATGATCATGAAAATCGTGTAGATATTTTTATTTATTGCTTTTGTATTATACATCAGTATATATATACATATTATATTAATTTACTTAAATAATTTTCATACAAAAAAATAAAAATTTATTAAATATGATTTTGAAATGTTTTTTGTTTTGTAATGAATATAAATCAATTGGTATAATAATATTGGTATATGATGTATGGTCTGATTAATGTATATTCATACATATTATATAGAATGTATATATTATGGTATGTGAATATAATAAGTATATATATATATATATATAGTTATTATTTATATATATTATAACATTATATAGAAACTATTTAAAATTTATGTATTGATGTAATAAATCAAAATTTGACAGATGATTAGTATCTTAAGAATGGGTATAATAAAAAAGTAAAAATTAAAAAATGAAGTATTTCAATTTTGAATTTACAATAGTTAATTGAAATTTTAAATAATAATTGATAAAATTAAATGAATCAATTTCGTAAAAATTTAATAAATATAATGTATGTACCTATTTAATTTTTTTTTTTTATTAAATTTAACTCTTAACTTGTGTATTAACTTTTATTTAACTCTTTGAACTGTTAAAAAATGTTTTTTTTTTTATTTTAATTCGTCAATGTAGGTATATGCAAAGACATTAAATATACAAAAATAAACAAAAGTTAAAAATCAGAAATTTTTCGATTTCTATTAAGAAAGCAAAGATCATCAGAAACCGATATAGGTACTGATTTCCAAAATTTGTTATACAGAAATGTAAATCAATTCAATTGATATACAGAAAATATATGATTGTGTTCATCTTATATTATAAATATTATTTTTTTATTTATTTTTAACTTTTGTGTATCTTTGTATATTAAATGTCTTTGGTCAAATTCGAATATACATTATGTATAGTATTATCTGTTGATATAGTAGCTTGAATAGGTTTAAAAATTAATTTAATAGCATTGTTATATCCCTCTAATAAATGATATATCATCGATTGTAGTATCAGTATATAGTTAAGTGGTGTCACTAGATATTGTAGTAACTTCTAAAAAGGCTATATATACTATTTTAGTACTATAAACTAAATATTTTTGCTATTAATACTAGGCAAGTGATTCTTTTGTTTTAAGACTGTTTGTTTTAAAAAAATTTTCGTTCAAGCTTTATTCAAGCCCTTTGACACCCGCATACACTTTAAGTGAGATATGTAATATAATGCGTATAATAATTGATATTTTGATTAAAAAACATAAAACTATATTGATTCATAATTGATGTTGTTTAGTTGTATATGTAAAAAAAAATATATATTAAGTGCAACAGTTTTAAATACTATTCACTTCAGTGGTTCAGCACTCTACATTTTTAATTTTTGGTGTATAAAACTAAACAAAATCATATTTTTAGATGGGTCTGAATTACTGAAAGAGCTATAGAGACAACTTGCATGCGGTTAAAGGATATAAATCATATCCATACGCAATTTTCAACCCTATGCGTCACGAATGGGGTTGCAGGACAATGATGATGATACGCAATTTTCTAATTTTAAATTTTTTAAAAATATTTTTTTAGCGATTTAAAATATTTTGTTTTAAATTATTTATTTGGTTTAAATTAATTAAATGTGTTATTTAAATATTTATTAAAGTGATTTAAATTATTAATTAAAAAGTAAAAAATCAATTTCTGTATACTTGCTTGTATAAACTTGGCTATCAGGTAGGTTAGTTTGGTGATAAGATAAATGTATGTAAATATAATTATATATAAAAGGATCTAGCAAATTAGATATTTAACTTTTTGTCTCTAGATATGTAGGTATATGTTTTATTCAGTTTGAACAGGAGAGGTAAAACCTAAACTATAGCTAATCCTTGCAAATGAAAACGAAATGTGCAAGAGTCTCTTTATTGTCTATTATTGCATCGATAGTACTATTTTGGTTTACTGTTTGATTTTCTATATTAGATATAATATTACTCAGAGTGATCCATAAAAATCATTATACTAGTTCGGATCATGATCAGAGTTAATATACGAATACAAGACGTGATTAAAAGTTTTGGTTTGTTCATAATGGCTTTCTAAAGCCTTTTTATTGAACTTATATTAGTTTTTGTTACAGATAAACAAATGAATACTGGTAACTAAAATTACTCTTAGTGATGGAAAGAAAGTCTCCTCCTTCGATTGGCAGCGAAGATTAAGACTTTTGTTTGGAAATCTGTTCGTCAGTACCGCTCAATTCCATTTATATTGTACTGTGGCTAGCATTTCGAATATATTAGTCTAATGTGTGTTTTTCTTAGTCTTATATTGGTCTAATAATATAATTAGAATATATTAGTCCAATCTGTGTCTGTAATTCTTTAATAAAATTGTATATTTAAATATTAGAATATGTTTATATTTTACTATAATATACCTATATATGATATTATAAATAAAAATAAAATTATAAGCGACAAATTATTTAAAATAGTCTTAATAAACACTAACAAAATATAATTTCAAATCAATTTCACGCCCTATTGCTCTTTCGAATTTGGGCCTATTTAACAAACACCAAAAAAAAATTTATTATATTTCATCTTAGCTTGTTATCTAACCTATTATGTACTAAAAATGAACAAAAATTATTTTAGATTTATTTTATAAAACACCAAACCGCAATTTTCTTTATTATTGTAAGTAAACATGGATTGTTTCTGTACCACTAAAAATGTTAGCATATGATCAAGATTTCAGTCAAATTTATTAAACTTAATATATTATTTTGTATATACCATCGACTCATCGTGAACTCATTGATACTAGTTTGGTCAACACACATATTAAGAATATTGGTAAAAATTTATTGGAAAAAAAAATTAAATAGGCTTGTGTAGATTAATGAGAAATTAAAAAGTTTATAAAAAAAATGTAGTTTAAATGTTTTTAATTATATTTAAAAAATATTGAAAAATTATTACTGTAAATTTTAAGAATTATTATTATAAATTTTTTTTTTATTTTTTTGGCCCGATTCCAATCAATTAACACTGCATCAGTTTTCAATTATTGGAAAATATCCAAAAACAAAACATAACTACTATGCAGAAAATAAAAATATAAAGAAAAATAGCGTAAAAAATATTTAAAATAAAATTACTTTCATTGGTTTCTGTTTTTACTACTTTCGATTTGTTTTAATTTGTATTTTTAAAAAAAAATAATTATTTTATAACTGCAGATATAACCTATATAGTATAGTACTAGTACTAGCATAATAAACAATTAAATTATTTATTGTTTTTGTAGTTCAAATTTTTTTTTTATTTTAATTCAACATAAAAATATTAAAGGAAAACCTAATGCATTTAATTTATAGCATAATAATAAAACTAAAAGATCTTATATATACTCTCAATAATAAATATACTCAATAAATTATACAAAACATACTCAAGAATATTCACCAAATTCTCCTTCATTAGAAATGAGTTGTACTAAAAACCATTGAGCAGTTTTTTTTATGGGTATAGTTTGTAAACGCGACTTCTTCAGGTCTATTATACTTCACCCTTTATTATCTGAGAATGCAGGTCTATGTCCTTTGATCAACGCTTGTATTGCTTTGATTATCAATTTGTTTGTAAAAGTAAGAGTTATGTATATACCAATATGTAATTTCAAACATTACATTACAATATAATTAATGTAAATTTACAACTTTATTTCTAATTAATCAAATATCTCTTTAAAATATCATTAATTTACCATTTTAATATTATTATAATCCTAAATGTAATTACAACATTGTTAAACATCATAAAATTTTAATCTTATAAACATGGATTAATTATTATTATTATAAAATCCTTATTCCTATATATATATATATATATTCAAATACACATATATATATTTATATACACATTTAGAGACAATTTTAATACTCATAACAACAACAAAAACATCAGAGTCTCTACAATGTGCTTTATAAAATTCTATTCTCTTTGTACCTACTAAGTTTGTTATATGTCTCAAAAATGACATTTTATATTAATTATTCTTTATTATAAATTAAATTTTTTATAATTATGTATTTAATAATATAAATTATAAAATATAAAAATTAATCTTAAAAATAAAAGAATAATGTATAATTAATTATTAAAAGAATGAAAACAAGCCACCCAACTCCTCATTCCATAATTAATTTTAATAATCGCATCAAAGTTATTTTTAAATTCATCAACAAAAAAAAAAAAAAAACAATAAAACAAAAACCATTAAATAGAGAGAGTTTCCAATTAGAAATTTAAATTTGATTGAATTACAGACAGAATTTTCTTTAAACAATTGAATTGGTTATATAGAAATATACCACTTTGACTTCAAATATTCAAAGTGTAGAAAAATTTTTAAATTTGATATACATAGAATTTTCGTGTTGGTAAATATATATAAAAATATATTTATGTTTCAAATATATGTATAACACTTTTATATATTTCAATAACACTTTTCACAATTTCAAATTGCGTTCATATTTGGTGTATTTACAACCTAAATTTATCTTTGTTTTTGGATTTGGATTTAAATTTGGATTTTTTAGTTATTATATTTGATCGTATAAAGACAATTAAATAATTTCAGTAATGTAAAATATAACAGTTATCTCAAATTATAAAAGTATAACAAAAACAACTTAAATCAAGTTTTTTTTTGGATTTGAATTTGAATTTAGTTCTGTAGTTATTGTATTTGATGGTAGAGACAATTATATAATATCAGTAATGTAAAATATAACAGTTATCTCAAATTATAAAAGTACACAAAAAAACAACATAAATCCATTTATTTGTTTGATTTGGGTTTTGACTAGGCTTTGTAGTTATTATATTTGATCGTAAAGACAATTATATAATTTCAGTAATCTAAAATATAACAGTTATCTCAAATTATAAAAGTACAATAAAAAAACAACATAAATCCATTTTTTTTTTTGGTTTTGGGTTTTAGCTAGACTCTGTAGTTATTATATTTGATCGTAAAGACAATTAAATAATTTCAGTAATGTAAAATATAACAGTTCTATCAAATTATAAAAGCTTTTGCAATTCTATTTTGAAATTTGAGAGTTGAATTTATATACATTTTGTTTTACACCCGAACCGAATTTGTGAAAAAAATACAGTTCATAAATTTAGTATTATAACACTTTTATATGTATAGTTAAAACTAGTTGCAACACAAACTTAAATTCGAATATGGATTTGTTAATCTAGTTTTCAGATCGAATCTAGCACTATATTTATTTGATTTACTTTATTATTTCTTTATTATTTTTTTAAATTCTTAAACTTACTTTTGAATTACAAATATAACAATAATATACTGTATATGAGCAAATTACTTTTTTTGAGATAAAAATAAATAAATTGTATAACAGTTATTAAATTTGATAACATTTAGACAGGTTATACACAATGAATAAATATTATATTTACTTAATTTATTTACAATGAAAGTGTATAAGGCAATACTTAAATTGATTTCAACCTTATATATATATATATATATATATAACAGTATATAACTTGAAAGTATATAACAGTTTTTTAATTTTATAAAATTTGTCAATCGGTTTATTATTGCGAAAATATTTATTATATTAATCTCATCCTTATATGGTTATGAAATTTTGGTATTAAAATTGTATAACAGTTTTATAAATTTTAAGAACATAGTATTTGTGTTTTCGGATTTGGATTTAAATTTGAAACAGAATTCATGAAATCATCTCTCAAATTCTGGTATTAATAAACAAAATTTCGGTATTAAAATTATATAACAGTTTTATAAATTTTAAAACATAGTATTTGTGTTTTTGTCAAAAATCGGATTTGGATTTAAATTTAAAACAAAATTTATGTTTTTAGCTCTCAAATTCTAAGTTCAAACTGTAAACACTGTTATAATGTGATATAACTGATATATTTTACATTATAATGACACTATAAATGCCTCTATGAACAATTTTAACTTAAAATTTAACTACAAAGATAAATCTAAATCCAAATTAAAGCAAAAAAGTGTCAACTTAGGTTTTTATTGTTGTATTTTTATGTTATTATTCTAAATCCAAATTCGATTTGTGATAAAAACACAAAATATGTTTCTAAATTTTGTAAAACTGTAATACAATTTTAATACAAAAATTGCATAACCAGGTCGATGAGATTAATGTAATACATAATTGTATAACAGTTTTATAAATTACAAAAACATAGTGTATTTATGTTTTTGTCCCAAATTGAATTCAAGTATGATTAAAACAGAATTTATGAATTCAGTTATCACTGTAAGTGCCCTTATGATCAAATATAATTAAAAATAAATACAAAACTAAGATCTAAATCCCAATTTTAATAAAAATGTGTGCATCTAAGTTGTTGTTGTATTAACAGATTATTATTTTAATCTAAATTCGATTTATGATTTATAAAACTGTCATACAGTTTTTATACAAAAATTGCATAACCATGACGATAAGATCAATATAATACATAATGTATAACAGTTTTTAAATTTCATAAAATTTCCTGTTCAATATATTTAAAACAATATTATTTATTTTCTATAACCAACCATTTTAAACATTATTTTTTTTTTATTTTTTCAACATACGTAATTTACTCCATAGAATTTGATTTTGTTATACAAAATGATTAATGAATGTATTTAAACTCATTCTTTTAGAATTATTTCTTATTTTCTAGGATTTTTATGTAAAGATGAAAATCTCATTTTTTAAAATGATATTTCTTTAAATACTATTTATGGAAGTTCTGATTATGCTTTGATTGTAATATTGTGTGTATAGTATAATGGAATGGGCTAGTATAGACGGTATAGAATACTTTTGTAAAATAAAAAAAAAAATAAACAAATTATCTGTTGGTATAAAGACAAGAGTAAATTTAACCGTATGATGATGGTAAAGTAACATCCGAATTATCAAAATAAAAATATTAAGAAAGGGTTGTAAGAATAATGGTTTTTTATTTGTCAAAAAAATAAAAAAACCATTTCTCAAATACAGAAAAAAAAAATTTTTAATTGTTAAAAAATTGCATTCAAAGTCTGTAAGAAAAAGATGTAAACAGAGTTGGATTTATAAAATTCTCATTATAGTTTTAATATACTAGATTGTATAGATAATATAGATTAGAAATAGAGGGGGAATGTGATTGAAGTGGGTTAGAATTTTTGATGCGGTGGCAAGCTCTATACGGTATTCAATCCATGCAAAAACTGGAAACTGTTATTGTGATCAAAGAATCTATAGTATACTAACCAGATGATAATGACATCCAGATATAGACCATTATATGGCTCTCTATACTCTATAACATTTGAATAACGATTCTCAGTCGCACCGGCTGTAGAATTTCGTATATAACACAATAATTTAAATATACTATGGGAATTGGGAGTGTACTTAAGTCATCAAAACTCTTTAATTAACCCTAGCTGTCTTAATTCGAATATTTTGAGTAAAAATATAACAAACGTAAAATCAGTTTAAATTCTATATTCTGAAGTATATTATCATATACCTACCTACCTATAACATCAAATAAATGTTCTATATATATTATCTATATATATATATATAATGAATAGTATATACAGTTTGTAGGTATATTAGATAATAATAACAAATTATTTTTGACAAGGATAACAAGAATAATTAAATTCTATTTGAAATATTATATATATACTATAAATATATATATACTAATAAATATACAGACATAATATTGTATATTATTATGTACATAAATACAAAATAAAAGTACGAGTATATTGCAGCTGACATTTTAATCGTAAAATGAATTCCAATCCAATTCGTATTTTAAATTGCATTACAATGCAATATAAAAATGTATGGAGATAACCAACACACTTACAAATAAATTTTTATTTTCATTTTATGATAGTCAAATCAAATCTAATAATTTTCTATAGTATATACAACCTGATGTCTGTGTAAATGGAAAATATGGAAAAATGAAAATATTTAAATATAATTTTTTTTTTTAAGTTTACAACAACAATTTAAGAAAGCAGATATGAAAAATATGCAAAACAAAAACAAAAAATTTTCTTTTTACAAAATAGAAATATTATGCAAAACCTAAAATAGTTCTGTACTTATATACTAAAGGATGTTTAGGTTAAAATGTGTAGACAAAAATATACCATTGAATATTTTGTAGATGATGGTTTATATGGTTTATGTATGGTATTCCACCGATATTGTATATATAATGGTTATGATATCCAAATACTAATCAGAAGGTACCAGTTTCGGAAAATGCTTCAGCTAACAGAATTTTCGAATGCAGACCCGAAGGTACCTACATGATGTCGAGGTAGACCAAACCTTCGTTGAAGAGACGAAATAACAGCAGATCTAAAACTCAGATCTAACAACATCTAAATAACCGACAAAAATGGAAGACGCTTATGAGTCAGGCCCAGGATGTATCTACAGGATCTCTTGGCCACCTAAGTAAGTAAGGAAGCTTTGTGATTGAAATTTTGCGTGAAAAACGTCAGCTGTTTTGCATATTGGAAAGCAAAACTATAAAAATAAAATTTGTCAGGACCTTCAGACATGAAGTGGAAGTTAACCTTAAATTTGCATTTAAATAAATTTAAAATATTTTTACTTAATTTTATTCTATCTACCATATATTAAAAGTAACATCATATACAAATGAACAAACCCTGTATATATATATATATGTGTATTTAATCCTTCTCTACTTTGATAATAAAAGGTAAATAAAAATGTAAATATGAAAATTGTAAACTCGAGCGAGAGAGAGAGTTAAATAAAAGAGTTAGGTAAATCATTGTCTATATCTTTCATTTTGTTGTTTTTTTTTGTTTTTTATTTTCTTTTCTTTTTCTATTTTTCTTATATTATTATTATTTTGTTCTGAATCTGGATAAATAACAAGATGTGCTTTCAAAGATAAAATTTTGATAAATTACTTTCCTGTCATACAATTACGACTATTACTCGTGTTTATATATATATATATATATAATACATTAATATATGTATTTTATAGAGATAATTTTGATTTTGTATATATTATATACTAAACTGTAATTCTAATCACTATATTTACATATTATGTGTATATATAAATAATTCGTAGTACATTTTAAGGGTGATCATTTTTTTAAATTAATTTACTTAAGTTCAAATGCGACACAGAATCAACTGGGTATATAAAATTTTGATTTGATAACATAAATTTCGTTGAAGCAAATAATTGGAGCTCCTAATTTGATTTTCGGTTACGGCTCGGCTAAAAGAAAAATGAGAAATTCCATTCAGTAGCTAACGCAGATTCAATTTCATTGGTGTATTGGAAATTTTTTCGACCTATAGTAAAAATTTCGGAAAACGGTAAAAGACGAGTTTGTTTATTTTTGAAAGAGTACCTAAATACAAATTTTCAAGAATGTAACATTTTTAGTTTTTGAAATATCAGTGATGGGTTCTGGTAGTTGTATAATGGCTACTCGAACCAGTACGAATTTTGAAGATTGGTAAACAACGTGTTTGTTTATTTTTAAAATAGTTTCTAGTTATAAATTTTCAAGTCTGTAACTCTTTTAGTTTTTGAAAAAGGCATAAATAGTTCTGGGAGTTATATGACAGCTACCCGAACCAGTACAAATTTTTAAAGTCAGTAAGAGACAGTTGTGTTTATTTTTTCAAGACTTCCTAATTATAAATTTTCAAGTCTGTAACGCTTTTTGTTTTTGAAATATGCATAAAGGCTTCAGGGAGTTGTATGACAGCTACCCGAACCAACACGAATTTTAAAAATCAGTAAAAGACAGGTTTATTTATTTTTTAAAAGATACCGAACTACAAATTTTCAAGTCTGTAACCTTTTTGGTTTTTGAAATATTCTTTTTGGGCGCTTGGAGTTGTATGGCAGGTACCCAAACCATTACAAATTTTCCAAATCGGTAAAAAATGATTTATTTATTTTTGAAAGAGTTCCTATTTACAAATTTTCAGGCAGGCGACCCATATTTGGTTTTTGACATATTTTAAATACAGAAGCTACTCGAACCTGTCATTTGCTGGTATTGTACAAGAACTAGGAATTTTAGATTTCTATTTTTAAAACTGTGTACAATTCTAGCTTTAAAATAATCTTTTTTTTAACTAAAGACATAATATTATAAAACAACAATTTAACTATAAACAATAATGAAATTAAAATACAGTTTTTTCCAATATTATTTACACACCATTAGAAATTTGGTTGGAATGTTTATGAACTAAAATCAAAATCTTCTACACAATTTTTATCAAACTGAAAATGAAATTTTATTCATTCAACATTTCACACAATTCAACAAAACAATAATAACAAAAAAATGTTTGTAAATAATAATCATGTATACATACAGAGTTATAAAATTAAATTACATACGAACTAACGAACTATAAAATAAAATTAATCTATTCCAACCATAATAATATACTGGAATACAATAAATTACCTATATGAGCCATAATATACCGAAACTGAACATTAGATTAAATTCAAGCTGTATACAAAAAATCAAGTCATGTGACAAAATGAATGTGATAAAAATACCGTGTTTCTAATTAATTGCAAAAGTCATAATTAAGCGAATAAAAGCATCATAAATAAAAAATTTAAATCTGATTCGAACAAAACTACATATTTTTATGTTCGACTACACTATAATTTAAGAACTCTGTTCTACATAGACGAAATCATTGAATAGTGAATACAAATAATTTAATTGAATTCTATTTAATATTCAATTTTAATTTGTTTTAATTTTCTATAACTATAGATGTATGTATGTATATGTGTGTATTTAAAATTATGACTGGCTATTGCTTTAGGAAAAACAAAATGGTTGTATAGACTTTTTATTATTGAATTTTAAATTAGTAAATATTATATTTTTACATTAATTTAGAAATTTATTTTCATTCTATACAATTACCACCTCTCTCTATGCCTCTATTTGTAATTTTATTCTCTATATATTCTATTCTATCCTACTTCATTATTCAATTACTTTGATTTTAAAAATATTTCTTACCTAAGAGTACAATAAATACAAAAAGAGAAGAAAATTTTCCAACTTTATATTCATTGTCTATCTGGTCTATCTATATCTTCCCGTTATCTATTCGTATACATTGACAGAGAAATGATATTAAAAATTCAAAAAAAAAAAAAAAAAAAAAAAACAAGAACAAAATTTGTATTTTAGAAATTTTAAACCATTTGAATAAAAATAGCTCTTCTAATATCTCCAAATTGGATAACAAATCATTTTTAATTTTTATTTTTCTTGTTTTTGCAATGCTCCCCATTCAAAAACAATGCTATGATGCTCTCCATTTACTTCCTATATATATCGATTAGATTACTGTTATAATATTATGTATATTGGATTGGAAATGATTCACTCTCTGGATTGGATTCGTTATATATAGGTACTCTATTTTATTGGATTTATCTATATATATATATAATATATATATGATATATACCTATAATAAGTATATAAAGATTAATATATTCAATATACATGGGTATATAAAGAGATAAAAGAAAATAAATAAACAAATGAAAATCTAGTCATAGCAATATGGAGTCCATGTTATATCCTGAATATTATTCATCTATATACTATACACATGTATATTATACACATTGTAATGGAAATTATATACATATATACAATTAGAATTTTAAATAGAAAACGAATATTTGAATCTATAATGTTAAAAAAAAAAAAAAAATTGAATTGAAAAACAAAAACAAAATTAAAAACAAATTTTTAATTGGTTCAAATCGATTTTTATTGCTGCAATAGAAATGCAAGACCATATTAGAATATAGAGTATCGAATTGAATTTTTATTATTTCTATAGTGTACCTACTACCCTATTGTAAAAAAGTTGGTCCACTTTTAAACTTATAATCACAATAAAAAATATTGTGTAGGTAATTAAATTAATATCTATACAAGATTTAATAAAAATATCGCATCTACTGAGATTTTATGGGAAAAATGAGAATTGAAAAAAAAAACCAATTTTAAAAATTATAAGACCAAACAGCCTATGCCACGGTCACACTTAAAACAAAATATATAACACAAATATAACTACATTTATAGCATTAATACTCTGAATTGTATATATGAATTTTAAAATTACAAAAAAAAAAAAAAATCACTATGCCAGTACTGAAAAGATTTTAAAACACAAACAAGGTATGGGCCAACTATTTTGCAATAGACTAGTATATTCTATATGTATTGGAAAATAATTTCAAATATTGTTGTTATTATCTGATATTATTGTAAAATCGATTTTTATTATTTTTATATGATATTTCTATATACACACATACCTATACACATAAGTATTGAGTTGGGTTCAATTAATTTGGAGCCAGCTATGCAATGATAATGGAATTAATTTAAAAATATATACAAGAAAAAAATTATCAAAATGAATGCAATTAATTTTATTTAATAGTTATGCACATTATTTTCATTTTATATTAGTATGTACCTTTTATTTAGAAAGAATGAGAGAGATAGAGATAAAAAGCCTTAAAGTGGATTTAATTTTAAAAATTTGTTCTTATTTTAAGTATACTCGTAGGTATATAATATATTTTGTAGTAAATAACAAATAATGGTATTATAATAAAATTAAAAATATAAAGTTTATTTATTTTAAATATTTTTAATTGTATATTCAAGTATATTTAAAATAAAACTTGAGATTAATTGTAACAATATGTGATTATACTAAATCAGTATTTTTTTAAATATTTTTTATTTATTTCATATGATTATATGATGATACAAGAGTACATATCATATTTGTTGTTAAATAAGTATAGCAACATGGTATACCATTCTTAAATAAATATAGCAGAAAGGTTAATTCAGTCAAAATTCTAATGTGACTCAAAACGATAATATAGGGACATGAGAATAACAAATTTGAATTGAATGACGATGAAAAACAAAATTGATTTTGACAGCGATGAAAATTCTGTAAACAATCAAAATCTGTTGCTGATGTTAAGTAAAACTGTTGTAATAGTATACTTGTAATTTTTATAATCCATCTTAATTACAAAAATTAAAGCCGTATGTGGTCGAAAAAAAATAAAATGAGAGTATTCCAAACATATCTTACCAAAATTTAATATTAAGAAATAATACAAATCAGTTTAATTTTAAGACAATGGAGGAAGATGATTTAAAAAGTATTTTAAAAACAAATAAATAATAAAAAGGACTTTAATCATGTAAACTGTAAAATGTTATTGGATGTTTTTGACTTAATAACACATAATTTTATTGAAGTTATAAATGGCTCGTTACATATGGGAATTTATCCAGAAGCATGGAAGGAAACAGTATAGTAACACCAATAGAAAAAGTAAAAAACACAAAAATTTGCAGTGAATTCCATCCAATTAATATGACAAGCATAGAGTCAAAAATTATTGAGAAGTTTGTATATATTCAACTTGAAAGGCATTTGAATGAGAACAATTTAATATCTAAATTTCAATCAGGTTTTAGGAAAAACCACAGTTGTGAAGCAGTTCTGAATCTGATTGTAGCAAATTGGAAACAGCTTGTAGACGAAAAACAAGCGATAGTAGCGGTCTTACTTGACTTAAAAAGAGCATTTGAAACAGTAGACAGGAATATTCTATTATCGAAATTAGAAGCAATAGGCGTTGAAAATATAGAACTTAATTGGTTTAAGTCATATTTAAGTAATAGAAGTCAAAAAACTAAAATCAACGGTGTAGTCTCACAAGCAATTGAAGTTTTGTTGGGAGTTCCACAAGGATCTGTATTAGGGGTGTTATTGTTTCTGATATACATAAATGATATGGATATAGCTGTAATTTTTGCGCAACTGATCCTGTTTGCGGACGATGCACTTCTATATATGTTTCAGGAAAATCAGCTGATGATTGCATAGAGAAAATAAATAATGATTTGGAAAGAAGAGTCAACAAGTGGCTAAGAATGAATAAATTAAAGCTAAATTTAGATAAAACAAAGTTAATGATAATTAATGATAGTTCAGAATATCAAGTAAAAATTGATGATGAACCTGTTGAAAAAATAAGCGAAATTAAGTACTTAGGGTTAATACTAGATGATCAATTAAAATTTCATAAGCATCTTGATTATACATGCAAAAAAATCTAAAAAAAAAAACATACTTCTTCAACAAAATCAGAGATAAAATGTCTCAAAAATGTGCAATATCAGTATACAATGCAATTATTAAGCCTAATTTTGAACTATATTCGAGCTTAACAGCATTTTTAAATAATGAACAAATAAGTCGGTTGCAAAATCTACAAAATAAAAATATGAGAAGTATTTTGAAATGTATAATAGATTAACACATATAGACAATATGTTGAAATCATCAAATTGGCTGAATATTAAACAAAGATTAATATTTAATACACTTGTTTGTGCTCATCTTCAAAATTAAGCACAAAATATGATGCCGATATATTTATCAGAAAAATTAACATATGTAGGTGATGTTCAACATTATAGTTTAAGAAACATCTCCAACTTTAGATTACAGTTTTTTAGAACGGATCTGGCTCAAAAGAAATTAATGTATGAAGGGTTAAAGCTATTTAACAATTTACCTCCGGAAATAAAAACTGAAACTATAGTATTGAAATGTATAAAAAAAAACTTATTAAAAATATAAAAACATCTTATTTATTAAATTAAAATGAATGTAAAAAATATTGTAAGTGTATTGTAATAGTTTATATATTTACATATATAAAACTAAAAATAAATTAATAAATCTAAATCTAAATCTAAAAATTGCTATATATGTCACTACTATTGGTAATAGAAAAAATTAAAAATTATTTCGTAAAACTATTAAAAATAAGAGAAAAATAAATTAATTTAGAATTAACTATTTTTTATAAGTTAAAAATTTATTGATTAAGAATAATTATTACAAATAATCGATATGAAAAAAAAATCGAAGAATAACTCTCTTAATATGATTTTTTTTCAATAAAACTTATAACAGTTACAGTCTATGACACAGAGTGTATAATCTAGCTGATCAGAGCATATACCGATACAGTGTAAAATCTGATTAGAGCATACTCATCAGAGCATTCAGATTTAATAAATGAACAACACAGAACTAAAATTGATAAAATAACTATTTTTTTTCTAAATTTTATTGACAATTTGTTAAAAACGTGAAAACAAAATATATAGGTACCTCTTTGGATGTATATTAACAGTAAAAACGCTTATAGAAATGTCAAAACATCAAAACTATATGCTCCGATTTACATTATAAACGCTTTCTGATAATAACGATTCGTGTTCAACCACTTTTACAATTTTGATAATTTTTTGCATTGTTTAATTTTGTTAATATGTTGTTATAACATTTTTCAAGTCTAACATAATCGAATGCCCAATGTCAAATCAATTGGAATTTCAAAATTGGCCACACACATGTCACAACAATAATATGTCGTCTGGTAAACGATAAAAACCCAACATATAATTCAAAACATATAAAAGAAAACCTCATAACATTAAAAAAAAATTATTTTATATTTTTTGATTTAGTATAAACATTTTTCACAGACTTTTATTCAATTTTAAGAACCCATATTATTTCAATATTAAATCACCTAATTTTAATTTAATTAAAAAAAAAAAAATCTAGACAAAAAAAAAATATTCCCATCTTATAAATAAAAAATAAAATTTACAATCTTGTTTGAATATATTCGATTGTTTTATTGAGGTTGTTTTGGTTTTAGATTTTTATATTAAAAAAATAAATAAAAACAATAACAAAAAAAAAATCGTTTTTTTTTTTATTATGAAATCCTTTTTAGAATTCTAGAATCACAAAAATTAAAATTTTTTTTTATCTTAAAAAAAAAAAATATTTAATTCTTTGCTTTTATTTAATTTAATTTTATTTTTTTATTTTGAAACATTTACGATTATTTTTAAGAAAAAATTTGTCATTTTTAGAAATCGTAAATTAAAAACTTAACAAAACAAAATAAAATTTGTGTCTCTCAAATTCGTCAAATTAAACCTGAGACCTGCAATTTCTATACGTATACCTATTTTACCTACATATAGGTATTTAAATATTATACCTGTGTAATATCACTAAAAATTAAAATTGATTTATCGCATTGGATACCACCATTAAACAATATATTGGGCTTAAATTGAAGGATTTCTGACATCTACTCATCAAAATGGAAACACAAAACGTTTTTTTTATGTTTTTGTTTTTTTTTTTTTTTTCAAACCATAAATATTTAAAACTCATAAAAATAAGAATCGACAGACAAATGATGACAAGAACAGAACCATTTTTTTCTGAATTGAATTGAATTTTTTTTTTGTTTACTGTTTTCTTCGATTTCTCTTTTTTTTTTTTGTTTTTGTTGTTTTGGTGGATGTATAGATGACGACGGACTACTCTATACGATGATAATGTTTCTTATTTAAATATGCTGCTGCTTTGCTATTTAATATATTTTCTTATTATATATATTTATTTAACAATATCACTAAAATGATATACGATTGCATTATAAAAAATAAAAAAAAAAACAACAATAACAACAAAGAAAAACCAAAAATATTTGAATTCCTTCCAAGGCATGTCATCGGCTTATAGCACTTCTGTCAATACAAAAAAAAAATATAGCAAAAAATACAAAATAAAAACTAAATCATAAATATAAATAATTTTATTTTATTTATATATATATATATATATATATATATATATATATATATGTATCATGTATGCATATATGTATTGATGTGCACATTAAAAAGGATAATAAATTTATTTGATAACTGTAATAAATCTTCCTGAAGTGACTTTTTAAGTGAATTTTTATGGTGGTCAGCAAAAACAAAAATAAAAAAGATAAAAAAAGAACAAAAAAGTCCCAGAAATTCATGTAATTTTGAATACAAACAATTTTTCAGTTTTATAGGCATACCATAAGTTTTAGTACAGTGGCAAATGAAAATATTTTAATTTAGAGCGTCCTATCATTAATAGTGTCCTATGTCCAAAGTGCCTTGTTGTACACTGTAATTAAGGTAGTGAATACCCTGTAACCATCTTAGTGCACTCCAAATAACGTAGTAGTACACAGTACCCTATCGTATATAGTACCGTAACGTATATAGTACCCCATAACAAACGTATAGTACTCTGTAACTAACGTAGGTAACTTAGCTGTCCGTTTTAATCATAAAAAATTAAATAACTTTATAATATTTAACGAAAGTTTTTCTTGCAAAAACAAACTTAATGATATGCATAATTTTTAATTATAAAAGTTAAAGAAAAAGTTTATACTTTAATGAA
Source organism: Argyra leucocephala (assembly GCA_963942445.1). Lineage (NCBI taxonomy): Eukaryota > Metazoa > Arthropoda > Insecta > Diptera > Dolichopodidae > Argyra > Argyra leucocephala. The sequence continues at coordinate 12,166,205 of OZ012679.1, read as the reverse complement.
AACGAACTTAACGAAAGAGTGCAATTTTTATCTATATAAAATTAAATTATTAGTTTGTTGTATTTAACGAAACAAAGGTATTTATTGAAGAAAGAAATTTAATAAAATGGGAATTTTTTACTAATCAAACACAAAAAAAGAGTTTTTTTTAACGAAAAAGACTTAACGAAATTAATATTAAATTAAACAACTACCTTGTTATATTTAACGAAAATTTTCTAAATATGTAACAAATTAACTAAATGTATAATTGTATATAAAAGGTTATATTTTTTTTAACGATTTAATGAAATTTTCAATTATATATTATTAGTTTGTTATATTTAACGAAGGTATTTTTTGAAGAAAAAAAATTAGCAAAATGTATATCTTTTACTTATCAGAAATAAGTAAAAATTTTTGCTTTTTTTAACGAAAAAAATTTAACGAACTATAGATATTTTAATTATGCTAAGGGGTTGAAAAATATTAATAAATAATATTAATTACGATGTCTATCGCATACGAGTATGTACCGCAGCAGTTACATTTTCAGTCATTTTATATGTGAATATAAAAAAAAAATGTCTATATGGGGAACAGAAGTGAGCGGGGCAATGATTGACTGCCACAATAGGTATTTTTAGTGTAAATATTTTTATTATTTTTCTTCCTTTTATCTAGCTGTAGTAATAATGGTCAATGGATGTTTATACGATCATAAATACATTTCTAAATATTAATCCATATCTTGACTGCAATCACTCAACTACTTTGAAGCCCTGTCTATATAGCCAAGTATGGTCTCCTCATTACTTGATTGACATTAATCGAATTGAATCTGCTCAGAGAAAATATTTACGTTTGGCATTAAGAATTTTTTGAGCAATGATCTACTGCGGGTTTATTCTTTCCGTCTTAAATTCATTGACTTACAGTCATGGTGTGTGATCGTCAAATAAATACAGATATCTTTTTTATTCACCATATTCATTCGTGTAACATGTTAGTCTGTCAAATTTCAAATTGTTTGGTTAAAAAAAAACCAATCGAGGTGATCTCAGAACCAATGAGTTGTTCCACATGTAAACTGATTTCGAAATACAAATCGCCTGATTCTAAATTTGACATCAAGGCAATAATAGCGTTTATCAAGGATATAGACCCGCAATTCTGAAATGGATGGGGAAGTACCTTAAGAGGTCGCAGTTATTTAGAACTCCCAACTTCAAAAAAAAAAAAAAAAAAAAAAACTGATTTTGACATTCTGACGAACTTCAGCAGGGACGTAACCACTGACTGAAATTATTATTTGTCCATCACTGTTCCACCATCGACTGTAAATTAAAATTTGGATAAAAAAAAATATCTCTATGTAGTTTTCATTAACTTTTTTTTTTGTTATTTTTTATTTTATTTTAGTCCTTTTCATTATTTTGATTTGTTCACTTTTATTATTTGATAGTTTATGGCGCTTTAAAAATAAATAAATAAAACTAAAAATTGAGAAGAAAAAACAAATAACAAAAAAAAAACGATAAAAAATATTTTAAATTCTCAAAGTTTAATTCTTCTTATAGCATCAGCAACACTTAACTTTTAATTTAACAAACCATATTTATTATATTCGTTACAGCTCACCACCAACAACACCACAACCATCATGTAATATTAAAGTAGTAAAAATTAGACGCGCTAATCTGGTAATTAAAATTTTAAGGTAATTTTCAATGTTATGGAAATGTTGTTTTTTAGGCTTGCAATAATTTGTAATGAATTTTTCATATGTTTGTTTAAACAAATTAAAATAACCACCTTATTTACTGATGATGTGTACATAAAAATGTCTTCTAAATATGTAATGATGGTTAAAAAAAAAAATAAATGCACATAAATTTGAATTAAATTAAAATAAAATGTATAATAAGAACATCAAGCAATCGAAATGTTATTTATTTTGAATTGTATTTATTAGGGAAGAAATTTAACGATGTATAAATATATTATTTTTAATTATATAGAATTGAATGACTATAGTTTGTAATATTTAACGAAGATTTTTCTTGAAAAATGGGAGTTAATGAATTTATCCAATTTTAAATTATCAAAGTTAAGTTAAAAAGTTCCCATTTAACGTATTATGTATAGATATTTAATTACATAGAATTAAGTGAATATACTTTGTTATATTTGACGAAGGGTTTTACGGATATTTAACGAAATGTATAACTTTAAGTAAAAAGCTTATCTTTTAACAATAAAAATATTTAACAAACTTCACTGTAGGTTTTAATTATAAAAAATTAAATAATTACATAGTTTGTTGTATTTAACGAAGGCTTTTTTTGTTGAGGCAACAAATTTAATGAAATGCATAATTTTTAATTATCAAAGTTATAGAAAAAATTTCGGTTTTAATGAAAAAAAATTAACGAAATATTGTGTAGATACCATTTTTAATCATATATAAATAAGTAAACATATAAATAGACACACAATATAAAACTATATAAAAATTGAACATTAGTTTGTTTTGTTTTAGCGAGGGTATTTCTTGATAAAACTTATCTAAATATAATTTTTTAATTATACAAAATTATATAAACAAATTATTTTTTAATGGAAAAAAAACTTACAAATTATGTAATTTTTAATTATATAAAATTAAATCATTAATTTGTGGTATTTAACGAAGATTTTTCTTTAAAAAAATATTTAAGTAAATGTATATTTTTTAATACTATAAAATTAAATAACTAGCTTGTTATATTTAACGAAAGTTTTTCTGGAAAAACAAATTAATTTATCATTTATTAAAAGTTTATTTTTTTAACGAAAAAAACTTAACAAATTATGCAATTTTTAATTATATATAATTAAATTATTAGATTGTTGTATCAAACGAGTATTTTTATTTAACGAAGTGTATAATTTTTAATTATAAACTGAATATCTATATTATATATCACAAATTAGTTATTTACTAGGTTTTTTCTATAAACAAAAATTAACTAATTTTATTATTATCATTTATTAACAGTTATATAAAAACTGTCACTTTTAACGTAAATTTTATTTTAAATTTGATAAGATTAAAGAAATACTTTATTATTCGTTAACGACATTTTTTGTTTGAAAAATTATATTTAACGAAATGTATAATTTTTAATTATCAAAGTTAAATAAAAATTTATTTAAAAATTAACAAACATATTTATATTTTAATTGTGCAAAATTAAATTAAAAAAAAAAAATTAACGAAACTTTAATTTTTTAGAATTAGAGGTTAAATGTTTCATATTAGATAAAAATTTGATTATGCGTTTTCTTGAACGAAATGTATAATTTTTAAATATAAAAGTTACATAAAAATTAATTTAACAATTAACGAACATAATTATTTTATTACATAGGCAAATTTAAATTAAAAATTTTCTTTTTTAACGAAACTTTATTTTTTTACAAATTTTCTACACGATATCAATTTTAATATTTGATAAGATACCTTATATTATTTGAATTTATATAAGACAAACAAAATATTTTCTCTACCCTTCTCTCTATACTGTCTGAGTCACTATTTTCTATTGCAGAGGAAAGTATGAATCAATGTTACAAGTTTTTGATTACAGAATCTGTACAACTATATACTAATTTGCTGATTATTTTCTTATTTTAAATATATATTTGTTTGGAGTATCATATATACCTACCTACTATCTTATATCTTAAAATTTGTCGATTTTCCTAAATCACAGTTTCTATAGCTAAATTAATTGGTCTTAGAAATGATTTGCCTTTATACACGACTTTATATTGATGATGTTGCGATTATATATATAAATTTATATACCATCAGGATAAATGCTAAATTTTATTCTTTTATAGACTCTCTTTATAGTTATGCCTGTGCCCTTAGTATGACAGTGAGTATACGGTGCATACTGGACTGGACAGTTAGAGTGGGAAGATTTGTGAGTGAAAATATTTGAATTCGACTCAGTAAAGTTTGTTATTTATTTATTATATTTTTGTTCAGTCAATTCTTTCAAGGACTAAATTAATTATATAACGATAAATAAGAGTATTGCCTAAACTATTTAATAATAATTTTTAATATTAATTTTAATTATTAAAAAAATTATAAATAAAAGAAAAAAAACTGGAAAAATAAGTTGAAATATTTCAACATAATAAATCAAAAAAAAAAAAAAATGGGCGTATGTGTTAAAAATATTATTTTTTTATTATCAATTTAGTTGGTATATATATACTAAGACGCTGAGACATTGCATAAGTATATTGCCATAAATAAATATAGGTAGGTATATATAAAATATTTAATTTGAGAATGTCTATAAATTTATTTAATTTTGATTATACTTTTAAATTCATATAAATATATATACATATTACGTATATATATAAATATATACATAAATATGTATATATATATATACAATGATGATATGATACATAAAAAAAATTCTTATTTATATCGCGTATTATTAATCAAGAATAAAAATTTAATGCATATGCTCGTAAAAAATAAAAATGTCCTTTTTAACAATAATAATATATGTTATTCCATGCATACATTTATGTAGATATATATAATGTATAATATTATACAATAAGAATAAATCCTAACCGTTCTTAACTGAACTTAAAGGGATTTATTTATGTTCTGTTTTTTTTTTTTTTTTTTATTGTGATATTTTTTTTGATTAAAAAGGTGTTTTATTGATTTAAATACCTACTATACAAATATTATACATATAAATTTACATGTGTATATATGAGTATTATATTTTGTTGAATTTGAATTTAATATTTACGCCCCTTTCTACAAGCACTTTTTTATTTTATTATTTTTTTTTTTAATATTACATATTATTATTATTATCATTATTTTGATTGGGGATTCAACATTTGTTGAATATTAAATTATTGTATATATACTTGAATGTATATACATACATGAATGAATAACTTGGTAATATGATAGAATGAATGTCTTGTTATTGAGTTTTTAGAATATTTATAAGAAAAGGATAAAATCACAGACATATTTTTTTTTTTCGTTTTTTTTTTTTGTTCTTCTGTTTTTTCTGTTTGATTTAGAATACATTAATTTTTTTGATATACATAAATAATATTTATTTATGTTTTTCTATTAAACGATTTATGTTTTTAAAAAGGATTTTTTTGAAGGATATATATTTGTATATATATGTGCAATATATATATAGATATATATATATAAATTGAAAATTTGATTTAAGAAGATTTATTTTTGTTTCAAAATTTTAGATTGAAATTGAAATGTCTGTCTGATGGTGTATGTGCCATTTTAAAAATTGAATTTGGATTTAAATTAATCCTTAAAATATTATTATTGTTTATATATAGGAATGATTTGATTAAATTGAAGGAATAATAATTTATTCTATACTTTTGTGACTTATATTTTAGTATAATATGTGTACCTATAGGTATGTTCAATGAAAATAGAAATATAAAAAGTGTTTATACAACACTGGGTTATGGTTTAAATTAAAATTTAAAAAAAGTAATTAATTTATTTATAATTTCATCTGGAAAACTATGCACATAGGTATATATAGATATAATAATAATAATAAATAATAATAATTCTTTATTTCATTAACAACTTGAGCTAACTTACATACCTATAATAAATTTACAAAATTATATAACAAATTAATTCAGATTTCTTAGTCTAGTATTTTAATGATATAAGAGTATATAATTTTAATATATGTGAATGTAGGTCATCATTTGGAGTACAGAATAATGCGAATTGTATACCTATACCTACTTGTGATATACATTAAAAAAATTAAATGTTTGATCATTATTCACTTGGTTATAATATGGCTCTCGATACGATATACATATGTATAATATATGTATTTTTTTAATTTAAAATAGAATTTCTTATCATTTAATCAGTGTTTGGGTGTTTGGGTGTTCGGGTTTCTCTAAAAGGACATTCCTAAATTTTGTGTAATGATATATTAGATTAGTGTAACATTTTGTATACCCCAACTTCTTAAAAGTGGCGTATTGTGGTGATTAATTAAATTCGCGAACTCTTAACAAAGATTTGGGAGGAAGAATAAGTAATGCCCAGTAGATTGGTGTAAAAGTATATTATACATAAAAAAAAAGCTATAAGCTAATATGTACCAATTATAGAAGACATTAACTTCTTTTATTGTTACATCATCACTGTGCTATAACCCATCCGTGGGGCATAGAGCGGAATAGTTGTTAAATATTATTAAACATTTCATTACTGTAATCTTAGATAATCAGTTCTAAGATAATAGAAAATATATATTTTAGCGATGGCATGTCATAAGTCCCAAAGTCATAAGTCCCATGAGACTTATGCCCCGTCAAAGTGAGGCAAAAAGTCCCATTGTAGTTTTATCTCAGTTAGGTGGGTCATAATTTCCAATGGGACTTGTGTTGAAATAAAATAAAATAAACATATATACAAAATGAAGGATTTTATGTCTAATTTACAATAATTAAGACAAATTGCATTAACTCAAAATTATTATAGGTATGATAATTATTATAATTAACAATATTTTAAAGCTCTACGTCCTTTTACAGAATATATACCTAAATCATGTTTATGAATAGTCGCTGTTGGATAAAAAAAAATTATATCTTAGCCGAGATTGATACAAAAAAATGATATCGTCTGACATCCTGGGACTTATGACTGAGTTGCTTTTGAATTTTTGACCATTTTAATGGGTGAAAGTGAAACCAAATCAAATCGCAATGGAAATTATGACTCTGGGACCTATGAGATGCCACCTATTTAGATAGCAAACACTCTAGATGAATGAAATAGTTTTCCAAAAAAGAATAATTACTTAAATTCTCATATATAGGATGGACAGTTTCAGAATGCAGTCTCTGAACAACAATATCTTTGTCAAAATTCTATACTTTCAAAGAGAGTGAAAAGCGGAAGTAATTTTAATTGGATAACATCAGTTTCGGAGGTTTTTGTAGGAACATCAAGAATAGACATATTCACCGTTGACCAAATTGTTTAAAATTACCTACCTAATTGGAATTTAATACTAATGTACTATATGTATATCATGCATTTGATAGACTTTAAGTGAGAGTAATGAGAGTAAACATTTTCTCAATAATGTCTTCACATAGGCCTATACCTGTATGTCTTCATTATACAATATGTGGTAGAAAAACAAGTAGATTCACCTATTTTATTTAATTTTGTATAACATGATATTGGAACCTGCCAGTTTGACATGAGATAAACAATAATGAAAATATCATCAAAATGACAGTTGAAACATATACGCAGACGAAATTAATATAATGGCAAAACCCATAAACTGGAACGAAACAAATTTTTAGATACTTTTAGACCTATAGCAGAAATTGAACAATCGAAATACAAAATTCAAGAATTGAATTAATCAAAACAAAATAAAAATCGTGATACAAATCATGAAAAATTTACTTCCCATGACAAAATTAGCTACTAATATGTATGCAATTCAAATCTGGGATAATTCTTTTAATAAATATTTGGATCTAAAATACAGAGGATACAAAGTAAAGCAATAAAAAATGTATTTGGGATATGATCAAAGAACACCAGCCACTGAAATTCATATGAAGCAAAACATAATACCGGACTACTAATAAAGCATGCAAGCTGGTTAACTCATATCTATATGATGACCAAAAACAGAATAAACACAAATATAAAACCCTCGTGGAATATGGAATGCCATAATTATTATATAAGAGGAGCAGGAAATCTATTAAGAATAATATCATTTATCATCATCATGTTCAATGGATTTGATTCACTAAATATAATTTAGGCTACAAATATTATACAGTGAGCCGCCCACCGAGCTGAAACAAATTGAGAACTTATCTGACTTTAAAAAAAAAACAGAGTCTTTATTAGAAGTACATATTTTCCAATATAGTTTTTCAAATCACAATTTTTTTCATTGTTCGCAATTATTTAAAATTATTAATTTTTTTTTTTATTAAATTTTCCAAAAAAATTTTAAAATAAAAATTTTAAACAAAAAATAATATTCTCCTTATTTATATATGACATTATATATATTATTTATATATTATATATTACACATTACATAATAATAATAAAAATTAACTCTTACCTTTACTTGAGATTCTGTCATTCCTAAGGCGTATGCTAATTTAGCACGTTCTGGTCCAGCCAGATATTTGGTTTGTTCAAATGTTTTTTCTAATGCAAAAATTTGCTGTCCACTAAATGTTGGTCTCGTATGCTTTTTTTTACCATCTTTATCTGTATTATGATGATGTGATTGTGATAAATTGGCTGACACTGTAACAAAAAAAAATGAAACAAAAACAAAAATAAATAAATTAAAATTTCCACATTAATAAAAAAAAAAATAAAATCCATAAATTCAATAAAAAATAATCCATAAATGAAAAAAATGGATTTACGGACCTGAATTTTTTTTTTTTTAGCGTTAAAAGGTTGGATTTTCAGACAAGTTATGATGATGATGGGCTCAATGTAAATAAAAGTGCTACTATTAAAAATATAAAAAAAAAAACAAAAATAGAAACAAATATAAAAAAATATATAAAATATTTTTTTTTGTTGGGCATAATAAAGTTTCCATAAAATGATAAAAATATGATGAGGGAAATAAAAATAAAAGAGCAAAGAGAGAGAGAGGGAAAGGAATAAAAGCTATATTCTGTATAAATAAAATCCGAGCGTACAAATAATGCGAAACAAAAAAAAAAGCCAAATTAATAAATAAAAAGTTCACGCGTAAAAAAAATGTTTTTTTTATTTATTTTGTTGAAACGAAATAACAGAGAGAGAGTTTCGTCAAATTTTATAATTGACCGCCTTCGATTTCAATTTTATTTTGTTCTTGAACAACACTCTACAACATTGTACTTGAACTCATCAGTCGGTATTTGTAGTCTTAAACTATACCTATACAACTCTTGATTTTTGCTTTGATAGATTTTATAACTTATTTATAGATGTTATTATTACACCTGTGAGTTATAAAAATCAACCAAAACATTTTTTTTTTAAACAGAAAATAAAAAAATCTAAACATTATTCATATGTAGTTTTGCATATAAAGTTATGTATTAATTATATTAAAATATTACCCCAGTCCCTTCAACTTTTATCAAAGATATTTTTTAATGATATCCCAATCTCACAACTCCATACCTCGCCGTCTTTCAAAACACAAATCGAGCTGGCATATCGAAATTTAATTTTAAAAATTTCTTGATACAAACAAATTTACAATTTTGAATATAAAAAGTATGCGTTGACATCGGCAGCCGAGTGTACACGAATATGAAATTACTGAGAGAGTTAAGTGAAATTACTGTAAAAATAATTTATACACCACTATAAACACCACTCACAAGCATTTTGTGTGTTTTTATTATATTACAGGCTCATATCCTGACCAAAACAGGGTTTTGTATGTCAGCAAAAGTATTTATTTTTATTTTAAGCATTTCTACACCTATGATCGGGATTTCACAGTTAAAATATAATAATTCCAGCAAATTGTATTGAGATACATTATTATATCATATTGAGATCATTGTAATACAAAAATTTGATTTATGAAGGTTTATATAGATAAAGATAAAATCAAAAAAAAAAAAATAAAGCGTTTTGTTGAATTCAACCGGCACATTATGAAACGTCTTTTACTATCCTTCAAGGATTCGTAAGCTTCTATTTTTAAAAAAAAATTATTTCACTTTAATTTTTTATCAAAAAAAAAAATATCTGTATCATGGCAATACTTTTAAAATTTATCTCTCTCTCTCTCTCTCACCCAAAAAATTTTTTTTTATAAATAAAACAAAAAAAAATTAAATGATTGCCCTTAAAACAATATTTGTTGTGATCCTTTTTTATATTTTCACTTATCTTTTTATTTGAATTAAAATGATTCCCGTGAGTCACATGATGATACTTAAATAACTCCCCTCTTTTATTCTTCATCTCTTTTCTAAAATTTTCTCATTCAGACTTATTGAGTACACTTCTCCAACCACCAGCCGAGTATCACCATAATAAATAAAAAAAAAAAAAATGTGTACACAAAAACATGATTCATAATTTGTTATTATGTTGTTGTTTTCATCAACACAACAGAATCCAATTTTTGGAGCAGTACACAGAATAATATTCTATATAGAAGAGTATAATAAAATATAAACAATGAATCAGTAGCGGCGCGACTTACCAAAAAAGGATAACAATAATAATATAGTTTATGAAAATCAAAATAAAAATTTTTTTTTATTAATATTTTTAATGACATCATTTCAATTAGAGCCTTTTTAGTTTACATGCTGCACCCAATATACATATATATATATATATATATAGTAAAACAGCATCCGAGTACAATATTTTGAAGAGGGGTTAAAATTGAAATTGAATTTGATTAAGGGTAGACAGAGAGAAAATGATAGTGTTAAATATAAAAAATATTACTTGTATATTTGGTAAAGCAGATGGAAGGGGTTGTTTGTTATTATTGTTGTTGTTAATATTGTTGTTGCATATTTAATAATTTAAGTCCATTATATTTATTTTCCCTTTTTATTTGGATCAAAATATTGGATTTTTTTTTTTTTTACAAAGTCATCTCATCTGGATTTTAACTTTTTCTTAAAAATATTAAATATATATATATAAATATGTACACGTATATGTATTTATATATGATAATACACAAGGATAATAAACAGTAACAATGTAATAAAATAATAAGAAAAGTCAATTGTTTCTATTATTATATATTTTACAAAGATATTTAACTGCTTGTAGATTTGTAAGTTTGTAAACATTATTTGTAAATTTATTTTGGTAAAAAAAAATTGTACTTGTTTATAGTAAAAGTTCGTCTGTCAATGTTGTATGCAGTTGAATGCGTTCATCTCATAATTTTGTATACAATAGGTAAGAAATGAATTACTACTGCTACTAGTCCTAATTCTATTACTAACTTATACCACTACCACTATTATATACTACCATTACTACTATACTACTACTACTAGTACTATACTATTACTATTTACTACTATACTTCTACTTCTACTACTACCATCTAATACGACAATACTATTACTACTTTTATTATTATCACTATACCTACTAGCATCAATAATAAATTCGTGACCTCACTCTGAAGCTATAAGTCTTCGTCAAACCCACTTCGCTCAACCCTATCCTGTGTTATAACTTTGATTTTCTTCTATATTAATCTAATATTGCCCGTCTCCGAATTCACGGTTTTTCTACAAGGCTTTTGTTAATCAAGATAGCTTTATTGTAGCCTGCTACTTATAACGGTCAAGCAATATCAGAAATTTCAATATTAGCAAAAATAAGAATTTAAATGAAAATGACATTTTACATAATGAAAATGACATTTTACATTGTAAAAATGACATTTTACATAATGAAATTGACATTTTGAACATTTTACATGAAAATGGCTTTTGAGTATTTAAATTTAAGTTTAGGAGAAATCAAATTTGTGAAAAAAAATTATTTTAGAACTACAATAATCAAAAATAATCAATCGAAAATAAATTTTATTATTTTACTGAGGTGTATTTATTTTTCTGAACAAATGAAACAAAATTATTTTATTGAAATTATGTTTCATTTTTTCACTGTTCCAAAAAATTTTACCGAATCAATTTTTCTGACCACTATACCACTAATCGTCTCAAAGTAAACACAAAATATTTTTTTCACTTTTCCCAGTCTTTTCATATAAGACAGTGAAGAAATGAAATCTAACTTTAGTAAAATACAAATGAAACAAAAACAATGAAGAAATGACACTTCGGTACTTCTGTTTCATTTTATTTCATCTGTTCAGAAACAAAATATTCTGCTCCGTAAAACCATCATATAAAATAATTTTTTTATTAAATTCTTAACCTCAAATGTTAAAATTTGGAAATAGAATTTATTTTTTAGAATATTTTTTACCATTCCTGATATAACTTCAAATTAAAATTTCTTGTCTACGGCTGCAGTGAAATGGAAAACATCAATTTTTACATATATATGAATCAAGTTTTACCATTCGCTATAATTGCTGTCATAAAGGCATGGGTTTAAGCTTAAAAACATTTTGACTATGAAAATATTTTGTTTGGCTCTAAAGAGCAGCGTTGACATCGGCAGCCGAATGTACACGAATATAAAATTATTGAGAGAGTTAAGTGAAATTACTGTAAAAATAGTTTGTACACCACTATAAACACCACTCATTATTATGTTGTGTGTTTTTACTATATTACAGGCTCATTTCCTGACCAAAATAGGGTCTTGTATAGCAAAATTATTTATTTTTATTTTAATGATTTGATGAAATTTTTATTTATGACATTATTTTATATGAGAACTCAATGTCTATAGGACAACTATATAAAATCCCAACTAATTCAGAATTTAGCATATCTATTTATTTATATTGTATGTATTCGATATACAATGAAACGATTAGTCTCTGCAACTTGTAAGATCTGAGTAAGTGAATATAGAATATGATGATAACAATACTATAAAACTAATCAAGTTTGGCTCTTCTGAAGTAGATGTTGTGTCCCCGTAGGACCTAATTATTATATCTTTAGGATACCTGGTATTCCCAGCTTTCCAAAAATATATATCTTTAATGGCGCATCTTATCCTTTAAGGACGAAAAGGACATTTGAAAGTATGTTTGTTGTTTTGATGTTTTTGTATATAAACCGTTATATCTGTTAATCTATTACATATACATATATATATATATTCAGTTCTTTTTCGTTATAACAGTCTGGAGCATATTTCAACATTTATTTGATGATGATTGGTGATGCCCTTATGGAGATATTGTAGTTCAAAGTAGAAATTTTTTGGAAAAAAAAACAATCTTTAATTAATTTCTTTTTTTAAAAACCAAATACATCAAGATTTTACCATAAAACCCCCTATGTTTATATACTGTTGAAAAGGTTGCTTTTTTTCTATAACTTATATACTAACATTTTTCTATAACTGACATAACTCTATAACTCATATACTTTATTTCTATATATCGAATAGTTTAGTTAGAAGATATAAGCCTTTATTAAACTTCTCGAAGGCTCAGTAGGTCCTGAATCATGTGTTTTTATCAGTATTTGTATGTAAAAAAATGTATTGACAGTGCGATATGACAGGTTAAATGCGAGAACACACTAAACAAATTTATATTTTTAGGAATAAATTTAGTGCTATTTAACAGGTTTAGTGCAAGTATCAAGTACAAGTGCGAGATGTCCCGAAACGTCCTAAGTATTGCCTCGTCTGAATTAGCAATCAAACAAAATAGGTTGTTTCATTTTATTTATTTATTTATTTAACAGTGGACATACAGATTAATCAGCAGGCTAACTACAGGCCCTTTTCCCTTTCGTTTCATTTTGTTTTAGTAACTTTTATCAATTTGTACATTTTATTGGTCAAGTCAAACTAAAATCAAAATAAATTTTAATTACTGTTATTACACGAACGATAGAAATTTTGAATTATTTTTATTTCTATTTTATTATCTCTCTCTCTCTCTCTCTCATCTTTTCAACAAAATTTTACTTTTAGTTTAATGCTTTTAATTTGCCGAGGTTTTTATGTTTTATTATTATTTTTTTTCTTATTTTTGAATATCCATTTTAAATATCCTTGTACCATCAGGATTCCTTGTTTTATTATTATATACATTTAAGGATTATAATAATAATGATGAAAATAAATAAAAACGAAAAATTGTATTATTGTGAAAGTATAACGATTGAAGTTGGAAATTTTTGTTTGGAACATTAAAATAAAAACTTTCTAAATACAACATTTTGTGAATAATATGAAATTTATCAGGATTCGACAAGGATCAAAATTAGAATATGAATTTGAATTTGTTAAAGATTATTAAATATAAATATTTTTAGTATCGTGAATTTCGATTTTCGATTTGTTTTTTTTTTTTTTTATTCTTTTGAAATTGATTTGAATTAATAAAAATATATTTTTTTTTTTGTGTTTGCGATTTAATTTTTAAGAATATATTATGGATGTTTGTATTGTATATGAATGTATATATTCAAATGATAACAGCTGTGACCATTCTTAATAAAAGTGAAATCATTTTATTTAATTTTTTTGTTTTTGTATATTATTATTATTATTAATATTAAATGTTCGAATATTTATTATCAAATATTGAAAATTATTAATGACTTTTAATAGTATTAAAAGTCAACGATTTTGCAAAAAAAAAAAAAATAATAATAATAATAATAAAATACAAAAAAAGGACATTTGCTATATATTGCATTTAAGTATAGTTATTGAAGATTTTATTTAAGGGAGGAATATTTTGTATATGGGGTTTTAATTATATTATACAGCTATTAAGTTATAAAGTTGAAGAATTTAAACAGAAAAAAAAAGAAAAATAGAAAATAGGAAGGAAATAGCACTTTTGTTAATTGACTGGGATTTACTATATATAATTTCTTTTATGATATTTGAATGGTAATAAATTATAAATTTATAACATTATATATTATGTATAAAACTATATGTATTTTTGCATGATTTAATGTTTAATGGATTAGATATTCGTTTTATTGAGTTATAAATTTTGAAATATATATATATATATAGTCTATTATTATATATGTATATACAAGCAAATTAATTGATTCTGAAAGATGTCCTTTTTTTCTTTACTTATGTATATTTTTGAAAATTAATTTACAGTTTCAAACTAACAATGTAATAATCACAAGTTTTATTTGAATATTTTTTTATGTTGTCAATTTGTGAATAATTTTTTTTTTAAATATGTTGTGAACATTAATTTGTTGCTAAAGTGATTGAATCATTGATTAGAAGTTATATGTAGCTCCTAAATTTGATGATTTTTATGGTATAATTTTTTATTTGTATTAATGTTTTGTTATATATTTTAATTCTGTAATCTATATAAGTAGTAAAGTGTCTTATTAGAGTAGAATACCCCTCTGGTTGTATAGAGTTATTTTTATAATACTTATAGTAGTGCTAATATTTGGTCATCTCTGAATTCTGTTCTATGCAATATACTCATTTGGACTATACTTATAGTAATAGGATATTAAAAACTAAAAATGGTGGAACAAATTGTATTTCAGACATATACCTATGTAGATTAATTATAGTATAAGGTCTATGATGTCTGTAAAATTAAATATATCTACTTGTATATATAAATGTGAATATTTGGGTATAAATAAATGAATGGAATTGAATTATAGTATGTATAGGCTAAATAGTAATATAGATTAAAATTAAATTTATGGTTATAATAACAGGAATTTATTCAATCAAGAAATAAAAATTGGAGCTGGCACAATTGAAAGAGTATAAATTAAATTAAATACATGAGAGTTCTGATTTATAGTAAAATTAATTTTAAAAGCTATTTGGAATATATAGGTACCATGTATAAATAATATACGAATAATATATAGCCATGTATAAATAATATACGATAAATTAAAGAATTGGAAAATGTGGAATAAAATCTTAAATGTAGGTATATCAAAAGTTTTTTCAAACGAATAAAACACTATTATTATTATTATTATTATTATTATTATTATTATTATTATTATTATTATTATTATTATTATTATTATTATATTGTATAGAGTGTATATAGGTACTTTGAATTAATATTTGTTTAGATCAATTCAGATGAAGTTGTCTTACTCTACTCTTACAAAATACATAGAATACTCCACATATATATATATATACAATTCTGTGTATTAATTATACATAAAAGAAAAAAAGAAAGTGTATCTACCTATTTTTGTTAAGATACGACTGGACTTGGCACCAGATTACAAATTTTCAGATCACGATTTTTGAAATATTCTTTTGGCAAATTAGGAGTCGTATATATGGCATCAGCTGCTCCAGTACCAATTTTGGAAAATGGTAAAAGGTATATTTATAATTATTTTCAGCATATTACAAATTTAATACGAGTTATGGTATTAATCGTCTAACACAACATAACTTAATATCATAAAAATTAAAATATTTTTATGAAAAACAAATTGTTGATGTCTAAAAAGAGATTTATTTCAAGAGATGATTTAAATAAAATCAAATTAATCTGAATCGATCTTTACAGAAGATTAAATTAAAAAAAAAAAATTAATGATTAAAATTGGAACCCACAAATTTGTTTAAATATACTTGGAAAATTTATATGTAGGTACCTAATAATAATTATTAAAAACTAAATATGATATTATGAAAAATGTAAAATGTCGTCACTTTATTTTTATTTATTATTTTTATACTTTATTTTTATATAATATATATATATATATTTTCTTGCTTCATTCACACTTCACATAAGGCTTCTACAAAGCTCTTCCATCTGACTTTGTTCTGTTTATTTTTATATATATAGTATGATTCTCAAAACGTATACTTGCGACTTATTTGAAAAAAATATAAGTGAATTTATGGTATAGGTACTAGTGGTACTAAATATAGGTACTATACCCAGCTGTCAATCCAGTACACTTAGGCCAAAGAGATGCAAATGACAACACCGGAATCAAATTTGCCCGCATAAATATTTTTTCATTAATAAGCCTTTGCAGGCTTTCAAAAAACCGGTAGAGATAATATTAATATATTGACACAAGTAAGATATATTTCAGTCTGTCTAGGAAGTAGACGTTAAGATAAATTTTTTTTTAGAGTATATATATAGCAGATGCAATGAAAATGTCCTTACAATTATTCTTTCACATATTTCCAAAAACTGATGTAAAAAAATCAGTTCAAGTTAGTTCAGGCCTTCTTTATAATTTGCGAATAAAACAATGTAGTTGAATTTAAATTAATAGAAGCAAAATGTCAGTCAGTCTAGCTAAACAGTCAATCTAAGAAGTAGAGTAGATTATTTGATGGATTTCTTTTTTAGAGTAATAAAATCATCATCAGATATAGTTTTATCCTCTCACATATTTCCAAAAGCTGTGAAAAAATTATTCGCAAGATAACTCAAGGCGTTTTTCAAGATTTAACAATAAATCAGTGTAGTTGAATTTATATATTAATACAAGTAAGATGTTATAGTCAGTCTAGCTATATACAGTCAGTCTGAGAAGTAGACTATTTGATGGATTTTTGTTTTGTTTTTGTTTTTATAGAACATGATGTTAGGTGCAGTGAAGATATACCAGAGAAATTTGTTCTACATTTCATATTTCCCAGGTCTTCTTTAACATTTGGCAATAAAGCAATGCAGTTGAATTTATGAAAACAATTAATTTCCCGAACCGAATTACTGTTAATCATGCTGTTAATCATGCTGTTAATCAATATATATATACAATAAAAGAATATATACATTTGTATATGATAGCATTAGAACAATTATTATAACTATTTTTTTCTTGTATATAATTTTTTTTTTTTGCTTTTAAATGGCTAATTTTAATTTTATATACATAAAAATATATGAGGATTGAAATAAAAATTTAAACAATTAAAATTAAATTAAAATAAATATTTGTTTCAATGAACATTTTTTTATAGTCAACTCCACAAATAAAGTTATTAATTCCACTGACACCATTAACATAGGGACTATAATTCTTCTAATTTGTTTTTTGACTTATTTCAGTCAATATAAATTATGACTATATATTATGGTACACCTTTAATAATATTACTGTCCAAAATCGTTTATTTGATATAAATGTATCAAAAATGTATATATATATATATACAATATACAATAATTATTATTATTGCATGTATTATATACCATAATTAAAAACTGAATAATCCTTATTAGGACAACATTTTATGCGAAAACCTTAATAACAATAAAAACAACAATAAAAACAAAAATAATTATCTGTAAGATGAGAAAAACATCTCATCTCATAAAATTTTGTGACCTCTTCAAACCATCATTAGCGCTTAATTTTCTTATTATTTAAAAACATCCGTATAAATACATAATTGAATTCATTTTATGTATACATATACATATATAATATGTATAATATATATACAATAATATATATATTATAATATTCATATACAAATATTGAAACAACACCTCTAATCAACAACGATAACAAATACCAAATATAATACAAAATGAACAAAAGGACATTTTCTTATATATATATATATATATATTTATATATAGAAACAATATAAATTTTTTTTAATAGATTCCAAAGTGTCCACAAACTAATTAAGAAATCTGTTACGATCTAATAAATATATCCTACACCTCCATGAAATTCTACCCAATATTATTAAATGAAAATGTTTAATAGTGATGAATATATGTATATATATATATATATACAAAATTGCTTTTAATATATAAGACATAAATAATATATATATATATACCTATATATATAAAATATAGATAAGATAAATAAAAATATGAATATAAAATTTTTCATACTTGTGGTATTTAATTTAATATTTACAAATTGGCCTTAAGAGAAAAATTCTTGCCTCTGGGATTTAACCATTATATACATTTTGGTATTAAACAGATAAAAAAAGTAACAAAACAAAAATAACAAAAAAAACTTTTCAAAGACATAAAAATGTGTTAAAATTTGCTCCATTCTTTTTCACTGAATGATGCCGGATGGTGTCTCTTGATGTATACACCACAATTTAATTTTGCCTCAACTCAATAATTATAAATTCTAAAAAATATTATATTTAAATTACATATTGAAAGAATAATTATTATTTTCTTGAAAAGAGAGAAAGAGAAAGAAAATTTAAATTTAAATATACAAAAAATATTTCAATAAAATATGAAAACTGTTTTGTTAACCTCTATAACAACAAATATATACCTTCAGGATAAACAAATTAAAATATAAATAAATAAAACAGAAATTAAGGGGGCCGAGTATAATAATCTTCTTATTATTGTTTAAACTATAAAAATAAAAAACTAATTAGAAACCATGGTTCATCAATATTGTTTGCATTTTAAATTAATTTTGTTTTTTTTTTTTTTTTTTGTTAAGAAATTGAAAAGATTTGTTTGTTATTGTCTGATTTTATACTAAGGAGCTGTCAAAAATTAATTTTTTGTTATTATCATTTTTATTGATGTAAATATGTATTAAATATAATGTAAAAAATGTAAATAAAAATAAAAATGTAGTTAAAAAATTATTATAATAAATAATAATAGTTAATTTTATTTTAAATTATTATTTTTGTGTGTTTTGATTTGTTTTTTTTTTTTTAAAGTTAATTGATTTGAATTTGAATGAATAGAAAAAAATTAGGGTCATTTGTAAATTTTACATATATTAGACAAAGTGAGCCATCATTATGGAATTAATGAAATTTAGGTGTTGCTATTTTGCTAATTGTATTTTATATAATTGAAAATTAAATTAAATAAAAAAATAAATATTGAAATCTTTTGTTTTGTATGTTAAATAAATAATTAGCACAGTCGAAAGCCTCTTATGATTATTGCCACAATTTAAATTGTATATGGCTAAATGAAAATAATTTTTATTATTATTTATTTATTTATTTATTGCCATGATACATATATAATTTTTTTAACAATTTTTTTAGAGTTTATACTATTGTATTTACACCTATGACTATTCTTAAAATAATAAATAATAAATTAGCGAATTTTTTGTTTTGTATTACTGAAATTAAGTGTACACAACAATAATTGATTAGCCTATTTTAACTGAGTTGCTTTAAAGAACAGATTTAATAAGGGTTGTTATACATATAGATTAGATTAAATTAGATTGTGAATTACGGGAGGGAATTGTCTTCTATATCACCATAGCCACAAATAGACTTATTTTGATAACCGGTATATGAATGTATTTTAAATAAAAATATTCTATACACGGTCTTGATGAAAACTTTTGGGCTCAGGAGATTAGGATATGTTAAATATATTATGAGATATCTCAAAGACCCTTATAGATGACAAGATGTATATATATATAGATTTATTACGGTCATTGGCTGGCTAATGGAATAGATAATAGTTCAGTTTGTGTATTGACCATCAGAGAATCGCTACGTATTCACATGTGTCTTAATATTGCGACTGTCTATGATTATCACGCCCTAACTAACTAATTTTATCATTTGAAAATATTATTTGAAATTATTATTAATTTTGTTTTGTTCCTGTAAATTCTAGTGATGAAATATTTATAGTATTTATTTGAAAATGTTATTATTTATTTTAATTTTAATGTATATATATAGATAAATTGTTGTATTTTCATTTCATTTCATTTATCTAGTCCAAAATATATATACAATGTTTCTCTTACTATGCTAATTATTTATTATTTTTACAGAGGTTAGACTAAAGAAAAATGTTGTCTTAACAGCTGAAATATTTACAAATTATAATTTTTGTAGAAATTTAGAACTATACATTATTTACAAGGAAAAGTGTAAAACCTTAGAGCTTATAACTATACACTTGCATGCTAGACACAGTTTATAGTTATGATCAATTGTTGTATTATCTTATACCTTGAGATAACTCTATTTATTTGGGTTAATAAATAATATAGACAATAACTAAGCGTATATAAATTAATTAAACGCAAAGTAATGATTAAGCGTATATAGTGACCGTGTGAATAGTATTGTTATCCACGTTTACGATTATAGGCTATTAATTTTATTGTTACATTATATATAGTTTAGTAATATAGGTAGGTTAGTCTAAACATTTTTATAAAACTATACAATAATTATGCCCAATTGAAACATATAATTTCTATATTCAATTTAATTATTTTAAATTATTACATTTAGAATAGTTTTCATACTGTTTTTTAATTATATATATGTATTCGTCATTTCGGCTTATAGCAGCAATGCTTTTTTACCATTTTCAAATATACTGATCGTTTGATTAATTTTTTATGCCATTTTCAAATGCTTTCGATTGATTGATTTATTTGTATATTAATTTATTAGTCATGATGGGTTCGTTATTCCAACTATATAGCTTAATCAATCCTCAACAATAATAATAACTCTTTATTTCAATCAAAAACTTATAATTACAATTTATATTATTTAATTTTATACAATTTAACAATTTAAAAATTAAATTAAATAGTATGCCCTAAATACTGCTATCCGAAAGATATATATATATATATATATATGTTGAATGCTCCAGTTCAATTCAATATATTAATTTATTATAAATTAAATTAAATTAATCAG
Organism: Argyra leucocephala; assembly: GCA_963942445.1. Taxonomy (NCBI): domain Eukaryota; kingdom Metazoa; phylum Arthropoda; class Insecta; order Diptera; family Dolichopodidae; genus Argyra; species Argyra leucocephala. Next base: position 12,144,781 of record OZ012679.1, on the reverse strand, counting down.
AATTTATATTCTGTTCTACTCGTATAAATTATTTCATAATAATTTTAATACGCATAGGTTTAATTTTAATATACAATTATTTCATAATAAAATAAGTACCTACCTACAGATTTTTTAGAGTAAATTTTTTATATATAACAAAATGTTATAAAATGAAAATATTATTTTCTGCTATATAACTTCCAAAAAATTGTGGCAGACCAAACAAAAAAAATTATGTCTCTATCTGTCTTATTTTGATTTATAGGAGATTTAATTTAATTTTAATTTATTTAATTTTTTCTCAAATGAGCTCAAGCGCTCGTATAGAGTGTTTACAAGTATAATTCATATACGTAAATACATATTATTATGCATCATATACAATTTATCAACAGTTCAACAATTTAATTTATATAATTAAAATTAAATGGTCTTTGAGTCGTAAATTAATAGCTTACGAGTAATATATATATATATATTTTTATTTAATAATGTCTTCCTACAATTATAATACTAAAATTCTTAAAAATGATATCAGCACTCTTAAAAATGATACCAACACTCTTAAAAATGATACTAACACTCTCCAAAACTGATACCAACCACTTTCAAAAATTATAACTTTTTAATAAATAATTTAGTATTATTAAAATAAAATAAAAATATATAAGTAAATAAAATAAAAATCAATTAATTTTTATGATAACTATATATATATATATATATATATATATACATACATATAAAAAAAATTAGGGCAATTATCGCTTAAATTAAACGATCGTTATTTTAAGTTTTAATCTTTTTAGTTACACTTTCCAGTTTCACCACAAAATTTCGAATGCAACATATTGCATATTTATTGCAATATATATATATATATATATATATATACAACAGATGTTTCAATTTTTTTTTTAAATAATAACCAAAATACATGCAAACAATATTATGTATGTATTAATAATATCCTTCAATTTTTATATTATTCCAAAGTAATTATTTAACCATATTTTGCCAGTTTATTATAAAATGACTGTAATATAAAATTAAAGATCCTTGCTAACTATATTTTTGAGTGAAAATTAAAGCGAGTAAATGAGAATGAAAAACAAAGACATTAAAAATAACTTTTTCTTATGTCACGCAATTTTTTATAGTTAAATTTATACATAAATTTATATAACTTTATTTAGTTAGGCTTAAAAAGGATAATTAGGTCTACCTATATTATTCCATATATAACATTTTAATAGAAATAATTTTAAAATAAATTTTTTTTATTTTTTTTTGTTTTTGTTTTTCAAAAATCAACCGCACCATTATAAATGAATGTCAAAAGGGGACAATTATATATACCTTTCTTCAATAAAAATATACAAAAAAGGATGAAATTTGGTTTTTTTTTTTTTTGCATTTAAAAGGGATAAATTTACGTTGGTTATAAATATATGTATACGTTCATGTCACTTCTTCGCCTTGAACAGGGTAATTGAAGAAATGTATATGTATTTCAATATATTTAAAAATTCTTGTCTTGGATTGGGTATATAAATATATAATGATGATGATGATGATCATGATGACTGATAAGTGATTCACTCTTACTATATAAATTAGCAAAAATTCAATTTGTTCTCGTTTGTTTTTTTTTTGTTATTATTTTTTTTTGTTTTTATTAAAAAAGATTACACAGAGGTGTAATTAAAGTCACCCCATTATTAAATGATCCCTAATTAGACGTGAAATGATTTAAAAATATAAAATAAAAATAATAATTGAAAAAGGATGAATGTTTTTAACTCTTTTATATATAGGTATATATACAAGTAGAGAATAATAATGTCCTTCCATTTATGGTATATATATATATATATTAATATAGTATATTTTAATTTTTATGTATATGAAAATAGTGCTGAATGCGGTTGAGTTGAAACCTAGTTAAATTTTTTTTGGGTATATCAAATTTACTAATTTTTTAATTTGTACATACAGGGTGTGTTGGTGGTATTATTTTTACTTCAATTAACTAGAATTGTTTTTGTTTTAATTTTTTTGTTTTTATATACATACTATACGAAATGTGGATCTATCGAAAAATGCTAAAAATGTCGTGGACAGATCAGATTACAAACGAAGAAGTTCTACGCAAAGTAAACACAGAAATGTACTTCTAAGGAAGGCTAAAGAAACAAAAAACCTCCTATATTTTGGGCAAATTATGCGTGAAAATAAATACGAGCTAATTTAATTTATATATAGTTCATTTCAAAGACAAGGAGGTATAGGAAGAAAACAATTAACAATGATTGCGCAACATTAAAAGCTAATGGAAAGGCAACAGAAACATATTGGCGAATTAATCCATTCAGCAATGGCACGAAACATCTATCAGGACATAAATTACAGGTATTGCCAATATCATATGACCGCTGACATCCAATTATAGATAGGCAACTATAGATAAGCAGAAAAAGAAGTTCATATTACTGAGGGTAGAGATGCAGAGGTTAAAAATATCTAGAAAATATGTACATGCGAAAATTTTGAATTGGGAGATATTTTTCAATATAGAATTTTGGCTCTTCGACATTTCATTTAAGCTATTACAGTATTGTAAGTCAGCTCAAATAAGTTGAATCTATAAATCGAAATCGTTGGATTGTGTTTTGAAAAAAATACAAAAAGAATACATTAACCCCTAAATCTTAAGTGATACAGATAATTAAGACAATGTTTGAATTCAGACCAGAAGGTATACAAGACGTCTGGGTAGACCGAACCTTCGTTGGAGAGATGGAGTATCGACAGACATGAAACAGTATCGTATCTTAAGTCAATTGAAAAGAAAGCCTCCGTGACAGGAAAAAATGGAGAATGCTGCTGACTAAGACTCAAGACATAGATATTAATAGTCTGTTGGTCATTTAAGTAAGTAATTAAGTAAAAGTTAGAATAAAGTTATTTATTAGCGTTGTTAAAGTAATAGGATGTGATGATTCAAAAATTCAAAAAAGCAAAATATTTCGGAAAAAAGGCAACCATGTTGACGTAATGAATTTTTACAATAAAATGAAATTTATGATTTTTTGAATATTTTTTTGAGGATCATGTTTTTACATTTTTTGGAATTTTTATTAATTTTGAATTATTTTTTTACCCACCACATTAACCTCTTTAAAAACCGTCTCTAATAGTCTCTAATATAACATATATAACATCGTTTAGCAGCTTGAAAGGCAAGATTAAATAAAATTGTAGATTGGTAGATTGTATAATTTCGGGAGAGACTGTGTCCCCTATATCACCACCACAGCCAAAAGTGCGCTTATTTAAATAAACCGTGTCTGTTAGATAGGCTCTGCTACCTTAAGGATACTTGATTTTATAATCACACTCATGGTATTCTTCAATGGTATGCTCAATTAGTAAATAAGACCTCCCTTATATCTGGGTGCTTATACGACAATGTTTAGAAAAGCCAATATATGAATGACTACAGCCAGCAAGATTAAAATGTATAAAGTATGTGTGCAAGGGAAGTACTGGAATACAGGGCTGACGCAGCAATAACAGAACATGTGCTACGAATCATCTAAAATCTAAATGGTATTTTATTAACTGATTACTGATATTTTATATGACTTTATCTGGAAAACGGCAAGTCTGATATGAAAGTTGTGTATAAAAAAGTTGTAGGAGATGATGTAGCGCATCAACACAATACAAAAAAAAAAGAATTTTTGTCGAGATAACCAACGTTTTTTACAAAATTTTCAGTTTTAAAAACAAAATTTTAAGTTTATGCAGTTATTATTCAAAAACGGTAAATCTAATACTCATTCAACATATACCGTTAATTAGGTGTGTTAATTCTAAAAAAAACCTATGAAGAAGATGTTGCTCTAGTTTCAATTCCTCTGAACTGTAGTTGATATTCTTTGACATAATTTTTCTAATCCGATTTTTTTTAACCCTCTGTAGCCCAGGTAAATTTAAAGATAGACCCCTCTTCTAGAACAATTTTTTTCCTAAAATACTCCAAGGAATCACTCCTTAAAAACTTTTTATTCTAAACCGGACCACCCTGTATATTTTCAATATATGTATATAGTCATTGGTTAACGGTTACAACCCTGTATGTAACCGTTTTAATATTATAAAAATAAATAATAAAGTAAATTCAAACACCCTGTATTCAATTATATAAATTTCCAATATATATTATACATATAACCATTGGTAACATACAGGGTATATTATAAAAATAAATAATAAGATTTTAAATTAAAAGGATTCAGGCATTTTTATTATTGTTGTATTTTGCATTGACATCTTGTGTATAGCACATTAATATTAACCTTTTTTTGAATATTAAATGTAAATAAATTATGATCTTTAATTCAGTGCTTCACAAATGTATATAGGTTTCAGTTCATTATTTTATTATTTCAAAATACATTATTGAATATTTCACAATCTGATATTTTTGATAGGAGCCGGAAAAATGTTAAATTATTTTTGGCGCAAACAAAACATCATACAAATTTTTGAAAAATGTTGTATTAAAAGATGGAATCAAAACCATTGCTTGAACATTGTAAATTGTGGTTAAACAAAAAAACCCTGGTTCGCCAGGAACCACCTACATATTTGAAAGAAAATCCTTATAATATAAGTAAATAAAAAACTAATTTTAAAAATTATAATACCAGACAGCCTATGCTACGGTCACACTTAAAACAAAATCTATAACACAAATATAAATACATTTATTTCCATAGCATTATTACACTGACTTGTATAGGAACTTTAAAATTACAAATAAAAAAAAAAAAAAATATAGATGTCTAAGAGGAACGATACATAATATTTTAATAATTTCCATTTAACTAAAATTGTATTTTGTTTATCATATCTTTCAAGTTTACAATTCAAATTATTTACAACAGGTTTTTTGGGTTGCAGACCACTGCTTCAAACAAAAATTTAATATCCACAACTAATTTTAATATTTTTGGGTATTTGCGTTTGCCATACTACATATATAAATTATAAAATATAACATTTATATGGATAATGTGGTTAACGGTTTAATCCTTCCATTTTCCATTTTTTCAAACTAAATTGAAATATCCTTCAGGGATATTCATATAATAAACAGAAGAAAAGAAAAATGAATTTCAATTTTATATTATTAATTATTATTTTTTTTTTTATTTCTATTCTAGAAATTTAATATGTTTTAATATATATACAGAAACAGAACTGTATGAATGTGAGTACATGTGCAGAAACAAAATAACCTTTATTTTTCTGATGGGTATAAAAAACAAAAATTAAAAAATAATAATTTATATTTTGTACCATTTTTAGTTTATTTTAAGCATGTGTGCCAAAAAAAGGACAAAATTTGAATATAATTATTTTCGTTTACGTATTATGTATATATATGGATTGCATATATATATACATATTAATTCTTATAGGTCAAATATTAAGCAATTATCCTGAAATTTAATAATTAGTTTGCAAATAAAATATATATATATATATATATATACATATAATATATTAATTTTATTTCATCCTTATATGAAAAAGGATAATTATTTTTAGAAATCATTAAAAATGTTACATAATTGTACAAACGAATTTACACAATCTAAGATATATATATATATCAGGAAAATTTTATTACTGTTATACTCGTATAATTTACTTTTTATATTCTGTTATTATACAATATAATTCTTGTTGTTGTTTTTTTTTTTGTTTTGTAATATGTGGATATAATAAAGGACATGTGCAAAATTAACAGAAAAAGGTAGTTAATTGTTTTTGTCAAAATAACGTATATATGACTAATATTTAAGGATATTATTGTAATAATGATTATTTTAAGTAATTTTATTACTTTTAATAAACTTATCCCAAAAGAGTCCTTTTTTGTTTTTTTTTGGATACATTCATATGTTTCATTTAAGAATAATTTATGAGATTTTTGTGTTCAATAATATAAATGTAATAATGACAAACAGAATATTATTACTTGTGGGTCGATATGTTAAAATAATTTATTTATTTTTATTTCGGATACTTTGTATATAATAATAAAAGAAATATTATTGTACTTAAAAATTGAGGTAAGAAAAATTAAATATACACAAAATAAAAATAATAAAAAAAAAAAATTAGTTCGGAAAGCAAATTGAAAGAATATTTGTATATATGTATATATACGTGGTTGATGTTAGATAAAGTTAATTAATTATAATTGAAATTTAACTGAATTAAAATACTGTATTAGGAGTAGTATCTTCTATCCGAACCTAGTACTTGTACACTAGCAGTGTGCACTTCACACTAGATATCCCCTAATAGTCATAGTTATCATAAGTACGCCAACATGACATTTCATTTAACTTGCAATTGAATTGACTAAACAGACTAAATAACTATATAGACAATCAGTTTCATACATTTTCTTTTTCAATTTTATATTCTTAAATGCTTCAAGCCTGGCTCCATTTTCTGCAAATAAAAAACACAGCCATCGCCATGCATGCGTAATACTTATTCATTATTTTGATTTTATTTATATTTCTAATTTTTTACTGATTTGTCTTTTTTTACACATTTTTGCAGATTCATTTCACTTAAATTTGCAAAAAAATTAATAGAACGGAAATAAATTCTATTGTTTTTAATTGTATTATTTGGAGCGTAATAAAAAGCAAAAAAGAAAAAATAATACATATATATATGTATATATATATAATCACAATACCAATAACATCGATATATCATTTGTTCATGATATTAAATTATTTGCAGATAAAATTATTTTATTTGCAGAAAATTAATTCTAAATATCTGTAATAAATGCAAAGGTTGGTGTTATATAGTTCAACTAGGGGCCCCTGTTGAGTAATTGTAATTCAAGTTAAAATCAAATTTAAAGTTTTTAAAAGAACAGGGATTTGCATGGACTGATATAGACTTCTCATTACAAAGCAGAAAACACTCATGTTTTAATGAAAAGCTTTGAAATTAGTATGTTTTCGTTAAAAAATATAAATACCTTATTTCTCATTTTCTATTTCGTTTCTATCTACCTCTTAATGTATTTGGTGAATAATAAAACCATATGATTAAAAAAATTTCAACTGTGTGCGCATTATTATTTTATTTACAACTTACTTATTATATATTAAGAGTTCATTACGGAGAAGAGAGATAAAATGAAAAGGTGTTTACTGCGCAGGTCCTTAAATGCTTGTCAATTATAATTATAGATTATAAAATTAATATAGCTTCAATATAACTGGTGTCATCAATGAAGATAAAGATGGTTGGCATTATTCTTAATATACGAATTCAGCATTCAATTCTCATATTGAGCTTTTTATATCTATATAAAACTTTTTCAATATTAGGTTTTGTAACTTTTAGGCGATGTAACTACAAAAATTTTTACAAAACACATTTAAAATTGCAATATACCGATCTATAATTCGTCCTTTGCTAGAATATGCTCCTCATCCTATTTAGATACATTTTAACAGAGAGGGTAGTTAATTACCCTTTCTAATATAACTGAGTCGTCACTGATAATTTACAATAAATTAGCAAATCGTATGATTTGACTTTCAACAATAAGATCGTATACGATAGAACCGTTGTAAAATTATTATATAACGAAAATTAAGAAATAATTGATGAAAAATACGATTTTCACTTTTAATTTGGACTCCAAGAATGAATAATAAAGAAAATAAAAAATTAAACATTGTTTAATTCGTTAATAATTAATGTTAACTGGTAAATTACAAGGAGATGGTAAGATTTTGCCTCTGAAAATTTAATTGGAAAACTTTCACAACAGCCAACTATTAGGCTAAGTGTTACAGCCAACTATTAGGCAATTTTAGTCAACTATTAGGCTAAGTGTCTTCGTTTAGATATTATATATACTCTTGAAGTCCTGTGTAATGTCAGCTCTGTTATCTTTTCTTATGACGTTTTGTCAAGCCAAAATGAAGGGTCCATTTAATCTTAGACAACATAATATGTATGTATGAATATCAGTTCGTGGCTGCTTCAGAAACAGAGACGATACACTTATATATTAGTGCACCTAGGACTATTTATGATTTCTTTAAGCCCTTAGTAAATTCTCAATGCTTGTTTAATGAATGTAAATTGATGAAATTAATAAATATTTAGTATATATAAATATGGACAAAATCTAAAACGTCTGCGTTATTGATGGATATATCTGCTAATTTATTATGGATATGAGATTAATTGTGGCTTTAATAATGATCCAGTTTGTATTGTAGAGTATCATTCTGGATGCAAATGTAATCTAATGTGGTGTGCTATTTCACTATTTCACTTTGTATTTCTTTTTTAAGACGATGCCTGTCACCTGCCACTGTCTTTCAAATCAACTAACTGAGTATATATATATATATATATATGTGGTCAAATATTAATGCAATATAAATACTTAATAACTATAGATTCACAGTCCATTTAATTAAATTCTTAAATAATAATAATAAAATTAATTTTATAATCATAGTCATTGTCAACCGATATTCACCATAAATAAGAATTAAAGAAGAACTAAAAAATACCCAATGGATTATGAAAATCCTTAAATGACTTATACACGAATAGAAATTTTCTAATATTCATAAAAAAGGATATAAAAAAGGATAAAAAATAATAAATTTATTTTTTTTGGAAATTGTGCAATTCAAATATTATGCAATTATTCGCTCTAAGATACAATAAGTAAGTATAAAAAAAATATCTATGTTTTTTTTTTATTATTATTTTATTATTCCCATTAGACAAACTTAAATATAATAAAATTAACAGTAAGCACAGCAGTGGTAAAATGAAAAAAAATATGAAAAAAAAAGAATGCGAAACAATTTACAAAAAAAAAAGATCAACACATTAACTGGTCCTTGTCTACTATCTATGTATTATAAGGTATCTATATATCCTTCAGATACATATTAATAGATTTTTTTTTTTTTAATTTATTTTAATTTTATTGGTGATAACAAGGAATACTTTTTTTTTGTTTCCATTTCTAATTCCCTTCTATTTTTTTTTTTTTTAATTTCAAAAACAGAAGAGATTTTTTTTTTTGTTTTCATAAAATGCATTTTTTTTTTTGTTTTTTATTTTGATTTTAAAGAGAGGGTGCTGCTGGTAAAGTATAGACTTCTAGTAAATGTATTTTCATTAAGTCTTTAGAAATATATTTTATATAAACAGTAACAAAACAAAAACAACTGGTATTGCCATTAAAAAAAAAATTTTTTTTTTAGATTTAGTATAAAACATCAGAGAGTGTTAATGCGACTTAAGTCTAGAATGGGTCATTGATCTTCATTTAGAATTAAATATTACAATGTGCAATATGAAACTGTAGCATATGAAAATATTTCAAAATAATGTGATGACTTATTATTAATGAATTATTTTTGGAATGTATAGATATATATTTGTATATACATATATATATATATATTTGTGTTGATGTGATACACTTCTGGAAATACCATTAAAAATATGAATTTTAATTGAGTGTAGAATTATTTGGAAATAATAAACATAATATATGGTAAGTGTAGTGCATAATGGAAAACACATAAGTAAATTTTTATCTACATATACAATATTTGGTTTTTTATTAAAAATTAAACAGAATTTGCAATTTATAAAATGTGTTCTATAGCCTAACTACGTTCTGTGTGTAGAATTTAAGAGAGCCTTCGATATTGTGAAAAGAAACTTGTATTAAGCAAAAAAAAGAGTATAGGCGGTATACCAGAAAATAATGTTGAAAGTAAGATAAATGTAACTAACTATAGACGACCGTACAGCTTAGGCTAAGGTCTGAATCATTCTATATATTAATATTTTCTCCAATAATGAATAATTCAATGGATACAATTTTGTTTGTAAACATGATTTTTTGTTAATAAAAAAAAAAAAAAAAATGTATACAGTAAATATAAAAGTAAAGATAATGTAAAATTCAAAATTAGTATAGTTCTTTACAATTCTGAAATAAGTCAACTATTCCAGACTAACACTAGTATAAGAAAAAGTATGTTCATTATCACTAAAATTGAAAATAGATGAAATAATCATCTTCAGGTTTGTAAAAAAAATACAGACATTATGGTTTATACAGTGAATCAAAAAAATATTAGTCTGGCATATACAGTGAATCAAAAAATTATTAGTCTTTATATCGTAAATATTTTATACCATAATTACTTTTATCGTAAATACTTTACACTTTTTCCGGTAAATACTTTATACCGTAAATACTTTATATCGTAAATACTATAAATATTAAAAACTTCATATCGTAATTTTTATACCGTAAATATTTTAAAGTATTCGTCTTTATATCGTAACATTGTTTTCAGGTATTTTTCATAAAATAATTCGTAGTTATATGATAATGAATTATTAAATAAATTTTTTCTTTATTATATAACATTTTTGAAATACAAAACAAAAAACCAACCATATCATTATCATTATAATTGGTTCATTGACAGGTCTTTTTGTTTATTTAACAAGCGATTGAAAAATGCCAATACTATAATAGCGTTCCATTATGCTATGTAAACTAACCATTTTTACACATTTTTGAACACAGCTACTCTACCTCTTGTTATTCCGTAGAAAATGGTTAGTAACGATCTACTTTCCGCTATAGGTGCTGAATAAATTTCTTTTTGTGCTGAATTTAAAATTTGAAGTTTGATATTGAAGTTTGACATTTAAATAAACAAAAATAAATAAACAAAAATTTGAATTGAAATATCTTTCAACAAAAAAATAATTTAAATATGATAAATTTTATTTTAAAAATAATTACATATAAAACTAAGTTTAATAAATAAAACTAGACAATACCAAGAAGAGAGAGATTTTTTTGATAAATTATTTTTGATAAATAAATTTTCAAAACAAAACAAACTAACATCAATGTTTTTGGGTTATGTTTGGCTCATTTTTGATAAATAAATTTCCAAAACAAAACAAACTAACATCATTTTTTTTTGGGTTAAGTTTTGCTCATGAGCATCAAATGAGCATTCCTTTTACAATCCACTCATGAGTATAGTTTATACAGCTTAATGGAACGCTACTACTAATAATTGTCATGCTGCGAGAGTAAAGTCGAAACTAACAAATTGTTTTCACCTTAATGCCCATGTTTATACGAGGCAGAAATCTACCTTCATGTTCATACGTAACAAAAACTGGGTAGATTTCTGACATTGTTGCTATCAGATTATTGAAATATCAAGATGGCCGGAATTGAAATTATTTGTAAAAAAATAAATAAATAAATTTTTATTATTATTCTAGTGTTAATCCAACATTATTATTATTATTTGTATAATTTATATTTTTTTATATTTGATTAATATTCGATCCGAAAATTACGTTGTCAACAACAATTTCTTTGTTTTTTTGTGAATAAAAAATAATAGAAATATTTTGACACTGATATATTCCCAGAAAAAAAAGTTTAAACGTCAAAAATCTACCAGAAATTTAAAATTTTTATTAGCAATAATAACGTTTATCAATTACATATAGACCTGCAATTATAAGATTATTATTACCATACATATGTATATATGACATACCTGTCAAAGATTAGTTCTATTGAGCTGGAAATAATACATAAGCCGTTTATTAACGGTGAAGTACTATGGATCTGAAGAGATCGCGTTTACATAGAACTCAAAATGTGTTTTCTTGTCAATGTTTAAACTTGACAGAGATCTATAGTCCTCTCATCATATAGATTCTCTCTATTCATATAATAGTTAATAGTCCAATTCATATATTAATAAATTAATGTCACCTTCGTTGAAATTAAACTAAACTAAACCAAATAATTGATGTTAATGGTCTATAACAGTCACAGGGTGGCTTTAGGACTCTCGAACCAACACTTATTTCAATTCTAAGTAATTAAAGTAATATAATTGAAATTTTTAATTAAAAACAAAATTATTTAATTGTTTTTAAATTGACACTTATACTAAAGTATGCATATATATGTCCTTACATTCGTCAATACAAACCTTTTCCACTAAATTAAAAAAAATTGAAAATCTTTAAAAAAAAATTTCCATAATGTCTCCTAATATTATATTTTAGCTCTTTTTATCTTCCTAATAAAAAATAATTTCTTATAATTTTACATACACACTCACAAGTTACAACATCATCGTATTTAGAAATTCTCTTAACGTACATCCTTAATGCATATGTTTTTTTGTTTTTGTTTTTGTTTTTATTTATATGACATTTTATTTTATTTTGTACATCTTATATACTTACTACATATTTTTAATTATTATTATATATGTATATACAAGAAAGGATATTTATTTTTATAATATTCTTCTCTATATAAAATTAAAATAAATTAAAACATGGGTTAATTACAAAAGAGAGTTGGAGAAGAAGGAGGTGGTTTCAAAATACAATGTGGATCAAATTTCTCCAGTTTAAAAAAAAAATGAAGAAAACTAATTTTCACTTTTATTTTAAATATGTTTTTATTTTTTTTATTTTTTTGTTCTTTTTAATATCCTTATTTTGTGTATGTGTGTTCTTTTGGCACATATGAATCACAGTATTTAAATTTTGTATAGTAAATTTTATTAAGATATATAAAATATGGAAATTATTTATAATTATATATAATAACGTATCTATATATATATATATTTTTTTTTTATTATATATATATATATATATACATATAAAAAAATATTAAACTTGAACTGAAACAAGGAAGGATTAAAAAGGATTGATGCCCTAAATATAATTAATATGCATGTTACAACATTTGGAAAGGGCGGTTTATATATTATATTAAAAAATCTAATAAACATATGTGAATGTATATAATAATATTATATATATATACAGTTATATTTTAGTAATTAATTTTTACAGAATTTTTATTATTTTAATTTTTGTAAATAAATAAGTTATAACCTTGGGAATTTAAAGGTTGTTTTTTTTTAAACAAAAATATCATAATTTTTATTATATTTACTTTAAATTTAATGAAGGAAGACAGGAAAATTATTTTTTTTGTTTCTTAATAAACTTTTTAGAAAAAAAATGTTTTTAAAAATAAAAAACTAATATAACATAAAAAATTAAATTTAAAAAAATGGGGTAATTAAGCAAATTTCTTTAAGGATATTTTTTAATTATATAAAAGTAGGATTTTCTGTTAAATTCATTTAATAAGCAGAGCCAGTTAAATGAATGAGACTTATACTTTGTATATATATATATATATATATATATATATGTATATAAGAATTAAAATAATTGTTATATCTGTAAAATAGAATAATCTAGTTTGTTGAGTCTGCTAATTAAATTTATTTTTATTTTTAATCAACTTAATTACTATCTCTTATATAGTATATAACGGTTAATAATAATATTTCATGAATTTGCATTATTACTTTTTTTTTTTCTTAATCCTTTTGAAAGGATTGGATTTCCTCTTGACATCAACAAAACATCGTTTTCTATAATTTGTACTGTTAATTTAGATTTAATCCAAGCTAAGTAACATTATGTAATTTCTTGCTGTATTGAAATGTTTGCTAGGTTCCAGAGAGAGTTAGACTAGTCTTCTAATACTCTATCGGCCAATAATTCACACATAATCTAGTTATGAACCATGTTCGGTGCTTTTCTAGACGTTTCAATCTCAATTTATTTCTTCTAATTTGCTTTAATAATGTTTTATGCGTCAGTCCAGTATTCAGAATGTTTTTTTTAACTTGGCCAAAATATTCGACATAATATCATTAATTGTTAGTGAACATTTGCAATTTGGAAGCTATATTTGTTATATTATATCGTCAAAATTAGACTATTTTAAAAAGGAAAATTTAAATTGGCCAGTATAAAAATAAATAATATACTGGCTATTGCCGGCGTAACATTCGTCAAGCTTTAAAAAAATATTTCTTGCTTCTTCAATCTTCATTTAAATCCTCTAAACAAATTTTTTTATTACAGCAAAACAATTAATTTTTTTTAGCAAAATATTTTTGTTACGTAAGGGTTAATTTTTTTCTTTCTTTAATCTCTCTTTTAATAGGTACCTCACTTTATTTTTTGGATATAAATTCAATTGTTTTGATGACTCTAAAAAATACTTTTAATTTGATAAATCTTCATATTTTATTAGTTTTATGATGGTTTGCTATTATTCAGATGAATCTAATTTGGGTTCTTGTACTAAATATATAGTCTTACTAAATGGGTTTACAACTTGGATATGTTTTTCTGTAAGTGATGATTTATTTAAAAGAAAGTCGGGCGCACAAATTCACTTCTTAATCTTTAATTTTTTGCGATAATATTTTTAAAAAGTTTTTAAATTTAATTTTTTGGGTTTCTGTCACTGCTTTGTGCTTTAATTCACAGAGGTTTAAAGTTTTACAGACATTATTAGCATATTAATATATTAGATATATATATATATATATATATACAAATTTAATGATTCTCTCTCTCTGAATAGAAATGATTTTCCTGACCTACGTACTACAATTTAAAGTGTACTAATTAGAAATAGTCCCAGATAAGTAGTAATTATCAAAGAGATAATTACTTATAACATTATAATAACAATTTAATAATTTAACAATAATTCAATATATAATATAAAACTACAAAAAAATACAATTGTTAATTGAACTATAAAACTGTAAGCAAAATGCTTACTCTTAATGAAAATATGGGGTTTCCTTTGAACCTTTGAGTCCTTTGAAATACTTTCAAATAGACATTTTCAAACAAGATTGAAAAATTTGTTTAATAATAGATAGTAGTAGTAGTTAATAATAATAATACTAATATAGAAAAATATAATATTTTCGTTGAGTTATTTACAGTTATGTATACATTTAAAATAACATCAACTACATATCGTCCATCATCATCATTATCATTAAGATGACATTATAATTACAAAACTTTAATTCAATTGACATTCAATTAATTTATTTAATTTTAATAAATTTTATTTTTTGTTTTGTTAAATCAAAGATAATAAAATTAAATAAATATATTTTTTAATTATATTACATATCTGATGGCAGCTATACTATATAGTATGTAATACTATAGTATAGTATGTATTGTAAATCACTATCGTGTATAGTTTAAATTATAATAATAATAAATAATAATAATAATAATATATTTATTATACATATATTTATTATACATATATATTTATACATAATGACATATTTAATTAAAATATCAATAAAATATTTTATATTTATTTTATCAAAAATAATCAATATAAAAAAATTAATTGTATTTTTTGTTGTGTCATTTGTAATTAAAATTTATTATTATGGAAGGCTATCTCATATATACTTTGAATATGTAAAATGATATTCTTAATTGCAATTATCTGATTTTAAAATGTCGATTAATTTTATATTAATTAATTGTAAATAAATTTTAAATTTATAATACCAAATTATTGTATATACATAACTGGCCCTACACACTAATAAAGATGTGGTTTATATGTATTTTTAAAAGTTAGTGTCTCAAGTATATGTCTAACTTATCAGGTTTCACAAATTACACAATCGTTATAAATATATAGTAAAGCAAGCTCAATATAATATATAGCTTAACAAAATAATGGCTAGGACTGATTACAGAATATAGTTACGAGATTTTGGATGGATGGTATATATATTTTAAGTAGTGTGAATTCGTTTTATTTGTTTAGTATGTTTAGATATGTTTAGTTTGCAATTGCAGAATAGTATTACACCTAATAGTTGAATAGTATATTTTAATTAAAATTCCTGCTGCCGGTGCTGCGTTAGCGTAGAATTTTTAAGAAATAACATAATATTATTAATGAATATTACAATATCAAAAATATGAAACGTTAAAAATTAAAAAAAAATAATAGTTAAGAATATGTACATAGTAGCAGAAATTGTATATAGCTACATACAGTGCCTTGTAGTACAATACATATAGTTCAATACACAAAGTGCAATATACATATCTTGTATAGAAATAAATAATCGATGCATAGCTCATTGCCTTGTATATTGTTCTTTGTTTTGTTTATTGTACTTTGTATATTGAACTATTCCAGTTTCAAATAATAATCGGTGGATGTCAATAAATCAAAATTAACAAATATAAAAGATAGAATTAATTTATTTTTTAATATAATAATAATATATGCTATATATATATATTTATACTACATTTAATATTATTTATTACATTTTTTACTATAATCTTTGATTGGTATATAAATAATATTATAGATTTGTACATGTCTTTCAATTCGTACTTCTAGCAGTAGTCGCTCATTGTGTAAAACTGTGGATGGGCTAGCAGAAATGCACGTAAAAACAATATATTTATTCGTTGAAAACTTGAAAAATTTAAATAATTTATATAATCCCAATGTTCTATAAAAATAATACAGAAGTAAAAAAGTGATTGTATATTGAGCTTCTGCACCTAAGAATTTTAAACTATATTTTAGTTTTTGCCAAATATTACTGGGTAGGCAGTGCACAACTTGTTTATCTGTGCGAGCCTACACTGACTTATAGTTGTTCGTTTGATCTAATTTGGTATTTACTTTCGTTATTTTTTTGCGAATAAATATTTTCTGTTACTAATTGTCACTGTCAAATCCAAATATGTTGTTGCTTCTCAAATGTAAGAATAATAATAAATAAAATTTAATTCGCTTATACATTTGAAGTAAAATGAACGTTACTATACACATGTACAAATATAAATAATTTTGTAAATTAAATAAATAAATAGACTGAAATTAGTAAAATAAAATGAAATTTGTTCTATATTTGACATCACATCACAATATCACATATGTATATAATGTTATAAAATTGATTTTAAATTGAGTATAGATATACAAAAATATACATTATAGAAATTCACCATTTTGACTGTTAAATAATATTATATATAATATATTCACCATTATGGCATTATGACAGTAAAATAAAATTACTTCAACATTTTGACATATTATTATAACACGATCAAAATACATTTTAATTTAAAGCAAATATTTATTTTATTATTATTGAAATTTTTTTATATACATATGTGTGTATATAATAGAAATACAGGATATCAAATTCTTTTTTTACATAATAATCCTTTATAATAATTTTTTCTGTTTCAATAAATCTATTTTAAATAAAACCTATATAGAAAAAAAGGTAAAAAAAAAAAAAACAAAAACCGACATTGTAATATTCCTAAAAATGGCTGCTATAAAATGTTCTTATTTTGTCATTTAAACAATATAATGTACAATCTATGTAAATAATAAATACATATATTTATATGTATTAATAATATTGCGTAAATAAAATAAAAATGTAAATTTTCATAACCCTTTTTTTTTCATTTCCTTTAATATTATTTAAATACAACAATTGAATACCGGAAAATCTGCATAGAAAAATTACTGACAAGACTAAAAAAAATAAAAAAAAAGCAAATAACAAAATACGGTAAAATAATAAAAAATCAATGAAAATGCAAGAAAAAAAAAATATATAAACAAACAAACAAATTATAATGAAACCCAACTGTATTTCCCAGACCTAAAATTATTAAAAAAAAATATGTAAAATATTTAAATGATGTCCTTTGTACATATATATATATGTGATGTGATGCTCTATTTGTTTATTCAAAACAATGATATGTACAGGGTGAGTTGATATTGTTAAAATTTTTAATATTGACTTACTGATTTATGATACGAAATATAAATTCACAAATGTTTCATTGTCAATGAAAGTGAAAAAAATATGTTTTGAGAGTATAGGTATTTTGTGAGGTGGATACATCAGTACATATATAGTGAGGCCTATACAGCATATATAATCATTGTTAACAATCACAACACAATGTTCAAAGTTAGACATTTATTTCGATTTAATGTGTATTATTTGAATATACAATTAAATACTGGAATGTTCACGTCACGAACTTACTGGGCCATAAATAATTGAATATACTGAAGTCAGTACGATTTTATTTTCTATAAGAGGTTTTTGTATTTAGAAGTGCTAAGCTAACATAATACAAAAACAACTTAGCATATAAAATATATATTGAATGTTTTTCAATCGAACAAAATCTAATGCACAATAGGTAGTACACATGCAAGTAATACAGCTAGCTATCTTTGATGTAAAATGGCACGTAGTCAATCTAATCTTGGATTTAGAAAAAAATGTTGCAATATTATTTTTCGATCGCAATGGATATACAAACTAATAGAGCACTTGGGTACAAGTACGTATTAAGCTCTGGAACAAAATGAAATTGAATTGGCAAATAATTGAGTTCAAGGCTGCAGTTATAGTGATTTGGTAAAATGAATACGCAAAAATATATAAAAATTGGCTGTAATTTCGATTAGATTACATTAGAATTTTTGTTTTATTTTTGTATTAAAAATGTAGAAAATTCAAAATTGATGATTTTGTTTTTCAAAGAAATCGTTTAAAAGTGTATTCTCATAACACAAGTAGTGTGTCGGCGTATTACCGTAATTCAAAGAATAGTATACCTCTAAAAAGCTATTAAAATTATGTACCTCTAAATAGCTATTCAAATATACTTCTGTATATAATTTAAAGCCTTCGTAGTATTGTCATTTACAATTCAATTATTTCAATTACTTGGCTTTGAATAGTTTTCTTTCAGTAAACTGTAAACTATTTTAACAAATACAGTTATTTGTGGAACAAATGTTTTCCTTTGACAAAATAATGCTTTTGAAAACTTCCTCTCTATTACTATTTTATTATACTGATATATATTTATTCAATTGTATATATATATATATATATATATCTTTTCATTCACTCTTTATATGTACAATGCACTTATAAGCCGCCTGTCTGTTTGTTATACGATATTTCTTATTATAATATTTTTAACCTATAATATTAAAAATTTTCTATATTTTAATATTATATACATATACATATATATATATATTTATATATTTATATTTTTTAAATCAACCCCGAACCACCCCCCACCCAATTCAAATAATCTTCTTACATTATGTTCATTCATTTAAAATACATAAATTGATTCGATATATTTTCTATTATTTTCTCATTCAATATTATTTTCTCAATCGATGTTCATTTTTTTTATTTTTTTTTTGTTTTTAAACAATAAAATCAAAAAAAAAAAATTATATTTATATGAATATTATTATTTTTGTTTTCAACCATTTTGTGGCAATAAAAAAGTATTGTTTTCGTGTTGTTTATAAATTTCTTTATTCAATTTTTATGAATATAAAATAAGCATAAATATAAACATAAATATTTCTATATATAGATTAGAGTTACCAGATGTACATATTTTGTGATTATGTGTATGAAATTATTTATGCGACTGGTACTTGTCAATAATGATAACTGTCAAATTTCCAAAAGTTTTGACACTCGGGAAGACATCAGAAATATATTCTCTGTGACTATTCAACTGTCTAGTGAAAACTAGGTTTACATTGTTGTGAAAGCATAAATATTACAACCTGACAGATATCTCAAAAGTCCTTTTTCACGATATACACAGATTCGCCATAGCTACGGGTCATATCAGAAAATAGATAAAAGTCCAGTTCGTATTGTGAAGTAGTGAGGGGGATTGCTGTGTCATGACATATTGTTGTGACTGTCACCCTCTTTAAAACTTTACTTAACTCAAATCATATTAAAAATTATGAACAAACATTGCTGAAAGAGTTTTTAAAAATTTAGCCCTTAAGATTTGTATAGACATGTATTGAAAGTAAAATATATATATTAAGACATTGTCTTCAATTGAATTACAACAGTTTTGAAACAAATTTTAGTAGAGATGTGTATAAAAATTAATAAATGAGCTAGTGTGTAGAAATTTTTCAAAAATGAGACCTGAAGGAGTTCGCAAAACTTGCTAAATTTATTATGCCAATAATATTTAAGCAAACAGATACTGATGTGATAATCGGATTGATTTTCATAGTTATTTATCATCATTATATTTAATCTGATAATTAAAAAAACATATGGTACAAATATGTGAACCATTTCACAACCAACTGTCATTACCATTAAGGCGACATAGCGAAGCTAAATTTTTTTTTCAATTTTTTTTAATTTGCAATTAATAATTTCACCTCATGTGTAAGTAAAGAAATACAATGCACATACATTCTTTAAATTTAAATTCATCCCGCCAGAATTAAATTAAATTTTATTTTTTTTTTTGAAAAAAATAATTATGTAGGCGGTTGTTGTCTACGATAAATTAATAATAAATAATTGTATAGTGCCAAGAGTAAATTGAAATGATAGAAACCAATTATGAAGCAAGAACGAAATTGAGTACAATTTTTTTTTGTCAAACTTCGTCGAATTTTGAGAAGGGGTGAATACTAGTTGCATATTATATTGTATTATATAAAAGGATATACTTATATAATATTTATATACTTTCGTTATTATTTTCTTTTTATTAATTTTGAAAATATATATCGATATATCTCTATATATATGTATCGATAATTAGGGCTTACAACTAATTAAATTGTTCACATTATTTCATATTTATGGCTTGTTTCCATTTATTTGCATATATACCGACTATAATATTTAAGCTATATTATACCTGCAGACCCACGATTTTGGATTCAAATTATATAATATCAAAAAAACAAATTGATAAATTTTTAAACTTTATCAAGCAATCCAGAATGGTTATTGTTTTCAAAATAAGTAATTGTAATCAATATATTTATACATTAGGACCCGAAGTTGGCCTACAGTTCTATCTTCAAGTCCATTGATCAATAAATAAATATATACATATATTTACAGTATATCGATTTCAATATTGAAGAGTACCTACATTAATATTATCTGGTAACACTGTTACAAAATTTAAATAGGATATTTATAGGAAAATAATCTGCCGCGCCAGCAGAACATACCTATAAAAAACAAAAAAAAAAAAACAAAAACCTAAGATCATTATTTCTGTTGTTGTTATTTTTCGACCATTTCAAAACAGAAAAATTGCTTTTTCAGCAATTTACATATACCTATTCCATATATACAATTTCATTTAAATCCACAAAACATATCTATATACATTCTATATGTATATATTATACCATATATTCAATATAGTATAGTATACAGTTTGTGATAGTACTCATAATACCGTTATTTTTTATTTTCCACTCTATATAAAAATACATATCATTTCGATTGTCTCTATATATAAATTCTATAATGAACGTCTATCTATATTTTATATACTTATATATATACATTTCTTAACAATTTTTCTATCTTATCAAATATATGAATGTGTAGGTAGGTATTTACCTACCTATTTGTTACGTGTATACGTAAAATTTTTTCTTTTTACTAACGAGAATCTTATTTTATATATGAACTTTACCATTATTACTTTGTGATATGTATAAATTAAATATATATATATATATAAATACATTTATATAGTCTCATATGAACAGTTATTTTGTTGGATATATTTGATAAAAATAAAAGCTAAAATAAAAAACTTAAGAATAGATATAACGGTATAGTATTTTTTTCACATTATTTATTATATACAATGTTCATATACATATATATATATATATATACATATATATGTACAACTCATACTGATGTACTATTTCCATCGCTTTTGAAACATACACATAAACTCATATTAATATGTAGAGCTTTAAAAGTTTACATGATAACGGTTTTTTGAATTCTTTAACATTTCGTTTCATTTCAAATATACATTTTTGTTATGTATATACATATATATGTATGTACAAATGTACCGTTATTATTACCGTTATTCTTTTTTCATTTTTTTTTTTGCTTTAATATTTTATTTTTCGAATAACGGTGTTATCACTGCGTTTGCGTTATCAAAACAAAATAAAGAATAAATAAATAAAAAAAAAAAAGAAAGACAAAACTTAAATTTGTAGCATTTATCTTATGTTCTATCTATACTTTCTTTCTTTGTTTGTTTATTTTTTCTTTTTTTTTGTTATTTCTCATTCTCTCTCTTTTACTCTGTTTTAAATTTTTTTTTATTGTCTTTGCCTTATTTTTATAAAATTGGAAATTCCATAATGAAATAGTGAAGTTTTTTTTTTGTTTTTCTGTTTTCTACTGTTGTTATTTTCTTTGCTGTTATGGTTTACGTGCTGTCATGTTAAATGTCGGCATTTTTGTTTTCATTTGTTTTATTTTATTCTTTTGTTTTTGTTATGTTATTATGTTTTTTCTGTGATTTACATATAGTTATCACGGTAATAATATTACATCCTTTTATATCTTATTACATTTCTATACATGGGTAGGGTATATATATATATATATATATATATATATATATATATATGGAAATTATTATATACGTGGAAAAGTCTTAAATTATAGGATATTATTTATCATCATTTCATTATAAATAATAACAACAAAATAATAATAATAATAGCAATAATAATAATAATAAAGAAAAAAAAGAAAAGTTAAAACAGTTGAAAAGAGATATACACAGAACAGCACAATAATAAGGATATCAAAATTAATGTCCTATTTTTTTCATTTTTATTTTTTGAATTTCATTTGTTACATTAGAATATATTTTCTTTTTTTTTTTTTTAATATTTATTATTGTGAATTTCAAAAATCTTGTCTGGAATGAAATAAATACATAGGTATTATAAGAAAATTTAAGGATAAGCGACATCTATATATACACATTTTCTTTGTTATTTTTTTTTTTTTTTAAAGCAAAAGAGATATACATTTATTACATATATGATATTTTATATTATGTTTTATATATTTTGTATACAGATAATTTATATGTTTTGAAACAAACAAAATAAATTTATTTTCTGTGAAAAACACACAATCAAAATTTTTGAAAATAAATTAATGAATATTCAAGGATGTAATTTATTAAAAATTTTAAATTATAAAAGAAGATTTATATATCAAAAATGTATACATATACATAATACCTACATTTAATTAATTATATGAATAATTTTCAAATTAATAATGTTCATTTAATAATTTTATCTGAATGATAATTTGTTAAATTTTTTGAAATATAAGATTATGTATAAGAATTATTTAAATATTTATTTCTATCTTATTTATGTATATATATAATATATATATATATATGCATAAATTTTAATTAATTATATGTATATATAATTAATAAAAAAAATATGAATATAATGATTGTATACTATTGTACAGAATGATTTTGATTCGCTTATTAAGTTGTGCGGTTACAACAATCTCCTCCTAAATTAATAAATGCGTTGTTATTTCCTATACTCGTAGATCTATTCCATTAATAACGGATTATAATTTTGATTCTAAATTAATCAACCGATTTTCTCATTTTAAAGACCTTGGTGTCCTTTTTGATGATAAATTTCAATTTAATAACATAAACTAGATTAGTTCTATATGTAAGGTTTCATAAAAAAAATGATCTAAGAAGTTTTAAGATCCATACATTACTAAATCTTTATATTGACTACTCTTGTTCGTCCCCACCTTGAGTACGCAAGCATTGTCTGGTTACCTCATTATTAATAGAATTTAATCTATATTAAAAAAAAAATGTCTGCATTGCAATCGAGAAGAGTTGTTGCGGTTATATTATATTAGTATATATACCAATGGTGAAATTGATTCCAAAATTATAGAAGATAAGATTAACTGGTACATTAATACCATGTAGGTACGCGTTTTCGTATAGAAAATATTTTTAATCTTCCTTTTCATATAACTAATTATATGGTATAAATTTGAGCCAATTAATAGAATGTTATTATTGGCAGTTAATCAACAAAAATTTTTCTCTATTTTGAATGAATTTACTTTTATTTTTGTTTTTTGAGTAAAAAACTCTGTTGTTTTAAATTTCAAAGTAATTAAATTACATCCATTGTGCAAATTGAGAATTTCAATAATTATAAATTATATTATTTCTTTTAAAAATTTGAATTAAATAGTAAATAAAATTAAATAAAATAAAAAATATTATAATGTGACATAATATATATCATATTATAATGCACTTTTAATAGTATAATATACGTATTTTGAATTTAATTGTATTTTCTATATTTTAATATTTTTTTTAATAATTTATTTTATTATGATTAAGATATTGTAATATTTTTGTTAAATTAATGAATAATTAATAAATAATTATATTCTATATCTAATTCTATAATAACGATTCAAAAGATATTATTTTATTGAAATATACACCATGAGTCATTATTTCAATCAGAACAAGTCTGTTCTTACTTTTATTTGACTAAATATTAAAAACTATGTAATATAAAATAATATTAAAACTCAATACAATTCAAATAATAGTATATAGTCTCGATACAATACAAAAATTAAATGGCACAGTAAATCACAAAAAAAACAACATGTCTACAATTTAAAACCACATATTATCTATCATTTAAAATAATAATGATGGAAATCGACTTCAGACTTCGACTTCAGACTTCAGACATTTGTATACCACTTTTTGCAATTTAAAGATTAAATATTATGATGAAAATGATATCATATATGCCTTACATTTGCGAAACGGTTTATGAAAATCAGTTTCATTATGAATTGGATTTCATCTCTTCATTTCATCTTTATATTCAATATATTTTATTTTTTTATTGATTTAGTTTAGACAACAACCGCATTAGTAATAATATATTTAAAAATAAAATGTTTGTATGTTAAAATTACTTATACATGGTGGGTGGAATTTTAAATTAAAATTTCCAATTGGAAATAAAGCAAATTTTGAAAAAATATTTTCGCTACGTCTCCTTTTAAATAACTATCATTTAAAAGAATATCATGATAATGAAAATCCATTGTGATATTGGTTCAGACATTTGTACCGTAATATTTTCAATTTACAGATTCAGTATAACGATGATGATGATTCATACATATTATATTTGCTTTACGGTTTATGAATATCAGTTTAATTATGAACTGTATTTCATCTTTTCAATTTATCTTTGGTAGTATGTATATATTTTATTTTTTTATTGATTTAACTTAGACAACAATCGCATTAGTAATAATATATTTAAAAAAAATATATTTGTATGTTAAAACTACTTATACATGGTTGGTGGAATTTTAAATTGAAATTTCTAATTGGAAATAAAGCAAATTTTGAAAAATTATTTTCGTTACGTCCCCTTTAAAATAACTATCATTTAAAAGAATATCATGTAATATTTTCAATTTACAGATTAAGTATAATGATGATGATTCATACATTACATTTGCTTTACGGTTTATGAATATCAGTTTAATTATGAATTGTATTTCATATCTTCAATTTATCTTTATATTCAATATATTTTATTTTTTTATTGATTTAGCTTAGACAACAACCGCATATATAATAATTTATTTAAAATGAATTGATATTAAAATTTTAGTATGTTAATATTAGATATCTACTTATTACATGATTGGTAAAATTTTAAATTGAAATTTCTAATTGAAAATTAAAAAAATTTGAAAAATTATTTTCGCTACGTCTCTTTTTGAATATATATCTATCGTTTAAAAGAATAACATATATGATAATGAAAATCAGATATCTGTATCGTACTTTTTTCAATTTGTACAATATTGATTATAATTTAATTATTAATTTAATTCCCTATTAAAAATAATCAATATAACAGTTACATATACTAATACTAAAATACTACGTATGAGTTTGTGATCAACAAGAGTAAAGAACTTAATTTGATAATTTAAGGCAAACAAAGTAAATTTTCTCGAAATTATTATATTTAAGTATATACGTATAATAATATATTATATTATACTGTATATTTATACATTGGAACAGCGGTGCATAACATTTACATAATTAATTAAATGTAAATATTAAACAGATATTCGATTGATAATAAAATAAGTTAAATAAAGTTTTGCAAATAAAATAAAAATGATAATCGCAAAATTATAATTATTACTAGTTAGTGATGTAATGAAAATTTACCCCTACTGAATATTATAATATTTATTATGTATAGGGTATTGAAAAATCACCAACAGTTTAATCAGATCATGAAATGACTGCAATAATTTGAAATAAACTAATAGTGTTTCGCATTAGTCTAACCATCGCTTAGTTTAGTGCCTATACACTTTTTATATACCCATATACCATAATTGAAAAACAAATTTAATTTATATTGATAAAAACAAATTATCCCTTATTATATTTGATTTATAATTAAAAAAAAAAAAATACGGTACAAATATCTGAATCATTTTACAACCGATTCTCATTATTATTCTTTTAAACAATAGATATTTATTTAAAAGGAGACGTAGCGTATAACATATATACATAATATTTTAAAAATATTTTAAATATTATATATAGCTATACATAATATTTTATTTCTATCTAAAATATTTTTTCCGATTTCCAATACAACCGATTTTCATTATTATTCGTTTAAATTATAGATATTTAAAAAGAGATGTAGCAAAATCAAATATTTTTTAAATTTTTTTTAATTAATTTCAATTTAAAATTTCATCAACGTATCAGTAATCTTAACATACAAAAATTTTAATTTTTTTTTATAAATAAACCATTACATATGTGGTTGCTGTCTAAGATAAATCGATGAAAAAAAATAATATAATACCAAAAATAAATTGAATTTATGAAAATCAATTCATAATGAAATTGGGTACGATTTTTATCCAACTTTCTAGAATTTCGAGGAGCGGGCTAATACTAATTTGAAGTTAAAAGTCAGTTTTACATACTGTTTTATTTTTTTAGTGCGGACATTTTTTTTTTACAATATTAACTTGTCACTAAATTACTGAAGCAATGAATAAACTTTAACAAAGTAAATTTTGATATCTAATTACTAAAAAATTTATCATTTAATTATTTCAGTATTCAATTAATGTGTTGTTATAATGTTGTAATTACAGGTTTTTGAACAACAACAATTATACATATATATATACATTATCTTTTAAAACCTTTTGCAAATCGAATTGGCTTCAAAGGTGTCATATACCTTCAAATTGTTATACCAGTCAATAAAAAAATCAATTTACCTTCTATTTTTTTATATTTATATACATATATAAATACATAGTATATTTAATTAATTTTCGACAACTGCACAAGGTCGGGAATTAAATACATATATTATATACTATAATTTGTATATTTTACTCCACAAATCATATAGGCGTCTGTTTATACCTTTAATTAATTTTCCTTTAATTTTTTTTAATTTCAATTATCAGTAATGGCATATATATTTGTGTTTGTATATACATACAAATAAATATATAATCATCATGAGGAGACAAATAATTTATTTTTTATCCATTATGCATATTCATTTTTTTTTTTTTTGTTTTTTATTATTTAACATTTTGATAAATTGTCAATATTGAAAATTAAAATTTATTTACGATAAAAATAATTACAAAATATACGTATACAATTTCGCATATTATCCCAATTGACAGTTTTGTGTACTTACAAAAAAAAAAAAAAAAAAAACAGTTAAAATAAAAATAAGGAAAATATTTTTAATATTTTTTGTTTTTGTATTTGCACAATAATTTAATCCGATTTACTGTTATTTATTTTTTTTACATAATATGAGAACGAGCGTAAAAATAATTCGATTAAAATTGCAATTTATTACCTGTGCTATTTTGTCTATATATATCGTAAATTTATTGACAGAATTGATTTTTGTTATTGTTATGTTTTACTATTTTTATTGTTTTTAATCAATTAAATTGATTTTTCGAAATTATAAATACATAGTGTTTACATTCATACATTGGAAATTAGTTTTTTTTTGTTTATTAATTATAAATTCATGATTTTGTTATTATCATTACTTTTTTAATTGAATTTCATTTATTTATGTTATTTTAAAATTCATTTTCATATATATAGATTATGAGCATACATATATATGCATATGTATTTGCAAGTAATAAATTATATTTAAATTAATGAGTAATTATTATTTTGTTGTTGCAATTTTTTTTATAATTTAATGTGATAAATTAAAATATATATATATATATAGGTATATATGATATTATATATATAAAATAAATAAATAAATAACTTACATGAATTTGTTAATCTATCACGCCATGCCATTGGATTTGCAACTAATCCTTGTAAACCAGGCCAATATAAATGTGGTCTTTCAACAATATGACCCGAATGTGTTTTAATTGGACCACCTTGATTTTGTGATAGATATTGTGCCATACCAGCTGCTGCAGCTGCTATTGAAAAACGTGGCATGCCACCTGTATAAATATATAGAAAAAATATGTATTTAATAAAGTACAGTAAAAATAAAATTAATAAAAATTAAAGAAATAACAAACGTAGGTAATTTGTAATAACATTAAAAAATATATATATATATATATATAAAATTAGAAATTTCTTTTTTCAAAAATTTCTACTCAACTCAATTTTTTTTTTAACTGTTTATAAAACATAAGCAATTGCATTTTATATATATAGTTGAATATTTGTTTAAAAAGTGAGCTCTAAAGTGAAAAGTCATAGCACATTTAAAATGTTGAACTGTGCAAGTAAGGGTAGTATAATTTTCAGAATAAACGGTTGTGAGTTATAATGTATGCAATATGCATCATGGTGCTTTACTAGTTCATAGTAAACACACCTTGGTACATACTGAACTGTAACCGACTCCTATACATAAAGACTTAATGATGACTATATACTTATACATTTATCAACGAATAAATTACAAAATTTCCCTACAAAATATAAAATACAGATTTTAACAACATGTTGAACAATTTTGAATCTGTTATACATTATGTTATATTGTTGTGTTAAAACTGACTTCATTGAGATCATATACATATATATATAACTAACAATAGCAATAGCAATATTAGACCAAATATACAATAATGACAATATATTGTAGTTTGTGACAATACTATACAGAATCGAAATCTGTAGTATAAGAAAGCTGAAATCGGTCAAACTTTTTGGACATAAATAAAAATTAACAATTACTTATAACAAAAACATAATTAAATTTAGCTGTGCACTAGAGGGTTAACCCTTTTATAATATTGTATTGAAAAATTGCTTTTTACTACATTACTTTGTAATGGTATTGTACAACATAATAATATGAGCTTTCTCTTTAATAGAATTTTCTTAAATTTTTTAAGAGACAAAACAATAACAACTTCAAAAACCTAACCAAAATTCTTAGAAGTATGTGTATAGGTCATTTGAACTCTGAATCAAAGCTATTAACACTTCTGTTATATACATCAAGTTTTTCCAAGTTCTTACTTATCTAATCTGGATACATTTTTGGTTAAATTTAAAGCTAACCTTAAAAGTTTAAAATTAAAACTAAAACAAATAAAATTTCAAAATGTTAACGACATTTTGTTATAATTTTTGTTTTTAATTGTTCAAATAGTTGTTTTATGAGATTCGTTTAAATTTTTGAATAGTGTTTTTAAAATATAGGTTAGGTACTATTTCATATTTAATTCAATAAAATCAGATTTAAAATTTTTGCAGATTCAATCAACCTAATTTTATAACAATTAAATTTAAACAGACATAAAAATAAATTTGGTTTAACATATATTTTATTATACTATCCACCCATTTTTAAACAAATCAAATTTACATAAAAATTTAGCGCGTGAAATCAATAAAAAAAATAGATACAAAATTTATTGAAATTCAATTGTTTTACTTATTTTTCTCAATCAAAATTAAATGTTAATATTTAAATATATTTAACAAAAAAAAACTTTTTTAACAAAAATTTTATCTTAACGGTTCTCAAACTGTAAACTATTGATATATAAATATTGTTTATTAAAAATTTTAATTCATTTCGGTTGTTAGACCTTCGTCAAAAAAATTATGGTATTTTAAGATATTCAAAAAAATATATAGAATACCAAGAGAATATATAGAATATGTAGAATACATAGAATAATATATAAATATATAGAATACATATATGTATAGATATACCAAATTAAAATTTTAATTATATTTGTTAAACATTGTTTCAACTAAAGGTAGTTTTCCTCTTGATGGACGAACATTCGGACAACTTTTTTTTACACTATAATTGAAACACAAATACAATCAAAGAAAATTTCATGATTTACTCTCAATGCGCGAAGGACTGACATTTGTTATGTAGTCAAAAAAGGTTGACGTTTGAAAATATGTTTACATGCGTTGATATTACTTTTATTAAAAAAATTAAAAATTTTGTTAAGAGTAATAATGGATAATATAATATTGTAATATCGAAAAAAAATAAAATATAGCGCTTTGCTTTTATCTTAAAATATAAATAGTTTGTTAGAAACAAAATAATCTTATAATAAAAAACAAAATACAAAAAAAATACACTTCATATCTTTTTCTTAAAAAACATTTGAAATTCTATATGTGAATGCGTTCATTCATAAATCGAGATAGCAATAAATATTTATCAAATAATTATATATCTATCCTTTTCTTTTTCTTCGTCCTTCAGCCAAAAGTCAAAAATATTTTAACTAACAAATTGGATGAAGAAAATGCCCGGAGAGAATTTTTTGTGTATGTGTTGGTAAAATCAAATTTTTTGATTGGTTAAAAAATTTGTCCGGACGTTCGTCCATCAAGAGGAAAACCACCATAAGAGTCCATCATAAAATTCGATCAAATGTATATAAGATATGAACACCTCTTACTCATTTTTTTAATTTTAATAATAAAAACACTGAAATGCATTTCGCAATAATTTTTATTCTTCATTCTTTAATGATTTTCTTAAACTAATGATCAGTTGTCATAATCTTGATCTTACAACTCTTAGTGAGACTTGATTTTGTTCATTTAAACTATGTCAATAGAGTTAGGTATACATCTAATATCTAATATCTACTATACAATTTAATATACATACTAATCTAAAGTAAGCATATTTTGAACTAGAATTATTTCGTATAAAATTTTTGAGACGGGGCATATTCATATTAAAGGTGTTTAAAAAATTTTTGAAGTTGGTTTTAAGCTTAAAAAAATCTTGAAGCATGTACTTAAATGGCTATATACGAAAATATTGGAAATATTAGAAAATAAAACAAGCTCTATTTATACATGAATATATAATATATTATTATAACTATAGTGGCCCCTGTTGAGTAATTATAATTCAAGTTTAAGTATTAGCTTTTGTGTAAAAATTGTGTACCTAAAGGTTTTTTTTATTCAGAAAATCGCATGTTAAATTGAATGAATTAATAAATAAATGAATGATAGGGACGGAACAGATCTCTATTTCAAAATTTGAGTTTGTGTAAGTTGTTTTTCAATTGAAAATACTACTAATGAGTATTTTAATGCAATATGAAATGTACCGTGTTAGTCTGTTTTATTTGTTTTTCATTCATACTCCTAATTATAAGTTATTTTAAACCCGATTGTACAATTCAAGATATGGTACTCTATGAGTAGGAAAGTTTGAAAATAAAGTTAAAATTTGGAAAGCAAGCAAATAGCAGAATAAATTTAATCCAACAATCCAAGAACATTTTAAGAAAACTTAATATTTATCTTTACCCATACATTAAATGTACCTCATATACACTCTCTTGATATTTGTAAAAAGGATGGTGCGATATGGTGGTTTATTTTTTTTTTATTTTTTTTATTTTCCCTTATTTTTGGTGAATAAAATTTTTATTGTATAATTTTGAGGTGAATTTTTGACTAATCTATAATTATAATTGACAAGCATTTAAGGTCCTGCGCAGTAGACATCTTTTTATTTTATTTCGAATTTCGACTCTCCTACTCCTTAATGAACTTCTAAAATATATAATATACTAGCTTTGTAACCCGTCATAAATGACGGAAGCAAAATAAATCCTAGTTTCTTTTTTTCTTTCATTAGATTCTTTATGCCGAAATTACAGTACTTATGTTTATATCACTTTTTATTTATTTTTATTTATATTTATATTGGCCTAACACTAATCTTTTTTTTTTTATATAACAGGAAAAGAACTACCATACCAACAAATTTGTAAATAATGTTTGTATTTTTGTATGGAACTCACTTCCATTTAGTTATAATTCGTTAGTTGGGTTCCATTTAGTATAAATCATACCGTATTAGCGTTATTGTGGCCTCTGGGAGAGCAAATTTAAAAATGGGATCTTATTTTCATATAAATTTTGTCTTTTGTATATAGGGATCTTATTTTGCTATATGAATAAACTGTTATTATGGTATTGTGTTATTTTTAAAAAAATATTCAAAATTTTGTATCTAAATTGGTAAAATTTACAAAAAATACAAAAACATTTTCATCAATAATTTTCAATTTAAAAAAAACAATGTTTTATTATCCGACGTAGAAGTAGAGTTAATTATCCTATTCTACTTCTATCAAGCTCTATTGACTGAACAGTGAACCTGAACAGTGAAGTGAAAAGTGAACACTTAACACTGAAAATAAAAT
The DNA here is from genome assembly GCA_963942445.1 of Argyra leucocephala. Lineage (NCBI taxonomy): Eukaryota > Metazoa > Arthropoda > Insecta > Diptera > Dolichopodidae > Argyra > Argyra leucocephala. The sequence goes on along the minus strand of OZ012679.1, from coordinate 12,111,956 downwards.
AATATTTTTGGAATGAAGCATACAGAACATACAGAATACAGATACAGCAAATAATAAAAAAAAACAAAAAAAAAAAACAAAAATAATTTTTTTTGAGTGAAGTGAGTTACGCACACAATAATGACAAAAATAAAAGGTATAATGTATAATATTATACAATACAAATATGCTGATACACATGGATATTATTGTGTATAATTTTAAGTAATAAGAATAACCTTTGAGTGAATTATATTTTTTTTTTTTTGTGTTAAATGCTGTTTGCCTTTTGGTTATTATACCATATTAAACTATTGATTAAATTTCTATTAGTCCTTATTATTATAAATCAAAAAAATTGTTTATTTTATTTATATTATTATTATTATTTTTTATTTTTCCTTATTATTTGCGAAGAAGACTAAAATTAAATTAAAAAAATATAGTTCATGCAATCAATTTTTCCTGCAAAGGTTCAGCATGGTAGACAGGGGTTAAAAAAAGCACCAAAGCAATTTGTATATATATATATGCATTTGTATACATATGCGATTTGTATATGTGTTGGAGCGTTCCGTCGAACTTACAAACATCCAGATAAATGCAGAATAATATATATATATAATAAGATTGTATATAAAACAATAATGCGCACACAGTTGAAAATTTTTTACTCATATGATTTTATTATTCAGCAAATACATTATGCATATGGGAGATCTTATTAAAATAATAAACAAAATGAAACAAATCAGTTATTATAATTTACATTATGTACTTGCAAATGAATCTATGTACATGCAAAAAAAAAAAGAAAAAAACAATTTCATCTAAAACAAAAAATATAAAAACAACAAAAAAACAAGTCATTTGAATTCTTCATTTTTATCTTTTTTTAAGTAACTGTTTCTAAATTTTAGTTATTTGTAGTAATAATATAGTTTTTATTAAAATTATGTATTATGTAGGTATATATATACCTCTTTAATGACAAAATTTTTTATTTTTAGTAATTTTATCACTAAATTCCACTTACTATAGGGAATATATCGGAATCAAAGCCGTATATGAGGGACGTGTATTTATATGTGTCCTAAATAAAACTTACTAACCACGAGTGTAGTAAGTTCTTTTTATTAAACACGAATGGTTTCTGCTATATCGTGCGAAGTCTATGTCAGTACGTAAATTACTGTTTTTTTAAAAACTTTAAATTTGACTTCAACTTGAAATATAATTACTCAACAGGGGCCCCTAGTTACATTATAATATATGATTAGCAGCAAAACAAAAGGCAATACACATTCTATATATAACACAAGTATCGTAAATATAAGTTAATGTTCTTCAGCTTATCTGGAAACTTTTCTCTTGATTATAATTTTATGTTCCACTCGTTTAATTGCTCTAAGTTTCCTTTATACGTGAATAATTCTATTTTCTTCTCTGAACCATATTCGTGTAATAGCGACCGTTTTGTAGTAGAAACTGTAGATTCATTTAAGTATTTATAGGTTTAATTTTGGATCAAATACTTAACTGGTCTGCAGTAAGATAATAAAATAAGGTATCTTTACCACTTTAATTTGTATACTGTTCATCTCACATCCTTAAAACTGTTTATCATGTTAAACTGTTATGCATTTGTTCATTTCTAAGCTTCTCTATGGCTTATCTTGTTGGGGTGGTACTTATATGAATAAATTACAATCGTTAATCAGATTGAAGAAACATGCAATTAGGATTATCTGATGGTAAGAACCGATATTGTCCTAGTTTTCCTCTTTTTGAAAAATTAAATATTCGATATTATAAAAATTAGGTTTTTTCTTCAAAACACTAAAGATATTTTTTATTAGATCACGCTATCTATCTCAACGTTTAATTTTAAATTATAATCTTAGAATCAATAATTTAAATCTTGTTGTCGTACCAAGAGCACGCACAACCAATTTTTATCATTTTTACAATACCCTTGCTCACATCAGACTTTAATTTGTTACGACTGAATATTCGAGCTGAACGAAGATTGAATTCATTTAGAAAAACTCTAAAAATTTGGTTGTTTCATATTTAGTTTTTATAAAAACTTGTTTTCCAGTGTTAGAGTAAAATTTTGGTATAACAGTGAAAATAGTCGAATATTTTCCTTTTAATTTTACTGATATGCTTATCATACAGATACGCGTATTTCGTCTACTACTTGCAGACTTCTTCAATGTTTTGTACTCGACTAAATTTGAGATGTCCCAAATTGAACATTTTTTTGCATATAAATCAATAACTCGAACCAATTATCCTCATTGATCTTCATTGATTTAACAGGTATAGCTTAGCTTTATAGCATTTTACCTTATTCTATATATATTATTTTTATATAATATTAAACATATTTCTGATATTTTGATTGGAGACTAACTATACTACTTTTAATATTACTACTATGATATTTTTTTCTATGGAATTTTTACTTTTTTTGACTCATATTCTAGTTTTATAAAACAAATATTATTCTGATTGTCATTTTGGGTACTATTTTTTATTCTAATATTTTGTTATTTTACTATTTTACTATTCATTCTTTGTTGTTAACTTCTTTGCTATTTTAATTTTTAATGACTACTTTTTAAGCTTTTTCTTGATTTTATTTTTGAATTCATCATCATTGTTTTGTATTACCGTATCTGGTGAGGCATAAGATGGATTATAATGAATTACCTGGATAAAATTACATCACGTAAAATCACAAAAAAATATTCAACTGGTCCGTGTAAGTGTAAGATATGTGCTATATTATGCACAGTAAAATATAAATTTTGTTCATGTTAAATATACACAGTAAAAAATTAGTTCTTTCAATACAAATAAAATAAACGCACAGTAAATGTTGCTAATAACTGACTTTCGTAATTTGGAAAAAATTAAATATCCTTTAATATATCGTATTTATTTTAATTAAACCTACTAGAAGAAGTGAATATAGTCTATCTTTCCTGCAATATTGTAGAAAATCGTTCCAAAGTTTTGTGTTAAGCTTTCTGGAAAAAGGGGATAGTCTTATACGAGCTATATATATATATATATATATATATATATATATATATATATTGATTTAAGTATAATGTTATCCCCAAAGCTCTTAAAGATAATTTTAAGACCTTTTGAAGTCATTTTCAGATTCAATTAAGATAACCAAGGCAGCGTTTACACTTCAATATTATGTTGACAATATTTATTGATGAGAGAGAATATTGAAAAAATACTGATGTGTAAACACATATGGATATCAATATATATTGGGGAAAAAAAATAGAATTTATCCTATTTTCTTCAATATTTATTGAGAGAGACAAAATTAAATATAGCGAATAATGAAAAACTTAACAACATTCATATGTAAATTTTTTTATTATTTATTTTATATTAGTTTCGATGAATATACATACATATAAGAAAAAACTGACAAATAGTTTGATTGTTTAAAAACTGATGTGTAAACACAAATGTCTCTCTCTCTCTCTTCAATCTAATATCGTCAATAAATATTGAAGAATATTGATGTGTAAATGCTGCCTTACAGTATAATTTTAGTCTAAATTTGCTATGTGTTGTAGATTTGTTTATTATTAAATCTAATCCTTTTCAGAATGTAATTTTTTTTTGTTTTTATTTAATGTAAATTTAATTTATTTAACTATACTGTGATTTTTTTTTTTACTGTCAACTTAATTTATTTGCTAAGCTTTTATTTTTTTTAATGTGAATTTAAATTTTGAATTGTGCAAAATTTTTATTTAACTGAATTTTAATTACTGCATTTTTAACTTTTTTACTGTGCGTTTAATTTTCAGCATTGTTTTTTTATACATATATATACGTAAAAAAAATTAGGTCTATATAAATCATAGATATATTTCAAAATGTAAATCATTTGTCTATAATATATACTCAAACTACATGCGTATATAAAACTGATTATTTTCTACTAATTTTACAATTTTTTTAAATATTGAATTAATAATTAATTAATTTCTAATTAATTAAATACAATAATTTGTAATTAATTAATTAATTCCTAAATTCTATACAAATTCACCTACATATTAAAATAAAATATTTGTTTTCAATAATCTCATAAATCTCATAATTTTCACATATGCCAATTCCACCATCAGATTGACAACATTAGAATAAAATAACTAAAAACAAAAAAAAAAAAACAAAAAAAAATACAAAATACAAAAAAAAAGGTTTTTCTTAAATTGTTTTGCAAATTTCTTGTCATGTCATAAATCAATATTTTTCATCTATTCTTAAAATATGTAATCTTGAATAAAACGTGACTTGTCTATATAGGTTATAGGTACTATACTACGGTACTATATACACAATCACATATTAGCATATATTTTCTTTTTGGCATGGCAATTTATTTAAAACAAGGGTTTTTCAAAAGAACAGTTAAGAATGAAAAAAGGACAAAAAAAAAAATAAAAACAAACAAAATTTAATAAAAAGAAAAACAGAAGAAAACAACAAATCGAAGTGTTAATTTATGGTCTCAGCATGCGTAATCCGATTATATTATTTTAGTGTGTGTATTGAACATTTTTTCTGGACTTTTTATTTTTTTTTCTTAAATAAAAAACAACATTTTATTTAATGAATAGCTAGTGTTATAGAATTGACATTTCCGGTAACATAGGAACAAACATTTTATTGAAATTTAATTTGAATGAATTTTAGTTATGTTCAAATTTTGTTGCAATGCAATTTGAAATGCATACGTGTATGTTGTATATGGTAAGTGTAGTCCTGTCCAGTAATTTTTTTTTTTTTAAATATTTTTAATTTGTGTGTTTTTTTTTGTAAACTATAATATAGTGACTAAGCGTGATTGTAAACAATAATAAAATTATTTGCATTGAATATAATATGGATTTAGGGATTATGACCCATTTAAATTAGAATTTAAAAATATTTTTTTTTGCCTAAATTAATTTTCGGATTTGTATTTTGATTTTATTATTGTTTACTGATGGACAATGTAGATTAATTTTGAGAAGTTTTTCCGGAGGAGTTTGTTCCGGAGGATGTATACAATATATAGATGTACATATAGGATTATAGTAGATATAGGATTTATTTTTATATACATATTTAAGGCCTTCCGTCATCTTTTATAGAGGACAGTCATCTATTTTAACTCACTGTCATCTTTAAAATTTGTGTCCTCTTTATATCATCTTTTTTAAAGTCTCTCATCTTTTGTCATCTATTTTAAAAAATTACTCAATATTTGGTTTTGCTGTATATATAGGGCCTGATAGGGCTTTAGCTTTTGAAAAATAAATGGCAATACTAATTTTATTTTCGTAAAATTTTTGTGTAGAGGGTTGTCAGTTGTGACATTTATGTTCTTTTATATGTCCGCATGTTGTTGTTTTTAGTCTTCCAGGAACAAACGCAGCAGTGGAAAGAATGTTTTCGTTAATTAATGATATTTGGACGCCAGATATTTGAATTTAAAAATATTTGTAATTTGAATTATAAAAAAAAATTCTATAGAAATAATTTAATAATTATAAATTAAATTATTAAATTGTTTAATTTGTTTAGTTTTGTTAAAAAGTATAACATAAGGTATAATTTAAATTATTTACTTATGTTATACGTTTTTAACAAAAATAAATAAATTAAATAATTTAATAACTTAATTTAAATTTATTAAATTATTTCTATAGAAGTTTTTTTTTAATTCAAATATTGATTGCCTGAAATGAACTGAAAATTTATTTTTAATTTTTATTATTTTTAACTAATTTTAGGTATTACCATAGAGTAATCATATAAGTAGAGTATTCACGTAGAACAAAATTTGCTAGTCACTTTTTCAAATATCAAAATTCTGTGTTCACTCAAAATAATATTACTCAATTTTTAACTGCTTATAAGTTGAGCGCAATGTATTTTGTACTCATAAATAAAAAAAATTTGTGTACCTACTATCTATGAACATATTTATTTGTTATTATGCTGCCAACCAACGAATTAGAATTAAATGGAAGTGGCTATCCCATACAAAAATACAAACATTTTGTCCATATTTTTTTAGTACTTCTCTTTCTGTTTGGTTTCCAATTGTCAAAAAAATAATTTTTTCAGTGTTAGGCCAATATAGTTTTTTTAAGTAGAAAATTCGTAAAATCTTTGTGTATGAATAAAATAAAAGGAATCAAAATCAATCTTAATAAAAATAACAATGTTTTTTCAATTTAAACTTTCTTTTACTTTATTACCGTATTCTATTATTACACAGAAAAGTATTGCTGTTAAATTATTTGAAAAAAAAAAAATCATTCATGTTTCTGAAATATTGAAAATGTAGCAGTAGTGTGTAATATATGGATATATGAAATTTTCAAAAAGTACGAACACTAGCAATGAAGTAGGCAAAAATAAAATTTGTTATTGTCAAATAAATATTAAAAAAAGTCAATAAAACTTTTGATTTTTATTATAAATTGATAAAAAATTACAAATTTTAAGGAAAAATGGAACGTAAAAAGAAGATTTGTATCATTCCAGGCTGTAAGTCTCATTTGGAAAAAGAAAATTACGTGTCTTTACATATGTAAGTATTATATTTTACATCTTTTGAATTTTTAAAAACTTCTAAACAAAACAGTGTAGTATTAGGATAATTTAAATATCCGGACAAAGAAATTTTTTTTTTGAATATCATTTTAAATATTTATTTTGAATATATTGGATTATATATATATTTGAATATATTGGATATAATTTTAAAAAAAGTATATATATGTTTGTAGTTTCCCAAAAGACGATGGTTTGAAACAACGATGGATTGAAGGAATTCAAACTGCAAAATGGATACCAAATTTAAAAAAGCATAGTAAAATATGCTCTAACCATTTTGCAGTAAAAACAAGGATAGGAAATAAAATGTTTCATATTCCACCGAATTCCATACCAAATGATACAAATATTCATGAAAAACCTACTGTAAGTAAATTATTGAAATTTGTAAATATAATGAAGTTAACAAAAATTATTAAATATATTTCAGCTAATTGTTAATGAATCTGAAACAGACCCTATAAATCTAGCGTATGATACGATAATGACAGAGGAGCCGATGGTAAGTATATTATTGAAATTTGTAAATATAATGAAGTTAACAAAAATTATTAAATACATTTCAGCTAATTGTTGATGAATCTGAAAAATGAAGTGGAATAGGCCTCTTGGGGAAACCACTTTAAAAAAAACGCTCCTATTTCTTTACCTCAATGGTGGTGTGGAAAAAAGAAAATGTTTTGATACAAATATATTAATAACATATTATTTACATATTTATAAATATAGGATAGACAATCGGCAATAATAAGTTTATATAATTTTATATAATAAATATCAAATATGTAAAAAATTTTATAATCAATCTATTGAAAAAACTTATAGAAAAGAATTTAAAATCTAAAAAAAAGAATAAATATTTTAAAATTCAAAACTAGAAAGCGCTGTATTTCTCATATTTTTTTCATATATGTATTAATAATAAATTTTGATTAATTTATCCATTATTGTTAGATATTTTTACTCATCATATTTTAAAAAAATTTAAGTCAAAATACATACAAATCTAGGCATATTAAATTCAGAGCACTATCCTGTTTATTTATCAAAGTAATTTCCATTAAAAAGAGAGAAAATATATTGAACGAATATATTCGTCTATTTCTGTTTTTTGACAATCGGAAATACCAAAGAAAGAGAGGAATATACCCAAAACATTGGACACTTTTTTGTATGGATAGCCACTTCCATTTAATTCTAATTCGTTGCTGCCAACAGTGTCAACGATATAAAAGTTGTATGTATAGGTACTCAAATCTTGTATATATCGAATGTGCATGCTACGGTATATACATACTTCTTTATTTCGCTGTTCGCATTTCTACTTTACTTATGTGATAAAAATTTTTGTTCTAATTTTTGTTTGATAAAAATTACACAATGTGTGTATAAAAAACTATGCATGCATTTAAAGTCCTTTCAATAGGTAAAGTATTCACCACAAATAATATTACAAATCAAAGTACCTACATATTCAATTTTTTTTTAGAAATTGAAAGAATTCAAGATTATTGCTGGATTTGTTGTTATTTTGCTTTAATTTTTAAAATTTGAAGAATTAATATTTTTATTTGGACTTGGTCAATGTGATTTATGAAATTTGTGATTTCAAACTTTATAGAAAAAAAGGACAATAAAATTAATGTTGGTTTTATAAAATTAAAAATAATTCAAATAGATTTCTATTGAAAAGTATATTGAAAAGTAGGTACCTACATCTATTTTTAAATTTTCAGCAATTTCGATTTTGTTAATTTTGTCTGTTTCTTACCGTAGATAATAATATGAATAGTATATATATGAATACATAATATTTATTTATTTATTTATTTATTTAGTTTAGCTCAAACTTCATTACAATTATTATTATTAAATTTTTTTTTTTTTTTTACAATACAACATAACACATTCAATTTACAAATTAAAATTATATCTAGCTTAGAACTAGTTAAATACATTGAAATAAATTGCACACATATTTTTTTAATTACTACAGATTACTTATATAATTTAAGTTTTTGAGTCTGTTTCGAAAGTGTGAAGTCAATATAGTTTATGTGTTTATTACCAATTAGTAACATTCTATGAATTGGCTCATAATTGCCATAATTGGTTCTATGAAAACTTAATGTAAAGAAGTTTGTATTTCGTAGGCGATTATTTGAATTAATATTGATGTTATTTAAAATCTGAGGAGAAGCAATGTTTCCTTTAATAATTTCAGTAAGAAAAATAACATCCGCCACTTCTCGTCTTAATTTCAAAGTTTTCAAATGAATTAAGTTCAATCTATGCTCATATGGCGGTAAAATTAATGGATTTGACCATTGGAAATTACGCAAAGCAAATCTTAAAAAATTTTTTTGCACTGCTTCAATCCTGTTAATATGAACATCATAGAAAGGTGACCAAACTTGACTAGCATACTCCAAATTTGGTCTAACGAGACTAGAATACAAAGATTTGAGAACATAGGGATCGTTAAATTCCTTTGACCAACGTTTAACAAAACCTAGCATAGAATTAGCTTTATTGATAATATTACAAAAATGTGATTTAAAGTTAAGCTTTTCATCAAAGTAAACCCCTAAGTCTTTAATTGAGCTCGTTTTAGAAAGGCTCATACCATTTAACGAATAATTAAAACAAACCGGATTACGTCGACGTGTGTAACACATAAGTGCACATTTGTTCACATTCAAAAGAAGATTATTAGCTGTACACCATTTAAAGAAGTTATCTAAATCGCCTTGTAGGAGTAAAGCGTCTTCTAAAGAAGTAATTTTTTTAAAAATTTTCATGTCATCCGCGTAAATTTTCAGCTCACTATTAAGAATTACTGAACAAACATCATTAACCGAGATTATAAAAAAAAGCGGTCCTAAATGACTGCCTTGTGGGACTCCTGAATTAGCATAAAAAGACTTAGAAGTATTTTTTCTAAATAAAATACTATAAGATCTATCCATTAGATATGATTTAACCCATTTCAGAAAGAATTCTGGGAAACCAAGTATCCTTAATTTTAAAAGTATTATTGCATGTGGTAAAACATCAAAGGCTTTACTATAATCGGTATAGATAACATCCGTTTGAAAACCTGCTTCCATATTTCTCGTAAACGTTGAAACTGACTCAACAAGATTAGTAACTGTGGATTTTTGATCCACAAATCCATGTTGGTTGTGAACTAAAAAAGGTATAATATAACAATATAATTATTATGAATACAAACAAACAAACAAGCTATCAAAATTTAAAAAAGTAAGTAAAAAATGTAAAACTGGACATTTTATTCTTTATATGGATTGTTGGCTGTTTTTATTTCTTCAAAAATTATTTCATCTGAAATAGAAATAATATTTTTAACCAAGTTCTGAGAAAAGAAAACAAAACGGTATTCCGTACAAAGTTCACGATTTGTAATACATAACTAATCAATTTTATTCTTTTATTACTATTATTTTTAGATTTTTTTTCTTGATTATGTGATTCTATCATTGACCTATTATTGTATGTACATATCCTATTTCCTTCATTACCTTTGCGATTTAATTGTGTTTTTTTTTGTTTACATTTTTCTATATATATTTTTTATATTGAATTAGATATGTAAATGGTGAACACATATACGATATACACTTATATAAATCAAAAGTACATACGTATGTGTATACTCTTCAAATTATCAAACAATGCCTCTATACTGCTAGCCTAGTCACTGGGAGAGCAAAACTTTATACACAAAACTAAAATATAACTTAAAACGAAATCATAATTCGAAAAAAACCCGAAAAATCATTCTGTGAATAGGCTAGAAGTATAGAGGCATTGTATGAAATATTCTCCTCAATAAATAAAAAATTTTGAGTAAAAATAGTTGAGTTTCGAAAATTATATTTGAGTGTTTTGTGGTATTGAGTGAAAATGGGACGGCATTTTTAGAAGAAAATGATTAACAAATATTGTTCTACGTGAATACTCTACTTATATGATTACTCTATGGTATTACCTAATTTTAATTTACATTTAAATGTAAAAAAAAAATTAATATATGTATGTAAACTTTTATATACAATGAACTGAAATAAATTTTTTATTTTGTTATATAAATGTCATCTTTTTTCATTTCCAATATCTGGTCGCCTTATATATTATAGAATATACTGTAGGCTATAGGTGAAACATTATTTAAATTATATAAAGATTAAAACTCTATGGGTATGTTTTACAAATTTTATGACGGTGTAATAATCGAAATCGATTAAGATATTATTTAATAAAATTTGTGAAACATAACTAGAATTTTAATTTTTATTTAAGGATTTATTTTCATATATATTTAAGTGTTTGATAATAATTGCGTAAAACGTTAATAGAGGCTATACAAAAATGTCAAAATGATGCAAATTGCGAGAGTTCCTGCTGAATTTAAAATTTTAATTTCATCATCATCTATATTGGTTCTACAGCTCAGGGTGAGCCTTAGCCTCGTTTACAAATTTCTTCCATTCTACTCTCTTTTCTTTAATCCGTTAACTCTAATTTTTTCGACAGTGCTATATATTGTAGATAGTATTGTAAGGTACTCTGTCTAGTTAATTTTTTTGGCATCTTTTGCTCATTCATTCTCACCACATGTTCTGCTCATCTTAATCTTTTTTGTACCTAAATAAATTATATAATATTATAATGTCCATCAATTAGTGCTTCTACCTCCTCGTTTGATTTTATTTGGTAATCGTAAAAATTTTAATTTAACAAAAACCCAAAAACTACATTTGGGTAGCAGGGTAGATTTTTTGTTAGAAATATTAACTTAGGAGCTGTACCTTAGTAGATTGTCATATGAAAGAATAATAGATGGACTTATTTTTATATCAACAAATAATTGAGTTTCTCAATACAACCCCAAATATTCAATTGATCGTCAACCGTCAACATTTAATACCTATTTTGGATTAATAATGAAAATATTTAATTTTTTATAGTTTTATTAATTATAATTGGAAGAGATGTATATGTAAATTGTATTCCTCTGATATATTTTGTTCCTGGTATAATCACAATTAATGTATTAAAAATATTGAAAAGACTAAAAATATTTGATTTTAATTTTAAAAAAAAAAAATTTCTTTAATCTTTATATTTTTGTTTAACACAAATTTGTTTAAATATAATCATATTTCACCCAAGATGCCAAAATCAAAAAATAAATCAACACATTTTTTATTATATTTATTAGAAATTTGTTGAGAATCATCATCATAATTCATGAATCATGATGAATATCAAAAAATTAACAAAATTACTAATTAGTCATGTATGACTAATTGTATATATATAATATTAATTAATTATTATATATTTATACGTGTGAATATCATCTAATCAAAATTTATAGATTGTAAGATTCACTTGAATAAAATATTAACATGGAGGAAATATATTTAAGCCAACTACACCACCAAAAGTTAAAAAATTCATACTGGTTAATTATAATTAGCAGGAAATCTAAATTTTTTCTATATAAAGTAAGCTCCTAGTCTATAAATTTACATACAGAAGCAAACATTGTTTTACGATATTGAACTGTATGATGGGTCAACAAAAAATTGTAGGACAATAAAATTACATATACCAATAATAAATTACAACATTTAATTAAATTAATTTGAATTTTGTTTGTTTTGTTAATATAATAATGTAATATATAAGTATAAATTTAAATTTAATATTATAATTCACAGATTTAAATTTACAATTAAATTACATAAATGTTTTGTAAAATAAAAATAAATTTTATTTAGAAATCCTATCAATTTGATAAGCTTTATTGAGCAAGTATATAACTCCACATAACGCTGTATATAACTAGCATATTTACAATTAGTATATATATATTCTGTTATAAATTAACTTTATTAATTAGAATTTTAAAAATAAAACACCTTATTTAAAAGCTAATAAAACAATTTTGTTGTGTGGCTATAAAGTATCGAAATACAAATTATAGAACGTTTTTAATCAAAGGTATTTAGATCAAACATTAACGCGACTTAGTATGTTCGGAACTCATCAATCAGAAATGACTTAAAAAAAATAACCAGAAAAAATAACTGCTTCAAGTAAAATTAATTATTTCAGATTAAATATAACATTCAAATGCGCTGGTGGTGGAAAAATTATTCAAATAATCGATTCATTCACCATATTCAGCCGATTCAGGGTTAAGTGACAATATTAGGCTGTGTATTAACCTAATTAGGAATAAGAATATATTTGGTGAAATATATAATATCATTACAAGCCAAGTTATTTACTATATATACATATATATAATTTAATAAATTTAAATTGAAATTGAAATATATATCTTTAAAATTGCATAGTATGTACATTTTATAGTAAAATTATTTAATGAATATCAAATCTAGATTTCTGCTAAATTTCTAAAAAAAATTGTTATATAGAATCTAAATAAACGTATATAAATGAAAAAATAAAATAGAAAATAGAAAAAATATATAGTTATAAAATTAGAAATATGTTGATATACACAAATATAAGATACATATACACATCACTGATGGCGTTTAATTTAAAGTTTATTATGTCTTTAATAACTTTAAACAATTAGCTTATTACTATATAAGCTTAAGAATTAATTTATAATTATATGTTTTATTTTAAATATTTATTTATTTTAATTTATTTGCATTATACATTAAAACGAACATTTTTTTACTACAGTATGTTTTATAGTTCAATTATGTATACGCTATTCAGATATGAGGAAATGTCTATCTCAAAGATATCAAAGTTATATACAAAAATTACAAAATAAATCAATAAAAAACTTATTCGACTACAAATTAAGAACCTCTAACGCAACCATAGACTGCTACCAAATTCTATTCTTGTAAGCTGACAACTCATATCATACTTGATAACTAAAAAAAAAAATATTAACACAATCATCATCACACCACAATCAATTCAATCATTTAATGGCTACCACAACTATAATACTAGAACAGTTGATAATATAATTAGAATAATTTCGTTAAAAGTCAGATTCAATAATCATGACGCCATTTACAATTTAATGAAATGCCTTTAGAAATAAAAAAAATTAATAAATACTATTTGACATTAATATATAGTTTAGACTTTAATCTGTATTTTATAGTATATTAATTAATGAATTTTTAAAAGATCTACACTTTGCGTTAACTGATTATTATTAATATTAAAAATGGAAATTTTTGTTTTTATACTGATTTATATATATTAATTATTGTTGTTGATAAATTGTATGATTTAGATTTAAAGATTAGATTTAAAATTCATTTATTTTCTTAAATATAAAATTTTATACAAACTACATCAAATTAAAATTGAATATTATCAAAACATAAAGCTCTTAAATCTAATAAACTAATATAATAAATTCAATAAAATTAATAAAATAAAAAAAAAACTATAGTTTATTAGAATAGTTAATAGGAACAAAAATAATAATATAAAATTCAATAAGAAATAATTTAGTAAAAATAACAAAACTTTATATATATATAAGAAAAAAATAAGTAGGATCGTTCGAATATATTCCAAAGAATACGTGTTGAATGAAACAAACATAAATGAAAAAAAAAATATAAATATAAATGTTGTAGCGGGGTACTAAAATCATAAGTAATTACAAATTAAGATTAGACAAAATAATTAAGAAAAAAATAGAATTAATAATAAAATTATAGAATTAAAAATAAAATTAAAAATAGTGTAAACAATGTATCAAAAAATGTAAAGAAAAAAGAAATAACAAATAAAAAATGTATGAAAAGCTTAATATTGAAGTAAAAAATTTACAAGTATACTATAAGTTCAAGCAAAATTAAAGAATATAATATAATTGAAGTATGAAGAGAAAACCACATTTAATTATAATACATACACAAAACACTTATTTAATACAAGTTTCCACCATTAAATAGTGATTCAATTTGAGAGTGATCGAACTGAAATAACCAGATTTTCAACTGTCTAAGAAATGAGTATAGAAATTACATTCACTTCTGATGTAAATTGGTAGTCTATTAAAAATTCGTGGTGCCATATTAACAAAGCAATGCGTAAATTGTGTTGTTCTGGCCATTGGAACAGCGACATAATTCAAATAATTAATACGTAGGTTGTAAGTTGGCGTTAACCTTTGATCGAGGTAACCGGATCTAATGAAAAAATTTTTCATAGTTTTGTAGATATAGAGATGTCTGAGCGGCAAAATACAGACTCTTTTGAAAAGTGGGAAACTAGATGATAGACGATTAACACTAAGCATGGTTCTTAAGTAATGTTTTTGGGCTAGGAGAAGTGGGCGAATTATGTTATTGTAAGATCACCACCCCAGCAAGCTAAACCATAATTCAACTTGGAATTGAAAAAGGCGTAGTAAAATATATTTAAAATTTCCAACGTACTACATTTTCTCAAATGGTAGCCGTAACGAACAATTTTATTTAAATATTTTTTTAAATTATGAGTATGTTCAGACCAATTTAATTTATTATATTTATTTATTATAATATAATTCCTAGCTATTTGAAAGAGCTAACATTTTCAATATAAAAACAGCCATTATTGCAGAGGACAGAATCAAAGTATGACATGTTTGAGGTTGGAGAAACAAATAAAGGAAAACGTTTACAAACCGGCGAGTGATAAGATAAATCGCTAATTTCATTACTATTACAAGAAGTTTTGAAAAACATTAACTTATATGCATAGTTATTTACGCTGTACTTGTGTCTTGTGAACACTCTATACAAGCGATTTTGAGAAAAAAAAACTCAATAAATAAAAAATAAAATAAATGTCTCTATAATATGTAGATATTGAGTTCGAAACGACAAAAATTACGATATATGACTCTAAAATATTAATATAGAGAATATAAAGAAAACTAAATTAAAATTAAAATGATTATCTATAACTCACATTATATAGAGTTTTTTATCTTTAAATTTAAATAAAGGTACAAATAGCAGAAATTAATTATAATAATAAAAAAATTCAATATTTATTGCTCCTGAATCCATACATAATATGTACAAAGTTTACAAAATTGGCTATGTGTATGTGTTTCAACATTTTTAACAAAAATTTGGCCTTTTATCACTCTTAAAACAAATCTGATTATAAAAAATTATTATTAATTATTAAATAAAGCAAGCAAATCTCAGCTAAAAACATTATATTAAATATTTAAATATTTTATTTAAAACAAAAAAAAATCTGATCTAAAGTTTATTAAACAGTTTCATTAAATTCGCACTTAAAAAATCTGGAATCATATTCCCTCTGATATATGTTTCTACGCTTGACTTATACATTTTGCAATGATTTGAAGAAAATTTTAATACCTTTATTATTGATCTTCCTATAATAGTAATCTATTTCACTTTTTTCTTCCAAGTTTAACCTATATCCTATATCCTATTCAAACCAAACGGTACGTATTTTTCTAACGGTATTTTCCTAACGCTTTAAATGTTTATATATATAATATACAAATATGTACCATGATTATTGATGTTCGTGTATTATTCGAATTTTCTCTGATGTATCACAAATTCACAAAAATAGTAAAATAATTATACTTTTAAAATTTGAGAATCACTGAATTTGTGTATAATATATATAATTAAACTAACCAAATTTAATTATATATTTTAATTATATTTATATAGTTGATTTTAATTTTATTGTAAAATAATTATGTTTTTTTTTTATATTATATTATATTGAACATAATATGTATATTTTAATTTAATTCTGATGAGCTTAAAAGTCTTCGTTAGTAACATATATTTATTTTTAAGACATACATATTATATAGTTTTAAAATGTTAGGTATTTCAATGAATAACTAATTTTATTACAAAATAAATTTATATAAATATAAATTTTTTAAAACCTTTACATCATTTTACTTTTAATAAAAAGAGCAAGTTCGATTTATTAATTAATATTCAATCTTGATACATAGATATTTTATATCACCATTGTATCTATAAATATTATTATTATTTGTGTTAACAAACAAAATTATTTTCAGGAATTGTTTCGTTCATTATAACACTACTAGAACTCATCAGTAGGTATTTATAGTGTTAGACTACCTATATACAACTCCTGTTCATAATTCATAATTTTATTAATTTTATTATTTCCTTGTTTCCTTACACAAACACGAGCACATTTTACATGCTTTATTTGTTAATTAACAATTTTTTTTTATCATTCTTAACTTATATTTAAAACTTATATGTTAAGTATAAATATTATAACCAATTATTTGTGATATAATTATAATAATATAAATAAAAATCTAAAAAAATGACTTATAAATTGATTGCAAATTTTAAATTGAAATTTTGAAAAATATTTGTTTTCGCTACGTCTCCTTTTAAATATCTATCATTTAAAAGAATATAATAATGAAAATCGGTTTTAAAATGGTTCTGATATTTGTACTTTTATATGATGTTGGAAATATTTAGAGGATGATGATTTAGAGATTATATGACTTTAAGAAGATGATTTAGAGGAACAAATATTACCCTTAGAGATATACATTATGTACCTATACCATAATAATAAATATATTCGCTCTTCTGCTGCAAGAATGACATAACTCAAAAATTGTGATTAACAAAAATTCAAAATTTGTTATTAACAAAATTATCCTCATAGAAAACAAACTTTTTTTGATTAACTTTGTTAAATTTAACTAATTAACTAATTTATATCCTTCATATTTTCACCTAATTGGTTTCATATACTTATGTTAATAAGGTCAATATTTATTTTTTATAAATCACATTGTAAAATTATTGTTAAGTTATAAGGTAAATAAATATGAATTAAATAAAGAAAAAAAAAAAAAAAAAAAAAAACAAAAATGGAATTAATTAAATATTTTAATATTATATTTAACAAAATTTCTTTAATTGGTGATAGTATATATAGTTCTCTCTCAATATCATTAGAGCAAAAAAATAAATATAATATTTTAATACTTTCAAATTCGATTTACACAAAACTGCAAAATTTTGAATTATTTCACTGTTGCAGTAAATGAGCAGTAATAATTAATTTATTATTAAGTTGAATAATTAAATTTAAAAAATTATAGCTAATAAATAATTTTTATTTAAAAATATTTTTTTTTAATTTATAAAACAAATTTTAATTAATTATAACCAGAAAATATTTATAATAAACAAGTTTAATTTTAATTTAAAAAAAAAGTCGATAATCATGGTAATCAAAATTTAAATTGTATCCATAATAAAAAAAAATAATAATAATAATAATTTAAGAAAAAAATTAATTTAAATTTTATTACGGATATTATTTCAATTTTGTTTATCTCTTCTTAAATAATTCATATTAAAGTTTATTCACAACTATATTAATGAAGACTTAACTGTAAAATAAGTTAAAAATTAAATTTAAGAGTTAATTTTTTGAAATTTCAAAACCTAGAAAGATCTTAATTAGAGCTAAAAAATGTTTCTGAAACTTAAAATTATATCCCGCATTTCGAAATGGTAAAGGTCAATCTGGTATGACCAACTGTAATAAATAAATAAATAAATCCCATATTTCGATTTATATCCCACATTTCGAAAGGGAAAAAGATCAATCTGGTATGACCAACTGTCATAAATAAATAAATAAATAATATACTAGACTCTAGATATTATGTTTTAGTGATTTTTTAAAAATCTTGATCAATTTTGGTTATTACACCATCGTTAGAAGACTGATGTCTATAGAGACTAATAACTTTAAATTCATTGGATACTGAAAAATATGAATTTGAAAATGATAAATTGAAGCTGAAACAACTGTGACAGAGGAAAAAAATTCATTTCAATTGAAGCATCCGCATATGCCGGTAGATCGTACAAATTGGAAAGGAAGGATATAAACTCCTTTTTTGTTATGCAATCAATGAGATTTGTTATATTCTACATTAGTTATATATTTTTTTTTTTTGATTGTATGATTATATGTACATTTTTTTTGTTTTATTTAATATTGATTACTGGTATTGACACAATTGTATACAAATTAAAAAATATTTAAAAAATTCACACATTCAATTTTTATATTTTATACTACTCTAAATTAATTTAATGTTCTTTAACGGTGATATAGACAAAACATTAGTTTTGGTATAAAACATCACAGAAAAATCCATATTTAAAAATAAAAGTAAGATACTTACAATCTCAAGATTACATATATACATATATATATACAATTATTATATATCATAACATAAACAAAAAAAAAAAATATATATATAATTGTAACATGTATATATATAAAATGTATTATAATTGTCTGGTATTATATTATAAAGGGACAACATAAGTATAGGTAAGTAGGAGATACTGATTATTTCAATGTAATTTAATAAAACTCTATAAAAAAAATTTAATAAAAAAATTAAATAAAAAATTAATTAAAAAAAAAGACTAACATTTCTAATATATAAACTATATGTATAAATTTTAAACTTTAAGACGGAAAATGTTAGTTTGAAATTGAAAAAAAAAATTAAAATTATGAACTAAAAAAATAAAATAATAATAATAAAAAATAAATTAAGGATATATATTATAACAAACCTTAAAGGTGGTTGATAAGCTTACAATAAAAAACTTATAATTCAAAATAAGTATAAGTATAGGTATATTATTTAATGATAAATAATTTAATAACAAAAATATTATATTTCAACTGTAGAATCTTAGATTCACTTTAACTTGTTTAACTATCGATTAAAAACTATTCTAGAAGTAAATATACACTCATTCTATATTATGCAGATTAGATATTAATATAAAAATGATTTCACTGTACTTTAAAACGAATGATAGTCACAAAAATGTTATCTTAATAAAGTTATTTGTGAAAATAATAAATTTGTCATTTACATAAAATGGGGTGGATCGATATCTAACTATAGATACGAATACATGGTGTATTATATTCATATTTAAATTTTCATTTTTATATTAAACTATAGAAAATTAAATTTTTTCATTCAATACTTTTAAAACAATTAAGCATAATAGCAACAATTAATTTTATATCTATTAATTATTTCATACCGATTCTAATATACCGTCGGTTGAAATAATCTGATGTTAATATCGATTGATTGTGACATAGAAAATTAATTTTAAATCAAATATAATTTATCAGGTATAATTTTGAAATATTATATTCAGTTATCGAAACCGATTGACATCAATTTTGTATATATATCAATTTTGTATACATATATATATAATTATTCGTTTGACAAGGGTCAACTCTGCAAACTATAGTGTAATTTGTAATTATTAACTATAGTAAATAATGTTATATATATGTATTAACATATAGTGTAAGTATATATAGCAATAATTTTTATAAGCAGAAAATGTAATGTAAGCATATACAATATATATACACCAGTATATCAAAACTAATCTTTACAAGAGACAATCTATTGCCCAGATAACTTAAAATAAAATTAATTAGGGTTTGCATAAAGAAATTACGTTAGCCTAAAATTGCATAGATTCATTAGTTATTATTCAAATAGATATGTATACGTCTATATAATGAATATCAAATAAATAGGATCCACAATTTTATTATAAACTTCATTATGAGTTATCACAGTAGAGCTAAATAAACCTTGGAAGATGGTTTAGGTGTTATATTGAATCTTTAACGGGGCTTTTTCCATTATTTTGACCTCAAAAAAATATGAAATGTGTTTTACTATAATGGGGATTGAAAAAAGCTGGTCCGGTCTGGCTTATACCTTTAAACTTATTACAAAAAAAAAATATTGTTTAGGCAATCACTATCCATAAAAGTCCTATTTATCTCTTATTTATACTGACACTTTACGAGTATGTGCAAAACAAAATGTAAAAAAATGAAAAATCATTATCCCAGTATTGAAACGAATTTAAAATATAAACAAAATGTGGGCCAATTTTTTTGCAATAGAAAAGGATAAGCAGAAGCTTCTGTGTTAGAAAATATAAAGTTTTATAACACTCGAACATTTTATTTACCTATATATGGATAGTAAAGGTTATGTTCAAGGACTAAATTTGCTCCTTCTAATTTTATTTTATAGTATAGATAGGCTACGAACAAAAAAATGTAAAATTTACTCCAGGCAATGTTAACAGAGACTCAATAATATATGATATGGTGTAAAAGGCCCGTTAACAAAACGAGAGTGATTTGATGTTTAAATAACATTAGCTAGAACTCTCACTTATTGACAAAATACACAGATCAAAGGCTATAGTGAATAATAGATTAAGTTAGGCTAAGCTATATAAAGTATACCATATAAAAACAAAATTAATTATAGTATACCTATATTATATTTCAAACGTAGGTTATAATTGATTTGGTTTGGTCCAATAATTTTTCACCATAAAATTTTGTAATGACACAATACATAAGAAAAGTATAAATAAAAACGATTATAATTTTTCAAATTGATTTGAGATTAAAAATAAAAAGCTTAGACCAAGCCAATGTCTTCATGCTAATTTTAGGTATATATAAAGTAAGTGAAATCGTTTTTATAAAAATATTTCATGTTACGGTATTACAAACGGTAAGTCAAAGCAAAAGTTAATATAAACAAAACAGATCCAACTATTGAGAATCTCATACTGAAGAAAATTTATCCGAGACCCAAAAAAAAAAAAATAGCAAGCGACGGTGTGAAAAAAGATTGCAACTACAACCTATATACAGTCCATACTACCGCCGGAGAAATATAAAAAAAAGTTAAAAAATGTATACCAATTTTTTATTCTTATAGAAAATTTAAATCAAGTCAAAAATAAATCATTAAATTTTAATCTATGTTATATTGATGGTAGGATTCAATCCTGCCTTATAATAAAATTTAAATTAAATTAAATTAAATTAATCTAATTTTTTTAAAACAAAAATTTGTGATAACTTTGATTAGTTTATAATTGCCAAAATGGTTTGTGCAATAGGATGAATTCCTCTATATACTCATAAAGTCTATGAATAGAAATTAAAAAAACGCATTACACTGTCACTTCACTATTAAACAATTAAAATGAATTATACATATGTTTACATATATATATATATACATTTTTAATTAAATAGAAAAAAAAATAATTAAAAATTACCTGCAGCTAATGCACTTAATCCAGCCGATGTTACAGGTGGTGGTCTTGATAATATTGTATCAATACCATGCGGATTTGCTGTAATATGAGAATTTTGTTGTGTATGCCCGGGTGATGATGATGATGACGATGATGTAATACCATTATTATTATTGTTGTTATTATTATTATTACTATTACTATTATGTAAATTAATTGAAACACCGTTATTATTGTTACTATTATTATTGTTATTATTATTATTATTATTACTATTATTATTACTACCAGTTGTTATTAAACCATTTGTTTGATGATGTTGATGTTGCTGTTGCTGCTGCTGATGATGAAGATGTTGTTGTTGTTGATGATGATTTTGATGTGCTGCTTTCATTTCAGTCATTGAATGTAATGCAGCTAATGGTGGTCCTAAGAAACTTAATGGTAATTTATGATCTAACATATCGTGTGGATTATGTGATAAATGTTGTTGATGTTGTTGTTGTTGTTGTAAAATTTTATTTGTTAAACTACCAACGGTAAATGATGATTGTGATGTTGATGATGATCCTATTGGTGAATTATTTAATTGATTATGATGTTGTTGTTGTTGTTGTTGTTGATGTTGATGTAAATTTTGTTGTAAAAGTTGTTGTTGTTGTTGTTGATGATTATGATGTTCATAAAAATTACGATCATGTAATGAATCAATACTATCAGCACCAGGATGTATTGGACTATTATGATTTATATCTTCAATATCAGGTTCTTCACTACTTTTATGACTAAATGGATATGATAATGTACTATCAACTGGGCTACTATTATCGTATTTACGTTTACTTAAATTAATATTATTATTATTATTATTATTGTTATTATTTAAGTTATTAATGTTATTATTATTATTGTTAATTAATTCAGGTGATTCACTGCTATAACGCGATGATGATACCGAAATTTGATGATAAGGCGATATATCTGATGTTGAACGATTATTATTATTATTATTACTACTATTTTTTAAATTTAAATAAGTATTGTTGTTATTATTATTATTTACACTATCTTCAATATTATTATTATTATTATTTAAATTATAATTTGTTTGACATTCTGATTTTGGTGTTGATGCTGTTGAATTATTATTATTATTATTTTGTTGTTGTTCTCTATTACTATTATTATTATTATTGTTATTATAATTATCATTAAAATTATTATTATTATTATTATCATTCAATCGATTTATTGATGGTGGTATTGTTATTATTGGTATTGTATTATGTTGTAATAATAATGATGATGGTGATGATGTTTGTGGTTGTGATGATGATAATGGTGGACTACCACTATGTCGATAAAATGAATGATTTTCACTATTATTACTATTACTATTATTACTTAAATGAAGCATGTAAGAATTTAAATTTATAAAATCACTATTTGATTTATGAAAATTTTCTAATTCAGTAAAATATTTATCACGTAAATTTATATTATTTAAATTAATTTTATTTAATTTATTTATATTATTATTATTATTATTATGATTTAAATTTAATTCAAAATCATTTAAATCACTTTTTTTATTATTATTGTTATTAATTATTGATGTTGATAATGGTATTGTAGATGATGATGATGATGATATTGATGGTGATGATAATGATGATGTTAATTGTTGAAAATTAAAATGTTGTCGTCCAATATTTAAATAATTTATATCAATAGTTTTTTGTAATTGTTGTTGATAATTATATTGTTGTTGTTGTTGTTGTTGTTGATGAACAATAGCAGCAGCAAATGATTTTAATTTTATATTTGAATTTAAATTATCATTATTATTATTACTATTATTATAACCAACAATTTTCTTATTATTTATTTTATCAAATAATGTTAATTGTTGTTGTTGTTGCTGTTGTTGATAATATTGTAATTCTTTTAATTCATTTAAATTATATTCATTTAAATAATTTTCATCATTTTCTAATTTTAAATGAATATTATTATTTGTTAATTTTTCGTATTGAATTTTTTTGAATAAATTTGTAGGGCTATCACAGCCCAATATTTGTAAAAATTGACTACCCAGATTGATTTTATATGAAATTTTTAATGAAAATTTATAAATATTTCTGTTATACCGATATAAATAATATGAACACACTGTTTATTTATTATTTATTTAATAATAATAAATTTATTAAAACTATATATATATATATATATATATATATATATATTTTAAACACAATAATTTGATTGTTAAATTCAAAAATTAAATAAAATATGTATTTTAAAACAAAACAAAATTAAAATAAGTTTAATTGGATTGTCAAAGATAAATTTAAATATTATAGATTGGTATTAAAACCAACACGAGTCTAATTAGTCAAAAAGTCAACACGAGTTCAATTGGATTGTCAAATACAAATTTAAAAAAAAGTATTAAACAAAATTATTCCAATCAATGTTCCACTGATGGGGTGATGATGATAATGATTATGATTAAATAAAAAGATTAAATTTTAATTTGTTATTTTTATTTTATAAATCAAAAATTTATTTTTAATTCATATTTTTATTTTTTATTTCCGGTTAATTACTTATTTTTAATTTTTTAATATAAATTTTTGTTTTAAAATTCCGATTGTTAACTTTGTTAATTTCAATTTAAATTTTTAATCCATATATTTGTTTTGAATATTTAATTATATTAATAAATCACACAATTTTTGTATTTATTTAATTTGTTATTATTTAATTTATATTTTAAAAAAATTATTTATTTGCACATATAAATTTTTATATACCAATATATTATTTATCAATTTGTTTTAAATTTTTTGTTTTATTCTTAAATTTGGTTTTTATGCACTTTAATTTATTATTTTTCAATAATTAATATTTATCAATTTATTTTAATTTTTTGTTTTAATCTTGAATTTGGTTTTTATATAATTTAATTTATTATTTTTACTTTAATTTAACTTTATTCAATTTATTTTTCCTTTTGCAATTCTTATTTTTAAGCAATTAATTGCTTTAACTGAAATTTGTTTAACAAACAATTTTTTGTTTTGTTTTAATTTACTAAACAATTTTTATAATTTATATTAATTTATACATATATATATATATGTATATGTATATATTAATTATTTTATAATTTAAAAACAAAATTGAAAACAAAATATTTGCTTTTAAGATTATATTTTTTTCTTCCGATTCACCTGTATTTAACTACTTGACTACCTAAACGTGACTAATTCATTATAGGCCTATCTTAAATAAAATATTTTTTTGTGTGTTTCTTATTTTCAAATTTCAAATTTATTTATTTTTTATTTTTTATTTTACTTTTATTATTTTATATGTAATTTTTTGTTTTATTATTTTTTATTTTTTTTTTTTTTGTTTAAAGAAAATCACATAAAAATTGAGTTTTAAATTCTCTCTATATATAATATACACAGCTACTGTGTGTGTACCAACAAAAATCAAAAAACCAAAAACAAAAAAAAAAGTAGAAAAAATCCTTTTACTTGACTTTATCACGATTTCATATATGCATGTGTATTGCATGGATAAATTTATTTTCTATTTAAGGATATACCAACATATATATATATATATATAGATATATTATGTAGTATGTAGAGCGATGGAGAGAAAAAAAAATTGATTCTCAATTTTAAAATTAAGTGTAAAAAACTATACAAACAAATATATTAGAATTAAATATGTATTTAAATGTAAATAAAAATTTGTGTGCAATTGGTATATAATGAAGTGATTTGATTATTAATGGAAGTAGTATATAAGAATATTGTATGAAAAAAAAAACGATTATACAGTTTATTAATATAGATATTTATTTACATATTTTGTATTGTATTGAATACATATTACAAAAATGGACTTCGTATTAAGATTAAATATCCTTGTAAGCCAATACACAATAATTTTTATTTTAAATTCACTCGTAATATATAATATATAGTTTTTGTATATACCTATATATTCTTAAAAATAATATTTTTATTTAATTTAATAAAATAATTATATAAATATAATTGTAAAAAAATATTATTACTTATTTATAAATTTATTTACTTATATTTATATATTAATTATTAAATTTATTTATTTATATATGAATTGTTATATATTAATGTATATAAATACATTTATTACTTATTTATATATTAATTGTTAATTATTTAAATATTTGACAATAAAAAAATTAATTATGTTATTCATAAATTAACAAATTTAATTTAACAAAAAAAAGATCATTAATCAATTAAAATTGCAACAATGAGAGCTCTCTTGTATAAATACCGTTAATTTACAATAATTGCAAAATTATTTTTTTAATATATATTATTAATTATATATATACATATATTGTATATATTTATTAATTTTTTCACTACCGATTTGATATTTGAAAAATTTTTTTTTATTCCACAATCCAACTTCTTGTTTTTTTTTTATAATAATATATACTGTTAAAGCTACAAACAAATTTTAACGTACATATCACAATGATGATAAAAATTCGACTACCCTTTCAGTTATCGTCGCAAAGCAAAATTTAAAAATATAGGAGGTATAGTAGGTACCTACTACAAACAATCACAAATGATTTCTTCACTCGTCACAACGCAATGTAAATTTTTAATTATTAACTCGCTTATACAAAATATCTACCGATTTAAGTATATATACAAGTACATATATATTTATTTGCTTGGGT
Source organism: Argyra leucocephala (assembly GCA_963942445.1). Taxonomy (NCBI): domain Eukaryota; kingdom Metazoa; phylum Arthropoda; class Insecta; order Diptera; family Dolichopodidae; genus Argyra; species Argyra leucocephala. The sequence continues at coordinate 12,085,295 of OZ012679.1, read as the reverse complement.
ATTTGTTGGATAATAATAATTTAAAAAAAAAAAAAAACAAAAAAAAATCTTTTGATCACAAAATTATTACCATATTTATTTGAAAAAATCAAATTCTTATAAAATTATATTCGTTAAATGCAAATGTATATATATATGGACTCAATATATATATATAGTAATTGATATACACACCTATACTTATATAAAATTAATGCATAATATTATGTGGATATAGAAATAGAGTATAAAAATGGAGTGAATAACTCTGTTATAGATATATGGTTATATGAATAGTAAATGTATAGATATACGATATATATATATATATATATATATACATATATATATATATAACGTTGGTTTTTGTTATTGTTTTTTTTCTATATTAATAATATTGTAAACTATATTAATTTGTTTAAATTGCATTATAAATACATAAATACATTTACTTATAGGTAATACCAAAGAGTATATAATATATATATATATATTATAAGATAATATATATATTATATGTTCTTTGGTATGTACATACTTATATATTATTTGATATTTCGGTATATTATACTGCTATATATAGAGAGTATATGTATAGAAGATACAAAATATAGAATTTGTTATATATAAAGAGATCCTACTGTGTAAAATTATATTTATTCGACTTCTATACAGGACGGATATATGCATATACTGTCGGGTGTATAATAATATAGTTCTATACAGGATCTATATATGCATTGATGTATAGTTTATGTACTTATTTAACCAACTTTATAATGTAAAATTTTCCAAACAATAATTAAAGAAAAAAATTTGTAAACAAATGTTGTTAAAAATTATATTTATGTACCAATATAGAAAATTAAATATGTAAATAAATATATGTATATATAAATATCTATATTATTAAAAGTTTATTTAAAAATTTATTCAAGTTTATATGACTAGTATACATTTTTTTATTTTTTGGAACAATATTAAGTTCTAATTTATATATTTACTGTCTAATATATAATGTGTATAGAGTAAGTCATTAAATTGGAGCCCATAACTAAATAGATGGGTGGGAGGAAAAAAAGTGAGGTAGGTATAAATAAAACTCCTATAAATGTGTAGCTTTTTTTTTTATTATTCCTCGTAGATAGAAGCATATGGCATCAATTTGGCTCTTCTACTGTTCTCCGTTTTTGGGCAGTGATCTTTATTTTCTCCCAACTTGCTAATTCAGCTGTTATATGGTTTGATACTAGGTTTTATTGGGTCCTCCTCTCCTTCTACTAGTTTGGGGGTTCCAATCTAGGGCCATTCTGGTTATATTTTTTAATGGTTTTCTCAGAGTGTGACCTATCCATTTTTTTTATACCTATATATATATATATATTTCCAAGTTTATGGGATGAACATTCTAACTGCTTTTTAAACAGAGATTTGGATCAGCAATCTTAATTTTGTTCTATATTTGTAGTCAAGTCAACAAAAGTCAAGTCAACGAGTAATAACGATCTGATTCGAAGATATATATAAAAGTTTTAGGACCAACGACCAAGTCAAAATTAGATTTGTATTTGTATAGGTATATATGAATGAAATGTAAATACATATACTATAAATTGGTATATAGACTAAAAACTTTGTTAGATTTTTCGGATCGAAATTTGTATTAATTTATATAAATTTAAATTAATGAAGAGATTATAATCTTATAGGCATCCCAGTGCTCAATTTTATTATAAATTTAATTATTGTATAGGTAAGTCGTATAGGTGTAGTAAATAAAGTTCAATAATAAATAACACTGTTGGTATATTGAAAGATAGATAGGTATTATAGTATACCTATATACGTATTATAACAAAGTATAGAATAAGTGAGGAGGGGATTTATTGTTAGGTTAGTGCCAGTGGTGAGATTTTGCAGAATTGACATATTGTTTGTGATTCATTCTTTAGTATAAGTGTGCATGTGTTAAGCTGGTATCTCCCAACCGGAACCTTCACGAACAAAAAAGTTGATATTGTGGCACCGTTGCATCACATCACAAAATACAAGTTAAAACAACAGAATTTACATTACACAATTGTGAAGCATTTGTTCATTTCAGTTGATGTTGGTGATATGAAGTTGAGGTGTTATTCTAAGTTGACTTATGTCTTTATATATAGTAATTGTTATAACTGTTCCATTTGATTTGTTTTTTTATTGAGCACAGATTTACTGGCACCCTTTCCTAACGCTTTTTTTTGTGAGAAGCATTAAAATATGGATCGGAGATTTAATAGCAGATTTGGCAGCTAAATCATCATGTTCATTCCCGTTCCACATTAATTTGTGTTTTTTTTACACATTTGGATGAGGAAATGTTGTATATGACATTTAATGGCTATTAATATTTTTTGCAGCTTTAAAAACAGAGAAGCTGTCTGTACTGTACAAAGAGCTTTACTTTTGATGGACTTTAACATTTGAAGACTTGAGAGAACTGAAAATGCTGGAAGTAGGTATACTCAGTATAGTATTCAATGTGTAAATGTTGAGCCATTTTCGTTTACTATATGGCAAATGTTACTTAATTTTCATTTCTTGAACCGTCGGTGCATATAATATAAATAGTAAAGTAAGTATGAAGTATCATTAACCGTAAAGTTTAATTTTGATTACAAATAAATAATAAACATTTTTTTATTCTTCTAATAATCAATAACTAGTTTAAATATCTATATCAGGATCAGATATATTATATTCTGACTAACTTAACTTACTAACTTGCTATATGGAATGTAATATAAACAAACGCATTAATAATTGCAATTTATATATATATATTATATAGGTATATATACCTACCTAAATAAATATCTACTGACTTGCTATATTATGAAATTTATAAACAAATTCATTAACAATTATTATATAAATAGGCAGATACAAACATACCCTAAGTATTTAAATATATATAGTATATAGATATACCTATATATAACATATATATATATATATTATTTCAAATTAATTAAATACAATTGTTTTAATCCATAGTCTTAAATAATTTAATTTTGTTACATACAAATTAAGTTCTATATTTTCTTCTATTTATATTCAAAAAAATTATTTTAACGTAGGACCTAATACCTATATGATGTTTTAGGTAAATATGAATAAATGTCTATAACCTAATAAACAAAAATTATAAAATAACTCAATTATCTACAAAATAAACTATTTTTTCTTTTTGTTTATTATTTTTTAATTTTTATTATTCTTTAACAATTACCTACCTATACTTTTTTTTATGTTTTCATCATTATCAATAATATACATTTTAATCAATATCAATATCATATACATACCATTTCAATCAATTGCAAGGTTGTGTAAAGTGTGAGTATTCCAAATTGTTAATATGTGTGGATGGAAATATGGAATACACAAACACCATTAAAAAAAACAATATTTTTTTTCTGTTTTTTTCTTTTTGTATTTTTGTTTTTGTTTTATTTTGAAAATTATCCACGTATTGTGATAAGAAGGAATAAAAGGATATACAAACAATTTTTAATTTTCCATAAAATTCCACAAGTGTGAATATTGAAATGAAATTTTTTACTTCTTCATTCATCATAAGTGCTCAATACATATACACATTACACGCTATAATAAATACTGTTATCATATTCCATAATACATTCTTCATTTTATAGAACATTTGAAATTGAAACATTTGAGTTTGAATTCGATTCAATCTTTCCAATATAATAAACCCCATTAATAATATAACACACACTTATGCAAATTGTATATTTAATTTTTCCAAAAAAAATTACTCTAGTATTCAAAATTAAGCCACATCCCATTTTTGAATGGTTTATAAAATATAATTATTTTACTCTTGCTCCCTATATGCAATGCTTAGAAAACAAATACTAACACAGAAAACTTTTTGAAAATGGTTATTTAAAATGGAATGAAATAAAAATGAAAATAAAAAAAATTAAAAAATAAAAGCAATAAAAAATATGAAATAGAGACATTAAAAATAGGATACAAAATATAAACTCAATATTCATTTTATACACTTAAAAAACAGTATAAAATATGTGAAGTTGATGTGTGTTTTTGAATTTTATGTATAAATATATATATATATATTGTAGGTATGTAAATATTGTAGATATGAATGTACCTACATAGTTTAAGAATATTTTTATATACTCTCGTAACGTACAGTATCAAATTTGATCAGTTTAAAATATATATACAAGTACAACAATTGAGTAGGTACCTATCTAGAAAAATAGAATAAAACAATAAAAATGTCGCATGGTTGAATTTTATGGATGATAATGAAGAAAGAAGAGTATGGGGAAAATTGAGAAATAAAACAGAAACAAAATAAAAATGAAAAACTTTTGAAGTTTAATACATTTTTATCATTTTTTGTTTTTTTTTTTTTTTTTTTTTGATTTTCCCTCTTGAATATCTCATCGTAAATGTAATCAATTGGTTTCATTTGATTTTAATACTTGTTTTTTTTTGTTTTGGTTATTAATATGCATATAATATAATTTATATGCATGTAAATAGATAAGTATATGTATATATATTATATATATATAAATGGATATAATATGCGTACATTCTATACATAATATATTATATTTTTACTACATGTTAATATTTTAATAAATGTTTTGTTCAATGTTTGTGAATTATATTCATTCATATAGAGTGTTGGTGTTAAGTAGAAAATTATTTGAGTTATTTGAGCATTTTTATTGTATAGTTAGTTAGATAGGTAGAGAGTTCTGCACTACATTTTTGTAGATATTTATATATCGATTTGCTTGTTGGTTCAACAGATTTTCAAAATCTTTAATTGGTAAAATATCGTTGTCCATCATAGAGATTGTGATTACGAGCGAATTCTCTATACAGTTGGAAATCTGGATCTTTAATTCATCGTTTTTTATTCTCGTTAACGAAAATGTATGTTTTCCATGAACGATGCATTCTGCAAGGCTTATATTCGAAATTTTACTTACCTAATGAAGTGTTTAGTTGTCTTCTATAATGATAAGATAAAATGTTATTTTTAGAGGAAGTAAAAAGTTGACGAATTCGTATTATATATTGTGAAATTCTAATCCCATCTATATAAAAATATTTTTCTTTTGTAAATTACTTCAAAGTTGTATGTATAGCAATTTATTAAGAATATATATATATCAGCTTTCACTTTATGCCTGACTCACTGATTCAGAACGTATGTTCTGAACCATGCGCGCGCATATTTTTTGTATGAAAATTTGAATTTTCTCAATTATCAAAAATGTTCGGAACATTTTTTTTTCTACGGAACAAAAGTTGATTTAACGTTAACTTTGTGTTCGGAATAATTTTTTTTTGCTGTAATTTTTAATTTTTTTGACATTTCTCACATTACAATTTACAAAGCATAAACCAAAAAAAAAAACAAACAATTCATAAAAATATTGAAAACCAATATTTATAACACTTCTACACAATTTTATATTTATTTTATATATTAACAACTATTTTATATTAAAAATTATTGTATATTAACAATATTATTTTATTTATTATTTAATAATTTTATTTATTTGAATAACAATGATTTGATATATTGGGATTGAAATAAACAAAAATTTTAAAATTAATTCAAATCAAATTCAAATGTTAATGTCTACTGTTTAAATTTTTTTTTGTTCGGAACACAATGTTCTGAATCAGTGAACTAAGCATTAGGGAACATATAAGAGACTCCTTCAATGAGATTGTTGTGTATTACGTTGTTGAGTTAACACTGCCTTCATTGAAATCATATTTTATAATAATCTTATAATAAATAATGGCAGCATTCAACTAAATGCAATAATGGCAATATTGTAACTTGCGACATTACTACAGAGATGAGAAACAAATACAAACAACTTTTATGAAGAGTATTTATTTATTTTCATATAAATTTACTGGTCGTCTATGGGTACTATATAAGTGTATTTATATAGGTACCATTTTTTAATATTTAAATAATTTATTTAAATATCATTTACATAATGTAATATGACAATTCAAAATAGCTCACAACTAAAATTGTTAAAATTCATAAAATAATGGCATTAAATGTGTATGCAAAGAAAAAAAATAAGTTACGATAATTCGGTTGCTAATTTGGATCTGATATAGGTACAATTTCATAATATTGTTTATATAGAATAAAAATTATTTTTAAAGTAACAAAATAAGAAGGAATAAAGATGAGTGATTCAATTCGAAAGCTGAATCAAATTGAAATAACCAAATTTTAAGACTTTTTGAATAGAACGAAAAACAACAGTCTATTTTTAAACTTTTTGGAGTCTGTTAAAAATTATGCTAAGGTAGAAATTATGAAAATGGGTAATATACGAGCTCTAGAATATATCAATACTAAATTCCTGTTATTGATTCTAAGATTATATTTTTAATTTAACACTAAAAGCCGATTTAAGTAGTCCTACCTGATAAAAAACAATTTTAACGACTTAAAGAAATATAAATGACGATCAGGTAAAATTCAAAGCTTATAAAACAATGAAAAGCTCGGACATAAGGTGATTTTTCCTGATTTTATAATCTTTACAACATGTTTTTGTGAAACAAAAAATGTGTAGATTTTATTGAAATAAGTATATACTGTCCTAGCAAGTATAATACCATATATTGGAGTTTTGAGTTGAAAAGGGTATGGTAAACCATTTGCAAGATTCTATAAAAAAGCAGTATTGACTTAGACGGTATTATATATAATAACTTTCCTATACAATAATTTTTCAAATCACTAGAATGATTAGACCAATTTAATAGTTATACAATAATACAATATGGCCTAATCAGTTGGTGCATAGGAAATGTGTTTCAATTACGATGTGGTAGTCACGGGTTCAATTTCCGGGGGGGGGGGGGGGGTATAAAATATAACTAAAAAAAATAGCAAAATATTATATATAAAAATTTATAATCAATAAAAATTAATTAATATAATTAATACTTTATAACTAAAAATATTACCTATATCAATATCTATATCAATACTCATATATCTCATATAAAACACAATAAATAATATTAAACAAACATTAATAATAATTACACAATTGTCAACAACTAACAAAATTATGTGACATGACGTATCTACCCTATAAACATAGCAACGTCAGACATCTTAACATCAAAGATGGATAAAATCGCAGCAACAACTTGCAGAAAAATATGGCGTCGTCTTACCACGTAGGCGCAGATAGAGTTATCAAAATGGTATTCTACAGTAGGCCAATCCCTTACTTAGACAGTAAAAACAGATTAAAAATGAAATTAGACATTGCCTGGGAAATAGAAATGATGATATCAAATCGAGTATGATGGAAATCTCAAGTGCTCTCTATGCTCTCAAGAGGAGTAAGGGAAAAAAATAATTATATATAATAGCGTTTTTTTCTAAATTTCATGGCCAATAAATTAATGGCATTTATTGGTTAAAAAATAATTTCCAGCATATTACCTATGTTTAAGATAACCAGCCCTAATAAATTGTGTTCGATTAATTCAATTTTGTTTGTACCAAGTTTTTGAAATTTATTTCCAAAATGAGACTACTTATGTTACATATATGTTTCAGTTGTTGATGATGGTTTATCAGCATAAATCAATGATTTCAAATATTCCTATAAAAAATAATCCAAAAGTATTGGATGACACGATTTTGAAAATTAAATCGTTAAATAATGTTATCATAAATATGGTATTTTATTTAATTAAGTGATTTGATCACTGTAGATAGCATATAACTCCGTCTTTGGCTGAAACCAAAAGCCTTCTCAGGTTGATATCAAACAAATTTGAAAACAAATAATCATTTATGATAAAATATTTATGATGTGTCTGTAATGAGGAATTAATCATTTATCATATTATTAATTAATCATTTATGATGTGTCTGTATAATGATTGCCATTAAGATGTATAACATTTGTTCCGCTTTTATTTTGAAAGAAGTAAAGATAAATAATGCCACCAAAATAACCACATTAAACAATTTGAGAATGACAGGATATGTTCAAGATTGAGCCTGGCTTAAAATGCAACACTTTGTGAATATATTAACGTCTTTATTATTCTCACGGCTATACCGTTTTGTTTGTAGATGTATAACCATTCAACAAGAAATCGATCTGCAAATCGAATCGAATCGAATTTTTGTATATAAAAAAGCTGATCAGCTTGCAATTGATTATATAACATTCCATTCATCAAACGAAATACAAAATATGGTATTGCAGTTTTTGAGATCACGAATTAGTATTAATGGGATCTTATATATAGGATGTAGTCCAAAATTTTTACAAAAATATAGTGTAGTAAATATTTTTTCGAAATTTATTAATAACTCAACGAATAAGTTACTAATATTGGTTTACATATACTTACCAACTTGTTATTTCTAAATTTTTAGTTTATATAGAGTATACCACTATAAAAGAACAGAACATTGGTTTTGGAAATAAATTTCCATAATTAAAGAAATGTTGTTGATTGCAGATTATTAGTCTTGTCTTTCCATTTTAATTTGTTTTAATCTTATTAAACACAAAAATGTGAAAACAGATGTCATTCATCATCTGTTGACACTGTCAAATTACTCTAATCTGAGCATAACAGAATTGAAATTATATCCAAATCAATAGTTAAAATGACAATAAATATTAAAATATAACCAAGCTATAGATTATTTTAATAATAAATAATGAAAGAACCAATAAATTCAAAGGTTAAAACTAAAACAAGCAACAAATAATTCATTGCGTTCATTGAATATAGCTGATGGAGCAGTATCCTATACTGGCAGTATAGGTATTGTATAGTGTTAGACCATCCTATAAAAGTTAGACTATCTATTATACAGTTAGACTATCTTAATTTTTAATTTTAATTGATTCTATATCACTTACAGTATATTTTAAAATTAAATGATTTTAAAAAAATGTCACAGGTTATTCACATACTTACATAGGTAATATTGAAAATCAAAACTTAAAACCAAATACACAAATCATAAAAAGCAATGACATATATGGTTACAGTATTAGATTTGCAAATTAACTACGGTGTCCAGCCAGGTTTGAAATTGCATGGACTAGATCCAATTATCAACACTAGCTATACATATTCTACAATCAACTCAAAGATGAAATTTAAAGCTTGCGTAAACATAAATTAAAAATAAACTATTAAAAATTCATTTTTTAGAAAACTATGAAATATAACAGTGCGTAACTATCGTTTTGCTCTATTTTATATCTATTTCCATATTTTATGTATATACATACTCATTAATTCTTATCTTGTTGTTTTATTTAATATACTTAACATTAATTAATATGAATTGTTTTTTTCTGTTGTCTTTATATTTCTGTATTTTTAATATTTTAATTTGCACTGAATATATTTATCTTATTTACTTTTTTAATATATATATACATATATATATATATATACATTTTATTGTATATATCATATATATACATATATATATATTATAATGTACTGAAAAAACAAAAAATACACTCTGTACGAGCTTTTAGCTAATAATTTAAATAAGTAAAATAAAATAAAAATATATCAAGATGCTGTAGAAATCATCTGTGAGTTATAAGAATCAATAAAAAAATCATTTAAATTTGAATCACATATATATTAGGTATACTGTGTTATTTGAAAAGGTTTTTTGAAGCACCCTGTATACACTTTAAAAATAAAAATTCTAAAAAATGAATGAAAATTCAATTAAAAATACATATTACATATATATATATATATAATATATATATATATATATATATAATATACATACATACAATTAATGTACAATTCAAATATTCAAAGTCCATTTCGAAAAATCATAATTCGAAAATATGTTTTTTTACTTCAATACAAGTATGTAATGTATATATATATATATATATAAAACCTTTATATATTCATACATAGTTATTATAAAATATATTTATATAGATATGTTATATTATATAATAAAAATAATTTTAATATAGATAAAATATTTTATTTCATTTCTATAATAATCCTTACATATTCTCTCATATTTAAATAATACCATAATACCATACCAATAGACCTGCTGTATGAAGTGAAGTATAATAAAGAACCTATCTAACTTGTTATAATATTGTTAAATTTCTATTATTATTATTATTTTTTTTTGTGATTATTGAGAATATTGACGCATGCGGACCCCATTTAGAAAACTCATAATTCAATAGGCGGAGAGTTTATATATATATATGTATCGTATATATAGCATGTATATAGTATACCTATTAATTTAATTTAAGTATAATAAGTAGAGACATATATGTATGTATATATATATATATATATATATATATATATACAAATATTAGAACAAAAAAATAATTGTACTATAATATAGAAAAAGTGGAAAAATAATAATAATAAAAAAAAAATTGGAAAAAGGGATTAGGAAGGACCTTCTTTTTTTTCTCTTATTATTATTTTTTTTGTTTTTGTTTAAATAAGAACAAAAATTGTTAATCAATTATGTTACAATTTTCTTCTATTTATTTGAAAATTGAATTGAATTATATTTATTCGCAAATTGAATATAACAAAACAACAACAACAATAAAACAAGAAAACTATATTATAGAGACATTGTTGGTATAATAGAGAAAGACATACATTGTTGCCAAAACTGATAAAAATACTATTTCTAAACGATTGTTTGAAATATTTATGAATTTTTTTTTAGCAATATCAAGCACATTATCTTACCAGTTACTGATACAAAACGTAACATAATGGTATGCATCACGCTCAACCATGACTTACTCATTATTTTCGATTGGTGCGGAAAAAGTAATAGAGTTGAGTTTATCACTTCCAAAACTCAAAACTGTCTAGGCTCGTGCAAAACTACTCCATTTAACATTCATCATATTATTCGTGGGTGTACGTATTCAGCGAGCCGAAACCTTGAATATCCTGGGTATGCATATAGGTCCACAATAAAATGATATGGAATGACCACTATCTTTGCATTGCTAAAAATTCAGGGATTTGCCGCGATAAAAATTGCTAAAAATGTTAAGGTTTTGTTGATTCGCTGCAAAACGTATTTATATCACCAGGAAATGCTGCTAAATATCTGTAAATCATACATACGATTCATGTTGGAATACAATTCGCATATACGGGCTGGTGCATTACGAATCGCACTAAATTAAAGAAAAGACAAATTTCAATTCGTCTTATCGACAACCTTAATGTCACATCCTGTCTTATACCACTTGAAAATTGCCGTATTGTTGGAGCACTTTCCCTATTTTATAGATATGTCTTATAGGTTTAAGCACTTGTTCAGATGAAATATAAACCCTAATGCCTTAATGCTCCTCAAACATTTCCGCCAAGGATTAAAAGAGGCATCAAATGAAATTAGAATTCCTAGATGGCTCAAAACTGGCTATGTGATTTGTTTGTATAGTGAAACTTTCTTGAATGTGTGGAACCATATATTCCAGCAAACATGTTTCCCCAATCCAAAAATATACCTATACCTACAATCTATACAAAATTTCAAGAGTAATATTAACAAATTTACTCAAAATATCCAAACTGATTAAAGGGACATTTTTCTTTCTATACAATACTCAATTAGTCCAAGCTGTGCATTAGTGTATAGCTTAAAACCTAATGTTTGGCTTAACTTAAAAAACAAAGATAAAACATTTATTCTACCCATCACATTGACAGTAAAAATAACGCTCATCATTCAAATGTCAATGTTATGACTTTTACAACACTGTCATGATCCTTTTTTCAATTTAATTGTATACGTACAAGGTCGAGTTTGTGTTGTAGAGGATTGTTATGAGCCTAATATAGGCCATGGAAGACTATGGCTACCCATTTAAGCCTATCAATCTTCTAATATATCATTGAATCCCAAAAAATATTTAAAAACCTATACCATCATAACCTATATGCATTTGCGAATAGTATCAGGTTATCAGGCAAGAAGTATTAAATTTAAATCTCTTGTCCAGGCTTTATTTTCCATTTTCAACAATATCTGATCCCTTCTTAGTCAACGCTATAATTGTGTTTGAATGTCTTTCATCTTTCCAAAAAATGTTCTACAATTCAAGCTAAATTAGCTGGTCGAAATAAAATTCTATCTTGTATATTCGATATACACTCTCCGGAAACACCTTTTCCCAGGTCTTTGACCGATTCACACCAATTAGACAGACTTGCAGTCGAGAAATATTTTTTCTTGTTATTAACTTGCTGTGGCGAACTCATGTACCTAAACTAATATCTAACATGTAAGCAGTTATCACACAACACATAAATGTCAAAAATATAGCTTTGTGCGCTTCCTGTAAAATGATGTTTATACGCTGACAGATTCAGATATAGAAAGATAATCTTTTATTATTTTTAATTGTTTACATTGACTTATATTAAACTTAGATTTTATCTGTACTACGTTTTATTATTAATTACTTATTTCTATGTTGCCACCTAGTGGTGGATTTTATTATATTATTAATATTTATTTCAATATTAATCATTACAATAAATTTTTAATTTTCTTTATTTTGATCCACAATTACGGGATATGGTCACACACAACCAATATATTACATAACACTCAGGCTGCCAAATATCACTACAGCTTTAGGAAATAATGTATATATTAAGATAAAAATAAAATGTGATAAAAAGATCATCTCTGCACATTTGGGTTAATGACTTATATAGCAAAAACATATTAAAACCAAAAACAAAACGATTTGCCATTAAATTAATATTACTCTGCCAGGCTTATGATACCCAACTTACACAGTAGGCATTTTCGTTTTTCAGTTTAGAGCAGAGCACGAACTGTCAAAAATAGACTCGTGTTTTTTTTCGCTCAAAGCGTTCAGATTTTGAAATCCGTATTTTTTATGCGTTAGAGCGTGCTCTATGTGCTCGATTTAAATTAACAGAGCTCAGTAGAGCGTTTGACTATTAAATGTCAAAAAGGATGTTTATTTTAAAACAAAAAAGATAACGCTATAGTAAAAAAGTAAACCATTTTAAAATTTAAAATAAATATCAACTCAACAGTGATTTTTACAATTTAAGAAATAATGGACGGCGATATAAGCTGTAATGGTAAATAATTAATATTTAATCCAAAATAAATATTTTTTAGTTTAGAATTTTTGTAAATCTTAACTTTTGTAAATTTTAAAATTTTAAAAGTTTAAATTCGATTATTGACAAATGACAATTTGATACAACAATAAAATAAAAATGTCAGTTTACTCAAATCGTGTTTTTGTATTAAATCTGAGCTCTCGGAGCTTATCTGTTCATGCTCTGCTCAGAGCGTGCACATTTGAGTCAGAGCGTGCTCAGATCTATGCTCTGAACTAAAAAACGAAAACATTAAACCCAAATTGAACGTATTCAGTATACACATATATATACATAAAATATATATATATATATATAAATTCAAAATACATATACACATACTTCTTAAACATAATTATGAAGATCAGTTTCAGTGTCAAACATTTATCAAATTTAACGGATTTTCTATACGCCTATTTGGTGAATGCTCTATTTGGTCACATTCAAAAACCCAACTCATTCAAGCGCACTCTTAAAGCTATATTTGATAATTTAAATCATTTTTAATCTGGTAACAATTATTATACACTTTATACAAAAATAAAATGTAGACATTGGGTCTTTGGTGGGTGGAATAATAAGAAATAGACTAATAAATTTTATTTTAATATACACACATTTTAATGTATATAAAAATTTGTATATAAACATTTTGTATATACCACTTAAATAAATACATATAGTTAAATTTGCAATATTTTATTTAATGTACATATATACATATATTAATTTATATAACAAAAATTTATATATTTTTCTGGTATATATATTTAAAAAAAAAAAGGACATAAAATAAATAAATAAAGAAATAAAAATAAAAGGATAAAGAGCAAAAATAATAAAAAAAAAAAATAATATATATGAAATAATAATTTAATAAACATTTTCTATAAACCGAAAATATATTGTTGATGGTTTTGAAAATTCAATTTAATTTTTCTTTTCTTTATTTTTTTTTGTTGTTTTTTTTTTTATTTTTATTTTTTGATTATTTATAGAAAATGAGAAAGGTATATACACAATATACAAATGTACTTATAGAAATGTGAAAGCAAAAAAAAAAAAAACAAATACAGAGAGAATTGACTGAAAATATAAAAGGTTATAATATGAAAATATAAAATTAAAAATTATTGATTACAAAAATGTAATTTTATAGAAAAAAAATATTTTTTTTTTAATATTTGCTTTTCTCACATTGTTTTTTTTTTTTTTTTTAAATCAATTCAAAATTGATCTTGACAGAAAAATATGAAATGAACTCATAAAAATTTTTTTAAATTGAAATTTTTATAATTATACAAAATGTCAAAAAAAAAAAAACAGTTATTTTGTTTGTTTTTTTTTTTAAATTTTTTTTTTTAGGATAATTTAATTTTATAGAGTTTAGTGTAGGTAGTTGAGAAATTAATAGTTTTTTAGTAATAAATAATATTTTATAATTCGAATTGGAAATGTTTGCATATTTAGAAACTTTGCAAATTCATAATAAATTTTTTTTTTTTTTTCTGCTTGTTGAGCAGATTAAAGATTATAAAAATTAGTTCAAGTCTCTATCTTTGATTTTGTTTTTATATTATTAGCCAAAACTTTGATCAGAAAAACCTTTATACTTTCGTACCGGTGGCTTTTGGAAGAGTAAACTAAAGGGATAGTTAAAGAGAAGAAAAAGGATAAAGAAGTAGGGGAAAGGTTCGGCAGGGAGTTCCGAACTATGTTATTGATGTTCACTTTGTAAATTTTTTTAAATTAAGCAAATAAAAATTATACCCTTTGTTGGCAATAGTTTGTACTCTTTTGTACTCTGTCAAAAAATGTTTAGAGCAGTCTGTGAGTTGTACTCCATCTTAGGTCGTAAATGTATAGACTTTATATAGATATTAAGCAGATCTTTAGGTACACAATATACCTTACATCGATTTAAATTTTGCGATGCTTTTCGCAATATCGAAAGTATGGTCATTCCAGAGCATATTTTGATTTACTCGCATTCCGAAAATACCTAAGTTTTCTAGTCGCTGTAAACTTTCACCTTGGAATTTTAGAATTGGTTCGAATGGTGTTTGGGTTTTGCGTAACTAGACAGCTTTGAGTTTTGAAGGTGTTAAACTCAACCCCTTTTTGCCGTACTCCAGTCGAAAATTTTGGTTAAATCATGGTTTATCATGCCTTGTCCATTATTATTATTTTTTTTTTTTACATCCCAATGACAAAGTACTGTACCAGGTCGAAAAACCAATAAAACATTTTTTTGCTTCATCGGGAATCGAACTTGGAACCTCTAGGCAGGCTCTACCTACTGTTCCACCCAGTGTTAAGTTTGTTTTGGAGGTTGTTAAACTCAACTTTGTTTGCCTTACCCCAGTTGGAAATTTTGACTAAGTCATGGTTTACCATGCCGCCCATTTTTGTTCTTTTGGCGTAAACTGAAGTAGCTGTATAGCATTGGATTTTTGAATTAAATCGTAGGATGGTACACAAGAGTGTTGTCATTTGCAAAACTATGGATCGGTTTGAAAGTTGTTTGGAGGAGATCATTAATAAATATTAGAAAGATAGTTGAAAGAAGGACAGAGCCCTGTGCAATACCAGCATTAATTTGAAGTTGCTGAAACTCGAATGGCCCGATTCGATTGAAAACTTTCAAGCCATATTTAGTGAAAATTGGACCTAGGCCTATAGCATGATATTTTGCTATTATAGATCACTATACCATACTCGATCAAAAACTTCTGAAATATCTAAGGCCACAACAGCATCAGCATCACCAGATTGATGTAAGTTGATGTTTAGCCTTTCTCGCAGAAGCAAGTTATAAAATCACCAGTTGAACGGTGGGCTTGGAAGCCATATTGACAATCTTGAATTATTGATATTGCTATTAAGATATTTTTTTAGCTTCTTGTTGATCAATATTTCCATTGGTTCAGAGAAAATGGAGGTGATAGCTATAGGTTTGTAATTTAAAGAATTGTTTTTGTCACTTTTTTTTGGAATAGGGTAAACCTAAGCAACTTTTAATTTTTTCATTTGGATGGGTATGTTCCCGAACAAAATGACAAATGAAATAGGTTGCGCACAGGCTTAGAAATGGTGAAGGCAATATGTTTTAGGACAATGGCATCGAAAATAGCGATAGATTTATTTTTATCCAGATTTTTTGAATTTTTTTCCACCCTATGCCTCACGGATGGGACAATGATGATGAGATTCTTCAGAATTTCTGATTTTAAGGCTTATCTACTTACATATAACATGAATATTATTGTTGATGTTGATTATTAATACTTGTTATTATTGATATTTTTCAATACAGTATTTTTAGCGGTAAAACAGCAATTTAACTACCTTTGTAATAATGTATTCAATACCTATCTGATGTTTTTTTTCTTAACCCTAGCTCTTTAGTATGGCTTAACACAAATTAACAACTTTCTTAGTATGGTGTGGATTTTAATTTGTATGATAATTTCTTAGTATGGTGTGGATTATCATTTATGGCTGAGGAGGAGCCAATTTTTTTTTCGAAAAAAATGTTGAAAAACCTGTTCTGATGAAATAAAATGTTGAAAAAAAAACCTTTGGACTCTCTTTTAAAGTATCAGCTTTTATCAATCACGAAATATGATAGAAGTGTTTCAATAATAAAGGTTTATCGAAGGTTCGGGGTGAAAATCATATCGGTGGTTTTGGGTCAAAATCTTAAAAAGTATTTTATAGCTATTAAAAATATTTTGACGGACGAATAAGCTACGACAAATTAGCCTAGAAGTGTGTCTAAATGTGAATAATATCGAAAACAAAAAAAAAAAAAAAATAATAAAAACAAAAATACAAACGAAAATTTGAAATTTCAAAATTTTATAATTTAATGTGAATGTTTTTGATATGTTTTGGAGTGTTGAAAGAAAAACTTTTTCAATATTTTTAACGATAAAAAAAAATAAATGTTTTCCTTGCAAATTTTTCTTCAAATTTTTTTTTTTATAAAATTTTTGTTGTTGTTTTTATTGTACATATTTTGAATTAATGCTTTTAATTTCAAATTTTTATTTTCATATTATTAACGTAATTTTTATATTAAATTAAAAAACAAAAAACAAAAAACATTTTTTTTAAGAAAAGAAAATTTATTGGAAAATGAAAAGAAAATTAAAAATTGAGAAAATTTTTTTTTATTATTTTTCTAATTTTCCTTTTTCTTATTTTGACATTTTTAATAATAAAATTTTTTTTTTTTTTAATTTTTGTTTTGATGTGAATTATTTGAGTTGAAGTATATATGTATGTATCAATGTGTGTAAGTATGTATAAGTATAAGGTTTGATTTGTTATGAACTGTTTTTGAAATGTTTTTCTTTACAATTTGATTTATGAAATTATTTTGTTATATTTTAATTTTCCTGCTTAGATTGAGACCTGATTGGAAATATGTCCAAAATTATATGAATTTTTATTAATTAATTAAATTAGGTATTTTTTCAAGTTTATTTGTTACTGTATACACCGGGTGTTCTAGAGCATACGTATCAGCTTTTTACGAGGGGAAGGAAGGAACCGTTATTTTGAAATTTATAAAAAAATTTATTAACTAAATCGAGGCTGCTCTATCGATTGATGATATTTTCAACTTATGAGAAGAATTAAAATAGGGTTTTTTATGAAACCCAAAAATCAACGAAATTGGCCGAAATTGGCCGAAATCGAGATTTTGAAATGGGAAAGAGTATTTCTTTTTGCGTATTCGGATTCAGTTTTTTCAGTATTTCTCCTTGAAATTATAAAAATAAAACAAAAATCCACCATAAATTAATAATAATCATTTTTATAAATAAATTTGTTTTTCATGTTATCATATTTTTTATCTTAGTTTTGGGTTTAAATTACAAAGTTTAAATTAAAAAAAAAAAATTTACTTAACAAAAGTTTCTTATTTTTTAACGTAGAAAACGAATTTTCATAAAAAAGTACCCGTTCCCATTTGAAAAACTCGATTTCGACCAATTTCAGCGATTTTTGGGCTTAAAAAACCTTTTTCCAGTCTTTCCCGGAAGTTGAAAACATTAACTATCGATAAAGAATCCTTGATTTAGTTCATAATTTTTTTCAAAGTTCAATTCTAAGATAACGGCTCCTTCCCCTCTTAAAAAGCTGATACGTATGCTGTGGAACACCCGGTATATTTGGTACTTGGTAGGTGGTATGTATTTAGAAATGACTTTATTTTCTGTATTTCTGATAAAATATGTGTGTACGTACGTGCATTCATTTTTGAAGGGAGTTATGGCAATAAAATAAATTTCATATATGATCATTTAATTCCAAAACTTTCAACAGTGAAACCTATACAGGTGATTTTTTCTTACAGTGAAACCTATTGGGAATGTATTAGAGCTTATAACTCCTCTCCAATTCAAAATGTATTTAGAAGTAGTATAACTCTCATTTTCTTCTATATGGTTGATTAGTCACATTAAAGTTATTACTTTAATTGTTACGAGCAGGTTTTTGAATACTTCTAAAATATACTTTAAGGCATGAGTTATGATTTTCCAAGGTATTCAAGTTGTTAAGAAGTTGTATTCAAATTTGTTTGAATTGATTTTGAGCCCTTATAAGAAAAAAACAACACTTACTTTATTGCATACAACGTTGTTCTAGAAGTGTCATAGAATGCTATTAAGGTTCTTAATTTTGACTTATATTGATGAAGGTATAGATGTTAATCCTGTATCCAAAATGATAGTTACTTCTTAAGTTTTTGTTTTTCTCTCTTGGATGAAAATTGTTGTAAGAACTCTAAAACGCTGTAACAGAATTTATAAATAAAAGAGCAAAGATGGTCTAACAAAATCATTAGAATCTTTATTAGTGACCGTCAGGCTGCTTTAAAACCTGTTAACAGTAACCTCATCAAATCTAGATTAGTGGGAAAATGCTCGAAAGCCCTTAATCTCATAGGGCTCCGAAATAAGGTAAAACTGAACTGGATACTAGGTCATAGTGGCTTAACCGGAAATGAAAAGCTGAGTAAGATATTAACTAGACACAACTGAAAGCATCACTCCTGAATAGAGACCAAGCCAATGGCTATTCTTCAACGGTTTAAATTTATAAAGTAAAATGTAAAGAACTGAACAAACCGTCACTGTAACATTGCAAATTTTATTGTAAATAATAACATTCATTCATATTATTCAACCCTCTATACCTGTGCTATTTAATTACCTCATTTGAAAGTCTGTTGCTACGAAAAAGGTCAAATTGCTATACCAATCCATCAGTAAAGATAAATAAAACGATTTTAGATTTCTTTCCTCAGTTGAATACAAAACAGTAAAGAGTAGTCTGCAAGTGGGTATATAGACGAAATATTTCAACTATTTCTATGATGTTGGTGCATTAATTAAGCATATTTACAATTGCTCCGACATCTAGAGCAAATGGATGAAATTGTTGCAGCCAAGAAAATCTTCGAATCCAGCCCCACCGAAAATACAAGATTTATGGCAGACCAAACCTCGTTCGTTGGAAAGATGAAATATCAGCGGGCATGAAATAATTTGGTATTTTCAACTGGACAAAAGTGGCCGGATGGAGAGATGCGATGTGTCAGACCCAGGACCTATACATAGATGATCTGTTGTCCATCTAAATAAGTAAGTAAAAGAAAAATATTCAATTATTTCCAACAATTTATTTTGAAATTTTTGTACACATTGAATATGTATCTTCCAGCTGCACGTATTTGCTCAAATGAAATAAAAACTTTAATACCATCTCTGATGACATATTTCCACCGAGATTAAAGAAATTCATTAAATACCCTACCGATTAGACGATTTATTTTTTTTATTAGGCCAAAATAATGAGATAAATTGCCTTCGCAGAATTTTAGCCATATCAAGATGAAAGAAAGAAAAAAAAGAATAGTAAACTGGGCAAAATATCATCAGTTGATCTTTTCGACCTAAAACCATATTGGTAGTCAATTATAAGACTGTTACTTTCTAGATATTTTTTGAGTTCAAAATAATTAGGCAATAATTAGAGGGATTGTTGGGGCACCCTTTTTTGGGATTAGCTGGACATAAGCTATTTTCCATGAAGATTGGTACAAATACAAAAAACATATGATGTATTGAAAAGTTAACTCTGTGGTCTAACTAGGGTGCTTGCACAATTTTTGGATGGGTAATGATGGGTAATGATGGAAAATGAAGATGGCTACAAATACAAAAAACGTATGATGTATGGGACAGTTTACTCTGTGGCCTACTTAAGTTGTTTGAACAATTTTTAGGAACTATAGGGGGATATTGTTAGGTCCGGTAGATTTGTTTTTGAATCCATATCCTTTAGAACTTTTGCAACAACTCACTGACGAAAATATACCCTTTTAAAGGAGCAAGTCTTAGGTTCATAGGCATAGGTGGAATGATTTTTGTTGTTGATAATGAAAAATTTGCTGTGAACATTTTTGCAAGCATCAGGTTTACCTTCAGTTCCGGATTTGCTATAACAGCATTATTATCAATCAGCGCAGCTGTTACTAGTGATGAAAAATTTTGTTTTACTATTTTTGCAAATTACCAGAGATTTTTGCTACCTTTTCGGCAGCGAATTATTTTTTGTCTAATATAACGACTATAATATGGAGAGATTCATAACACCCATTCCATTATTACTA
Source organism: Argyra leucocephala (assembly GCA_963942445.1). Lineage (NCBI taxonomy): Eukaryota > Metazoa > Arthropoda > Insecta > Diptera > Dolichopodidae > Argyra > Argyra leucocephala. The sequence goes on along the minus strand of OZ012679.1, from coordinate 12,064,339 downwards.
AAAATTACAAAACAATAAAAAACAAAAATACATTTTTTATGATTACTAAAATTAAAAAATTAAACAAGTGCACTCACTAACAATCATCATCAAGATTTGTATAAAGGAAAAATAAAATATAAAATAATAAAATTAAATAACATTTTAAATTCAAATTAATTAAAATAAATATTCATAAATTGATTATATTATACAAGATGTAAGTATATATATTTGTATGTATATAAAAAAAAGTAATATTACATGGTACTAAATTAAACTATAAATAGAAAATAATATAAATTCAAAACACAGAAAAAAAAAATTATTTATGTATACATAACAAAAAAAAAAAAAAAAAAAAAAAAAAAACACAACATGAATTCTTAAAATTTATATTATTATTCTTTCGATTTTTATGACTTTATCTGATGTTGTAGGACTCCCTGCTGCTGTCATCAGTTAGAATTTTAATACCTGATATTCTGTATTGTATCGTATATATATAAATATATATATATATGCTATTTTTTTATAATTTTATTTTTTTCTTTTTAGACTAATAATAATTCAAAAATATTAACCAGTAAAAATAACTATATTATACAATTCATATATAAGAAGCAGCAGCAGGAGCAACAACATTAAATCTATCTTCAAACTATATACACACAAGTACATAAAAATAAAGAATGAATAAAACAAAAAAAAAAAAAAAATAAATAAAGTTATTCGAATAATCTATAAAAATCATAATAATTTCAATTACATATGAGATACACACACACAATTTACTCTATATAATATGGATACTCATCGTTAACTTAGGTACATATATATAAATGTTTTGAGGTTCCTGAATTGCGGTGAAAATATCTAAGGTGGAAACAATTTAAAAAATTTATATAAAAGATGCGGAATTAGTGTTGCCAGGTGACCAAATTTTCTAACTACAATTAACCAATATGGAAACTTATAATATAGTAAAATAAAAACGTCTATAATTAAATACTTCTACTGAACCAAGCCATATAGCATTACGAGTTCAATAAACGTCTCCACCATATTAATCATTGATTTCCACCCAAGTTTTCGACTCAATAAAAAGAGTTGTAGTGAAAAATATATTTCATAGCATGTGGGAAGCTAATACGAAAACTGACAAATTTAATTATGTTAATCCAAGCAGCACAGAAAATCTATATTATGATAGTCCCTTCAATCATTTCATTAAAATCTGATTGTATTATTATCAGATTTTAATATGTATCATAATATAATTATAATATGTATCATAATATGTGTATGTACAGAGGTATACCGTACTATTAATATTTGTAAATTAAAATGCAAATAAAACTGAGCTTGAATAAAAACTGAAAGGCTATAGAACAACAAAATAAGAAAAAAGCTATAATCCTTTGAATTTGTGCCATCAATTACAATCCGAAAAAACATGTAGAGACCACGTAAATGGAATGGTAGAAAGTTAGCTGGCGAAGGTAGTAATTAATGACCAAATCAATAACAAACGTCTACTAAGAAGACCTTCGAAAAAATGGTATGAATGCTGAACATCATCATCAAAAAATTGGAGATAAGATATATTGAAAAAAAAATAGGTAATAAATGCCTAATTCAAGAAGAATATGAATTCCAAGGTATGTTGAAACCATACATATACAAATTTTAAATAATTCATTATTGCCCGGTATCAAAATATCATTACACAATCTAATTTAAATAATAAATGCCTTCACAAACCGAAGAATGAGGATACAAATTAGAGAAACGTAACCTAAATGGTGTAACGATTCACTTTTCACCAAATATCTTAAATTCGTACTTGATGAACATCTGAAGTGGAATTCTCATCTACACAATGCTCTAAACAAAGCCAGAATAACACTCTGGACATGTAAAAGCTTATGTGGTCGTAAATGGCAGTGATCAACGTTCCCTCTAATTTTTTTTTTAGCTGAGCAAAAGGAAAATAAATTGCGCTATGTTTAAAAAATTAAACAAAAACTTAAGGTAAATTAGATATTTTATTAATAAAAAAAAGTTTTTTATTGTTTTTGAATTTTTTTAATTAATTACATATTACATTATTATTTTTTTTCTCTCCTGTCTTTTATTTTCTTCCAGTCAATGATATCCAAGTCAATAATATTTTCCGCCATTAAGTGTGACTTTATTCTTATTAAGTTACCCAAGTGAATTACTACCAAACCTATTTCTAAGTTTTAATCAAATTTATCAGTCTAAGTCCTCTTTCACAATCAACACTCGACGCTTGAAAGGTTCCACAAATATCAAACAAAATTTCTTATATTTTGAAAACTATCTTCAAATTTCAACTATTAAATAAATATTTTAAATCTTTATACTCATCCATTATTATTTTATTATTCATGTTTGGGATGAGACTCCCATATTTCAAAATTAATTTGTTTAAGTTTTTATTGCCATAATTAAAATCATGTTGATAATAGCGTTTTAATCAAAAGTATTTCAACGGTGCATGTCAGCATCAGGAAATCATTTATCCAAATGGTAGCAGAACTTTTCAACAAATAAAAATAAATCCCAGATGACAATTTTCATATTATTCTTACTTTCATCTTCAAGAATTTCAACAAATTATATCACCAAGATACTGACTTCTTTTGATTTTGTAATGATCGATTTAGAATTTTGATACGCTTCTATATGTGACAGTAAATATTTTGATGATTTCGTTAATTCGATAAAAACATCATTTAATGCTGATTGCATCGATGTTATACGATTTGCATTATTTTTTAAAATCTGTAAAGCAATATTTTGCGATTGGATCAACTGAATTGGAACTATCAATTTTTTCTTTGTAATATTCCATTAAGACATCATAATTTCAAATAAACAGAATAACTGCAAAATGACGAGAAAGCCAGAGTATTTAATTAAGAGGCTGGGAACATCAAAATTTCTAATTTGGTAAAATATCAAAATTTGGTATATACTTTTCGCAATAATGTTACTACTTGGGAAATAAGAGCTATACCCTTCCAAGCATCATCGTTTCCCAAATCCTCTCCATGTGCCACATAATGCGAGAAAACTTGCGAAATTAAGTGACAAATTTCTTGTGTTATATTTATTATATTCTCTCAGCATCACTGCAGCTCCATCAGATGTTAACATTACCATCTTTTGCATATCCAGATTAATAGTTTTGTAAAAACATTTTTTGGACTTCATAATTGATTTTCCGTCGCATGCATTTAATTGTATTATATTATGTTCCAGCGAAAACAGTTTTTTAATTAAAACTAAACCGGTATTTTAAATAAATAATTAAATTTTTGAACGGAAATATTAATTAAGCAATGGAATTGTGCCATACTTATTTCATTTAATATTTCTTGTTGGATAACGTGATTGATGCACTCAACAAATTCAAAAGCATAATTTTAATTCCTCCAATTTTCTGAAATCTCTACATATTTCGCAAAATTATTGTTCATTTCTTGGACTGAGTAAAAAATTAATTTTAATGGCAAGAACAACATTATCTATTAAAGTTCCTAAAATTATCTATAATAATTAATCAGCTTTTGTTCTAGAAATAGTTTCTGTACGATTTACTCTTGCTGCGATTTTGCTGATTAATTTGGCTATACTATTTAAATCCATAACAATTTGCACAGCCTACTAAGGCAGTAATTATTTGAATTTTTAAATTTTTTATTAAAAAAAATTTTCTTGGGACTTTTTTTTAAATATTAAATATTTACAAGCAAACTTCTATGCGCAATTCAAAAAAAATTAGTGCACAATTGCGCACGTGCACAGCTTAGAGGGAACGTTGGCAGTGATAGTACTTATTTGTGTATTTTATACTGAACGAGTAGCTTTTGTCATCATTTGAGAACAATTAATAAAATATAGTAAAGAAAATAAATAAAATTTAGTAAAAGCCGATAGCTCTGGCATCTAGTGCTTGTAAATTACTATTTTGTATAATTTAAACTATATTCGATATAAAATAATGATAATAATAATAAAAAATTAGTAAAATATTATCTCAACTGATATCATATGTATATACACTCTCCGTATGAGCAGAACTGTTCTTTTTGAGAACTTAAATAAATAAATAAAATAAATAAAATGAATTAATTAAATAAATATCAACTGAACCCAGTTGTCTAGATATAAATTTTATCCTAAATTGTAGTTGAGGTAAAAAATTGTTGTTAATTGGTTGAAATGCTAAGTATATACATAACAAAAAAAAGTAATATAAAAGAAAAAATTAATCTTATTTAAAAGATAAACATGTTTTTGCACATCTGGCAACAATATCAAAAATCATATAATAACAAAGACTAAATATTACATATCTATAGACATTTATATTTTTTGTACGAATTTTGATGTCAATTTTTACAATTTCTAAATATACACACGGGCATATTATACATTAGAATATAATATTTGAAATTATATTATTATTATTATTATTATTAGTCTTGGCCCTTATGTATAGGTTATAAAAAAAATGTTCACAAAAAAAAAAAAAAATTGAATTGGTTGATTTTCTTGATTTCTGTTGCTGCCATTTTTATGTTCATTTTAGTGTTTTACTATACAAATTTTTGTATTTTATTATTTTTCTTGTTCTGTAATAAGAATTTAAAGGAAACAACCATTCATTTTATGATATTTCCATGCATATAATAACCACAACCAACAAATATGAAATCTAAAAAAAAAAAAAACAAAAAAAAACAAAAGGTATAGAATTTTTAAGAGTGTAATTTTTATAGCTTTTACATGTGTGATACCTCAAATAACATTCAAATCTACTCATATAAATTATATATATATATATATATATATATATATATATATTATGTTTATTTAAAACTAAAATAATATTCCTAACATAAAAATTTTCCCAAAAACAACAACAACAACAACACTTAAAAAAAATAGCAGCAACAACAAATAAAAATTATTGATGATTCTGGGTTTTGATTTTGAAATTATTATTCAAAAAACAAAAAATAAGAAAAAAAAAACAAAAGTAAAATATTTTTTCTTTAAATTTTAAAAGAAAAAGGAAGACATTATGAAAAAATTCATATATACACTTCATATCACTTGAATAGGTACAATTGCATCTTTTGATATTTATGTGAATATACTTACACTTTTATAATAACAATGATAATAAGAATAGAGAAGCACACTATTATACTTTACATGTTAATAAGAACTTCACAAAAGCTATTTTTTAACTTTATCTATAGACTAAGTAATTATAAGATTGTACAATGGGTAAAATAAAGTTTACAAAAAAACAAAAAAAAAATACTACACTTTTATTATTTTATTTATTATTTATTTATTTATTTCATTCTCAAAATTCATCCCATTATATTACAGTACATAGTATATTTAGTAAAATATAATTAATAAAACGAAATATTTAAATTAGTATTTAAATTAAAAATAATAGCTTAAAAGCCACTTCATTTGAAAATTACTAAAAAAAAAATTAATTGCATATCCACGGGGGTGATCACTACATTATTTAAAACTATTTAATCCAGAAATAATATACAGTATATATGATTTTATATATCAATACTATACACATAAATAATATATATAAAAACTACAATTTTCACTCACTCCCAAATTGAACTTCAACAACCAGCATACAGTAGGTTTTTCTGCTAGGACAGATTAGAAGCAAGGTTTGGTGGAAAAGAAAAATATTATAGTTGGTTTCACCAGAAAACGATAGAGTGATTCCTCTGCACCAATTTGGGTTTCAAGCTGAACATAACACGATGGAACAGGTGCATAGAATAGCTGCCCAAATAAAACAATGATTTAAAGAAAGTAATGTTTTATTCAGCAATGTTTTGGATGTCAGCCAGGCATTTGACAAAGTGTAGCACGATGAATTAATCCATAAAGTAGAACAAAAGCTATCGGTTGAGTTTCATCTTATATAACCAATAGAGGTTTCAGAGTTATATTCAAAATCAATGTATTAGAAGAACATGAAATCAATGCTGACGTTCCACAAGCTGGGGTACTAGGATCAATTTTATACCTAGTATGTACATCTGATCTATACCGGAAAAAAGGAATACATTAACATCCACCTTCCCAGACGATACTGCAATTTTAAGCTGTCATCCAAATTCACATACAGCATCTATACAAATCTGCAAGAACATTTGCAGTATAGATACAGGAATGGTTCTATATGTGGAAAATGAAGGCCAAGGTGAGTAAAAGTGTATTCACATGTAACTTTATTATTACATACAAAAGGAATTATGTTCACCAGTTGGTATAAATGAGAAAACTATTCCGCAAGCTAACGAAGTTAAATATTTGGGAATACATCAAGACAAAAGGCTAACTTGGAAGAAGCACATCACCGCAAAAAAAGAACAAATGAAACGCAAGACGAACAGCATTTATTGGCTTATTGGGAAAAATTCTATACTATAGATTTGGAACACAAAGTGTTGCTATATAAAGCCATTCTGAAACCAATCTGGTCCTATGGATGTCACTTATGAACAACTGCTCCTAATAGTAATATCGAAATAATTCAAAGAATGCAATGAATAATTTTACGTACCATAACCCAAGCCCCTTGGTACCTTAGAAATATCAATCTACATAAAGATTTGAATATACCCATGATGGTTATACAGAAGAACTGTAAAAATGTAAAAACAGATATGCAACCAGACTGATCCAACACCCTAATATGATCGATCTAGAAAACATTCCAATAACCAGCAGGTTAAAAAAAATCGCTAGCAGTCATGCAAAGCAGAAATTGGAATTAACGAGCCAATATGAAGTATGTCAAGTATATGGACTAGACCTTCCAACTTTTTGGATTTTGAGATTTGAATAAACCATAAAGGTCACTTATGGTTTATTGTTATAAATTATTGTCATTTTTGTTTAGAAAGATTTAATAAATTCAGTTAAGAGGGGCAAAAAAAGTTGTTTTCACTAGATGGATTATTTATGTAGTACAGAGTTAGCGCAGGAGTTTTTTTCTGATTTATCACTAATTTTTAGGAATATTACAGATAAATTATACAAAATTCTAATTGAAAGCGAATTGACTAAATCCGGAAAATACAAAATTTTCATCAAAAATTAAATCTGCCGCTATTCATAGCAAATTTTGTTTTACTGGAGATTTTGACTTACTAGGACTAATTGGATTTTGTCTTTGTAAATTTTATCTTACTGCAAATTTTGGCTTACTAGGGATTTTGTCTTTCTAAATTTTATCTTGCTGGGGATTTTGTCGGATTACTATTAGAATATGTCCACAATAAAATTTTCAAATCCTGAAAAACAAAATCCAAAAATACAAAATCTGCCTTCATCCATTAGAAAATTTTATCTTTGGGGATTTTGTCTTGTGGCTTTTGTCTATGAGATTTCGTAAAACCCCAAACAAATCTTCAAATCTCGAAAACAAAATCGAAAAATACAAAATCAGTCTTCATCCATTAAAAAATTTTGTCTTTGGGGGTTTTGTTTTGTAGATTTTGTTTAGGAGATTTTGTTTCCAATCCCATTCTAATACATATACAACAAATAATTAAGTCTGTCATTGAATTCTATTATTAAATTGACTGGACCGTGACTATATTTTTATTTTTTTATTTATTCAATCTAACTCAAAATGAGCTTAGTAGCTCGTGCAGATTGTATGTAATAATTAAATAAATAAGTAGAGTGTATATAAAATATATAAATCGAAACTGAAATTCAGATCAATTCACCAAACTTTTTAGTATCAAATAACTCTTTTTCAAAATTATTATTTTTTTTTTTTTTACCCATCATAATCAGTTCCTATTGAAATCAATTGATGGTGTAGATTTTTGTACACTGTGTTAGGAAATCAAAATATGAAATCAAAGATTTTGTTTTTTTATTTTTTTCTTTTTCTTTTTTTATTACTTCACTTTGTTTTTATGCCATTAAAATAGATTACTCTACATGTGTGTATGTATTATATATATATTTTGATATACATACATGTCCATATACTCGTATTACATCAATTTGTGTTGTTTATTTTTATTATTATATTATTATATATATATACACGGTAAATATCTCAATTTTCTTACTTTAAGCAGTTAAACAGTAAAAATATCCTGTCAAATTGAATATCTAACCATTTCTAATACAAATTTAAATTGAAAACATTAAAAAATCATATTTTGAGGTTAGGTATGTTGTTCTCTTTCAAAATTCATATAAAATTGAACATATTTTAAACGCATTATATTAATATACTATATATATATATATTTAATATTATATATGTGTATAATCGTAAAAAATACTGGTTATAAAATAATAATATTGATTTAAAAAATAAAAATTTTTTGAAAATATAAAATAATTACGATTTTATATTATTGTAATCCATTCAAAAATATGACAAGAAGAGTGGAATGGAGTGATGATGATTATGATGAGGATAATCTTTATATAATATATAAATTTAAAATTTCATTAATTGTTTTTAGCACTTACTCTATAGCTATATAAATTTCCATGTTAAAGTTTTTAGAAAATTATTTTAAAAGCTGGTAGTTCTATAATGGAAATTATTTTAATTATACTTTAAATAAAGTCACTCCATTATTAGAGGTATCAAACAACTATACACTATATACAATTAACTAAATAAGAGTAATTAATGCTTTATATGCCCCAATGAACAGGTGGGTTCAGGACATTGAAAAAGATGAATATTATAAGTCAACGAGAATTAGAATTTAGTCGTGCTCCACAAAACCGGTACATATACTATTCAGAACCACGTTATAGGAATAATACAAGGAAAAGAGGGTGAAATAATATTGGAAAAAATGTATGAAAAATTATAGGAAAAACCATATGAAAATTATAAGAATAATACTTGGTACAAAGTGTGGAAACATTGTTGGGAAAAAGATTAGAATTCCTTTAGGAATAATGATAGGAATTTATTATGGAAAAATAGTAACAAAATGACGTCATTAATTAATTTTTATTAGGTACATTTAAGGTACATATTCAGATAAAAATTTCGACATTGGTACATTTTAAAAAAGTGACCACTTTCATTGGAAAAAAAACATTGGAATTCCAATTAATTTTCATTCAGATTTTCCGAAAATGTGAACCATTCTGTACCATTGGTACGTGGAACAATTTCGGAAAAAATATCTGGAAATCCAATTGAAATTCCAATCAATTTGGTCAAATGGGATATGCTCCAATGAACAGGTGGGTTCAGGACATTGAAAAGATGAATATTATAAGTCAACACAAAAAATGAATTAAATTTTTAACAAGTCCTCTACACTTTTTATATTAAAAGCTTTATCACCTTCTTTTTTTCTAATAAAAATTTTTGAATTACGTACCCATACGTACTTACATTTATTCTCTGTTTTAAATGAATTCGACTTTTTGAGCAATGATCTATTAAAAGCAGTAAGAGCATCATTTACAAATATTTTCCTGTTGTTGTTGTTGCTTATTGCCCGGTTTTCATGTAGCCGATATATCGGCGAATGGTTAGAGCATAGGCAGAAGATACAAAAAATTCATAAGTGCGATAGAGAAACATTGATAAAAGATCGGGAGAATGACAATAATATCGGGAGAAATATCGAGAGAGTCGCCATAAATATCGGAGAATATTTAAAAAAACATATCTTCGCAAAGATATGTTTCCTATAATTATCGCCGATATTTTTAACACTAACATAAAGTAATGTGTAATTACACAAAAAAAAAATCGCACACTACCAACACATTTTATGGATACGGAACGACATTTAAATTTTAAAATTTGAGTAAAAACAATAACAAAAATTAATTTTTTGTATTGAATATTTGAATGCATATGTAAATAAAAAATAATATTTTAGCTTTTAGGTATAATATATTTATACTAAAATTATACATATTCTATTTATCTTATACATAAACTAATTATTTAACACATTTAAAAAATTTACTTTTAATTACAATTGTAACTTTAATTTTTTTTATCTGAATGAATATTTTAAATTTTGTTGAATGAATTTTAGAATGTATGTATGTATACATTTTTTTTCTTAATTCATTAGTTAGTATAATATAAAAAAATAATATTTTAATTCTAATTAATACTTATGTAAAAATGAAAAACATAATAAATACAAGTGAATTTAAAATTTAAAAAAACTAAATAAAAATTCCACAGATGAAAATCATATGATATTTCACTTTTCTTCACTTTATTTACTTTGTTTATATACTTTCGCGAAATTTTAAACAATTCTAAGGAAGATTGCTTAAATTAAATAACCTTTATTTTGTTTACATTTTGAATATTGGATGTTTATGTATATAGATTTTAGATTTCAAATCATCTATAAAAGTTACTATAAAAATAATATAATTTTACTCCCTCATACACATTAACGGTATACTATACTCTTCTCTTTCTAAACTCCAATTTATCAGCTAAAAATTTATCATGAAAACCGGCCTTATATCTCCAAAAATATTTGCATCCAGTCTAATTTTATTTTTACGTATTCTCTCTTGAATTATTCTCTTTGTTGATGACTTAGTAAATTTAACACTTATTATATTTAGTGCTGCTGCATTATTCTCTTGCCTAATTTTTTTTACAAAGCAAGTCTCCAAATCACTTGTATTAATGTTAACACCAACACCTACAGTAAGTAGTTTTATAACTTTTTCTTCCGCATTAATATTATCAACTTCATGTACACCAACAATGTCAATAGAATTATTTAATTCTCTCTGCTCTAAAACATTAATCCGTGATTCTAATTTAATAACATTATTAGAGAGAACATCATTCCTCTCTTCCAAGTTAGTTATTTTTTTTATTAATTCAACATTTATTATTTGCTGAATTTTAATTATTTCTTTATACAGCATTTGTAACGTAATATTCTCAGGAATATTCTCATTTGTGTTTGTTGAAGAGAGAATATTTACCGCTGTTCGTTTTATAGGTGAGAGATTTGTTGAACTGTTGCTATTGTTGTTGTTATTGAGAGTTGCTATTGCTGAATTTTGAAATGTTATTATTGGAGCACAGCTGGTTGTTGGAGTAATAGGCATCTCATTTACTGATTTTCGCCTAATACTCATACAGCTACTGCACTTGTATCCTTGTTTACTTTTTGAGAGGAACTCAATTTCTCTTTTGTCCATCTTGACACACTTTCCATGAAATATGTTTTTGCAATTCATGCAGGTAATGTTCAGATCGAATCTTTCAACTTTATTGTTACATAAATTGCACTTCATTTGCACTTTTCTTTTGTTTTTTATTTAAATTAAATTTATTCACGTAATTTAAAAAGTACTATATATAATCTAATCCACAACTAAGTATTTAATAATTAATTAATATTTAGAGCTCAATTCTCAAACTTGTTATCCCCATTAAAGCAAGAGAGAGGATTAAACATTCAAAAAAGAATTAATAAAAAAAAAATAACAAAATTTTTTTATTATAACAAAATCTTATATTTAACAATAATTAAAAAATAAAAATGAAAAAACTTCAATTAAGAAGACAGGTCAAGGATTAATCAAAAAAAAAATCAGTTACACAAATACAGATTATTTTTTAATGAATCTGTTTAGTTAGGGAAAAGTTAATATGGGGTTTGTATGCATTACAAAGAGACATCATCCTATTAATTGGTTCATATTTACCATAATTAGTCCGATGGTACTGCAAATTAAACATATTAGCAGTTCTTAGTCTAGAATGAGAACAATAATTAAGTTTAGCAAACAATTGGGAAGACGAAATGTTGCCTTTACTTAACTCAATTAGAAATACAATGTCAGCAACTTTACGCCGTTTTTCAAGGGTATTAAGATGAATTAAATTTAGTCGATGTTCATAAGAAGGTAATCTTAAAGGATCTTCCCAAGGAAGAAGACGTAAAGTATATCTAAGGAATTTTCTTTGAACCGATTCAATTCTATCTATGTGAACACCATAAAATGGACACCAAACCTGACTAGCATATTCTAAATTAGGTCTAACCAAGCAGGTATAGAGGGATTTTAATACATACGGATCTTCAAATTCTCTAGCCCAACGTTTAATAAAACCGAGCATAGAATTGGCTTTGTTTAAAATATCTGAATAATGGAGATGGAATGAAAGTTTAGTATCGAAGAGTATTTCTAGGTCTTTAATTGATGTAACCTTTGGAATACTTTGGCTATTAAAAGAATATACATAAGAAATTGGGCATAATCGGTCGTGTAAAAGTAATATACCCGGTAAACAATTTTGACGAAAGTGTTCCTAAAAAGTCGTGAATGTGTTCCGTGCCCATGAAACACATTCACGACACAAGTAGGGATAAAAATGGTGCAAACGGTCACAAATGTCCAGGCACATGTGTCTCTCATTGTAATACAGTGTCGCTTGTATGTCGACACTTTTCGGTCACATGTGTTTCATGATATTTACAGCACAAGTGTCGAGAAAGTGTCGACACTTTTCGCACACATGTGCATCTAATATTTACAGTAAATTAAAATAGTCGACAAAGTGTCGACACATTTCATACACATCTCCTCCTAATATTTACAGCACATGTGTCGAGGAAGTGTCGACAGACTTCACACACATGTGCTCCTATTTACGGCAAATTTAGTCGATTAAGTGTCGTCACATTTTATATTCTCTTATAATATTTTCCAAATATTAAACAAAATTCAATTCTTGAAAATACGGACACAATAGAAACACTTTAGGGATACTGCAAAGAAGGTACAACTTATTCTTTTAGTCTATATTTTTGCTAACAGTATTATTTCAATTAGTTTTTATTATCTACTTGGAAACATAATAAAAACAGGTTCAACTTAGAACTAAAATTATTTAAAAAGTTACATTCATTTTTGCAACATACCTGGTATTTTAACTTTTATTGCAATCCAATTTATAATTTTTATTTATTTATTTTAAAAATTATAAGAATATTTTTATTTTTTATTAATTTGTTTTTTATTTACACACTTAGCTTAGTACTTAGAAAGAAACAATAACAAACTAATGCAATATAAAATTAGTTTGCCAACCGAATACTATTAAACTTTATGGCATTCGGTCGTCATAGTTACCAAGCTATTTGCTATTGCTAGGATTTAAAAATTATGTTCTACGTAGATATTTATTGGATAATTATTATAGAAATGAAAAATCAAGTAAAAGAAAAACAAAAAAAGATAGTTTTATTATTTTTCTCTTCTGCTAGGTACACAATTAGGAACACATTGTGTTCCTTCAGCTTTCTACGACACATTTTGTTTATCGGGATAAGCACATTTATTGACATTAAGCTGCAGATTATTATACGAACACCAACTATAGAAACGATTCAGATCAGCTTGTAACGCTAATGCATCCTCTAAGTTAACAATTTTTTTATAAATTTTCATGTCATCGGCGTAAATTTTTTATATGACTATTACTTAATAAAGATGAAACATCATTAATAGAAATAATGAAGAGTAAAGGACCGAGATATCATTTATTTATATTTACGAATTTGATTGACTTCGGAAAATAATTAATAAAAATTTAGAAAATGTATATATCTAGAATAAGGTATGGAATGATTCAAACATAATTTGAGAAAACTGTTTATTAAAACAAAATATTCATTATGCATAATAACGCTTCAAAAATGTTTCAAAAAATATTGAATTTATTATTAAAAAATTTAAAAAAAAAACAATAACGATAAATATCAAATACCTACTTACGTAACGTATATAAAGCTGAAATATGATATGATAATATTTGATAGAATATGCTGTAGGCTCAGGTGAAACGTGAAAAATTATTAAATATAAAAATTAAAAACGCTAGGTATATCCTCCACTAATTTTTATTAAATATCTTAATCGATTTCGGCCATTACATCATCATAAGAAGACTGATAAAATAATTACATTTGTGTTAACATTTATAATATTTTTGTTTTGTTTATGTAATATCTGATGTAATATTATTTATTATATTTATGTTTAATAATATTATATATATTATTCATTTTTTTTTTTTTTTTTTTTATGCATAGCCAAAACACTAGGTGGGAACCTTTTATACCGATTGGTACGTTTGGCTAGGGTGGGAAAGGAAAATTTGGAAAGGAGGATGGTAAAAGGGAAGGAGGACAATTACGAACGAAGGTGTTAATGTTCGTCTTGAATTTGTTTAGGTCATAAATATAAAATTTGTCATGTTTTGGGAACACATAAGATGGAATTTGGTTCCACATTCGGGATGTTGAAGTTATAAACGAATTTCCATAACTTGTCTTTTGCCATCTAGGGATTTCAATGGTGTAGGGATGAGCACATGTTGCCCTTCGTGTTTCGCGGGGGAAACGCTTAAGTGGAGTTAATATAGATTTAATTTCTACTGAGCATGTGCCGATGCCTACGAGATATCTATAAAAAAGTGAGAGAGCTCCGACTTTACGACGATGTCCAAGAGGAGCAAGATGGGCTGCCACATTTGGGTCGTTGATTAGACGAATAGCCCATTTTTGGACAAAAGAGTAGGATCAAAAATGGAAATTTTTCGAGAGATTGTACAGCTCTGAGTTTTAGAAGAGTTAAACTCGACTCTGTTTTTTATGCCCCAATTAGCTATTGCGACCAAATCGTGGCTAAGGGAACTAGCCATGATGTCTCTTTTTGTTGACATAGCGGTTTTTACTTCAGATTTTTTATGAAAATCGTAGGAGGCTACTAGGATGCTGTCGTCTGCAAAGCTGTGGATTGGATTGAAAGTGGTTTGGAGCAAATCATTTATAAATATAAGGAATAGGGTAGGTGAGAGAACTGATCCTTGGGGAACACCAGCGTTTATTTGGAATTGATCAGATTTAAATCCGTCAACTAAGACTTGAATCGTACGATTCGAGAGGAAACTTTCAATCCATTTGAGAGAAGAGAAACCCAGGCCTACTGCTTGACATTTTGCTAATAATGCGCTATGCCATACTCTATCGAAAGCTTTAGAAATATCTAGAGCCACAATATTTGCTTCACCCGAATTGTGCAAGCAAATATTTAGCTTCTCGTTAAGATATGTCATTAAATCACCGGTGGACCGGTGGGATCTAAATCCATATTGCCTATCGTGGACAATGCCTTGGCTGTCAAGATATTTGGACAGCTTTTTGTTTATTAAGATCTCCATCACTTTAGATAGGATCGATATTATAGCTATAGCCCTGTAGTTGGAGGGATCGCTTTTGTCGCCTTTTTTGGGAATTGGGTTAACATGCGCAATCTTCCATTGAGTTGGGTATACTCCTGTAGAGTAGGATAAATGGAATAAGTTGCGCAATGGTTTGGAAATAGCGAAGGCTATATGTCTTAGAACCATAGCAGGGATGCCATTATTACAGTTACAAAGGTTTGAGAAACTTTAAGAGATTTGATTTTATTAGATAAAATTTCATATGCTATACCAGGCACGTCAACCTCCTAATACCCATTTTTGCAAAATGTAAAATTTCGCAATTATTTATTGTACAACCATGATTGTTTCGTAAAAGATGTGTCACTACGTTTAAATCATTTTTTCCATTAAACACATGTTTTAATGTTTCTCTAATCCTGTTTTGAAAACTTCTTTCAGTTTGCCCGATACCTACAAACTAACATTATATAATTAAGCATATTACCTCTTACACTCTATGTCACAATAACTGTAACTAACAACTATTGAAAATATTTTTTTCAAGCAAATTTAACTCGATTTAAAAAACAATGAAGCATGATGAAATCAATAGAGATCTTTTCAACAATCTAAATCCCATCAAAACGACCTTAAATTATTTATGTAATTACAAGTTATAATACAAAATGTTCTATAATCATTTATGTATAGGAGATTGTTATATTTAAAAAAAAAACAGTAACTATTTATACTTCAGAGTTTCAGAATTATTGTTAATACAATTTTGGTATTTGTTCTTGTAATTGCCCTGGTTACCTAGCCCTGATTTCGTACATAAATGTTGTAAGTCCAAATTGTTCGTCCATTGTATTGGTTATTTGAATCTAACCATTATATTTTTTTCCAGTTTATTATCCATTATTATATCCAGTCCTCAATTGAGCTAAACACACCATATGATAGGTTGAGCTAGCTCATAGATTGAGATTATATAGAGTTTAGCTCGAGATTGTGAGCCAGCTCAAAATTTTAGATTTTGGCTTACTCCAAATTTCCAACCTTGTTTTATAAAATTTAAATTTTTCAGAATTAGTCTCACCACAGCCCTTGACACGTTTTGTAAATTTTTAACCTTCTGTGGTTGTATTAGTATATGTTTGTTGCTACAAATGACCTCGCATAAAAATTCCGATATGATATAATATTTTGTTTATTTGTATAGTATCTTGTATTTTGCTTTTAGGTTTACATAATATGCTGTAAATTCGAGTTCTAGGTACTTGAAGTCGATTAATTGTACTATTGGTTTGTTATGCGCGAATATTCAGTTTTGTATCGAATTTTTGTATTTGAATTTATCTTATATTTTATTTGGTCGGTGATAATTTGTGTATGTTGTCAGCATAATAAAATGCTATTTTTATAGGCCGTAGTTGATAATAAATGGACATAAAATGGATATAGGGAAAAAAATTTGTTTTATTGCAGCGGTAGGCAAAAATATTGTTCTACCACTTCTTTTTTTCAACTTTTTAAAGTATATATCTATCAAAAGAGACTATTATATGCCGAAAGCAAACAGAAGATACTGAACATCATCATTTTCATCTTCTTACTTAGCATAGTCTTCTTTCATTTTATTGTTAATTGCTTAACTTTCATTATATTATACAATACACAAACTTTTAAATTAATTAATTAAAAATAAAACAATACTATTATAATTATTTAATAAAAATATATATATAATATATATACACAATAGTATATATATACACCAGAATCAAATTTAATTTTCTTCATATAATCCTAATTTAATAAAACTGGCTTTTGGCTTCAAAATTAATATATTAATGGAAATATATATATACATATACAAATATTAAAAATAAAAAATAAATCCATATTTTCAATTTCTTAAAAGGAAAAAAAAATCAAAATCCATTAAGGATAAAAAACTAAAATCTATTATTAACCAGCTTTAAATAACTTGCATAACACAATTCGCACCCAAAAATTATATTAAAATATTGACAAAAGTCATTTCAAATCAAATCAATTTAATAATTTCTGATATTATATTTGATTGAATTTAACAAAACTATTATTAAACCCATAATTTTGTATTACTGTCCATTTAGAAATATTTATATATATATATATATATATACATATATAAAAAATATATTATTATAAAAGGATATTTAGTAATTTTTTTTTAGCTTAACTTCTTTGCCAAAGCAAAAACCAAATATACCCTTTTTTATATAAATAAATCGGCGAAATACTTTAAATTCTTACCACAATTTCTCTTAGGAATTTCAATTGCCTGCTAAAGATCCAAAAAACCACAAAAAAAAAAAAATAAAAACAAAATAAAAAAAATAAAACATATCCTGATAACTAAAAAATTGTCCTTTTTATTTGTAACTATATATATTTGTTGTTGTTGTTGTACTATATAATGCATTCACTCCTTCTAAATATCTAAACAAAAAATATATCAACAAATTTGACGTTCGTTGTCTTCCCTTTCAAAAATTTATATTTAACATTCAATTTCATAAAATTAAAATAAAAAAAAAAACAAACAAAAAAAAAACGATGATTTAACCCTAAAATTTGATTATACTCGAATCTTATCGCAATAGATTGCTAAATACATACATACGTACGTGCATATAATATAAGCCACATATCAATATAGTTGTTGTTGTTTTTGTTGTTCATACTATTTTTGCCCCATTTCATAAAAATTTTGAATTTTTTCTATACTTAGTCAAAAATAAAATTATTTGTAAGTAAATTTTAATAACGTTGAATTAATTGCCAATAATAGAAATATTATTTATTTGTATTTACAGTATATAATAGAATGTTATTTTTTTATAGGCTAAAGTTATAGCGATACGTAAAAATGAATACGTAAAAATTAGTAGCATAATTTGCCAGTATAAATGATGAAAAGGATGAAATATTGCTGTATCTTTGTTACATTTGTCTTGCTCTCTGTATACTGGGGATGGGGTAATTTTACAAAGTTGACTATAATATCACCGCTTTGGCGCTTTATTAATAACTTCATAGATATATATATATTTTTTTGAAGTAGCCAAAGCATTTAAGATATTATCATCCCTTACGCGCCCCTTTTATCAAACCATATTGTGGTAAGTTACTCAACCCCGTACTTCTTCTGCTTCTTAGTCATCTTTTGAATTATCTATTTCCAATTATCTGAAATCAGTTCGACTTGATGGGTCATTTCAATTTGCTGATAGACGTTCAAAACAATGATTTTATACGTATATTAAAATATGTTGTGGAAATTTTTCTACCTCGGTTCTTCTTTTTCCTGGTCAGCTTTTGCATAATTTATTTCCAATTACATGAAATCGGTTCGACTTGATGGCTTGTTTCACTTTACCGACTTCAGTTCGGAATAATGATGGGAATATAGGAATATCAGTTTGAATCGATGAATTTATACGGCGTACGTACTTATAATAGGGGGCTAAAACTTTTTGGCTTATCATGACTAAATTAAGCTTACTTTGTATCCCTATTTAAATCATGAACACTTTTTTGTTTGATTTAATATTAAAGTATTTGCATATAATGTGTATAATATGTATATGTATGAATAAAATACAAAAAATAAATATTCTGACTTAACAGGTGAATGAATTTTTAATTGTTTTGTTTATAGACCCAAGCCTAAGCTGTTTGATGGTCTCATAATTTGAAATTAAATGTAGTTCGATATTTAGTTTTTTTCATAATCTATTTTTTAAAGGGCTTTTATTGCCGTTTTTATATCAAGCCAACAATTTTAAAGTAATAAACGTTATTAACAATTTTAAGACCTTCTGGCACCTATAGGGGCAGTTATTTTTTTGTTTGTCTATATTTTGAACAGTGTTAAATATTAATTGGATTTATTTTTAGTATTATAATTATGTATGTCAATCATTCTGTTCAATACTAAATGGTGTTTTATTAAGGTATATACATAATTTTAAATGCAGTAATGTACAATCACCGCTTACAGATATTTGCAAAGCTTATATCGTCCGACGAAGATAGATACCTCCAATCATCACTTTTTCACTAAATGACATTTTGATGTCATTCGATAGATTTTTTGATTCTGCGTGGTTTAAAAGCATTGTGTTTATGCCAGCAAATCTCCAAATGTGTTATTTTTAAGAAATAAAAATACCTCGTATCAGTTTCGCGCCAAAAATACCTTCAAACAGCTTTTTTTGTTCGATAATTGTCAGTGGTAACAAGTGCTCGTGAAAGTTTGGTGATTTTGATTGGTAAAAAATATTTTGAAGCAAATATTTAATAGGTATTTGTTTAAAAAGATTATGCATAGAACGAATGTAATTTAGAAAAGGAAAATAGGAAACTTTAAATTAGAAATTCTTAGAAATTCAAATATATAATGATCATCAGACAGCCAAAAATAGAGCCAGGAGTGAGATGCAAATGGATAAGGAAATGGCAAATACGGGTTTGTGCATTGTGTTAACTATTGATTTACAAGCCGTAAAAATTTGTCCGTATTTAGAAGTCAGCTATGTCTACTACAAAAAAAAATTATCTTGCCACAATTTTCATATTTATGAGCATAAGTCTTGAAATGTGACATGTTATTGGTTCACAGAAGTGGACGCGGAACTTGTAGCATCAACCTTTGTTTCTTGCCTAATCGATTTTATGGCAAAATATTGCTTACAGAATCCTGTACCTATCATAATTTATTCTGATGGATGCACCATTGCACCTATCCAAACCGAAATATTACTATGTCGAATGGCTTACATCACTTTTCTGCGAAACATCACTGGTTGATAACTCAAAAAATACTTGAAAAAGGACATACTCAAAATGATTACGATTCGGTTCACAGTTGTATTGAACGAAAAATAAAAAATCGTGATATTTATTTACCCTCAGACTATCTTCGCTTTTGTAAGGAAGCCAGGAAGAATCTTTTTCCTTATGAAGCTATTCATGTAAAATACGATTTTTTCAAAGACTATACGAAGGACATGGTGTATAATTCTTTCCGCCCAGGGAAAAATGGCTGGAGATCCAACCGTCACAAATTTAAGGGTACTGCAATATGCAAATGGAGAAATTAAAATTAAAATAAATTATGATGATGATTGGCAGATCCTTCCCATAAGACCGAAAGCTTTACATGCAAATTTTGAATTCCCTCCACCTAACCAAAATAGAATTCCAATAACATTTCGAAAATGGACTCATCTGCAACAACTAAAACTTGTTATTCCAGAGGAATGCCGGCATTTTTATGATCAATTACCATACCTGGAAAAATAAAATATTTACTATTTTTTTAAATAATTATCCTATAAGTCTTTAATACTCAGTAATATGCCTATGAATTGAATTGAAGGACTGTGCAATTTTTGTTCCTATATATTTTATTATTTTTTTTAAATAAACAATATTTTTAATTATTAGCCAATAAGTTTCTTAATTAATTAATTCACCTGAAAATTACCTATGAAAGACTGTGTAA
Organism: Argyra leucocephala; assembly: GCA_963942445.1. Lineage (NCBI taxonomy): Eukaryota > Metazoa > Arthropoda > Insecta > Diptera > Dolichopodidae > Argyra > Argyra leucocephala. Next base: position 12,043,496 of record OZ012679.1, on the reverse strand, counting down.
CTGAAAAAGACTGTGTAAATACCTCTTAACATCACTTCGTAAAAATGAGAATACCTCCTATGTGTTTTATTTTGCTCAGTAGTGAAATAATTTTCGAAAATATTGTTTAAATGCTAAAGAAAACTAAACTACATCATTTCGTAGAAGAAAGTTATTGCGAAATCGGTAAATTGAAAATATTATAAAGTTTTTTTGTCCTCCTGCACAATTTATGTTTTGGCTGATTGGGGGTATTTATCTTTGGCGGACGATATACTGATCTGAATAGAGAGAGCTATAATTGTAGATGAAAATGGTAAAATATTCTATAGCTTTTTTATCATATTTTATCAATCTTTATTTAGCGTTGAACAAGTCCATCGAATAACTGATGTCATCGAAAAGACACTAGAAGAAAAATGTATCTGCTCTTCAGTGTTCTTTGATGTTTCACAAGCCTTAATTGATAAAGTAAGACATGAGGGACTTATTTTCAAGCTGCACCGTATTCTACCCTAAGCCTATGTCGAGGTAATAGCATCTTACTTAGCAAATAGAGTATTTCATATTAAGCAAGGGGATGATTACTCTACGCTAAGCAATATACATGCAGGAGTACCACAAGGGAGCATTCTGGGTTCCATTCTATATTTACTCTACACTAGTGATATACTAGAACTAGAAGATGCGACTTTTGCAGATGATACTGCAGTATTAGCGGTTGGTAATAATATAAACGAAGCAACAAATCAATTGTAACAAGCAAACAACAAAATATCCTTATGGTGCAAAAGGTGGAGAATTAAATTAAACGAATCAAAATCCACACATGTTAATTTTACAAACAAAATAATTGAGTTGCCCATAGCGGTCACAATAAACAATATGTCGTCATATCACATCAAAATTCAGCAAAATATCTTGGTATGACACTTGATGCAAAGCTCAGGTGGAAAGAACATGTCAAGAAAAAAAAACAAAAGTTAGAACTGAAATACAACCAGCCGTATTGGCTAATTGGGTGGAGATCTTCCCTTTCAACATATAACAAAGTTTTGATTTACAATCAAATATTAAAGCCTATCTGGGCATACGGTATTCAAATATGGGATTGTGCTAAACAACTTCATATTCAAACTATATCCAAACGTTCCAAAACAAAGTATTGCGAAACATTGTCAATGCTCCCTGGTATGTTCGCAATACTGACATTCATATAGAGATCTTAAGATCCCTATCATAAAAGACGAAATCAAAAAACTGGCAATACGACACAAAATTCGTCTTTCACAACATATTAATACTGAAGTTTTACGCTTAGCTGACAGTCAAAACTATGTTAGACGTCTTAACCGGACGAAACCGTTTGAACTGTGTTAGGAAAAAATCTTTTATATCTCAATAATTCCTAATGGGATTTTGATTGATCAAAGATATTTGAAATAATAGAATCAAAACTGTATTAATGGTTAGTCTAAAAGACTAGTTTTAATATAAACAAAAGGATAGTAGTTTTCAGTGCGTTAAAGTCGACACAGTCCTTTACTTCGTGATGAAGACTATTTTGATGATTTTCTTCTATCTGGAAAGCAAAAAAGATTTAATATAATTTGTAGGGTTCTACACCGAGCACACCACATTGGATTAAGATATATCGACAAAATATAAGAGGTATAAATTATGTGTAGTATACCTTTTATGAGAAGTATTAGTCGTCTTATAAAACGAAAATGTAGGGCTTATTTTCATAATCACATGGTCAATGTGTTCGTTCCACCTTATTTTATTGTTTAGAATTGAATAATTGTATAAAATCACACAATATTATTATTTTACTAATAAAAAAGGGTATTCAAATCATATTCAGCTAGCCAAACATTTTACTATCAGTCAGTTTGGTTCAATTTTTTTATTTTTAGTGTAAATATACATACCCATCCATATACTTATAAAGAAATGTGTACATAAAATTAAATTGTATAACAAAGTGTATATCTTAAGTTTTTGATTTTTGTTATTATTGTTATTGTTATTTTTTTCAAAAAAAATACACATGTTCAAATTTGTAGTATCCTTTTTATTTTATGTTATACCGTTATACGTACATAATATTTTATATGTTTGCAAAACAAGTCATTTTAAACGCCAACAAAATAACAATGTATTAGTACAAGTACATGTGTCAAAATAAAATCCTCCTATTATTTTGATATTTTTTTTTTTTATTCTTTATTTTTATAAATCGAGGATGTTAAGAAATTGTAAAGAAAACGGTAGAATTGAAATTCACTTGTTTTTGGTGGATTTTTCTTCTTTTACTTGTATTGTTAAAATTAAGGATATAAAAGTTAAGGATTACATTACAATGTTGTAATTTTTTTTTATGTGTACGTACATATACATATATATATATATATATATATATATATAAACATATATTTATCTTTTAGAGTGGATTGTAAAAATGTTTTCAGGATAATAATTAATAATAAAAAAACAATATTAGTAAAGTTGAAATAAAAATAAAAAATTTATAGTTTTAAGAAATTAATTTTTGTAAATAAAAAAATTTATTTTAATTTTTAAATTTGTTTCGAATGAAAAAGTTTTTGAAATTTTGAAAAGTTATTTATAAAGAAAAAATATTTGTAAACATATAGTTATTATTTTATATATATATATACATATACGTTTACAATATAAATGATTAGAAAACATTGTTTCAACTAAATAATTAAATTTATAAATTTTTCAACGAATGAAGTTTCGAATGACAAATTCAGAATGTAGAAAATTGCTTAACATTTTGTTTCATATCATCCCAGTCACAAATAACCAATGTTGTATTGTTGTGTTGACATATTATGGAAATCTGTTAAGCATTGTAGTATTATAAATCAATATAACTGGTATGAATGATGGCCTTATACAAATCTCAGTGCAAGAAATCAAATGCAATAAATTGTATTTGCTTGTATATATATGTACCGGTATCACATTACGTTCATAGGTACGCTTGTCATAGCTTATAATCATAGCTTATTAAATGCAATAAATTATATTCGCTTGTATGTGTACCGGTACCACATTACGTAGATAGGTACTCTTGTCATAATTTATAATATTTCTGCACTATAAAATCTACTCCAATCGATTGGCCACAATTTCTGTAGAATATTCAAATTACCAACAATTTGTTGGCAAAACGTAATATACAATGAATATGATGGGAGAGAATTACAACTAATTTCAATCGAATATTTTCACTCTTATCAAGTTTCACACCTATAACAAAGTTTTACTTTACAATCAATTATTAAAGCCAGTACAAGGCATATCCATATTCAAAATATATTTTTTTTTTCCATGTTACTCTTCGTAGGAGCATATGGTATCAACTTGCCTCCTTCATTATTCTCCATTGTAAGCAGTGACCTTTATTTCCTCCCAAGTCCTCCATCTACATCTTATTAGTTCAAAGGTTGTATTTCGACGCCAGGGGCCTTTGGGTCTTCCTCGCCTTCTGGTATCCGTTCCATTAACAAAATATATAGGATTTTATATTCAAACTATCCAAAGCTAAAATGAAGTAAAAAAAAATGTCAAAAATCCTAACAGTTTTTTAATGAAAATTCAGGAATTATAATATTGTGACGTTATTTCTAAATGTTAGGTGATAATGTTAGGACACAATAATTGTAAGTATAGTCTTGTCATTTATCTTAGGAATTTTGTCATTTCTGTTAAAATGTATTGTTTTGTAATTTTTTAAACCTGATAATGCTTGAGCTTGATAAAGTTAACCTGTTTCTGGTTTCAAATAGGGGTTCCAAATGGATGCTTTAATAAACTATATTAATGATTTATGTGGAATATTTTGAAACGGTTAGCTTAAAAAATATCAGTTACATGTGGCTTTATGACGTATGTGTATACTTTTACTTAGTAGAATTATGTCCGTACCCGCGTGAATAGCTCCACAACATCGAATACAAAATGTGGCAATGCAACTGGGCGTGGTAAAAATTTGACCTACTCATATTTATCCAAATTAGTGTTATACGCTTTTCCCAGAGTATATTAAATATAACGTATGCATAATACAACAAAATTTTCGGGGCAGGATATTTATTTTATTTAACTTTTAGGAGTTTTGTCATAATGTATTTTTATAAATATTGTCAGGAGTTTTATCATTTTTGTTAGAAGTTTTGTCAATTCTAAAAATTAGGTATTTTGTTATTGACAATACTACTAACATAAAAACAAATTCTTAGGAGTATTGATATTAGGACATTTGACAGATAAGAAATAGAGCCATAGTCTTATATGTGTAATTTTTAAAATTTATGATTTTTCACGATAGTTTTGCAATTTGAGGACAACATGATTATCACAGTTTTGCTAATTGATATAGATTTGTGTATTGATCATCAGTTTTCGAAATTTTTATTCGAATTCTGCACATCATCGAAATTTGCACATCAAAAATTTCAGTCCACCCTAATTTAAAAAAAATAACCAAAAAAAAATATTACATTTTTTATTTGCCAACATTTTTTTTCACCCTCTTTTTTTTTTTTTTTTTTTTCCATTTTTCTTGAAATGTCGTCGACATTAAATTAATTCAGGAAAATCTTTCATCCACAAAGTATCAAATGAAATTAAGTGAAGAAGTCAAAATGTTTAGTCCTTATTAAATTGAGCGTAATATGCTTAATATAAATTGTAAATAAAAATTGTATATGTATGCATGTGTATATAATATATGTATATATAAATATATATGTATAAATATTTAATTGACATTTTCAATGATAACTGAAAAGACAAATAGAAGAAAAAACTTTGAAAAGAATATTGCTCCAACATATATATATATATATAATATACATATATATATATTGAGATGATATAATATAACCAATGAAAAAAATGTATATATACATATATATATATATTTACAATTATTTTATTTTCCAACTTGATTATTTTTCCCATCATGATGATCATCATGATAATCATCATCAACATCATTATCATAATCAATATACTATCATCATGACAGCACCCTCAAAATATTTCTTATTATTTCTTTTTTTAGATTTGTTTTACTTTTGTATTACAATTCCATCTTAATCATCATCACCATCGCTTTTAGTTCATCTCTTTAACAGAGTTTTCATTTAATTTTCATTATTTGGAATGGAAAATTAATCAACTATTCAAATAGATTTGTCCTGGCTATTGTTAAATTCAGTTTTTTGTTAACGTTCTGGATGTTTATAGCGAATTGAAATAATTATTAAAACATTGTTATGACAGTAAAAGTGACAGTAAGCTAGGACAAAATATTGTATACTTATTAAAATATTTTATGTTAGATCCAAAGCTAACTTTTTTTTATCTTGTAAGCAGGTGGCCCTAATATGTCAGAGCCAAAATGTTGGCTTTTAGTCCTCCTCCACCCCTAAACTTAATCAAAACTCTTGATAAACGTCAATAGGTTTGAGGATTTATCCTGCACAAGTTTTCTGAGGTTATGTAGTGCGTTTCCAACTCTCCAAAGGCACTATCCAAAGCTAAATTAGCAATTTAAGTTTATATTGAATGAATTGTTAGAATATAGTGTAAATATATATATAACCATTCTTTACAGATATACGAGTATACAGGGTGGTTCGCTCTCGCTTGAAATCCCTTTCAATCTCGTTTGAAGCGAATGACTGTGTTAGCCGTGTACTTGATCTTAGTCTAGTAGTAGTTATGTGGAATATATTTTTTAATTTAACCTAGGCTGCATGGGGGTTAAAAAGATTGGATTAAAAAATTTATGTCTAACAAATATGAACTACAGCTCCTAACCAAAGCTGGAGAAATGTGATATTTAGAAATGCTTTTTTTAAATTGATGTACTAACTATTAACAGTACTTTAGGCGGACATCAGACTCACCGTTTTCGAGTAATATATTCAAATAATCCAAATAATAAAATTTATGTGCAAAATTTCAGAAAAGCTCGTTCAAATTTGGTTTTATTAATTGCTCTAGAGCTTTCTTACACATGCTCTGTCTTCTTGTCATACACATTTTTTATGTCAGACTCGCCAGTTTCGCAGGTAAAGTCTTGTTTTCAAAGTTATCTCTCGTTGAGAAATATTTTTGTATAGGTCTTGGGGCTGACTCCTGAACGTTCATCATCATCATCATCATTATCCTACCATTCCAATTTGTCCATTGTCCATTCGTGGGGCATAGGTAGCATGAGGATAATACCAAATTATGACTAAAATTTTTTAGATTACTAATTACACATTTTTGATAACTTTTAATACGATATTATTTCTTCCTTTCATTTAATTTACTTCTTTGTAAACTATTTGTAATAATAAGATAAGTGTTGTACAATATTTTGTTGTACAACAATGTTGTAGATCTTTTATTTTTACATTTAAAAAAAAATATACAATATATATTTTCATTATGTTATTTAACTAAAAACGAATTGAATTTGATCTATTTGAATGTAAACTATATATAGTATAAATAACAGTATATCTATATATACAAATAACAAGAAAGAAAGTGTATATATAAGAACAGAGTCAACAGATAAATATAAATTATTGTTCAAATAAGTAAAGAAGGGGTGGTCATGTTGTTAAGAATGTTAAGAAACAAATTAAGAATATGTATAGCAAGAAATAATAAAATTAATACAACAGAAATAAATATTAATATTATAATATAGAAATAGAATTAAATTTGAAAAGAAGAAGAAAAAAAAATATACATAAAAATAATGGGGGGTGCTAAATGCCGGAACTAAATGAAGAGTTAGTTACTTAGTGAATTAAATTGAATTAAATGTATATTGCTATAACATGTATAAGACATATATACATGTAAGTGTATAATTAAATGACATTTGTAATAGAAATAAATACGGTATTAATTTAATTTATATTGTATATAATATTTATATATTATGTATATATAGAAATATTATTAATCTTTTTAAATGAATATGATATGCATTTAATTTTGAAACACCAAACTTAAGTTTTTTTGAAAAATATAGAGTGGGTTTGAGTGGGGGGGGGGAGTGTAAAAGATTAATAAATGAATTAAAAAGGAGAAAAAAAATTATTAAACAGAAGTTTTACAGTTCATATAATAACAGTTTTTCTTTGTTTTTATTTAGAATTTTAATTTTATAAAAAATACGATCAACTTTTTACGGTAAACTTTTTACGATACAAATTTTACGATAAAAAAGGTTTAACAGCGTTTCACAAGTTATATACAAATGTTTTACAAGTATTCTTTTATATCGTAAATTTTCAACCAGAAAGGTAGGTATACCGAGGATACAGTATCATATCAGTAAAATTTCAATTGTATATAAAATTATTATTTTTTGCTCCCAATGTCAAAGCCGTTAAACATTTCAAATTCTTAATGACATTTCAAAAATTATTTAAATGAAATAAAAAAATATTATTAGCTGAGTTGTATATACTATACTTTAAATTTAAATGGATTTTTTAAATGGAAGAGTTTTAAAAATTGCTATTTCCACAATAACTGCATGCCATTTGAGTTATTTTTGACTCTTGAAAAAAAAGAAGGAGAAAAATCAGACCAGAAGATAACAGAAGAGGTTGTCAGAATAACTCGTCGCCGTTCACACTGCCTAGTCTCATAAATTTTCATATTTTAACTCTTATTGACATCTCGGACCGTTGAAAAGTTTGTTGACATTGTCTGCAGCATAATAAACAATATTGTAATATTTATTGATATTGCGAAAATATTACGAACCAACACGGAATTATTGTTCATCAGAGCTGCATTCTGGTGGTAAATACGTCCATATTGTTTTCATTTTTAGTAAAAAAAAAACAGATAAATTTGACATCGTTTAAACATTAAACAAAAGTTTGCTAAAAAGAAATGTATTTTGTTTTGTTAAATCAAATTAAAATCGATACAAAAGAAGGAGGAAGCTAATTTTAAATACAATTTAAAAAAAATATTATTTTTTTTTAATTTTTATCTTCCATTTTACTTTTCATAATATAAAATACGAATACTACCAAAGAATATGTAAATAGTAAGACGTCTCATCTCATATAAATTTTTGAAAAAAAAAATATTTATATTGTGGGTGCGCATATCAGTACCCACAAATGGCGGAAGAAAAATAGGGATGAGGAGAACAGCGAAAACAAAATTTTCTTTTTTATTTATTTCTATTTAATCTCTCAATTCATTCTTCTATGAAATGAAATAATTATATTATGTTCTTTGATGCTATACGTTTATGTCTGTCATACTAATTTTGATATTATGATATAGAGAATATTAGAATATTGATGTCATAACATTGATATTACTTGTCTGTCAATAGTAATATATACTGTAGTGTTCGGTAACATACGTATATGTTACAGTAAAATGTAATAACATGTAATTTCTAAATTTGTTGGACATGACAAAATTTTTGACATTTTTTTCTCAGGTATTAGAACTAAACGTATAGGGGTTCTAATAACTGCTTCTATCAAATTTCAATCAGCCAAATACAATGATAATAAAAGCATTCATTGCATGTTACATATTACTAAAGTACAATTTCATATAAATTCAAGCCAATACTATACAGATTTTGAACTGAGTCCAACATGTATTTCAATATCTGTTTTATGACTTCTAGAATATTTTTTTTCAATTTGGCTTGTCAATAAAATATATTTTCTACAATATATGCTGTAAGCTCTAGCTAAAACATTATTAAAATGAAATAAAGATCAAAACTCTATAGCTCACTATAATTAAAAAAACTGAGTCTTCTGATGATGGTATCATAACTTAATTTGATTGAGATAAAATTAGTGAAACATACCTAGAGTTTTAATCTTTATTTAATAATTGTCAATACAACTTGATTGAAATCCATTTTATACATTTTGTATTGGACCCGGACATCCTCAAATGACTTTGTTAGCCTTAAATAACATAAGAAGAAAAAATTGTGGGACTAACAATATTAAAATAATCACACCAGTCATTCGTTTTGTTGTATGGACCTCTAAAATATGCTAAAAAATTAATATTTAATCTGAGTGTTTTGACTTGAAATAATTACTTAATATATATTTACATATATATATATATATATATATATATATATATATATATTATGAGTGATTGTTTTTGTTAATAATTTTTTTTTTAATATGGTAAAAGCATTTATAATTGAAAAATATTATCATTATTATTTTTTTGTTTTTGTTATTTTTATTTTGTTTTATTTCATAATTAATCAAGAATATAATATTTGTAAACGGACATTTGAAATGAGAGAATATCCTTTCTTCCTTTCTATAATACAGAAATAAAAATACGAATATTAAATTAAATAATAAAAAAATTAAAAAATATAAAAAAAAAAAACAATAATACAGTGGAGAGTTGGTGGCATATACTCGTAATTCGTAGTTTGATTTTTGTTTTAGGGTTTGATTTACACATAATGATGTTTTCAATTAATCTTTACAGAATGGTTATATACGATGGTGATGGTGGTAATGTTGTTGAACTTGATAGATGGTGATTTTTTAAAATGACTTCTTTTGTAAATTGTTTTTTTATTTTTTGTTTTGTTGTTGTTATAAAGAGAGTATGTGCAATTATAAAAATTCAAAATAATTTAGAAATTAAAAGAAAACTTGAATATTGGAAACAAAAAAAAAAAATGTAAATAAAAAAATTAATTTTTAATATTGGTGACATGCTGTTATGTGCTTCTTTTTTTTTGAGATTTTTTTTTTTCTATTTCTTCTTTTTCGTCTTCTAAATATGACGCTTTTAATTAAAAAGTAATTACTGAAGAATGGTATTTTATTAAATTGAGAGAAGATTTTTTTGTTTTGTTTCAGAAGAAATTGTTCGTATTTATATTTATGTTAATTTTGTAACTGATGTAGAAGACCAGTGTTGTACTATTTTCAAATATATACTCCTGGGAAGGATAATCAAATTGAATTCTACTTATATGTGCCTGATCATATGTCGCTGACCATGTTAGGGTAGTTCATTAGTATAATAGTGTTACTGTATCGTGGGGGGAGAAAGAAGGAAGAAGAAGAAGTAGTATCGTTAGTGAGTTGAAACATTTGTATTAAATAACGGATTTTTTTTCTCTTTTTTTTAATATAAACTTTAATTATTTGACCGAAGATTGAAGTGAGTTTTAATTTAATGCAACAAAATATTTATAGGATAGATAGAGAATATTATAAAATATCTATATGTTCTAAGCTTATCAGAGTGTGGTCGTTTATTTTCCTATAATTTTAAAATATAAAATTTACGATATAAATTTACGACCAAAATTTTTACGATAAATTTTTTACGATCAAAATATTTTTTTGCAGAAAATTATTTTTTGAATTATATTTAAATAACCATAATTATATTTTTTTTATTTAATTGTTTTCATTTATTCATTCATTATTTCATTCACTCAAATGAGCTCAATTGCTCGTACAGAGTGTTTTTAGTTTTTACAATTTTACTTATAACTAATTAAGTTTTAATTCAGTGCAATTTTAATTTTAAAATTTGATTTTTCTTATATATAATATTAAGTATTATTACTATTATTTAATTGATGAAATTACTAATCTTACGTTTCAATTTAGAAATTTCAGCAGTTTCTTTGATCGCACTTTAGTAAGTATGAGAATTATTTGTATGGCCTGTTTGCATTTTATAACATGATTCAATTGTAATATTTTGTGTTTTCTATGAATTTACTGTGTTGAAGTTTGCCTTCATATTTATTTATGATATTTTATTTGTTTATATTATTCAAATCGGTTACGTATTTCATTACACAAGTTCTATTTTAAGTTTAAAATTTTTTCTACGATATTGAAAGTTACTGCTATTCAATATTGTATATATGATATTGATACAACTGATATGACTGTATATGATATACAACCATGATGAAATTCCCAAGTCAGCTAAAGAGCATTACTATAAATTAATAACAAAATTTTTCTTTTATGTTATGACAAAATAAGATACATAATATAGTTCTTATATAGATATCCTATAAAATTATTTGTTAGACACATTTGACAAAGCCATCTGAATATCTAATAGGTAATAATATTTAGCCTGGTGCAGTGCCTATATTGAAACAAATTATAAAAAGACAAGTGAGATGGACATGTACCTAGAAAGTTAAATCATCGAAGACATGGAGGACAGAGTAAGATAGAGTAAACGTTACCTAAGGTCGATACATCAGGTTAAAAAAAATTCCAGCGATTTTAGATAGTAACTTGGTGATTTTTTAACGCTTATCTTCATATTATATGCTTAATTTATCTTTGTGCAATATATTTTCAAATGAAATAATTGATAATAACAATAAAATAATTATTTTTTTTTTATTTTTAAATTTACATTTTAATTTGAAATTACATTTCATATATAGATTAATAATATGATAAATTCAAAATCAAAAATTATATCTTAGAATAATAAAAATTATATAATTTATAACCAATTGAAACTAATTTCATCATAAAATGTATCTAATAAATTATAGCCAACCCAAAATAATGTCTTCTTGATAAACCCTAATTTGTGAAAATGCAAAATTTCCATTGGTTAAAATATATATATACATATCATATATTTAAATAATGTCTAACCAGAATTTTTATTATCTTCAGTTTTGTAAAAAAAAAAAACAAAATAAAAAACAAAAATAAATTATTTAATTTTTATTTAAAATTTATATTCTAAAGTTTTTTATTATCTTGAACGTATGCACATCCATGAGATGTTTTTTATTTGCACTGTCTATGCTAAAAAACAAAAACGAATTGAAGATTTTTATCAATTTTAACAAATTTTAAAATACACTACAATAATTATGTTCATATATCCTTAATATCCTTTATATCCTTTAAAACATATCATATATTTAAAAAAAAACAAAATTAAATAAAAATTTTACACCCAACCACCACCGTCACCGCACAACACACATTTAAAATTTATTTGATTTTAAAATTTTTTTATTTATCTATTATTTATCCTATCTGATAACTTTGGACTCATCACTGTGGGATTAAAATAAAAATAGAAAAAAAAAACAATCTATTCAAATTTTTTAAATCGATATACTTAGATATATATATATATATATATATATTAAATTTTAAATTACCGTTGTAAATCTCATATTTAAAAGTGATTACGATATGTTTTACAATAGAATTACAAGCCCTCTGAAATATACTGAAAATGGAATAATTATAATATATATATATATATACAAAATAAATAAAATATTAAAAATAAAACTATATATTCTACAGCTAACAACAATAATTTTCATTCATTTTTACAGAATCACAGGATATTTAAAAGTGACAGATTTTAATTTACAAACCAAATTGGAACACTAATGTGTACCTACACACAGAAAAGAGATAGAAAGAAAAATATGGAAATAGAAATAATAATAATAATATCCCAACATCCCATCAGCATACTAAATTCATTTCTCATCTCATCATCATCATCAACATCATCATCATCAATATCAATGTTATTTTTTTTTATGCATACTATATTTAGAGGTACTAAACTAACTAACAATTTAGTGAACAAGAATCTTATCAAATTAAATGGCACGTTTATGGCACGTGCCATAATTTATAAACGTATGTGTATGTTGTATGTATATATATATAAAAAAGCGTTGAAACCAAAATAATCATTGTTTCTTGTAATTGCGTATAATTGAGGGTGAATAATTATTTTGTGACACTTTGTTTTCATTATTATTTTTTTTATGTTTTTGTTTTTCGGTTTTTCTTTTTGTGAAAAACCACATAACACAACACTCCTTTGTGCATTCAACACTTTAAATAATCAGGGGTGAATAACATGTAAATTTCGGGTGATGAACTTTTGTAGCTTGAATTGTGTAAAACATCAGGTTGTAATTAGTGTATATAGGAGTCGAACTCACTTACATTTTTTACACACAGTTTACATCTTTTCATTCCATCACAAAAATTCAATAATAATTAAAATAAGAAAAAATTGAATAATGTAATTATGACATATATTAAGTAAATAATAGTAATAATAATAATAGCAATAAAAATTTATTGAATTTAACTAACTATACTTTCCATTTTGTTAAATAGAAATAAATGTTGAATGTATTTTGAAACCTTAATTCAATTCATTGTCATTTAATTTGCGTAGTCATTTTTGTTTTTAACTTAATAATAATCATTTAGAACAGTTACCGTTCCGGCAGAAAGACGTGCCAGATACATCATATAAATTATATATTTTTTTTTTGTAAATATATTTGTCTTAACCCTTTCAGACCTAACTTAAGCGATTGTCAGATCTGATGATTATTTTTGCGTAATAATTGATATTTCGATTTGAAAACAAAAAGCAACGATCCGTAGATTTTGTTTACTTGTATAAAACCAATGGAAGAAAATTTTTTTTGGGTCTGAAAGGGTTAAGATGACTCACATCTCTAACAGAAGACAATCCAATCCTATGCTAAGTCAAACAAAATAAAAAAAAATTAATGAAAAAAAATATCTAACTTCAGTTCTGGGTGTAACCGCATAGTAAATTTATCACTTGAGATTTTATATTCAATACATGTTAAAATAATGAGAGGGGGTGAACATTATTATAAATAAACAATTTAAAATACATTACTCCTGATTGTATGCAATTAAGTACACTACTAACGTACACTATTGATAAACTAGCTTTGTCATAACCGGTCATAAATGACCCAAGCAAAATAAATTCTAGATTTTTCTTTCCTTCATTCAGTGTTGTGCGACATAAATTACATTATGTAGATTACGTTATTTTCTACACATCGACAATACTTTGTAGACAATACCATTATGTCTAATTCATTGCGTAGCCGTAGACAATAAATATAATTAAATAATAATGAATTAACAAAAAAAAAAAAGCAAAATTTTTTTATTTTATCTATTGTATTTGTTTTAAAATTTGTAACATAAATTCAGTCCGAGTCATTCAGATCCACTGTTTCTTGAAACACTCCAACTATTATTATCATTTTAGAATATTAAATCAACTCACATATTGGTACAAAAAGCTTTATATTTTCTTTAATATGTTCTATGAATTCTTCATCAAATTTTCTTATGTTTTGCGATTCAACTATTCTAGAATCACATGGTTTAAGCCAAATTCCACCTTTATCAACAAAAATTTTTTCCAAAACATCAATAAATTAGATGCTGATCTGTTAATTTTTTATTTAAAACATCTTTTGCATATATAGTTTGCCGGTCTGACTTTTACGGTTACTATGCCACATGAAGTGTTGAGACAATTTTTCCATCTATTGTCGAATACATAGGTCATAGAATATAGATCATATATAATAACAACAGCCTCCATCAGAATTTCAGAAAATTTTTCAGCTGTTTCAAAATCTCCAGTTAAATCCTAAGAATATGAAAAAGCTTGTTCTCCGGTAGCATTATGCAACATTATGCAACCAATCGTTTTAGTATTGATGGAACAATTTTTCCACCCATCAATTAATAAAACTGATTCTAAACTTATAATAGCCTTAACTGATGTAATACATTTTTTATATACTTTATCAAGCCAGGCAGTTAATAGTGTCTTGAAATGAACCGAATCTACTGAAAAATTATTGTTTATTTTACACAGCATAGTTTACATTGCCTACAGTAAATTGCTTGGTTACACTAAAGTCTATACTTCAAACCAAAGTGTAGACAATTAAACATTACACGTAAAGGAACAACACTGCCTTCATTAAATTTTTATTTCGAGTTTAAAAAAATGCTAATTTACTTTTTATTATACCTTTATTTTTTTTTAAATTTAATTTATTTGATTAGAACGCTTTTAATTACCATATAGACAGAATATTTGTTGTAAGGTGCAAAATTTTCTATTCTGTAATGGTCATTTCACACAATCAATTTAATGATATCGAATTTGTCATCATTGATCGTTCAACTAATAATTTTGAATATTTGATTGCAAATATCGATATTTCGGAAGCATCATACTTCCTTCATCAGTGCTTGTGACTATAACTTGTGACTTACACATATGTGACGGAAGCTATATATATAACACTTATTTGTTAAATCGTGGTAATTTCAGTTGGAGACACATTTGACATCCTTTACCACAATTTTTATTTATTTTCACAAATAATTTTTTTTAAATAAAATTTTGTTAAATAATATGGTATTAAATAAAATGGCAAGTACCTAAATTAAATGTATATATACTAATATTTGAATATTTCAGAGTTATGAATTGTACCACACATTATATACCACACACAAATCACATTATTAATTTAGTTTATTAGTTAAAAAAAAAAAGAATTATTACAACATCAATACTTACATTACTTACTTAGGTGGTCAACAGACCATGTAGGTTCTGGGCCTGACTCATCAACGTCGTTAATTTTTTTCACAGAGCAGTTTTTCTCCAGTTGAAGATATATGAAATTGTTTCATATCTGCCGATACTTCGTCTCTCCAACGAATGTTTGATTTGTCCCGGCGTCTTATACCTTCGGGTCTGGATTCGAAAATTCTCTTGAGAACATCAATACTATTTGATACAAAAAAAAACAAAAAAAAAAAATTTGAATATAAACAAATTTCTAAATTTTTTTAATGTAAAAGTTAATAAAGCAATAATATAAAAATATCTGTCGTCAGTTCTGTGCCTAACGCTATAATGAATTAACCCCTGGAGTATACCGGGTGTTCCAAAGTATAAGCTTTTTAAGAGGGGAAGGAACCGTTATTTAAAAAAAAAAAAATATTAGCTAAATCTAGGGTGCTCTATCGGTTGGTGATATTTTCAACTTCCGAGAAGAACCGGAAAAGGGTTTTTTATGTCCAAAAATTGCCGTAATTGGGAATGGCAGAAATTAGTTCTTATTTTTTGTCGTAGAATCTGAATTTGCAAAAAAAACTACCCCTTACCATTTGAAATTATCGATTTCGGCCAATTTTGGCAATTTTCGGGCTTGAAAAATCCATTTTCTTCATTTTTTTAAGAGGAGAAGGAACCGTTATTTTAAAAAAAAAAATATTAGCTAAATCGAGAGTGGTCTATCTGTTGGTGAAATTTTCAACATCCAAGAAGGACCGGAAAAGAGTTTTTTACGCCCAAAAATCGCTGAAATTAGGAATGGCAGAAATAAGCTCTTTATTTCTGTCGTAGAATCCGAATTTGCAAAAAAAAACTATCCGTTCCCATTTGAAATTATCGATTTCGGCAAATTTCGGCAATTTTTGGGCCTACATCGGAAGTTGAAAATGTCACCAATCGATAGAGCACTCTCGATTTAATTAAAAAAAAATTTAAATTTTAAAATAACGGCTCCTTCTCCTCTTAAAAAAGTTGATACGCATGCTTTGGAACACCCGGTATACTCAATTGAGCTAGTTTTCTTATCATTATCCCTCTATTCATTTATTCTTTTATTATTCAATTCAATTCAATTAATTTATTTCCTTAAATATACATTTTTTTTTTTAAATACACAGATTTTTACAGAGTTTAGAGATATTCTCTTTACAGCTGAAACATTTTAAATTTTAAATAAATGGTACATTCTCATATTAATATTAAATTTTTAAGGGAAAACAGGATAGTAAAAACCTTATCCAAATAATTTTTTTTTTTTTTCTTTTTTAGATAAAACTTACATTTAATTAAACTTAAAACTAAAAAAACAAAAAAAAAACTAACCTAACTACTACTAAGATATATATTTATTTTAATTTATTATCTATATGTATTTACAAATTAACATACTTTATTCTTTTATGTATCATTTTATTTGAAAAATTTCATATTCATATAGATATACAAATAAAATGACACATAATTTTATCGGTTGTATTTGGCAACACTAAAATTGCATATTTTCAATTGAAATATTCATATTAATCCATTGCAATGACAATTTCTTTGGCCCACACAAAAACAAATTTTTTTCAACCCTGATATTAAATTAAAAATTGCAAAAAAAAGAACATCAATTCATGTTGGTTGAATGAATGATAGGTTGAGATTTTATATATATATATATACCAAAACCCCCTTTATTTTTTTAGATTACATATCAGAATGTAATGGTTTTATTTTATTTAGGCTCACAAATTTTATATTTAATCAAAACAACAACATATTATAGAAATTATTGAAAACAAAAACAACAGGAATGAATTCTTGTATTTTTTTTTTGTTTTTGTTTTATGTCAAGGATATAATCAGGATATGATGATTCTTGTTTCAATACAATATCAAGGATATTCTATAAGAATTAAAGTTAACTCCTTTACACAGTATTATTTTCTTATATTGTTTTTTTTTTATGTTGATGGTGTTTTTAAAAAAATAAAAAATAAAAATTGAATATTTATAATGAGGTGTGGGACAATGTGTCATCATTTAAACCAACCTCCCTTCCGTATTGTGTATTTTTGTTTTATTTGAATTTTGTTTAGTAGGTGGCATTAACATTTCAGTTTTATTTCATGGTATGAAATTTTTCTGATTTTTTTTTTTTTTTTTGTTTTTGCAAAGTCTCTAGGGAGGATTTTGGTTGCATTTCATAATTTATATTTGATTATTTTTAATATATAGAGACAAAAAAAAAATAATAATAATAAAAAAAATATTGAAAATATTTAAAAAAAAAAAAAAATAATGTGCCATATGAAATATTTGTTGTTCAAAGGTGGTGGTAAAATTGTTATCCTTTTGTTGGTTTCGATGTTTATATAATATGTTGTAATATGTTGTAATGATGGTGATAAAATCTAATTGAATAAAATTTGATTTAGTTAACATTTATATAATGTCAATTGTAAGGTCTATTATGTGTAAATTATTGTCATATAAGTTGTTTGGTTGTTAATTTTATACTGACACTAATTCTTCTATTCTAGGTATCAATTATTTTGCATCACAAAATGTCTAATATAGCTCACCAACACCACCAGCAAGTTTTTAAATAATAGACAGAAGCCTAAAAATAGAAGAAGATAATATATATGTATATAATGATGATGAATCGAGTCATAATCATTTTTCAAAGTAGGTTGATATTATGGTTGATATGACAAAGGCGAAAGCTATTATAGCGATAATGTCAATTTCTGAATCAAGCGATGTGTATATACCTGGTGAAATATTTATATCTCTTACGAGCTATGATATTGTATTTAAATAGAAGGTGATAGTTTCATCATAGTTTCTCATAGCTTTCAGACAACAAAACTATACTGATGATATCGACGTATTTTCTTCTATTTGAGACTTTGTAATTATATCTCTCTAATATTTTTGAGCTATATGAATTCTGTTTTCTTCAAATGTCAGGTAGACTTAAAATTGGAATTTAGAATTTGTTATAATGTAAGCCCAAGTAATCTGTTTTTCTTCTTATCATGCTTATTAATCTATTTGTTTTTTTTTTTCACTTTTTTGAATACCCCGTTAACTCAATCTCCATACGATATTTTCAAATTCTGAATCTTCAGACACAAAGTTTAAAACTATAACCTAAAGTTTGCAAAGCCATAACTAGATAAAGCTTTGATTGTATATGGTTTATTTCTCTAAAGATTGGAATAGGTAAAAATTAGTGGCTGTCGATATTTACCACTTCGACCAATTCGAATCAATTGTAGTATCGCTTGAATTTTCTTACTCACTACAATCCTACTCACTTAACTATTAGAGGAGCTTTTTATAAACCAATATATGGATACTGAATTTCTGCTTCAACAAGGTTACCTCAATGAGCTCAGAAAAAAGCATTAGATGTGGTTTTTTTTATGATATGTGGACAAGTGTAGAGAAAGCGTAGAACAGTTTCCCCTATTCACTTTGAGATCCATCTTTGGCGATTGCATTGATCTTCTGATGTCATAACGATTAAAATGTTTTTTTTTAATATAAAAAATATTATCTAAGCAAGCAAAGCTGATGAGATGGTGTTTTTTTTATGATATGTACCTGAACAAGTGTAGAGATAGCGTAGAACAGTTTCCCCTATTCACTTTGAGATCCATCTTTGGCGATTGCATTGATCTTCTGATGTCATAACGATTAAAATGTTTGTTTTTAATATAAAAAATATTATCTAAGCAACCAAAGCTGATGAGATGGGGTTTTTTTATGATATGTACCTGGACAAGTGTAGAGAAAGCGTAGAACAGTTTCTCTATTCAGTTTGAGACCCATCTTCAGCGATTGTATTGATCTTCTGATGCCATAACAATTAAAAATTTTGCTTTTAATATAAAAAATATTATCTAAGCAACCAAAGCTGATGAGATGGGGTTTTTTTTATCATATGTACCTGAACAATTGTAGAGAAAGTGTAGAATAGTTTTCACTATTTACTTTGATACTCATCTTCAGCGATTGTATTGATCTTCTGATGCCATAACGATTAAAATGTTTTTTTTTAATATAAAAAATATTATCTAAGCAACCAAAGCTGATGAGATGGGTTTTTTTTATCATATGTACCTGAACAAGTGTAGAGAGAGCGTAGAACAGTTTCCCCTTTTCACTTTGAGATCCATTTTTGGCGATTGTATTGATCTTCTGATGTCATAACGATTAAAATGTTTGTTTTTAATATAAAAAGTATTATTTAAGCAATCAAAGCTGAAGCTGTGCTTGATTCATATTGCCATCAGCTTGGTAGAAGTATACACTTTTAGTTTTGTAATAACGAGCGTGAATTCTTGATTCAACCAAAATTAGTCTGATGACACCGATATCCTATGTGTAAAAGCTAGTTGGGATATTCCAGGAGCGTGCATACGACTCATTTTAGCAATTTAGCAATATCTACAGATTCTGATACGATCCTTTTGATGTGAGGAGATGACTAAATTTAAATTACGAGGTGATCATACTAAGTACTAGTCTAATCTACTAATTTAGCGTAATTTTTTTCATAAAACAGAGGTAACGGAATTTACACATCTCAGTCATCTATGCTTCGCGAATATATAATCATATCTTGTGATTATGTGATAAATGCATTGATTTAATCTTAAGTCATTATTTCTTTAGGTTTAACTTCTCTTATAAGAGTTCTATATAAAGATACTCAAGATCTACTACCAATTTTATTTTTCACACTAGGGGCTAATTATAGATACTATATAGAGGCTATACATAGTAGAGCTATATATAGATACTTAAGATCTACTACCAATTTTATTTTCCACACTAGGGGCTCATTATAGATACTATATAGAGGCTATACATAGTAGAGCTATATATAGATACTTAAGATCTACTACCAATTTTATTTTCCACACTAGGGGCTCATTATAGATACTATATATGGGCTATACATACTAGGGCTATATATAGATACTCAAGATCTACTACCAATTTTATTTTTCACACTAGGGGCTAATTATAGATACTATATAGAGGCTATACATAGTAGAGCTATATATAGATACTCAAGATCTACTACCAATTTTATTTTACACACTAGGGGCTAATTATAGATACTATATATGGGCTATACATACTAGGGCTATATATAGATACTCAAGATCTACTACCAATTTTATTTTTCACACTAGGGGCTAATTATAGATACTATATATGCGCTATACATACTAGGGCTATATATATAGATACTCAAGATCTACTACCAATTTTATTTTACACAATAGGGGCTAATTTTGTATTGGTATTATTTTTTTCCCCATTTTTCAACATTATTTCATTTCTTGCAAACTCAATCTCAATTTTGTAATACTTCTTCCTATACAGTTTATCTTTTTTTTTATAAAAGTATTTTAATATTAAAATCTTTACATCAAATCAGAACCGGATCATTTATTCTACAAAATTTGTTAGAATATTTTTTATATAAATAATTCTTCAATTTATTTATGATAATTAAGGATTTATATAAAAATGTTAAGTAATCCTTTAAAACAAAATACCAAAAAAAAAAAAGGTTGTGAGTTCTTTAAAAAATTTGAAGATATTTTTTTTTTGGTTATTTTTGTTTTTAAAGGACTTTTTTTTTCAATGGAAAGGTAAAGAATATTAAAAACTAAAATCAAATTTTCTACAAGGATTTTAAAGTCACTTTATTTTCTGTTTTATACATTTTTTTTTTGAAAGGATAAAATAACAAGGATAAAATTACATTAAGGATTTATAAAAAATAAAATATATATATATATATAATGTATATATATATTAAATTTAAGTTATCGGTTCGGTAAAAAGTCTATCAAGGGTAATAAAAATGTAAATTAGAAATAAATTGTTGTTTACAATATAATGCAAATATAAATAAAAAAAAAACAGGATCAATATTTACTCGAAAAATATATATATATATATATATACATATATATATATTTTGTTTTAATTAAATAATTCAATATAAAACAACTCATTGAAAATTATATGTTGTTGGTGTCGTGAGAGGTATATTAAAGTTTGTTCCGATGTGAAAAACAAATAATTTCTATTAAATTTTTTATAAAAATGTCCCTGCCTAAGTTGACAGTCGTTTTTTAAGCGTTATGGATGCTTCTTAGTAATTTTCTGTTTGGTTAAAAAATATAAATTGAAGTTTTTAAAAATAAGTGATTGCTGAGAAGATAAAGAGAGTTTTATAGTTTACAAATCATAGTACAAATAATACAGAGTAGAGGGTTATTATATACAAATCAGTATATTTTATGCTATACTGTTAGTGCCCACAATACAACACAAAGTAAGTTGATACTAAGACTCTATACACAACTTATTTTCTTCTTCTTATGCGAATTAAGAGTTCAGCTCCAATACTTTTTCAAAGCTCCAATTCAGGATCATAAACGATGTTGTTTTTTGTATTTGTTTTCTTCCGGAGTAGGTCGTTAAGTTATAATTCTCTATAGAAGAGTTTGTTAAATTTTTAATTATATGTATTTAAAATCAAAAACTATTGTAAAAAGCCTTGCTTTGGTTTATAAATAAATAAATAAATAAAATTTAGGTCGCTAGAATAAGACGGACTCTTGAACAGCTGACTTAGCTATATCTTCACGCATTCCAAACTAATACTCTCCGCAAAATAGACCTATGTCGGATCATAATGTCAAAACATATATTTTCAGTTTTTAGACGATTTGGACGAGCTGTAGATGTGATCTTTTTAAATCTATTTGTACAGTTCTAACATTAGCAGACCATACATCACAAATCCTTACTCGCATGCAAACTTGTACGCGAAAGTATGAGTTTTTCCTGCAATCTTGCATGGCGTGTTGTTTACCCATACACTGTACACTCTTACCTGCGCGAATACGTTTCGTTTTAAAGCTTTCAGCTCATGCATACAATTTGTTATTGTAATTAAAATTTTGGAGTGGCGTGTGGTAGAATTTGAAAACTCCAAATTCAAATCGAACAGTTTTCTGGTTATTTTAATCATGAGTGCAAGTAAAGTACCTGTAGTTTTTGCTTTAATTTATTTAAAATATATAAAATTTAAAAGTTCAAAAAAAAAACATAAAATTTGGCAAAAACCGTGGTTAAAAAATAGAAAAAATTATAATGATGTGAAATTACTTAAGGAGTTAAGACAAAATAATCCAAAAGATTTATATAATTATTTGAGAATGGATGCGGAAATATTTGATACTCTTTTAAATTTGGTCAAACCGTACATCGAAACACAAAATACACAAATGAGAGAAAGCATATCGGCAGAAGAACGGGTTATAGCTTTTAGTATTAAACTTTAAGATGACAACTGGCCAAAACTATGAAGACTTAATCCATTTCAGCTTAAGCCTTAGGTCGTATTATACCTGAAACGCATGTAAAATTATTTTCGAAGTGCTTCGTAAAAAATATATGAAGGTAAAATAAATATGAACTAACATAAAAAAAAAAACAAATTGCAAAAATTAACTGTAAAAACAAAGAACGTAAACTCGATGCCTACTTGATTGAGCAAGGTTAATCTTGCATATGTATGGTAGTAAAACTGTACAGTTTTAAGTACAGAATACGCGCACGCAATCTTCTCCATATGTTTACTCATACACAAACGTTCTTTCGCGCACGCATTAGGAATGTAAAGCGATTACTTTCGCGCAAGCATTTGTGTGTATGGCTTGCTATTATCAACGAAGAGGTAAAGAAGCAATGATATATGGATCTCATACTTTAAAGCTTGTAAAATAATTAGACCAAGTAATATATGTCACTTCTTTATTACATTGATCCAATTATTGTATAAGTCTTAATTACTGCTACTTCATCTTTCATGCATTTTTTATATTCGATTTTTTTTACGTGTTGGTCCTATTCAAATATCACTGCTACCGTCAAATCAGTTCATATGTGATGTGTCAAGTTTAATCTTAATTTTTTAATGAATCTGAATAAATTTATTTCAGTCGGAGTTGAATAAGAGTTTTTCTGATTGATAAAATCCGTGTTCATGCTGAAACATTATTTTGTTTCCTTTTATAAATTCGTTTACTCTGTAAATAATTTTGTTCAATAAAAAAAAAAATAAATAACTTTCTTAAGGAAGCTTTTGATATTGTATTAGCAAATTTTTTCTCTCTATAAATGCAAATTTTAAATATAAATTGTTTTCCAAAATTTGTTCGGGTAGCTGATGTCATACAACTCCTAAATTTCTATAGTATTCACCAAGAATTGTTTAAAAACGAAATAAGTGTCACAGACCTCAAAATTTATAATTTTTTACTCTCTCAAAAATAAACAAATACGTTATTTACATTTTGGTATGATTCGGGCATAAGCGCAACATAAATCTACTCCAAGCACTAATCAGGGATATTTCATCGAAAATCAGGTATTCTCTCAAAAAAAAAAAACCAAACATTTCTGTTATCGTTTTCCTAAATTTGAGCTGCCCTAAAAATAACTGCTCAGGACTTACTTCAGCTTAGCGAAAGAAGAATTGATTTGAATAAATTTTAAAATTAAAATAGCAAAAATAAAGTCACCAGTTAAAATTAAAATTTTAGCTATCCAACGAAATTTATTAATTTGTTAGATTCGGCCAGCTTTTTGACAATTCTCCCTATTCAGCTGAAACAAAAAGTAGAGCCTACAATTGTACTTCTACAAAATTTGAATCAGTCAAAACTATGCAATTGTACCAGATTAATAATAAAAATATTGCATTTTTTATATTACTGAAGCACAAATTAACATATTTTGTATTGGACCCAGGACCCAGCATGTGTTATGTTATGTTATGTTAATGTAATATCTGTTATGTTTCAAACTTCCAAAATATTTATCTAAAATCATTTTCTGTTCAGAAAAAAACTTTATTGAAGTAAATTTTGTACATTTTATATTCGACCCGGACAGTAGTTATTTTTTGTTCCTTCTGGATAAAATTTTCTTTTTATACGTATAGAAAAGCATTTTTATGGTTAGTGTATTGGGTAAAACAAACCTATAGGAAATTATTATTTTTTAATTAAAAATAGCTTTATTTCTATTAATAATTTCTATTCAAAATAGCTTTATTTCTATTAAGAAAAATAGCTTTCTTTCTATTATTCTTAAAAAGCATTTTTAAGCTTGGTTTGTAACAATTTATTTTTTTTTATTAATTTTGATTTTATTATACTTCAATTCAATTTATTTAATACACATAAAATTACATACTGCTAGAAAAATATATCTTATTTCAAACTGCTACTTTTTTTTAACAATGGGAGCTATTCAGCATACCATTGAAAAATATCCTGAGTGTAATCACAAAATCAGGTATCCTTAAAAACTCAGAGACTTAAAAACCGGGCTATCACAATAAGCTCATTTGCGAGTGCGTTGATGTAGGGACTGGATCCCTCTCGGAATAAATTAAATCTAAATCTAAACTGCTACTTTACTAACGTTTTTCAAACCGAAACCATTATCGACACCGTGTACATTTCTGATTGACGTTCATTATTTGATTTCTACTATATACACGTTTACATGTTAGATTTGAAATATCGCTACTTATATTGAATTTGAGATGTTGCAATCGCTACAGGTTTAACAAGGCTTAAGCAATAGATTATCGAATAACCGATTTTTGTAGCTTAATATAAACTAATCCTTTCTTGCCTCTAAAATGTCCTACTGAACGTCGTGTCGACGATAATTTCGAGTTTGGAATTTTCAGGAAGGGTATATACACCATCGGGACAAGTCGCAAAGCTTTACGCAAGTATTGGAAAAAATGATAGGCACCCAAATAAATGTTAACAAATATGAAATAAAATTATTTGAACGTTTAACTAAATTACTCTAAGCATAGATTTGCGATGCATATCAATCTGCGTATAATCGGTATATTTCAACAAAAATCTGGTACAAATTAGTTAACCCAATAAAGCGGAAACAATATACCAAATTATTATATTAAACAAAGCTTTATCTCTGTAGAAAAGCATTTATAGGGTTGCTGCATTGGGTAAGGGGGGAAAGTGTCCGATAATTTGCTAATGTATGAATCTCTTAACTGTATTTATTGAATTTTTCTAAAAGAAAATGACAATAATTTCTAACAAATGTGACCTTAATGGTTTATTCAAATCTTAGAAATCTAAAAATGTTGGAAGGTCCATTGATTTGACCCTTCAAATTTGCTCGTTCTTTCCAATGTTGTGCCTTATATTACTGCTAGCGACTTTTTTTTTAACTTGCTGGTTATTGGAATATTTTGTAGATCTCTGGCCAAAGGGTTAGGGTGCTGGATTATTGTGGTTATATATCTGTTCTTGATGCATTTTTCAAGTTCTTCATCAACTAAGGGTATATTAAAATCATTATGTAGATTGATATTTCTAATGTATCAAGGAGCTTGAATTATGGTACGTAAAATTTTTGATTGCATCCTTTGAAGATAATGTATACATAATTACTATATATTTCATTTATTCAAAAAAACAGACACCTCTCAATCTATTTGAATTGAAATTTATTACAACCATTAAACCACCTTGTGTTTAGTTGTAAATCAAAAATAAAAAACCAAAATGAAATATTTCAAAACATATTTTCTATTTTTCATATCACAAAATATAATTCTAAAAATAATTTTTAATAACTTTTATAATTTTCTGTACTTCAATTCACATGTACTATAATAATTAAATCATAACAAAACAAAAATAATAAAAATAATTTACACAAATTATTATAATAATTACAATTATACATTTACAATTACATAAAGTTTGATTTTTATTATTCGGTAGTAAAACAGAAATAAACATATTTTTAGTACACAACTTTGTATATATATATATTACAATAACCTGCGAATATTTTTTAATAAAATCCTTCCACCTCCATATCGTCTACTACGATATTATTCGTTTGTTATAATAATTTGTTATTACCTTGTATTGTTAATATTGGTTTGTTCTAGAATGTATATACAATATAGTACAGGAGATGGTATATATACTCAATAATAATAATAATCATAATAATAATAATATTTGGGTGTATAATATTATATAATTATGCATTGTATATACATATATATGAATGTAATTCATTTAACATAATAATTAATTCAATTTTTGTGTTTTTCACCTCAATAAAAATGTGTCAAAAAAATAATAACAAAAATGAATTTTATATTTGTATACCTAAGTTTATATAGTGTTGTTAGGATAACAAAATGAAAATAATTTTATTGAAGGATAATATGAAAATGAAAAATTATTATTATAACACCAGGGTACAATAATATAAAAAAAAAATAAAAAATATCCTTTTTGTGATTGATCCTTATTATTATTATTTTTTGTTGTTTTGTTTTTTTTCATTTGTATATTAATGCCTATATTATAATTATGGATGTATGTATGTATTTACTTAAAAATATGGTAATTTATACATATTAAAAATTCTCTCTTAAAATGTCCTTATTAAAAAAAAATATTTTTATATATTTTATTTCCCGACATTATATACACCTACCTACATAACATACATATATAAAATCAAAAATTTTCCTCAATTTCATGGATTTGATGTAAAACAGAAAATTTAAAATAATTTGTTATTCGGTATTATTTAACGTTATTACCGTTATTATAATATTATTCTGAATATATTTGTGTTTATTAATGGTAAATAATGGGTAATAATAAGTTGGAATTTGTTTTTTTTTTTTTTTTTTTTTTCTAAAATCTAAAAAATTTTAAAGGGAAAATAAAATAAAAAAAAAAATTTGTTTTTATAATGGTACAAAAATTTGAAAAAAAAAAAAACAAAAAAATAATCATTGCCACCCATAATTCTATATTATTATCAGTAATTCAGAACATCTGAGGTCCTTTAGATTTTTTGTTTTTTCCTGATTGTTTTCTTTTTTGATTGTTTATACATATATATATGTACAGTTTTTTTCATTTCATATTTTACCGTTATAAAAATGAGAAATTATTTTGTACAATTTGTCATCTAGGATTTTTTTTATTATAAATATAATAAAAAAAAAATATACAATTGTTTTTATTTCATTATGCTTAGGATAAAACAAAAAAGTATGTATATATATATATATATATATAATATAAAAAAATTAAATATATATAGATAATAATATATAGATTTTCTTTCTCTTTTTCTCACTATTAAATATTGAATGAAATAACATTGTACCTTGGAAATGAAATTTTTTAAAATTTTTTGTTTCAAGGGTAAATTTAATAGGAACGAACGGCTTGAGTCAGTTGTGAATTTTAAAATTCGAATTTACAATTTTTATAAATTATCAAATTGAATTTGTATTTGTTATTCTCAAATAAATACTATTTTGTGTTAGTGAGGGATCAAATCGATATATTTTTATATTGATATATGTATATACTAATCTAATGCCATTGTTAATCTATAGTAAAGTTTTGGTGCAGTTTAAAAAAGTATGCACATTACAACTCAAAACACCAATGAGTATGTATAAATCGTGAAAGTGAATATGTATCATCTCTCATCACCTCAAAATACATTAATATTATTTTCTCACTACATTTTACTTCTACCTATAAACCTACTTCCATAATACATTAAAAAAAATTGATTTATTATCTCAATTCTCATTCATTCATTCATAGTAAATTGTTTTTCCATTATTATTGTTGTAAAGGCTTCAGACAAAAACAAAATGTGTATAAAATATATGTACTGTGATCTGCATTACTCTAAGTGATGATTAGAACTCGCTCGAGCTAGATTTTTATTTAACTCTATTTCATTTTTTTGTTTCTTATACATACTATTATTGAGGGTCATTCTTCACGATATGAGAGTATTGACTACGTATTCCGATAGATGCCTCTTACTGTTATTTTCAAGTACATTTCGATATTGAGCTATTTTAATGTAAAAGCAATTGTATACTGCAGTGTATAATTGTCATTTAAATGGCAATATCCATAGTGAAAGCTTGGTCTAGCAATAAAACAAAAGTTTAAAAGTATTGGTTATTCCCAAGTTTTCTGTTTGGAAGATTCTATACCATAATTTTGTAATATGGTGTATTTTCTAATATTTAAATTTTTTCATATATACTTCAGAGACAACTCGATCTTCATTTTTATATTATTCAAGTAGATAACATATAACGAATATTATAAAAAAAAAATGAGTTTGAATGGTGCACAAATGTTGAAAATTTGGTCCAAGTAATTGAATTGGTTGTAATTAAGTATTTAAATTGTATCAATTCTAGTATAACACTATATACACTTACTTACTTACTTACTTACTTTAGACTATGTTGGTCCTGGGTCTGACTACACACCGTCCTTCATTTTTACCGGTTATGGGTAACTTATTTTCAGTTGAAAATACGAAATTGTTTCTTGTCTGTATTTTTTCAACGAATGTTTTGCCTGCCTCGACGTCTTGTACCTTCGGATCTCGATTCGAGAAGATTTGAAGTAATGCAATATACAAAAAACAATCTCTAAATAGAATAATTGACCCAATTTCAATTAATGGTTATGGTACTAATCTTAAAAAAATAATTGAGTCTTATCTTAAATAACAAATTAAGTTAAAGACCAAATATAACTGAAAAGTTT
Organism: Argyra leucocephala; assembly: GCA_963942445.1. Taxonomy (NCBI): domain Eukaryota; kingdom Metazoa; phylum Arthropoda; class Insecta; order Diptera; family Dolichopodidae; genus Argyra; species Argyra leucocephala. The sequence continues at coordinate 12,014,247 of OZ012679.1, read as the reverse complement.
AAAAAAAAGCTACAACAACGTTTTACTACTGGAAATCGAAAAAATATGAGGAATTAGGCCTATCTAATTGTATATTGCTTATATAAAACAATTTTGTTGTATACCGTTAAGTATTTTATTATATACAATAGATCTTCAGAGATCGCGGTTAAATAGAACTCCCCATTTAAAAAAAACAATTTTATTGTTTGGCAACTCCCTAACTATACTTAATGTAACACACTGATGACAACTGTAAGTCTAGTGAAGATTGTATGCATAAAACAATTTATAGTTCTTAATGAATAAGGTACGTTTTTTCTTTGTATATATAGTGAATGATTATACATATACTAACAAACATCCGACCTATTAGTTAAAATTGAAAGATTACAGTAAATCAAAAACCCTTGATGTGTGTAAGAATAAATATATACTTCAATAGTATGCTGGTCACCTTTTTCATCTCTTTCTCTTACTGTTGGACATATATACGATAAAGAAAAGGTAGTCAGAGCCAACCGCTATTTCACTTAAAGCCAATTCGAAATGAAAAATATATCCAATGGCTACAAAATAATTATTTCAATATTTAATGGAAATAACAAAAATATATATAATCTAATTAAATACTTCTTCAAGAGGTCATACCAGACTAATTTTCCATCTCAAGAAACATAGCAGAAGTGATGGAAAACTATATCTACATAAAAGAAATTTGAATGAAATTTAGCAAGATAACTGTCAGATGTATTTGGATTGCCAAAGTAGATAGTCAATCAGCAATTAGATTACTAGAATTGATAAAAGTCAACTCAAAGAATGTAATGGGCTGCCACATTTCTCTCAACGGGATAACGATTCGAGTGAAGATCAATTATCAATTTGTAAACGATGTTCTAAGTAAGTTTAATCAAAAAATGTCAAACAATTAATTTTTATGTTATTAATAAATTATATGACAGTTTAGGCTACAGTCATAAAAATGTTTATGCACCTACAATGTTTGTGAAAATATAACCCTAAAATTATTATTAAACATATTGAATATTGAATATATATATATAGATTGAATTAATTTGTAAATTAATTTTGAAATAATAAAACTGTAAATAAATTGTATATAACACAAATAAATATTAGAGCAAAAAAAAACCTAGCTGAAATTTAGCAAGATAACTGGGAACTATCAGAAGTATTTGGATTGTCACAGATAGTCAAGCAGATATTATATATAACTAGAATCGGTCAAAGTCAACTCAAAGACTGTAATAGGCTGCCACATTTCTCTCAACAAGATAGTGAATCGAGTACAAGATGTTATTCAAATCTGCTCCGTTAAAATCTATTATTCAAATCCACCACTATCAAATTATGTAAAAAAAGACAATTCATTAACAAATCTAAACTGAGATTGCCCATAATAAATTACAAAAAAAAAAAAAAGAAAATATGTAACTTAATCTCAGAAAGCACTTGTAAATTATTTTATTTTGTTGTTTTTTGTATTTTTTTCTCTCTCTAAATTAGCTGAGAAGTAAATGCATACTACATTTGGAATTGAAAATCTTTAACAAAAAACAAAGTGCATTTTGGCCGCTCTCAATGAAAAATTTTTTTAAATTAAAACAAAACAAAAAAAAATCGAAATTTGAAAATATCGTCAACGACAGGACATAAATTGTATAAAATTAAGTCTAGTGATATATATATATACTATATTATATACATATACAAAACATATTTATTATATTGAATAAAAACAAAAAAAGCATATTTAATTGGTAATAATGATTTTTTTGTTAGGGAAAATTTATTGAAATTAGGTATAAATTTGTCAGAAAAGACATAGGTAATAAATTTATTGAATTAATAAAGTGAAAATTGAATATTTAAATAATATTTTTAATATTTTTGTTGTTATATTATTTTATTTTAATGTAAAAATGTCCCTTTTTTCTTATTTCAATATATACGTTATTATTCAAAATTTGAATTTTGGACGGTGATGCTGTGATGTATTGTATATGTATAACATATTAAATTGACATCATATTGTACGATTATAAGAAATTAGAAATTCAAATTTTTCTATTTTTTGATTTTGAATTTTGGTTAGGAAGATTTAAATCTTATTTATTGGTTAAAGTAAAATAAAATAAAACAATTTTGTATGTACTTTTTTATGTTATAGAAATATGGTGGATGATGGTGGGAAAATATATAAAAATAACTATTTTATGTAAGTATATTTTATTTTGTACAAATATATATTACTTAACGGTTTTTTGGTAATATTTTTTTCCTCCAAAGGTATATAATTAAATTATTTATAACTTATTTTTAATAATTTTTAACTATACATGTTATCCTGAGCAGTGTACAATCTCTTATTCTGAAAAAAGATATAAAAACATAGTGAACAAAGTAAATATTACTATTAGTGTATTATATGTACATTAAACTCCAAGAAAAACAGTAAAAAAACAAAATGGCGAATGTTGAGTACGACTTTCACTTGTATTAAAATCAGTATAATTAATAAAATGATTTGTATGCAATCAAGATAATTTAATTAATTTTTTTCGGCTTCGTATTTCTTTTGGGACCATAGAACTTCCAGAAAGCTCTTCCATCTGACTCTGTTCTATGCTAAATGTTTAATTTCACTCCATTGTCCTATTGTTATTCTCTATTTCTTTATGGACTGATCTGTGCCATGTCTCCGGCGATTTATTTCTTCCAATTTTATCCTGCGGATTCCAATCTAATGCCTGCCTTGCTATATTATTTCGTGGGCCTTTGAAAGGTGTGGGCTATCCACCTCTATTTTATTCTGCTTTATTTGTGTGTTTATTTGCTCTTGTTTGGCCTTTTATCAGAGTTCATTGTTTCTAATTGTTCTGGGCGCAAACATTTGTTAGTAAAAAACTGAATTTTTCTTGCATAATTCTGGAGCCATATTTCTCTACCATATAATAGGGTTGATTTTACGCATGCATCATATAATCTAAGTTAGGGGCCCCTGGCGATGTGAAGTTTTCTCCGTACAATCCACAGTTTTCCGAATCTTATTCTGGCTAATTTTAATCATCAATTTTTCATGTCTTAATTAGTCCCTCCACTTGTAGTAATTAATTATACTATCGAGGTAACTATTATTTCACTGTTGATTGCACTGAAGTGGGCACTATTTCTTGCGTTAATTCTTAGACATTTTGTTTTGTTGATGTTGATTTTGAGACCAACTACAAACGCATTTTTTTTCAAACTTCTTATTTTCTTCTGCATGTCATATTTGATTAACATAATATACAGATTAAAAGATATTCCAATTTCTACTGAAATTATCTGCATATTCAAGTAAAATTTTCAATACAAAACAAATAATATTAATCCAATAACGATTTAGCTTAATAAAGGTTTAAAGAAAGATATGCGCTTCTATTGAATGGGGTTTTGTAAAATTTACTATAGTCAAATTCACTTAGACTATATTCATTATTTGAATATATAGACTTATCTTGAGTTCAATCTTTGAACTAGTCAATTTATTTATAAATAAATAATATAAAAGATTTTTTTTCCTTTTTTTTTTTTTGTTTTTTAACAATTCAAATATAATTCAATAAAAATTCTAATTTTAATAATTGGACAAATACATTATTTTACAAGTTTTTTTGAATTTCTTACTGGACATATTTTTTACACTCAATGGCAAATTATTATATAACATTATTGGTGTATTCATTATAGGTTCTATACCATTCAAATTAGCACCTGCATTATATCGTAAATTATTATTGCTTCTGGTGTAGTGTTCATGTACGTCATTATTTGACACCAGATTGGTGTTTGTTTTTATTAAGTTACTAGCAAAGTTACCCGACGTTGTCGACCGGGTCGACCACAAAATGAATCGAATTTATTTCAATGAAGTTTGATTTATGAATCGAATTGAAAAAAATTGGTTTATCAAAAATATTCTAATATTTTTTTTCATTACGATAAAAAAATATCAACAATACTCCAACTTAAGCTATACTTATATTAAAATTATTTCTTTGTAAACAATATTTTGGTGGTCTTTTCTGATGAAGTATAAGCAAATGCGCTCCTTGCTGTTGAGGTATTCTTGAAATAAAGAAATGTTCGTTTTTTCCACAATCAATTGGAATTTGTACATAAATGAAATTAGGATGCCAAGTTCTTATTCTTAATCTAGTACCGTAGTTTTGGCTTCTTCAAGTTTCGTAGAAGAAATATTGAAGCTACTACTTTTAATCCCAATTGATGAGGAGGAACAACTTCATTTTCATCGATAACTGTATCTATCGATTTGTACACATGGACCCCCTGGAACACTCTGCAGTATTTTCTGATTAATAAAACGAATCGTCACATTTTTGTGGCTAATTTACATAGCCATGTCATTTAAAAATTTTATACTGATTCCTAAATTCGAAAATACATTTTCAGGAAAATACATGTTTTTTTATTTTTCATAGAATACCTATGAATAAATTTTCAAGTCTTTAACACAATTTTTTTTTTGAAACATTTCTGATAGAGTATGTAAGTGTAAATTTTCATCCCGAACCAGTCCAAATTTTTGAAATCGGTAACAGTCGAATTTCTATATTTGTGAAAAAGTATCTAAGTGTAACTTTTCATGCCTGTAACACAATTGGTTTTTGAAATATTCCTGAAACGTACGTGCTAGGAGTTGTACGACAGCAACCCGAACCAGTCCAAATTTTTGAAATCGGTAACAGTCGAATTTCTTTATTTGTGAAAAAGTATCTAAGTGTAACTTTTCATGCCTGTACCACAATTGGTTTTTGAAATAGTCCCGGGGGACGTACGTGCTGGGATTTGTACGGCAGCAACCCAAACCTGTCATCTGATGGCTTTTTAAAGTACCGCGTTATTTGCATACCGGTACCATGAATAACTGTGCAAAATTTCAGAACTCTATCTTTAAAACTGTGGGCGTGTATAGCGAACAAACAAACAAACAAATAAATAAACAAACAAACAAACAAACAAACTTTCCCTTTTATAAATATAGATTCCTCATATTATGTATTTGATTCATTTGTATTACTTCTTTATAGTGTATTAATTTCATATTTTTTATGAATATAATCAGTTGAGGTTCTGTGGCGCAGTTGAAATAGGTTTTTTGTTGCCTTATTTTGAATTTTTTGAAGGCTGTAGATATTTTTCATAAATGTGTTACCCCAAATTGCTATTCCATACGTAATAGTGCTATGGAATAGGCTATAGTAGGTAGAAATTTTTATTCTTTCTGGAAGCCGTTTCCCACATTTTCCTAAATAGTCCAGCTATTCGTCTGGTCTTCAGAATTAATTCATTAATCTGTTTATTCCAGTTTAAATCTGCATCAACCCAAATACCTAGATATTTATATTCATACACTCTATTTATGATAATATTGTTATAGTATATGGACATGTCTTCATTCTCAGATTTAACTATCAGATATTTTGTTTTCGTTTTAACATTTACCGTGAGCTTGTGTAAGGACATCCATTTGTGTATGATTTGCATGTCTTGATTTATTCTTTCTTCCATTTCGTTAACAATATTTTCAGTGTACACAACAACTAAATCGTCAGCAAACAAGAACGGTTTTCCCAACAGATTCAGATTTGAAAATCCGCTTATAAAGCATGAAAATAGTGCTGGACCTAAGGAGCTCCCTTGTATAACACCATAGTCAACATATTTATACTGATTTGTCACTCCTTCACATTCTGTATACTGTTGTCTTTCATGGAAATAGCTTTCAAACCATTGATATTCTTTGCCTTTTATCCCGCATTCAAATAAGATACTAAGCATAATCTTGTTTTTGAAATGTTATATTGACAGAATATATTTTTATTTATAAAACTATTTTCTTCAGTTATTTCCAACAATAAAATATTATGGTCCGTATAGTCAGCACGTAAGTGTGTTATATTAATTTTGTTATTAATTTTATTTTTTAGGATATGATCGATACAAGTGTTTGTTGCTGCTCTCGTGGTTGTTGTATCACAAAAATAGAACCCATTAGATTCAACAAGAGATTTGTAATCATTAACATCTTTATCCAGCGTATTATTTATACTCATGTTGAAATCTCCAAGAACAATTGAATTTTTTTCATCGAGGCTATTTAAGTGTGCATCCAATAGATCGTAAAAGGAATTAATATTGTTTCTGGTGTTATTTGGTGCTCTGTATATTAATGATATATCAAGCTTGGTGTTTATTGTGAATATTTTAATTGAAATTAAATTATTGTGGTTATCATTAAACGTTTCTAGTGTTTTGTATTCTAGTGTATTATGTATAAATACACCCAATTAGGTTCTCTAGAACAACCATTCTAACTGTTTTTTGCTTTGAAATCAAATATCACTTAACAGAGAGAAGAAATAATAATGATAAAAATCAGTCTAGGTATATTAATCTAAATATTGCATAAATTTGGGCGAATAAGAAAATTCTATTTCCCAACCCAAACCCAACCTTGTCTTTTCCAACAAAATAAAAAATAATGTTTTTAATTGAAAGGCTGCGTCATACTGTTCATAATTTAAAGAAAAAAATAAATTTTTTTTTTATTATTATAATTTTGTGCATATTAATCAAAATTTTTCTTAATAAACGAAAAAAAAAATATTTTTTTTTTATTTTTTCCAAATAAAGGTGAAAAAAAGAAAAACAACACCTTTAAGGAAAATCAGAATTTTTTTGACGTTTTAAAAATAATTACTGGATTCTATAATGGGGTACCTTTTATTTCTTATTTTCTCTTTCATTCTTTCTTTCTTATATTTTTTTTTTTTTATTCTCTTCTACAGATTTCCATTAGGTCCTTAGACATTTCTTTTTTTTTTTTTTTGTTTTTTTTTTCAATCGTTTTAGATATTTTAATAGGTTTGGACAGTCGGTGAATGGTTTGTGTATGTATGTAGGTATACGTACGTATAGTGTGAGTGAGGTTGATGGTGGTCTGTTGACGTTAACAATTAGAGCGCGCTTTATTAATTTTTTAATTTCATTTTTGTTGTCCACAAAACAGCAACAAAAATAAAAATAAAAAAGATAATTAAATTTTTTTTTTTAAATGTGTCGCATTAGGTTTTTTTTATTTTTTTTTCTGTCCCCCCAGATGGCAATCATAATTAGAAAAATAGGATAAAACAAAAAAAAAACTCAATGGTTACTTATACTACTACTAATAATAATAAAAATAATTTGTAAAGAGTATATGCCAGCCAGAATTTTTAATATAGAAAAATAAATAGAAACAAATGAGTTTAGAATACACACACACGAGTGCAACAACAACAAAAAAGGATTGTGATGTAATAAAATTTTTTAAGTAAAAAAAATTGTAAGGTATTTAATAACTGTTTTTTAAATAAAAAAAAAAATTCTATATGTCGTAGAGCGATTCTAACAATCTAATAGTCATCTGTAGGACTCTAGACAGTACAATAGTCATTTCTAGACATCAAAATCTAAACAATATAATATTGAACTTGAGTATACGTTCTAGCTGAAAAAATATATTATCAGAACCGTTATGTCACTAATAATGTCAATTTCATTCCCTTTTTGTTCTATACCCCAATAGGGGTTAAACAAATTTAAGTTAGTAAATTTGCCATTAGAGTTCGATTACCTTACATTTAATTCATGTCAAATAATAGTCCCAATAACGTATATGTGATGTGATATAGTCCCAATAACACATGTGATAAGAAACTTGATCGAAAGCATAATTTCTAGCTGCACTATGTTAAGATTAAAAATTGAGTAAAGCTAACTTTTCCCCTAATGTTTCATTAAAAATTGATCCAAAGAATTATCTAACCTTTTTATCTCTCAACACACCTTTATATATGTTACCTATGGGAGACCTACCCTTGAATATTCCAGTCAAGTATAGTTGTAATACTTGGCTGATATTAAGCGATTAGAATATCTGGCTAATGTAATTTTTTACGCTTCGATTTGTAGATTGTTATCATGAAATGATCCACTGATACTTAAATCTTATTCCCAACGTGCTAAATTTATTGATTTATAGTCGTTATCTGATAGTTGGGTTATTACAAGCATCTCTTTTATAAATCAGATACTGTTGGATAAATCGTTAGTACCTGAAATTTCAAATTTTCTAGTTGAAGGAAGACAATTGGAATAGTCTCAGGATTGTTGAGAAGTTCCACATTTGTGATGTTCCTGCTGAATATGTTCCACAGTATATTATATAATTAGTTTACGAATAGTAGTTTTTGTTTATTATATTTTTTATTTGATTTAACATTATACAACAGCATTTTTTTTATTTATTTATTATTATTTGCTAACGGTATCGGATTCTACTAACCTCACTTAGTGATGATAAGCAGTGATAAACAGTCATATGATGTGCTTGTTCTAACCATAAAATCTGACAATATAACAACGAATTATGCAATTCATATCCAGAAAGCGATATAGTAAAGCATTTCAAAATAGAACGTCTCCGATGGTTTTTGAAAGAATTTTAGATAACCACAGCCCCAGAAAATTACTCAACATATGTTTAGAATATAAAAATCGTAAGCCCAGGAATAAATTAGATGATATCGTGATATTCTGTGGAATATATGACACTCTTATACTACTCCATACACAAAATTGAGCTTAAAATTGCTGAGAATCGAAAAGAGTGAAAGAGAAGATTAATTATGAAAACTGTCTTTGTTACTTGATATAAAAAAGAATAATTTTGGCTTAAGAAAATTAGAAAATTGAATTTAAAATGTAGTTGAGAATCGAAGCGAGTGAAAGTTTATATTCTTGGAGATCAAGGGTTTTTTTTTTTATATAAAGACCTGATTTAAGAGGTCTGCCACAATCTACTTCTGCCTACCATATCATATTAAATTCCAGTCGTTCAGGTGAAAGCTTGACTTCTACCAAGAGGGGTAGGTAGATAGTAAGTAGTGGCTGTCAACAGTACGCTGACACACTTAGACCAGGTAGGTCCATTCTGATATCACGGAAACTTTCCTCCCATAAGACTTTACTAGTTGAACCATTTCGAGGTTTTTACAAACCGATTTAGTTTAGGCGGTTTCTTGATTTAAGAGGTCTAAGGCGACCGATTTAGTTAAGGCGACTTCCTGATTTAAGAGGTCTGCCACAATCTACTTCTGCCTACCATATCATGTTAAATTCCAGTAGTTCTGGTGAAAGCTTGACTTCTACCAAGAAGGGTAGGTAGATAGTAAGTAGTGGCTGTCAACAGTACGCTGACACACTTAGATCAGGTAGGTCCATTCTGATATCACGGAAACTTTCCTCCCATAAGACTTTACTAGTTGAACCATTTCGAGGTTTTTACAAACCGATTTAGTTTAGGCGGTTTAGTTACTCAGCGAATCTAGAAAGTAAGATCCCAGATGGGTTTTTGCTTTATGATAAATACCAAGGCAGGTACAAAGTAGATTGTGCAGTTTCGTCTTCCTTCTCTCTACATGTTCTGCTGAAATCGTTTGAGGGGATGACATTTTGTAACAATAACCTGTAATGGCCTCTACCATAGTGCTGATCTGACATTTTTTCAAAGATAGTAGGTTAAGGAAGCGTTTAAGGTTCAGCATAGGTCAGATTAGGTAGGTGAAAAAAAAAATTCCAGTCTAAGGAGATGTAGATTTTAAGCCAACTCAAATGTAGAAGTCAAATTACAGCTATTTTCCTTCGTGTTGTTTTTGGTTAACTGATGTAAGTCATTTTGTATGCATGAAGCTTCTTTTTTTTCAGTTATTGCATAAATTTTTATCTAGTTTAGCTTCCATTAATAGTTAAATTCTTATCTATAAACAAAAGATTCATTAAATTTGTCTTCAATGATTGCCTGTACATCAAAAATACTGATAAGATCATAATTCAATTATAATACAAATTGATCCGAAACCCTTTATTAATGTTTACAATAATTTACAGCTACCAAAAAAGTATTTTTTTATAAATTTTAATTTTGTTTAAATTCACAAAAGACTGATGGCCTTAGTAGCCCAACATAAATAAATAATAATTAATTTACAAAATCAGTTAAGCCAACTGGAGTTTAAATAAATTTAACTAAACAAAGATCGATCAAGAGTATATGAAAAATTAGTCATTAGACCCTATTTCTCCACTGCATTAACTGCTATCGAACCCCTAGATAACCTAGAAATTCTGTAAAAATTATTTATTAAGTTAAAATTGTATTTTTTGTTTTTAAATTATATTTCCATCGTCCAAGCACTATGCTAAATTCAGCTTTAAATTACTTACTTGATATCAAAGCATTGTTAATGAATTCAATATTATGAATATAGACTTAGAGTGGACGATATCAACTCAATTTTCTTAAAAACAACAACAATTTTTTTTTTTTTTAATATCCTTAATTTTTTTTTCTTGTTGTTGTTTTTTTTTTTTACTACTTTTCCTTCATTCTAAATAAACGTTACAATTATCGTCAAGGGAGTTGAAAAGGAAAATAAAAAAAAAAAAAACAATAATAATAAAAAAAAAAAAGAGTCACCGTGTTGTTACGACATTTAAATAAATTTACTTATTTTGATCCCTTAATTAGAAAAAAACGAGCAGCAAAAGATTTACAATTTTAAAATAAAAAAAAGGATGACAAAACAGAGTTAAGGAGAACGAACGATAACAATTTTTTGTTTTATTTTATTTTCTTTGTTTTTGTGGGTCTCAACTCTCATATCGTAAAAGAATTTTGTATATAATAAAGAGAAGAGAAGAGAAGTACATGTATGTATACAGGGTGATTTCTATATTAGCGCAAAAATGACAATTTCTAAAATATGTCATTGTTAGAACCATTGCCATTCCTACGGTCATAATTTATAGTTATATTTTGATTTAACCATAATTAGTTTTATATTTTGTTTTAAAAAAATAAAATATTTGCTTGAATGTCAAAAAAAACTAAAATTATACTATTTTCTTGATTTTAAATCTTTTTTTTTAAATTTTTATAAATTAGATCACAACTTTGGTCCTATATAAGAGACATGGTACAATGTTGTTCTATTTATCGTTGAAAGACAGAATTTTGGTCCAAACATTCTAAAAAAAAAATAGAATAATATTTTTGAAATAAGCATCTATACAAGCTCCTCTATTATGTTTAAATTCATGAGATTGTGACGATTAATTTAATTTATTCATAAATTTCACTTGAAAAATAAAACTCACAGAATAAATTTAGCTTAATCAATATATAGTAATTAAAAATGTTCATAGATATTTTTTTTTTTTTATTTTTTATTTTTATTTTTTAAATAATTTATTTTTTTTCCTATATTCAAAGAAAAAGCTGACACTTTTGCAGATCATCTCGCTGAAATTTTTAAGCCCAATGAAATGAACACTGTTATTGATCTAACTGAAATATATAACCATGAAGATATAAATATTCCCTTAATAAGTCGAAAAGAAGTAATTAAGGAAATAAAAAACCTAAAATTAAATAAAGCCCCAGGTTTTGATTTAATAACTTCAAATGTGCTAAAAAATATACCCAACAAAGTTCTCACACTCTTGGTATATATAATGAATGCCTGTATTAAGCTTAAACACGTACCTAGTATATGGAAAGTTGCCGAGATAATAATGATCCAAAAACCAGGAAAGCCTGCTAACGACACCAAATCCTACAGGCCGATATCTTTGCTCCCTACAATATCGAAGTTGTTTGAAAAGTTACTATTGAGAAGGATTCAACCCCTCATAGAAAACAGGAATATAATACCTAATCACCAATTTGGGTTTAGGCAAAAACACTCAACAATAGATCAAGTACATCGAATAACAGACATTATAGAAAGGGCACTGGAAAATAAACAAATTTGTTCTTCAGTATTTCTAGATGTAGCCCAAGCTTTTGATAAAGTTTGGCATGAAGGACTCATCAAAAAGCTAAGTTGTTTGCTCCCTAAAAATTATGTTCAATTATTTTCATCATATCTCTCAAATAGAGTTTTTCGAGTTAAAAATGAGAATGAATACTAAGAGATATAAAAGCTGGAGTACCGCAAGAGATATAAAAGCTGGAGTACCGCAAGGTAGTATACTGGGTCCAATTTTATATTTGTTATACACCTGTGATATACCCGATGTAGAAAATATAAAAATAGCAACCTTTGCAGATGACACAGCGTTGATGGCAGTTGGTTCTACTATAGAAGAAGCTACAAACAAACTGCAAAAAGCTAATGACGCAATTTCCAACTGGTGCAAAAAATGGAAAATTAAATTAAATGAAGCCAAATCTAGTCATGTAAACTTCACCTATAAAAACATAGTAACTCCTCTCTCAGTTAAAATTAATGATGTCGTGATTCCATACGAGAATAAAGCTAAATATCTTGGCATGACCTTGGATGCAAAACTGAAATGGAAAGAGCATGTGAAAATCAAAAAACAAGAACTCCAGTTCAAATATAGAGAAATATACTGGCTGATTGGGCGGAATTCTACGGTCTCGACCTATAACAAAGTTTTGATGTATAATCAAATATTGAAGCCAGTCTGGGCATACGGTATTCAAATATGGGGATGTGCTAAACAAATCCATATTCAAACTATCCAAACGTTCCAAAATAAGGTACTGCGCAACATAGTCAATGCTCCATGGTATGTTCGCAATGCCGATATTCATCGAGATCTGAAGATCTCATCTATAAAAGACGAAATAATTAAATGCGCTGCACGGCATAAAACTCGTCTGATCCAACATGTCAATACCGAAGCTTCTAGCTTAATTGACAATCAAAACTTTGTGAAGCGACTAAAACGAACAAGACCACTTGAGTTAGGTTAAAACCTTTTATCTATTAAAACCTTATTGGATTTTGGTAGATCAAAGGTATCTATGCTTCTTTGAGTTAAATGTAAATTAATGGTTAGTCTATAAGACTAGTTTTAATGTTGCAATAATGATAGGAGTTTTTAGTGGGTTAAAGTCCCACAGTCCTTCAAACTGCCTTCCCCGGTAATAGGTAGTCCCTGAAGCCTCTTTCGATGATTTACTACTATCTGAAAAAAAAAAAAAAAAAAAAAAAAAAAAAAAAATATTCATTTATCATCTCTCTTCATTTTTAAACATCAGTCCAATACATAATTTATTGTGACCGGAGAATTGAACTAGTGGCTTTTATATTATGAGAATAGTGTCTAGTAATACCACTTCGATTTACACATTTCAATACAACATCATCAACATCAATACAAATTCACGATTTACAGCTTTTTTTTTTGCAAAGTACAGAATTATAAACAATGCTTTATTTAAGTTAATTTTTAAGAGACAATTTTAACAGAAGTCAATCCCCCCACTAGAATGACATGCATTCATTTGACAATTAATAATAGAATCCCAAGCAGTACAAAAATGCTTCTATGAATACAAAGGCCTTTTCAAATCTAAAATTTTAAACAGGACAAATAAATTAAGAATGTACAAAACCATAGTTCAATCGGTCTTAAGCTACAGCTCCAAAGCTTGGACAATGACAATTAGTGACAAAAATAAATTTAAAATATTCGAAAGAAGAATAGTTAGAAAAATATTTGGTGAGTACCAAATAAGATCAAACGGAGAAATAGAAACACTAATTAATGAAGACAATATTGTAAAATTTATTTAGGCGTAAACATTAAGAGGTCGGCAGTGTTAGTCTCACTATATGTATGTATTATTAATTTATTCATTTATGGTTTTGTGCATGCGAACATTTTGTGTACATGTCTTTTCAATCTTACATCTGATCTGGTTTATTATTTGTTTAATTTTTATCGCTTCGTCTCTGGTCAGAACTGTTTTGTTAGATGTATTAGAGGTTATTAATTCACCTGGCAACTTTAAAGACTGACCATAGTGTAATTAAGCTGTATTGTATTCTTTTAATAAAGCAGACTTGATCCCCAGAAGTATAAACGGTTATACCATTTTTTTGGAATTTTCTGCCGACTTTATTCTGCTTTTCAAATGTCTATGAAAACGTTCTATAAGCCCATATGATTTTGGATAATAGGTGGTTGTTCTGATTCTGTTAATACCCAAAATACTGACAATTTCTTTAAGCAGAAGGGATTTGGACTATCAGTTCTACAGGTACATCGTACAGTGAAACCCATTGATGGATAAAGGGCTTAACAACAATTGCTGCCGTTATGTTTCTTAAAGAAAGTACTTCTGGTCAATAGATTAACCTATTGCGTATGATTAGCAGATACGAATAACCCATTGATGGTGGTAACGGTCTTGGGTACTGGAAATATTCCATGGGGAAAAAAATGTGTCTGGTTTTGATATCTGACAATTTAAGCATGTTTTACCCCATAAGCCTACATCTTTATTTATTTTGCACTAGAAATATGCCGCAGTGATTAGTTTTCTTTTGCTTCTTATTCCAGGATCGGACAGATTGTATCATTTGTCGGAAATAACTTGCTTTAAACTATGGTGAATAATCAAAAGATTCCAAAAAGGATATTAAACCCAGTACCGTACAAGAGCAATAGGTAGACTAAGATCAAGATGACAGGACGAAATCGAGGACAATTGTCGAAACGTTGGAGTTAACGGATGAGGGAAATTTACACAAGATATAGCAAAATGGAAAAAAGTTGTAAACGAGGTTAAGTACTCACTATGAGAACCAATAATTGATGACGAAACCCCTACCAGAGGTTAAAATTGGATACTAAGTGCAACTCTATAAGTTGTATTGGGATTTAAAATTAGAATAATATTTCAATTTTTTTTTATGATGGTGTTTTTTTTTTTAATAACGGTATATTTTCTGAAATTATCTAACATGGTGGGATTTTTAATTTTTTACAATATTCGAAATTAATAATAATCAATCTTCATATTAGTCAAAATTGAACATATGTTCTATACAAATTTACAGTAATATAAATGTTATTACAATGGCAAATAACAGCTAATTGATTGCAGAATCACCCTGTATCTTTATATTTATTTCTTTTTAATTAAATGAAGCTCTTAAATTAACTAAACTATAACAAAAAAAGTAATAATAAAAGTTTAAACAATTGAACAATAATATTAGTGCATGATGGATATACCAGAAACACCCTGTATAAATAGAAATAAAATGAATTTTTTCAGTTATGAATTTGAATAAATTTTATTTCTTATTTAAAAGTATGATGGTAACTGTATATGAATATTATTTTCTTATTTTTATTTTTTCTTATTATTATTCTTTAAAATAAAAACCCACAATACCTAATAACGACATAAAATTATGCAATTAAAGCTTTGTTTTAACAATAATTTTTGTTTTTATTGTTTTTGTTTTTTCTGTTTGTTATATAAAATTTGTTTGTTTGCCATGTTTTCTTGGTTTTAAATTAATAAAGTTTTTCTTTTGTTTATTTATTTGCTTGTTGGTTGGTTGATTGTAGCTGTAGCTGAATATATATATTTGTATTTATATACCTTTCTCAAATGAAATATATATATATACTATATTATATATATTTAAGTAATTAGAGAGAAAAAAGTTTCAAAAGGACTATGAATTTTTGTCATTTTTTTTTTTGTATTATTTTGTTGTTGTTTTTATATTAGTGATATATGAGGAGGTAATTACAATAATTTGTAATTAAAATTCAATTTTCTTTAAATATATAATATACATGAACAATGTATATAATATATATGAAGTTATATATGTATGTAAATTGGTACTTTTATATTAAATTATGAAAATGAATTTGAATTAAAGAAAATAATTAATTTCAATTTGAATAATTATTTAGAAATATTTTTGAAAAATTAGAATTTTAACGAAATAAAATATGTAAATACAGTTTGAAAAGTTTATTTTCAAGTTGAATTTTTTTATTTTAAATGAAGTAATTAGGTAATTTAATTATACCCAATCCAAAACCGATAGCCTTTACATAAAACAGTTATATTATTGATGTTAATTTCTAAATTCGAAAATAAGACCCCATATACCAAATAAACAACTATGTGTACTACGATCGTTCATACTAGCGTTTGAAGAAAAATATCGTGTATATGGCGTTGTTTATGCAAAATTTGAATTTAATTTTAATAAATATAACACGATATTTTATATATATATATATATATATATATATATATATATAATAATTGCAATTTATTTAATTACACACGGCTTTTTTATTAGAACAGAATATAATAAAAGCTTGACTTGACTGGAAATATGTACTCAAAATATATACTTATCACTCAAAAATTTGACATTCGAATTTATATAATTTTAGACTTAAATATAAATGTTAAAGTGACAATGTATTATAAAGTATAATAAAAAATAGAAAAATGAACATGAGGGTAAGTGAAAATGAAAATATAATAATTTGATTACATAAATTAATTATGTAATAAAATTATTATATCGGGATAATCATGAGCATACTCACACTGCTGAGAAACTCTGTAATATTAGCTAAATGTTTATTATATTATATTATTGTTCTTTTATTCATTTTGGTAACTGGTTTTGAAAATCATCTCATGCCGGAACAGCGTTGTGAACTATAAAATCTAATCGCAGGTATAGCATGGATATAAAATTGTAGTACAATACAAATCGTACTTAAAATTAAAATTTCAAATAAATTATAGAAAATGATGTACTTGTAAAGAGAAAATTTAAAAAATATAAATTTTCAAAAGGTTAATTTTTTTTTTTGTTTTCAATGTAGCTGTTTTGAAGTAAATCGTTTTACACTGAGTTTATTGAATTAAATATTATAGCATGTAAAATTAGATGATAATATGAATAAACCTAAAAAATATATATACTTGTACTATAGCTTGTATACTAAACATTTTTAAATGAACTATTAGGTTAGGTGATAGTATCTATATATATATATACCGCCCAATATTTACTTTAAGATCTTTTTCTATAATATTGGATATAAATCTGGCTTATTCTTTTTCTATATAATTGAATTGGGTGATAACAATTTGAATTCATTTTTTTTTATTGCAAACGTCAATCATATCGAACAATTTGGATTTGAAAAATATTTTAATACAATTATTGCTTGTCCTTATTGACAAAAATGTTATTGATATTCGGAAAAAACAGCCTATACCGGAGCTTTTATGAAACAAATATATATATATTTGTTTCATAAAAGCTCCATTCACCTTCGAATCGATAATCTACCAAATATATGAGAAAAATGTAGAACAAATAAAATTCTCAAATATAACAAAGAATCTGTGAGAAACCACATTCTTAATAGTCAATTATTAACAACATTTTATTGTTCATGTAACCAAAAGGCTGATATATTTAGTGACAGTTTAAATAGAATAATGGGCAAGTTTATTACAGAAGAGAATATTAAAGGCAATGATATTAGTGGATAGTTTTCTGAGGAACTACATACTTTAAAAAAAGCTAAAGTTCTGCAATACAAAAAAGTGTTATGGACAAATACTCAAATTGAGTGGCAACAATATAAAGAACTAAGAAACCAATATAGTAATCGTCTTAAAGAAGGGAAAAACAATTATTTAAAATACAAGGTAGAAAGTGCTTTTGACCAGAAAAGTATGTGGAATGTCATAAAGTCGCATGTTTTAAAAACCAACAAACACAATAATATCAAGCAAATCATTGTTGACCATGAAATAATAGATGATGAAAGAAAAACCGCCAACAAATTTAATGAATATTTTATTAAAAGCATTATAGAAATTAACGAAAGCATACCTCAAAGCAAATTTCATAATTTAGTTGAATATTCTAGCACAAAATTTAATTTTAAAAATATTAATATTCAAGAGCTCAAAACTATCGCATAAAATCCATGAACAATAAAAAAGACATAAATTTAGTTAATAAAAAAGTATTTTTAGATAATCTTGATTTAGTTGGGCCCTATCTAATCGATTTAATAAATCAATTGTTAGAAACGGCAGTTTTCTCTGATAAATGGAAAAAATCAACAGTCATACAAGTTCCAAAGGTAAAAGGCACAATTAAATGCAATGAATTTCGACCAATAAATATGATTCTAACTGAAGCTAAAATTATTGAGAAATCAGTCAACAAACAGCTAGAAGATTATTTGGAAAAAAATAATCTAATATCAGAAAATCAATCTGGTTTTCGGAAAAAACATAGTTGTGAATCATCATTAAATTTAGTCATATCAAACTGGAAATTAGCAAAAAATGATAAAAAAGTAGTAGTTGCGGTATTATTCTTGACCTAAGACAAGCATTTGAAACAGTCGATCACCAAATTTTATTACAAAACATGGAAAGTTATGGTATAAGGGGAAATGAAAATAAGTGGTTTCAATCATATTTGCTCAACAGATATCAAAGAACTATCAGTCAACAATCAGTTCTCAAACTATAAAGATATTTCAATTGGGGGGGACCACAAGGTTCAGTGCTGGGTGTTTTACTTTTTATGTTATACATAAATGATATTGAGAAGGTTGTAGATTTTGTGCAAATATCCTTGTTTTATATACGTTGTTTTAAATACGTTGATCTTTGTAATGGATGATTCTGTAGAAGAATGTGTTCGGAAAATCAACTCGGACCTTAAAAAATTAGCTGAATGGTTCAAAAACAACAAACTGAGCCTTAACATTACCAAAACTAAAGCCATGGTTATAAATGGTGAATGTAATTATGATATCATAATTGATCAAAATATTATTGAAATAGTTGAGCATATCAAATATTTGGGTCTAGTAATAGACAATAAATTAAATTTCAACATTAAAAACACGGCGAATTTATGTGCAAGAAAATTTCAAAAAAATTTGGGTTTTTAAGTCGAATAAGAAATAAGTTGTCTATTATAAGTACTATAAGGATCTTCAGTACCATGATTAAGCCCCATTTTGAGTATTGTGCAACTATTACAGCATTTGTAAATAATGAAATAATAGAAAGATTACAAAAACTACAAAACCGGGGAATGAGAACCATACTCAAATGCAATAGGTAGGTATACCTCAATTGATTTTATATTAAAAACGTTAAAATGGCTCAAAATAAGGCAAAGACTTCGTCTACATGTACTACTTTTTGTATTTAAGATGAAAAATAGATTGTTACCGAATTATCTTAGTTCCAAACTCATATATGTTCAAGATGTTCAGCATTATAGATTAAGAAATATATTCAACTTCAGACTAGATTTCTTTAGAAGTGAAATTGCGAAAAATCAATTAATGTATGGTGGTCTAAAGATGTTTAATGAATTACCCACAGATCTGAAACTGGAAAGGAACTACAATAAATTCAAATTTAAAGTTACACAATATATTGTGTCAGCTCAAACGTAAAATTTCCGATGTAATTATTTTGCTCATTTTTTCTTAATTAAATTTGCAAATTCATTTTCATTTTTTTACCGAATTTAAACATAAACTTTAATTTAAAATTTTTAAATTATAATTAAATAGTATTTAATACTAAATAAATGAATATAAAAATGTATACTCTGTTTAAACATATCTTACCATTTTTGACTGAAAACAATTTAAAAAAAAGTAAATTGTTATTTTAAGTCCCCCTCATGCTTTATCGTAGTACAGCCAAGTATTCGAAAATAACGAAATCATTAAATTTTATATTTAATAAGTTATAAGTAATGCTTACATAATTAATTTATATTGTAAATAATATTAATAATAACAATAATAATAGCAATTTAATTATGTAAAAATTAGGGGCTTTTTATTCCAAAACGTACTGAAAACAATAACGTGAACACTTCATCAAACGGGGTATTTTGGTATGATTGAAAACGCTCGAAATCAGTTTGTTGAATTTGAATAAAAGTGAAACGTGTTGTTGTGCTAAATGTTTGAAAAATTAATAATTAAAAAATGTTAGTAGTTTTGAGTATTTAATAGTTTTAATAGAAAAGGTTAAGATGTACAAATTTTTTCTTTTATTAAATATTAATTATTTCCACAAGGCCTGTTTAATCTTTTAGTATTAAATTATAGATTTAAGCATCTGATTGAAATACATATACATTATGTACTTTGTTTGTACATTTATATACATTATTTTTTATTTTTGAAATAATAAAAACA
Source organism: Argyra leucocephala (assembly GCA_963942445.1). Taxonomy (NCBI): domain Eukaryota; kingdom Metazoa; phylum Arthropoda; class Insecta; order Diptera; family Dolichopodidae; genus Argyra; species Argyra leucocephala. The sequence continues at coordinate 11,994,060 of OZ012679.1, read as the reverse complement.
GTTTTTGAATAATATTTTTAAATCACTTATATTTATTATGATATAAATTTTTTTTTTATCTTTTGGCCATATTTAGTTAAAACGCCTGCGCTATGCGTCTTTTTATTTCCACAGCTACATTGTAATAATAAGAAGTATTTGTATATTCATTTGGATCAGTGTTTTCATTTAATTCCAAGTCGTCCATTTCTAGATTTTCTGATAAAACTCCATAATGGAAACAATAATGTTGTGCAAAGCAGATCGAACATTAATATTTGAATTACTATTGGCGGATAATAATGTTAAGATCGCATTTGATGAAGACATCGGAATCGATTTTTAAATAATCCATAAAATTTTACTACTACCATTACAAAAATGCAATTTAAAAATTATTTCTAACGATTGCAATTGCCAAAACCAACTAAAACTTAATTATAAATTTCTTAGTAAATTTGATTTTGATTTTGATATATATTGCATACTATTAGGCGAATCTATTCCATCAATATTATAAATGAAAAGGAAAATAATATTAAAATAGCATAAACAAATTATGTATTATATAACAATTGAATTTTAAATAATAATAATAATAATAAAAAATACAATGACATTTCATTTTAGTTTGATTGCTTCCTTCGAAAGTAATAGATTGCAAGTAGATTTATACATATTCCCGGAAGGATATTTATGATTGTATACCCTCTAGCAAGTTGATCTACATACATTGCAGTATCCCGAACAGAATGTCATGATAACTTGCTATGCAACATTAACGTATATTGAACCGATCCGCCATCTAGTTGAGAGAACTACTACAGTCCATCTTTACCTTGAGTAATTGATAATCAATTTTAGTTATTTAATTGCAAATTGATTGAAATTGACTGAAAAATACATTTCAACCATCAGTTTCAGGTTATGGTCATCATCATCAGTTCCGCCTGAAACACACTACAGTGTTTTAATAGGCTGAAAAACAATCTGATACTAAAATTTCATCTGAGAAGATATCACCTCCAACAATCAGTATCAGAGGCTTAGCTTAGATACTATTCCATCAAACCCGTATTAAATTCCTATAGCTTTTCCCTGACACGATATTTCAGTCTGATATGGCATCTCCAAAAAACTGAGGGGACTATATTATAAGTACATAATGTATAGCTTATCGTACTCTGAAATTGTTTTAACTGTTTTTTATTATCTTTTTATGTTATCTAATTAATATAATTTATATTATGATTATTGAGTTCTGACTGAAGATAATATTATAAAGCATGGAGGAGTTACACTGTTAGTATAATAATAAAATTATTCAATCAATTTTTTGGTCATCACATATCGAATTATAACTCCATGTGTTAAGAATAACAATAATTTAGTAAAATATATAACAATTGTATTTGAAAAAATAGTTGAGCGAAGCCAATCTCGCTATAGTTACGAATGAATAGTCCAAGTAGACACATATAGGTTGTAATAACTTCGTACTATCGATGGCTACATAACTATTTTTTTTTATTTGTAAATTGTTGAGTTCTATGTAACCTCGACCTCTTAAGATCTATTGTACTTCCCTATTTATCTCAGAATTGCAGGTCTATGTCCTTGATAAACGTTATTGTCAATTTCAGATACATGACTACTGCTCGGCTACATAATGTCGAAATAACATTATCTAAATGCTATTATTAGTCGGTGCAGGTTCAAGGTGCAAGGTGTATTTGCACCGTTATATTAAAAGAAAATTAAATACTAACTCTGTCGTACTTTACAGATTGTACTGAAAGAGGCTCTGATTACTTTCAACAGGATATTCGCTAATATTATTGTAATATATTATTTCTTTCAAATTAATTGAAGATTCGTAAGGTTATTTTAATTTTGTTTTTAAGAACCCAAACCCATGAGTTGTAGGTGTTCATTGTTTTGTTAATTTTATTTGAAAGAAAAAAATAAAATCCCATGACCCAATTACCTAATTTTTAAGCTGTTTATTATAAAAATAAAATCAATTACTTACACATCAGATTAACCAATAAGTGGTGTTCCAAATTTCACTTCAATTGAAATTTCTGTTTTTTTTTTTTTTGTTGACAATTTTATTATTACCTAACATGTGTGGTGGAACCGCATTCTAAATTAATGAAGAATTGTGTCTTTCTTTTATTTAATTTGAGAATTTCCTTTAAATTCATTATAAAATATTTTTGACCTTAATTTTTTATTTTCATTTTTTTTTTTTTTTTTTTTAATGCATTTCCCAAATATTTTATTTTAATTTTTTTACATGACGTATCTTATAAATACATATATAAATATAATTAAAGATTATTTATAGAAGTCAAATCTGATTTAAAAAATGATCAAGAAAACTTCCTAACTGCGTAATTTTACACATGTTGTTTTTTTTTATTATTATTATTAAATAATCAAATCTTCGCAAAACAACAAAAACAACAACAACAACAACAACAACAAGATAATCAAATCAGTACTTATTTTGATTTGCAAAGTGCAATAATTTTTTTGCTGTATAAAAATTAAAGGGCAAAATAAAATGATTTGAATTGAAAACCTTGAATTTGAATTTTACACACCCTTGGTGATAAAATGAAGATTTAAATTTATATAGTGAGTGACAACACCCTTAAATTGAATTATTTAGAATCATCACAATGTCACATTTTATTCTACTTGATGATGATTTTGTTCTTTCTCTTCACTCCTCTGGTCAATTATATTTTTTTTAGCATGTGATGGCTGGAAAGCCTTCAATTGCAGATGTAATATGCATGTAGATAATAAAATTAGATGTTAACGAGAATCATCCATCACATCATTTTCTGAATGCAATGTCCAATGAATGTGTTAAAAAGAAAAAAAAAAAATTATTTTTAGAATTGGAAATAAATTTTTTTTAATTAAATAATTCAATTTAAATACCTTGTATATAGATACAATTGTAATTTTGCGAGATTCTGGAATGTGAAATTTAAAATGAATTTTCATTGCATCTTTGGGGTTTTGAACGATATTTATTTAGGATTTAAAAAAAAAATTGTTTTTGGAAATTATGGCTTTGAACAATTTCAACTTTCAGCTTTAGTCCTTGATTTGACATCGTAAATATTTCAACACAAAGTTGAATACAACGTCTGTATGATCTAAAAATGTCAACAAAAGTTAATAAAAGGCTTGAATATTTTCCTTTTAATTTTACTGGTATGCTTATCATACGCGCATAGATACACGCATTTCGTCTACTACTTGCAGACTTCTTCAGTGTTTTGTACTCGACTGAGGAAACAAATCTAAAATTGTCTTATTTATTTTATTCGCACAGGTAACAATTTGATGTGTCTCGCAGCTGCATGGTTGTTTATTATCCAATGAATTAGCACAGGTAGGGGGTTGAATAAAAATATTTTTAATTATTTTATTGTTGGTATTTGAAATAATATTTTCGACGTTAAAGTGACAGGTAGGGGTGGTGTTATTCGTTTTATTATATTTCACTAAAAATTTAAATAAAGAAGAATATTCGTTGCCTTGGTCTTTATTTAGGAGTGAATAATTTTTAGTTTAGTATATTTTGATGCTTTCAGCTGAATCTAATTTCCTAGAATCTCTAATGTAATTTACCATTACAATGTCTTCTTTCGAAATGCTATGATTCTCCTGGATGATGTGTTCTGCTACTTTGGATCAGAACTCTGTTGAGTTCTTCTTTTTAGCCAGTTCTGCTTCTTTCAGGTGCTGATTGAGTCGTGCTTGCATGTTTCTCCTACTTTGCCCAATATAAACTTTGTTGCAATGACTGCAAGTTACTTTATATACACCTGATTTTTCCATTTGTTCGATTGGGTCTTTAGTTGAACCAAGAACAGACTTGAGTTGGTTAGTTCTGCTGCTATATACGATATTTAACCCGTGTTTTCTTAATTTCGCTCTGAGTGGGAGAGAAATCTTGCCAAACTTCAATGCTACTCTTCTTTTGTTGTTGCTGATCAGTGAGTAGGTTAGTGAGGGAATTCCGTTGTAAATTTCTTTTCCGTTTACTAAGTAAGGCCGTGATATTTTTTCCGGATATCCGTTTATTCTCGCAATTTTAAATATGTGTTTAGTTTCTTTTACCAAAAGTTTTTGGGAGAGGGGAAGTGTTAACATTCGATGGATCATGTGATTAAACGATGCCATCTTATGTTGATAGGAGTGGTTGGAGGTATTCGGAATGACCCTGTCAGTATCCGTAGGTTTCCTGTAAATCTCTAGTTGTAGGGACGTTCCTGTTTTACTTAACAGTAAGTCTAAGAACGGTAGTTGACCTTCTTTTTCTACTTCGACAGTAAACTGTATATTCCTGTGAAGTACGTTAAGAGTAGTTAAGGTTGATTCTAAGTCCCTTTCCCTTAGTACAGCAAAAATATCATCTACATATCTCTTCCAAAATCTTGGTAACCGTTCTTCTGCTGCTAAATCTGACTCCAGTTTAGCCACGAAAATTTCACTGATGAATGAAGACTATTTTCACTATTATACCAAAATTTTACTCTAACGCTGGAAAATAAGTTTTTATAAAAACTGAATAAAATTGTTTGTTGACCATGTCTTTGCAACTTGACAGGTATTTCATCATCATCATCATCATCATCATTATACTGTAACCCCATCCGTTGGGCATAGAGCGAAAATAAAATGTTTCTGCGGATAACCTTTTCAATTGTAGCCACGTTTGTTGCTGGGTTTTTGTTTAAAACATATCCATATGGGTATTTAGGATTTTGATATAAGTTAAATGTTTTTTTGTTTTTTAATATAATGAGGTAATAAAATAGTAAAAAAAAATGTAAATGTAGTTTCCTCATTTTGGACCATTATCTACAAGCAGTTGGAAATGCTTCTATTATATTTCTGTTATTGTTAACATCATCCAAGTGCAATTGATTCAATAGAATCAGTATTCATTTCCCATCCATTTGCAATAAATATTTGAGGTTTGATAATTCACAATGTTCTACGTCAATTGCAATATTAGAGTAATCCAACCCATGATTAAATATTTAACAATTTTAATATTCTAGAGATCTACATGGTATCAAATTTTAAATTTTTTATTTTAGAAGAGCCAAAACTTGTTCTTGTATACGTCGTTAATTTACTCAGGATGGTATTGTGAAGTGATTTTTCTGAAGAAAAGAAGCCATTTCCTTTATATGGCATCATTACATAATTTTCAATTACCCCATTGAAAGCTGTTTCCACAATTAGATGGCTATTATAAAATATGAAAATTTTTTAATTTATTATTTATAATTGCTTTCCTCAAGGGACTATCACTCCACACCGCAACATTGTGACAGCTCTTTGGATTTGCATACTTTCAAAAATATCTGTAAGTTTTAGCTTGCCTTTACAACTGCCGGAAAAAAATTTAAATTATATAAAAAATATTACAAAATGAATTAAAAATAGGACATTTTTACTGGGTGGAAACCCTTACGAATCTTACGATTGTAATAGTTCAAACTAACTTTGACTGGTTTAGAAATTTTGATATGCATTCCATCAATACAACAAATATTGTAGATGAATAGGTATGTGAACGACTTGCAGATTCGAAGGTCTTAATGATTTTTCTTAGTTGTGCTGCACTTAATGGGAATTTAATTATTTTTGTGTTTTTAATTTGTTTGAATAGTTTTTATAAATTTTGTAGAAATATTATATGTTTCCATATCCTATATATTGGATCGATCACTTATTTCGCGTCAACTGTTTTTTTATTTATTGCTTAATTTTCAGATGGTTAAGTAATAATAATAATAAAAATTCATTATTTCATTAATAACTTAAGCTAACTTACATACTAAATTTACAAAATTATAGAACAAATTAATTCAGATTTCTTAGCCTAGTATTTTAATGAAATGATAAGTGTCGATGGAATCCTATAGAGAACATTCCAATGTGTATGCATGCCCGTGGACCAGCATTTATTTTAATCCATATTGGTTTTAACATTTCTTCTATTCGGTAAAATTTTAAAATATATATATATATATACATATATGTACATCGTAGGTTATCATGTGTATGTAAGTAGTTTATAATAAATATCTCTTTATAAGAGCTAAGAACTGATTTATTATTCTCCATTGATAGCGATCTGAAGCTTTTTCATATCCGCCGACATATTCAATACCTTCAAATGTAGTCGTTTTATTAGATTTATGGAATAAAAGTCGAGTTTCCTTTCACTAATCATTTGTATTTATTTTTCAAATATCGATATTTCGGAAGCAACTTACTTCCTTCATCAGTGCTTTGCGACTAATTAATATTTACACTAATCCTTACATATAATTATATAATTTGAACCCTCAATAATATGCTCATTTTGTTAACAATAGTAATTCCTAAATCTCTAAAAGAAAAACCAGTCCATTACTTAAAAGCAGACAAAGGAAACAAAATAGTCATTAAGGATAAAGAGGAATATGAAAATCTGGTAGAAGAAAAACTTAAATCCGGGAACTTTTTCGAACTTAGAAAGAATCCCTTGCCAGATTCAGTAAGAAGAGTAGAAAAAATTCTAAAAGAATGTAAGGGTAGCATAGAAAAGATAACAAACTTAAGAATGCCGAACCCTTCATTGCCTAGAATTAGATGCCAACCAAAAATTAACAAAGATGGAAATGAAATGAGGGAAATAATTGCAGATTCCAACTCACCAACATACAACATAGCAAAATGGTTAGTAGCAGAGTTCAAAAACCTAAGAAGAGAAATGAGCACAAGAGCTATAAAAAATACAGCTGAACTGATCGAAGCAATAAAGGATACCAAAATAGGGGAAAGTGAAGAGCTATTATCATTTGATGTCAAATCACTTTTCCCTAGCATACCAGTTAAAGAAGCCATTATAAAACTAGAGGAATGGCTCAACAAAATGGATGATTCGAGGGAATGGAAACAAAAAACCAAATGCTACATAAAATTGGCAGCCCTTTGTATGAATGAAAACTATTTCATGTTTAGAGGGAAGTATTACAAAACCACAAAAGGCACAGCTATGGGAAATCCACTATCCCCTATATTGAACGAAATCTTCATGAATTTTATAGAAGAAAGGATAGTAGAAGAAGGAAATATGCCCAGGATCTGGATGCGATATGTAGATGATATTATCGCAGTAGGGGAAAAAATCAAAATGGAAAGTTTACTTGTTAAACTCAATAACATCCATAACAACATAAGTTTCACAATGGAAAATGAAAAAAATGGCGAAATTCCGTTCCTAGATATCAAATTAATTAGAAGGGAAGGAAAAATAAATTTTGATATCTATAGGAAAATTACGACAACTAAAAGAACTACCACTTCCGATTCAAACCACCCCCATGGACAAAAGATGGCAGCATATCATACAATGATTAACAGACTACTGACCACACCTTTATCAGAAGAAAACTTCAAAAAGGAAAAATTATATATTGAGGACACAGCAGAAGTAAATGGATTTATGAAAGAAAATATTGAGAAAATAATAAAGAAGAAGATCCATAGAACTGAAATGGAAAATCTCTCAACTTTATTCGAACAAAACAAAAATATGGAGAAGCCAAAACGAATCTGTGTAACACATTCCGCATACACAAAAAAAATTTAGCAATATATTTAAGAAATACAACTTAAATGTAGTCACTACTAGCAGAAATCTCAAATTATGTAATCTGTTAGGATCTGCTAAAGATAAGAAAAGCATAGAAGAAGTAAGTGGTATATACAAAAATATCATGCCAAGATTGCACAAAAACTTACATAGGACAATCCAAGAGGTTAATTACAGTTAGATTCCAGGAACATATGAGGGAAGCACAATTGGCGAGGAAAAGAAACTACACGAATTTTAGGTCAGCTGTAGCGCAACATATAGTTGAAGAAGAACATCATATAAATAAGAATAGTTTAAAATTAATAAAAGAGGTAAACAAAAATAATAAACTACATATGTATGAAAGCCTGGCAATCAAATCTAGAGAACCTGTTAACAACAGACTTAATAATGATGTAGGTAGTGGATTCTCGCCATTATTTAGATTACTTTAAAATTAAAAATCAGATTCAGGTAGAATTAAGATCATAAATACTAGAATAAGGGTTATTGCGTAAGACTAGTTTAAATGCAATAAATAATAATTATACAAAAAAAAAAAAATTTAATAAATAAAATTCTATAGATTAGGTAGCACTATTAAGGAACTACTATTGTTAACAAATTGAGGGTTCAAATTATATAATTATATGTAAGGATTAGTGTAAATATTAATTAGTCGCAAAGCACTGATGAAGGAAGTAAGTTGCTTCCGAAATATCGATATTTGCAAAATAAATACAAATGATTAGTGAAAGGAAACTCGACTTTTATTCCATAAATCTAAAAATATCACTAAAAACAAATCTGATTATCAAAAACAAGTCGTTTTATTGTTTAAAATTGCAATCTTATATAATGGTAAGCCATATTATTATGGTTATATCAATTTCTGATTCAGCTGTGTCAAATCTTATAATAAAAGGTGAAAGTAGGATTTTTCTTCTTGTAAGCAGAGTCTGCATCTGTCTGTATTGTTAATACTTAACACTAATAGTATGTAATACAAAATATAATTTAGTATATTCGATTCAATATAATAAAATACTAATAAATTGTGTCTACTAATTGAATTAGAAAATGATTTGAGTCTTTTTTTATTAAGATTAGTTCAGTGGATTTTTTTAGATATTAAATTTTTTAAGCATTAAATCTCTTCAATATAATCCTTACACTTCATTACGTCTTAACCACTACAAGTAAATAATTTAGATATTTAACTTGAGAAGATGAAAGCATAATAATTGTATAACTCTTAATTTTGTTAAATAGCTTTCAAATCTACATCAAAGTTTATTATATTTCTTTTTTTTTAAATCAAAGTAATTTTCAAAATTTAATAAAATACCAATTCAAAACCTTACCCTTACCTGTCTGGCTGAATATTTAATTTTTGATGTGTCATTACGTTAATTTTTACTATATATACATACGTCTAATGGTTTTTGAGGTATTCAAATTTGTGGTATATCAATTCATTAAATATGTATATGCAAACTATACTATCACTCAAAAGTCAGGAACTAAGACTTCTTAAATAGCGTACTTCAATTTTATATTTAAGTTGTTACCAAGATTATACTCTCAATTATTTTTTGACATTTATTTTATTCCAATAACAAAGGGTACTTATGGATCAGGCCGAATACCCCATAAAGCATTTTTAATAGAATTTAAAGCAACGAATTCAAAATTAATTAAACAAAATGTGATACACAATTTGTATAGACTATATTCTAGATCTAGACTATACATATAGTCTATTTCGTTTAATTTTACTTACCAATTACTATAATGTAAATCGATATAACACAAAATCAGTTATAAAATTAAATTTTTATTAAATTTTCCAATAAATAATTCCTTTGACTTGATATATAGAAGAAAATTACAAAATTATATTTAAAATATACATATTACATATATATATATAATATATATAAAAAAAACATTTTTCAAAAAGTCATCTTAAATATCTATCTAAATTTGTAGATATAAAAACAAATACAAAAATTGCATGTCTTTGGGAATCTATTAGAACTGGAATTCAATTTACATTCGTAAGACTTTTGACGATAAGCAATTTTTCTTTTTGCTATTTTCATTTTTTTGTTTTTTTTTCAATTTAAGGAAACCAGTTACTTAAAGTCATCATTTCAATTAAAAACTTTTCATTTTAATATAATACTAAGTAATATTTAATATGTAGGTATATAATTCCTAATATTTCTAATCGAAATTGAAAAAAAAAAACCAAAACAAAATAATTTATTCTAATATTTATTAAAAAAAAAAAAAAAAAAAAAAAAAAAAAAAAAAAAAAAAAAAACAATATTTTCCGGAATCATATCTTGAACTTGTTCTTTAAAACATTTTAAAATTTATTTACAATATAAATATCAACTCAATTACATTAACTATAATAATATTCTAACTAGTTTTTCATTTTTTCCCATTTTTTTTTTTTTTTTTTTTAATTAGAAAACTATTAAATTTCAAAGATTCTTTTTCTTTAAGAAAAAAAACAAAATAATAATAAAAAAAAAAAATATTATCAACATAACAACTTTTCTGTTGTCGAACAATCATTTGAAAAAAAAAAAAAAAAACAGAAAAACAAAAACAAGCCCATAAATAAACTTGAATTTCAAACGTATATCATTGATTCATTCACTTCTTCTTAGAGCTATAGATTATGAAATGTGTGTGTGTGTGCATCGCATCTTTCATCCCAACCATTAACATTATCAAAAAGTAAGTTGTAACTTTTAATAGTTCAACTATCTGCCGCCGCCGTCTTTCAACTACTTTTACTTTACATAAATATTTTTATGGATATATGTATATACATTTCAATATTTATTTAATAGTATATATATATATATAAATGATGTACTGTATATTAAAATGGAATTTTCCTGCAATAATATTCATTATGAAAACAAGAACAAAAACAAAAAATTCTAATGTCAGTTTTGTTGAAGAACTCTTTAATTTCTAACTATATAAAAAAAACAACAACAACAACAATAAAAATATATTAAACGACCCATTTGATGAGTGAAAATATGAAAAAAAAATATATATAATTGCAAACTTTTACTATATATATATATATATATATAGTAACAATACAGGCAAAAAAAAATTGTGTCGTGGAATCTATTTGAGAGCATAGGGTCTGTTTTATTGACATTACGGTCATAAGACAGACATTGTTGTGCTATTTTAAGCAATCGAACGGGTAAGTATAATAGATTTCATCGTCCCCCCCCATCGTCAAAAAAATAAGGGGTATTTTGATAGCCAAAAAAAATATTTGTTATAAAATCTATCTCTGAGAGCATAGGCCTCTTCTTGTATAAATTTAAAATTAAAAAGCATAACATTAGCTTGCAATTAACAGTCTATCTACTATCTACTATCTAGTCTATCTACTATCTACTATCTAGTCTATCTACTATCTAGTCTATCTACTATCTACTATCTAGTCTATCTACTATCTACTATCTAGTCTATCTACTATCTATTATCTAGCAGAAAAGATGAGTTTTTGATCTCCCATGAATTTTAAATTTAATTTCCCATATGGGATTTGAGTTTTACCTACCCATCATGGTCTCTACATCATTACATTAATTGTATTTATTATCAGCGCTATCTCTCTTTATATCTTATAGCCATTATCCATATTTAAGACCGGTCCTACTATCCTAAATTTTTCCACTACTTCAAATTAGAAATGTGCTATTTACATTTTTGCACTACTATTGCACATGATATTACATTTTTGCACCACTATTGCACATGATATTAAATTTTTGAACTACTATAAATTCTTTTCTTTTTATATCTTATAGCCATTATCCATATTTTAGATCGGTTATATTACCCTTTTTTCATTCCACTACTTCAAATTATAGATTTACTATTTAGATGTTTGCACCACTATTGTACAGGATATTATTATTTTGCACCACTAGTGCAAATGATATTACATTATTGCACTACTATATATTCTTTTCTTTTTATATCTTATAGTCAATATCCATATTTTTGATCGTTCCTATCACTAAATTTTCCCACTACTGCAATTTATACATTTACTGTTTACATTTTCCAGCACTATTGCGCACGATATTACATTTCTACACTACTACATTTTTCTCTTTTTATATCCTATAGTTATTATCCATATTTTAGTCTGGTCCTACTACTCCAAATTTTTTCACAACTGCAAATTAGAAATTTACTATTTATATTTTTACACCACTAATTGCACATTATATTTCATTTTTGCACCACTATTGCACACGACACATTTTTGCACTACTATATATTCTTCTCTTTTTATATCCTATAGTCATTTACCATATTTTAGACTGGTCCTACTACCCACACGATATTCATTTTTGCACCACTATTGCACATGATATTACATTATTGAACTAGGTACTACATTCTTCTCTTTTCATATCCTATATACTTCTATAGCCATTATCAATTTTTGGCATCGGTTTTACTCCTCTAAATTTTTTTCTGGTACTGAATATTTATAGGCTTCAATAAAGGGATGAAAAGCAGTTCTTTAAAATCTCAATTCCGAAAATGTTTACTAAATTTTGAAAATTTATATAACAATAAGACCCATTATATTGCAACCGAACCGTTCCATGGTGTTCCTTGAATCAATTATTTGAAAAAAAATTTAACAACGTTTAACCAAGGTTAGTATTTGATGTTGAACACTGCAAAATTGAAAGAAAGATTTTTTGTGTAAATATTTTAAGCCCCCGCTTAGCTTAAAATGTTATAACAAGTGTGAAAATTTTTCAAGGACATACAATGTGATAGGTTATATAATTTATTAAAAGTAATAGTGTCAAAATCTTATTCTTAAGCAGACTATAGTCTTTTATTCTCTGTTGAGTTTTTTTTGGGCAATAAACATTTGTCATATACCATGTCAATTCTCATATAGGGGTCCTTCCCCTCTTAAAAAGCTGATACGCATGCTCAGGAATAACCGGTATAGTTTAATTGTGACATTGTAAATTCTCTGAGCAATGAGCTTGATTGTTTTAGATGAATATTTATTATTTATTAGATCCAGGGTCGGTCCTTCTATATAGTTGCAAGTTGTGCAATTGCACAGGGGCTTAATATTTCATTGTACAAAACAAAGAAATTCTTAGATCTTAGTTGACATACACAATTTCTAAAAATGATTTTTTAGTTTATTATTTCTGTTGGTGTATATTATTTAAAAAGTAAATGCCCAAGCTTTGTCCAATTCTGAAAGCTAATATTGAAGCAGCCATGTTGTGTAAATTTGTAAAATTAAAACCCCATTAAAATAGGTTAATTCATGGGTAGCAGAAGAATGACTTGCAGGTAATCAATTTTTACTTAAAACAATTTTTGTAAACTGCACAGTTGGCAAATCGGATAAGGTCGGCCCTCATTAGCTCAAATATGATGATAGATATGCTATCGTGAGTTCTCTATTGTAACAAATTAACTTTCTTCATAGATTAACACTTCCACTGCTGAGTGTTCCACTCTGAGAACTCTCTTGTTTGCCATTGATAGCTTTAAATAAAATTTCATCGTGGATTAACACTGACATAATATTGATGCTAACCTATGAGCTCTCCTATTTTTGTCCCCTGATGATTTAACTCATATATTGTTATTGCAATATACTCATATAGTGTATATTGTCCTAAGAGATTTTTTGTTTATGAATTCTACTATAGATGAAGACTATATCATCTTAATTCCGATCATTGAATCAAAAAATTGAAATCTCATAATTTTCATACTGTAGTGTATCTTAATCTATAGAAAATAATAAAAATTTGTATTAAAACAAGTATTCAAAAACTCTAAAAACAAACAAACAAACAATAAAAAAAAAAAAAACTGATCATGAACGATGTAGGTACATAATTTTAATTCCTCATTTGCTTTTATTGTTATTATTTTGCTACAATGTTGCTACTCCACTCTACTCGTATACTTCGTTCTCATGCTACTGTTTAAATTTATGATGATGTTGCTGAACTTATTACTGGTGATAATAAAAATGTTGATGAAAATTTTGTCGATTATATATGAACATATTATATATATATATATATATACTATATTATATATATATATATATGAGTAAACGTAAATGAAGATAATAATATTGATTCTGTAATGTTGTCTTCCTATCAACACGGATTTTTTTTTGTTTTTGTTTTTATTATGATTTTATTTTCTGTTTGAAATCTCTATATAACTACTGTAGATACACTGTAAATAGTGTTCATTGATATTCTGTTATCGGGTTCTGACTTACATTTATACGCATAAAAAAAAAATTATCAAAAATTCAATTTCTCGAAATATTGTGATTCGATTTGCGTCGTTTTATATAAAAATATAGATAGGGTTTCATTTGATATTTTTGTTGGCGCAGTGGATTTTTGGAAAACCTCTTTGGCTAAATTTTAATTATTTTTATTTCTTTTGTTTATTTTTTTCTACTCTCTTTGGTATATAAAAAATAAAAAAAACTTTAGGTCAAAATTAGGTAATGGATTATAAGAAAATTGGAATTTGAATTATTGTCCGGAATTTGATGTAATTTAATTACAATTTATTGAAGGTTAACTTACAAAACACCAAATTTAAGACAAGTTTCATCAAAAGTCTACTCTTCATACCAAAGTAAAAAATGTTGTACAAATATTATTTTTTATACGTAGTCTGGTGGGAATCTTCAGAAGACGCAATGAACGTCGTAGCTTGACATTGTGTGTGGAATTCTCTTACCCACTAACCAACACCCTTCCTATATTGTGATCTAGTCTCCTATAAGAATAATGAGACATTTTCTTAGCTTTATTTTAATTTTGAATGTAGACTACATCCAGCATATATGATGAATTCAACTTATTTATTTAATATTATGTCGTAGCGCGGGTTTAGGCTGAGTAGAAATTAAATTTTTATTACCCATACACTTAAGCGTTTGTCTCGTCAAACTGACGAAAGGCAGCATATCCCTACATCTTACAAATCCCTAGATGACAGAAGACAAGTTATGAAAATTCGATTATAACCTCAACATCCTAAATGTGAAACCAAATTCCATTTTATGTGTCCCCTAAACATGATCAATTCTATATTTATGACCTACATAAATTCAAGACGAACACAGACGAACATCCACTTCGTTCGCCCAATTTTCCTCCTTCTCCTTTCATAATTTTAACATACTAATCGGTACAAACCGTCTGGTAAAACAGGAAAAGAAGAAGAGGAACAGATAGACCGTGGGAAGCATGGCGTAGATCAATCCATAGTGAAATAGAGAATAAAAATAGAACATGGAGTGAAATTAAACACAAAGTCAGATGGAAGACTTTTCTAGAAGCCGTATGCTTCCAAAGGGAGTAAATCAAGATAAAAAAATAAATAAAAGGAATAAAAGAACTGTAAAACCAAGTGGTTTGGTTATAATCAAAAATGGCCGAAATGGCCGAAATCAAAAAATGAATTCAAAAAATTAGAAACGTTCAAATCAATTCTAGTGATTAAAAACCAAATTCGACTCGATGTGAATTAAAAAAATATTATACGCAACAGAAAAGTGGTTATTTTTTTTTATAAGATTGAAATTTAACTGTACAATTCAGGCTTCTTTGCAGAATTGTACAGAATTATACAGAATTTGGTAGAGAGTGTGGTGATTTTCGAATTAAATATTAGCAGGTTAAATTATAGGTAATCCAGTGAGAGTTGATCCAATGTCAGAACACTTACATAGTTTATTACAGGACACGTGATTCCAATCAAAAAACATTTGTTCAAGATTGGTAAGTCAAACACAGACTAATGCAGTTTCTGCTTATAAAATAAAACTTATTTGAAGTGTATAGAATATGTTAGAAATGAAATGTAACAAAGTCGAAAAAGGAAGACCTGACTAAAAAAACCATTAAAATTTACTAATTCTCAAGAAAGGTCACAATACTTTAACCAAATAGTGATTATCTTAGTAACATTTTGGTACGAACTGCCTGTATAGTAAATTTTGTTTCATTATTCATGTGTATAAGACAAGTAATACTCACAGGTTTTAATAATCAGCCAAAAAATAAAATTGGAAATTAATTCAGCTTACCCAAGTTACATATAGTATAAAAAGCAGATATTAAAACCTGTCTGGACATACAATATCGACTTATGGGACTGTGCAAAGAAAACCAATATCGAAATGCTCTAAGCATTTCAACATAAAGTTAATACACCATGGTAAGTATATACGTAACAAACTTGCACATTGAAACAGTGACGAATAATATCAAGAAACATGCAGTGAGCACTGATTGTCAATTCATGTGAACCAGGAAATGCTAGTATTTTTCGATATCGACAACAATGTCCGTCGACTCAAGAGAATGAAATCCTACGAGCTGGTTAATATCATTTGTTAAAAATTAGTATATCTAAATATTCTTCCAACGTGATAACTATTGCTATGGTTATTTTCTCCTTAGCGCATTGCACAGCATCACAAAGAAAATATACCAACTTGCATGCTAAAATGATCAATGCTAACCCCTCGAACTCGTAAAGTTGTATAAGAGTCTGGCATTCACATAAAGTTGATATAATTCATATGTTTACAGAAAATGCATGTTGCTCAGAAACATGAACGATACGCAAAAGAAATGGTTATGGAGAGAAAAAGCAGGATAGAAAAACATCGTTAACATAAAAGTATAGTTTAGATGGCGTTGAAGAATATTGTCAACAAATTAATATAAATAACTGAAAAACAACAGGATCGTATCAAAATTCTGTATTTTAAAACTCTGAAATTAGACCTATTTTTTATGAATCCTATGATTTTGTACAATTCTGCGTTTATGACGTCGCATCGAAAGGCCGAGAAAAACATGTAAAAGAAAAGTTTTGGTCGGAGCAAGTACCAAACAAAAAACATGCCCACAATTGATGAGGTAAGCTGCAAATAGGAGACGATTTGCAAGGACTTTATCTCCCGCTATATATGCCCCACGGATGGAGTTACATGATAGTTATGAACTTTTCATTAGGTTACTGTATTTTCTTTAATCTGCATTTGCACTTACCTGTATTTACCTTTGGCTGATACATTTTACAGAATTATTTGACTTTCATTAATGTTAAGGCTAATATTAAATTAATTTAATTGATAATTGATTGCATTACACCCCAAACTATCTGATAAGCATTGTAGCCTTAGATAAATCTTTTCAATTATTTTATAGACAACATTTTTAAGCCATTATCACTTCCAAACATTTATTATAATAAGTGCAATTATAAATTAATATATGTACAATTTATTGGTTGAGATAATAATCTCAAAAACAAAATCCAAAAATACAAAAATCCCAAAATACAAAAATTCAATATCCTAAAATCCCAAAATTCAAAATCCTAAAATACCAATATCCAAAAATTCCAAAATCCGACTTTAATTTATTTCGTATTTTCGAATTTACACATTTTGTTTGTATATCCAATACCGGCTACGAAATAGAAATGAATTAGCAAAATATTCTATATATATATATATATATATATATAGGATATATTTCATATTTTGTATCCAACGCTACATCACGAAATACAGACAAATGTACTAAGGGCAAATGAAATACAGGTCTATGACACCCTCCCCTTCTCATTCGTCAATTTCTCACATTAGATTTGTAGATTGTGTAATTTCGGGAGGAAATCTGTTACCTAATCACTGCAGTCGTAAATGAGCTTGTTGTGACAAGCAGAGTTTGTTAGTTAGTGTCTCTGAGCCCTTAAGGATACCTGATTTTGTTTTCACACGCTGGACGACAGCTCCCATTGTTCGGGAAATGCTGTTCCAAAGTGGCGAAGTCTACCACGAGTGAACCCTTCGCATTCACAGAACAGATGTTCAATAGATTGTTCCTTCTATATTTCACATATTCATCATATTGTTTTCGGTTAGAATTTCTCACTTTACGTCATTTTATTATTATTTTTATTTTATCATGTAAAACGAGACACTAGTATAACTGCATTACAAAATACAACAACATTATTACACTATAAAGAATCTAGCTTTAATTTTCACAATTTTATTTTATTTTTCTTATTAATTATTTTTTTGTTTTTGTTGTTTTTTTTTTCTCTCTTTTCGCTATTATTATCTTTTAGAATTACACGAATATTTAATGATTATTATAACAATGCAATAATGCAATGCTGGGAGTTACAATTTTTGTATTTCCTTTAAAACAATTTTTTTTTTTGTTTTTTTTTAAACATATTTTATGTACTAACATAGCTTACTTAAATAGGTACATACATACATTCATACATACAACTAGAAAATTTTCTTTTATACAAATCTTAAATTGATTTCTGACTGACTGCTGGCTTAATTATAAGCTTTTAAAGAAGCTGGTTTTTATATTCTATAAACATAATAAACATATATATGTATATATATATATACATGCATATACATATATATAAAATTTTCTTTTAATTCTTTTTTAGTCGTCAAGCAGTCGACTAGTTTTTAGTTTTTAAAGCTTAATTTTTGTAATTGCTTGTAATGTCTAAGTATTATTATTATTATTATTGTACTAACAACATGGTGAAGTGATCAGCTGATTTAAATAAAAACAAAATAAAAACATAAAAAAATTTTCTTCTTTTTATATTTTAAATACATACAAACATACACATAATATGCTTCTGTTGTTTACATTAACGATTATTTTTTTTTTTTTTAATATAAAAATAATAAGAAGAAAAAATATGAAAAATAAAAAGAAAAAAATAAAAAAAAATGTTACTTAGCTCAGCGATCTTTTAAACCGTTGTTGAACGGCTTTTTATCCATCGACTTAATTCAGTATTAATTCTAGGTTTGTGCGTGCGTGAACAAAAAAAAATTGAATATTGAAATTGTTTTTGTTTTTTTTTTGATGAAATCGTCGTAAAATTGCGAAAATAAAAATTTTCTTATTTTTAATTCTTGGTGTTATTTTTTTGTTTGTAAAACAAAAGCAAAATAGAATTATTAAAAATAAAAACCTTTAAAAAAATGAATAAAAAAAAATAGAAATAATTAATAAAAAATTAGAAATAAAAAGCTTTTTAGCTTTTTTAATAATATTAATATTAAAAAAAAAATTATGTTGTAGATTAGAAGTGTTTATAGTTAAGACGCATACTGGATTTTTTGAATTGAAACAACAAAACAGTGATTTATAATTTGTGTTAATTAATAGAGTATGGATTATAATTATTATTATAGGATGGTAATTATACATATTTAAATTTTAAGTTTATTTTGTTTTTGTTTTTTTTTTCCTGTTTATATAACAAAAACTGATTTTATTTTATTTTTTTCAATTTGTGCTACTTATTTAAAAAAGTCGTATTTAAAAAAGTCGGTCAAGAAAATTTTTTTTTTTATATAATTACTTTTTAATAATTTATTATATAATATAAAACAAAAAAAAAATTACTTGATAAAAATTGAATTAAAAATATTGATTAAAATAATTATTTATAAAAATAATATATAAAAATAATTAATTTGCATCTAAAATAAACTGTTAAGGATATAAAGGACTATTATGAAATTGGTGCAGGTGTAAAACATACAAAAAACAAAGTATAATAAAAATATTTGCAATTATAACTGTAATATGGTAAAAAACAAATTTTCAATCTATTTCAATAAAATTATGATTGCTATAGTTTTTAATATACGAGTATATCTAATAATAACGTTCATTTTCTTAACATATACAATTCCCTTAAACATAGGTGATGTATTTTAAATGTTTACAGGGTTTTGACACCATTCAAGTGTTTTTCAAGCTGTTCAGCTGTGATTTTCAAATTATTTTATGTAATATATGATGTGGGGTCTTGGGTGGGGTTCTAGTTGTAGAACATATTTTATTTATTTTTTTAAGTAAATTTATTCAAACTAAATTCATATATTTTGATCGATTTCGGTTCTTACATACAATCAGCAGAAGAGAAGGCTATAATGTCCTTATTATTTCTGTACAAATCAAACTAAAGTTACATAGTTATATATAATATATTTTTAATATGTAGATAGGTAGATACGAATGGCTACCTAAAGCTAGAACGGCTAAGAAGGCCTGTAGCGTCATATCAAATACAACGTCGCAAATATTATAAGAGTAAGTTATAAAAGCTCTAGTCCAGTTACCAATCAATTTATAACTGAAACACATTGACATCAGACTACATCATAGGTCTAATCAAATATCATAGAATCTTGGATTACAGAATTGTCAAAACCAATTTTAGGTTTTTTCTTCGATTTCCGATAAAAGCAAAATGCTTTACAGATATTTCAATTTTATGTATTTTGGAATTTTATGTTATGGTGATTTTAAATTTGGAGATTTTATGATTTGGAGATTTTATGTTTTGGAAATTTAATGTTTTGGACATTTTGAATTTTGGTAATTTTTAATTTTGGGATTTTATGTTTTGGAGATTTTGAATTTTTGTGATTTTGAATTATGGGATTTTATGTTTTGGAAATTTTATATTTTGGAGATTTTTAATTTTGGGATTTTATGTTTTGGAGATTTTGAATTTTTGTGATTTTGAATTATTGGACTTTATGTTATGTTGGGATTATAGTTTCATGATTGGAGATTTTATGTTTTGGAGATTTTATGTTTTAGAAATTTTATGTTTTTGGAGATTTTAAATTTTCGGAATTTTATATTTTGAAGATTTTGAATTTTAAATATTTTGTAATTGGAAATTTTTAATTTGGATATTTGAATTTTAGAGATTTAAGATTTTAAACCATAATATTATGTATATGCAGATGAATATCCAGTATTTGTCAATATAGTTTCTTCTTCATCATCGTATTTTTATTTCAATTCATGGCATATGAAAATATTTTTTTATTATTATAGAATTCGACACAAATCATTGCTGTGTTAACAATATTGATCAGAACATTTTTTGATATTTTGTAATCTTTGCGTAATTTTTATATTTTTGCAGTTCTAAATATCAAATAACACAAATCGTTTTATCAAAATTTTGTATAAATATTTTTTTTATGTTCAATATCACTTAACTTAAATGGCATAACAAGGCGTCATTAGTCTTACATTGACTGAAGAACTCTAGGGTTAAAAGGTCACAAAAGAATTTTTGCCAGTCGGTGTTCTTTCATTTTGAAAACATTTTATGTAGCCAGCGCATTTGTTCTATCCTTATTTGCAGAATTGCATTAGGGTTGTTGTAAAACATGTATACAGCACATGAATAGCCATTTTTGTCTTCAAACCCCGTTGAATTTTCTGAATCAAAGATCTTGCGCGGATTTTTTCTCTCACAATATCTTATCTAGTTCTTATCAGTTCTAGATATATGATTCATGATTCGAAACAATACCATAACTAATAGTATTATCTTTTTTTTTCTGTTGAACAATTTTGATTTTACATAATCATAGTTAGCAAGTACAATTCTAAGTTTAATTTCCAGACTGGGGTTACCGACATCTCCATACATACCTATATCGACATATAATATCCAATACACCTGTTTTTAAATATAATACTGAATATACCGATCATGTATAGTCTATATAGGTCGGCCATAGTTATGTAGGTTATATTGTTATATACTATATAGAATATGTCGTGTACATAGTTATATAGACTATATCGGCTATAGTACAGTTATAGTTCAAAAAACTATTTATTTCAATGGTAAATAAATATACAAGATAGTACATAATATCACTGATACTAATCATTTTCAAAATATAATTTTAATTTGTTACAATTACCGTATCACAAAAAAAAAGCGAGGGTTAATATTAAAAGCCACATTATAGTAATTTTGTTATAGAAATTAAATTAATACAAATATACTTAACAAAACAACAAAAAAAAAATAAAATAAAAAAATGTCTTCTTTGTAGTATTATTTACCTTTAATGCATTTTATAAATTAAATAAAAAAATATATATATACTTATATATATTTTTTTTTAATTTGGAATGCGATTAGACTGATGATACTTCATTTTTTTTTATTTTTATTTTTTTTTTCTTTTTTTATTGATATGAACATGATATTTGAACTTCAGTATTTAAATTTTGAATTTTTCTCTTCATATTTATTTAATTTATAAATTTGAGAGAAGAGATAAGAGAATAATAAATATATATGTATATATATATATATATATATACATATGATTAATAATTTATTAATTTATAATAAATACATCAGTTTTATTTTTTTATAATAAAATTTTTTTTTGCAATTTTAATATTGCACCTTAACTACAAATATTATACTAATTATTGTAATTAATAAAATAATTGTGTATACATATAGGGTTATTTAATAAATGTGCTTTACAAAAATTTGAAAAAAAATTATTTTCGGTATAAAATTTTAAAATCCAATACTGGTACTCTTATAAACTTAATGGTAAGCTATGGCATAAAGCTGAGCTTAATATTGAATACAAATTTCACAATATTTATACAAAAATAGAAATGATTCAATATAATTTCAACTTAGCTTGATTATGATTTAATTAGTAATTAAAAAAGTGGTATAGCAAGATTAGAAATTTGTCACTGGCGCAATACTAAGCCAAATGTGAATTCAGACAAACGAACACAAATTAGACCATAACCATAAAACCATTGGACCAGAATTAGACCATATCAACCAGAATTAGACTATAAGCAGACCCGTAGTTTTGACTAATCTCTTGATATACTGAAAAATTATTTTTGAAATATCTCCCAAATTGTGACATCTAAACCCTGCCAACCACCTGAACTCTATATGAACTTTTATCTCCTTTTGAGATACTTATTATTATTATTTTATAACTGTCAGATGCTAATGCATATAGAACAATTATATCAAATGTATATGTTATAATAGATGAAAGCTTGGTTCTCTTATTTAAGCAGTGTATGTAATGATCAAGTGGAAGTTAGTAAAACATTCATATTGTAAAATGTGGAAGTAAAATAAAATGTTATTTTAAAAATACACAACAACAATTAAAAACATAATAATATGTGATGTCAGGGTAGATAAATAATAAAAAATATAAAAGGCTAAATATTACTATAACTGTGGAAAGTGAACCGCAATTCGCATACATATTTAAATATTTCATTAATTTCAATAAAAAAGATATTTTAAATCGAAATATATACAGGCGAAAAATATAAAATAGTAAATTAAGCAGCACATATCAAATAAGACTATAGCTATAACTATTCAAACAGATAAGTAAACGACTTGTTGGCTGCAAATTGTGTTAATCATCACAGCAATCTGTAGCTACCCAATAGACATTAAAAACAACTTGATATAGGTTCAGCAATACATTGAAGTATAATGACATCCTTTTTGATAGTTAAAACAATTGATTTTTTCATATTCTATCATGTCAGATCGTCTCAGCTCATGTCAGCTCATAAAGGTCTTCGTTATTTATGTATTCGTTTATTATATTATATTTCGTTATATTAGCTACATATTCAGATCAACGGCGCCCCTAGGCTACAGCCCAATTAGCCTTATGGATAAGTAGGGCCTGCATATTAAACGTGTCAATCAATTATTGATTATCTCTCCGTTAAAGACAAATTGTAAATAGTTTTATGGGCAAATAAGAAGAAATAATACAAATTTCAGTTTGACAACAAAAACTATTTTCATGAATTGACAGAATAGCAAATTTATTGGTTTACTCTTTCTTTTAAATACTATATATTATATAGTACTTTATTATCATTTCTTTATTTCACTAACTTTTGAAAAACATTTTCCAAAAATTGATTTAACTATTTTTCGTTCTTTTGAGATTTTCACCAATAAATTGAATTCGATTATTTAAAAACAAATTAATAAATAATAATTATTTACTATGAGATTGCCCATCATCATAGACAATTAATAATATTATAAAAATACATATATACATATAAATTATATTTAACTATTACCGTTATCATCATCATCACCATTTAATATAATAATTCCTATTCCGTATTCAAATAGAGAAGGTGAACCCTCCAGACAAAATACAAAACAAAAATAAAAAAAAAAATATTAACAATCATTTTTTTAGTTGTTAATTTAATTTTATAATGATTGAGTTCAGTTTAAAAAAAAAAAAACGGTATTAACTTAAAATGAAATTAAAAACTTATTAATATTTATTATTATTATTATTATAATAACAAATAATAATATTTATTCAACATAATAAAAATATTAATAATATTACTTAATTACATTTTATTAATATATAAAATTTAATTGAATTTTATATATTTATTTAAATAGTTAATTAATCAGAAAATATTATTATTAAATTTGTATAATAATTAAATTATTTAATATTGATTAGAATATTTATTGATAAAATGAAAATTAAATAATAATAATAATAAAAATAAATGAAGTGCACGTGGATAATAATTTGCATAATTAATTGCATTTTTAATAACTCAGTCTGTATTATATTAAAATTGGTTAATTAAAAAAAAAACAAAAAAAAAAACAATAATTTATACCAACATAATTAAATAATGGGAATTTATACATAATCTTTATTAAGCTTATATAAATAATATTGGAATGTTAGTTACATTTTTTTAAGTTATAGAAATTTTGTTTTTTTTTGTTTATTTTTTTCATATTAATTTCAAAATCCTGTTAATTTTTAATTACGATTAAAATTCGTAAGCTTTAATGGTTAGGCTTTAAATTTTTATTAAAATTGAGTTATCAAAATCTATTGAAATCGTTTATTGTTAAAACGAAATCTAATTAGATTATAAATAAGAATTTTCAAATAACAGGATTAAAATTAATTATTTAATATCTAGGTGTTCTTTACATCTCAGATAAAATCTTAGATTAAGGGTGTGTGATTATAATTCTAATTGTAACAGATATTCATATATTGGGTCTTATTCTGAGAAGCGGATTTTCGGTACGTACTGAAAAATATGATAAATTTTATTTTTGGTATTCTGTGAAGCGAAATAGCGATACTGATCGGTTTTTATCGCAACGTTTCGATTTTCATGGTATTACGAAAAAGTTAGTGGAAGATGGCGAATGAGAAAAAATAAGTATATAATTAAAGTAAAATTCAAGTAAACTAATTTTATTTAATTATATATTTGTATTTAAAAATAATTATTAAATTTTATAATACATTTTTAATTATAGAAAAGTTACAAATAGTAGGCAGTTTGAATGTTTGTTGATGCAATGATTTTTTACATGTGTTCCATCAACGCATCTAATTATTTCTGGAAATCCAAATTTATTATAAAATCCGAATTTGATGGATGATTTTGCTTATTTTTGGTTTCAGTAAATTTTATATACTCTCGACACAGTTCCGTCTCAAATATTGACAATGTTTCGTAGCTAAACCTACCAAAAAATCGTTCCCCACGCCTTTTTGATAACTTCCTTCAGCAAGGAAGCGCAATCTTCCAGCCAATATTGGGTTTTACTGAATGTGGACTAATTGTACCTACGTAGGATTTAAATTATTGTCTAATAGTCTAATTTATCTAGAACCATTACAAAGGTTTCTTTCGAGAGCCTGAAATACTTAATGAATCTAACAAACCAAATAAAATTGATCATATTTTTTTTTTATTTCATATCATATTCATACATATATAGTTGTTATAACCTATACCTACGTTGAAATAGGTAAATCTAATAGATTCGCTTTATCCCTCAATTCTCTTGTTTTTATTCTAAGTAAATTCATCTCTTCCTTCTCATCAGACGATGTTTCGTAATATAAATACAAAAACATTTTTTAATATCTATAAAATTTGAATTTAACTTCACTTAATTTCACTTTTCAAACAGAAAATTAAAACAAAAAATGTCAAAACATAAAAAAAAAAAAATTTGACAGTTTTAACCAGCAATGCTGTCAGTTTTGCAAAATATCGTATCATTCGCTTCTCAGAATACCAAATGTGTTATAATGTGGTGCTCTACCGGTACGTAGCGAAAAAGTGATTCGCTTCTCAGAATAAGGCCCATTAATTAGAATTTGAATTAGAATTTACTAATTTGAAATTTATCTGGTTTGTGTCTTGGAATTTTATTTTATAAGATTTGCTAATTGATATTAGTAGTAGTAGAGCTTGTTAGCTCTTTTGAGTACTGTATAAATAAAGAAATGAATAAATTAAACAGTTTCTACTATTTGATGACAGCTCAATTCTATAACTTAAAACCTACTTACAATATTAAAGACAAAATTAATTTATATATACATATATATTGTATATAATATTAATTTATATATTTTTAATGGATAATTTAAAATGTTGTATTGCATATTACCAATTTAAATTGTCAAAAAAATATTAATTTTGTGTCTAGGAAATTGGAATTGGATTTTTATTAGGTAAACACACAACCTAAATCTAATACAAAATGTGATACAAATTTAAATCTAATTTCAAATTTATTTAGACATGATTTGATTTGAATTATAATTTTATTATATTCAGAATTAAATCTAAAAATTTTCTGTCGTACTTTCAGTGTTTCTGATGTGGTTCATAATAAATAGAATTTTATTTGAAATTTTATTAAAAATCAAAACTTAGAATTATGAATAAATGATAGCTTTACAAAATTTGCATATCCTAAACGGAATTGAAATTTATTGATTTATGTTTAATACAAACATATTAAAAAATATATGTGTACAAAAGAAAATAAGCCAAATACAATCTTATTCTAGACCTTAATCTTATTTGAAACAAAATACCTATGAACATTCCTCGATAATAAATTAACGTTTAATGCTCATATTGATCGTATTATTTCTAACGCTTTTTCCATCTTAGGTTTCATAAAACAAAAAGTTCAATATTTTATGACGCCTATATGCATTCAAAAATTTATTTACTGCACTCGTGCTTCCACACCTCGTATATACTTGTCCGATTTGGATGCCTTATTATGCTAAACATATATTAAGAGAATACATCAGTATGTTCAAAAAAATATGTTTATAGGTTTTGTTACTGATGGCTATGAAAAATGCTGCTTCCGTGATGTTTTCCAATGGTATTTTATCTGGCAGGATAAATTGTCCATTTATTCTACATCTTTATAATATCTATGAACCAGTACACGATTTCAGAAGACAAAAAATTTTATATCTTTATAGTCATATCGAACGAACTATGATTTTTCTGAACCTATAGCAAATTATCATCGCTTATTTAATCACAATTTTTCACTGGTGAACTTCAACTATAGTACGTGTATACGTTTCCTAATTTTAATTAATTACAAGTTTATATAAACATTATTTGAATTTACTACTATTACTAAAAATTATTAATTTACTTTTAAATGTTATTAGAACTTCTTTGTTAATCTTTTAACTTTAATTTTTTTTTAACATTTTATAAGCCAATTATTACCAAAGAATGTTAGCAAATTATAAATTTATACTAACTTTAAGATAAATGTTGGGTAAAATCAATGTGTTGTCAAAATTAATCAGGTCCTTATTTACCATAATTGGTACGATGAAATACTGGACGAACGGTATTTTCCGATCTAAAGCGATTTCTGTTGTTAATATCTCTAACATAGAAAAATCAATTTCATTATTTAAAACTGCTGGCGCCACATGGCGCTGGATTCTTATAAAATTAAGTTTTTATACATTTAAGTAGGTAGGTAGTAGTGGCTGCCGACAGTACATCGACACACTTAGACCGGTGAGGTTCATTTAAGTAACAATTTAATAAAAAAAATCAAATCAAATATTTAAAACTTTACTACATTCTGCATTCTAATGATTTAAGATCTACAATAACTTTAACCGGTTCCTATAATTTGACAGAATATCTGAATTTGAACATGATAAATTACGCAGTACAAATCTTAAAAAATTTGTTTGTATCACCCTAATTCTTTTGATATGATTAAGGTAATTATGCGACCAGACTTGACTGGCAAATTCAATATTAGGTCGAATAAGGAATGTAAAAAGTGATTTAAGCATGTATGAATCGTTGAATTCAATCTTCAAAATGGATTTAGGATTAAGCCGCAGTTTTTTTTGTTTGAACAGTATACAATATTGATTGATGAGTACATACATATTAAGATATGCGCCTCCTTAACTCTTAGGTACCTATTACACATCATTTTTTTCATCATTGACAATATATTGATGAAAAGAATGATGACCGATGACACATCAATCATGCACTCATCAATCTTTTTATCCAAATTTTGATATTTTGCAAGGACATACTGTGGAAATGTTCTGAATATATTGATAATTTCGAAACATATATGAATATTGAAAATATAATTTCTGGAAGAATGTTTTTGACTTCGGTTCGGTAAATTGAATTTTTAAAGTAAATGTTGTGTAAAACAAATTATTTTTTTGCACATTTGAATAATATATCAATTGTTTTTTTTTATAATAATTGCTATAATTATTGAAATTAATTTAAAAATTATTCTTTTTAGAATTACATCACAAATTAAAATTCTAACCTTATCTGAACATTCTCCAAAAAGCCATTTTTTTAATTCTGCTGATTTTTACAGTATGATTGATGTGAATTTTGACTGCATGATTGATGAGAATAGAACCACCATCAATCATTTCTCATCAATTAACAGTCAATCAACGGTCAATGATTGACAATAAATTGACGAATGATTGACCATTGATTGATGTGTAATAGAGCCCTTTATATAATTCAAATTATGGTAGAAAAGGAGCATGGTTGGTTGTACAGCTCATTGCCCAATAAAATATTTTTGTTGGGATTGGTATACAAATAATACCGTTAAAAACAAAACAAAAAATAAATCTTTTGATAAAACCTATAGTATGGAGTTAGATTTATTCATTTAAATGTTGTTTGAAACACAATTTATTGTCAAAGAAGATACCAAGGTCTTTAGTATGAATTACTTGATGTGCGAAAAGGTAAATAAACCTAAGTTACTGAAACAAAAATTATAACAATTTGAACTACAAATTTTATTTTTTTTATTTTTCTAAGTTCGTTGTCGCTTATTTTTAATTTTTTTTATTTTTAGTTTTCTTAAACTCTAAAAACAGAACTGTACAATAAATACACACTATATATTCAATCAGAATTTTTGAAATAATTATAGATACAAGATTTAAGAACCTCTGATGTGAATAAATTTATTGATTGTCTATTTGAAATTTTAATTAAGCCTTTAAGCCTATACATATACGACATATATATATACATATAATAATAATAATGATTCATTTGCCGGTACTTTAAAACAAAAAAAAAAAAAATTAAAGTTTTTTTTTTGTTTTAAGTTTTTTTTATGATAACATTTTTTTTTTTTTTTTTTTTAAACAGGTTATTTTAATTATTTCACATCATTATGAAAAATTATTGTTAAGTTGCGTGAAACAAATAAGACCTATGATAAATTTATATTAAAATTATATTTTATTTGTTTTTTTTTTTTTTTTTCGGAATCCACCAAGATCTTGACTTAAAAATATAATTTTAACATTTTTTATTAAAAGCTTTGAAGCTTTTAATGATCATAATGATACGCACAATTAACACGAGTTTCGAATTTTTGTATTTTTTTTTTATTATTTTTTTTTTGTTTTGTTTTTTTTTTCTTGTAATTCTTTTTAAAACTTAAAAAATTACTTTTGGAAAGAACAAAACAAAAAATCCTTTCTTAAGAAACAAAGAGAAAAAAAAAACCCAAAATAGGAGTATGATGAGGAGTATAATAAACTTAAATAACCCATAAAAAAAATTATTAAGTAAAAAAAAATAAAAATTATAATTTATGTAAAGATGAGAGACATAAGACTTTAGATTTATTATCGTTTTATTATGTAATAAAATTTTTGGAGGATTTTCTACTCCAAAACTTTGTTATATAACCAAGAATAACACTATTCTATTATATACATTTTAATATTTTTATTTTTGCTACTGTGGGAAAATTTCTACCCCGAAATTAAATGCTTATACATCCCTCCCCTCAACAAAAAAAAAAGGTGTTAAAAAATGATCTCACTTTAGGTGACTTAATTTAGTATGGAATGAAAGCTATTTTAGAAAAATTAAATAAATAAAATAGTATTAGTTATACTATACAGGGTATTTCATTTCTATTGCATTATATTTTGTTATAGTGTAGGCTTCTACTTTATTCTCATCCTGAAGAGGTTACAGTTACATTGCACTGTTGATATTAAATAAGAGAGAGTAAGTTGTCTGATATCAATAATGATATCTCTTCCCACTGAAGAGACTACACAACACTGAGCATGATTATGCAATAGAAAGGGCCAAGGCCCGATTAAGAAGTGGAGAACGAGCTGAACAAATGTCAAGAAAATTGTCTAGAAAGTCGAATAAATGCAATAAAATCATTAAGATATCAAATAGGCCAAATTTTTTTAACACTGTTAATCATATATGATCTTACTTCTTCAAGCCCTTCTTCACAAGATGAATTTTCCGGTTTGTGCACTCAAGCTAAACAATTTAAAAATAAATCTACCAGTGCTATTTCATTGGACGGTAAACAACCAGCCAGCTGCGACAAAGACCAAATTGCTGTCCAATCAAAATAAATAAGACAATTTTAAGTTTATTTACTCAGTCGAGTACAAGAACAAGACACTGAAGAAGTCTGCAAGTATAATAGACCAAATACGCGTATCTTTATGATATTTGTTCTGATCAACAAATCATACAAATTTTACTCTATCGCTAAAAGCTAATTAATATACAACCAAGGCCTCATCAGAGCCAAGTAAGTGCAGTGCAAGTGCAAGAAATCAACCACCGGAAAGGTTATTAAAGAAAAGATCGCGAATGGCAATTCAAATAAAAATGTTAACAGAAAAGAGAAAAAAGTTTGACATTTATGAAAAACTAATGAAAATAAGAGACATTAAGGAAAAACTAATATGCTTTGTGAATGCTGACAAAGGCTAAACCACTGAAAATTTTAAAGAAAGCATATTGCGATAACAGGATGCAGGAGAAGATCACGAACTTAACTTACAGGAAACTAAAAACTTCAACAGTTCATCAAGCGGGTAGCGAGCGAGCGAGACTATCAAGGAATACCGACTAGTGAATAGAAAACAACAAACTTAAGTTCTCGAATTCAGCATTCCCTAGAATTAAAGGATGTCCTGATATTCACAAAGCAGAAAATGAGATGAAAGAAATTGTGACAGCAGATATATCTCCAACATATAAAATGTTGCCAAAGTGGAACAGTTTCAAAATATAGATAAGCAGTTCGAAACCCATTAATCAGTGAAAAACTCTAAGCAAGTTGCTTAACAATTACAATCAATTGAAGGACTTGACAAAGACGAAGTCATAGTCTCTCTTGATTGGTCCCAGTATCCCAGTCAAAGACACCAATATTCTAATATCTTAATAAAGTAATCTTAAAAGGTAATAATTAGCAAGAAGAAAAGTTTAGCAAAGGTTAGTTTTAATAGGGAATACAATATTGTGTCTTTGTAGTGATAAAAAATTAAACATACCATCAGACTGTGTAAGAAGGACTTGTATAGGAGCTTTTTATGAATTTTCATTTTCACAAAGCTATAGAAAAACTAGATTAAGATGTAATTGGCACAATTAAAATTTCAAGCGTTGTAGAATATTCTTGTGGATATTCTGGGTTGAGCGGTATTTAGCAAAACTAAAAATTCAAGCATTGTAAAATATTTTCCAGTTCTCTTTGAAAAAAACCAGAAAACCAGTTTTGAGCTATAATTGACAAAATTAAAATTTCAAGCACATTTTTTCGTTTGTTTTTGTTTTATTAATGGGGAGCTCTATGTAAGCCCGACCTCTTAAGATCTATTTTAGATCCCTGTTTATTTTAGAATTATATGTTCATGTCCTTGATAAGCGCTATTATTATTTTAATAACAGTTTTACATATGACAATTACAACAATGAAACCCTCTTCACTCCTTTTTATTACTCACACGAGTCGCATTTTAGCATTCAATCTATTAAAAAAAAAAAATTAATGTTATTAATCCGGTTCATGCCCAATCAAAATTTTCATTCTCTTCTTTTTTTTTTTTGTTATTGTTTTGTTTTTTTTTTTTTTTTGTAAATTGTGATAACAAAAATTATAAATTTCATTTTTTTTTTTTCTTTTTTTTTAATTCAAAAGATCATGTCAAAAATTTAACCTTTTTTATGTTATTTCATATGATTAGCTGTCACAGAGATTGAGAGGTGTTGGCAGATTTATTTGCATTAATACATGTGTTCTATAGAATTGTTTCAGATATTGTGAGAATATTGATAATAAAGTGAAAATCAAAAAAAAAAACTCTTCAAATTATATGGAATTAAATTAATATTGGGATGTTGGGGTAAAAAAAAATAGGAAAATAAAAGTTTAAGATTAAAGTTTAGAAAACAAATTCTAAAATTGTTGCTGTCTTCTAAAAAAAAAAAAACCAAATATTTTTGAATAGACAAAAAATTAATTTTAGTTGTCTCTAACCAATGGAACCTAAAGAAATTATGATGAAATGCTTTCTTTTGATGTTGAATGAATGCATGTATAAATTGATACTAACACTAGGTCCTTAACAGCTATATATGTAAGTATAGTAATATCTTTGTTTATATATATATATACAATTAATTATATAGATATAAAATAAAATATATATACAATATACATATATATATATATATATATATATATATATAAAATAATGTATTTATACATATTTAATGCATAATGTATTTAAAATTAGCTCGATAGGTATCAGAGCTAGCTCGGGTTGAATAAAAATAAAACAAAGTAGATAAATTGATACTAACTCCTTAACAGCTATATATGTATAGTATATGTATAGTATTGTAGCTATATAGTATAGTAGCTATATATTTGATAAAAATACAATAATTTAAATTAATTTAATATATCTAGGTATATAGTAATATATAAAATACATATATGTATAAAAAGGCCCACATTTCGAAAGAGGAAATGACCCGAAGCTGGCTTGTACATTCATATCTGCAGCGATCCACTGTTAAAATAAATAAATACATAAATAATATTTTTATATATATTTAATATACATATAATGTATTAATATCTAAATAAAGGGCTCTTTAGACATATGGATCAGCTCGGTCTGAAAAAAATTAAAATAAAGTAATTAAATTGGTATACTAACTCATTAACAGCTATATAACACACATATAATTTATATATAGATATAAAATAAAATATATATACAATAACATATACATATCCATATATAAAATAATATATGTATATATGTATATTTAATATATATTTAAAATTAGATCTAGGGCTCGTTAGACATCTGAATCAGCTGGGGTTGTAGAAAAATAAAATAAAATAAATAAATTTATACTGACTTCATAAAAGCTAAGTATATATGTAAGTAGTAATATCTTTGATATATATATATATATATAATCTTTCTTATTAGAAATATCAATCTATAGATTCTTGTAAAGAAAGCTTATTAGCCTAATCTATTAATTTCTTATCTCTTCCCAATTAAATTTAATTAATCATCAACATCTTGTGTGTCCGATTTCAAATGTATACAAAAATTCCTGGATAATAAAAATAAACTACAATAAAGATAAATAATAACTAATTGAAAATATCCAAGATATTTTCCTTCTTTTTTTCTGGAATTTACTTCCTTGTCTACATTTTATAGAATAATAAAATAATTAAAACTTAAATATACGATTATGTCCCCATAAATATTTTTATATACTAAATATCTCAATTTAATTATATTACTGTATTACTGTACACTCTACCATAATACGCTATCCACATAAGATGTAAATTTTTAAACTTTGATTAGACGTCTCTTAAAAATGAGGTTAAGTACTAGTTTTGTGTACATATTTCTCTTTTTTGTTTTGTTCGATTTAAATTTCAGATAATAGAATCTAAGAAGTTCAATGATAGTACCTACACAATATATATACACAGTTAATATAGAGTCGATGCAAATATTATGCGCCAGTTTCTATTTATTATATATTCCTTAAATAGATTGTAAAAAAAAAAAAAAATTTTTTTTTGCATTGCATGCGGAAGAAGAAATTTTTATTTATTTATTTATTTATTATTATTATTTTTTTTTATAATTTACTTGACTTGTTTAGATATAGTTTATGGGTTCAAAATTGATAATTTGAATTAGACCGTATGTTTGAACATATATAACGACTATATTGAGCGGTTCATTTAATTAAAGTAATAAATAAATATGCGTAATTAGAAATGTATATATGTATATATAACTTTTTAATTAACAATTTTTGTGTAATAAATTAAAATTGATTTTTCAGTGCATTAGTTTAATTAATACACAGAAATAATTAATTTAATAGGTATATTGGTTTAATATTGAGGTAACGATTGGATTTGCATCTAAAGCTGTTTTTTGTTTTTTTGCTTCAAAATAAAATCTTTAGGCATATTTTACAAAATTAATTCAAATATTTTAATCGATTTCAGTTGTTATACCATCACCTATTTTGTTATACCATTATCAGTCTTGTTATACCATCACCAGTTTTGTTATACCATCAACACAAAATAATTAAAATATTTTAATCGATTTTGGTTGTTATAACATTGTCAGTCTTGTAAGACAATTATCAGTTTTGTTAGACAATCATCAATTTTGTTATACCATCATCAGTTTTGTTATACCATCATCAGTTTTGTTATATACCATACTCAAAAAATTAATTCAAATATTTTAATCGATTTCGGTTGTTATACCATCATCAACCTTGTTATACCATCATCAGTCTTGTTTTACCATCAACAGTCTTGTTATACCATCATCAGTTTTGTTATATACCATAATCACAAAATTAATTCAAATATTTTAATCGATTTCGGTTGTTATACCATCATCAATTTTGTTATACCATCACCAGTTTTGTTATGCCATCAACACAAAATAATTCAAATATTTTAATCGATTTTGGATGTTATACCATCAACAGTCTTGTTATACCATCATCAGTCTTGTTATACCATC
This sequence comes from Argyra leucocephala, assembly GCA_963942445.1. Classification (NCBI taxonomy): domain Eukaryota; kingdom Metazoa; phylum Arthropoda; class Insecta; order Diptera; family Dolichopodidae; genus Argyra; species Argyra leucocephala. Next base: position 11,959,150 of record OZ012679.1, on the reverse strand, counting down.
ATCAGTCTTGTTATACTATCATCAGTTTTGTTGTACCATAATCACAAAATGAATTCAAATATTTTAATCGATTTCGGTTGTTATACCATCAACAGTCTTGTTATACCATCATCAGTTTTGTTATATACCGTAATCACAAAATTAATTCAAATATTTTAATCGATTTTGGTTGTTATACCATCAACAGTCTTGTTATACCATCATCAGTCTTGTTATAACATCATCAGTCTTGTTATACTATCATCAGTCTTGTTATACCATCATCAGTCTTGTTATACCATCATCAGTCTTGTTAGACAATCAGAAGTTTTGTTATACCATCATCAGTTTTGTTATATACCATAATCACAAAATTAATTCAAATATTTTAATCGATTTTGGTTGTTATACCATCAACAGTCTTGTTATACCATCATCAGTCTTGTTATACCATCATCAGTCTTGTTATACTATCATCAGTCTTGTTATACCATCATCAGTCTTGTAATACCATCATCAGTCTTGTTAGACAATCAGCAGTTTTGTTATACCATCATCAGTTTTGTTATATACCATAATCACAAAATTAATTCAAATATTTTAATCGATTTCGGTTGTTATACCATCAACAGTCTTGTTATACCATCATCAGTTTTGTTATATACCATAATCACAAAATTAATTCAAATATTTTAATCGATTTCGGTTGTTATACCATCATCAATTTTGTTATACCATCATCAGTTTTGTTTTACCATCATCAAGCTTGTTATACCATCACCAGTTTTGTTATGCCATCAACACAAAATAATTCAAATATTTTAATCGATTTTGGTTGTTATACCATCAACAATCTTGTTATACCATCATCAGTCTTGTTATACCATCATCAGTCTTGTTATACCATCATCAGTCTTGTTAGACAATCATCAGTCTTGTTATACCATCATCAGCCTTGTTATACCATCATCAGTCTTGTTATACCATCATCAGTCTTGTTAGACAATCATCAGTTTTATTAGACCATTATGAGTTATTAATTTTCTTTAAAATTTAATATTGTTTCACAAACCTCTATAAAATATTCATCATAATTTAATACTAAAATAATATTCTTTAAAAAAAACTTCATATCGAAAACTTCCAGACTTAATTTTCATCTATTTTTTGTAAAATCTAAATAATAAATTTGTATTTAAATGTATAGTCTTACAAAAATGTAAGACAATCAAACGGCAACTAAATCAATAATAATTATTGATTAAATTTTCTAATTAAGTTTAAAAGCTGATTAGTACTGGAGACAGAACAGCTCAATATCAACTTAATATTATAGTAAAGTAATAATGATGGTCATATTAAAGGTAATGCTAAAGGTTTAAATAAAGGACATTTTTTAAAAACTTGAAACAGAATTAAAAATATTTAAGAATAAGAATTAAAGCATGAATCCTATATAATAAGCTCCAAAAATTAATTAATCAATCGAGTTGTGACAGCATATAAATACAACTTTATTGTCTAATCCAGAAGCAACTGAAATATCCACTAATATAAAATACCCATCACCCGTACCTATAATCAAAAGGTTAAAACAAAAAACATAAAATTTGATCTACCAAGACCGAACATACTTGGTGTAGTGTTAAAGTCATCTGACAACTAATCAAAAAATCCATAAGTTCCATCTCAGGACATGTTTTTTTAAAAAAAAATAATTTTTCTTTAAAATTAAATTGGGAATATACAAATAAAATGTAATTAGAACACGATGCTATTATGAAGATAGATAATCTACTTATACAAAGATATAGTAATTTTTCGACAATTAAATTACCTCAGATTCAGATTGATACATCAAAATAATTCGTATATAGTACCTAATTGCTAACATGCCACAACTGTGTGTAAAAATCATTTGGAATTTAGAAAAAATTAATTAATCTTTAGCGTTAGAGTAAAATTTGTCTAACTGTTGAAAATAGTATTCTAATATTTTTTACACAGTTAAGATGTTTATTTCATAGTCTTATTCTATCCTAATCCTATAAAAAAAAATAACTAACTTCAGATTCCAGAATCTGTAAATTATATTATTAATATTTATTGTAAGTTTGAATGAATTTAAATAATTTAGTTGGACATTGCGAAATATCAGTATTTGCAATATACACCAATATTTTAAAATCTTAACCTTTTTTTTATAATTTGTTTTTATTTTTCCCACTCTTTTTTACGTTTAACGTAAACTAGTCTAGTCTAAAAAAATTTATAAAAACATCTCTTTTATTATATTTTATTAATATCTAAGCAAATTTTTATGTTAAAATTATGCGCTGTTTTTAATAAATTTCAATACTATTATATACAGATTTTGCAATAATTTGACTCTAAATTATAATATTGGAAAAGTAGGAAGTAAAAACCAATAATTTCTGTTGAATGCAAAAAAAAAAAAAATAAAAAAAAACAAAATTTAAACTAACTTAATCTATCTTAAAAATGCTTAACCTAATTAAAAGCAAAATAATTTTACATTTTAGTGCCAATTCTAATTAGAGTTTTCCAACCACCAATATTTTAATTTGGACATTTCGATTTTAAATTTTCTCCGTTTATATTATTTTTGGTTATATTTAATAGTTTTCTATATATATCTTAACTCGTCTATTACTCGGGATTCGAAAGCTCAACTAATTTACTTTATTTGCTCAAAATTTTGCAAAATTTCAAACCAAAAATAAATATTTAAATATTTTGCTTATAAAATTTCTTAATTTACATTTTAATACAAGTAAAATAATTATTTTTTTAAAAAATAATAAATTTAAAAAATCTTAAATCAACATTTATGTATAAATTTTAAGTAAAAAACAAATTTTTATTTAATATCATTTTATGTTATTTTGTCTAATATAATCTTCCTTCCGAATATTCCGGATATTCTCATCTTAAATTTTTTCTATAGGTTTCATTATCACTTCTCAAAAAAATTGATTACAGTATGTATTTGTAACATACATCCATACACATTAATTAATATTCTGAAACAAAGAGTCAATCACCTTTTAATTTACTAAAACGAAAAAAAAAAAATCTTTTTTACTGTTTATCAACTCTTATCAAATACAAAAAAAAAAAAAAATTAATAATAATAATTATAATAATGAAAAAAATTTAATATTTTATTAGTAAATATGAAATATGTATAATTATAAACTCTTTCGTAAATATTTACTTTACTTATTTTTAATTTTATTTGTTTTTATTTTACCCTTCGAGGTGAAGAGGAAATTCACCTCTAAATTTTACATTTTACATAAAAAAATTTATTTAAACATTTTTTAAATTTTTATTTTGTTATTTGATACGTTCTATATTTATAAATCGGAGATGGTAAGCCAATTTAATATATATATACTATTGTATTAAATTACAACTTTACTTTACTGACATGGACAACTTAAAATACAGTTTTCTATACTTAAATAAAAATCAATTATTTGAATTAAAAACACATAAGTCATTATGTTCTGTCTGACTATCCAATCCAAGTAGGTATGCAAGTTGTGAAACACTGAAATTTCAAGTTGAAGTTGAGTATGAGCATTTAGTCTAAAAATTATCATTGATCCTGTCGTGTCCCAAGGTCATATAGGTCGTAGGTTCTATAATTTGCAATTTCAAGTTGAAGTTGAGAGATAAGCTTTTATATTCGAAATTATCATTGATCCTGTAATGTCTCAAGGTAATTTTATTGGCCGTAGGTTCTATAGTTCAATTTCAGCTTCGACTATATTTGTTTACAGTTTTTTTTTCCAATAGAACATTTAATTAAATTTAGTATGTACAAAATTTTAATTCAAAGCAATAATCTGTCAGGGCTTTGATCCCATCACATTTTGAAATACATAAATTAATAAACATTAATTAACATTAACTGAAATTCATTATTTATATAAATCAAGCTCAATATTTTTTAAAAAAAAATCTAAGAATATTGCATTAATAGAAGACATTTGCCAAATGATTTGAACTATTTTTCTACAATTACCACCAAAACAATGCATAAACAACCTAGCTGCTTGCCACAGAGTATTGTCATAATAGCAATCACACAATTGATGATAATTGCAAAAACTATGTATCCTAATCATAATATCTCCTCTCATGACTCATGAATTATGCCACCTCATCATGAAAACAGACCGCGTAACATCGAAAATGTAATTTTAGAGTTTTAGCTGCAATCTATATAGTATGGTTCCATAACGTATTATATACACAACATAATTAATTCTAAATGTTTACACATAGTTAAGATAGTATGCAAGTATTTTAAAACTGTCTACATTGTCTAGATAGATACTAAATTGTAGTTAAAAATCTAGTATTGCATTTTCGGTGACATCGATAATGCAATGATATAGTAGTATGTATATATATATACTTTTTTCCATTCAAATTCAACATATTTTCAAACAATTTGTCAATTTTGTTCAAAAAAATGTTGAATTTGATTAAAAAAAATGATGAATTTATTTGAAAAAATGTTGAATTAGAATGAAAAAAAGTGTAGTATGATCTAACAGTTACAAATTAATTAATTTAATATCAATATTTATTTTTAAAATCAATTCCAGATCATTAAAAATCTTATGAAAAATTTACAAAAGATTGTTGGCACAATCATAATTGATGATAATTTGAAAAACTGTATGTCTCTTAATCATAATATTTGGTTTGAATAATCATACATATAGTAGTCCATTATATTATCCATATAACTGGGTCTAACAGTTCAATATCAATTTGATATGGATTCCCAGATCACAAAAATGATAATTCATATCATCCAAAAAAATTAAATATCTTATACGAAGAGATTTATTAGAACAGTGTTGGTATATATTACAATATACAATCGGACAATAACTTCTAATCATAATTCATGTACTATGGATAGTCAGACAGAATATATGACTTGTATATATTTTTAATTTAAATAATTAATTTTTATTTAATTATGTCATAAAAACAAAAAAAAAAATCTTACATAATAAATTTACGCACTATAGTTACTTAGCTTTTGTAGGTATAATGAACCTATTTCAACGTTTTGAATTGTTTTTTTTTAGTTTTTTACTAAAATTCATATTATAAAATTTATATGATAAATAACTCATTTTAAAAATACTATAGTTATATAATTAATTAATTATTTTTATCTTTTAACAGGGTTGTAAAAAGCTCAAATTCCAACTCAACCCAAATCTCAACTCAAATTTTGAACTAACTGACAATTGAGCTAAGATAGGCTTAAAATGGAAGCCAATTCAATCTATAAGCTACATCATATATTTAGCTTATGTATTTAGCTCAATTGTGAGCTAACCCAAAATTTTAGTTGAGCGTGAGTTGAGTTTTGCATTTGACTTAGTTCTTTTACAACCCTGGGTAATATGTATATACACTGGGTATATATGTATAGTGTCGGTGTCGGGACAAAATTATACATAACACAAAATTTCATATGAACAAAAATTACACATGGACAAAATTACATACAATGTAAACTCATAAGAGCGTGCATGAGTTTTATATTTACTTAAGTACTGTTAGTCAGGCCTATTGAATATCTCAAATATCTAAAAATTTGGATTTATTGTTTTTGGTCTCATATTTTTAGTATATAAAATATTTAAAACCAATTCGTGGTCCTAAAAATAATAGTTAGTCTCTGATAAATATTTTTTTTTTGTTTGAAAATATTACATGAATATAACTGTGTTCTTTTCATATGGCTCAAGGACTAGATTTTATTAAATTCAAAAGAACTATGTAGGTTAATTATCTGAATAATTTTGACAAACTTATTAATTGAATTATCACAAATTTCTATTACAAAACTATGTTAGCGCCAGTAAATATTTAGCATTACTAAATATTTGAGACTTTTATAAAAACCAGATAAATATGTGGGTCTTCTTGATTTGTTTTTGTATTTTCATATATTAAACGATTGACCTGGACCTTGAACCGTATGAAAAGAACTCAGCTAATATCATCAAATGACGAAGATGCATTATTACAGAGGCAATCAGTAATACATAAATTTGTCGTATAAAACTAAAAATTAAAAAAGTCTATTTTAGGGGACTAATCCTAAATAATATAATGTACTCTATATCTATATACTATTTGCACTATTGTATAGAAAATTGAAACAAATTAACTGACATTTTGTTTTATTAAACTTCAAAAAGTTCATGATCAAAAATTAAAAGAAAAAAAAAAATTTAATTTAATGATTCTATGCTACTCAAATATTTAATTAAATTTTTCTGATAATGAATACAAAACCTGTGAATATGTATATATCAAACTAGGAAACACTTACACACACAATAAATCATGCAAGGTCAAGGTAATATACGGGTACTTAATAAATCATTTTTGAACTGATGCGTTCTACTTTTTATATAAAAAAATATGGAATAATTGAAACCAACAAAAATTTTAAACTATACCATAACCAAATTATTATACTTTCCAAATTCATATGTCCTATTTTTAAAAGCTGAACCACAAACAGATGAAATTACACAACCAAATTATATTTTAAGTCCATATATCCTATTTTCAGCTTTAATTATCGTGTCTTAATATAAAATTGTATAAAATAAAAAATAGGGTAATAGAACCTAATCACATTCAAATCCACAAATCCTTACTTCGGGCCTTTGACTATGGCTTGATATAAAAACACAATAAATTTACAACAACAACAAAAACTATCAACTTTAAGAACAGCATAATAACTTTATTAATTTTTTCTTTGTTTTTTTTTTTTTGTTTTTTTTATATAATCAAATTATATAAAATTATTTTATTTACATTCCTACATTTTTAATTTAAAAAAAAAATGATTATACAATTTAGAACAAAAAATAAAAAAAAAAAATGCTGTGCTTGTAATGAGACTGTAATGGAAATGAAAACTTCCAAAAACACACTATGCTATATAAAAATTAAAATGTACATAAGGTGGTATTTTGTACATATGATATTATTCATTTCATAATTCGCACGTGACTTGTAGACAATTGGGAATATTATGTATTCGATGACGCATCTAAATAACTTTTTAAACATTGCAATTTTCTCGAACAAAATATAAAAATAAATATCTGTGTAGGTACGTATGTAATTTAAAAAAAAAAACAAATTTTTACAGTAAATTCGTGATAATTCGAATGAATTTGGAATTGTATTGTTATTACTTTTTTTTTTCACACTATCCAAGGACAAGGAAAGCATTCCTTTTTGATTGTGTTGTATAGGTTTAAATATTTTTGGTATCATTAAAATTTTTAAATGAACACATTAAAATCTAGATATAGCTACTCTAGTACACTATTTATCAATTATAGTTGTAAAATCTTTATAAATCAAGTGGTATAGAAATACAGCAGTGTATTGTGTATTGTAACAGGCTGATTTTATACCATTGGTCCTTGGAAAATTCAAAATTTAATTTGAAACTGAATTTACGAATAGAAAGCTAGTAGCTTAAAAAGTCCTAAATAAAAAATGTATATCAATAAATTGTAAAACATAGCACTGATGAAGGAAGTATGTTCCTTCCGAAATATCGATATTTGCAATCAAATATTAAAAAAATAATTAGTGAAAGGAAACCTGACAACAATTACATTATTTAATGTAAAATATTAAATAATAACTACTATTCAAAATTTGAGGCAGTTTGATAAAAAATCATACTCAATTTCATTATGAATTGTTTTTTATAACTTCAATTTATTCTTGGTACTGTACAATTGTTTTTAAGTTTTATTGATTTATATTATCATACGTAATAATTTAATTCTGACGAGACTTAAGGAAAAAGAAAAAATTCTGTACTTTGATGAGCTGATGCTACAATTTGATAAAATAAAATTTTTCTATTTTAAAATGTATGTGTATACTTGTATGTATGTTTATACATGGAGTGAAATTTTAAATTAAAAATTAGTTTCGCTACATCTCTTTTTTTAATACTTTTTATTATTTAAACGAATAATAATAAAAATCGATTGTGAAATGGTTCAGATATTTGTACCGTACATTTTTTAATTTACAAATTAAATACAACGATATAATATTAATATAAGTAGTCGTAAATATACTGTCAGATTAATGTTTAGGACAAGCACATCAGGCAAAAGCTTGCTTCATTTGATTGTGCAATATATATCAACATCCAGTATAGGGTTAGTAAAACACCTTCACCTTAAATTAGAAAAATCTAAAAATAAACTAAGCCAGATACATGAGGCTTTTAGTAGAAAAGTAAAAGTCATAAGCTAATGCATATGCCGGAAGTATAGTGTAACACAATTAAATTTAAATTTTATCTAAACTAAACTAATAAACTTTTAGAGAGGTTATTCTCGTTTTTCAAAATGGCAATATTAGAAACAAAAAAATGTGGAACTTAGAAACAAATTATATTTCAGTTGTATAGATTAATTGGTATACGATCTGATCTCTCACTACATTAAATGTACTTGTATATAAAAAATGGATAAATAAATGAATTAAATTGAAAAAATAAATTTATGAATGTAAAATTATAAAAAGAAGAATAATATAATTTGATATTTTGCTGCTTAATATTGTGAGCTTGTTGAAATATTCCATTTTCTTTGATTTTCTGAAGTTCAATAAAATGCTTATTATATTATTCAATTACAATAAACCAATTTGTGATTGCGGTGACAGTTGGGGCCCATTATGACTCATATTCTTGAAGGCTAATCACTGACACAATGAAAAATTGACCCATTTTTGGGCCACATTTTATAATATGTATTGTGTGTTACCCAAAAACCCATCGAATTTAATTGGCCTAATAAAATCTAATCTAATTTAATAAATGAAACTTTATAATGCAATATAGCTGTCTTTAATTATTATTATTTATTTAATATACCTTAATTTCATAATACAATTTTTCTAATTTCTAATTTACATTATTAAGAGCTCATACTAATGTATTTACTCTTATGACTTATAATTTGACTCTTATAATTTACTTAGACAATTGCTTAGACTAACCTGTTTTTATTCTCACTTAATGATCTGAAACTGTTATTTTATTTTCTGTTAAGGTTAATCTGTTTAATCTGAACCTGTTGACTATTTTTTTAACCGACTGACTGATATATTTTGTTAACTCCATCTAGTTTTATTTATAGGAAACTACACTCATTTATTGTAATCTTTATTTATAAATTTAAATTATTTATTACATGTTTTATTTATTAAAGTTTGTTTAAACTTGTACTTTATTGTGATTTCAATTTATAGCGTTTTTATACTTTTTTTTCAGTTTTAATTTAATGCTAAACAAATTTGTTAAAAAAATATACTTATTGCTTTTATTGGCTTGTATTGGCAACAATCGGAAAAAATTTTTTCCTGCTTTCTGGCAATTCTTGGAAATATTTTGATCAATATTTTGATCAAAGTGATCTGAAAGTGCTTTTTTATTGCAGGTTATACTTAGATTAATTCAGAGCCAATCTGCTCGAATTACGATTTGAAATGCAGGTGTTGAGAGCAGATATTTTTAAAAAGCTCATATTAAAAATAATTTAAAATTACAGTTATGTATTTAAAATAATTAAGAGAAATTGAAAATAACATTAATATCGCTGAAATAATTAAAATTATAATTATAGTATAGAGTGTTTCATTTAGTACTAAGTGTGCACATTAGTACATTAAACCAAAATGACTAAAATTTAATACAAGAAATAGAAATATAAGTAGTATTAACAAAATTAATCTTCAGTTGAATTTTTTTAATTAAAAATGGAAGATTTATGGTAAAAAAAACTATATTATAGTATAGAGATCCAGATTAGTTATTTTTCAATAATGAAATAAATAATTTATTAATTGTTTCATATTTTAATTAGATTTTAACTAGAGTTAATTCTTAGTATTTCTAAATAGGAAGTATTTTGCTTCCAAAATACTAACATTTGATTTCTAAAAAAAAATATCCGGTCATATCCGTAATCGGATTGCAATAGAAAAAGAAATGAAGAAATATTCAACTCACATTTAATATTTTAATTTTATTACTATTAATTTAGAACAATTTAAATTATGGCCAGCTATAACTAGATACTAATATCACAGTCTTTGTTTGTTTTGTTTTTGTATTTTTATACTTGGTTTAAATTCACAATTACGGACTGTGACAACTGATATACTACATATCACCCACCAGGCCATATTCTATTTTAGCTTTGAATTTCGATTACAAATACGTAGTTAAAATAAATTTTTATTCAAATACATACATTATGAATTCCTACATTCATATTACAGAGACTCTACTGTAAATGTATACGTTTTTTTTTATATCCAAAATGAAATTTTAAATTACAAATATTTATTTCTCATACAAAGTGATTGTTCTAAAATTTTCCCAAGAATAAGGCATTATATTTTATGTGATTTTTTAGTTCTCTATTCAGATTGAAAATGGAAAATTTTTGAAAATTTATATATTAATGAAAACATAATTTAATAAAAATTTGTAAAAGGACTCAGTATATTATCTATAATATAGTTAATTATTATTTTTAATAATATAAATGATATTAAATTTATATTTTCATTTTATATTTAAAAAAAATCAAGCTTTAAAAAGCATTTTAAAATTAAATTGAAATTTATAAGAACAAAATTAAAAATAAAAAGCACATATCTCCAAAAAAATTTCCTTAGGGTCTTTAGTTGACTCACTTTTATAAGCAAAGTAAATAAATTAATAAAATTAAAAATAAGATCAAATTAAGATAATTTAAAACTAAAAAGCATGTTTTTTTTAAAATTATAATAACATGTATTAATGATTATTATTGTTAACATTAAAATGTAAGTGTTCATCTAACTCGGGTTAGATGAAATTAAAGTTCTAAATCAAAAATTATAAACATTGTAATAATATTAGATATTCTACCATTATATTTAGACCAGAGACCTACTTCATCAGTCTAGTTGAACCATCTGAATAAATATTTAGTACTATTTATAATCTAATATATCTATACATAACAGAATATTGTAATAATTTGGTGAATTTTGTATTTGATTATGTATGAGATTTGGAATTGGGTTATGCATGTATATTAAGAAATCCTAAATTATTTAAAATTATTTGTATTAATTGGGCAAAATGAAATAAAATAAATATTACAGTAACTACAAGTAGCCACAAATGAATATTATAAGTTTATTTATAATAGTTATTATATTATAAGTTTAAAAACAATTTTAAAATTTACTATCAAAAGTAATTAAAAATTCATAAATCTAATTAAATAAATAAATATTAAAATAATAAATAAAATATAATGAAAAACAAAAATTAAAACAAAAAATTATTAAAGTAAACATAAAATAAAACTCTTCAAAATTTTTTAATAATGTATAGTCATATAATATCCTAATTTAATTTATCTAATATTCTTTCAGATAAACTATTAAAAAAAAAAAAATAACAAAATAAAAAAGGAAAAATAAAACAAAAGAATTTTATTAAAAAAATGTCTATTATATTATGTGTCCTGTTAGTGTTTTTATTTATAATTTATTGTAAATGGATATTACAAGTTTATATGTTAAAATTTTTAAAACAAAAACGTGAACGTAAAAAAGGTATATGGGATATACCAGGACCAATGATTTTACCATTTTTTGGTACAAAATGGATATTTTTATGGAAATATAAAATATCAAAATTACATGAAGCATATTTTGGTAAGTATTATCAAAACCAGAACATAAACTTATAAGCAAAAATAAAACATGAAAATATATATATATATATATATATATACATATATGCATTTAGATATGAATAAAGAATTATATAGTAACATACATTTTTATGTATGTACATACATATTTCAAAAGAATTTATTTTGTAAATTTAACTTTATTTTTTTTTTTTTTTTTAAATTCTTTTCAACTATGGAATTGTGAATGAAAAAAAAAAAAAAAAACACTTTTGTTGTTAAACTAATTTTGTTTTGTGCTTGTTTAAATTTAAATTTTTGAGGAAAAAATTCTATTACGAAAAAAAATGTACATATTTTGAAATTATAGAAAAGTTAAGATATTCTAAAATGTATGCAATTTAAACGTTGAATTTCATAGTCCTTATTTAACAATTAATTAAACAACTGAGTGGGAAAGCAAGAATTAGCAAGAATTAAGCTTAAAGGGATTATTTTTTTTAAATATAAAATTAATTATTAAATATTTATTCTAAAAGAGATGTAGAACAAATAGATATGTTGAAGTAATTATTCTAGAAAGACAATTATTACCAATAAGTTGTACTTTTTTTTATAGTAGTTAGAATTTCTTATTTATGAAATGATTGGATAAATTTCTAATGTTATAATAACTGATTGAATTATATTTTAACAAGTTAGTCCCAAACACTGATGATTTTATTTTACTTTAGAAATATCAATTTTTATTATCAAATAAAAAAAAATTTATTGGTGGAAATAAGTATGATTTAATTAAAATATAAATAAAATTTCTAACATACATGGTCATACAATTGTTGCAATGTAGTTTAAAAAGTTTAAGCCAATGAATTAACTATTTTATGAGTTTATTCAAATTCATTCACTAAAAATAAATCTGATTCAATAATAATTTTATTTTAACTAAATGATTTATTTTAAAACATTATCGTAAAAAAGAAAATTATAATAATAAAATACATAGTTTTGATTAGATTAATTATATAATATTTATTTGTTATTTAAAGATTTCAATAAACAATATGGATCAATTGCATTAGAAGTAACACCATCAGGAACTCCAGTTGTTCATATATTTGATAAAGATGATATAGAAAAAATTTTACGTTATCCAAGTAAATATCCATTTAGACCACCAACAGAAATTGTAATGTATTATAGAAAATCAAGACCAGATCGATATTGTAGCATTGGCATTGTAAATGAGTAAGTATTAGAATTTAAAAAAAAAAATTCAAATTCACAAATTTCATATCAGAATTCTGAAGCTCTAAGTAAATGAATTTATATTCACCATATTTTTAAATGGTACACATAATATATATAGAATTATATTGAATTATAAAATTTAAATTAGTTAAACATTTTTTTTCGTTGTAAATAAATGTTTTTTTTTTGACGTACTTTTGCAACTTTTTTTATCCCATAAAAAAAAAAAACAAAAAAAAAAAATCCAAACCATTAAAAAAAACATTCTTTTTAGTTTTTTAAATTCAATTTCAGACAGGGTGAAAAATGGCATAATTTGAGAACAAAATTAACACCACATATAACTTCACCAAAAATTATACAAACATTTTTACCAGTTTTAAATACAATTTCTGATGATTTTATAAATTTATTAAAAATGGAACGAAATCCAAATACACTTATTCTTAACAATTTCAATGATATAGCAAATTTAATGGGTCTTGAAGCGATTTGTGCATTTGTTTTAGGTAGAAGAATGGGATTTTTATCAAATTTGAAAAATCAACCAAAAGAAATTAATGATTTAGCAATAGCTGTTAAACAATTATTTGTATCACAAAGAGATTCATATTTTGGTATGGGTCTATGGAAATATTTACCATCAAAGACTTATCAAAATTTTGAAAATAGTGAAGATACAATATATAAGTAAGTAATTTTAATATTAATAATTGATGATATTCTATTATTAATTATTATAAATTTTATAGAGTTATATCAAATTTAGTTAATAAATCATTGGATGAAGAACAATTTGATTGTGATAATGAGGATATTAAAAGTGTATATATTAATATTTTAAGAACAGATGATTTAAATATTAAAGAAAAAAAATCAGCAATAATTGATTTTATAGCAGCTGGTATAGAAACGGTAAGTTAAATAAATTTTCAGAATGCAAATAAAATTTAAACAAAAACTCAAAAATTCAATTTTCATTTTTTAAAATGTAACAAAAAAAAAACAAATTTTTAAAATAAATTTACAAATTTTAAACTTTGAAAAAACCAAAAAAAAAATTAATTTTAATTAATTTAAAAAAAAAAAAAATAATTTTACTTAATTACATATTAAATATTTTCTAATTCAAACAGAAAAACTAATTATTAATCTATTTAGTAGTATAATAATAATAAAAAAGAAGTGAAGAATGCTTTCGATTTTGAAATACATTTTTTTTTTTATTTATTTTAATTAGATGAAATAATATTTTTTTTTTTTTTTGTAATTGATGTGAATCATTCGCTCTTGGCATTCACCGCGTGCCTTATGACAAGTTAAAAACATACAGGCCTGCAGCTAACGCCAGGAGAAAACGTTAATGATATAATTATAAAAATATGATTAACACCTTAAATAGATAGAATATAAAATTATAAAAGGAGAAATATAAAATAAAAACAAAAATAAATATTTATAGAAACAAATACAGTGCAATTTTTATTAATAAAATTATGTTTGCAAAAAAAAAAAAGCTAACAAATTTCTAGAAAATTTAAAGAAACAGTTTAGTTTTTCTTTCAAAAATAGCTACAAAATACAAAAAAATTGTTTTTTTTTTTTTTTTAATTATCTAAAACAAACTAAATATTTATATTAATAAAATGTATCAATTAAATTTGAATATTATTTAAATTCAAAAATAAAATTAACCACTTGAATAAAAATATTTGAATATGTTGCCTGATGTCTTCAGTGCTTCAGAGTTTGTTGTTTTTGTTTTCTTCAATGTGATATGAAACTTCCAATATTCCAAAGTTACATTAATTGAGTTTTAATTTAACACAACTTAGTCCGATCTAGGAAAATCTTTTGTGTATTAGAACCTAAAAATAAAAATAAATTAATTAATCATGTCACATTTCATAAATTTATATTTATAACAGTTTTTTCCTGAATTGTTATTTTTAATGATGACAAGCAAGCAAACTGGTGAAATTAGTTCGCTCTTGGCATTCACCGCGTGCCTTATGATTTTTATTTAAAAAATTATAACATACAGGCCAACGAGGTATGCCAGGAGAAAACGTATGCTGTAGGAGATTATAATTATTAATTATTAATAAATTTTATTATTTTTGTAACAATATGTTTTTTTTTTTATATCCAAACCTTTAGTGTTCACAATATATTTGTGTGCTTTTTCTAAAAATAAAAATTAAAAATATATACATATATATTTATACATACATATACACAAAAATAATAATTTTAATATTAATTTGATTTAATTTATAAAGTTTTATTATGGGGCCTATCAACCTCCTATAGGTTTTGTCGGGCCACAAAATTTTAATATTATTTTAATGTATTTTATTGTTATATTCAAATTTTAGATGGCAAATACATTAATATTTATGTTATATCATATAACAAAACATCCAGAAGCAAGTAAAAAAATTATTAATGAATTGAAAAAAAGTAAATCAAGTTCGGTTTTAGAAACTGATTTAAATAAAGCAACATATACCAAAGCATGTTTAAAAGAAGTTTATCGTATACAACCGACAGCATTTTGTCTTGCAAGAATTTTAGAAGAAAATATGTTTTTATCTGGTTATTTTGTACCATCAGGGGTAATATTTATAAAAATAATTAATTTTTACAATTAATAATAATGCCTATCGCAGCAACAGTTATTATTTGTTATGTTATTTACTTTTTTACCATATTATATTCATATGAAAAAAAGTAAATCACTGAAAAAAATATTTGCTGAAGTTGAGGCAAGCATGCTATCAATTTTAATTAATTTTAATTAATATTTACATAATTTCTTTTAGTCTGTGATTTTATGTCAAAATATGATTGCATGCCATAATAACTCATATTTTACTGATGCAAAAAAATTCATACCCGAAAGATGGTTGGATGAAACAAAATCAGATTATCAAATGAATTCAACAATAATTGCACCATTTGGTGCTGGTAAACGTATGTGTCCTGGCAAAAGATTTGTTGAAATGGAAATTTTATTACTTGTAGCTAAAGTAAGTATATAATTAATTAAGAATTTATAATTTTTGTATGTAGGTAATTAATTTGCTTAATTATTATTATTAACTATTAAAATTAATAAATATTTAAATTGAATTTACATAAAAAATTAGAAATTTATGTTGAAAATAGTCAAATGTTTTCACTTTAATTTTACTAAATATTACAAAAACAACAAGTTTTCATAAAAAACTATAATTTTTATTAATTAATTCATTTCTCTAATTTAATTTTAGTTACTGATGAATTTTGATATAAGTTTTTGCAATGAAATGGAAACAGATTTTGAATTTCTATTGGTACCAAAAACACCAGTTAATATAATTTTAAAAGATCGTGAGAAATACTAATTTTTTTTTGTGATTAAAATATAAATTTTATATTTAAATTAAAATAATATAATGTTAATATTATAATAATATAAATAAATACTATTAAGTTTTTATTTTTTGTAAGTAACTAAAGTAATATAAATATAAAAATATTGTACATAAATAATTTATATTTATTATTTTATTCAATAAAAATATTAAGTTAATATTCAATAATATATATGAATTATAACTACTTTTATTTACTTTTATTATATCCAAAAATTTATTAAACATATAAAATGAAAATTTTCAAAATTAAAGACATTCTTGAAGAAGTTGTGGCAACAAAATTAAATAAAAAAAAAAAACCAATTTTTGTGTTAAAGTATTCATTGCATACATATAGGCGAAACTTTTTTCATATAAAAAAATTTCCTTCACTATAATGAAAAAACCTTTAAAAAATATATGAATTTAACAAACATCCCATCATTTTTATTTTATTTACATTTCACTTGATATTCGAATTTTTTTTTTATTACAATATTATAAATTTTATATATCAATATACTGAATTTATATTTACAGTTATAAAATTCATATCATTTCAATATTGTAACCCTTAAAAAATAACAAAAAATTTTATATTTCAAATTTAAAATACTACCACTATTCTGGTACAAAGAGGATACAAGAAGGTAAAAAAAAAAAAAAAAAAAAAAAATTATACGCATGCGTTTATAGTTGTTAAGAAGGGATGCAAGTTGTCACAGGGCAGCTTGTATTCATTTTAGAAAAATATTTTCCAACAAAAAAAGGAAGAAACACAAAAAGAGAAAAAAAAAACATACAATTTTCCCGGGAAACAGCTCTAGCAAAAGTTTTTGCAGCAAAAATTACAAATATTTCAATAAAAAAAAAAAAAACTTTAATTTTTAAATTTTAAGATTAAATTTAAAATTAATATTTTTAACATTTCTTGTATTAAAGTAAATAAAAATATCATTATTTAATTAATTTACACAATTTTTTTTTTTTTTAGAAAAATTGATTTAAATTTATAAAATTTGTATTATGTAATATATTTGTTCACTATAATAATTTTCAATTTTTTAAATTTCAATAACGGTACTTTTTTTTTCTTATATTGCACAATTAATGAGAAACGTATTTATTGAATTTTGAATATTATCTAAGATTTCATGCACTTCATAAGTAAGTACAACTTAAGAAGAGTACCTACATATATATATATATATATATATATATTTTAATAAAAGCAACTAGTTGCCTACTTATATAGGTCATCAAAAAAATTTCTTTTTATAATAAATCTCTACACCACCATTATGAATAAAAGATGGTTCTTTTATTTCGTTTTACTTTTTTAAAGAACTGTTTTATGTCAAATTTGAATCTAATTAGAAATTATTAAAATATTAAAATCACTTTTAAAATATTAACTTTAAATAAATAAATGATTCACAATTAAAAAATATTAATATTAAAAATAAAATATATGTACATGGAAATTATGACCGTTTTTGTTTTAGAAATATACCGTTATAATTTATTAAAGTTAATTTCTATATGAATAAAAATATCTATCTAAAAAAATAAAAATTTCCCATACAGTTAAAGTCAATAATTTTCCTTTCAACAAATATAATATATTTTTCATTATTAATATACTGTTTTTAATATATACACTATATGTATAATATATATATATATATATATATATATATAAATATATATTTATACATTTAAATTAATATGAATTTTTAACAGGTTAAAATTATAGTAGTTAAAAAGTGTGAGAACGTTAACGACTCCCTAAGTGCTGATTTGAGAATTCAGAATAAAAAATTATAAAAATATAAAGAACATAAAGTTCTCCTAATAGAATACTTATATATATATATATATATATATATTTTTTATAAATATCTATATATGAGTAATATAAACAATTTAATATATGTATAATATACACACATACCTACATATTATAAATTAATCTTCAGTAAATTTCATAGAAGCAAAAAACAACCAAAAACACTAGATAAATTTTATAACTTACTTTCCAAAATTACAAACAATTTTTGTTTAAATTTAATTTAATTTAATTAATTAAATTTTCACAGAAAAAACAAAAACTAAAAATCACAAATTTTTCTTTACAAACATTTTTTTTTTTTTTTAAATAATTCTTAAAAATAAACTCAGATAAATAAAGCAAAAAAAAAAATTGAATCGATTTGAATCAAATATATTGTAAAAGTTATAAAAGAACTTACTTACAAAAAAACAACAACAAAAACAAAAGAAAAACCAGAAAATTAAGAACAACAAAAATTTTTTACTCTTTTTTGATTTTGTATAGTAGTAATTCTTCCCAACAAGAGCGTACATTTTCATCAAAGCAACGCATGAAAGGAACATTATTTTACAAAACAAAAACAAAATATTAAAAAAGAAATTTTTTTTAAATTTTATTTTAGCAGAGCTAAAAATTTGCGCAATCGCACAGATTCTTCAATCTTGGTCCATTCTCTTCACAAATAACACATATTATATTTTATAATAAACAGAATAGAACAGAGCAGGATATTCTGCTGCTGCTGCTGTTGATGATGATGATGATGTTAAATGATGTTGATGCTGATAATGATTTTTCTGATATTGATATTGTTGCTGTTGATGATGATATTGATGATGATGATGATGATGATGATGATTCAAAGAAAATGAAAATCGAAGAAGTATAAAAAAGAAACAAAAAAAAAAACAATAAAAAAAAACAGAAAAATATACACCTACATTTCGTCCTTTTTCAAATAAAGAGAAAAATATACGTATATATAATATGTATATAAAATATATATGTGCATATATATAAAACAATATCGATAATCATTACGATTTAAGGGTGCAGATGGGGTCCTGTAATTGTTAGAAAATATACAGTAGCTTATAAAACAACAACAACTAAAACAACAACCAAATAAACCATAAAAATAAATATAAAAAAAAAAATGAAAATGAAAATTTCAAAAGCTACACTATTTTGTAGTTTGCAACAAAAAAAAAATTATGATGCTCTACTAGATTTTCTTTCTTTTTTTTTCTTCGTACCAAAAGAAATATATATATATATATATAGATATATAAGTAATTTTAATTTAATTAAAATATTAAGTATCTATATATAAATCTATTGAGAAGTTGAAATTTGAAATTGAATTAATTTATTAAAATATATATATATATATATATATATATATATAAAATACATTTACTTACATACGATATTAGATATTTCTATAATTTTATATGCTAACTAAATAAAGAAAATTAATTTATCTTATATTATTATTATTGGGAAATTTTAGTTTTTTTTTTTTTTTGTTGAAATATTCAAAGGATCCATATTTTATAATTAACATAATCCATATTTTATAACAAGAGTAAATTTAATAATTAGAAAAGAAATATTGATCCGTTGAATGCCTTGTTAGACATTTTGCTTAGCAGCTATTAGTAGATAAAATAAAAATAATTTATTTTATGTAGGTTCATAGGAACTGATTATAAATTATATAAATTATAAATTTAATATATTACTTGTGTACAATTACAAAATTTAAAGGATAATAGTTATATATAATTAATAAGTTATTTAATATCATATTACATGGCACTGAGTTTTCTTAGGCTTTTTGGGTAATATAACTAAAATAGAAAAATTTATTTTATATAATATAGGTACTTATATATATAAAATATTAACTAGATATAAAAAAAATTTAATAAATTCAATTTAAATGCAAAAAAAAATGTTTAACCGATTATAAAAATTCACATTTAAATATGTCCTTTAATTAAAATGAGTTCAAAGTTATACAGGATATTTTATATATACATATATATATATATATATATATATATATATATGGTATACTTTTCTCTTTACCTGTTGAAATTAGTATATTATATTGTTTTCTTTTTCGTTTTATTTTTTTCCATTATTTTTACTAATTTTTTGAAATAACAAATTTTACAAATATTTTTATTTTAATTTCGCGTTCAATTACAAAAAAAAAAAAAAAACTGAAAACCGCAATAGAATTTTTTTCTTTTAAACAAAATTTCCCAAAGACAAAAATAAAATTGGTTTTTTTTTTTTTTATTATTACCATCCTTAATAATCTCATATAAGACTCAAATTTTCTCCAAAAAAGTTATTTCTTGAATAGAAAAAGAAAAACTATAAAAGATGCTGCTCTCTTCTACATTCCATTTTTTTTTCTCTAACTCCCCCAACCCGCCCTTTTTTTTTGTGTGTTTTATACACACAATCGATTTCAATATTCTTTTTTAATTCACACAAAAAAAAAAACAAAATTTGAATTGAAATTCCTTTTTATGGAATTTCTTAATATAAAAATTATATGTATATTATATATATGTATGTACGGCTTGTAGAAAACTTACCAAAATTTTAAACGAATTTAAATGCAAGAAAAATTAAATCCAAATTTTAATTAAAAAAAAAAAAAAAAATAGTAGAGAAGAAAATCTTTGTATAGCTATATATATTTCTTGATGTTAAGTTAATCATCACACTAAAATAATTTATCTAACTGCGAATATCCTTTTTGTATGTTTTTTTTTTTTTTTTTGTTTTAATCCTCCAAGTGTATCCACAATCCAAAAATTTTTTTGTATGTGTGTTTTTGATGAAAGGTTGGTTGGTTGGTTGATTGATTGGTTTTGAGTTGAATTTTTGGAATTATTATATTTTAAATTTAATTTTATATCCTTTTATCGATTGAATTCAAAATTTTAATATATAAATTATTTAATTATTGTCTTTTTTTCTGTTTTTATTATTTTATTTTTCGTAATAAATCCTAAAATAGTATTAGGATTGTCAGAACAGAGAGTAGTAAGAATAATATATGTGTATATCGAGCGATCCGAATACACACCTTAGCGTCAAGAGTTTCTTTTTCTGTTCTTTTTTTTTTTTTTTTTTACTTTTTTTGGTTAATCCGACTTTAATTTATCGCTGTTTTTCTTTTTTTATTTTACATTACATTTTATTATATTGTTTTTTTACTAAAACATTGCAATTACATTTAGTTTTCAATTTATTATAATGCACAAATATTATTTGTTATTTATTATTATTTTTATTAACATTTTTATTTAAATATATATTTTATAATACTAAAATTGAATTTAATTTATTTTTTAAATAACCGGCTCTGACATTTTTTACAAATTTTAAGCATTTGTTTGGCATTTATTGATTTTTATGTGAAATCACTTTCGAGCTGAACTGTACCTTACTACTAGAAAATCCCTGGATATTTTCTTGGTGTGTGTATTTTTTTGTATTCGTTTGATTATCCAGTAGAATATTGCATATGAGATGTACAAAATGAATACATTATTTGATATGATTACAATTGGAAGTGATTGTAATCATTTTGTGTGGATATAGTTACTTATTAGATGAAATAGTTACATTATAGTGTAGAAATAATGAAATAGTTATTTTTATGATAAAGATTTAATTTTATTAAATTGTATTATTTATACTATAGTATATAAATGGATAGAGAATATTGAGAAAGATGTAGTAAATATA
Source organism: Argyra leucocephala (assembly GCA_963942445.1). Taxonomy (NCBI): domain Eukaryota; kingdom Metazoa; phylum Arthropoda; class Insecta; order Diptera; family Dolichopodidae; genus Argyra; species Argyra leucocephala. Next base: position 11,937,086 of record OZ012679.1, on the reverse strand, counting down.
TTTGTAATATAAAAAATTTGTTTAGATAATTATATTTAAGTTTTATAATTGAATAATATTTGTACAATGTAATTCTGAGTATTCATATTTTGTATAATATAATTATTAGCTCTAAATCTTTGATGTCTGACATCGTTTAGGTTCAAGTTAATTATAAGTTTTAATATTTATTTTGAATTTTTTTATTTTAAAATATTTCTAACATCATTTAAATATTCAATTTAATTTAATAATAACATTATTACAATTATTTTTTAGTCGTAAGCACTGATGAAGGAATTAAGTTGCTTCCGAAATATCGATATTTGCAAAAAAAAAAATATAAATGATTATTGAAAGGAAACTCGACTTTCATTCCATAATTTAAATATATCACTAAAAACAAATCTGATTATCAAAAACAATTATTACAATTATATCAATTATAATGTAAGTATAGAATTTTTTTCAAACTTAAAGTCTGAACTAATTTATTCTAAAAAATGTGTATTTAAAAAACAAACAAAAAGTAAAGCCAAGATTGTGTTTTTCAATTAATATAAAATAAAAATATTCAACTTTTTTAGAATAAATTAATTTAATAAGTTAATAAATTTTAGATTCAGTAAAAAAGTAATTGATCAAAAAATTCAAATACATTTTTAAGGTGTGATAAATAAATAAATAAATTAATAAATAAATAAATATGGAAATAAAATAAGATACAAAGTATAAATTATTGTGAAAAGTATTAGCTAACGAATGACAAAAATTTATGGTAAAAAATTATTTAAAAATAAAAACAAATAATATGTGGAATTGTTATTTCAAAGAACAGAGACGAGTTTACAATATTTTCAACAAACTGAATCACTAGACAAGGTAGAAACAAATCGGAAAGTAAATTTTTTTTTCTATTTTTGCCTGTAACTTATGTAGAAATACCTTTTTGTACATAAAGTACGGTACTGGAATTTAAAATTACCTGTGAAAAGGGAACTACAAGGTTATTTGAGTATTTATTAGGTAATTTTTCTAGCATATAATCTATAATTAAATCTGGAATACTACTACCATAATTGTCAGAAACTAAACCTTCTTAAATAGTATTGGACTAAGTCAGAAAGCCTACAAAGCATTTTGCTTTCATCGAGAATGGAATCTGGGACCGACTTTTAAACCGAAAAGGCACAATAACATTTCAGAAACTACTAAATGGAAGATAATTCTGTAAGAGAAGAAGAAAATTGAGGGAATATTGTGAAGAGAAGTAGAATCGATAAAACTGTTTTAATGCTGTCATTATTATAAAAATATTTAATATTTGATCTAGGAATAATATTTTTTTTGTAAAAAAAACATTTTATACAAATATTTACACAAAATAATTTTATAATTATACAAAAAATTCATAAGTACATACAAAAATTCATATATGTATACAATATCATTGAAAAAATAATTAACTTTACATAATCAGTTCAACGGTACTTGAAATTCAGGAACTGCTAAAATTTTGTAAAGATTGAAATTAATAACATAATTATTCAATTTGACGCTTAGACACATCAAATACTGGAAACAAAAGCTTAGAAAATATTAATTTAACTTATATGTGTCTCAACATGACTAGCTACTTTCACGTGAAGACACATAAGTTAAATTCAGAAAGTAAGAATAGGAACATAATATAGATAGATTGTTAGAAAAAATATTTTAGTACATAATATAACTGGTAGAAAAAAATCATGCCCTCTCAACTAGCGCATTTGGCAACTAGCCTACTCAAATCGCTTTCTCAATATTTAAAAAAATTCATATATAAATGAAAAAAATTTGAATGTATAGCATTTTTCATGCTAGAATAACTCTCACGTCCGGAAGACGTCATTTAAGCATATACAATTTCCATATACAAAATATAAAACGTAAACGTTTAAACACAAACTAAAATGTAATCATAAATTTGTAATTCATATTAAAATAAAATATATGTACTCATATAAATATCCTTGCGAATAAAAAAAAAGTAATTACAAGGATATTTTATCCAATACAAATATAATATACAATAATTATTCTAGCGAGATACATTTTATTTGAAACTGCAAGAATTTTTGTTTTAAATATGAGTTACATATAAAAAAAAAAGGAAAAAAAAAAAATGAAAAACAGGCAGTTTCATCTGCTGCTGTTGGTCCATTTCCATTCATATAATAATACTATTACAAATTATATTAAACTGCTAGAAAAAACAGGGATCTCTTTTTTATGATTGTATTTGTATATATGTATGTTTAAAAATGTACGTAACACATTGTATAATTTTTCTTCCTTTTTTTGTTTCTAAAATTTTACTTTTTTGTTATTTTGTTGTTTTTATTTTTAAATCGTGGTGGTACTACATATTGTAGATGGATGGATAGATGAATGGTGTACTTACATACATACCTTATATTCTTTGTCTGGCCAAAATAAAAAAAAAAAATTGTTATTTTTTTTTTTACCAAAAATATACGAAATTTATATTTTTTTGGGGTGGTAGTTGGTTGGTTGGAAAGATTAATACCATAGAAATCAAGGATCAAAGAAAGTTGCATCTACATGTATATATATATGTATTTATACTATATTATATATTATGTGAACATTCATATATAAATTGTACTTGTAATATCCTTTTAATATAAAATTATTTATTATATATATATATATATATATTTATAAATATATGTATATAAAATAATATATAATATAAGAATATTGAAATTTTTATTTTTGGTAAAATCTGAAGATAATTTAAAATTTACATACATGCTTACTATAATAATATATTTTATGAATTTTGTATATGTTTATACATAAATATATATGAACTTTAACAGTTCTTGTTTTTTTTTGTATTTTTTAATGATGTTATACAAAATAGAAAAAACAAAATAGAAAATAAAAAATGAAAATTTGTTCATGTGTGCATACATATTTTGATTAATTAGCTCAAGTTTTTCATTATATTTGAATTTATAAAATATTTTAAATGATTTTGTAGCTCGAAATGAATATAGGACCTCCAAGAAAATAACCCATCATCATAATAATATTATATTCGTTAATATTTTGCCACAGGTATATATTATTATCCGTTCGTTCATTATTTGTGATTACATAATACATTTTGCAAGATCTCAAATAAAGTATGGTATGATTTTAAAATTGACTTCTATTGGTTAAATTACCATTCATTGTAAACTGAACAAAAATTATCAGGTGATATACCTATATACTTGTCTGCCTACGGTGTATTAAATACCTAACAAAATAACGGAAAATAAACTCTGGTTGATGCAAATCAAATTTAAGGCTAGCGCAAATATTATATCGGTTTTTAAATATTTGTGGATTGTAACCACGGTGAGATAGTATTGTATTACATAGATTAATATTAGATTTTATTACAATCAACCTCAGCTCATATTCAAAGCTAGTTAAAACATTATCTCGGTTTTAAACGTTTACAGATTGTAGCTGAAGTGAGATAACATGATTATATTACATAGGTTGTTGCCTGTTGGACACTGAGTACATAAATGTGAGAAATTTTAAAACTAAAGGATAAAAAGTTAACATTTATTTTCACAAAGACTGTTATTCATTTAGTTTGTTTAAAATAATATACTTCCTAGAGTAATATAATGCCAAGCATTTAAGTTCAAATGAATGTGTAAATAAATTTTGTTCAACATAGTATTGACAAGCAAAATTAAATACGTTAAAAAAAATATATTTCAATTATGCTTTAACACTTTTAAATATCCACCAAAAATACTAAAAACCATTACAGGTGTTTCTCTGAAAATATATTTACATTAAGAACATATCAGGGAATTTAATTCACGATTGTAAGCAATAAATACCAGGCCTTTGACATTTATTGCTTCTAAATGGCTCAATATATCACCTTATACCTCCATTGTATACAAAAGAACATTTTAAACCCGAATATGGATAGTATGCACAAATATATGATTCCGCAATTGCAACAACTAAGATCTGTTATGTATGGCACAACACTGTTGTACTCAAATTAGTAGATATGCTAAGAAAAATTAATATTTTTAAGAATTTATACTTTTCACTGGTTCGGAGTGAAAAATTTAAACGAAAAGGAAAAAAAAGCTGATTAATTTTTTTAATGCTGACCACTGAATACTATACGCCAGAAATAGCTCGTATAATATTAATTATTTAAAAAAAAAATTAATCCAATTGTGTGTTATAAAATCAATCTTTGTTTGCGTAAATAAGCGTTAGAGCGATCGAATTTGGATTTAAACAAAACTAAAAAATATATTAGTTCATACCAATTTTGGGGGAAATATTTTTTTAACTTTTGTTGGAAGTAATCCATTTTTAAACGTAAATAAGTGACTTGCGGATGCGTATACTCATTTGCTTATATTAATTTTAAAATTCAATTATCTTATCCCCTGTAAAATACTCTGATTATAATGATATTTGTATGGGAGAGAATAAAATATATTTAAAACAGGTAGTAAGAAATACAAAATTTTATTATTTCAACTTTAGAGATGTACATATAAGACCGAGATGTGTTGTTAAAGGGTCAAACATAAAATAAAATTCTTAAATTACATCTAAAAAAAACTAAAACTCTATTCATAACATTTGTGGTGTTAAATAAAACTGTCAATAATCTGTTTATTTCTAAATTGTAACAGAAAATTTAACAGTAAATAAATTTTAATTGCAGATTTTTAATACGATTTTGCAGACTTAAAATCCACTATGAGGTAGCATATGATATATAAATCTATAAATTTTAAATGTTTTAAGATCACTTATATATGGAAGGTGAGTGCATTTAATACTGTACTATTAAATATTTTAAATAATTATATATTATTTATATATTCTATAATCATATATGTATATTTTTTGTTGGTCCTTTTTTTTTTTTTATTTAGAAGTACTCTATAATACTATTCGCAACAGGATAAAAAAGATACACTTCTAATAAGAGAAAAATACGATTATGTTATATGATGTGCAAGATTATTATTTTTGTTTTTGTTTTTTTTTTTTTTAAATCTAAAAGGACTAGACATTGTGGAGGAACAAAAAACAAAAAAAAAAAAAGGATTCAAAATAAATGTTTTGTATAAATGTATTTATTAAAAAAAATTTCGTGGTGTTTAATGTTTTCTATTTTTTAATTTTTGTTTTTTGTCTTTTACATACATATTATGATTTGTATTGTTTCATATTGTATTTTTAAAGGGTATTAAATAGTGCGTGTGGCACGCATCATTTTAATTATTTTCATTTTATTTCTATTTTTTTTTTTTTTTTTCACTGTATGTATTCATATCTTTTATTTTAAATAATGTGATATTATGCAGTTTATTATTTATATTAAATTTCACAATTTCTATTATGAAATATTTTTGTTTTAATAACAGGGTGTTTTGTTAAAGAATGAAATGAGTAGGTATTTAATTAAATTTAATAAAGATTTCTAATATATAACATGATATCCCATATATGAAATGATTTGTTGTATAGCAAAGTTTAAAACAAACAGATTTTTTAAAAGTTGATCATACAGGATTGTACAGAAATTTGTCATACACATAAAAATGCTTTATTCTACAAATTAGGAATTAATTTAAAATATTTTAATAGAGAAGCAGTACAATATGTAAAAAATAAATATACATTTTTTATGTTTATTAATATTGTATTCATCTTACTTAACATGCCCTAAACACTGATTTTGTTAATGTGGTACAATTTTACTATATTAAATTTTTGAAAAAAACAAAAATAGCAAAGTTCTTCAATTTTCTAACTAATTTAAGCGTTGTAAACGTATGTGTTATTTTAAATTAACTTTACCCTTAGATTGTTTAAGCAAATTACGTATAGTTGTAGTGTAGAAATAACTGGCCAATTTTCTACATTAATTTACTTATGTTTGACAATATTACATTTTTTTAGTCGCAAATACTATTGAAAGAGGTCAGTTGCTTCCGAAATCGATATTTACAAACCAAAAATCAATTTATTTAATCGAATTTCAATTAAATTTTGATATATCACTAAAAATAGATTATCAAAAATAATAATTTTATCTAAGTAATTTGGCAAAAATACTACGTTAATTTAAAAAAATTTTTAATTAAATATTTATGAGTAGATTCATATTTATATTAATAAAAATGAGTATTTTAAACATTTAAATGAAAATAACATATTATATAAAAATAAATCTAAAATTCCAATTAAAAAAATGAAAATATCTTTATAATAATTCAATAATCTATCAAATTCATTTAATCAATTAATTTCAACTGTTTTTAAACATATATATGTATATATAAATTTAATTTAAAAAAATTTTGTTTCAAATTATCTTTATAAAAACAAAAATATACTTCATTAATAGTATTGTAACTAAAATAAAACTATAATTACAAATTCAAAAATAATTATCGATTACTTTCCATAATCATCATCATATCAGATTCCAGTCAAAAAAAAAAAATGATCTTTCACAATTTGTCAAAATTTTGTATGTGTATTTTGAAAATGTCAAAAAATTTAGTTGCGCGCTTTCCGTTCATACTAACCTCAAAATTCTATTTTAATATTTGAAAAACACAACAGAAGTCATATGTTATAAGTAAACAATGAAAAAAATGTGTATTTTTTATGTATCTACATATTTACATACATATATTATATTAACACATTAAAATCAAGGGTACACTGACCTTTAAAAATGACATACATAAAAACAAAACAAATTAAAAATAAATTTTGTAAAAACAATGAAACAGGTAGTCAATTGTCGGCTTATAAATACATATTTTTTTAAAATAACATTTATTTATGTTAAATATGAAAACAAACAAAAACAAAAATTGCGGGGGTGCGCAATACATTGCGCATATTGTCGCATTCTACTTAAATCAAATGATGGTTTATTTTTGTTCCTCACACATGTATTCTACCATGCATGTGCAATGTGCATTCATTATAATATATACGTATATCTACACTTATTGTTTTACTACAAAAAACCCAGAATTATAAATAATGATGGACATGGACTACATATGGATTATGGAGTCGTGTTGTGATATTTGTGTCTCATGTTGTGTGTACAATGTACATAATTAAATTGTGAAATGCGCAATGCGCATACATATTTATGTTAATGGAGAATGAACGCATGCATATTTTTAATGAGAAGTTGTCTTGTATGTGGTTGAGAAAATTATTTTTATTTTTTTAAGAATGGGATTAATTTAGTGTTACCACCATATTCTCTAAAGGAATGTTAATCCTATTTAAAATAACATTCCACATAAAGTATAAATCGTAGCTGATTAGATATTATAATGTTGTAAATTGAATAACTGAAATATAGTCATTATAAATTATATAAAACCAAATTTTGGAAATAAACGGACTAATGAACACTAATCTGATTTTATAACTAATTAAGATTTTCAATAAATTAATAAGACACGCTCTTCCAATAATTTTATTCGGCTAATATAGATCTACGTATATCAGACGATGCTGTAGTGGGCTTTGAATGTTGTTCTAATGTCACAGTGAACAAATTTTATATAAATTTCTAATACCTACACTAATAAAGTCTACATAGATCAGTTGATGTAGTGTAGTGGACTTAGAGTGCTACTCAAATGTCACAGTGAGTTCATTTTATACCGAACAATAATTGTATTGTTTTCTTAAAAAGGATAATCATTTTATATTAGAGTAAATAAATGAAGAAAAATATATTTGCAATATTTGTATCTGTACTAACCCTGTACAATTTATTTACTATTCACAATCAAATTAATAAAAATTTTGGGAATTTATTTAAACAAAATATACCTATTGTTTTTTTTTTGTTTTTTTAATTGTAAATGTATGTATAGTGTAGGATATATTTTTTAATCCTAGATCGTGTTATGTATATGTTATGTACACATAATTTCAATTATTTTACTTAATCAAAGTATGTATGTATATATATCTAGTATCATTCACAAAAAATAAATTATAAATTTTGTATTCATAACATTTCTCTTGTATGGAAGCTCTGCAGCTCGACGTGTAGGATGTACGTATATGAATATAGCAGTTATAAGTGTTCCATATTTTTCATTTATGATTAAATTCTTATTTTACTTAGAGGGGCATACCACTGCCATTGTAATTGCAAAGGTCCTCCTACACCTATATGATTTAATAATAATATGATGAAATGTAATTTGATAGACTGTTCCAACCAACAAAAGCTTCAACCAACTCATTAGTGAACAAAAATGCTCACGAAACAACAAATTAAGACATACGTACATATATATTTATATTATAGCATTCTATTTCATTTTTAATACTTTTACTCCAAACTATATGATATCCAACATTATATTTATTTATTTATTTATTTACAAACTCTTATATGTACTTAGAGACTAGCATCAAGGACAAGGACGTTTGGCTAGATAATAAAAAAAAAAATTGTAAATTCTTATATTATACACTTAGAAACTAGCACTAACTAGCACTTTTGCACTAACTAGCACTAACTAGCACTAACCTTAAATTTCGTAACATTTCTGCCCTATACTTCACTGATGGAGCTACAGGGTGTGCTGATGTGCTGATTAAATTTCATAACATATTTTATGATGTAAATTCACAATAAGAGCCTGCTAGGTTGATTTCATAATTGGTAATTTATGCAAATTTTGCGTATGTCTACTTTTGTTTGTAAAAGAGAACATTTTAATTATTCTTGCAAAATTTTATGATCACGTGATTTTTCCTCTCATTTGCAAATTTTTGTAAATAAAAGTAAACATACAGACCTAATATGTATATTTAAAAAATTAATAAAATGCAATTATTCGAACTTAATGCTAAGTAGTTGAACTAAAAACCGTTTACCGTTTTGACAGTAACCTCGGTTGAATTTACTTTTTCGTGCAGAATTAAGTAATGTACTGCAGTTTTTACTATTTACATACATATTTTACTATACAATAGTTTTTGAGTATTTATTTATATAATTGCTTGTTTATCAAATGTGGAAAACTAATACCATTTGGCCTTATTAGACGGTATCAGCAGTCTTTGTCAACACAGGTTAATACTCCATCAGCTTGCCATTACACCGTTGGATATCAACAGTTATCACTTATCTATCATATTAGTGAATATTTCTCATTTCGACTTTAATTTTAGCTTGTTTTGCTATCGCAATTTTACTTTTACGATTAATTTTGTTTGGTATAACAAAAAAAAATTTCTGAAAGCAACAAAAAGTTTTATTGCTTTTGTCTATGTATTTGTGGTGAAATGCATACCTTGCGGCACACAAATTTTTGTTTGCAAATTCTCTGTTGTTGTCAACACAAATATTCGCACCACCAATTTTGTTTGCTGACAAGAGAATAAAATACATGTAAAAAACATAGTTGACTTGACATACCCCGTATACATGATAGCCTTAAGTAAGCTTCAAGAAAGCTTCATGTTCAAATACAAATACGTTAATTTCTTGAATTCAGTTTCACTCAAGTCAATCACAAAAATTTATTTACTTGACTTGAAAGTTTTAACCGAATACGCAGCTTGAGAGCTTTGATGTTAAAAATTTACGAATTTTTGTTAATATTAAAGCAAATTAAAAAAAAGGCAAAACGTAGGTAGTGAATGGGTTAAACTATTTATTTCATACTTAATTAATTTAAGTACTAAAATGTTTCTAATAAAATGATTTAAAAAATAAATTTACTAATTTTCTGCGAACTTGAATTTAATATCAAGTACCTATTAAAAATTAAAAAAAAAAAAAATACAATATTCAATAAGTACATACAGGGTGACACAAGATAAATCAAAATAAATAAATTTACATTTTACATATTTGTATGTACATACACACATGTACATTATACGAAATAAATCTAAGTTATATTCAAAGGACAATTAAATAATAAGAAAAAAGAAGAAGAAAAAAAAAACTATTTTTTGTATGTGAATAAACGAAATTAGAGGGAACCAACAAAGAAGATTTTAAAGGTGTTATCTGGCTTAATATCTGGCAAGCCCTGAAAATTGAAAACATTTTTTTTACTTTTTGTTAAATTCTAATAATAAGATTTTCAATTCATATACATTTTCATGTGATTCGCATCCTGTAATCATTTCACTTTTTGTTATATTACATACATACATACATATTATAATATTTTTTCAAAAATGTTTGTTGAATTGTGTGGATGCGAATTAATATTACAAAGTTGATAAAAATAAAAAAAAAAAATGTATATAATTGCTTGAATTTTTTTGGTCTTAATTTGGATATAAAATTTTTGTTTCACTTTTCTCATTGTGTATAAATGTATTTGTAAAAGTTTGTCCTTTTTTTTTTATTTGTTTTACAACTTTGTGTTGTTGTTGGTTGGATTTATTATTTCTATAATAAAATGTATTATGAATGTAGCTATATATGAATTTATATATTTAAACATATTTTAGTGGCACCTGGAAATGTTGATTTCAAAATGTTTTTTTTTCATCCTTTTTATTTTTTTTTTTTTTTAAAATTATAATATAACGGTTGTGTATAATATACTTGTACATATTATACTTGGATGTATTATTAATAGTAGTGTGTAGAAAAGTAGTTTGGTTTATAAAATATAAAATATTTTGCAACTGGATGATGATGATGAGTTTTATGACTTGCGCAACGAGTTTTTTTTTTGCTTCTGTTTTTTTTTTTTTTGTTTTTGAAATATGGAATTAAAAAAAAAAGAAAAAAAAGAAAAAAATGAAATGGAAAATATTACAATGTAAAGGATATATTATAGGAAAATTGTATGAATGTATGTATGTATGAATGTTTTTATTTATTTATGGGTAGATAGATTTTTGGTGTCCTTTTGCATCCCCTTCTTTAGATTCAATATTATGTTGTTGTTGGGATATAATATATGATGAAGAATTGTTGTGTTGGTTGTATATTATTTTATTAGCATCGTTTTTTATTTTGTTTTTTGTATATTTTTTTTAATCTTGTTACACATGCAGAGAATATTATATTACCAGAAAGAAAGAGAGAGAAAAAGAGAATTAAAGAGGAAAATTTCATATTAAAAATGGAAAATTTGTTCGTTTAGTTTCTCTGTTCAATATCAATAATACTATATTTCGCCCTCAAGAGTTATCCTTTTATTTTATTTTATTTTACTGTTTTTTTGTTTTTTTTGTTATGGAAAAATCTTGAAATTTTAAATGAATATAATTTTCTGAATGTTATTAATTTCATTAAAATAAAATTTTCATTTTACTGTGAACACAAACAAACATGCATACACATAATATGTATCTCCTTGTGTGTATTAAGGATGATTTTGAAAAAAATTTATATATATATATATTTTCAACTAGGGTGTTTATTTCAACAAGGATATAATATTATGATGATAAGAAGAATGGTTGGTTTTTGTTAATTTTATTCACTTTCATCTCTCCCATCATAATCGTATGATGGTGTTCTTTTAGTATGTATATATATATATATATATATATATAAATTTAAATATCTTTACAACACACACATTTATCTATATTTATTTATATACAAATTATATATTGTGTACATACATTATTATTTAAAGATGAAAATTATTTTCTAGATGGATTTTTCTATGCACTGCACATTCAAACATACATACATACATACTCTTGTACATTATATTAAAAAAAATTATATATATATATATTGAAGATGAAGGAAAATTGGCACTTCTTTTTCTGGCACAACTTTTTCTGTTTTGAAAGAATGATGAAGCTGTTTTAATAAATTTGGGTTATTGAGAAATTCATTTGTTATATATTATGTGTGTTTGTATGTGAACAAGAAAGAAGAAGAAGAAGCAAAAAAAAAACAAAAAAGAAAAATTAGTTTATTTACGTATTTACTACGTAAATTTCTGTGCGTTTTCTTCCCTACTGTTTTTGTTGTTATTATTGCTATTGTTGTCCTTTTTAATGAAAATGTGTGCTGTTCGAGTTCAATAGACGAGAGTAAGGGTGTTGTTGCGTAGTTTATTTTTATTTTTATTTTTTTGATGATTTTTATCTTTTGTAAAATGATTTTTTGTTTTTGGTAGACGATAAGTCGCCGAAAATATTTTATTTTACTTTACTACAATATTTTGTTATTGTTTTTCATTTCTTTATCGCTGGCTGTGTCGTTTATAATAGTCCTTTTTTCTCTAATGTAGCATGTAAATAATGTGTATGTGGGTATAAATATAAAAATATGTTGCTTTCTGTTCGATATTTTTGATAATAATTATATTTAAGTAACAATGATGATTTTTCTTTTTAATTTTGTACATTTTCATATATGTATGTAAATGTATATTTGTTATTTAAATAAATTTATTCTTTAAATTATATAGAATGATTGAAATGCAAATTTGAATGCAATGAAAGGGTGTTCATTTATTAGAATATTATATAGATTTGATTTTATTTCTATTCGATTCTAATTTTGCAAATTTTCCAAAAAAAATATGGAGTGGTCATTTATGTAAATGTTGGCGTATATTAAAGTCATTATGATTCAATTTCAGAATATCAAATAGAAAAATTTGAGATTTGAAAAAATATTGTAAATTGAATCGATAGTAAAACTAAATTGAACAAAAATATTTATTTATTTTAGTATATTTTGACTATTTCTCTTCAGATGTAAACTTGTGTAAATGTATATTGACGTATCACATTCCTTGCAATATGAAAATCAATTGAATTGAATCTTGCAGAGGTAGCTTTGCAAAAAGAAGTTATTTATTTCTTGAAATTTCTTATATGTATTTATAAATTCTTCTTCTTCTTTAAATAGGCATTTAGTGCCTTTATTTTTCAATATAACTATTTCTTCAATTTTTGTTATAAATTAATCTACAAATTATAACAATCAGAATATTCTGAAGTTATTTGAAATCCATAATAAAATTGAAATAGCAACTATATATATGGAACTAATTAGAAAAAAGACTTGAATAACAAAGTTTGTGTGTATATATTAATATTAATACATAAATGAAACAATTCTAAAATCAAATACAATAATATTTTAAAGTCAGTTGAAATCTAATAAGAAACTAGAATAGTATTAGTATATTATGGAACCAATTAGAAAATCAGAACAGATGAAGATCACCTCTTATTTTGTTGTGTTTGAGTTGAATGACCTAAAAAAGTATAAAACCAGTTGGCAAAATAATATTAACCGCTTTCTACAAACACACTTTTAGGACCCTTGAATATTTTGTTTATTTTTCAGATTATTTTTCGTTGCTGTTGTTTGTTATATTATTATTGTAAGAATTGTTTAATTTTTATAAGTTTTTTTTTTTTTTGTTAGATTTAAGGGATTCCAAATATTAGAATTAGATATTATTGAAATTCAACGAATTTTTATTTAAGGGGCTTTACACAGAGTTAAAATTAATTTGAAATTATTGAGATTAAAATCCATTTCAAATTGATATAACTTTTTATGCATAAGTTCATCAATAGAAAAATATTCACAATAGTAAAAAAAAAAAAAAAAAAAATTTATGAATTAATATAAATTATTAAATTAGTAAAAATATTAATAAATTAGTATATTAAAATAAAATATTATTACTGTTATAGAAATATATTTTATTTATCATAGCTTTACAATAGTATAAAAAATTTAAAAGAAATAAAATTAAAAAAAAAAAAATAACAAAACTTTTGTGAAATAATAATATAATAAATTAGTTACAATGAAAACAAATATAATAATGTAGAAGTTAAAAAAAAGAATAATACTAAAAAGTCTTTAGTACATAAATAGAACACAGAATAAACATAATATTTTTGTTTACTTAAACATTAATAAAACAACATAGATAATATATATGTATGTATAAACAACTAATATAAAAATTAGGAAATTAAAAAAAAAAAAAAATCAATAAAAATAAATTGTTTTTTTTTTTTTTTGAATAATTCTTATAAAAAAAAGCTGCTCTAAAATGTCATTATTAAATACAATGTCATAATTTTTTATGTATAAATTATTAAATATCTTCTTTCTTTGTTTTTTTGTTTTTTTTTTGTTTCATTTTTGATTATAATTGAGTTTTCGACTAGAACTGTAGTTTAAAAGTTTAAAAATATATAAATCAAATGTTTTTTTTTTTTGTTTAATATTTTTTGACTAATGTTGTAGGACGTGGTACACCTGATGTTCGTGGTCTTACAGCTGATTTACTTCGTACTACATTTGAAACTGATTCTGTATTATAACTAAGATAAACATGTGACAAATCAACAAATTCAGTCTGTAATAAATAACAAAAATGTAAAAAAATGTATACATTTTAAATTTAATTTGAAAAAAAAACTTACTTCTTTTGCGCTAATTTTCTTTTCAGGAACATGTTTTCGCATATTATTACCAGTATATGCAACACATTTTAATTGCCATTCCCCAATATCTTCATTCCAATGTGTATGTTGTTCTATCATTGACTAAAATAATAAATTTTGATTGTTTTTGTAATTTCTATGATAAAATTTTTAGTATTTAACTAGGTACCTGATATTCTTTTGGAATGTAAGAATTCAAAACTAATTCACATAAGGCTAATTCTCTTGATAAACTTCGAATACTATCATATATTCCTTCCTTTTCTCTTTGATGTTCTTGTTGTTGATCAGATAATTCTTCTTTAGCTGCCATTAACATTTGCATAACTCTTTGAAGTTTTTTTGTTTTACCAATATTCTCTTCTTGCAATGTTGAATACCTCTCTTCAATATCAATACGTTCAGTCTTTTAAAATGTTAAAAATATTTTATTAAATTTATGTATAAATGTTTTGAGTAGCACAGCCAAAAAAGTAAAATAATACCTCTTTCTTTTGTAGTGTTTCTCGTAACATTTCTTCAGCTTTTTCACGCATTTCTAATTCAGCAATTGAATTTTCTAATAGCATTTCTTGGGCTTGAGCCTTTTCAAGTAAATTTTCACCACCAACCAAAATTTTCGTTTCTAAAGATTTCAATTTTGCACGCAATTGTTCTTGTTCCGATCTAAAAATAAAATTGATTAAATTAATAAAATAAAAAAAAACACAACTTTAAAATTTATTTACTTTGTCTTGTTTAGTTCTTGTTCATTCTCTAAAGCTTTCTTTTCCAATAATTCCTTTTCAGCATCTGATTTTTCTTTATTATTTTTCTTTCGTTTATCTTTCTTTTCATCATCTTCGTTCTCCTCATCTTCAATATCAACATCACCATCCAAATCATTATCAATATCTTCTAATTCTTCACCAGAGCCCGGATCAAATAAACCATCTTCAAGTTGTTTCTTAAGCGCGGCAATTTCTTCTTGAAAATGACGTAATAGAGCATCCTTTGGTTCTTCATTAATATGAGTACGATTTTGTATACTTTTAGCACGGCTAGCATATCGTAAAGTTGAAATTGTTTCAACATAATTTGAATCAGCTGGACTTATTGTAGCACACTAAAATTTATAGGAAATGTTTTATGGAAATTCTGTTAAATAACAAAAAAAAAACAAAAAAAAAATAATTTACCATAACAGTTTTTGAATTGCCACCAAGTGAATCTTGTAATAATCTTGTTAATTTTGAATTACGATATGGAATGTGAGTACTTTTACCATCAACTAAAGCACTTATAACATTACCAAGCACCGATAATGATAAATTAATTTTGGTAGCCTCTTTTAAACGAATACCAGTTGCTTGAGTTTTACTTTGACGTTCTGAACCAGCCAAATCAACTAATTGTAATTTACCCATTTTAACATGTTGTGCACCATCTTCATCCATTTCACTTGATTCAACAGTAATTGAAAATATTGCATGTGATCTTGATGATTCAACATTCATTTTTGTAGCACCAACAACACGATTTTTATTACCCAATTTCATTATATTATCCAAATCATCAGCATTATGTACAACATAACCACTCAAATCTTTTACAAATACACCAATATCAGCTCTTTCTTTAACTTCTAAATTTTTATTATGATCTTTGGCAAGTAAATCACGAACTTCTTCGTTATATATTTCCATGTAGCTTACTCTAACCAAGAACCTATAATGAAAAAAAACAATAATAAATAATTTAGAATTTAAATATTTTTTATTTACTTTTGATTATCCTTAGCTTTTGCAATATGCCCAAAAATATGAGCAAATGTATTTGGAATAATTCCTTTTGTTTGTGGTGAATCAGGATTTCCAGACATTGTATAGGTTTTACCAGTTCCTGTTTGACCATATGCCAAAATGGTTCCATTATAACCTTCCAATACTTTATCAACAATTGGACGAGCTGTGTCGACATACAAATCGATCTGTAAAACAAAAATAGAATACAATTTTAAATTTAAAAAAATTAATTTTAAATAATTAAATTGAAAAAATTCAAATATGAAAGAAGTTTGAGACAGCACAAAGTTATTTGACTTGTTTAAGACAATTACAATATGATCCGGTAAGATCAAGTCTTAAGTTGAATTTAAAAATAAATAAATTGCATGGTAAATCAAACAAAAAGAAGACCCGGTCGGTCAAAAAACACCTGGCGGAGGACCATAACACAAGAACTAGAAAAAACAAATATAACGTGGGATGGGAACAAGTCAAAAAGCAGCTAGCAATCGAGTACGATGGAAATGTCAAGTTCTTCCACCCAATGCTCCAAAGAGGAGTGATAAAGATATACTCAGAAATATATGTTCCAAACATTATAGTATAGAATTGAATTTCCATTCCACATAAAATTTTCTGAATGTTTAGAAAAAATAAAAACAATAAAATATGCTTATTGGGGCAGTAGAAATATAGCGACTCTTCTAAATTTTGTTCTAGCATATTATTTTCAGTAACGTAGCCAAAATAACCCTTTCGTACAATACCTTCAAGTACTGCAATTAATTTAATAAAGTGAAACGAGTAATGATTTACGGATTATTGGTTATTTTTTTGATATATTAAGCCTAATTAAGTCTATTAAAGCGGTTACTATTGTAAATTGGCTACGCTATTTCAAAATATGCTTCTTAATAATAATAATAGTAGTAATTGAAAAATTAGTAGTAAAAAAAATGTCCATTATCCATGGCCATTTTATTCGAAAAAATGTTATTTAGCATATTTAGATTATAAAAAGTGTGTTGCGTGTGTGAGAAAAAGAGTGAGACAAAAAATAGACTTTAGTTTTCTTTAAATTTTAATTATAACACTTTTTTTTTATGATATACAGTAAAACATTGCAGTATGGGGCTTAATGTACATTTTATTACCATAGCTAATACTTAAATTATACTCCCAACATATTGTTTTGTTTTTAAGAATAATGAAAGAAAAATATAAAATACATGCCCTCACTGGGAATACACATATGAATACTAGTCCATTCAAACCAGAGACCGATTAGTAGTCAGACGACACAACCATTACACCATGTGAGTTCGACAACATTTACAAAATATCTAGTACAATTTATAGAACATCAGTCTTCAGATGATGGTGCAATAACCAAAATCGATTAAGATATTTAATAAAAATTGTAAAACATATACATAAGAATTTTAATATTTATTTAATTAAAAATATCTAATCTTAAAATACCCCAACAAGTACGACAATGACCAAGATTGAACCAATAAATTAAAGTAAATTTATTTAGTTAAATTCGTAATAAAATAATAATTACATCAGAGTTTAAATTTCATTACAAAAATGTGTGTTATACAAAATTATATTACCCATCGCTGTAATAACACACCTTCTATAACCTAATATTAATTTCCATTGATGGTTCTAAAATAAAAAAAAAAAAATAAATACATTAATACACACCCTCATTGAATTCAATTGAAATTTAATACAGAAAAGGTCAACTAAAATTTCTATTTAACTTGCCAAATTTTTAAATATTACATTTTTTTTAAATTCTAGTAAGTTAGTACATAAAATAATATGACCTATGTGTATCTGAAAGATAAAATTATAAAAAATTCAATATCCTAATTTATATTATGTGTTGGGATGTGCTTTTTTTTTCTTATTTTTATTATTTTTTCTGTTTTTCTTCATTATTGTTATGAGATTTTTTAAAAATCTTTTTTAAACAATAGACAACTTTTGTATTATTGTGTTTTTCCTCCGATGTCAAGGTTATTATTTTTAAATAAATTTTTGTTGTCAATATCAACGTGAAAAAAAAAAAAAAAAAAAAAAAACAGAAAAAAAAAATTGTCGTCAAGTTTTGTGAAATTTGTGAAAATTGTGTATCATTGTTTTGTGTTCATAGGTGAATAAAAAAATATCGTCTAAGGTTGAGATTTATATTTTTGTTATTGTTGTTTTGTTTTTATTTTTCTTTTCTTTTAAGTAAATTGATATAAATCACTCATTTGGAAAATCACTTGAAAATTATGTAAGTGAATTACAAAAAATATTTTTTTTTTTGTTTTTTTTTGTTTTTTTATACAATAATAGAATTTCCATAGAGAATTTAATTTTGTTT
Organism: Argyra leucocephala; assembly: GCA_963942445.1. Classification (NCBI taxonomy): domain Eukaryota; kingdom Metazoa; phylum Arthropoda; class Insecta; order Diptera; family Dolichopodidae; genus Argyra; species Argyra leucocephala. The sequence continues at coordinate 11,918,423 of OZ012679.1, read as the reverse complement.
TTTATAACAAAAGGGAAATTAATTGCAACTTTTCCATATTAAAAAAAAAAAAAAATAAAAATAAAATTGTTAAAAAAGCAGGGATTCTCAACCTTATAGGTAGGTAGGTACGAAACTATTTTTTTGTTATATTACAAAATGTTTGAACAGTTATAGATAGAAGTCTTCATTATATAGATACAGAGTGACACAGTTATAGATAAAAGTGACCATTCCAGTTGACAAGTTAGTACAAGTTGATACACCTAACTTTGAAATCAAAGTATTTATATCAGTCATTGATGTATATTTAGAAAGTACTAAGCATTGGGAAAAACAATTTTGATAGAATAGTACAACTTGATCTATTCAACAGTTCTTATTAATAGTCAAACAGTGTGTCAAACCAAATATAAACCATCAATAGTCAAGCACAATGTTTACAGCACAAATGTTTCTATACGTACACAAAGGCTTCATATCTAAAATTTTGAACATGACAATCAAACTAAAAATGTATAAAACTATACAATCGATTTTAACCTAATCCTATATGATGGCTACGGAGCCTTGTAATGGCAATTAGTGATAAATCGAAATTATTCGAAAGAAGAATAATGAGAAAAATATTTGGTCTCAATATAATTGACAATGGTGAATTCAAAATAAAATCAAATTTCAATTATACTTACTTGACAATTGTAGACAGATTAGAGTTAACAGACGGATGACAAAAGGATGTATATTTATTATTCCATTTTTTACTTAAGACTAACTTATGACTAACTAAAATAATTGAGAATACCACACAGAAATAATTAATACATCAGATGATCTTATTATAACTGTACCCAATGCATTACAAGCAATTATGTCTATATTTATGGAGAGATAGACCATTTATATAAATAACTAACATCACAAATGGAAAAAAAATTGTAAACGAGATTAAGACTCACCCTGAGCTGTAGAACTAAACAAATTATGATGAATATAATACCGTTATATTGAAATGAATACGAAATAAAATTAAGAACAATTTTTTTTTATTTCTCATCACCCTGTACCTAATTCCAACTTTTTATTTTAGTTTTGGGTATATATTCCTAATATGAAAGATTAATTCTAATTCTAATTTCCTAGACTTTCAAAATGGACAATTTTTTAACAATATTTAAATTGACAAATTTTATCTTTAATTTATAAGATTGAAACATTTCGATTTGACTAATTTTAAGACGCAAACCATAAAAATTTCAAATTAATCAACTCTAATTCAAATTCTAATCTTGGACAGCAAATGACAATTTTTATCTTTGATTTATATATTTTTTAATTAGAATTGGGCTCAAGTAGAAACATTTCGATTTGGCTAATTCCAAGACACAAACCAGGCAAATTTCAAATTGGTCAATTTTTATTAAAACTCTAATTTATATAATAAATGTATGAATATCTTTCACAATTGAAATTAGTCATCTCATTAGGCACACACACACACGTTAGGTTTAAAAAATGTATGTAAATATGAATATGTAAATAAATAAAAAATGTCCACTACTGCTGGTAAACCTCTGGTATTAATCCTTGAATAAATGTTGATGATTATATTTAATAATATTTTAATAGTGTAGTAAAGAGTTAAAAAAAATGGAATTTTACTTGCGGTAGTTATAAAAGTTGGTATATTTAAAGGTAAATAAATGACTTACAAAATCTAAAATAAAAATAAATTTTATTTCTTGATGCTGCTGCAATTCGATTACGACTCTTTGCAATGAATTTGTTTGTTACCAATTATTGATGATTTTCTTTACTGCTAATGATCATTATTGTTTTCATTATTCAGATTCTGAACAATTTCTACTCTACTCTCTTTATTCAATCACAGCGTACTGCGATAGTGTTCAGAGCATATATTTCTTGTTTTTTATTTATTTAAAAAATTGTGAAAAAAATAAAACAGTTTTAATGATTATATTTATTTTTAAAGGTCTTGATGAGGTTGAGAACACGCGAATGAAATTTTTTTTAGTATTAGAAGTCCGACATCCGACAGCAAATATTTTTAATATATTTTGACAGAAAAACTTGTATGACGTTTGAATTTTTAAAAAATATTTTTTGAAGAATAGTTGAAAGCAAAAAAAAAAAAATTGAAAAATGATTGACAAAAAAAATCTTCTCACATATAAATTGTAAGTGACAATCGAGTCGGATATTTCAGTCGGTTCGCGATTGTAATAATAATTAATGTTGTCATCTTAAATTACTCGGATCCGACAGAAAAAGTGATACCTGTAATATGCACGTACATATATTTTTATTTCAATCTTTTCTCTACACTTCAAGCTTTATTAATATCGAATTAAACCAGTAGAACCAAAAAAAAGGTTTAAAACCACTGGTTGAAATATTTTAAATAAACTTAACACCCTAGTATTTTCTAGTTGTAACTTTAGTACAAAAAAATATATATGTATACATAAACATTTCTTTCTGTAAGTTTTCAACAACGTCAACAATAACAAAAACAACAATAACAACAACTAAAATAACAGCAGCAACCAGCAATTACGATAATTAATAATAACAAGTTTAAGAAACAGAAATAGCTTAAAAGTTGAAAAAAAAATAAAATTTAATAAACAAAAGCAATGATCTAGTCATCGACATTCAACATTATATAAAACAACAAAAACAACACCAACAAGAACAACAAAATGATGATACAAAAAATTCCTATCTCTCTAGCTAGGTATAATTAAACTTCATCTGAATTCAAAAATAAATATAAATAAAGAAAAAACTGGTCTATTTTTTAGGTACATAAGTATTAGTTAAAGTTCAAAATTTTTTTTTTATGTTTTTATTTTTATTTATTTTCTATATATCCCTCTAATTATTATTCAAATATTTAAACAACATAATAAAACTCACCTGAAAACTAGACTTTCAAGCTTTCAAAACGAAAAAAAACAAAAAATAATAAAAGAAAATTACAATAATTATGTGTGTTTTGGATGCATTTTTTTGTTATTATCACTCAAAACATGATATACCTACATACATACATCCATATACAATTATAGCCATATGGAATAAAAAATAGAAAGACGCTTTTGAATATTGATGAAACCATGACAGTAAGTAGAAAATGTAAGTATAGTTAGAGATGGAGAGAAAAATAATTTGAAAATTCATTAGATTATAATATGTATTATGTATATATACTATTCTATTGCAAAAAAGTTGGCACATACCTTCTTTGTATTGTAAAGACGTTTTAGTACTGTGCCCATCTCTGTATAGATGCAATTTAAAATCAAATCTGTTATAAATAATAATTATCTACACAACATTTTTTATTGTGGTGATAAGTTTAAAGGTGAGCCAACTTTTTTGCAATAGACTAGTATATTCATATTATCATTGAAGCCAAGTGTAGCTTTAGATTGCATTTTGTTTTTGTATATATACATACTGGCATATGTAACTTGGTGTATATTATATAAATAAAATACATAATGATGGGAATTTAAATAATAGTATACTCGTATCGTATGTATATAAGTAGATAGTTTGAATGGAACAGAATCAATTTGAAATTTAATTATCAGATATGAATACAAATTTTAGGTATGTATTCAATATAATATGATAGATATTATAATAAATAACAGTAATAATCGAAATTATTATTTTTTCTTTTTAATTATTAAAAATTAAATAACAATTTTTGAAATATTTTATTTTGATTTTTCGATGTAACAGATTTGAGTGCAGCATTTGGAATGGAAAATATTTTGTTAATAATTTTAAACAATTTTAAATAAGCCACACTGTAGAATTTGAACTACTTATTTTTGTAAAAGTGAAAATGAAATTTGTAAGAGTGAGATTAGGATTTTGTTTTACAATTTATTTAAATAATTTTACCAAATATATTTTGAGATTCACCGTCATCACATCATATACTACTCTATTGCAAAAACCTTGACCCATACCTTGTTTATATTTTAAATCCGTACATCACGAAATCGTTGTAAGTGATGAAATTTTATTAAAGTATTTTGTTCCAATTAGGGGGGCTATGGGGCAGAAATAAAGAAAATAATTAAATAAAGCTGACAGCACAAGGTTGTACTGATGGGCAAAACTTTATTGAAGCCTACTACTACAGTTGGGGGCTATGGGAATTAGTAGCTATATACCTGGGATGGCGAACCTTTTTTTGACTGCGTGCCAATACAAATTATTTTGATAAAGTGAAAATACATACGTGGTTATTAAAAATCATATATATATATATATATACATTTAACTCTATAATTAGCTGACATAATTTTTAATTAGGTTTTTGTTGTTGAATAGTTTTCGATAATGCATCAATATCAGGATGATAGTTGGACAAATTTAATGAAATACAAGCCTCGCTAGATTCGACGGTAAGTCTGTTTCCTACATCAGATTTTATGTAATTCATTATCGAAAATAAGCTTTCCCAACTATACATTGATGAAAAAATTGTATGAATAGATAAAGATAATTTCTTCATCGCATTAAATGTCTCTGGAAGCGAACAACATTGTCCATGTTTTCGTATTCTTCTTCAATTAATTTTTTTTTTATTATCTTCAATTTCATGCTCCAATTCTACAAATTTATGTTATCAAATACAGCTTGATTGAAACTCTGCCAACGGCATTTCTAAATTCTCTAAGTTTAACCATTCTAATTGATCAATTTTAGTAGTTTCCAAATCGAACTTTTGAAATCTTGAAGTCTCCTTACAAAATTGTCTTGTATGCCATTTATAATTTGTCTATAAAATTTATATTATTTTCAGAGGCTCCATGAATGGATATTTTTTGAAAATGATCTTTGAATAAAGGAAAATACTTAGTCAATATCACGTTTGAATATTATTAATTTGGCCTCAAAACCTTTAATAATAGCGAACGTAACATCAATTGATTTTCCACGGTCTTACAATTTAATATTTAATTCATTTAAATGGTTACAAATATCCGTTAAAAACATTAATTTTGTGATCCAGTCATTATCAAAAAGTTGAGGAAATTCAGATTTCTCATCGATCAGAAACATTATAATTTCATCAGAACATTCTGCAAAACATTGTAAAACAAAGCCGCGACACGAACGAAGTGAACGTGATTATACATTAGTCAATCGATGGTAATTTGAACAGTAAACACAACAGAAATTGCCTCTTGTTGAAAGCTCGGGCTGCTATAAAATTTATTATTTTGGAAACAATACTTAAAATATCATCAAATGCTACCAATCCAGACTTCGTAATTGACCAAATTTTGGTGTATGTTTTGAACATAGTATGCCTTTAATTTTCAAATGTATAGATATAAACACCTACATACACAAATAATATAACGTTGAAATAATGGCGCCAGAAATCCGTCAAAATTCGTTGTTTTGTTTTTTAAAATATTATAAGCATTGAATAGAGTTCAATTTTATTCAAAATTAAAAATGCATTTTGTTTAGTACATATGTATGTGTATGTGCCAATAAAAATACACATATAATTTGCGTGCCACTTTGGGCACACGTGCCATAGGTTCGCCATCCTTGCTATATACTGTATCGCTAGTAGTTAATTTCTTGATCAAATTATAATGTACTAATTTAACTTCGTTTTAATTAAATTTAACGAAATAAAACTAAAACAAAAAAATGTGTAATGTTCAAATAATTTTGGTAATGACTGTAATCACATCATATGTTACAAAAAAAATATATTAACCAGTTATTCATTGAATTTTTAATCTTTCTTTCTATATATTAAAATATTGAATATAGAAAAATGCATTTTTAGATAAATTTTATGATGAAATTTTTATTGCATCACCTTACTTATATATACCACCTGTATTAATTGTGTGCGATTCAATAGTTTACACAAAAAAAAGACAGAGAGAGAAAAAAACATATTTTGTCAATTTCGTCAATTTTAATTTTTTTTATATACAAACAATTCATATCTCCCTATTTTTGAATTTATTTATTTCTAAAAAGTTTTTATTTTTGTTTGAAAAGATCAAGATTCAAAAATCTTTTATAATTATTTAAATTTTGTAATTTTCAAAAACTTTGACCTTAAAATAATTTTTAAATTGATCTTTTTTTTTTTTTAAATTCTTTGTAATTTCATTTTTTTTTTTTGTATGTCAGAGGAATATCATGATGCACCAGCGATCTGTACATCAATTCTTTGAAATTGTATTGGAAAATTTTAAAATATTTTAATAGTTCGGACTTAGGTATATGATATAGCTATAGCAAGCTTGGTTCTAGTTATATAACTTAGTCTATAAATTCATCATATCGCACAGTACTAAAAGATTTTATTTTAAGTCAGAACTCAGAATTCATATATTGTAATAAAATATATTAAACAAAAAAAATATGTTTTCGAAATCAAATTAAAAATAAAAACTATGTCCCGCTTATTAATAACTAAATATCATTCATTTATTGGGCTTGCCTCAAGGTCAACAAATATCTTATATTTCACATAATTTTTCAATAATATGGAAATCATGTCTCCATATGCCAGAATATTCATAGAATCTATACTGCCATAACGTTTTCTTCTGACATTGACATTATTACTGTTCTAAAAACATGAAATATTTGTTGTTACCTCAAAGAAGCAAAATCGTTAGCATTACCCAAATTGTTATAATTATCTTATAAAAATTCATTGGTGCAAATTCTTACTTGAAAATGTAACAAAATTTTGATTATGGCGTTAGATTTTGATACCGACAGTACAGATTGCAATTCTATACATTATGATGGTTAGAATTAAATGCTTTATACATTTAAAATCGAATATATTATAAGGTTTCAAAATACCTATCCATTTGTTAAATGTTGATGGAAGCATGGACACTGAACATAACGACTATGAATAAGCATTTCAAATGTTTGGATATACCGTAGATTAATGAATATATCATGGGTTGATCGAATGAACAACAGTGAAGTACTAAGTAGAATAGGTGTACAAACCGTGAGTTGTTATTAACAATCAAACGCAGAAAAACAACTTATCTGGGTCATATGATATATTAAATACATAAAATATATAAATTTTTATTTAGATTAAGAACATATTGTAACTGTTTGAATTAAACATGATATAAATAAATAACTAAATATGATGCGAATTGATAAATATCATATCCTACAACTGATTCTGCAAGGTAAAATTGAAGGTAGAAGACGTGTTAGCAAAAAACAAATGTCATGACTAACATTAAGTAATGCATGGGCCTCCAAACGATGGAAGAACTAATGCACGCAGCGCAGAATAGAGAGATCTTCAGAAATGTGATCGCAGACAATATCCAGTATGCAGTTGAAGAAGAAGAAAATACCTAGATTGTCATTGCTTTTTATACAAGTGATTTTGTCAAATCGTTTTATTTGACAATATACAAACAGACGTTAAGACATTGATATTTTAAAAGAAAAAAAATAATACTTGAAGTGAAAGTGAAGTTAACAATAAAGCTTACAATTTTATTTCTATAAAATATATGGAAGTAAAGTACATATTGTCAAAAATTTGTTTTGCAGACATTTTTTCTTCTACAACCTTCCGCATTTCACTGATCCGTATAGAAATATGATTTTGATTGATAACATATTGGATTTGAAAATGTTTTTTCCATTATTTACATATAGGCTGAGTTCATGTTTACTTTTTGAATAAGACTGTAATGCAGCAGCAAAACTTTGATTGTGTTACACTAAAAAAACAATCTGCATTGAAAAAGCGCTTTGCTACGATTAACAATTTTTCATATTTATCATTTTATTGTTATTAAAAATAGACTTAGATATATTTACTCTTTAGAGTTGAAATAAAATTTATAGAGTTGTTAAAAATATTCGAACATTTTCCTTTTTAATTACACTGAATACGCTTATGGCACCAACATCATATACAAATACGCGTATTTTAGCCTACTACTTGCAGATTTATTTATTTGTTTATAACAGTGGGATCTGCAGACAAATCTGCAGTCAAACTACAGATCCTTTTCCCTCTCGAAATGTGGTCCTTTTTATATATTAATTATTTGGTATATATGTAAATATTGTATACTTGCAGATTTCTGCAGTGTTTTTTATAATCGACAGAGATTTCTTAAATCTTAAATCGACTTTTAGATTTTTAAATTCGTTTTATTTTTACTGTACAGATAACAATCTTGAATATTTTTATCATTTATTTTATGCCAACAACAAAAGGTACTGGACCAGGTCGAAAAATGCAGTAAGCATTTTTTTTACCTTTGTTGGGAATCCAACCGTTGGGACCGTTGGGATGTTCGTTGAGACCTTTCGGTTGAAAATGATGTGCTCTACCTACTGCGCCATTTAGCGTATTATATAATTTGATCCTTTTCTTAGCTGGTTGTTTTACTTTCCAATGAAATAGCACATCCAGTACTTGAGGTGAATAATTATATTTTGTTATCATTCGTTAATATTGTTAGGTTTTTTAGATTTACCAATCCAAGACCTCCCACCATTTTGTGGAAAGCGGAAAAAGCTCAAAATGATTCAACGAGTAGAGCACTGAGTGTCTGGTTGTACTGCTAGCAGCCACTACTACCTACTTAGATTTATATGAAAGTAAGCAACAAAAAATTAATATAAAACTGCAATGCTGGAAAATTTTTTGTTTTATAAGTAAATTTTTTGTCAACGTTCCGAAACAAACTCCCTTTCAAATTTCAGATATTCTTCAATTAAAAATTTCAATATTAAAAGTCAACTGAAAATAAGACTACAGATGTTCTGCAACGCTAGAACAAAATTATGTAGAGCATACTTTGTGCAGTGTCATTACAAAAACACGCTGCAATTGCAGTGCTAAGTTTATCCACCAAATTCTTGCTGGGAATAGCCTGACATCTAAAAGCCTTTGGACAGAATCCGAGTAATTTACGTTCCGTTGATCTGTTTAATATTGCCAACCATATATAGTGCTGATTACGATAAATTTGACTCTGTGTCTAGAATTTTAACTCGAGAGCAACTTTGTTTGGATACTAACCTTATAGTTAAAAAAGCTTAAAATTAAAGCTGTATCAAATCAATAAATAGTTATTGGAATTGATATTTGGTTTTTTTTTCTACTTTCTTTTTGTATTTGAATTTATATTTTTTTAATATTCTAACAACTGCTTATAGGATGTTAGCTATTTATTTTTATCTCTTACTAACATTAGTTACGGTGATTAGTATCGGTGATGGATACTAACTCACTGGATGATGATTTCACTGCTTAGCAATATGATGCAAGCTTTCGTCTATAATAGACATCTTGTTTTCTTGCTCTAAGCAATATCTGACAGTATATATATAAAAATACATCTAAAAATGCAATTTGCTTCTTCTAAATAGCTACAAGTTTTTGGAAAGTGACTTCAATTAACGCACTATTATAAGAATAGTGATCACTGATCTAAAATTAATTTTAAATGAAAGACTGAATTCAATTTTCTTATCTTGCTACACAACTAAATAAATAACTGAATGAAAAGAAAAATATGTAAATATAAACAAACAAGTGGTTAATTGTTACAAAGAATGTTATAAAAACAAAACGACAAAAAAAAGAAAAAAGCTTAATAATTTTTAAAGTTAAAAAATAATGAAAAAGAAATAGAAAAACAAAAACACAAATTACATACTTTAAACACTGACTGATCAACATATCCAGCATAAATGATTTTACAGAATTCCAACTGAATTATTACATTACATATTTATTATTATTATATTGTTGGACTGGGTTAGGTTATTTACTTATAATAATAAAGCCCAGCATTATTATACTGTATTTTATTTTTACTATTTTTTTTTTATTATTATTATGCTTTTTTTCTATAACAAGAGAAGTTTCTGGTGTATAATAGTATTATGCTGTTATAACTCCTCTCTCTAACTATTGAACATTTTGTTTTTTTTTTTTATTATTATTGTCAACTTAACTTATACAATATTTATATTATTATTGTCAGTTGTTGTAAAGTTTTAAAACGTTGCAGTTGAAAATTTTTGTAATTTGTTTCTCTAATATTTAAAATTGGAAAATATTTTTTTTTTTTGTAATTTTAACCGCGTAAAATTTTTTTACAAGATAAAAATTAAAAAGTGAAAAACAAAAAAATTAAAATTACAATACAAAATTTAAATAAATAAAAGAGAAGAATAAAACAGAAAACAAAAAAATTAAAAAGTATAACAAAAAGAGAAATTACTGTTAAAAAAAAAAAAAAAAAAGAAAATTTTTCAAATTGTAAATTTCAAATTTATGTCAATTTTCATTAAAATGCAATTTTCATAAAAAAAATGTACCGTTTTCATTTAGGCTTTATTAGTTTTTTTTTTAAATTATATTCAGTTGTGTTAATTTTGTATTTGTACATATGTATATGTAAATTTGTATTGGTGTTTGTTGGTACTTTTATATTCTGTTTATTTATGAGTCATAATATTTTTGCATACATTTAGGTGCTTGCTGCTGCGTTATATTTTAAAAAACAAAGAAATTCTTATTTTTGTTGTTCAGAAATGGAAGAGGACTATTTCAAATTTTTTATATTTTTATTTTAAATATAGAAAAATATTAATATTTTTGAATTTGTATTCGAAATATACTTGAAATATTTACTTAAATTTTGTAATACAAAATTTGTTTTTGTAAAATTCTGTATACAAATTTGTCAACAAAATATACTTGAATTTTTAAATACAAATTTGTATATATAGATTTTTACAAAAACTATTTAAGTACAAAATTTTCAAATAATAAAGTGTCCGTCTATACATACATTTTAATTAATTAAATTTTTTTTTTTTAAAACTAAAGTGTTATTAGTCTGTTCCATGTTGCAGAGAACGTCCCAAATATAATGACATTACTTAAAACTAAATTGATATTGATGATGATTGTTATTTATAAATTTCTTTACAAAGGGCTTATCATTACATTAGGATTTATCAAGATCATTTGATGACAATTAAAATATTCGGGCTATGTAATTAGGATTAAAACTGCCTTAATCACGGCTTGAATTTGTTCAATGCATTGAAAATTACCTGTAGTTGAAATTCGATTGGCAGAGTTGTTTCAAAATTAGTTGAAACTATCGACTAGTCGGTCCTGCCCGGACATGAAAAGTATCAATTTTTTTGCTTTATTTTTATTCAAGTTATCTTAAAATTGGGTATAATAGCTTGTGTAGAGTGTAGGGGTGTTTTCATAAATGCTGAAAACTGAAAACAAGTTTGCCACCAATTGGTGTACTTTGTAATTATGAAAACTAACTCTATTTTACCTATATCTACATTAATTACAGATATTCTATATTTATGCATACCTACTAAAAATTTATTCTGTCAAGTTGACGCCCAGTAGACTTTGAATTTCCATTTATGAACAGCGTTTAGAAAATCTGACAAGTGTTTTCATAAATTCAGAATATCTGTTCAAAAACAATTGCAGATTTGCATTTGTGAAAACAAGGTATATTATAGTGCATATTGGAATATACAATGAATACAATCTTAAGACGACTTCGATCAAGAAATCCTGCATTAATTCGACTTTGCAAATACAGTATTTAATAGGAGCAGTTCTAAATCGAAAAAAGTTGGTCACAAGTCAGTATCATTGTAGTTGATAGAGTTCGATTCAAGAAGCTTATTAATGAGCTATGTTCCGCACAAGAAGTAAAGTCAACTAAATATTGATTCTCCGTACAGTATGTTATATGTCTATTTGAATTTAAGTCAAATTTCAGGTTATCATTAATTTTATTTGTTTACAAAAGTATCGATATTTTGGAAGCAGTATATTTCCTTTAATATAGTGCTAATCACAAGCTAAATATTATAACAGTTAAATATTATTTATATATCATTCATTTAATTTATTTGATATTATAATAAAAATATTTAATATAAAAATCGTACATTTTTGATTATTTCTATTACTGTATTTAAATAAAACCGTTAAATTATGTGACGTAAAAAATTGATTATCTATCACAATATGTTATGCAATCAAATGACATAAAACCAAAGATTAACAATTTTTAACAATAAAAATTAAATTTATAATTTTTATTGTAATTACAGAATTCTATTCAAATTTCAGATTAAGTCTGTTTTACTTATTCGGTGTAAATTATTGAACAGATTTGAGACAGAATTAGGATAGGTTTTGGAACGGCTTCTAACGGTAACATATATATATGTATGTTTATGTTTATTTATTAATTTTATTCAATTAATCTCAAAACAGGATGTAGAGTGAATATATCTATATAAATTACTTAAAAAATGTAAAAAACGAAGGTATATAGAAATAACGTTTATAGAGTGTGCATTGAATATGCATAAATCATTGGTGTATGTTAACCTTATTTAAATAAACATACGTATTAACTGAAACTGGACAATAAAGTTTGTGTTTAATTATTAAACATTACCATAGATATATGTTTGATAATATCAAATACCATATCATCAAGAGATATCGACAAGTCAAGAAATATTTGTTTGCACTTGTTTGTTGTCTCTACAGAACTAAGCAGCTCACTACAATTGCAAATGAAAAAAACAAAAAAATTTGTCTGATCAAGGCAAGTGCAAATGAATACAAATTTATACAAATTTCTATAAAATTTTGATATTGAGAAAATCACTGACTGACTACTATTGTTACGAAAACCGTGTGGTGAATTTTTCATTCATTTCATTAAATCTTTATTCATTTTTTAATAATAAAATTGAGGCGGTCGAGCCAGAGTGGATCAAGCGTCAATTTTTCGAAAAATGAGTTATTGTTATTTTCTTATTAAAAAATAAAAATAACAATTATTTTGCTAAATGGACCAAACTGCTAAAATGATTAACCTTTTGTCTATTGCAATTTTATTTCTAAAGTGTTTTCTAAAGTCCTTTTTTTACGTTTTTTTATATGGAGTTTTTTACATTTCTGGCTCGGGCCGCCTCAATTCAATATCGAAAATAACGTAATACAACGCCTGCGTTAGTAAGCAAACAACTATTTTTTTTTGGACATGATTTTATTCTAAACTTGACAGTGTTCTTTTGATTTTTAAAAATATCAGGAATATGAGAGATATGATGAAATGTTACATTACAATAAAGTTAATAATTGCTATGATATTGCTCTGTGATTTAAAATCAAATCTAACCGTTTAATCAAAGCATCTACACAAATTCTATATATATATATATATAAGATAATTAATTTTATATTATCTTCTATTTAAGATATTAAATTTTTTAATAATTTTATAAGTTTATGATTATTATATATTCAATTTAAACTTCCATTGACATTAGTTTTAAATTTTCATACATAATTTTTCCACTCGTAAATCTCAAAAGGGAATATTTATGTAGCAAAAGTTAAATAATTTTAATTTAATTGTTTTAATATATTTTTAAAATTATTTTTAATTTTTCTCATTAATTTCAGTTAAAATCAAAATTTTATTTAAACAATGGTATTTTGGTAAAAAAAAAAAAAAAAACAATCAATAAAAACATCAAATTATGATCATGTGATCATAAAAATTATGAATTCAAATAATTTTTCCACATGAACATCGTGACTTGAAAACGTTATAATTACATTGTAGTAAATTTATTATGCATTTTTATTTAATGATTAAAAATATTCTACAAATTTTTGAAATCCCAACATGGCTTTGGCATGTTATAATGACTGTTGTATGTTATAAATTAAAATGATAAATCAAATCATATTCTGAAAATTAAAATTTGTCGCTTACATCATTTTTGTTTTAAAGGACGAAATATTATGTACATATAGTTAGAATTTATTAGTAAATTGTTAATAAATATATAATTATAAATTTATTGATTGGAAAACAATTTCATTCAATTAATTAATAATAATAGTGGGAATTTAAAACTATGACACATTCATGCATAATACTATATATGTATGCATGGGATGTGTACATATATGCATATGTAATCAATTTTGCAATTCAAAATTATTCATTTACATTTGAAGAATGTAATGTGTACAATATTATCTTTGTAATATTTTAGAAAATAATATTACATCTATGTATTATATACCATATATATATATATATTAGTAGTTTTTAGGATTTTTGAAGTAATTAATGAGTTTTCCAAATATAGATATGTACATACTACAATATGTATACAGAAGCTTAATTAATATACTTAAACTATTGTATACCTATATAGAAGTTGAATCGTTGACTCATAATAATTATTTCATTGTTAGTACATTTTCAGTGAGTTCATTATATACTATTCAACTATAAAGGGTTTAATATTATATGCACCTAGAATGAGAATGATTTAATATTAAGTGATTACTAAGTATTTTTAAAATTTCATTTCTTCTATATAAAAATCCTTTTATTATGTTTTTTTGACAATTGCCATTCAGAATTATTAATAGAGGGTGTTAAAAGAGGTTCAAGAATATATTAATTGTTTGAAATCAATGATTATATTGACTTAAATGTTTTTTATTGTATGGATTAAGGCTTAATTCGATTATAGGATGTAAGAGTTTGATCCAACTCATTTTTAACTTGATTCGACTGAAAATACTATGGCTTTCAGCCACAGGTTTAAAATATAAATTAATTTATATAAATATATGTCATACAAACAAATTTTAGTAGGATGTAGTGGAAGTTTACAATTACATATGATTTATTATAAAAATATTATTCATTTCAAAAACGGGTAGACTCCGTATTGTACTTCGAACGAAAAAGATATTGGACTGATTTGTAAATTTACAAAAAAAATTTTTTTTTTTAATTTTTTGGGATATATTAAAATTTGAAATGTGACTTAAAAATCATGAGATAGTAGGATTTCAGTTAAAAATGACAATTAAATATAAAAAATGTCAGTTTAAAATTGACATTTAAGGATAAACAAAATTTTTTCCGTTTTTTTATTATCTTTTAGTGAATATAAATAGGTCTGTTCAATAAAACGTTATAGATCGAAATATATTGATCTAGAGTAAAAAAAAATAGCTGTCTTGTGTTCAGTAGTGTGCTTTAATTGTTGTTCAGTATAGATTGTTTAAAATAGTTATAAATTGAATTTTTTTTGGTTGTAAATGTTTTTCCAAACAAAGTTTTGGACAATTTTTGTTATTTTTATTTTTTTAAATTTTGACTTTTTTCATTTATTTTTTTAAATTAAATGTTGTCAATTGAATTAAATAAATAAATAAAATAAATAAAACAAATAAATAAAATAAAAATAAGTAAACAAAAATTAGATAAAAAAAAATTTGACAAAATTTTTCGGTTCGAAATGTTTGACATTTAATTATGTTTGACACCCCTATTACTCATCAATGTTTTCATCAATACTTGACAATATATTGTCGATATATTCACGAAAAATTAGTTAATGGCAGTTTTATTCCCATCAATTTTCCATCAATGTTCTCATCAATTTTAGTGTCAAAATCACCTGAATTAAAAAAAATGACTTCTTTTTTGGGAATGTTCAGATAATGTTATTATATTAATTTATAATGTAATTATAAAAAGAACAGTTTTTTATTAATTTTAACAATTATAAAAATTATTTTAATTATATTTTATAATTAACAACAATCATAATATTTTTAGCTCAGCTGATTTTGACACTAGAACATTGATGAGAACATTTTTGTACAATTGATAATATTATTAAAATGTACACACAAATAATTTGTTGCTTTTTTATACACAAAATTTACTTTCAAATTTGAATTTGAATTGAAGTCAAAAATATTCGTCCACAAATTATATTTTTAATATTTATATATGTTTCGAAATTATTAATATATCCAAACCACTTCTAAAATATGTCATTACAAAATGTCAAAAAATGGTATGTATGGTATGTAATATACATTACAAAATGTCAAAAAATGTATAGAAAAATTGAAAAGTTCAACATTGATGTGTAATAGGGATGTGACATTTCATTGTGATTGTCCAAACCAATTATATATGCGATTCTGTTTGTACTACTTAACAAACCTAATATTTACACGAGGTTTAAAATACTATTCCGTTCAGGATGTGGGCTTGTAATATAACAAACAACACAATAAAATACTACAATGTGATCGCATATGTTGTATAGTATAGAGAATTATTTTTTCAGTAATTTTTCTATCTTGAATTTTCACTTATAATTCACATTTTCAATTAACTCCTTTAGTTGGGCCATTCTAAAAATCTCAATTTACACGCTTACAATTTATACTGAAATATTATATATATCAAAGTATAAGATGTATTTGTACTACAATACTCTGTCATCTTTTAAAAATAAATAACACTTTAAATAACATTGTCAACATATTTATATATATATATATATATCAATGTCTAAATTTTACACGACATTTCTATGAATTTCTCTCCATATAAGTATAATTAAATTATTTTTAATAAAAACATTTTTACTCATTACAATAATTAAATTAATGCTTTTAAGTAAAAGTTAAAATGATTTTCATTACCTTCAAAACATAACCATTAAATTTAATTTTTTCTTCAAGTTTAAAAAACTCTTACTTTATACTTAATTCATGTGCCAAATGCATGTACATGCATATATGTGTACTTTCAAAGTAACCAAATGACCGAGTTGATGTGAATTTTTAAAATCTTCTATATATTTTTTATTTAAACTTTTTCTATATAGGATTGAAGAGAACGGTGGGAATACGAAGAAATAAACATGTAAGCATGTTATTAAATATAGGCAAAGATCTAAGAAATTGAAAAACAAAAAAAAAAAAAAAAATAAAAAATATAAAAAAAATGTTATGAAAACATGGAATTTTTGAATATTTAAATTTTAAAATTTTATAAGGGAAATTAAAATGTGTATAATGTGATTATATATAGTGTGGACTGAAGGGACTATGAAATTATACAAATCATAGCTGTGATTGAGGAAGTTGAAATAAACAAAATTGATTGTATGGTAAGGAGATTTTATTATCAACTTAATCCTTTATGGGGGGCTTGAATTATTTTTTCACTGTTGAAATACCTCTTGATTTAGTTTTTTGACCATGGAATTTCAATCCTGTATAAAAATAATAACAGGATCTATAGATGGATATACATATGCATATGATTTCAAAACTACTAAGTGACCGAATTGATGTAAATTTAAAAACAAATGTCTACATATTTTATTACAGAGGATATATGCATATGTACATAATATGTATTATTGTATATTTTATATAAATTTTTATATAAAATATTTTTTATTGTTGGCAAAACATGAAAATTGTTAGAATATATATTATTAGTATAAAATTAAATATAAGCCACTAGAGATTAATAAAAAAGTAATTTATTAGAATTTTAATTGTAATAAATGTTAATATAAATAAATATATATATATATATATAATTTAATATATAATAAAATGTTGATTTGATTTGACATTGTATAATTTTCATTTGTAAATTACAAATGTAAAAGAAAAATTTATAATTTAATTTTAATATTCAGAAAATCGTGAGTTTGTTGTTGTAAAAATAAAAAAATAAAAATTCTATTGAATATTTATTAAAGATAGTATTTTATAAATATTTACTACAAACAAGAGTATACGATCATTATTTATATATACAAATTTTCATGGTAGTCACGTGATACTCAAATGAATATCCTGAACGAAAAATTACTCATGATTTATATTTTGATTAATTACAATTCATATTATTGAATCCTTAAAAATTTGTTCATATACAATTTTTACTGTAAGCTTAAAACTTAATCGGTTTTTATATACAAGTTAAACTTCGATCTCATACATATGTATGTGTACAGTTATTGAATAAATATTTTATATTATATTTGCTCAATGGTACACAGTACATTTGATTTTAGTACTTTTTTGGTTTTGAAAAACACTTTATTTTCTTGTACGCTTCGAACATTTTTTTCTTTCTGTTCATTTGTTTCGATAATTGTAAAGCCTGGATATTGAAATTTATTTACTATACTATTCTATATTGTGATTTTTTTTAACTTTATTTAAGTGGCCTTTGAACACAATATAGGTTTTTTCAGGCCAGATCTTTACAAACTATATTGTGATTAATTTTAATTTAAAAAAATATTTTTTTGCTTATCAATTTCTACAATAAATTTCATAATAGAGCTTGCATTTAATTCTTTAAGTCCAGATTTGTATCATTGTTTTAATTTTTACTTCAACAACCCGATGTTTTTGACCGAATTTTTTAGTACGAGATAGCAGTTTAAAATAACACTGTATGTATAGATGTATATATATATAAATATTTGTCTGAATTATAGATTTTATTTATTATCTGAATTATATTATTTATATAGATGTATATATATATATATGTATATATATCAATGTCTGAATTTCAGATTTAGTTATATATAATCATGAGACGTTCAAATCATTTTTGTATATCCAAGTATTGTATATTTTTAACTCCATTGAGTCACCAGTTAACATCCTTTATTTTTGGTTCCATCAAGTATCATAATCGCCTGGGTCTGGGTATCGAAATTTTATCTCTCCCAGATACAAATTATAATATTGTAAATATCATTGCTGATCAAGGTATATTTGGAAACGGAAATATATTTAACTATTGATATATGTATAGCTCGAAAGAAGAAAATTTTTGTAATACTGGTAATCACGGTAGCCAATGTATTACCATTATTATTATTGACAAAGAAAATTGACTCTGAACAATTAAATAAAATCAATCAAAATATACACCCCTATATCCTTAGACGTATATTATATGAAAATTTCACTAAAGTAATATTTTTCTATTATGTTCAGCGCAGAAATCATGACAAAAAAAACTTGTCCTTTCACCATTTTACACCCCCAATATTTCGCAATTCTATTAAGCACAAACATGACAGTTTTCAATTGGCATGATGACAAAAAAAACTTGCCAAGTACTACCAAAAATAGTAAAATTTACTCTCTCCAATTTTACAGCCCCAATATTTCGCTATTTTGTTAAACACAGACGTGACAGTTTTAAATTGACATGCTAACAAAAAAAACTTGCCAAGTACTACCAAAAATAAAAAAATTTACTTTCACCCACTTTACAGTATCTTATACGGAAATACATATTCAGTGGGTGATAGTAATACCTTTACTACTTACTTTTCTATTACAACTCCAAGAATAGGGAATATAAACATTGTAATTGATTTTATACAAAGTTTAGGTATATACTAACAATCACATAGAAACAACTAATCAGCTTTTGTATCTTTTTTTGTCAATCAAATAACTTCACTTCAAATCTTTTAATCCATGTTGGGATATAGGGCAAAAAGGTGATAGAATTTACAACCATTTTAAATTTACAACCCATTTAATTACAACCACTTTAAATCTAATCTAAAATATATCAACTTAAAAAAGCTTAACCTAAATAAGTAAAATAAGAAGTGTATATATACTTATGTACTAAAAATTAGATAATATCTAAAATTACATATTATGTTTATTATGTACTCGTAAATTTAAAGAAAAATAAAAATATGTAATTCTTAAAAGTTGTCTATTTAAATAGCCTTGAGCCATAAAAGCATAACCTTTGCAGAATTTTCTTTTTTTTTGTCTTGAAATTTTTATTGAACTAATAAACTTTATAATAAGATTATAATAAAAAAAAAAATGTTAAAATTTTTAATTCTAATTAGAATTCAAATTTTGAACCGGTCCCCGGTATCTTATATTTTCTCTCTAAATCTATTATTTTTACTTTTGTTTTTCATAAACCCAATTACCTTGAAATAAGTTTTTACTTTTTTTTTTTAAGTCTATGTTTGCAATATATATATATTATATACATATATTACATACATAATAAATAAATAATAAATAAATTTTTTAATAGAATTTTATATATATAAAATTCAAGATTCGACAACATTGAACTATGCAATAAAGCGAGAAAATTTCTTTATTTTGTTATTTTCATTCTGTTTTTTTTTAATTAGGTTTGAATTGTAAATAAAATTTGTGCTATTGCCAAAGTATAATGTAATCCAATTTGTAAATTGATGTTAATAACCAATTATGTATTTTATAAAATATATGTATGTATATAAACTGATGTTCTGTATACATATATGCTTCTTAGTACATAGTAGATTCCATCAGGTAAATAAACGATTATTGAATGACCTTAGAATAAAATTACCTATTGATTTTGAGTTTTTCTTTTTTTTTATTATCATTATACATAAATATATAGATATAGAAAATTATATATTATTTGATTAGATTTTGAATGAAATTAGTTTCATAACCATTTTAAGATTTTTGAATATTTTAAATAAAATCAATTTCATGGAAAATTAAAAGTATTTATTTTTAAAATTTGAAATCCTCTTTAATTTTTCATGATGAGATTTTTGTCAAGAGAAAATTTTTAATTTCATGGATTTTTAATTTTTTAATATAAAAATTACAATCCATGAAATTTTTATATATTATGTATACTTAATTTGGAAAATTTAATAATCTTAATTGATTATGTTAATGACAATAATGTTTGTGAGTACTAAAAATTATTTTTAATGCTATTTATTTTTTATTTGAATTGATTTTACGTTAATGAAATTTTAGTATTAAAAATTATTTAAATTCAAGGTATTTATATTTTATTAATTGATTATACCAATTATATGTTAATGAAACAGTGGTACTGAAAATGATTTAAATTTGGAGTATTTAAAAAAAAATGGAAATTATTATTGACAAATTTGTTTGTTTTTTTTTTTAATTAAAATTATAGCTTTAATGAACATATTTAAATTACTGATATAGGAAAAATCTTATTTCATCACTTTGAATTTTGAATGTTTTTATTTATTTTTTATTTTTATTAATTTAATTTTTCTCAAAAAGACTAGCAGCTTTTTTAATTAATATAATTAGTAATATGTATATATATAGTATATATTATATAGTATACTAGGGGCCCCTGTTTGATTAATTAATTATAATTCAAGTTGAAGTCAAATTTAAAGTTTTTAAAAAAACAGTAATTTACGTACTGACATAGACTTCGCACGATATAGCAGACACCATTCGTGTTTAATAAAAAGTTTTGTGGTTATAGTAAGTTTTATTTAGGACATATAAATACACGTCCCTCATATACTGTTTCGTTTCCGATATATTCCGTATAGTAAGTGGCATTTAGTGGATAAAATTACTAAAAATAGAAAATTTTGTCATTAAAGAGGTATATAACATAATTTTAATAAAAACTATATTATTACTACAAATAAACAAAATTTAGAAACAGTTACTTAAAAAGATAAAAAATGAAGAATTCAACTGATTTTTTTTTGTTTTTGTTGTTTTTATATTTTTTATTTCAGATGAATTTGTTTTTTTATTTTTATTTGACATATGTACAATGTAGATAATGTTCACTGCAAGTAATTATAATAACTGATTTGTTTGTTTTTGTTTTTTATTTTAATAAGAACTCACATATATAATATGCATAATATTATATCTGCTAAATAATAAAATCATATGAGTAAAAAATTTTCAACCGTGTGCGCATTATTGTTTTATATACACCTTATTTATATATTAGGAGTTCATTAAATAAAAGCGAAATAAAATGAAGAGGGGTTTACTGCGCAGGTCCTTAAATGCTTGTCAATTATAATTATAGATAACATATAGTATATATTATATAGTATATATGTATATAGTAACGTATTAATATAAATAGTAAACTTGTACAACAGGACGATAATAGGACGTTTTGCTTAACAGTTTAAATGATTTAAATTAGTATTTTTAAGAATGTACTTAAAACTTAACTTGATGATTTCTTAAGTAAATTTTGCTTACAATTATTATTATCAATGTCAAAAGTATATACATATATGTAATGTAAAATATATTTTGTACATTATATAGCTCTTAATTGATATTTAGTACAGCTAATTAAGTGCATATTTAACTTTTAATTAACATTTAGTAGTAGATAATCAATAGTTTAGAACAATTTAATTAAAATTAAATTAAATATGCAGACAATGAAATAAATATTACATTTTGATATTAATGGCAAAGAGCGGTATCAACCCATGATTATTATATTTTGATATGCAATTTTGATCCAATTTGCAGTACCGGCATGAACGCAGCAATATTGACATAATTTATGTAGCATCATTGACGCTTTTAATTTATGCCATTGCCTACGTACTAAACTAAGACGAAGTTTGTAAAGATTTGAATCCTTTTTAACATGTACAAAAATCAAATATTAAAAAAAAATACTTAATATAAAAAAAGTATATAAAAAAACAGAAATAATACAATGAAAGAAGTGTTATTGGAAGATGTTAAATAATTTCTAGTTTTTCTAAATAATCCAAAATATTTTGCAGCATCTTCTACATTTGAAAAAAATGTGGTTGGGCCTTCATTCCCATTACAAATTTTTTTTTTTAGATTTTATATAAACATTCGATTTAAGCAGGATTCAAACCTATACAAAGTTCGTGTTAGTTTAGTACCTAGGCAATGAATGACATAACGTAAATGCGTCAATTATGCTACATAAATTATGTCAATTACTGTGTTCATGCCGGTACTGCAAATTGGGTCAAAATTGCATATAAAAAAAAAGCCTAATTAAGTACAATGACACAGAATAAACTTTTATTCAATTCGATTTCAAATATCTTATAATTTACAAGGTACATAAATACGATCATGGTTTATAGGCTCGTGTACTGAGGTAACTTGAATATAACTTGCACATAACATTACTCTCCGCTATTATACGTAAGGTACTAAAATTGAGTCATTTGAATTATATCAATTAATTATTGTCATTTAAACTACATGAACACCTAACATCATTTGATTTGAAAAATGGGAATACCCACTTCATTTTGTAATTATTCGTTTGTTAATTGTATCTGCATTTTATACCAATATTGCAACTACTTCAACGTAATATTTACAGTACCATATATTTCGAAAACCAAAATAGTCAAAAATATAATTAGGGTGAATTAAAAGAAAATTTAGAAGAATAAAAAATTAATAACTGAAATATATAAAATTTTAAATGGTTCATGGTACAAAAGTAGTCGTTGCCAAATATATTTTTTACTATTAAAATAGGCGCAGACATGCAATTTTTAATTATCCACATTTGCGTTGCATTAGATTATATGAAAGGGCGCACATATAAAACCAGTTCCAAGTTACCATTTATGGAACACAAATGTGCAATCAACAACAGTTGCAAAATTAAAAACTGCATGTTTGCAACTAGCTTAAAATATTTTTAGGTTTTACAATAGTGTACATGACCATGAATACCGTTAGTATTAACTATAAGAAACCAATTTTGCATTAATAATTTTTTTTCTTCTTTGTTTGGTTAAAAGGACCATCCCTTCACAATATTAATTGGAATGCATCATTGTTCAAGTATAATTGATCGTTTGTATATACTCATAAATTTTCATGTCAATGATTTTTTATTTATTTCTATTATTCTATTTAAATTATTTATAACTATTGTAATTAATACAAAAAAATTAAAACTTTTAAAATGTCCTGTAAAAAAGAAAGAAGAAGGAATAGCTATTTCCACCCTGAGACTGTATTTTTAATGATAAGTGATTATTGTCTCTAAATTTGTTAACTAGAATTTTTCCAGTTTATATCAAAACCAAAAAATATTTTTTTTTTTAAATTGAATTATTACAAAATTCTATTGTTTTTACAATAAATGTTATCAACTATGTAGGTACCTAATAAAAATCGAAATGAACATTTAATTTATGTAATTTGTCTTCCAGCCTATTACTTCTCTTCTACTTCATTATTCCATCATTCCAATTATAAATAATCATTTTCATTCTAATATATTAAATTAATAATTAAATCCTACATGATTTTCATTCCTATATAGTATATACATGCATACATACAACATAACTTATGTAGTATATATTTTTATTAATTAAGTTAAAACATTTTGTTTTTGTTTTTTTTTTATACGTGGTATACCATAAGAGGTTAATAACATTATCATGACTAATATTAAATTATGTTCATTCTTAAAGAGTTAATTGATAATAATTGACAAATTAAGTACATACAATATTATATGTATATATACATATTATATGTATATATATATATATAATATATATCATTTGGATTTTATATTAAGATGAAAGATTTTAATAATATAAGAAAATCTGCTTCAATCAACCCTCTAGACCCCAATCATATTATTACATGTATATGTATGTATGTTTGTTTTATTATGAGAATTTTGTTTTTTTTAGACAAAGCAATTATTATCATATACAAAATATCAGGGCTACATTCTATAATGAAATATAATTTAACAATATAATAAAAATTGAAAAATTTTTATGTTTTTTTTTTTAATTAAACAACAAAAAAAAAAATTCTTGACATTGCCTTTAAATTTGTACTTTAAATATGTACAATTGTGAAATGAAAATTGTGTGGTTAGTTTCTGATTTGATCCAGTGTTCCAATTTGACAGAATTAATTAAAAAAAAAAAAATGAATTTAATTTCTTGAATTTTTTTTTTGTCGCCCACTAATTATTTTGCGTTTAAATAGGAAATGTTAAAAATATGTATATATAGATAGAGTAAATAAATTATTTAATTGATTTGCTATATTGTATTTTTTTACTATATATATATATATAGAGTAATCTGCAGTATTCGTATATACGTTTTTGAATTGAATTCACATTTCAATACAATTATTATTGTTAATATATTATTGTTTGTTGTTCAGTACTAAAAATAATTTATTCTAATATTATTTATTATTATAATATATTCATATAATAAATTTAATATATACTTAATATTTATTATAACATATATAATAAGTATTATTTTGTTTAAGCAATGTATGTTACTAATTCCACCCATTGCAACACAATTGAGATTTTAGTACAATGATTATTTTGAAATTCAATTTCATTGCTCTGATATGCAATTTCTGCAGGTCAACGAGAACTTGCTTTTTAATAATATTTCGATCCACATTTTTAATTAATATGAGTATATTTTTAAGTCATATAATAAAATTTTAGAGCTCACTTACACAATTTATATTGATATATGCTCTACGATTAGTATTAGTATACTATCATACGAGCTCTAAGAGTATATTTTAGATTTAAAACTGAAATTTTGTTAGTACTAAAATTAGTTTCAAAGTTAGTTTTAATTTGTACTAAACTACAGAGCTTAAATTTTGTTTTTATTATACTAATGCAATCAAAATATATGACTATTTTGTTTTAGTATCGTTCGTGACTTAAGTAATTATTGATAATAGTTTTAATTATTTTTAGTACATTTTTAGACGAAATTGAATTTTTCTAACATTATTTTCGAATTAGAATTTTTTATTAAATACAAAGTAATGCAGCTTATAATACGCCCTAAATAGGATGAATAAAAGAAAAATAAAGTTGGTTATTAATCTATGTATTCCGAAAATATTTAATGTGAATTGAAATGTTAGATTTAGACAATGTAAAATATTAAGTTTATTTAAAAAAAATTATAATTGTCGAAAATAGTCAAATATTTTACTTTTAATTTTACTGATATGCTTATCATACAGATAAAGAGTATTTCGTCTACTACTTGCAGATTTCTTCAGTGTTTTGTACTCGACTAGTCGACTAGGAAAAACTAAAAGGAAAATATTCGACTATTTTCAACAATTATACAAAAATTTTATTTTAACGGTAGAAAACAAGTTTTTATAAAAACTAAAAAAATTTTTTTTTTTTTTATAATTGTCAAAATAAACAAAACTAATGTTTATTTTGATATCTGTTGACACAAATATCAGTTTAGTTGAGCATTACAATTTAGCACCAGCATGAACGCAGAAAATGACATAACGTAAAGTAGTCAATGTGCTATATTCCACAAAGAGTGCTAGCGCCATGGTTAGCATACGTTTCATACCTCTTTGCCTACAAATTAATTCTGTGAGGGAATTTTTGTAGACAAAGAGATATAAAATGTATGTTAACTATGGTGTTAGCACTCTTCGTGGAATATTTATTTTATTTATTTATTTAAATTTATCTCAAAAGAGCTAAAACATTTTTTTTTTTATATAGGCCAATTTTTTCAATATAGACCAATGCCCTATTATTTATGCAAAAATTCTGCGAAAGCACTTAGTACCGTTTATTATGAATTTCAAACATTACAAAAAAAAAAAAAAAAATAAAAAACAAATGTCAGCATAATAAATGGGTTTTTGAATAAAACTATAGTAAAATAAATAGTCTAAATATAAATACCCTATAGCGTCTTAATATTATGTAAAGAGGGGAAAAGTTTAAAGTTTTAACAATTTTATGAAGATGTATAAAATTCTATCTGGTCTCTGTAACTCTAATTTCATTTAAGTATATAACTATAATTGTTTAACATTAAAAATATAATTTATAACAACATTCTGAACTCCAAATTGTCCTCCAGATCTATTTACAGGAACATGGACAATAATATAATCTCATGAAAAATTCAATCTCATACAAATCCATTAATCGATTCATCAATCAATGAATTCAATTTAAATCTATATTATCAACTGAATCAACATTTCACTAATCGATCTTATAAATACATTCCCAACTAAAATGATTCACAATTATTTACAATGATTCATAATTGATTCAAAATTCATTGTCACAAAATAATAACAATTTAAAGCATCTTAAGATACATAATTTTTACACAATAACAATTTCTAACAATTTATTAAATAATAATAAAAGGTTGGTTTCAAACATACTACACATTATGTATGTGTGTATACATTTTTTCAAATTTGTAATTGAATTATGAATCACAACATAATAAAATCTCAAATTCAATTGAAATTCTTATGAATTTCATTACAGTCATTATAATCTATTAGAGGAGATCTTTAAAACAGAATTATTTTACCTATAAATATTATGATTAATATCTGAACAATTTTCTTCAATTATATTTGAGGTTTTTTTTTTATACCTTAACAATAAATTTTATTTTTTTTGTAATTCTATTGGATCTAAATTAAAAATTTAATTACATCTAGAATAGACTCTAACAATGACAAAAACAAAAAAAAAAAATAAACATCTGCTCCAACACGTCATTTAACACAAAATAAATAAAAAAATAATAATAATAGTAGTTAAAATTGGTCAATCAGACACCTCATTACGTTTCAGACCAAATAAAAATATTATTTTGCTACTAATTTAGTTATACACACTCTCACTAAAAATAAAACAAAACAAAAATGAAAAACGAAAACTAAATAAATAAAAACAATTTAAATTTTTTTTTACGTTTTATGAATGAAATTAAAAAGAATGAAAACAAATCTAAAAAAATAAAATAAAAACAAAATAACACAAAAAAAAAATATAAATATTTTTCCAACCGCCACCACTGATAAATGATCAGGTAACAATATTTATATAAGTTTAAGTAGCTATGTGTGTATACATTCGTATATAACATGATTTATATTAAAAAAGCACAAATTTTCATTATCAGACAATAACCTAACTAGTAACTAGTGGTATATGACTCGAACCGTGTGCCATTACCAAATTTGTTTTTTAAATTTTTTTTTTGTTTTGTTTTGTTCGCTACTCTTATAATTTTAACTCTGATTATTAAAACAAAAGTCAACTGTATTTAATTTGAATAAGAGTATGGTATAGTAATTTTTCTTGTTAGCTAATATTTTTTTTTTATCATTTTGTATTTTTGTCTATTATGAAATTTTAAATATATAGGGTGTCACATAAAAGTGATAAAAATATTGACTTATTTTTCTAACGGAACACTTGTCTATTAAATGCCAATTGTTATAGATAGAGTTTACATGACAATTATTTAAGACAGGTGTTAATAATTTTGAAGTATTACCAGCTGCTTTCATATTTATTTATTTATTGCTAAAAGAGATATTAGCTCATATAGAGTGTATTTACAGAGTAAATTATATAATAATAAGATAGCAATTGCATTAATCAACATATATAGCTAGAATTCAAGTATAGTTAATATAGTGCAAATATACAGAAATTATAAATTTGTGTAATTATGTATATAATAACAGCTATTTGGGTACCGTTATTACTACAGTTAATGAAATTCAGTCTTAAGTAATCGTTATCAAGAACACAATGTATTGACTTGTTCTAGTTACAAAATATATATTGAAAAACTGAATTAAGTTAGTAAAAAACCTTCATCAAACATGTGACATACAACCATCACTAGATATGTATGACATATAATCATCATCAGACATGTGACAGAATAGTGACATACAAAAACGAAATGTAGTTGATAACGCAAACAAAAAATATACTACTAAAAAATACTATATTAGGGTTTAAGTTCAATCTGTCAAAATATAATTTGTTAAAAATTCAGTATTATAATTATGACCAATAACCAGTGGCGGCTCGTCCTAAAGAACAAGTTGGGCATTGCCCGCCCAAATTTGGCTAAATTTTAAAAAAATGGTTTAAAACTTTTTAGATTCGGAAGCTCAGTATACGAGAAAACTCTTATGCAAATCATTTTTTGTACTATTTTTTGTTATTTATGTAAGTTTTCAAACGAATGGAAATACTTTTTTGTTACATTTTAGCTAGCCCGTTCAGAATTTTACAGCACGATCCACTACTGTATATAACTCTATTCACATATCAAACTATACCACACATGCTCCACTTCATAACGTAAAAAATATTCAGTCGCAATCACCGCAAAGGTTCAGAAGGGTCTATCCTTTTCAAACCATAATAATTCGTAAAAGAAGCATATTTACTTTAAGTACGTACTTTCGTCGGTAAAAAAGGGGAAACTGGAATTATATTTTTCAGCTTAAGTGAATTCTATAGGTGATGTCATCAAGTGATGATGGTGTTTATATGTCTTGTTGTCTGTTGTAGTAAACATCTTCTAATAATGGTGAAATAACCGAAATCGAACAAAATATTAAATAACATTAGTGAATGATATCTAGTGTCTAATCCTTATTTTTAAAAACATTTAGAGCCTACAGAATTTTCTATAAAATAAATTATCTATTTATACACATATATAGAGTTACTTTACATGTTCATTCATTCATTCTATGTACATTTACTTCGTATATGAATATGAAGTGAAGATTTTTTATTGAGAAGACATTTTTTCAATTTTGTCGTAGATTTGACCGTTCAACTCTAGTCATGTGAAATTCTAATACTTACTAAAAACATACCATTTGAATTAAAATAATAAATTTAACTTGTGTTGTGACCAGTCCAGTATTTCAGTAACAGAATCGGTCTTGACAAAATTGTTTAAGTGATAATTAAAAAAAAAAACAAAACAGTTACACAAGATTTAAACGATTAAAAATCTCTAATCGTGAGGGATTCTAACACACTAAAATCATCAATTGCAATAAAATAGTATTTGTAGTTGTTTTTGATTCATTACAACTATTCAATTTAGCTGCGTAATCTCAAATGCTTAGAGTTTTTTTTTTTACCAAAAATTGGACGAACACAAAACTCATAGTTTTGGCATACCTCAAATGCGTGGTTCTTTTAATGTTTGTCATTTTTTCCATTAACAATATTCCAAAAAAATTTCATTAATCTTATTATAAGTATAACAGTTCTAGATGCTTAAGATCTACCATCAATTTTATCTTCTACTTTTTAGGGGGATAGCTTGGTTTCGGTAAAATTTGTTTTTTTTTATATTTAACCATATAATTGACGTACGTCCGTCTATTTAAATTTTGAGGTCATATTTTGCTCATGATTTAATTTTCAGTGTTTCCTTTATCGAATGCTCAGAGCTATGTGGTCATGATCAGTATTGCACAGCTAAAAAGAGCATTACAATTATAATTGTTATAAAATTTTGCGTTCACAGTTATAAATTTTGTGGAACACATTTATAAAATATATATATAAAAAAGCCATATACTATATATACTTATATATCTATTTTTTATGTAATAACAATTATGTTATACATGGTTACAGTGATTTATTCACAATCTATATAATGTACATAGTAATAAATAAATAAAATAAAAAAAAAATTACAATCATTTAAAATGTTTATGTCACATTTTCGAAACACCCTGTACTATTAATACTATGAAATAGTAGTTTTTAGTTAGTTAGTAAATTTGTTTATTTATTTAATTTTTCTTTACTTTACGATTTGTTTATATATTTAATTTAACTTGTATACAATTTTTCTAACTAACCAAGTTTAAAAAAAGTTAAATTATAAAAAAATTTTGTTGTTCCAGTTTTTTGTTTTTTTTTTTTTTTTTTTTTTGGTAAAAGTTCTTTAGGTCAAATTTAAGTTACTTTAGAAGAATTTTAAATAGAAATATTTTCTTTTTTTAATTCAAACAATGTACTAGTGTCATGTGTATATGCTAAGACTTATATGTATAGCCATCAGTATATGAACACATGAAAGTAATTACCGCGTGACAGCATATCACGATTGTTATTGATTTTTTTTTTGTTTTTAGATTTTCTATATTGAGTTCAGTTATAGTTGATTTAATAATAATAGTTAGAATAATTTGATATTGTAATTAAAATATGTTACTTGTTGGTCTTTGATTGTTGGTTGAAAAGAAAAGTACAATAGAATTTAATTGTTTTTATAATGTTTATCTAAATTAGGATTGTTAAATGGTAAGAAGAGAAGGGCTAATAAATTTAGGAAAACAAAACAATAATGCTCTTACTGTTCAACCTAAATAAGAGCGTACGACGTATGGCGTATAGATATTGACATATAAACACATGTAAATTAAGAAAATCTCTATACATAATACCCACAAACGCATGTAAATTCTACACGCCATACGTCGTACGCTTTTATTTAGGTTGAGCAGTTACAGAGAAGAAAATACAATTTTTACAAAATTTGCTTCTAGTTGAGAGATGTGGTGCAACAATTTGGTATTTTTCTTAATATTAATAACTGTTTGTTTGCCTATGGGGAGGAGCTTAACGAAATTTTCAAAATACTGTTTTATTTCCAGAATATTTACATTAATTATTTTTATGCGTAACTGCTGCTGTATATACGAAACGGGGTATCTCCTTTTTACACAATTTTTATGAAATTTAGAAAAAATGGAAGATTTTTAAAAACAAGATTTTGAGCCCGACCCTTGCATATGATATAACTACTCTGATTTTATATTTAACGCAAAGGGCTAGTTTTCAAATTCGTTCATTCTATTCTATATTAGTATAATACTCTATAAAAGTTTTAATTTTACCAATTTGCTTATCATTATTAAAATAAAAATGGAACTACTACAAAATCGAAGTTATTCTACAATAGATTTATATATATATAGTTTTTATTGATTAAAATACATATTTAAATTAATTGATACTAGTATTCAAGTTTGATAACAAATCCTACTCAATTTCATTATGAATTGTTTTTCATCATTTAAATTTATTCTAGCCACCATATTTATCTTAGACAACAACCTTATATAAAATAATTTATTAAAAAAAAAATTAAAATTAAATTTAAATTCAATTCTGGCGATGGATATGTGGAGGCAAATTAATAAATTAAAATTGTTGTATGTTAAAATAAAAAAATGGAGTGAAATTTGAAATTGAAATTCTAATTGAAAATTAAAAAACTTTGAAACAATATTTTGTTTCGCTACGTTTGCTTTTAAATATATGGTTTGTCAATAGAAGTGATACAATTTAAGATGATTAAACTGGCAACACTGCGTATTATTTTTTTGACATTTATTATGGCATTTGTGTTCAGTAGGTTAAGTCATTCAATCATGGAAAGATACCCTGGTTTGGGTTCTCATCTTTATAAAAAAATTTAACTGGTTCAAGAACTGAAACCATTACACGTCCATATCCGTCGTTTATTTTCTGATTTTGTTCTTGAATAACTTTTATCGAATTTTATTGAATTTTTACTGATGATTTTCACTGATGCTTGCTAATTTTTATAAATTAACAAGCATTATTTAACTGATGCTTGCTATTAATTTATAAACTGCTATGTAAACAAACATAATTGCAGAATTTGGTGTGTGTGAATTTATGCTGGTGAAGTGATTGGTCCATATTTCTTTGAAGAAAATTGTCGAAGAATAACTACAGTCACTGGAGAACGATACAGAACAATGTTAAATGCATTTTTTTTCCTGCTATTGTTGAGAACAATCTGCATGATACGTGGTTTCAAGAAGACGGTGCCACATGTCACACTACCACCTGAACAATCGATTTATTGAAAACAAACATGAATTTGATGATGAAATTATTTCAAGAAATGGTCCAGTTAATTATCTTCCCAGATCGTGTGATTTAACAACTTGTGATTTCTTAATTTGGGGAATATTTTTAGTCACAAATTAATGCTGATAATCCAACAGCAATTGAACAATTAAAATTCAACATTGGGCGTGCTATTGATGAAATACAGCCAAATTTATGTGAAAAAGTGATGTAAAATTGGGGTGGCAGAATGCAGTACGTACGGAGAAATCGTGGTGGTCATTTGTATGATGTTATTTTCCATACATAATGGCATAATGTATCCTTTCAAATATTTTGTGTCTCACTGAAGAGTTTATAATTTTTAAATTGTATCATCCGAAATGAAAAACCCTTTATCTATTATTTAAAAGAATAATAATGAAAATCGGTTGTGAAATGATTCAGATATTTGTACCGTACTTTTTGCTGACTTAAGACAGCTTAATGTCATTATAATTATACCTTAAAAGTATGTTAATATATATTTAGTATAATTGTATAACAAATATGATGTAGTTATAGTATTATAATATAATAATAATAATAATAATAAGCAGTTCTAATCTAAGCTCCATATGTTTATATTATGTTAGTGAGTATACACTGTACAAACATAAAGCTAAATAAAATTAATTTTAAATTTAAAAAACTTTTAAGCCCTCCATAATTTCTTAATAACTATACAAATAGATTTCCTTTCAGTACAATTTATTTTTTTGTTCATTTTGACTCCAACTATCATTCAGTATACGATTGATAATTGAAATCGGAACACCCTGTATTAGTTAAAAAAATCTGTTATTAGCACCCTGTATAAATTAATATAGAACTACACTTAGTACATGCTATTTTAATATAAATTCCCTTTCAGTATACATTTTTTTTCATTTTGACCCCAACTATCATTCAGTATGTGATTGATAATTGAATACGAACACACCCTGTATCAGTTAATGAAATATGTTAATGACACCCTGTACAAATTAGTATAAAACTACATTTAGTACAAGCTATTTTAATAATTCTAATCCTAAAATTTTAATAATAATATGACGTATTTATTGAAAACCTTGAATTACCGGTTAAGGATACTAAGGTACATTATTGTTTGAATAGTGAAATAGAGGGATGTAAAGTGAGCGAATTAAAATTAAATAATAATTAATAACTTTTCTCTAGCAATTTATCAACCTATATCTTAAATCCAATACATTTCAATTCGTACCCTACCATATACCCATACTATTGCCCTTGAATAATTCTTCTTCATCTTCACGAATTTAGTTCTAAAAAACCGATATTAGAAAATTTAGAACTTTAATAGAATCTATTATAGAAAATAGTGTTTTATATTGTATGGGGTGGGGGGTAAAATTTTTCTTTTATACATATTTATATGTAAGTAAGTCGAGGACAAAATTAACTGTATTATATTATATACTACAGGTATTTTAGAGGTACGCAATGTTAAGTCAATAATATATTGAACATACTTTTTTTATGTTATTGTTTTTTTTTTTTTTTTTTTTTTTTTATTTTTTTATACAGTCAATAATATTTGTCTTTGTTTTAATTTTTCTAATATTATAGCAACAACCATGTGTTAAGTTGTATATATGTATATTATATATTATGTTGAATATGTTGGTATATAAAATATATACAATTTATAAAACATTTTTATGTTTTCATCATAATTTTCATGACGCACTGTACAACAAAATATTATTTTTGTATTTTTTTTTTAGTATTTATGATTTGTGTAATGAATTTTAAATTTTAGTAGTAATAGAAATTCCATAAGAGATAGTTTAACTATACTAAATTATTTAAATATACGTGCGTTATGTTATGCATGTGAATAAAATATAGTGGCGCTAAAAAGGAAAATTTATTTTTATAAAAGGTGTGATAACAAAATACCGAAAAAAAATATATAGCTATATATAAAATTATAGTTAAAGAAAAAAAGCGCGTAAAAAAGTTTAAAAAATAATAATAATAATATGTATAAACAATTTCATATCATTTAAATTTTCTTTTTTTGTGTTGTGATTGTTTTTTTAATTATTATTTTATTAAAAAATGTATATGAAATGAATATGTATTTTTTGTTTTGTGGTTTTTTTTTTGTATTCAGAAATTTTTTTAGCATAATTTGAATAATTTTTTATAAATATAAAATCATAAAAAAATAAAAATTGAATTTTTTTGTCGTTAGTTAATAATATTATAAATAAATATTTTATTTGTTTAATTAAAAACAGATGTACTAAATGTGTGTGAATCGGTTTTTGTTACATTGTCATTGAGAATGTTTTTAGTAAATTAAAACCTTAAAACAAAAAAGGCTTAAATATAAATTAATGAAAAAAAAAAAAAAAAACGTTTTAACGGCGCTAAAGCCAAAATTGTACTATATAGTATTTTATTATTATTTTTTTAATGTTCTGCTGCAATAACAAGATTAGTAATAATAAATGATATTATCATATTCAAATATGGGACTATCAATTTTAATATAGTTAGTAGCGAATGAAGTATGAGTGTAGGAGTGATTTTAAACGTTTTTACTAACTTTTTAGTACTTTATTTGTTTAATACCAATTGATTAGTTAATAATTCATGCGTTTGAGGGGTTTAATCGCTTAAGAAATTTATATTGTTTTGATTGTTTAAAATTCAATGTGAAAATATGTGAAAATTGTTGCGAAAGCAGTAATATTAAGCGACTGCTATAAAGCGAATATGTACGTAAATATTGCTCTGTTAAATGATATTTCGTATTAAATCTCTGCTATTTTCGCAGAATAATAAAATTCTGCAGAATTAAATATACAAAGATGTCAAAAATTTAATCAATCAAAATTTTGTCAGCTTCAGAGTTTTTCTGAAGATCTTAAATTGATTGGTTTTCAAATTTGCAGTATTTAGACCAGTAAAAAAAAAATAAAATGAAAAATTGTATGAAATTAAGTAAAAAATAAATTAAAAGGGTGTACACATTTTAAAAATGAAAATTAAATTAAGGCAAACTCGTCGAATTCTGTACGACGTCTGTGAACTCTGAACTGACTCAAAAACAATATCAGCAGGGAAACTCGACATCGATTAGTTCAAACGACCAAACTAGTGTGAAAATATCCCAATGTGAAAGATAAATATCTCCAGCCAGTGATTGACATTTACTGTTCTTGTCGTATAGGTATTGAGTTTTCATAAGAAATAAAATCATATCATTTTATCTCTCTCTTTAGAGTCAACAAAATATTATCACACTTAAAATGTTTACCAATGAAATATATATAAATGCATGAATGCGTGCATGCCAAGTCAGTTTCTGTGTAAAGCCCTTAAATTGATTAATTTTTAAAAAAAATATACAATTAACCTTTGAGTACAGCAGTGTTAATTGCCTACTTATTCAATAGTTCCAAATTTATACATCATAAATTTAAAAAAATGGCATATAGAACAAAATAGATTCATCAGTCTCTAGAATATAGATCTAATTTATTTATATAAGTATAATATGATACTGTTATTATAGTTATACAATATTTATTTAATATTTTGTGTATTCAATTGATTGAACATATATTTAAAAGTAAATACAAAATACATACTCGTATGTATAACAAAAATAAAAATTAGAAAAACAAAATATTTTTAAAAGTTATTACAAAAACAGTACATATTCATTTGTTGTTGTTTGGTTATTTCCACAGTTTTTTTTTTTTACTAAAAAATATCAAAATAAATAGTTACTAATAATTAGCATCAATTAAAATTATTGTTATTTAATTTATGTGAAAGTTACGTTTTCTCATTATTGTTAACAAAAAAAAAAAACATCAAAAATGCATAAGTAGCATCTTTTGTCATTGATATGCCCATATGCATTATAGTAGATTATAGTATTTTATATCTGTTGTTTGACAAAAGGAAAGAGAAATTTTTATAAAAAAAATAATGGGTCGTATGGGCTGAACCATGCTCGACCCATATGGGTATGATTGAAAACACGTGATAAATTTGATATTTCATCCTCGAGGTATGCAATTTCAATTGCATTCATAAAGATATCGAAATTAGAATGTTTATTACAATATACGGTATATGTTTGTACGTTGGCGTATTCTATCAGTTCAGTCCAATATTGTTAGTATTTAGGAAAAAAATTCTTAATTTAGTTTTAAAACTTTTAGAATGATTTTTTTTAATAATCGGATAATTACAGTTCTTACTGAGTATGTATAAAAATTATTTTAGTAAAAATCAAATTTCTGAATTGTATATGAAATAAATATTGATTGAATAATCTAATAACGGCTATTAACTATAAAATATTGTTACAAAAATATAAATTGTTAGTAATTAAAATTTTTTGTAAAAAATTATCTCACTCGTGAATCAAAAATATCCCCATTTAAAATTTAGATTGTAAGGGGTATGATTAAATGTATGATTATGATGGATTTTCGAAGTTTAGTGTGAACGGGTACATAATATGAATTATGTATAGATATAGATAGATATAATGGAAATTAATTATATGGAGTATAATTATTAATCCTGAGAATATAATTATTAACACTGTATAATTGATTAGGCGATTAGAAACGCACTTAATTTATTGTACAATTTTCATTTTGAAAATTTAAAATTTTTCTTCAAAATTAAATATTGATTTTTTTGTACTGCTTGCTATATTTTGAAACAATTTAAATAACAACAAAAACATATGAAGATTTCCGGTTGTTAAAATTTTTAATATGTTTTTTAATTACTTATGAAAAAAAAATGAATCAAAAAATTGAAAAAAAATATATTCTAATATTTACTAGAAAATAAATTTGATTATTCAACAGTAGCAATTTCAAAAAAATTACAATTCAGATGAGTTAACCTTTTTTTTTTGTTAGAAAAATTTTATTTAAAATTTAGAAAATATCAAAGCTTTTGAAATTATTTGAAGAAACATAAAATATGAATCATTTGATAATTATTGTTATTATTTTTTTTTTTGTGTGAAAATTATAATGGAATCAATTATGCTCTTGTTTTTTTATTCTCACGCTCTGTTCTGATCTCTTATGAAGATTCGAGTAATCCTATCACAATTTTATAAAATTTTATGCTGGAATTTTTATTTTCTGGGTTGTAGTAAAAAATATAGGTCCTGTGATAAAAATTCTATTTAATCTATACAATTATGATTCCCCTTTAAATTCAAGTAAAAATTTTACTTTGATTGGTTTTACACAACCTGAATGAAATACATTTTAAACAGTGCACTTGGTAGTTTTTTATTACACAACTAAACAAGAGCTATGGATTGATACTTTTGGGTTTTAAATCGAAATATAAATTGTTATATACATTACATCATACAATCGTGTAAGATAAGCCTGAAAGGATTAAAATATTTTAAATATTAGCAGAAAATATTCATGTTGAAATATGGCAGAAAATATTACACTACTCTATTACACTGTTAAGGCATTTAATACATGTAATGTTTCCGATTGTACCGTTATAATGTGCATATAACAGTAATTCTAACACTATGTATAAAAACTGTTATACAATAACTGTTTCTATAAATTGCCAATTTTTTTTATGTAATTTTTTCACTCTCTGAATTTTACAACTGAAAATTGTGCATAATAAATATTTCAACGATATAACAACTATGGATTTTATATACATAATATGATAATATCATTTCTAATATGTATTTAAATAAATAAAGTTTATAGATTACATATTAATATTATAATTTACTTAAAAAAATATTAATTATATTGAAATTTAATTTATATATATATTAATTAAAATATGGAGTACTAAATCTATTTATATACTAAATAAAATTTAATATATACTATGTAAAATATTATGATACTATTTATTATATTAAAAATCAAATTTATCATAAATTTCATTAATTGTTGTTATTTTTTTTTTTATTCATTTTAAAGCTATCATATTATAAATTATCATTAAAATTTTAATGCTGGTATTGGATTTATTTTGTATATTTAAATATGCATTATTTACGTGGAATAGGTATATTTGAAAAATAAATATGAAAAAAAAAAGAAATTAAATAATTAACAAATTTATATTTTTAAAATTATTAAATTTAAATTTTATGTAAATTATTAATCATATATAAGTAATTTTTAACATTTTCAATTCAATTATGTACAAATTGAATTAAAGTGTAATCAAGAATTTTGTATCAATTTATATTTTTTGTTTTAATTAACATCCACTTTTTAAATTAAATGAAGTATGTAATTGTTTGTGTTTTGTTTTTTTTTTTTGGTAAAAACAAATTTGCATGTCTAATTTTTTAATAAACAAAAGTTCATGTAAGTGGATTTAATTACTTTAAAATTGTGTGATTATTTTATTTTCTTAATAATTAATTTGAAGTCATGTAAATTGTATATAATGTATTTTAATTTTTCACTATATTAATATAATTGTTATTGACATGTCGTCGAGTATATATATGCATTATTAACATACATAATTATTATCGTTTGATATAATATGTACGAAAACAATGAATGTTCAAAATTTAAATTTTGAGAAATATGGATTTTAAAATTTCTGGTTCTAAAGCATTTGGTTATTTTTAGAATATATTAATACAAATTAATAATATATACAGATAAATGATAAAAACTGACAACTTTTTCAATAAATTTTCCTTTAAGATAGGAACCCCACGGTAAATTTTTTTACGAATTGAAATAAACATGCCGATAAGGTTTTTATGTACACAGTATATTTGATGACAAATTAATAATATCATTTGGAAAAATGGTTGTAAATTGCATACTTTAGCGGTAAACATATAGAAGGGCAAATCTTGGGGTTCCAATCTCATTTTCTGATAGAAACACATTTTATTTGTTTTGCTTGATTAATCTGTATATTATTAATTTGTGTATTATGCTTATACGATTTGTATATTATTAAACATTTACTGTCCAGAATATATACATATGCACATATTATTTTTTTATTTTTTTTAAAAAATGATGCGTATGACATGTTCAAAACGCATGTAAATAACGCATTTAAATAAATATAAAGAAAATTATGCACATATATATTCTACACGAGCTTCTTAGCTCATTTTAAGAAATTCAATAAATAAAAAAAAAATTAACAAGATTTAGTAAACATTTTACATTTGACTAATGAGCCACAACATACAATAATTATTACTATTTATAATGTAGGCTGTGATTGAACAGAATTTAGTAAAATTACAATTAATTTCAAAATCATTGTTTTGCGTATACCCGATGATAATATTTTTCTTAATTAATGTTTGTAGTATCACCAAAATATTGTTAAAGCATCAAATTAAAATTTTTTAATAACAATTTAATTTAATTTTTAATAAATTTAATTTCAATTTTGTTTTTTTTTTTCAAATTCAATAAACCATACTACTAACTGCAAAATTAATTATTAAAAAAAAAAAAATTAAATAATTAATTAATTTGAAATATTTTTTTAATCATAGAAATTACTCGAGTCACAATGAAAGAGGAAATCGAAACAACTTATGTTAATAAAAAAGTTTTATTTACAACATTATCCTTAAAGGTCCTAGAATTGGTAATTTAAATAATATCATTAAATTTAATGTGTGTTAACAATTTCTATTTTCAATTTAGTTATTAATAATATGCTGTATTGCAATTATTGATGATCCAGCTAATCATCAGCCATTAAGTAATAGACCACTTATGGAAAATAGGACAGTACAATTATGTTATGCAACATTTGGTGGATTTTTAATTTATACTGCAATTTATCTAATAATTAGATTGTTACAAGAAAAGTAATTTAAATGTTATATAATTTGTATTACAATTGCTGTGGTTATTTATAAGGTCAGAGGCATAGACAAAAAAAAAAAATTTTAAAATATTTTTGTTTATTTTCAATAATTTCTATGCCTTTATAAATACCCTACAGTATTTTAATAATTGAAAATTTTTAATATTAATTTGTTTATTATTTTTTTATTTTCAGTCCTGGATGGAAAACTTCATCTTTCTGGTCATTAGTTGGATTTGTATTATTTTTAGCATGTGCTATAGCAGTTTTAAGAGATTATACATCTACTAAAGAAAAATATTATTGGCATCCACAAACTCAAAGGTATATTTTTTTTCTATATACTCTAATAATATAGTTATTATGTGTTAATTAATTGATTGTTCAATATTTACTAATTTATTTTGTAGATAAATGAATACGTAATTTATTTTATTATAATTTTCACACAATTGCAAAGTTGAATTTTTGAACTCGAGTGTGAATTTAAAAAAAAAAAAAAAAATAGTAATAAACATACTTATTTTCAATAAAATTTTGTTTTGAGTAAATTTAATTTTTAAAATAAATTAAATGTAATAATTTTTATGAATGAAAATTATTGTTTAATGTTTTTCTTAAATAATTTTTTTTTTTATTTTAATTACAATGATTATTAAATTTTATAGATAATATTTTTGTATTCATTGGTTATAATAATTAATTGTAATAAATATAAATAATAGGCTTAATCAACTTAAATAATTGTTAAAAATAGACGAATAGTAAATTTACCTTTATATTTTAAAGGCCTATATCTCGAAAGGGAAAAGGGTCTGTAGAAATAAATAGATGAATATTTTCAACAATTATACAAAAATTTTACTCTAACGCTGCAAAAACAAATTTTTACAAGAACTATTTTTAACTTCTATTATTAAGAATAATAATTGTAAATAATAATTATTTTATTTTTGTTTTAGATTGGATTTCGTTTGTGTTACTGGTGCAATATCAGCGGCAGTATCTTTACTATATTTAATTGATTTACTTACAACAGTTCGTTTTGGTATGAAAGGAGATATTGATTAAATGAATTTAATTTAATCCAAATAACAAAAAAACAAAAACAAAACAAAATATATATATATATATATATATATATTTTTTTAACATTTATCATCAAAATGCAGTTAATTTTATTTTTAAATTTAAGAGTATTATATTTCATTAAGAATAATTTTTAAATAAATAAAAAAAATAATAAAAATATAAATTAAGTTAAATTTAATAAATAAATGAATATTGTAGTACAACACTAATCATTACCACCAAAAACCAAATGAAAAGTTTTAGTCTTAAAAATTTATTAAAAAAAAAAAAAAATACAAATAAAAGAACTTCACTCTATTTAATAATTTTTAATAAAAATTTAATAATAAAGAAAATAATAATTATCAAATAATTAAAGTTAAATTTTAATGGTGTTATTATTAATTAATTATGTATGAATAATTTAAATTAATGTGTTAATTAATTTACAAATAAATTATATTTTTAATTGTTTTTATTGTGTTTTATTTTATTTATAGAATTTTTATTTATCGAATATTATTCAGTTCAATACTACCAATTCATATTAAAATAGATCAAACATTTTTATAGATCAAATTTTTCTTTATT
This sequence comes from Argyra leucocephala, assembly GCA_963942445.1. NCBI lineage: Eukaryota > Metazoa > Arthropoda > Insecta > Diptera > Dolichopodidae > Argyra > Argyra leucocephala. The sequence continues at coordinate 11,876,298 of OZ012679.1, read as the reverse complement.
TACTATAATCAAAATTCTAAAAATAGTTAGTTCTAGTTACCAGGATTATCGGCTTATATAGTTCTAAAATTTAGTTGATTCATACAATAATAACGATTAGGTTGTTAAATCGAGAAATCGTGTACTTGTTAAGTAATTGGTTACTGACCAGAGTTTAGTAAACATTTGACTCCACAACATACAATAATTACTATTTTCAATATAGGCAGAATTTAGTAAATTTAATAATAACAGAATTTATAAAAATTAAACAGAATTTAGGCAATAAAACAGAATTTAGTAAAATTAAATATAACTTATAGATTTTAAATTTTATGTTGGCACAAAGTTTTCTATTTTTTAATTACATGCATTCTAATTAAATTAAGTATAAACCAGAATTGAAACAGTACAAATTAATAAAATTAAGTGGAGTTACTTAACGTGTATTGAAGTGTAAACTTGAATTTAATGTTATTAACCATTCAAACAATTTATTAAATATATAGACATCGTTGTTATGCAAAAACTGATTACAGTGTTTTTTTGCAAAATAAAGTTTACAAATCAGGTTAGTAAATTTTTTTTTTAAAAAAAAATTGGGTAGAAAATGATTACAAAGTAATTATTAGCATTTAATAATTTTTAAACTAATAAACTTGGTACTAAGGAAGTTTTTATATTTAATCTTTGGACTATCGATATTTGTGTACCCATACTAAACTAATTTTTGAAAAATATTAAATTAAAAAAAAAAAAAATATTAACGTTCATCATATCACTTTTTTTCCACAATTTATATATATACAAAAAATATTAATTGAGTCAATGATAAAAAAAAAATATTTAAAATATTCTGTTAGTTAGTAAAGGTGGAGTTAATGGTACAATTAGCTTTTAGATCTATAAAATTAGATCTATTCAAAAACCCAGTTTTACGATGGACCCATTTTTTGGATCCAAAAACATTTGAATAATTAATAATAAAAATATTTTGGTGTAGAAATTCTCTTAGGTCATTTAGTTAGATCATATTCGCCTAGATATATTGTATTTTGATCTTTTTTGGTTTATAATCAATATTGAATAACTTAAGTTTTTTTATTTGCGTCATACTATTTTTATAAGTATTCTTTTTTTTTACACTAATATTCAACGAAAGTAGTTTTTTTTCTTTCGATTTCTAATAAATTGCGCAAAATTGATTTTAACTTGATATACAATCTTAACAATTTGTTGTATTGTTTATTCATTTTATACGATTCACTTTTTTTTTAATATCAAATTTTGACTTGTAAAAATTTAATTCAGTATATAAAAATTTTAACACTGACCTGACTTGATTTCTCTCCAAATACATTATCAAAATAATAACATTTTGGAGGTCCAGGTGTATTCGGTTTATGTACAATTATTGATCTTGTAATTATATCACATTTTACAATATTTTCGCTATTAGAATCTTCTTCAATTTTATCTAATGGTCGAACACGAACAACAACTCGCACATTTTCTATTTCTTCGGCCTAAAAATAAAATTAAATAAAGTGCTTATTTATCCATTTCTATATACATATATATATATATAATATATTTTAATTCGTTACGCCCAGCCATTAAAATAAAAAAATTTTAAAAACTTGTGCAAAATATTTCTTATGGTACTTAATGATTTTTTCAATATAACTTACCGTTAAACTTTCAGCCATTACTGAAGTAATCTTTAGCAATTCTTAAATTAATTCAAATTATTTCAATACTTTCATATTTATTAAATATTTAAACAAATAAAAATTCACTTTAATTAAAATTTTACATAAAATTAATTCGAAAAATCACAAAATTTTCGATTTGTGATTGTCACTTATGTCATGGAAACCAAATTTTACATATGATGAAAAAGTAATGTCAAAGAATTATAATTATGTTTAATAAAAATTTCCTAAAGATGTCGCATGATAAAATAAATGGTATAAGAATTTTGGAATACAATTTTTTCTAATGAGATGAGTGTTTTGTATGACAAATATTCAAAATAAAATTCTAATTAGAATGTACTAATTTATGTTAGAATTTTAATTAGACTTTACCAATTTGAAATTTGCTCGTCTTATGAAATTGGGCAACTCGAAATGTTTGGAATTTCTAATTCTAATTGAAAAATATTTGAATCAAAATTAAAGATTTGGCAAAGATTGTTAATTTGGCGTCTAGGGAATTAGTATTATAAATAGTCTTTTATTAGGCATACACCCCTAATAAGTAATTTTTCTTTTAATTATTACATTATCTTATTAGGTTAAACGTATAATATCTACATATTTTTGATGTTTAAAAAAATATGAAAAATAAATGTAGTGATATGAAATTATTATTCATATTTAAAAATAATTATTTGTTTTAACAATAAATTATCTTACATACCAAATAGAAAGTTTGTTTTAGAAAAAAAAATACTAAAGGGAAATTTTATGTGAACATGGTTAAAAAAATTTATATTATAATTACAGCCCTTAATTAAATTAAACTAAACGTCAATTCTAAAAGTCAATAAAACAAGTCAAAAAGGCTAGGCTACATAAAATAAAAAGAAAAATTATTTATATTCAATTAGATTTTTAAAATTTTTTTATTATCCTTAAAAATAATTAATAAAAGTATTACTAGCATATAAGCAATATTTAAAGATGTAAGTAAAAATTAAAATAAAATATATGTATTTATTATAACAGAATTAAAGAAAAAAAAAAAAAAACAAATAGGGCATGTTAAAATTACTAGCATCCATTTCCTTTGTATGACGTTGTTTTTATATATAAAAAAAAATTTTTTTTTTTTCTTACTTTCATTTAATTATATCTACATTTATTAATTAGACATAAGCCCAGTTAATTTAGAAATGTTTTTGCGGACATGAATGGCTTTAATGGTCCGCGTGTTGTTACTATACATAAAAGTGAAACTGGATTCGGATTTAATGTCAGAGGTCAAATATCCGAGGGTGGACAACTACGAAGCATAAATGGAGAATTATACGCCCCTTTACAACATGTAAGTGCTGTTTTAGAAAATGGTGCAGCTGAACGTGCTGGTATTAAAAAAGGTGATCGAATATTAGAAGTAAATAATGTGAATGTTGAAGGTGCAACACATAAACAAGTTGTTGATTTAATTAAATCTGGTGGAGATTGTTTAACATTAACTGTTATATCGGTAACACCACAAGAAGCTGAAAGACTTGAACCACAAGAAGATCATAGTAGTCATTCTTGTCTTGATTATTCTGAAAAAAGATCATTACCAATTAGCATTCCAGATTATAGCATTACTGATAGAAATGGTGAAAGATATGTTGTATTTAATATACATATGGCTGGTAGACAATTATGTTCAAGAAGATATCGTGAATTTTCAAATTTACATTCAATATTAAAAAAAGAATTTGTTGGTTTTAATTTTCCTAAATTACCTGGTAAATGGCCATTTCAATTAAATGATCAACAATTGGATGCTAGACGTCGTGGTCTTGAACAATATTTAGAAAAAGTATGTGCTGTACGTATTATTGCTGAAAGTGATGCTGTACAAGAATTTTTAACTGATTCAGAAGATGATATACAAACATCACCAGTTGATATTAAAGTTATGTTACCAGATCGTGAAGTTGTATCAATATCAGTTAAAAAATCATCAAATGCTGAAATTGTATGGAATGTTTTAGTTCAAAAAGCAAATTTAACATCATTTACACAACAATATTTTTATCTATTTGAAATAGTTGAATATAATTTTGAAAGAAAATTACAATCTCATGAAATACCACATCAAATTTATGTACAAAATTATAGTACAGCATCCAGTACATGCTTATGTGTTAGACGTTGGTTATTTACAATTACAAAAGAATTAACATTACCTGATGATGAACAAGCAATTAAATTTATATTTTATCAAGCTATTGACGAAGTAAATCGTGGTAATATACAAGCAGATGGTAGATTATATGAATTAAAAGCATTACAGGATGCTAAAAAAGCAGTTGATTATTTAAAATTAGCTAGAACATTACCTGGTTATGGTGATGTTGTATTTCCACATTGTTCATGCGATAGCCGTAAAGGTGGTCATGTTGTACCATCTGTTGGTATTAATAGTTTTAAATTACATGCATGCCGTGAAGATGGTACACTTGAATCATTAATGGTTGAATTAATATGGGATTCAATTACAAAATGGGAAAGCGATGAAGAATCAATGGCATTCTGTTTTCAATATAATCGTAGTGATAAATCTGCAAAATGGGTTAAAGTTTATACGCCATATCACTCGTTTCTATCAGATTGTTTTGATAGAATTATGGAAGAAAAAAAATGGGGTTTAACTGCTGCCAGCGAGTGAAATATTAATTATATATTTACTTATTTTAGATATAATATGACAATGTGTTTTATTTATGCAATTATTATTAAATAATATATAATATTATATAAAAAAAGAAAAAGAAAAAGAAAAAATAAAACTTTTACGAATGATTATTATTACTACTATTACTATATTTAAACGTTGAACAAGAAATGTATTGTAATATATGACATTTAATAGATTAAAAAAAAAAAAAAAAAAAAATTAAAATTAACAATATAAAAAAAAAAAAAAACAAAAATTAAATAATTTAAATTAAAAGAAAAAAATTTCACAAAATTGATAAAAATTTGAAAAAAAAAAAAAAACAAAAAGTATAAATTTAAAATTTAATGTAATAATGTAATTTCATTATTATTCCTAAGTAATTATTAACGATTGTATAGTAGGCGAAATGAAAATAAATAAAATTACAAAAAAGTCCGAAAAATTTAATTCTTAATAAATTAATTTTATATGAATATATATTTTTAATCACTTTTTTTTTATAGCATTAACTCTTAATTACTATTTTTTTTTTTTATATAAAAATATTTACCCTTTTTATTAAAGATCATCAGCCATTTAAAGAATAGGAATAATTTTTATGTAAATAGCGTTTTTTTTTTTTTTTTTTTTTTAATCGGTTCCAGGGAATTTTTATATCATTTTGTTTTCTTCTTAAGTTTTTGATTTTTTGTTATGTTTGTTTTCATTTTATTTCGTTGTTTTTGTTTTTTATTGTTTCACTCACTTAAAAAAAAAAAATCAAAAAAAAAAAAAAAACCAAGCACTTTCTAGAATTCTAATTATTTTAAGTTAAAATTTTTTTAGTTTACTTGAATGGATGAGGAAATCGATCATCGTTTAAGAAGATGGCAAGCTCAAGCAATTGAAGAATGCGGTATTGAAAATGTTATAAATCAAGGCTTGGAAACTTATCGTATTGTAAATGAAGCTTTAAGCTTTGAAAATTCTGCTATAACTATGGCAATAAATTCACATGGATTACGTCAAGGATTAAGAGGTATTAATCATAGTGTAGATTCATCACCAATAACAAATAATCGTTTATCACAATCGTCAATTGAAAATAATAATAATAATAATATTAATAATAATATTATTAATAATGGTAATACAAATAGTATTATTAGTAGAAGTAGTAGAAATTTTATTGATCAAGCTATTGGAGTTGCAATCGAAAGAGATGGTTTAGGTTTAATGAATGATGATGATAATGATTTGGATATCTGACGTATACAGCATAGAGATAAGTTTTTTTTATCTTTATATTTTAATTTTTATGTTTTTTTTTTTTTTTAAGTTTTTGTAATAATTTCTATGATATTAATTAATTGTAAATTTTAGATATATGTATAATATAATTAATAATAATTTATTGATATATATATGTATACATATATATGTATATATAAAAAAATTAAATAAAATAAAAAGCAGTTAAGTATGTATTATATAAGTTATTATAAAATAATATGAATCTCATGAAGACTAATAAATGTTTAGAATAGTTTAGAAAAAAAAAAAAGAAAAACAAAAAATACAAAAAACTAAACAAAAAAATAGAAATTAATTTTAATATTTAATTTGAAAAATTTACCTTCGCTGAAATAGGCTGATGATCTTTAATTTTTTTTTTTTTTGAAGGATGAAAATAAAATTTTTAATTTCTTATAATTTTAGCTTTGATTTCAGTGCATAAAGAATAGGTACTGTAAGGTAAGTATTAGTCCCACTGCAGTGTTTTACTGGACAATGATGATGATAAATAAGGTATTAGGACCTATCGAAGCAGTCAATTATTATTTATTTATTTATATTTCATTTTTCAAAATCAATTTGACAATATTAAAAAAATATTCCTCTATAAAAATTTCTTCCCTCAAATTTTTCCCGCAGATTTACTCAAAAAGTAGTCTATCGTAGTCATTATAATAATATTAAATTGTAAATATACTTACTTATTTAAAACAATAATATATAGGTCACTAGGTCAGAATAATGATTGTTATTATAAATTCAATCACCTTTTTTTCAATTTAATTTCTCTCTTTTAAATTATTCCTGTTAATTTTTAGAAAGCACTTTTTGCCTAAAATAAATTGCCTACATTATGTACAACAAATTAAATAAATTCGTCTTATTCTATAATTTTAAAATAGATACATACTTGAATTAAATTTTGTAAAATGTTCTATTTATAATATATTCTTTTTTAAATTCATTTATTTTAATTTTATTACGTTAAGAGCAACTTGAAGGAGGCTTTTTGGATAACTTTGAGGGGGATTGGGGATTTGAATAAAAAATAAATCTTATGAATGGATATATAATATCGATTTGGTTCACATTTGCTATGTACACTCATACTACACATCCGGAAAAAGTACTTGTCAGATATAATATGCTTATGCTTATATATAAGAAATTAAAATTCATCTGTATCCACATTTATCTATAGTATTACAGATAGTATTAACAAAATAAATTTGTATAAGTGTAGTATTTTAGGATGTATTCCTAGAAAAGTTGAAAAATTTAAAAGTCCTTTTTTAATTTAAATTTTGTTTTTTTTTGTAGTATGTATGTATATTACCATTGAGTAAATTATAATATAATTAATATATAAAAAGTATATATAAAAATATTTTTATTTACTCAATGGTATTACAAATTTTGAAATTCTGAAGCTGCTGTTATAGCAAGACGGAAAATAAATACGTAAAATTACAGGTAGGATACAAAAAAAAATCAGTTTACAGATTTACTTTTAACATTTCATGTAAAATTAGTCACAAACTTTGATGAAGGAGGTATTATTTTGTTTCCGAAATATTAATATGGATATACAAAATATACAATAAGAATTTAGTGAAAGGAAAGAAAGCAGGACTTTTTATTTAATAAAATATTGTGGTATGTTTGTTTTGTACCGTATGTAGATGATTTTATAGTATATTGAAGCTGTGTCAGATAGATGATCTGAAATAAGCATAGTTCGATAGAAGGGCAAAATTTAATTTTGAAGGCAGCAGCAGGTGCAACAGATCTCTAATTATGATATTTCATAATATATATTGATGCAGAATTATATATATATACTTCCATTTATAATATATTGTATATTTATATATGATGGCAGCTAAGTAGTCTAACTACTTATATTGCTTGAGTTGAAATGTTTGAATTAATAAACAATAATGCTCTCTATTATCTCTTAGTGCATTAATTTGTTTTATTTTAAAATTTTATTTTTTATTTATGCAAAAAAAATTAATTTTGTAAAATGTATAATAGTGAAAATAGTCGAATATTTTCCTTTTAATTTTACTGATATGTTTATCATACAGATACATAATAATACATATTTATTATTTATAATTAAATTACAAAATAAATTGCAATTTTAAATTCATTTACATATCCAAACCTAACATAACATAATTCATTTACATATTCAAAATATAATAAAAAAAATTACAAATTAGATTAAACATGTCTAAATGCAACATTCAAAACTATATACTAACTGCCTAAATCTTTATCAATTAATATGCAACTGACTCCGTATACCAGAAATTAATATTTAGATTACTCATTCCCATCATACAAAGTCTTCAAATCACTATATTATTCTAAAATAGTGATTTGAAGTGATCACTTTTCTAAGATAGTGATTTCCACCACCTTACAATAATTATATGCCTTAGTTAAGCATTAATTTACACTGTACAGTGTCATATAATAGCAATATTTAGATAATAGCAATTTTAGAGTTTAAAAATAAAAACAATTTAAATAAGTTGCCCACATTTCGAAAGAGAAAAGTACCTATAAAGTTGGCATCGGATCAACTGTTAAAATAAATAAATAAATAAATTGAAAAATAATTTAATTGTTTTCACGTTTCTGTTTACGAATAATTTTTAATATTTTATCGCAAACTGAACTGAATGTTTAGTTATAAATTTGTTAATTATCTAGTTTTAATAACAGTTCTTAGTTATTGAATTAAAGATATTGAGGCAAAAGTTATAACAATTCCAGAGATAATAATAATTAAAAGTCCTATTATAGAAATTAGTAGTATTATCTATACTGCCGTTTGGAATCTTAGCATGTGATATAGATTCTAATAGGATTGATATTAATTTTTTAAATGTACTAAACCATCATTAAAAACAAGATCTAAGATTGTCATAAAAAATTATAAATTCTATACAATTATTTTACTGTTCCCTAAAAATGATATGTTAACATTTTTTTACGTAATTCAAAAATTAAAATTATAAAATTTAGAACGGAATTTGTCCATTAAAACATTTTTCAACATTCCTAGTCTATAACTTTCATATTCAAATTGCATGTTTATCAGCTTCAAGTAAAATTGAAAACAAAATTTTTTAAGTATTTATTTTACATATCGTGGGCTGCTGCATTCCTATGTATTCAACAGACCATTTTTTTTCCGAAATTGATTTTTCAATGTACTATGTCATTTTCGACTATGCTCTGTCCGAATTTGCAGTCGAAATGAACGTATCTCTTATAGTTTTCGAAATATTTTTTTCTGATTTATCCAAACAATCTATATTTTTTTGCTTTTTAGACCTTCAAGTTGTGCCTATTTATCCAAACAACAGTTTATGTACTGAGAAGTCATACAAATTAGTTTTCCTAAATATCTAACAGACCATTTTTATTCCCAAATGTCTCCAAACACATATGAAGCTTTACTCTATACATACTAACATTTTTTTTTAAATACATTATTTTGATATTTAAAAATATTAAAATTATAAACTATGTATGTTAGATGTTAAAAAATTACTCAAATTTTTACAAAATTTAAATTTTGTTTATATTATAACAGTAAAATTTCCGTCAAACTTAAAAAATCACTTTTCTCAACATTTTGCTTTTGGTACATTAGATATATAGAGTAATGCAGCCGACGATATCGCTATAACAATAGCTTCATAATTTCAATTTGTAATACAATTGAGTAAATAAAAATATTTTTATATATTAAATATATTATAATTTACTCAACGGTAATGCATAATACATACTAGAACAAAAATTAAAATTACAATAGGACTTTATAATTTTTAACTTTACATCTGAAGATACTACACTTTATATTCATTTTACGTATATATCATTTTATAACTGCAACCTAAGACAATTTTTAGTAGCAAAGACAATATATAAATAAATTTATAAAAATAATTTATATACATTATCTTTGATTATACATGTATATAGTACATCAACTCAATTTATGCGACTTAAATAAAACACTATAGTATCTCTGAAATACAAAAATAAAAATTCATTCTCCATTTTTTTTTTTTTTTTTTTTTTTTGGAGAATTTTAATTAAAAACATTTTAACGTTTTTTTTTTTGTAAATTTTATTTTTATTTTTTTTCCAACAAAAAAAAAATTAACTTCCATAATTTTCTCATTAAAAATAATTTTAATGAGATTAAATTATTTTGAAATTTTTTGGTACAGAAGTTTGAGGGTTGGTATAGTACATCACTTCTCTAAAGCTGAAAATAAATTAATGTTTATTTAATTCAAAATTTAAAAATTTACAATTCTACTGTAAATATATACCGAAAATATAGCTATATATATATGTATATATTCTACTAAGTAAATATATATTGTGCATTTGAATTCAAATTTTTTTCATCTGAACTCATGATTTTTGCTCTTTATAAATTTAAATTTAAAAATTTTTATTTACAAAGATAATAAAAAAAAAAAATATTAAGTAAAATTAATTGATTTAAAAAAATATATATATAAAAATAATTAATCCAATTATTAAAATTATTTTAAAATGTTGATTGTTTTCCCCTCAAGACAAAGGTAACAGAGTGTACAGCGTTATTTTAATTACAAGACTATACAACCTACTACCTCATTCTGAAAGGAATATTATTAACTAAATTTTTTTTTTTTTTTTTTTATAATTCACTTTAAACTATTTACAAATAAATTAAATAAAATAAATTAGAAAGGAAGAAAAATAATATTTACACCAAAAATTAATTGAAAAAAAACAAGTAAATTGTTTAAAAATTCATATTTACAAAATTATCAAAATGTTGTATTAAATAAAAGTTGAAACCGTTAGTATTATTGTTTTTGTTTTAATAAACATCAACTGTCACAACACAACAACAAATCTCTGATTGGAATATTGACAAATTAACAGTTTAAAGAAATAATTGACAGTAGCTGATGAAGTTATAAAATTCAGTGATTTTAAATTTTATATTTAAAAATTAAATTTTATGATATTAAATTTGTATGTAGCTACATATAGCTATATATATATATATATATTTAAAAATATTTAAATATTAAAATATGTATGTTAAAAATTTGAAAATTATTGTTATCAACAATTTGGTTGACTTGTGCTAAATTTGCTGAATTCATTCTCTAAAGTTGTATGAGTTTTTGATTTATTATTATTATTATTATTGATAAATGGACAAATGGTCAGCGTTTCACAACAATTTTGGCTGTAATGTATGTATATTCCTACTGGATTACTGGTATGTACTCCTGAATTATCAAATAATTTTGTTTTATATAACTATAAAATAGAATTTGATTATAACATTATAATAATAATATAATTTTAGTGTTACAATTTGATATACTAAAATATCAAGGTATATTGTTATTGTATCAAGCTAGACGTAAATTTTCCACATTTAAATTAGTTGAAGTACAAAAGACACAAACAAAGAAAAATTTATTGTGTTTGCATATTATTAGAATAGCCTAATAAAGGCTGTTACGGTGCTCATATCATATTATTGACAATTGAATAACAAAAACAAATAAAATTTGGAACAAACCAGGTTTGGTTTACAATTATAGTGGTCGATAATGTAGTTGGGTTGACAATAGTAGGCTCGAAAATACTATACTGAAGATATTATGTTGTTTCCGAAATATCGATATTTGCATCATAAAAAAATATATTTAAGAAATGAAGATGCATATCACAACACTCACTATTCATTTTGTCACTCATTTTGTTTCTTTATAGAAATTATTTACCACATCTATATGAATGAGTGACTCAAAGTAGGCGCAGATATTCAATTGTTAGTTTTGTGACTGCATGATTGTACACATTTTTGTTCTCTTGTTCAGCTTTGGTTTAAATATGAAAGATGTGTACACATAAAACCAGTTGCATGTGTTTGCGCACACATGTAAAACACAAATTATGGCAATCAAACAGTTGCAATATTAAAAATTGCATGTCTGCCGCTGGCCTTAAGCTGTGGCTGTGGCTATCATGAATAGACACTGAAATTCAAATTTTATTTAATACAACATTAGAAATCCGATTATTAAAAATATTTTAATTTTGTTATTATTATTAGTTTTTGAAATTATTTAATTTAATGTTTTTTTTTTTTTTTAGTTATTTATATACAATTATTATATTATATATTAGAAATGTTAATTTAATTATTATTTAAAAAATATATATATAAGTATATTTTAAATTTTGATTTTTGTGGTTAGTGTAGATTTTTTGTCGAATTATTAAGGAAGCAAAGTAATAACAGACTCCCATAATTCTGTACTTGTAGGCTTTTTTAATTTAGTACAAGTTCGGACTTACGGGTATATGTTAATAACTCATTGTTTTTTTTTTGTTTTTTTTTTTTATTTTTTATTTATTAATTTATTTAATAAATTTTTATTAATTTTTTTGTTTTTTTTTTTTTAATTTTTACAATATTTTTTTTTTTTTTTATTTATTATTATATAAATATTATTTTTATATTTCAATCAATGAAATATTATACAAGTACATAATAAATAATCTTATGTATATGTATATAATATAATAATATATATTGTTTAGGTATGTAATTTATTTTTACAAGGGAAAATAATATGTATATGTATATATATATATATATATGAATGTAATATTTGTAAAAATAAAGAAAATTAATTAATATATTTTATAAAAACTGTGCACTATTTTTAAAAATTTTCAATAATTTTTGTTTTAGGTAATTATTATTATATATATATATATATGTAAATATATAATATTATATAAATTTAAAAAATTTTTAAATATAATTTTTATTTACAATTTTTTTTTTGTAATTTGTTTTGTAATAAAAATAAATTTATATTACAAAATTTAATTTAACATATTGAACGTATGTATTTTAATGATTAGAAGGACTTCATTTTGTTTTTTTTTCTTGCTCTATAAAAACAAAAATAAATAAATTTTTTTGTCAAATTTTTGTCAATTGTAAATTTATTAATTAAATAAATATAAAATAATTAATAAAAACAATTGTTTAATAAACGTAATTTAAATTTTTTTTTGGATTTAAATATTAAAATATAAATTTTAGAAGAAAAAATGTTATAATTATTACTCGTATTATATAGAGGTTATGTTAATAAATAAAATTCGTAATCTGATCTCGCTAGCATCCAGTCATGGCTAAGCATTGAAAGAAGTAGATGTTCATCATTGTTAACTATATATTAAATTAATTATTTTTAATGATAAAAATCTATTTAAAAAAATTAACTTCAAAAACCCAAAATTAACAGTTAATTTGTCAAAATGTATTTAGATAAGATTAATAAGCTAAAAATAAATAACTATGAATAGTTAAAAGTAAATTATTAATATAAGAATATTAACTACACAGTTTGGATTGGAATCCGCAGGATAAAAAAGGAAGAGGTAGACCGCGGCAAACATGGTGTAGATCAGTCCATAAAGAAATAGAATATAACAATAGAGCATGAAGTGAAATTAAACAGCTAGCGCAGAACCGAGTCAGATGGAAGAGTTTTGTGGAAGACCTATGCTATAGGAAGCAGAAAAAAGCAGCTCAAATGTTGTGACTACTGCGACTTGTATACAGTCCAATTTATGTAGCAGAGTGAAGCAGAAAAAAACTGCACAAATGTTCTGCTGACTACAAGAATGCGACTTGTACAGTTCAACCTACTGTAGAAGATGCGGAGAAGAGGTGAAAACTATTCTAGGTATATGCATGTGTTTAACGCAGAGAACAAGAACAGCAAACATTTTGAAAAGCCATTGCTGTTGGGAGAAGTTTTCAAAAGTAAAAAGAAAACAACCGACTGTAATCTTTCGGTCGTTGACTCGACGATGCAGTCTGTTGAGAAACAGCATTGAAATCGTTGAAAGGATTTATAATGAGCCGAAAAGCCTAAGTGATAAAAATTAATTTGCTTTTTGCCCCAACCAACAAACTGTTATATATAAATATAATAAATATGTTTAGAATTAGATGTTAATTAAACTCCATATTGGGTCTTATATAAACTGTGAATATTAAACAGATTTTTAGATGAAAAATATACTTTAAAAACTGCTTTAAAATATCTCTTGATAGGCCTTGTCTATATAATAATATTCTAATCTTACAATATGTATACCAACCAACCAACAAACTGTTTAATATAAATAAAAAAATATATTATATATTAATAAATGTTAATTTAATATAATTTAATATTATTCCTGAAAAATATCAACACAAACAACATAACAAACAATCCACTGATAAACTGTTATAATTATTAAAATACTATGTGCACATAATAGTCACTGTTACCATAGTACGAGCCCTGATATGGCAATTTTATAGCTCACTTTTACTTATAATAGGTAGTTTGATAGACTAGACTGGCTCTCAGCTTTGTGTACTTCACGAACATAGTAGTCCACGATTCTCTATAAATTAATTTGAACACTTAATACAACCTATGACGAAACCCACTGAAAGTATTATAGAAGAATATGGTGATGATAATGATTATGGTAAATAAAGCAATGTATGTATAATAGCTTCCAAATTTGAATTAATGTATAGTAAATTAACAAATTATAATAATAATAATTTAGATTTTAGATTATAGATTATGGTATATGCATATTTTGAGGTTTCTTTCATGTTAATTTTTTTAAATTGCCCGCGAATAGAAGCGAATTGTACTCCATATTGGCTCTTATATACACTTTGTAGATATTAAATAGATCTTTAGATAAAAAATATACTTAAAATATCTCTTGATATGTCTTTTCTGTGCTAATCCAAATTTTACAATGCATCTAGAGATGAAATTGAATACTAAATATCATCAATGTCCTGTAACCCCATCCGTGGGGCATAAGGCCGAAATTAACTTTCACATTAATACTAAATATACATAAAATATATTATTTTGATCGAAAATAAAAATCGAATCGAAAGATGTATGAATCCGTGTATATCCTTTCGTATGTAGGATGAACTATAATAGTGATAGCGTAAAATATACACTCTGCTCAAATAAATAGGATTTGGAGGATCAGAAGAATAATATCTTATATATTTCTAATTTTATTAATTTTTTTTTTGTCTGAAGCCTTTTTTAACAACAACAATAATAATCAAAAAAACAATTCACTATGAATGAATGAAAAAATGAGACATGAGAGAACAAATCAATTTTTTATTAATGTATTATGGAAGTAGGTGTAGGTAGAAATAAAATGTAGAGATAAAATAATATTTATTTGTTATGATGAGAGATGAAATAAATAATATGTTTATCTATACATTGTTGTTGGTGTTTTGAGCTATAATGTAAATATACATAGATTTTTAAACTATACCCAAATTTTACTAGATTAGCAATGTCTATATTATAATATAATTTAGTTATTTTTCTCATTTAGACCATCAGTAACATTTTTCTGTAGCTCTTTTAGTTGATCATTAATATTGATTAAATAACAATATATGACATAAATAGTTATTTTTCAAAATCATTTCATAATTATACATGTTCTCAGTTTTGTATATTTCACGAACATCCACGATTCTCTATAAATTAATTTGAACACTAATAAGACCTATGACGAAATCCACTGAATGGATTATAGAAGAATGATGATGATAATGATTGTGATATACATTTCATAAATAAATAAAAAAAAAAATACATGATCCGAGACAATTTTGACAACTGATGGTAACAAATTCAATTATTAAGAAATAAAAATCGAATTTTTGAATGAATAACAGTAAAACAAGGATTAAAATACTCACAGATGAAAATATGTTTAAATAGAATCTGTATATAGAAACTGTATATGAAAAATATCTCAATGAAATTGATATTCAAATCAAATTAATGCTTATTACACAATAGAGTGAGATAGAAAATGTATTAAAGTTTTAACTATACAATCTAGTATGTTTCATAACGAAATATATACAATGTAAATACATAGTTTCAAAATGCGCTTGCATATCGGTTTAACTATGAGTAAAAAACAGAATAGCAACATGCTAAAATTGGCTATGGAACATACTACATTGTAGTTTAAAACTCTAATACTAATGCATTTTCGATGCCACGGATACTAACTTGTCAATATAGTGCCAGAAAAACAAATAGGATACAAATTTTGAATAAAATATTCAGATTGAAATGCCATCATTATTCAAAATTTTTGTTCAAATTCAATTTTTCAAATCAAATCACAATCAAATCACAATCAATTTTCGTTCTATATTCATAGTATTTTGTTAAAAATAGCTAAAAACGTTTAAAAATATTTTAATACGTTGGCTAGTAGTTTATCACTGCTCAAAAATGTCATACATATATTAAGTAGAAGAATTTTCAGATGTTAATAACTGCATGTTCACAACCGTGATAGTAGTTTTATAATATTTGTTTTGTTTGTGTATCACCATTTGATGGTAAACAAGCTCAAAAACATATTTTGGTTAAAAGTAAAGAAAGTACAAAAGATAATCGAATTAATTGAATTCGATGCAATGAATGTAATTAAGATTTATCAAGTCAATCTTGATCTAGTGTAGCTCATAAAGGGTCTAGACTTTTCTAGACTATTTCTTTGCTCTAAACATTTTCAAAAAATACATTGAAATACTGTAATAAATATTGAAATAAATTATTTATTTTGAAATATATATATATATATATATATTAAATACACTTTTAATATACTTATATATATATATATATATATATATATATACTTATATACTCTTATATACTTATATGTATATTTATATATATTTTTAATAACATGTCATATTGACTTTGAAATTTAAGTTCGAAATGTATCACCGGTGGCTCATCGGGCCCTAGAGGTGGAAAAATAAAATGTTCACTGGTGATACATTAGGCTGATTTAAAGATGAAAATTTGAAGTGCATCAACGGTTACTCATTAGTAGTCAACATCTTAATAAAATTTGTTAATATTCAACAAAGTTTGCATAAAAATATCCATCACTCATGACACTCCAATACAATTTCAAATATTTCTAAACAAATTCAGAACATTGTGAATTATGTATTTCAAGACCACAATGTTGGATTAAGCCTATGTGTATAATAATAATAAGTACATAATATTACAATTATTAAAAAATTTCTAGCATTTTATATGCTCCAAATCCATATATCTTCACTTATGTAACCTTGAAGGACAACACCACCAATAATGATTTCAATAAAATGAAGTTTAAAAAAAATTAAATTTTATTTTTTTAACTTCCTTCAAATCAAATACAATTTCTATAAAAATTGTTCTACTTAAAGCTTGCCTACTTTTATAATTTTTTTAATGGTTTTTATAAAAATAAAAACAAAAAAAAAAAAACAAAAATAAATAGAAAAACAAATGTTTGTTCACATTTTTGTCTATCTACATACATAATATCCGACCCAACTCAACGAATTCATTCCCAAAGAGCTGTCCTTAGAAGGAAGAATAAATAAAATTTTATATACCCATATACGATTTTTTTTTTCGAAAGTGTAACAAATCTCTGTAGGAGGTCTGATGTGGGAGCAAAACATATAATAATGTAGAGAAGTATGCCAAAATGTTAATGAATTATTTTTAATAAGTGTAAAAGTCAGGATAAAAAATAATTTTTTTTTTTTTTTTTAATCAAATTTAATTAAATGTAAAATTTAATGTATATGAAAATTATATAAATTGTTAGTTAATATGTAGAAAAACCATATAGATTATAATAAATAAATAAATAACATAATGAAAATTTGATTAATGATTCATGATTAAAATACAAAAAAAAAGATTCTATTGAATTAAAAAGTCCTTGAATTTCAGTAACAAACAAAAAAAAAAAAAAATGGTGGAGTAAAAGATGTCAATAATAGTTTGAGCAAAAGAAGAACAAATTGTGTGTCAGTACATATTATAGAGAGTAATACAATACCCCAAAAATATTTCAAATTTTAGTTATTAAACTAAAAATGTTCAGAGCATGCGTGAAAATGCAAAAAATTACAATCTTGTAGAGCCAGCAAGCAAAACTTGACTAACTTCAAATAAAATTAAATAAAATTTATGTATTTTTTTTTGTTTGAATAAAAGCCTAAGAATTAATATACAATTAAATATTTTTTGATCAACAAATATATTTAATAATAAAAACAAATGCAGAGTGTTTTAGGTTCCTACCTAATGTCATCATCATAATATACCGAGTTTAACTAATAAATAATAATAATTTATTATGGAGCATATAAAACGAAAAAGGGGTAGGGAGTGGGTCATACATTTAAAGAAATGCACAAAAAATAAGTAGATGTTGTAGTCATTAGAATAACAATTATTATTGATACTAACTGACAACAATATTAAAATTTCAGAGAGAATTGATATTATATAAATAATATTTAATTTATTGGACTATACTTGACAAGTATCAAAAAAACTAACAAGAATAAAGAATTCCAATTAGGCATTCAAATTGGCATGTCAGAATATAAACGTTGAATGAATTTCTTAATTTGGGTTTGATAAACAATAATGTGGTGATAAAAAGCCCTTTATCAATAAATTTATAAATAACAATAAAAATTGGTGAATAGTTAATAAAGCTACATACATTTTTTTTGCTATACAAAAAAAAATATACAAAATAGGATCAATACGATAAAAATTGATTTTATTCAATCAATTGATTAACTGTAATTAATGATTTGATAAAATAAAACAGTTTAATAGTTAGTATAAGTAAATAAGTTAGATTAGATTAGATTGTAGTAAGGGTTCGGTTCTGGTTTAATATCACTACCGTAACCGGACTTATTGTGATGAAGAGTAAATTCAATTGTCTGTATATTGCTTACAAATCTAAGTTTGTTTGTTTGTTCCATTAAAAATATACACTGTGCAGTTGTTTGTGTGTCTCTCTGTGGACCGGTTAATATATATATATACTTTTATCCATTCAAATTCAACATTTTTTTCAAACAAATTAAACAATTTTTCATTCAAATTCACCATTTTGTCAAATAATTTGTTGAATTTGATTAAAAAAATGTTGAATTTATTTGAAAAAGTATTGAATTTGAATGAAAAAAAGTATTTTTTTTTTTTTTTTTTTTTTCTCCTATTACTCCGCGTGGTAGCATAGGGCTTCGATAGTGAACCTCCATTCCTCTCTGTTGAGTACTACTTCCTTAATATCGTCCCAGGTATAATTGTTGACTGTTAATTCTTGATCGATTGTGCGTCTCCATGTGTTGTATGGTCTGCCGGGTCTCCTTTGTCCTTGTGGATTCCACTCTAGAGCTCTTCTTGCTATATCACTTTCTGATTTCCTTAGTGTATGACCTATCCATTTCCATTTTTTCCTATTTATCTGTCTGTTGATAGGTTCTTCTCCAGTTATCATCCATAAATCCTCGTTGCTAATTCTTTCCGGCCAGAATATTCTGCATATAATTCTCAAGCACTTGTTGATGAATACTTGTAGCTTCTGTTTGATTCTGACCGAAGTGAGCCATGTTTCACTGCCATATATTAATGTTGATTTAACACATGCTCTGAATATTGTTAGCTTTGTTGTTCTCGATATTTGGTTGCTCCGCCATATCTTCATTAGGCTCCCAAATGTTCTTCTTGCCTTATTTATACGGCTGTTGACATCTTCTGTTGCACCTCCTCTTGATGTTATAATGCTCCCCAGGTAGTTGAATTCTTCTACGTATTCTATCTGTTGTCCACTCACTGTTATTGGCTCACTATAACTGTTGTTTGTCCTCATTGCCTTGGTTTTCTCGATATTTAATTCCAGTCCCGATTTCTTTGCTTCTTCCTGTAATCTGTTGACTTTGTTCTGTAGGTCCCTTTGATTTCTTGATATGAGGCATACATCATCTGCGTAATCTAAGTCTTCTAAGTTTCCGAAGATATCCCATTCTATTCCGTTTATTCCTGTGCAAACTTCTCTTAGAATGTCGTCTAGTATTGTGTTGAAGAGAAGTGGAGATAGTGGACATCCTTGTCTAACTCCTATATTGGTGTAGAATGGATCACTGATCTTACCTCTGTGTTGAACTGTTGTCTCTGCATCTTTATACATCGCTTTGATGATGTTGATGATTTTTTCAGGAACTCCCTTCTTTGTAAGTGTTCTCCATATTGCGCATCTCTTGACTGTGTCGAATGCTTTCTTAAAATCTATGAATAGTAGATATAGTGGGGCATTCCATTCTACTGATTGTTCAACTATGTAGGAAGTACATAGAAAGTATAGTAGGTATAAATTGATAATGAAAATATTGAAGAATGTCTCAAGAAAATTGATGTTCAAATCATCTAATCATCTACTTATTAAACCATATTTCTTACTTGTCAATATAGTATTAGAAAAATATATAAAAATTATATAATTGATGTTGCTATGCATTGTAGTAGGTTTGCTTTGGATTAAACTGAACCGACTTTTTGGCTTTTCAGATTATTTTGATAGTTGTTCAATTGTAACTAATCCAGAGTTTATATACATATTCAGAATTTCACGCTTGCTTTATTTTTATAAAGTGGTACACAAGCGATGTGAGTTTTGTTTAGAGTTTGAATTTAAAATATGCCGGGACAGTAGAACATTTGACAGGTATTGTTTAGTACGTTAAACAATTTGAATTAATTAATGGATCTGCCATTATTAGGTCCGAAAGTAGCAAAAGAGATATAAAATGATTAAAAAATAATAGATTAAAAACAATCAAGTTAGATTGTAATTTCTAACTTAAGCACAAAAATACGTTTTTTTTTTACTGCTGGGGTTATATTTAAGCGTACATAAAATGTATGGAGAAATATGGTCACTCAATTTAAATATGGAAAGGCAATTTAAATATGTACGTTAAATTAGATGCTAATCTGGATAGATCATTTTTTAGATACAATCAAATGCATCTAAGTTAAAATTCAAAAGATGTCTGAGCTCAATCGGATGAACTATTTAACCACAGCTATTTTAAAAATGCTTTCATATTCAATCTAGTTACATTTAAAACGGTTGAATATTCAATATAAATTTCACTAAGCCAAATTAGTTTTCGATTTAATTTAAAATTAAAAATAAAATCAATTTGACTTTAATGTAGTGTCTTAATTGTTTTTTAAAATATGCATGTATACAAAAATTGGTAGCAATAAAATGATAATTATATATTTATTTGTCTGTTGTTAGGGTCCTACATTTTAGCTGCAGTATATTTATGTACAGTTGAAATAATAAAATAAAATTAAATTAAATCTGTTGTTAGGAAAAGCAGGTTAATTGGAGTGATGGTTTGTGATGAGCTTCCAACTAAAAATAACATTTAAAACAAAAAACAGGTTATTAATTGTGAGGTTGAGGGCAGAAGTTTGTTATTATTTTTGAATTTTTTGTCTATATTAAATGATCACAAATTTAACATAACCAAATCCAATATTTTTCAGTCTTGAACTATTATAGGATTATTTTAATAAATTTAAAATTGAAATATTATGAAGCTTTAAATTAATATAAGTCGATAATGTCAGTATATGTGAATTATATTTTGGAATGAATAAAAATTAAATTAATCAAAAAAAAAAAATTATTATGAAAAATATTTAAAAAACATTTTTAATGACGATATATACGGTTAGATTATCTACCTTATATTTATTTCTGCGGTATATAATGTTAATCACATTCTATAGCATAGTATTTAAATAACTATCGCAGTCTAGTTACTGTTTTTTCTAAAATTCCCATATTCAGACAAAAAAAATAATGACACTGAATATTAACTGCTGCAGTACAGTCAGCTTCATAAAATTGTAATGATGTACTTTTACAAAACATTAACAAAAATACAAATTAGATAGTGTTAATCACTAGCATATTATATTTAGCAATATAAATTTTTAATAATCAGATTTGACCATTGTGGAATTTTAATTTTGTAAAATTAAATTTGCATTTTGAATTTGGAATATCGTATTCAACCCCACCCGAACTTGTATATAAGTATTAGATGTGCATGCATTTTTTTTAATTGGATTTAGGTGGTTTTTAAAATGGTTTTTATATTATATACTATATTAAATAATACATACCGGAATGTTTATTTACTGTATTATGAATATGTCTATATATTTTTTGATGTATGAATAAAACTATTTTCGTATTAAATATTTTTTTCGAATAAAATTCAACTTTTTACGAATTAAAACAATTTTATTTCCAAAAATCAAATATAGGGTTAATAAAATTTTGATTTAATTAAACTTTATTTATTTATAATAATTCACAGTTAAATGCAAACTAGTATTCGCCCGCTCTCTGAAATCTGAAGAAGTTTGATAACAAATTTTATTCAATATGATCGTTACAAATTGTTTTCATTCATTTCAATTTATCGTGGACACTATATAATTGCTTTTTATTGATTTATCTTAAACAACAACCTCATATGAAGTGATAAAAAATAATTAAATTTAAATCGGAGTTGTTGTTGCGGTAAAATTTGATAAATTAAAATTTTTTTATATTAAAGTGACTTAGATATGGGGTGAAATGTTTAATTGAAAATGAAAAAAAAATTGAAAATATTTGATTTCGCCACGTCTCCTTTTAAATATCAATATCATTTAAAAGAATAATAATGAAAATCGATTACGAAATGGTTTAGATATTTGTACCGTACTTTTTTTAATTGAGATGATTGAGAAAAATCAATCTAATATCAATGGGCTATTTAACTCTTGTAAGATCTTGTAAGCAGGACCGGGAAGCCGAAGGTAAAGCCAAAATCAAACCAGGAATCAGAAACCACGGACCTTAGTTATATAACAATACAGATTGAATACGCTGATTTCGAATTAAAATAGAATAATATCTATAATACAGTTAAATTATCGTATTTCCCGGCGTTGAGAGAAATGAAGTAGCATTTATTGAAATCATGAACAAAAAGTCTGATGTACTTTTATTGCCACAAAACATAAACAAAATACAAACTAGATATTATAAATTGCATATGTATTTAGCAGAGTAACAAAAAGTACAATGAAAATAAAACTGTTATAGGTACAGATTTCATAAGCAGCCAGCTGATTATGAATATCTTTAACTTCATACACCTTACGGTATTAAAAATCTTAAAATTGGTTTGAGAAAATATTAATTGAAATAATTGTCTCAATAAATTGTCTCATATTTAGATCTTGAGCCTATAGTTTGTTCATTTTGATTACATTTCGTTTAACCGGTACGACCGGTAATGCAAAATCAAATTAATTCAACTTATTACGAGCAAGTTGAACAAGAAGATCTCTGCTGTAGAAATAAACTCTTAAATAATGTAAAAAATATTTTTAAGCACAATTGTAATGTGAGAGTGAAAATAATTCCGCATTCATTTCCATATATGGTATGTGAAGTAAGATTAGTTTTGTTTAAATGTTTTTGTAATGGTAAACATTCAAATACAAGGTTTAGCGTCGTCGCACTGATTGTACACTTGCTTAATAATATGAAAATGTGTATCAATAATGAACATCAAATTGCAATACTTTTGAAGTTAAATATTGTTTTTTTTTTCTATATTACAATTCAAGTTGTACCATTTTTGTATTTTTTTATTTGTATATTGACAAAAAAAAAAATTGTTTTTAATTCGGACAATGTTAATTTGAATTCGAAAAAAATTTAAATTGAATTCGAAAATGTTCCGATACTACAGATTGTTCTATAAAATAAAATTTAACTACTATATGTGTTAATAAATATTTTAGTACATTGAGTTCGTGAATATCATCTAAAAATTTGTTTAAAAGATTGAAAAAGACCAATATAATATCAATGGGTTGTTTAACTCTTGTAAGCACTTGTAAGCAGGGCCGGAGAGCTGGAACTGAACCCAGAAATAGGAATCAGAATCCACGAAGCTTAGTTTATTTGATAACCGAAGTCCGAGATGAAGTCAGCTTTGCTATATCGTATTTTTTGTTTCAAGTTTAATATTGTTTTTGGTGGGGGTATTTTTGAATAAAAATTAAAGCTATTTTAATTTAATTATACAACAAAACCTATAATGATGCAAGTTTCAGTAGTGTTAGATAAACGATATTTTGTTATTTTATTTAACATTTTTTCGTGAAACAAACAATTAAGGCTATAAAATTGAATCTGTATTAATTTAATTCAAATATAGCAACCAGAGTCGGTCTCATAGCTTTCATTTGAAAAAACGGGTTCTGGGGTCGGATTTAAAGCTAAACCAATATTACTTTGGCTTTCCAGTAATGGCAAAATTTAAATATAGTAATCAGAGCTCCAGCGACGCTGGATCTAAACCAATATTACTATCTGGTTACCCAGCTTGTAAACATATGAAATTCTAATTATTTCAATTTTTAAAAGTACAATATAATAAAGCTGGATTTATCTGGGACACCAGGTTTATTAAATAAATCAAGCTCTGCGATTGCTAATTCTTAATTCTGGCTACAACTATGGCTCTCCGGCACTGCTTACAAGTGCTTACAAGAATTAAACAACCCATTGATATTAGATTGGTTTTTTAAAATCTTTAAAAAAATATATATATAGTCTGTACAAAATGATAGATAGAGCTCTGTATGATTTGAACTCTATAATAGTTAAATTTGTATAGTACACTCTATATAAATACATAATATATAGTATATAATAAATATGCATATAAATATATAGCTGAAATAATATATTAAATATTAAATAAATGTATGTTATATGATAATAATAATAGTTATAATAAAAAAAAATATATATTAAAGTATAATATAATATATTTTGAATGCCAATTTTATAATTAAATAATTATTAAAAAAAATAAAATAATTATAATAATGAATGAAAAAAATAAAAAAGAATTTTGAATTTTAATATTTTATTTTTCGTTTACATTATACATAATGTTTTTCTCACAGGAAAAAAATATTATTTAATTTTAATATTTTTTGGTTTTTTTGTTTTTTTTTTCTTCTTCTTTTCATTTTTTTCATTTTCTTCATTAACAAAAATACTTACATAATAACTATCAAATAGAAAAATTAATTATTTAATTATGTATATTTATATTTTGTTTGTTTGTTTTTATACACGAAATGCTATATTTAAAGCATATATAGATTTTACTAAATGTACACAAATTAAATAAATTCAGTATGGAAGTGGTTCAATTGATTTTGGAAAGACAATTAAGCACTATAAATTGTGTCTTTTTAATGAACTAAATAAATTATAGTATTTGAATTTCTTTTAAATATTATTATTATTAATAATATTTTGTTTTACCTATACGAGTAGTAGAGTTTAAAGATCATTAATTATATTGTCTTAACAAGTATTTATTTCAAGTTTACAAATTTTTTCGAAAAATTTTTAAAGCATTTTTTAAATCCGAGGTAACAAATATTATATTGTCTTAACAAGACAATATAATAATATTATTAATTTGTAATTAATTATATATTTTGAAATAAGTTTTCTGTTATAACTGAATTTATGTGTACATTTAATAAAATATTTAATTTAAATTTAATATACAATAACATAATTATTATATATATATATATATATATGTACATATATAAATTTATTTTAAATACAATCTATATAAAAATTAATAATTAATAATATTAATAAAATTAATAATTAATAGTGTTGTTTGTTTTTTTCTAATTATTTTCTTTTTTTTTTTATTATTATTTAATTTCTTTTAAATTTAAATTTAAAAAAATTGTTTTTGTTTTTGTATTTATATTTGTTTTTTTGTTTTTTAATAAAATACCTACATGTTACATAACGTAACTACTTACGGAATTGAAACCACAAAAAATATGAAAAATTATTTATATATAAGTAAAAGTAAAAATTAAATAAAATAATTAATTAATTTCAAAGTTTTAATTATACAGAATGAAATTGCTTGTAAATTAAATATTTGAAAATTATTTGGTTTGAGCCTGAACTGAGTGGGTTTTATATTTAAAAACAAAATTATTTTATTAATTGATTGCTTTGATTCTGATCTTTGAATTTGTAAACTCAGAATTATCTATAAATATTGTATGTATTAAAATCTATTGAAAATGAAATATTGAAGATGAAAATTTATATATTCCCTTGATGATGAAGTTACAAGGCAGACATTCAACAAGGCGATTGTCATGTATCATATCATCATCATCATCATGCTTGTCCTGTAACTCAATCAGTTGGGCATATAGACTAAATTGTCATGTTTATGTATTATTTTACTATATTATTTTTTTTAAATAAAAATATAAAAATACGAAGTCTAGCAAATGAAGAAAATATTTTTAAGGGTTCGAATCTCCTTGGAAGATAAAAATGCTTTATGTTGTACCAGAGATAGGTCGTAGCCACACTAAATAGAATTCTAACAGTACTATTTCGTGAAAACAATCACAAATAATGTTTACACAGTCTCAGACTTATAAGCACAATATGTGAACTATGCCGAAAATGAAGTATAATTTTAACTCAATCTAAGCCAAAAATTACCGTTATTTTACCGTAATTTTTATTATCATGAATAAACAGACTAAAATAGTAGAATTTATTCAATATTGAAAAGTGTCCAAAATTAGAGAAATATTTTATATTTTAGCAAAGTTCAAAACCATTTTTTTTTTAAGTTTGTTTATTTAAGAAATTACATACAATTTTTGACATATCCGCCAAGAAGCTAAAGGCTGGTTCTAAAATTTAATTTTATTAAGTGATAATTGAAATTTAATAAAATCATTTACTATATATTCGGAATGGCCTCGGTAGTAGAGTGGTAAATCACTCAAGTATAGTAATATAAGAAGCACGATGATTTCAAACCCCGTGAGAACCGAAATTTTTTTTAAATGGTGAAAATTACTGAAAATGCAGTTTTCAATTCAACCACATCGGTTCAAATATAATATAATAATTAATAAAAAAAAAACTTTTATTCTAATGCTAGAAAACAAGTTTTTATTAAAACTAATAAAAACAGTTTTTTAACCCCTGTTTGAACATAGGATATATTTTTTATGTCATTATTATGTAAA
Organism: Argyra leucocephala; assembly: GCA_963942445.1. NCBI lineage: Eukaryota > Metazoa > Arthropoda > Insecta > Diptera > Dolichopodidae > Argyra > Argyra leucocephala. The sequence continues at coordinate 11,849,398 of OZ012679.1, read as the reverse complement.
ATTGTTTTATATAGAAGTTAGCATTCCAAATACTTCTGGAAAAGCAATTATTGAGCTGTTTCTGTTTTGCTCCTATAGTAATGATAACAACGCTATAATATGTAATACCAGCTATTAAATGTCAGTACATTGTATAAATATGAGTATTATCAAATGTCAATATATTGTATAACAGTTTCTTTAACCCCTGTTTGCACATAGGGTATATTTTGGGTCATTATTGTTGAAAATTTTCTTATACAAGTGATCATTCCAGTTCTGGAAAAGCATTATTATGCTATTTTGAAATAAAACAATTTTTTATAACCTCAAAGTAAATATTGTTCAATTTGATATTATTTGTGGCTTACATAACCAAAATATCAATTTTGAAGTTTGATATTGTAAAATAACGGTTAAACAAGAAATTCACAAAGTAATTTCAAATATTACATGGCTTAAAATTGCATAATTAATGTTTGATATATTAATTAATAAAAGTTGAAAATATGTTTAACACTAAATTTGATAGGATATTGTATGTGACAGTATAGAGTGATGACAGTAATTCAAAATCATGTAATTAATATGTGATAATTTAATTAATAGAAATCTACCATCAATCATATTTATAATAAAATATATTAAAATAATTTAAAATAACTTCAGAATTGAAATTGAAATTGAATTAGAGTTGGTATGTCATAATTTGTATGCCAAAATTTATATTATAATAATTTTCCGTCCTGTATAATTTAAACCTAAAATAATATAATATCAATTATATATATATATACTTAAATAAAAAAAATATATAAAAAAAATATTATATTTTTTTCTATATTTTAAATATTATTAATTATTTGAAATAATTTAATAAAAATTTCGTACTTTATATACAACATTATTCTCTTTTTAAAGAATATTTTTTTGATTTTAAGTTTTTTTTTTTTAATTCATTTGCTTTTATCTAATTTTTGATTCTTTTTATGTAGGAATTTTCTTTTTCTCATATTTCATTTCGTTGTATTTGGAATATTTAAAACTTTTTCATTTTGATTTTTTAGTTTGTATTTTTTTTTTTAAATTTTTATTTAAATTTTTTTTTTTTTTTTAAATTTAATTTTAAAGTACGGAAGAACAATTTAATCAATTTTAATATAAATTTTTAATAAATTTTTTGTTTTTAAATTTTTAATAAGTAATTTTTGTTATTTTTTTTTTTTAATATACAAATTTAAAATAAAAATATTTAAAAAAATTTTTTTTTTGTATTGTAACAAAGAAAAAAATATATATTTATGTAATGTAAATAGGACGAAATATATATTTATGTATTTACAATAATTTTGAATAATTAATTTTAGTACACAGAAATTAATTTAGTATAATGAAGTTAAAGTAAAAATAATAGAAAAAATATATTTATTATATTTACCATTTTTGTTTTTAATAAATAAATACCAAGTGGGTTGCCAGTGGTGCAGGGCTGCTTAAATTTATTTTTTTTTAAATATTATGTATTAAATTATAGGATAAATCAAATCAAATATTATTATTTTATTTTGATCAATCAATTTTGATACAACACAAAAATATCATCTAAATGTAAATACTACAATCGAAATGTATATTATACAAATATGTAGGTACTGTCCCTGGACAGAACAGAAAATGAAGAAATCATCAAAATAAATATAAATAAAAATATATTTTATAGATAGGCATTCATATATATGTACTTATAAAATTGAATTGAATTAATCGTATTTAAACTAAAAATCTATAAATTATGAATTGAATCAATAAAGAGAAAAAAAAATGTCTAGTAAACAAAGATATTGTAAAAAATTGCAGAAAAATAGTATGTCAATATAGATGAATTGAATATAAATTGAATATAAATAAATATATGATTCAAATTATCAACACAAATAACCGATTGAAGTACATCACCCTTAAATTATTATTGTATTATTATAGATTGGATTTTATTCAAGGTCGTTAGAAATCACATAAAAGATGACATATTTAGATAAAGTTTGAATTTATAGTATATATATGAAGAATGAATCCTATATAAATATCTTACGAATCTCATTGTATTATTATTGAATATTAAAAAGCCCTCTCGAATATGATTTTAAGACAACTTTATTAATTTAATAAATAATTTTAGAATTAACCACGCTATAATAACAAAAAAAAATAAAAAAAAAACAATATTCAAGAGTTCATAATTACAAAAAAGAAAAAATTGTTTACGGCAAAAATTTAATACAACTAGGCTGGATAAATATATTTTACTACATCACATTTTTGAAACCTTATATGAGGTATATAATGTTTATTCACGAGGGTTAAATGTTTTAAGTTATTTCCAACATTCCATTCAACATTATAAAATTGCCATTTAATTGTTTGTTTTTTATAATAAATATGCCCGACAAATGTAAAAACAAAAATTGATTTGTACATTTAACAGTCGACCTATACATATAAATTTGATACCCTATTTCTAAGATAGGAAATATAAGATATAAAAATGTTAGCTTACATTTCGACTTTCGAAAAGTATAGTATAAAATTCAAATTTCGCGATTAACTACATTCGATGTATATATATTGAATTTATATATAAAATGTGAATATTTATATATATATCTACGATATATGCAATCATATTGAATTTTTATACATACTATATCAATACTATCATATAATCAACGTGCCGCAATTCATTGAAACAAATTTTTATATAAATATTAATATAAATTTTTTTTTAAACAACCACAAATTAGGAAACTTTTAATACCCACGTAGGCACTACTGGGCTGGGATAGCATCAATGATGAAAGGAGAAATCAGGAAACTTTTAATACCCACGTAGGCACTACTAGGCTGGGATAGCATCAATGATGAAAGGAGAAAATAATTAGGTATAAATTTGATGGAAATAGCAATAAAAAATGACTTTATATTCATTTTGAACTTTCCAGGTTGGATTTTCAACTACAATTTGAATGTAAAAATACATCGGAAATGATGTAATTCTATATTCCTGTTGAACGGACTATAAATGAAATGCCGTAGAATGTAACAAAATATTCATCTATACTAACAAACATTTCAATTGCTATTAATCTAATAGTAATAAAAATAATTAAGAATATTTTATAATTATTCTAATAACAAGTCATATATCTATAATTTAATTTATTAACACTAATCATTTCGAACTCCAAATTTACTTCGATTGATTTTAAACAATTAATATTTAATACGTTACTGATAAATTTCAATTATTGTATTTGTATACGAAAAATCAATTATAATGCAGTATAGAAGCATTTTCTCACATCTTACAATCGTTTTTAAGTGGTGGGTCTGACCACCCCCCCCCCCCCCCCCCCCCTGATAGATTATAGTGTATATTGAAGAAAATATGTAGAAAACTATTGTCCTTTAACAGACATCTTGCTTATTAATCTGACAGTAATAAATAGTTCGTATAGACAGTAAAAAATATGTTTTCTGTAGTATATTAATAATTATAGTAAATAATCTACAGATATATATATATATATATATAAAATTCAACCTTAATAATTCTTCTCATATAACTATTTTGATTTATTTATTTATTTATTATCAATACTAACAATTGTTTAAATAAAATTGGTTGTTATCTAACAAATTTGATTTGGCTTACTCATTTATTTATGATTCAATATGCATTGGAACGTATAGTTAAATGTAATAAATTAAAGTTATTAATTTTTATAAATATGTACCGATATTTTGTGTCAAACAAAGCTTTCAGTCTTCCGACAGTAACAATATTTTAGTATATACATCATGATTCTATCAATATTGTATAAATAAATTGTATGACACACCAGTTAAGGGGGACGGGTGTGGTGTACAGGACACTAATAATGATATATAAATATATATATATATTCAATATATTCAATATATAGATATATATATATACATCTATGTTAAAAATTAATTTATATCATAATCTTTGTTTATGGACATATAACTTGAATTGAAAATAAAGTTCATAAGAAACTTGTTTTTATTTGTATTTTGATAGCTTCTAAAAGATATTTAGACTATCTATGTAAAAATACTCGAAAATACATATTAAATAATTTAAATATATTTTTAAAGTATTTTATAATTTTTCATTTTTAAGGAGTTTTCCAATTTTATTTTCAAAATCAAATTAAAAATCAAGCCGTGTAGTACAAAATTAAGTATTAGCCAATGAACTAAATCCATTTTTTTTTTAAACGCAAAGTTCTTTGGTCTAATTTACATCAATAAAATGTATATATTACTTATATCTAGATCGGCTGCTGCAAACGTTCTAAAAACACTGATACACTTCAGCCTATATGCTTATCAACAATATAAGTGTTTTCTGGCAATAAAAAAAGCAAGTATACATTGATAATTTCAAAACTCATTTGGAAACCGACGTTAAAATGCAGCGTATGGCAGAGATCAAATTATATCTCATGCCTTGAATACATCGAAAGATGATTATACAACCAATATTAGAAGAGTGTGCTTTACTGAAGCTGGAAAATTTTAACTGGACAAAATAGAGTAATCTGGAAAATTCTAATTGATACAAAATTCAGGCAACAGAATTTGTAAAAACTGATTATGTATGTTTACTGATAATTTTTAATTGCTAAACATATTTTTACATTATGTACCTATTTAATTTTCTAATCATCATTACATTTTTTGAATAACAAAAAAATAGAAAAAATAGAAAAAATAGTTATGTATAATAATATGTATAACAAAAATTTATGAATGAGTGTTAGTATCGATTTTTATAGTAAAAAATTTATATGTATATACAATTGCATACATTATTTTTCTAGTAAATTTAATCTGATTTTTGAATACATTTAATTGTTATAATGATCATCGGTTTTAAATATTCTATATATATCATTACTATTACTATATAATTGCAAATTCAAGGCAAATTAATTATCAATAAATTTTTAATGAAAAATTGAATATATATATATATGCATACATACTTTTGAATTTAAATAGATTTTAATGCAATTTTCATCATTTTCATTCAAAATACATAAATTAAAGATGAGCTCATTTTGTTAATTTATTAACAATTAAATAGTACATTATATATACATATATATATATATATAAATGTACTTATTATTATACAATGTGAATTGAATTATTTGTTCATTTAATTTTTCTTGTCTACTAAAAAAAAAAAATGCGATAAAAATGAACATTGCTGAGAATAAATTACTTGTCGTCCGGTTGTATATATATATATATATATATATATATATATATATATATATATAAGTACATATGTAATAGAATTGTCAGGAAAATTAAATCAGAAAAATACAAAATGTATATTAATACTGTAACAACAAAAATGTACAAAACTTGAAAATTTCCTCAAAATTAAGAATATAGTAAACCTATTTCAGGAAATCAAATATAACATACTCGGTATATACTGTACACAAACACACTTTAGGTATATATATAAATATTTATTACCTTAAATATTCTTTAAAAAAAAAAAAACTAAATTTACCATCATTCGACTCAAATGTTATTTCAATATTTTATACTTATATATATATATATATATATATATATATACAAATGTATATTATATATACATACAATTCGGTATCATATTTTATTTTAGCATTATTAACAAAAAAAAAAAAGAAAACAGAAATGAAAAATAAAAAATTGAAAAATGTATGAGAACCTGTTTTATAAGGAAAAAACAAGTGCTCTTGCATAGTTTTAGGCGAATTAATAATTTATTAACTACACACTTTTCTTTTCTATCTTGTAATACCCAGAGTTGAAATCAAAGATGATTTTCAATAGAAGATTTTTTTCATTATAATTTTATAATAATGTGGGATAAAAGAACAAAAAAAAAAAAAAACGAAAAAACAAAAAAAAAACAATTAAGTATTAACTAACAATAAAGGTAATTAATAAATATTGTATATATTTGTATTTTGTATAACAGTCATATTCGTATATAGGATATTATACGAATGTATTATACAATTATTTAAATATTGAATTTACACATGTATAACATAAATTCTCCTCCGTTTTCAGTGTTTTTTTTTTTTGTGCGTGAATAAATTATGAATATATCACCTAAATTTGAAATTTAAAATATATAGTTTCTATATATTGATTTAATAATAATAATGAAAATATCCTTGAAACAAATTTAAAATATATTTTTTTTTCGTTTTTTTTTTTTTTCAAATTTAATAAATTATATTTTTAATTATTTAATTATATATAGTTATATATTTTTAAATTATATATTTAATAATTTCATTCTTTTAAATTGAAATAACTAAAAAAAGTCTCAATATTAAGTAAAAAAATTCATTCAACAAAGTCAAGTTCACTTTTTGTATATATATATATATATATTTGTATATATTGTATACTGAAAAAACACACTACAGTATAATATGAAAATTCTATTGTACGAGTTTATGTGTAGTATTATAAATGATACAACAAAACTGCATATTAAGTTCACCGACCATTTCAATTTCTTTCCTCTTTTTTTATTATTTTTTTTTTGTTCTTTGTATTTCAATATTACTGCCATATTTCCCCTTTCTTTTAATGTAAATCTTTTTTTTTTTTTTTAAGATTTAGAAACAAAAAAGAAAAAAAAAATTTCACAAAATCTTTTCATATTGCAAAAGTATATTGAAAATTTACTGACACTTATATATTTTTTAATTTAATTATTTTATTTTATAAACTTTTCTTTATATTAAATAAATAAAATAAAATTATTTTTATAAAATTTAATTAATTATATATTTATTTATAATAAATATATATTTTTTAATTCTTTAAATAAAATTAAACAAAAAAAAAAATTTTTTTCTTTAAAAGAAATTTCAATTGCATTTTATTGCAATGGAACAATGCACCACAAATAAATGAAAAAAAAATTTTTTTTTTATTCGCAAATCGCAAATACATAAATTACAAGAACAACAATTTCCTATACAGCTTTTTTTTTATTCTTCTTATTTTGTTGTTGTTTTTGCAATACTTTTCTATACCCATATACCCATTTTGTTTGTGTATGTACGTTTTTTTCTGTTTTTGTTATTTTTATTTCCTTTTTTGACGTTTTCAATGTGACAGCATTAAAGAAAGAGAAGCAAAAAAACAAAAAAACTATAATAAGAAAATCACAAGAATCGAAATTGTGTTGTGCCGTGTGTCGTAGTTACGAGATTGTAGAGAATAAAGTAGTAATGCATTTTTTTTTTGTCATATTCATATTTTTTAAGTAAATTTGTTGTTGTGTAGTTCGTATGAATTTTTAGAAGTAGTATTGTGTACTACAGTACAATCACTTCACTACACTACACTATTGTGTATGAGTACATTTCATGTTATTTACAGCAAGAAATGCTGGAGTAGCGGCGCGTAGGAAATTTTTTTACCTGTTTTTTTTTTTGTTTTTTCTGTTTTTATTTTTCTTTATTGTTTTGTGATTTTTACTTCTTATTTTGCAATTTTTTTATTTTCAATTTTCAATTTTTTTCTTTTATTGTTGAAATGAAAGAGAAGGAAAGGTTTTTGAACTTAAAAATAAGAGAAGAAAAGAAAAAAAAATATAATAAATATGAAAAATTGCATTTGTATACTGTGGTGGTGACTGGATTGACCAAAAAAAAAATATATATATATATGTATATTTTTTTGCAGTTTTAGTTATGTAGTTTTAACAAATAATTTTTCTAATTTGACAGTTATAGGAAATGTCAAAATTCGTTTTATTTGATTTGATTTTTCCGTTTTGAAAGTTAAATTTAAAATTTAAAATTTAAAAAAATAAAATAAAGTATTTTTATGATTTGATGTTTAGATATTATTATTGGCCCGATATTTTTTTGTAGGACTAATAAGTATTTTAAGTTAAATGAGATTTAATTTCAGTAATTTTTATTTTTGTGCAAAATATCGATATTTCGGAAGTAAGACATATATTATGTCATCTCATTATTAACTTTGAGTTAGTTGAAATCACTGATGGTGTAGGAAGTATGTTAAATTAATTGACTACTGCAGTTTTGATACTGGAAATAGAATAAAATTTATATTGGTAAATTGCAGCATCCATGCCGGTACTAAATTAGCTAAACTAAATTGATATTTGTGGCATGGCAATGGCATGATCATTCTTACTGATGAAGGAAGTATGCTATTCACCACACTACGATTGTATAACATGTTATCGATCTAGGATAACTCATTATAGAAATAGTCGTTCACACTACGAATAACTATAGTTTTCATTTGACATTTAAATCTATGTAAATGTTATTTTTTAAAAAATATTTTTTTGTTGTTGCTTTATAATAGAAAAATGAAAATTGAAAATTTTATTTTTATTCTTTTTTTTTTATAAAAGATAAATAAACAAATTATTTCACATCAGTATGACATTGACAAAAAATTTTTGGGCTGGAGTAGTTAAAAAAATAACACGATAATCGAAAAAAAAACTAATTTTCAAAGGCAAACAGTTTTTGAGTTTTCCCGGAAAACATGTTATACATGATAGCTTCATTTAGATACAAAATTTCTGATTATAACATCTTGTATAATTAGCTAACCGCTTATAACATATTATAAATGATAGTGTGAATCGGATTTTATAAATTGCTGCTTCAGAAATTTTTATACTTGAAATAAAATAAAAATAGCAGCATCCATTCCGGTGCGCTAAATTAGCAAAGCTAAATTGATATTTGTGTCAATGCAAATTTATATTCGTGGCACAGATCATCCTTGCTGATGAAGGAATCATGTTAAGTTGATGCTTTTGAAATTTCGATATTTCCTACATTCATGCCGGTGCTTTAATTTTTATTAGTATTAATTTAAATTAGGAAAGCTAAATTGATATTTGTGGCAATGGCATGAATATTATATTTTCGTCTAGAGCTTAAATAGCAAAAAAAGTTTAATTCATCAGCATTTAGCTGAACTATCTATGATAGTTCATAGCATTAGCTGAACTACCTAACATGAACTATTATTATAACACCATATGAACGCCAACATTGCTACATATGTTAAAATAAATATTAAAATATTATGTGACATAACAATTTTTTTACAATTTCTAAAATAATTAAAAAAAAAAAAAATGATTTCATTACTAATACACATAATACTAGCCTTTTTTACTGTCCTTAACCATAATAAGGACTTTTCTAAGCTTTCTAAATTTTGGTTTATTTTTTCTTTATTTAGTAATTCTAAAATAATCAAACATGATTTTTAAAAGAATGTATATATGTATAAACATATATGTATATTTTATATACATGTATATACATATATATAAAATATATATGTATATATGTATGTAATTATATAAAAAATATTAGAATGGATATAAAAAATATAAGGTTATGTTGTCTAAATCTTGCATTATTATTTTAATAAGTTTTGAATCGGATAGAACTGTTTTGGACAATGACAATTAAATGTCAAACAATTGAGAATTACTTAAAATAGAAAAATCTATATGAACACTGTTTTTTATCTTTTTCTAACTGTACTTTTTTTTTTTTTTAATTTTTGTCCACTCTCAAATATCTTTGTCAAAATGTCAATGTTTAAATGTCAAAATTTAAAGAAAAAATAAGTTGTCCAATAAATTGTTTTCAAAAAAATTCAGAACAAAAAAGTTCAATTTAGAACTGCTTTTGACAATCTACTGAACACTGATTAAAACATTTTTGAACAAAAAGTTTACTGAATTGACAGAAACTATACTGAACACAAAAAAGTGTTTCTTTTTTACTACAGATCGTTTTAGATCGTTGTAGAACAGATTACTGAACAAACTAAGTAATATGTTTTGACATTTATACCAACAACCGATATGAACATATGTTAAATGTTTTTTTAAAATTTACAGTATTTTTTTTTTATGTTCTTGGCAATAACTGTGGAATACGTTTTTCGTCCAATTATATGCAACACTACAACTATGATATTGAAATTTTTAGTGAAATGGAGACCACAACGTTTTTTGAGCATTTATTTGTTAAATTTTTTACCATATCAACTAATTAAATATAGAATACTGCTACTATAATTGTCACGAACTAAGAAGCCTATATTTAAATAGAGTAGTTCCATTCAATTTCACTTGTTAAACCCGACGTGTGTACGCACGGTATGAACCCATGATAAATTTAATTTTTGACATTTATAGCAATATTAATTTAACACCGTCATGAATGTAGTAAATGAAAATTAGGTTTTAATCTAATCTTAAATTTTATTTAATTGAAATACCACACGTTTATATGAGGCAGAAATCTACCGCAAATCTGCCACAAAAATATACTTTCATGTTCATATGTAAATAAAACTGGTAGATTTCTATCATTGTTGGTGTCACATTATTGAAACATTAAAAATGAAATTATTGGTAAAAAAATAAATAAATTAATTTTTAGTATTATAATGTCAATCCAACAATATTATTTGTATTATTTATAATTTTATCAATTCGACCCGAAAATTATATTGTCAATAAAGATTTCTTTGCATTTTGTGTATAAAAAATATTAAAAATATTTTGACATTGACATAATATTGCCAGAATAATCTACCATAAATTTTAAATTTTGATAGATTTGTTTACCCTATTTACCGAAAACACACACCTTAACAATAAATTTTAGTAATAATTTCTACCACTTTTCTACCCGTGTGAACATGCATTTAAACTGATGAAAGAAGTATATTTTGTTGTAGAAATATAGATATTTAAAATAAAATTAAAATTATTATTAAAATTAATTATATCGAATTAAAATCAATTTTTATAATTATAATTTGAAAAATGGTAAATAAATAAATGTTTGTTTCTATTATTTTATAAATTTTTTGTGCTTTTTAAACATTCAATTTTTGAATTACTAATTTAATATTATAACAAAAATAAATAAAAATAAATTCAAAAATTAATATATATATATATATATATGTATATATATATATATGTATACGTTAATGTATAATTATAAAAATTATATTATTTATGTATAATGTTAATTTTCTAAATATAGAATTAATAATATTATATTTTATATATAATTAATTAATAAAATAGATTTGGAATTATTTTTGTTCATTTTTTTTTTTATATATTATGTACTCTTAATTATTTTAATTTAAAAATATTTGAATTAATTAAAAATTGTATTTAAATTTGTATACTATAATAAAAATATTTAATTTAATTAAAAAAAAAAATATTTAATTTTCATATTAAAAATTATTAATTATAATAAAAACATTTTAATATTTATATTAAAAATTATTAATTTTAATATTATTGATTTTTACAAAAAAAAAAAAAATATTATTTTTTTAAAATAATTAATATTTTTTTTTTTAATAATACATATTTATTTTTACAGAAATAAATGTTTTTTTTTTAAATAATTAAAATTTTAAAATCATTTTTAGAACTTCCAAAAAACATGTATACCAGTGTAGTGTGATGTGTATATTTTCGAATGCAATTGTTTGTTTTTTAATATTGACTGTTTTAATATGAAATATTGAAGAGACTATTTTTGTTGTCAACATTTCGTTTTTTTTTTTTTTTTGGTATAGTTAGGAAGGCGGCGGCGTGTGGTTTATTTTTTATACAAACTTTTATTTACTTGTTTTTTTTTAGTTTTTAAAAAGCTTGTACTTGGCACGATTCTGTTTTTTTTTTGTTGGAATTTAGTTTGTGCAAAATTGTTGAAATCTAGTCTATAACTCTGTACTGTATATTATTTATGTATTCCAGGCTTAAATCAAGCAAGTTACAACTTACAATATGTATTTATTACAGTTCATATCATATTTATTATAATTAGAATGAGTTAGTTTTTTTATATAAGTATAACAGATTGGTTATGTATAAGAGATTTTTTTTTTTTAAATATAATTTTTTACTAGGTCCAACAATTTTAAATGGACTTTTCATCTCAATTTAGTTGATTTTGAATTACATGTTTTTTTTTTCAAAAACCTATGTACTTCAGGTGTTGGATGTGTATCTGAATTGCAATTGACTAGTTTGAATTGGAATTAAAAATACTAATTCTAAATTGTAATTTACAATTTCTGAATTACAATAGTATAATTGTAAAAAAAAAATGTAGAGTGGTATTGAAAAACTTCGTAGTAAATCGCATTCGAAAAAATTTGCTATTTTTATTTTATGAAATTGGATAAGCTCGTTTTGGAAGTTTCAATCTCAGTTTTATGTAAGTCAATCAATACATTGTATTTTTTGTTTTTTTTTTTAAATTTATATATAAATTCAATTTTGGTTTTGTATTGTATAATTTTTGTTTTAATAAATTCGATATTTTTCATTTTTTTTTTTACATTTATTTTTTAATTATATTTATTTTATTTTATCATTTTTTTCGGTTATTTGTTTTTGGGTGTATGTATGTATTTATATTGGATATTGTACAATATACATTTTGTATGTATAATATTTATGCATATATTTTTGTCATTTTTTTTTTTTTTTTAAATTTAAAATATCGGTTTTTATAAATTATATAATAATAATTAATTATGTATAAATTTTTGTCATTTCTATTTTTTGTTTCTTTTATATGTATTATATAGATATTTTGATTTTTTGTTTTTTTAATTATTTTTGAATGGATAGATTATTTTGTTTTTGGTGAATATTTATATTTTGAAATTGGTATTGAAATTTTTTATTTAAAAATTATTTGTTTTGTATTATGAAATTAATATAATTTTTTTATAAAACAACAATATTTTAATATAAAATAAATTTTTTTTTTTAAATAAAAATAATATTTAAATTAATTTATAATTAATAACAAAATATTTTAATATAAAATCATTTATGTTTTTGTAATTAAAAATTAATTAAATTCGTTTAAAGTATTTTTTAAATAAATTATTAAATATCTAGTAACTATTTTTGTTAATAAATTTTTGATTTACATAATATATATATATATATTTAATTTAATAAATATATATATAAGTTTTTGTTTTATTTGTTAATTTATTTATTTTATTTTTTATTTTTAGTTCTATTTAAAAATGTTTTATTATAATATTTTATATTATAATATTACATGAATTTTTAATGTAAAATATAAAATTAAATAAATTTATTTATTATTAAACATTTTTTTTGGCAGTATAAATTAATCTCGAAATTGTGTTTTTTTTTTTTTTAATAAAATAAAATCAGAAATAATTAAATTCAAATTAAATTATTAACATTTTAAATATTAATATGAAAAAAAAACATTATTTAATATGTCATATATATGTTATACATAGTTATAAAACAGTTTTTTTTATTTTTCATTTTTATTATCTGTAAATTGGAGTTCAAAATTATTGGCACTAATGTCAATTGTTTTTTTTATATATTTGTAAATGAAATGAATTACATTGAAACAAAAACAATTTAATTTGTAAAAAATTTATTTTTAATATTGAAAAATGTTTTTGAGTTTACTATTAATTTTTACAAATTTTTATTAATATAACATTTTTGTTGTTGTTGCTTTTAACTGTATATCGTTGGTATATTGCAAAAACATTTCAAGTCCATAAATATAACACAAAACACTTATTTGCCTTTGCGTCTTTCTGCTTGTCTATAATAAAGTATTGTGAGCGTAGGTCATAATGAAACATCAGCAAAACTTAGAATTATAAATTTTTGGAACCAGAGTTCTTTTTGCAGAAGCTATAATTTTTTAATTGTTCTGTGTTAATAATTTCAGATATAATGTAAATTGGAAATTAGATGTTTTTGTAATATACTCTTCGATATATTGAAATATTTTTGTATTTAATTTAAAATTTTAATTTTTTATGTTCTATTTAATTTTATGTTTTTGGTTTTGTTTTGTTTTTTTTTTTTTGGAGTTTTAATTTTAGATTTAAATAATTATTTTGTAATGAATTGTAAAAAAATTAAATTTACTATAAATTTAATGGAATAATATATATATATAATATATATATATTAATAATAGTATATTATTTTACATAAATGTATATGTATATATATATACATATTTTAATCTTTATGGAATTAATAATAATTCCTTTTGTTTAATAATTATATTTTTATATTATATAATTATTTATTAATTTTATTATAAATTAATAAAAAAAATTTGAATTTTTTTTTATTTATATATGTGTATGCATATATACATATTATATACCTATATAGTTAGTTATTTTTGTTTTTATTATTAATATGAATTATGGAACTTTATGCTAAAGCAATGATTTATAAATATAAATAACATTGTAATTATTTTTATTTATTTAATTTAATTTTTTCATGTTTTATATTTATATATATATATATATATATTTAAATTTATTAATATTATTATTAATAATAATAATAAAATTAATAATTATAATATATATAATATCTGGCATTTATATGGGCTGTAGGTATTTATTTTTAATTTAATTAATTAATTTTATAATTTATCATAATAACTTAATATATAATTCTACTGTTACGACCATAATGTTTGTATAATTTTATTTGTTTTACAGCTAATATCATTTGTTCCTGATATTGGTGTTGTTGTTGTTGCCGTTATTGTTGATACAGTTGTTATTGCTGTTGATACTGCTGTTGTTAGTGGATTTTTAATATTATTTATTGATGTTGTTGTTGTATTAATATTTTGATTATTACAATTACAGCATAAATTTGAATTATCACTTATTGGTTCATTACAATTATTACAATATAATAAATTATTAAAATTTTTTGTATTATTACCACTATTACCAATACCACCACCACCACCACCACCACCTCCAATACAACTACTTGAATTGAAATTATTTAAATTGGAATTATTTAAACTACCAGATGAGCTAATGCTTTGACTTAATGATAAATTACATATTGAAATTGCTGAATTAGATATTGTTGGATTGCTATCAGCATCGTTATTATTTATATTATTATTATTATTATTAATATTATTTATATTATTTATAATATTATTATTTAAATTATTATTATTTCTTCGATTTAAATTACTAATACCACCACCATTATTACAAGTACCACCTATTGATGGTAATGTTGCTGAAGCTCCAATACCATAACCATTTGTAATATCATTATTACCAATAATTGTATTACTACGTTTTGTTGTTAATAAAAAATCTAAACCATTTGTTGTTGTATCAAATGGATTTTGTTGTTGATGTTCAAAATTTAAACCATAATTTGTTGATGGATTTAAATTACCACCGCCAATAATCCCACCACCACCACCACCACCACCTCCTACAGCATCCACCACACAACCACCTACACCAACACCACTTGATGAATTTTGTGCTGATAAACAATTTGATGGTATTGCATATTCATGCTTTTTATCAATTATATTTATACTTAAATTATTTTTTTGATTATTTGATAATGTATTATAATTATTACATGGTACATCAAAATTACTTGTATATTTTCTAGAACATGTTGTTCCAGTACCAGATATACGTTGAAAATTACCACAATTATCATAAACACCACCACTTGATTTTGTTATTGTATTTTGTTGATGATTACGATCTAATGTTGAATAATCATGATGTTGATGATGATGTATATGATGTGTATGATGTTGTGTTGTACCATATATATTATTCGTTGTATTACGATTTTTAAAAAATTGTCCTTGATGATGTTGATTTAATGTACCACCACCATTACCACCACCACCACCACCACCACCACCGCCATTACCATTATTACCAATACCAGTAGATTGTGTTTGATGATTAAGATGACGATTTTTATTACATGGATTTGGTAATGCTAAACGTAATTTTTGCCAAAATTTTTTATCATCCCATTCTATGCATGTATTTGTGCGTAAATAATGTCTCATATCAGAATCCAAATCTCTTTGTGGTAAATCACCATATAATATGAATACAATTTTATATCGTTTACTTACTATTTCATGTAATGCACTTTTATATTCAAATCTGGTCCATTCATTGTATAAGAAATTTTTTGATAAAACAATTAATGCTTGTTTTGAGCTATCAACTGCTTCTAAAATAACATCAGTTATATAAAGGCTCAAATTTAAATCACGATAATGTAAACATAATCTATAACCAATATCATTTTCAAGTGTATCAGCTAATATTTGATTTACAAAATGTTCATCCTGATGACTATATGTTATATATGCATCATATAAACGATCTTTATGATGATAATTTTCAATATAATTAACATTACGAAAACATATATTAAATATACAATTTGTTTGTGCCCAAGCGCATAACTCTTGACGATAACAGAATAATCCTAATATTAAACCAAAAAATAATACAAATGCGCATGTTCCAACCAATAATAATGGTAATAAATTTTCAATTTCCGAACCACGTACATATGTTGATAAACCTTCACGTAATGTACATTTTGTACCATTTTTCTCTTTTAATATACTTGACATATTATTATAAATGCATGCAACAAGATTTGCATCAAATATTTTTTCTACATTAATTTGTAAAAATGTACGAAAACGACTTAAATAACTGCATTCACATGACCATACATTACCAGCTAATCCAATTTGTATTAATAATGGATTTAATGATAATTGCCACACCTCAAATTGTAATAATTTATTACCATCTAATCTTAAAATTTCTAATTTTGCCATACGTACAAATGTACCATTTGCAATGAAATTAATTTTATTATATTGTAAGAATAATTCACGTAAATTTTCCAAATGATTAAATTCATGTCCATACAATTTATGTAATTTATTATATTCTAAATGCAATATTATTAATCGTTTTAAACTGCTAAATGTTGTATTATAAATTAATTGAATATTTGAATTATTTGCATATAAAATTTGTAAATTTTTTCTACCCAAAAAACTATGTCCAGATAATTCAATTAAATTATTACCATCAATATATACTTCTGTTGTATCCATTGGTATTGTACTTGGTATTTCTGTATAATTTGCTGTAGAACATTCAACAATATTTGTTGACCAACTTTGATCATGAAAACATGTACAATTATTTGGGCATGTCATTTCACAATCACATGCATCAAAATCACAACAATGACATAATGCAAAACAATGTGTTAAATATGAACATAGAAAATGTTTTGATTTTGCTTTCACCAATGATATATAAGTTTTTTCTCTTGTATTTAATAATTTACAATAAATTGTTTCTAAATCCATAATTTTTGGATATTGTCTTGAACCAAGATTATTAATTTTTTGTAACCATTCAATATTACAATCGCATGTAAATGGATTACCACCAATATAAAATTCTGGTAAATTTCTATCATATGATACCTCAAGTATACGAAATGATTTTGTATCTAATGTATGTATTTGATTTGCATATAAATCAACTCTTGTTAAATTTATTTTTTCTAAAAATGTATCTGGTTCAATTGATGTTATTAAATTATCATTTAAAAATAATAATTCAATACTATTTGGTATTGCATCTGGTGTTATATTTTCAATTAAATTAAAACTAGCATCAAATGTTTGTAAATGTAATTCATTATGTTTTTGTTTAATATTTGTTATTTGTCTTATTTCATTTTTATGTATATCCAACCATTGTAAATTATTTGATATTTGTGATAAATCTAATTGATTTAAATTATTATCAGATATATTTAACCATAATAAACTTGGTATTTGTAAAAATAAATTACCAATATCTGTTATATGATTACCATCTAAACGTATAGCTTGAATACTTGTTGTATTTATAAATGCACCCATTTCAATATATGTTATATGATTGTGTGCTAAATTTAATATTTGTAAATTTGGTAAATCTTTAAACATTTTTGATGATATATTTTGTAATGAATTTTGTATTAAACGTAATCCATATAAATTCATTAAACCTTCAAATGCATTCTCATCTAAATGTTTTATTAAATTTTCACCTAAATCTAATGTTCTTAATAATCTCATATTTCTTAATGCCAATGGTACAGAATTTAATTGATTACCATTTAAATTAATATCTTGTAATGAACTACAATTTCTAAATGAATCTTTATGTATATCTTGGATTTGATTATTATCAATTGATAATAATGATAATACATATAAACCATTTAATGCATATGCATCTAAATATTTTAATTTATTATATGATAAAAGTATTGTATGTAAATTATTCATAGATGCAAATGTATTTGCTTCAATTACATCCAATTGATTATGACGTAAATTTAATATTTGTAATGTATATAAATCAGCAAAAAAATCTGGTTGTAATTTTGTAATACGATTATGTGATAAATTTAATAAAACTAAACGTATTAAACCTAAAAATGTATTTTTATCAATCCATGTTGATGTTATTTGATTAAATGATAAATCTAAGGCTTGTAATTGTGTTAAATTAAAAAATAATTTTGGTGATAATACTGTTATTGAATTATTTTGTAAATATACTTCTTGTATTGAATTAACAGCATCAGAAAATAATTCAGATGGTAATGCAACAATTTTATTTGAATTTAAATAAATTATTTTTAAATTTCTTAAACCATTTAATGCTTTATCAGCTACCATTGATATTTCATTATTATTTAATTTTAATAATTTCAGTCTTTTTAATATACCAAATCCATGTGGTGGTAATAATACAAAATTATTGTAGGATAAGTCTAGTGTTTCCAAATCCAAAGAGCATATTATTGTTGTTGATAATGATAATGATGATGATGATGATAATGATGATGATATTGTTGCTTGTGTTGTTATTGTTGTTATAACATTATTATTATTTTTAATATTTAATTTATTTTTATTTTGTTCAATATTATTATTATTATTATTTATTAATGGTATTATAGTAGAATTTTTTATAGATGTTTTTGTGCTTTTTGTTGTTGTTAATGTTGTTAATGTTGCTGTTGTTTTTCCTTTTATTACTTCTGATGTTGGTAATGGTGCTGATTGTGTACTATTATTATTATTATTTAAATCATCATTTAATAATTTATCACGAAAACCTAATTCATTAATATCTTGTAAACGATTCTCACTAATATTTAAAAATGTTAAACGACTTAATATACAAAATATATTATGTGGTAATGACCATATATTATTCTGACTTATATCTAAACTTTCTAAATTTTTTACATAATAAAATGAATTTTGTTCAATATTTAAATTAAAATCAGCCCATATAATATTATTTGTTTTTAATGTGAAATTTTTTAAATTATCTAAACCATATAATATATTTGGATAGAATTTTGATATTTTACAATATTTTATTGTTAAATATTTTAAATTAAATAAATGTGAAAATGATTTTGTTTCTAAATAACTTTTTGTCATTATTTCATCATTACATATAACATTTAAATCAATTGTATGCTCTGATGGTATAACACTAAAATTTGTTGTATCAAATTCACTATTTATTGTACGTAAATTACATATTAATGATATATCATTTAAATTATTTAAATTATTTAATTGAAAATTACAATCATCTGGTGTATCATAACGTATTTGATTTTCTAATAAAGTTAAATTATAATTATTAATATTTATATTATTTATATTATTATTTATATAATTATTTGTATTATAATTAATATTATTATTATTATTTATAAAATTATTTGTATTATTACTATTGTTATTTTTATTATTGTTATTATTATTATTAATTGTTAATACAATTGGTATTAAATATAAAAATGAGAATAAAATATAAAAATTAATAATATGATAATAAATTTCTTTTAACATTTTGGGAAAGAATTTAAAATTATTGCTATATTATAATTTACAAAAAAAAATATTTAAATTTTTCAAATAGAAAATAATTATAATAATTTTTTTTTATTTTTTAAAATTAATTGTTTTTTTTTTGAAAAAAAAAAAAAAAAATCAAAAACCAATTTCATAAAAAATTCCTTAACTTCTTCGTTCTTTTTTTTTCTCTTCTATACTTTGTAATTTTATTTATTTATTTGTTTTTTCTGTTGTTGTTGTTGCTGTTGTTATTTTAATTTGTTATTATTGTTTCGTTTTTCTTCGTTTCTTTTCTACATAAATATGTATGTATATATATATATATATATATATATATATATATATATCTCCTTCTCTTTCTCTCTATCTATTATATTTGCAATTTTCTATAATATAATTCTTTCATGATGATTGTTGGTGAAAATGAAAATCCTTCAATATCTTGTTATGAGCAAAAATGTTGATCCTGCGCCAAGGATAATATAATAATGTAGTAGCTCTAACACCATCAACATATTTGTGATACACATAGATACACATTATATAAATATTGTATTAATATATACGTTTTTTTATTTCTATATATATATATATATATATATATAATGTATGTAATATGAATGTTATATTAAAATAAAAGAAAAATTCTAAAATAATAAAATTAAATGAGACAAAATTATATATATATATGTAAAAAAAGTCCGAATATTGTTTTAATATATATATATATATGTATGAACGTGAGTAGAAAAAAATAATAAAATTAAAAATAATAAAAATAAGTTTTTTTTCTCTTTTATATGGATCTTATATATATATATGTATAGATTAGGAAAAAAAATTGTTAATAATTTTGATTTTCTCAATTCATATTTGCATTTAATAAATTTTCAAGTCTTTTTTTATTTTTTTTTTTCTAATTCCATTTAATTTTTTTTATATTGTTCACAGTTTTTTTTTTCAAATATTTTAAATATAAATTTTATTTAAGTTTTTTCTTTTATAAATATTCGTTTTTTATTTAAAATTTTAGTAATTTAATTTTTTCTTTTTGTCTTTAAAACTCTTTTTAATTTCTTTTTTTTTGTTTTTGTTTTTTTTTTATATGTTAAATATTACAAAAATTTTATGTCCTTTTATTTAAAAAAAAAAAAAATTTCTTTCTTATTCTTTGATTTCACATTATTATTTTAATGTATAATATTGTAATAATAATTATCAATTCACTTTTATACTATTTAATAATTATTTTAATTTAA
Organism: Argyra leucocephala; assembly: GCA_963942445.1. Taxonomy (NCBI): domain Eukaryota; kingdom Metazoa; phylum Arthropoda; class Insecta; order Diptera; family Dolichopodidae; genus Argyra; species Argyra leucocephala. The sequence goes on along the minus strand of OZ012679.1, from coordinate 11,828,172 downwards.
ATTTAGAAATTTTATTTTATAAAAATTATTTCTATAGGAACCGAAAATTTTCGACACCCGTTCTGAAAAAAAAATTTTTTTTGTGAAGTTTTTTTATTTTGCACACATTAAGTCTAGATTTTCTTATATACATGATGATATGTGTGTGTATACAAAGAGGATTTTTGTTATACAAAATTAACTAATATAATATAATAATCTGGTATACAAATTGTAGTACACAATTTAATATAATATAATATTTTGTATTTATTTATGATGAAAATAAGAAAATGTAACGAATATATATATATATATATATATATATATATTTTATAATCAATATATATATACAAGTGTTTTATAACAAATACAAATTGAATGAAAAATTTTCACATTAAACTTTTATACATGATGGAAAACTTTTATACAAAGATATTTTGATTGAAATTTCCTTTCCACTGAGAAAATTAGTTTTAAATGTCAATAAAATAAGTTAAACCAAATAATTTAATTGCTGTCAGGTGTTGTAGTCATTAGTGAACGGAAACCTGACAACAATTAAATTATTTAATTTAAATTATCACTAAAAATAAAAAATCCAATTTATAAATTAAAACAAAATAATCCTGCATAATATCATAGTTCCACTTTATTTTTTCAGCGTTAACCTTAACTGTTTGTATTTAGATTCGAGCTCAGGACTTGATTAGTAGATAGATAATATAATCACTACCACCTGACGCTTGGCTGTTCATAAAAAAGAAAAAAAAAATTTTTGAACTTAGTGATTTACAGTCATTATCTGATATCTTTTAAATACTAGAAAATATAAGTCGTTTAAAATGACTAGCATAACTTTTCCCATTGACATTCATGACAACCTATTGTCTAAAAGTAGAGACAATTTTTATATCTCGTATCAGATGGTTGTGTAGTGGTTTAATGTGTACATAAAGTCGGCCACACGAAATTAGTTTTAAGTTAATTATGGCAACAGAATTAAGTAATCAAAAAATGAAAAAAAAAAAATAAATGTGATATCGTCCTTTTATTTTTTTGCAGACATGAGAATTTTGCATTATTTTTCTAATGCATTAGTTTTCATAATTATTAATTAAATACAATACATTAATTTCTTTAACAATGCATTTAAATAAATATTTTAAATTATTTTTTTTTTTAAACTAATTCATTGAAATAATGCATTATATTGAAAAGTAATGCATTACATATTATAATGCATTACCAAAAATAACTCAAATTTAATGAATTACTTTTGAATTAAACAATATAATTCAAAAATGATTTAAGTAATTCAATGAATTATTTATTTGATTCAGCAATATTTTCTACAAGCAAAGAAAAGTATGTATTATGGCTATTTGCTACCAACTCTAGCTACAATACTATATAAAGTAAATAAAAAATAGTTAGTATCAAAAGACTTGTGCATTTTCGAAAATGCAGCCAAAGAAATTGAAAAACGCTCAGTAGACAGATTTTTTGAATATTTCAATCTATCACCAAGTATATAAATAATGCTATTGTGGCTTTAACATTGTATTCTGCAATTAAATTATGTTGGTTGAATGTTTGTTTATAAACCAAAAGTATTTCAAACAATTTTATATGCTTTTGGTAAGGCATTGTTTTTATTAATGTAATGTATTATTTTAATACAATTCAAAAAATTAATTTTAATGCATTATATGTGAAAGTAATGGATTATTTTAATTCATTACAAAATAATGTTAATGCAAATGTAATGAAAATATTATGGAAATAATGCTGGTATTAATCTTTTGTAAGCTATACCTTAAACATACTATAACTTACATTGGTGATCATCAACGTGTTGTTCACATTGCTGGATTACATTTTCTAATTTGCCTTTTATTGAAAGTTTTTGTAACAATTTTACAATTATAAAAATAAAATCAAATACAAAAATTTTTTTAAGTGTATTTGGAAAATGGGACCTGGTTTTTTTTTCAAATTTGTTTCTTCAATATTACGAGTATTTGTTTTCTATGCATTTTGTTTTTTTTTTATTATTTTTTTTTTGAAAATATAACAGAAAATACAGGACGAATAAACTTTTATAGCTTATATGTATGTATATGTGTGTGTATGTTTGTATTTTTGTATAAATCGATGAAACGATGATGTAGCTTTTTTCTTTTTTGTACTGTCATTTTTGCTCTATTCTGTTCTATTCTGTTTCATTATTATATTGTAGTTGTTTTTCCTTATATATATATATATACATGATATAATATGGAAATAATATTACAGTCAGAGTCAGAGTAAAATTATACAATTTTGGTTTTTTTTTTTTTATTTATTTTTCGTCGTTTATTTAAACATCGGTATCGGTATTTTTCATCATCGTACGTAAATTGTTATACGAATTTTAACGATTTGAAAAATTGCGCATGTTCAGCAAAATAATTCGGAAAAATGAAAATTTGAAAAAAAAAAAATTATATCCTTGCAATGTAAAAAAAAAAAAACAGCAAAAAGGAATAAAATCAACACACAAGAAACTGGTATATAAATATATAAAATATTTTTTAATATATATATATGGATTTATATGAAAAAGGATATCTCTTTTTTGATGTTATTATTGTTATTGTTTTTATTGTTTTGATATTTTCTTCATTTTTGCTAAGCGAAATTTTATTGGATTTAGATTTTCTCTTACTGTATTATATGTTTGTTTGTTTGTTTGGTTGTTTTTTGTTTTTAATGTTATATGATTTGTTTCTGTATTTAAAAATAAAAAAAAAAAGAATTTGTATGTACATTTTAGTATATATATATATATGTATGTAAGAAATAAAAATATGATATTAAACAAAAATATTTTTTATTTTTAATTCCATAAAAATACTTATTTATATTTTTAAAAAAAAAATCTTTTTTTATTACAGATATACATATTTTCAATTTTATGGAATATCCTTATAAATAATTTATTATAATCATATTATTATATATACATACATATGTTATCAGTTATTTTACATTGAATAACAAGAATTTGAAAAATTGAATTTCTCTAGAATTTTGACTCTTTAAAAATACACATTTGAATTCTCTAATTTTAAATATTTAGAAATAAAAAAAAAAAAATCTAATAATAAATCAAATATCAATAATAAAATGTATTGAATATAATCTAAAAGGATATTTTTCTAGTATATACTTTAATCAATAGAAATATCTTGATCAAAGCAAAAAAAAAGGATATAATTATATTTAAGTCTAAAAATATAAAACAGAAACAAAAAAAAAATAACCATGTCAAAATGTTTTTATTTTATTTTGTGTTATCCAATTCGCTAATTTGTTTTCTTGTTATGCTGTGGTATTGTATATTAGGTTTTTAACTAAGTTATGTATGACTGTATGTATACTATCAAATTATCTTAAAAGAGTTGATCTAATATAGTAGAGAACAAAAAACAAAAAAAAAAAAGGAAACAAAAACTCATACAAATAAATCAGACAAATAAATTGTTTAGCAACAAAGTTTTCTTCTTATTGTTATTTCTTTGAAGTAAAGCACAAGCAAAAAAAAAAAAGGATATTCATACATACACATACCCCTATACATATAATAAAAAAAAAAATTATATATTTTCCAGTTGTCCTTTTTATCATTGTTAAGTTTTCTTCTTATTTACTTTAACATAATTATAATGAAATTAATTGTACAGGTGTATATAAATTATGGAGTTCCATTTTTTTTTTTTGTGTAAATTTTATTATTAAAAAGGATATAAGGAAAAAGGACTTGGTTCGTTTTTTTTTTAATAATAAAATTTTAAGAAAATTAAAAATAAATTTTTTTTTTATATTCCAAAAAAGGTTTTTGTTTTTGTAATATTTTTGCTACTGTTTTAATATTGTCTCTTTCTATCTTCCTGGGTTTTCAATTCTTATATATATATATTAAATTAAACAACAACACCGCAAAATTAAACACAAAAAACAAAAGTATATGATTTGTTGTATGCTGTAAAGTTATTTAATTTTTTTACATTGTTTGTCGTATTTTACAAGGATATAAGAAATAGGTCTTCAATGTAATAATCAAAATAAATATTTAATCTATATATATATATACATATATACATATATATGAACACGGATATCGTAGGGTATATAATAATAATAATAATAATAAATAATTTAATATGTATAAAACAATCATTAGAAATACAATATTATATCCGTCATATAGAATATAACTATAATATATAGGAATGTAGGTACGATATTATATTGGTGAATAAAAAATGTTTACTAAATATTCATATATGTACATTTTATGTTATATTTTATACCATGTACAAGATCAAAAAAGTTAAAAATAAAAAATTGGTATAGGTGAAAAATAGAGATTTTGCTGTTGTTAGTGTTTTTTTTTTGTTTTTTTGTTACTGATGTTGATTATTGTTGATGGTGGTGTTGATGATGGATATAAAAGAAAGTTCAATGAACTTTTATATGATTTACTGGGGAAATTGATTTAATATTATGTACATACATATACGGAGTATATATTATAAACATATTTGTACATTAATAAAAATATCTACATAATATTTTTTTTATTAATATACAGTGGTGGATTAGAAAAAAAAAAAAATGATTTTAATAAAAATAAAAATAATTTATTAGGAATAGAAGTCAATAATTTTAATTTATGTTTTAATAAATAAATAATTTTAATTTATGTTGTAATAAATAATTATTTAAATTTTGTATATGTATATAAAAATATGAATTTTTTTTTTAAATAAGGATAAGATATTATGTAATCTATCTAAGTTAATAAAAGTCAATAATGTAAATTGTATATACAATTTTGGAATTAATAAAAATAATTAAATTAAATTAAATTTTAAAAATGTAAATATTCTTTGAATTTTTAATTTTAGGTATAGATATATAAATATAAAAAACAATTAAAAACTAATTAAAATATTTTAATTTTTCGAATTTCCAAATTATAATTTCTTGATATAAAATTGTATGTATGTATATTTATTTAGCGAATAGTTATACAAGATGTTACATTTTTGAGTAGTAGAATTTCGGTATTTTAATAAGGGACATTTTTGGGAATACAAAATAATGTCAAAATAAAACAGCTTATTATACAACTGACAGACAGAGATGTAATATCGATATTGTAATATTGCATGATATCATGATATCGCTACATGTGTGCACCTAATAAATATTATTGCAATATTAACATATTATTGATATTACGAACAAACGTATAATATTTCGAATCAAAACGTTAATGTTGTTCATCAGAGCAGTCTGGTGGAAAATACGTCAATATTTTTAAATTTTTAGTACTGAAATAATTTTTTTGACATATTTTAAAAGTCAAACAAAATCCGTTTTACAAAATGTATTTTGTTTTATTGGTAAATCAAATTAAAATGGATAAAAATAAAAGGAAATGGCAAATTTTAGATACAATTTAAAAAAATTATTGTTGTTTGTTTGTTTATATATTTTTATCTTCCATTTTAAATATCATAATTTATGAAATATGAATACTACATTTGTATCTGTCATACTACTTCTGATAACTTATTATGATATAGAGAATATTAGAACATTGATATCATAATATCGATATTACATGTCTGCCAGTAGTATTATTACCCTCTTGAATAAAAATAAAATTAAAATAATTAATTTTGTTGTTGTTATAAAAAAATGTTTGTTATTGAAATTGTATGCAAAATGTTTTAAATGAGTTTTTTGATCATGAAATTATATTAGCCAATAGTAGAACACCCTGTATATAATTTATTATATTAACAACCATATTTTTTTGTATAATTACATATAACTTGTATACAATTTAATATATACATTTTTCTTTTTTTCTGTTTTTTTATTGTTTTTTTTTAATTAAACTCAAATTAATATCAATTATCATTCATTTACATAAATAACCTAATTTTTAATTATTCCAAAAGTTGAAAATTAATAGAAGTTAAATTTATAATTAAAAATTTTAATGATTGTAATTAAAGTTATAATTGCAATAATTATTTATATATTATTATGTATTGAAATCAAAATTAAAATATTATAAATTATCTATATTTTATCAATAACTTTTTAGAAATTACAATTTAATATTTCAATTATTTAAAGAAAAGCGAAACTGACCACCAAAAGCTGCTTAATAATATTTTTCTTTATCTCTAAAAATAGAGTGAAAAAAAACATACTAAAATTGATATTAGAAATTAGCTGATACAACTGGCAAAATCCATTATATTTAGAAAACTTTAAAACCAGAACTACAACACGGCCAGCTAGCTATACATTATAGCTAAATACATAGCCAGCTACATTTTTTTTGATCACAAACATCTATTCAAAGAAACAGACAAATCACAATGTACATTCTTGTACATTTTTGTAAATGGTACGTACTTAATGAATTACCCTAAAACAAAATGCAGTGTCGGTGGTTCAGTCTAAGAACAGTCTTCATTCAACTGTTCTAAGTGTGTTTATATGCGAGATGAAGCTTTAACACTGTCCAATATCGTTAAACATCTGAATGAATGTGAACAAACTGCAATCGATGTAAATTATACTGTAAATATTCAAAGAGATGAGTTAGCACAAAACCTTAAATAATATAATTTTCAATAACCGTCAATAACAATTTATTTACAATTTAACAACAATTTATATAACGGAAAAGTTTAACAATGGTATAATTGGTATAATTTTAAAATGTAAATTTTTAATTTATATAAAAATAAATTTAAAACTTTGAAATTTATATTTTAATTCATAATTTTGAAACACATATGAATATCTAAATCTTATAAAGGTCAAATGAAATTTTAAGTCATAGATTTTATACTACATAGTTATTATAACAATGAACTGTCAATTCAAACAAATCCTACAATAAATAAGTATATGCACTTCTGTGTGGTACGTTCGTAAAGAAAATTAAACATGTAAAGCATATAAAAAAGAAATAAAAATTCCAGCTTAATTATTAATGGCAATATTATTAAAAATTAATTTAAAAAATTTTACAAACATTCAGTCTAATACTGCATATGCTTACTGCATGTACTTACATAATTTTAAAATGAAAATTTCAAATAATTAATTTAAAAAACTAACGATTTATTTTTAAAAAAGCTTTTTTTTTATTTCTATTTCAAAAAAATTCTGTCATATTTCAAAAATGCAAAAATTTAAAAAAAAAACCTATTTCATAAAGTTTTTTCTTATATAAATATATATCAAAAAAGCTCTTCAAGTTACATACATTTTAATACAAAAATTATAGCAACATATTGTTTTGACATTATGATGTTTCAGCAGCATGTTGCAATATATTACAAAAAAAAAACATTATGTTAGTAACATAGTACATTTTTTAGTGTCATACCAATGATAATCTGTCATACTAGTCGTATGGTAATGTAATACTGTTGTGTCAATTACTGTCAACATTATATTGTTTTAGCAACATGTTGAAATTAAAAATTATGTTTGAATTGTACATAATTATGTATACATTTTGTTGATAATATTTTTTCAGCGTTATCACTTTATAACTAACTAGCTTTATTATTTTTATGTAATAAATAATTAATAATTTTTTATCAGTGATAAGAAAATATATTATTTCAGCAACATTTTAATAAATATTAGAAAATATTTTCTTTATAATCATCACATCAGATATGATTTATTTTTACTAAATTTTATGTCTTATCATGTTCATGTTATTTACATTACAGTTAATTCTCTATTAAATTTTAAATTTGTAATTTACTGACGTAAGTTCAGTTCGTGTATGTAAGTTCAGTTTAATGATATTACATACAACCTACACGTACGTAAGTAGTTATATTGCACATTGATTATAAATTTGTGTGAACAAAAATGTGATAGGAGGAATACAAAAATTTGTTTACATTTTGGATTTTTGTTTGATTAATGCAAATGTTTATATACATTTAGATAAGATAGAGAATTTTTTTAAAATTACATACAGAAAGTATGTATTATATTGTATTCATTTTTACATATTATTTGAATGATAATGCGGAATTTAATATAGCTGTTATAGATAATTATAGATAATATATATATATATATATATATATATATATATATATCTGTGTATATTTATATATACATTTATAATAAATCTTTATTAAAATATTTTCGTATTATTTTTATTTCAATAAATTTTCATTCATAAAAAATGATATACAAAAAAAAAAAAAAATAAATAAAAACCACAATAAAGATATACAAAGGAGAAAAAAGTAGACAATTTTATTTTTTCTATATAGCAGAAATAATTTAACTTTTGATGTGTTAAGATATAAAAAGAATTAAAATTACGAAATAAATATATTAAATAAATATTTTATTTATTTTTATATATATAAAATTAAAATATTAATTAATATTAATTAATTAATAATAATAAAATTAGACAAAAAAAAAAAACGAAAATTATTTTATAAATAATTTTTTTATTAAATAAATTTTACAATTAAAAATTAAATTTTAGACATATTAAAATTTAGTAAAATGTTATCAATTGCGAAACAATTTTTTAATAAACATCCTTTAGTTGCAAATAGTATAATTTATGGATCTTTATATGTTGGTGCAGAATTTTCTCAACAATATATTAATAAGAAAGTCCTTGTAAGTACCTAGTATCCTTTTTTTAACATATGGTTTTTGTTTTTTAAATGTTTTTTTTTTAATCTCAAACACATGGAAATATTATTAATGTATATGTATTTTGTTTTTTTTTTTGTTGTTTTAAATTGTATTACAATAAAAAAATGTAATAAATATGTGAAGGTAAATTAAGTTTATTTATTATTTTTAAATTTATTTTTATTTATTTAAAAAAAAAATAAAAAAAACTATTTCAGGCACCAACTAAAGAAAAAATCGATATGCCTACATTAGGTCGGTATGCTGTTATGGGAACATTTTGTTATTCTCCAACACTATACACATGGTTTGTTATTAATTGAGTGCAAGTATTTTATATGAAATAATATCTAAGATGTATTATATACAGTAGAAACTATTTATAACGAATTTAAAAGGGATAATTTTCAATTATTGATATTTTATATCGATATCATTATAATGTATACATATCATACGTGCACTTTGTACAGGAATACGTCATTTAATAAAAATTTAGTTTTAATTCAAATGAATCATTTTCAAATCGGTCTTCTATACATGTTATAGGACATATTCACATGTTATAGAATATATTCATATGTTGTAGGACATCTCATAGGATTTATTCTACATATCCAAATGTTTGGGACTAGTTTTTTTTTAATTTTTCATGTATATGGATTAATAGACATCGTTTCCAAGAGGCAGTGAACCCCACATTCAATCCCATAATTCTTCATTTAATTTGTTTCGAAAAAGAAATACTGAGATTATCTGTATAATTTGTATTAAGAGATCTAAAGTTTGGATTAGTGATATAATTATTTATATATATACATAGTCTAAATATGTGTATTACCTATGCATACATAATTGTACTAAAATTTTAAATGTAGGTGCATAATATATTAAAAATTTACAATGATTATATATGCTAAATAATATATTGTCACTATGTACTGAATAGGGTAAATTGAAGGAGAAGTTAACTACGTGTAAGATACATATACACGCATCAATTACTAATTCTAATTTTAATTTCCGTTAGGCATCAAATTGATGATTATTTGACAATTTTAATTGGCAAAAAAACAATACAAAATTTTAAATTAAAAATATATAAATAAATTATTGATTAAAAAATATTTGAATAAACTCTAAAGATCATAATTGTTGTAAATTGGTGTCATTTTTAAATACAATTAAGAAAGAGAGAAAAAAAAATGACAAAAGATGGAAGATGATGTAAAATTATCAAATATAATTTATCTTTTATTTGTATGTTTTTAATTAGAGCTGTCATCAATTAGAAACATTTTGTCTTGGCTAATTCAAAGACATAAACCAGTGAAATTTCAATTTAGTCAAATAACTAATTTATTTATGAAAATAAACCACAATTTATAATTAGTCAATCATTAAACACACACCCTAAATATCTCATATATGATCAAATTGTATTCTAAAAATCAATAAATAATTTTTTGTTTACATTGTTTTTATTTTGTTTTCTTTTTGACTTTGTATCATACTGTCAAATTATTGTTCGCAATAAATGCAATAATATTAAAAATGATTTTGTACCATAGATGTTGTGTATAAAGAATTATAATTGTAAAATATCATCGTTACATACAAATTGACATTATAAACGTTGTCGTTATAAACAGTTTCTACTGTATATGTATATATATGTTTATACTGTACATTTACATGGATATTAAAATTAAAGATGAGCTTTAAGTTTGAGCTCTATAAATTATAATTTTTTTTTTTTTTTAATATAATCAATTAGTTATGGGAATGTGTTAAAAGACGATAAAAAAGCTTGCTCAATTAATAAAAAAAATAATGCACTTACACTTTTTTGTAATACCATCATCAGCACCCATATATTTCTATGCACACTTTTCTAATTATTTCTAAAATTTACATACATTATAACACTATATGTTATTTTAATTTTATTTTTCTTTTTATTAATCATTAAAATATTTATTTATGATTTATAAACACATTCATTATACATAAATATGTATTACAAACAAAACATAAATATACAATACAAAATAATACACTATTTCAAAACTTTTAAATGAACAACAAATACACATACACACAAACTGATACAAAAATTACTATTTATGATAAATCTATATGATAACATACTAAATTATAGTGATATAGTGAACTTGAAAATTATCTTCTCTATTTGCATGTTAATACTCAATAAAGTGTATGGGAGTTGATAAGGGTTAATTGAATTCAAATTGTAATATACATTCATATATGGGGTGCACATTATAGTAACATATTGTAATGTAGATATGATATGTTGAATTATAATGTATGAATTAATTTAGGAACTGGAATACTGGATAATATAATTTTATTTTTTATGACATACTTAAATATGTGTGTATAAATGTATTATCATTATAAATTAAATGTATATGTATATGAATATAATATTCAATTTAATTTTGATATAATAATTCGAAAAAGTACAAAATAAAAATGAGGTTTACAGTGTGAAAAATATTTCATAATAATGAAAATATTTTAACACTTTGACCGATAATAACTTATAGTGGGTCAGAAAATATACGAATTACATATAAGAATTTTGTTACACATTTTTATTTTATTGCTGTATTCGTGTAGTATAAGTTGATATATTATTATTATTAGTATAAGTTCTTATATTGTGAATGGACAAAATAGATAAATAAAAATAAAATATGTTAATTCTTATGTTCCACAAAACTCATTTGTCTCTCCGACAACTCTACTTTTAATATTTATCAATAACTTTCAATTCTATACAACCACTTTTAGATGATAATGCAAATGCTTCACTCCCAATCGATACTAATGATGGTCAGCATGTTAAACTATAATTTGACTAACATTTTCGATTGGAATTAAACTAATGGAGTTGAGTTTAATGCTTCTAAATCTCAAACTTGCCTGATATCTTGTTAAATAGCCCTTTGGACCTCATATTGATACTTGTAGGTGTACTACCCTCTACTCTATTTTATAAAGTATATATTTGCTCTGACGAATTTATAAAGTTAATCCGTCTCTTAAACAGTTCTGTTTAGGAACAAGTGTAGTTTGAATAATTGCCTACTCCTGTATAAATAGGGAAAATTTATGTATTTTCTGCTTCCATTCCTAGGTGCTATCGGCTATAAAAATTCGTTTGTAGTAAAATTTTACCGAATGTGGAACTATATTGCAGCAAATATGCTCCCTAAATACAATAATCAACTCTCATATGATCTTCAAAGATTCAAGAAGAATATATATATATATATACAGCTTTGTCCAAAATATCTCTACACTTTCTTTTTATCGGCTCGTGTTATACTACAAACTGTGGTCTAAAACATTCATTTATAAAAATGTTATGAACTAATCTTTGGCAATACATAAAAAAAAGCTAGAAGAGCTACAAAATAGATGTCTATTTCTCAAATTTTTCAATTTAGAGAAACTTCAAATCTTAGTCTGAATTTTTTATAATTTTTAAGGTTGACTTACATAGTTAATGTTACTCTATAATAATTTAATTGACCTACAAATTTACGAGGCCTCTAATACAAATTATATATAATTTAAACTTTTAGCGATCGTTTGTCCAAAATTTAGTTTTATAATATCTATACAATATAATCTATATATATATATATATATATATATATATATATATATATATATATATATAGATATATATTGTATTTTATCTAGTGAGATTATGTATTTTATATATTTTCTGATAATAACAAAAAACTAACAGAAAAAAAAACCCAAAAATTGTCCAATACTTTCCAAAAATATAAAATTGGTCTCTTCAAAATTAATTTAGGATTCTATTTTTACCCTCTCTCTCTATATTAATTAAAGTCCATTTTATCTTTGTTAAGCATTCTAGTATATATGAATTTTTGATTTTCCCATATTTTCTAATCTATAAAAATATAACAACAAAACATAAAATACACGTGCTGATTTTTAATATGAAATAAAAATGAAAACGAGGGGCCTTCTATAAGACATACCAAAAAAAATGTTAATAAGTTTTTTTAATACAATTTTCTATAATTGTAATTATTTTCATTAATTTTAATTTCAATTTTAAATTCATTTTCAAATTCAATTGGTTTTAAAATTAAATTAAATTAAATTGTTAATAATGCACTAAAATTATATTTTAAATTTATAAAATGAGCACATAAATAAGTTATTCAATGTTTTTATAACATTTTTGTATTCTTATTCTATTTTAATTCTTTTCACACTTTCCAGCACCTTTTTTTTTATAATTCAAAATAATTAATTTTCTATATTTTTTTAGAATTTAAATAAATTAAAGGTTAATATAGGGTTCCTAAACATTGTTGGGTTTTTTGAGCCAAGATACTGTTTTTATATCTTTTTATTCTATATTTGTATAAAATTGAAAACTGTAAATAAAATTATTAAAATTAATTGTTTTTGTTTTTTTAATAATCATTTATCTTTTTCTTTTCGGTTGGAAGTATAAGGTTGCGGTATAGCTCAGATATTCTATTCTTTTTTTACTTAATGTTATTTTTGTTTTGAAATTTGTTAATTTTTATTATTATTAATGTTATTTTATTTTCTATTTGAATTTTTATTTTCTCTTTCTTTTTTAATCTTTTTATTTTTATTTTTTAAAATACTTTATTAATAAGATCTGTAGGGATTATCCAGTAGATTGAAATAAATAAAAAAAAAAAAAATAAATATTGACATTCTGAGACTGCACTTCAATTTAAGTATAATTATTATTTTCACAAACTAGTTAATTATTAGTCTACTGTTGCTTTTGCCAACTACAGTCTATTAAAAGAGACAAATGTAACAGATTTTTGGACTCATTAAATTATTAAATAAAAATATACTAGTCGAAAAAAAATTCGGGAAAGTTTGATAAAAAATCGTACTCATATACGTATAAGTATTTTATTCAATTATTTTTTTTATTGATTTATCTTAGACGACAACCTAATACGTAATAATTTATTTAAAAAAATTAAATTTAAGTCCGGGTTGTTGCAATTTGATAAATTCAAATTTTTGTATGTTAAAATGATTTATATACTTATGGGGTGAAATTTTAAATTGAAATTTCTAATTGAAAATTTGATTTCGCCACGTCTCCGTTTAAATGTCTATAAGTTAAAAGAATAATAAATAAAAATCGCTTGTAAAATAGTTCAAATATTTTTACCGTACTTTTTCCAATTTACACAGATTAAATATAATGATATGAAAGTACTAAATTCTTTTTATGATTCTCATACTTTTGATTCATATTTTAAAACTTGGTACACTCTTTATATTTACGCATTTTTAGTAAACCTGTGTTTCTACTTTTACGACATATTTTACGTATTTTGTTCTTTATTTTTGCATCGCATTACAAATTTGCAAGTGAAATGAAATCGGTTAGCCTCTTGTACTGGTCTACACAATTTAAAAATTGAAATCGATTTGATTAAATATTTAAATTTCAAACTATAACATGTTCTAAATAAATTTTTAAATTTAAATTTACGCAAAACGGTTGAGTTCAAATGAAAAATTTATTTGATATATAATTAATTTCTATAAACTATAGATATATCAGCTAGTGCTGACCTTAATTTACACTAATACACTAAATTAATAAGTACATAAAACGAGTTCAACAAGACAAAAGGAAATGCCTGGATGTCTAAATTCATGGATTCAAGTCAAAATGTATAAAACATTGTTAAAGTAAATATTCTGAAAAAAGCAGAAATGCCCCTTTTTGTATCCAACAGAAAAACGATATTTTGAAATTTTGGAAAAGCGAGATTTTAAGAGACGAAATTTCATTACGCTCGTTAGCATACGACAGAATAATTTAAAGATGCAGTTTGTTAACTAGACAGATAATCCAATTCTATTCAACGAAAATGTTGTTACAGTCCAAGATAGACGTTGAGATTGTACATTGTGTCAATAGGACGTTTAAGAATGAAATATAGAACCGAAATAGATTTAAACCGAATACAATAGGAAACATAAAAGGCTGAATTATTTGTATATAATTTTTTTAGTAAAATACCAGTGATGAAGAATAATTAAAAATTAATAAATATGTTTTCGAAATTACAAAATGAGTTACATAGGGATTTTTAACAGAAAATTGATTAGTAAACTAATATATATATAATTACACTTGTATTAGCATTTAATACACTATTTTGAGATTATTGTATACTATTTCAGCACCAAAATTATTCAAAATTGTTTCAAATATTTTGAAATTCTATGATTACATTGATACTGTTATACTCGTACTTATTTATTTAACTCTTTTTTAATTTGAATAATCAACAATTTACAATATACATATATAAGACAATGAATAAACAATGAACAGTAAATGTTACAGTAAATATACAATGAAATGAACAGTAAATTAAAATCGCTTTTTCAAAGCTTTTTCCAGCTTTTTATAGTTATAAAATTAGTTTATTAGCTGGGTTAGTTCGATTATTGCACTGAATTACAATTTTTGTTAATTTTTTTTACAATAATTGTTAAATTTTGTACAAAACTAAGCCATGTTTAGGCTACTTTGCGACAAATAAAATCAAAAACAAAATTAATGAAGTTATTTAGAATTTATTTTTCTTGTTAGAAATAGGTGTTTTAAAAAAAATATATAATATATATTATATATTATATATATAATAATATGTATTTAATTACATTTAGTTCAAAGAAATACAAATAACTTTAAAAACAAAGAAAATTACTGTGGTTTAAAAATTTATTTAAATAGAAATTATAAAGAACTGCATTGTTCTACTTTTAGTCAAATGTTCCGAAAAATTTGAAAGAAAGAAAAGCTTGAATTTAATTCAAACTTTAAGTTTTAATTTAATTTTGTATAATAAAAAAAAATATCAGTTCTAAAATTTTGTACTAAAATTATTTTATGTTATGTTTTGTTTGATTTACACACATTGTGTTATATGTTTCACTTCTTATTTTGCACTTTAATTATTTAATTTTTTTTTTAAAGTATATTCAAAGATATTATTCTAAATATATTTAATATTTTCTTTAAAGGTACAAATGGCTAGATGGAAAATACCCAGGTAGCACACATAAAATAGTTTTAAAAAAATTACTTTTAGATCAGTTCGTATTAACACCATTCCTATTAACAACATTCTATATAGGTATTATATACATTTTTAATTAACAAAATTATGTTTTTTTTTTTTTTTTTAATCATTTATTTTGTTTGTAGGAATGTCCATTATGGAACAAAAAGATGATTTATTTGTGGAATTAAAACAAAAATTTCTACCAACATTTGGATCATCATGTTTATTTTGGTTACCAGCACAGGCTGTAAATTTTTTATTTGTTGTACCAAAATTACGTGTTATTTATGTTGGTTCATGTGCATTTGTATGGGTTAATATATTATGTTGGATTAAAAGACAACAGATTGTAGATAATAAGTCCGAAAAAAATTAATAAAAAATATTTTAATATAGTATATTTTTTTTTTGCTTATATGTATTAGAAAATTTTACTTGAATCTAGTTAGATTAACAAAAAAAAAAAAATATTAATAAAAACTATTATATTATATAAATAATTTGGAATTTAAAATTAAGAGCCAAAAAAATCCATTCCAAATATAAAAAATGTTATATATATTTTACTATAAATTCTATATTATAATTAAAAAAATTATATTTTATAATTAAATTCTAAATTGAATTATATTTTTATTGAAGAAAATAAATTTTATGATATTTTTATGTTAATTTTTTTGTTGTTGTTAATTTGAAAAAAAAAATAATAGATATGAATTATTAATTAATTAAAAGGCAATAATATAAAGATATACTGAAAAACATTGTAGGCTAGTTGTACAAAAGTTATATAAGCTGGCTAAACTATGTCAGTTAAACTATATGAACTAATTTAGCAAAGAAATCATTTAAATAGAACATTATAAATTTCAGCTAAACTATATTAGAACTATGTCTTTCTGAGTCGAACTAAGAAAACTATTTCAGCTAATGTTGTCAATTTTGTGCTGCTAACTTAGTTTAAATTTATTATTGAATTTTATAACACGCTAATTCTAATTTCAATTCCTTAGACACCATTACACCAAATTGCCAATTCATTGACAATTTGAATCGGCAACAAGCAATACAAATGTTTAAATTGTCAATTAAAAATAAAAAAAAAATTAATTAAAACAAAATATATGAGAAATTAATACAAAATTTATTTATTTATTAATATTTTAATTAAATTAAATAAAACACTTGTTGTTGTTTCACTGATTAAGAAATTATTAAAATTTTCTTATATATTTTATTTTAACATTTTCATAAAAATAAAATTTGAGTCGACATGTTTCGTCCTTCTAAGACATTATTAAGACCCACAACAACAAGTGTTTTATTTAATTTAATAAAATATTAATAAATGAATAAATTTTGTATTAATTTCTAAAAATTATGTTTCATCAAGTGCCAACCAAAAAATCTTTAGACTTTTTTTAATGAAAAATATATGAATTAGTCTTAACTTGAATTTACATACATATGTTTTTTAAATAAGAATTGAACTGTCATTAATTAGAAAAATTTCGAGTTGGCTAATTCAAAGAACTTAACCATATAAATTTCAAATTAGTTAATTGATTAATTTATATCTAAGTCAATGACGACTAATTTATATATCTGAAAATACATGACAATTAGATTTAGTCAACTTATTAGGTAAACTACACACCATTAATAACTCTTTCATCAAAAAGGAAAAAAAAAAATTTTTTTTTCAAATTTTAAACTTGATAATAAAATAATTTAATTCAAACTATTTTTTTACAATAATCTAATTCTGAATTCAAATCAAGTAAATAATTTTTATTATTTTACTCTCGTGACTATTACAATACAAATAAAATTATTATTTTTTGTATTACTTAGCTCGTATAGCTGAACTGAAGTGCATCATAGCCAGACAACATAAATCAGCTAAACTATATAATTTATCTCACATAGCTTAGTTAGTTTAGCTCGTATAGATTAACTGAAATGAAGTGTATAAAAATGCAAGCTAAATGACTAAACTACATAACTTTGCTCACATAGTTTAGTTAGCTTAGTTTAAGAGTGTACAGTGGACCTAAAAATCTAAATTTTCTGTAACTGTACATCTTTCCTCCGTAACAAATTTATGTTTAGCTACTAGACAATGAAAATTTGCCAAAAGCTAACCAATACTGAATTTTATTTACCCATAAATTAATTTGGTTTGTAAGAGAGATATTTTTTAAATTTAATATACATTGCGAATAGATTAGAATTTATAATATAATTGCGATTAATATATACATTACTACAATTGTATATACATTATTACAAAATTTAATGTACTTAGTTAATCCTATATTCGATATTTACGAGTATTTTTAATATCAATAGCATTTTTTTTCATAATTTACCTTTTAAAGGGCTTATCACCGTACTGAAGTTTATCAAGCCTATCAATAGCAATTAAATATAATAAATATATTATTTTTATTTTATTTTCTAATGATGTCGGGTTTTATTAACCCCACTGGATGTTTATATATTGCAGAAAAATGTAATAAGCTTTCGTACATCTGTTGAGACTGCATTAAGCAGTAAATTTGACTAGTTTAATTTATGATTAACTCAAAATTGTTATTGAAAAATATAATTATGTTGGAAATTATAGTTTTCACTTTTATTAGATTATCGAAAATGTCAAAATTTTGAAAATAATCAAAAAGTTCATCTTTACTAACACTAAATTTTGACTAGCCCTAATTCCTTAAAAAATTTGTATAGAAACAGTGTT
This sequence comes from Argyra leucocephala, assembly GCA_963942445.1. Taxonomy (NCBI): domain Eukaryota; kingdom Metazoa; phylum Arthropoda; class Insecta; order Diptera; family Dolichopodidae; genus Argyra; species Argyra leucocephala. Next base: position 11,809,509 of record OZ012679.1, on the reverse strand, counting down.
GTTAAGGTAGTTATATTATATTGTCGAGCCTGCCGAGAAGCAAGTAATTAACAAAATATGTATTTTTTAATTAGAATTTAGGAATTACAATTGCAATATAATTATAATAAAATAAAAAAAACAAAAACAAAAAAAAGTAAGAATAATGTATTTAAAAATTATTTTTGATTAATCTAATGTTCTAATTCACAAAAGTCTGTTTGAACAACACGCAGATACAATTATGTTATTTAACATTAAATTTACTATTCTATATAATTATTATATAATAATATTAAACTATTTTTTAGGTAAATTTTATAAAATAAAAAAATTATAGATATGATAATTTTTATAATTGAACTTATTTCCAAATACCTGATTTCTAAAAAAAAAAAACAAATAATATTTTTTTTTTTAATAATTCCTATATGTAATTCACAGTTCGATTTCAATCTTGTATATTTCCATTAAAAATTACCACATTTTTATTTTAATTAATTAAAAAAATGTGACATTTTTTAATGAATTCCACAATCACATCCAAATAAATACGATATGTTTTTTAACACTATTAATATATTAAAACACATTAAAATGAATTCTTCAACTTTAAAATAACAAAAATAAAAAATAAAATTTATGGCGAATTTAATTTTTTACGGCGAATTCATTTTCAATTTAAATTATTTGAATAATATGAATCACTTTATTTTTAATTAATCACTTTTAATAAATATACTATTTATATAGTATAATTAAACTATTTTTCTAATATTTCTATTTAAAAAAAAAAAAATAATAAAAACAAAAAAAACAATAAAAACGAAATTATGTTATTCTATCAAAAGCTACAATCAAACTAAGTTAGAATTATGATGATGTAAATAGATGTAATAATCTCAAATAAAAATCAAATGCAATTTTTCTATTTCTAGTTTCTGTTTTTTTTTTGTTTTACTGCTGTTTATTTTTCTACGCCTTGTCTTTTGTTTGAGTTTACATTATTTGTTGCATTAAATTTTTCTATAAATAAAAAAAAAAAACTATTTTGTAGAAAAATTTTCTAAAAATCTTGATTAATAAAATTTTGTTGTTGTTCTTGTTATTATTTTCATGCAATCAGATGTAAGTTAAATAATAAAGGAATTTTTAATATTATTTTTTTTCCAGGACATGTTTCATGGTATTAGAATTGCAATATAATTATAATAATAATATAAAAAAAAAAAACAACAAAAATAAAAAATGATGTAAAAAACCGTGAGATTTTTACAGTTTTTTTTTTTAATTTCTTATTTTTCAGGGAATTCTTTTCTATTCCATATTATTATAGTATTTCTTCTATTTTATTGTGTGTATATTGGTTTGATTCAACAATGCAATGCAATGCAATTGTTGATGGGTGCATAAATTTTCTATACTAATTTTTTTTTAAGAAATTGCAAAATAGGGAGACTTGATAAATAAATAGAGAGAAAGATGATCAAAGGATTTGTTAGTTTTTCATAAGGGAAGAAAATAAAAACGTCTTCTTACAATTTAAACATAGATAATAAGATGATGAAATCGCTTTCTTAATTCAGAATATAGATTTGAATATAATTTATCTATCCAGTATTTTAATACATTTTTTTTTTATAATGAACATTTCGAACATCGAACATTTGAATAATAGATTTTTTCATTGAATATTGAATTGAAAATGATTGTTTTGTACTCAATCGAAATCTATAAAAGTGCACTGGTAAGACACTGAACCAGGAAGAATATAATTTTCAATAGTTTTCAATAATTTTCGATTAGTTAAATTAATTAATTTAACAATTTATATCGAATTAAAATTGATTAAAGTGTTTTTAAAATTATATTTTTAAAATTATATAGTGTTGAATTTTTATTGGATAGTAATTAGCATGCTAGTATGTATGTATAGAATATGCTGTAGCTTCTAGAGATAAAAAATATAAAGATTAAAAACGTTAGGTATATGTGTAACTAATTTTATTAAATATCTTAATCGATTTCGGTTATTACACCATCATCACTCATCAGAAGACTGATAGTTAATTGATTGTTGTTTTTTTTTTTACTATTTTACCTAAAACAATTTAGTCTACTATGAAAAATCAAATAACAGCAAAGAAAAATAATTTAAGTTTATTATTAAGTTTATAAGTCAAGCACTTGAAAAGGTATGGCATGAAGGTATGGCATGCTGTACAAACTCAAACAACTTCTTCCACATAACTATTATTTATTACTGTGGTCATACCTTATCGAAAAGCACTTTTTAGTGAAGTTTCAAGGTGTCTATACACAAACCTATAAAATTATGTCAGGCAGCCACAGGGCAGCGTCCTATAGGTTCTGTTCTATACTACGGACTTATTAATAACAAATGACTCAACCACCACCACTTTCGCTGATTATACGGCCGCCATATTGGCATCGCATAATAATCCAGTACATGCTACAGAGATTCTGCAATACAAAACAATTTATATTGAAGCTATCAAAAACTTTAATTTTGACATTTTGTTGTTATTCGACATAATCCTTGTTGTTATTTAATTGGTTTGTGATGTTCATTCCTAAATTTTTATTTTTTATTATTTCAGGCCAAAATTGAAAGTTAATGATATTTTCCATCACTTTTAACAATACTGAAGTAAAAGCAATATGACGGTAATTAGAGGTATTGTTTAGAGCATCCTGTTTTTTTTTTTTGATTGGCTACACGAGCTATTTTCCGTGAAGATGGGTAAAGATCAGGAATGTATTGCATGTATAGAAAAGTTTGCTTCGACTATAGTGTTTGCACAACTTTTGAGTGAACTTGTTCAGAGTTTCTGTAATGCATTGTAGGTGAAAATAAACTCTTTCAAGGTACTCTTTCAATCTGTTGATTCATAGACAGGTAAATATACTACAATATTAGTATTATGTATACCACATTACTTGCCAATTTATCGAACTGGCTATTTCTGAGTTATTTTGAAGTTCCAAAACTCAAAATAATAAATAATTATGTTGAAAGCCTCTGACTCTATTGTTTATAATTAGCCATAATTTAAATTGTGGCCAAAATAATAATAAATAAATAATTTCTTAAGATGACTTTTGTAAGTTAAATATTGTTGAGTATAATAAGGAGTTGTGAAGCTTAATTTAATCAACCAATAATTATTAAAAAAGTAAACGTAAATATAATCTACGCTTGATTCGCTTTGACAAACTTACAGACTTTGACATTAAAGTTGAATATTAAGAATTGCATGGAAGCTAATTAAACGGCTTTAAGCTTTAAACACAAGCAAAGTACAAAGTTAGTCAATTTTCAACTTTTTTAGATTTTATTATGGTTTTAACATTAAAAAAACAAAAAAAAAAAACAAAAAAAAAAAACAAAAAGAAAAATTAATTTACCGTTTCATTTGAAATTGTAATTATGGGTTTGAATTGAATTTTTGTTAGATTTTTTTTTTTTGTAAAAATAAAAAAACATTTGTTTGAGGGAAAGCTGATAATGGAGATTGAAAAGCATGAAAATATTATACAACAAATTGTTCTAAAGAATATAGGAATAAATATTATTTTGAAAAGTTAAGGTAGGCTATATTAACACAATGTTAAGTGTACAATACTTACAAAGTTGCTATCAAAGTGTACATTAATTTTCAAAAGCGTTGTGAAAAGCTACAAAAGCGGAAAAAGTGTAGAAAATCAAGAAAACATGTAAACAAAGCAAGGCTAGGTTTAACCATAACAACACTTGAACTAATCAGTATTGGTATTAATACAGTTAGACTACAAATACAATTTATATAGTTTTTACTTTTATTTATTTTCCAATTTATTACATATAGATTGTATAAATACATCTGTGAGTTATAAAAATGAACCAAAATATTTTATAATTTCTTTATTTTATCTATACTTAAGCAAGATTAAACAAATTTGCCAGCAAAAGTTATTTAGGGTATTTTCAGGCAGTTTAAGTCTATTATAGGCGTTTTCGTTTTTTAGTTCAGAGCATAGATCTGAGCGCGTTCTGACTTAAATGAGCACGCTCTGAGCAGAGCATGAACAGATAAGCTCCAAGCGCTCAGATTTAATAACAAAACACGATTTGAGTAAACTGTCATTTTTATTTTATTGTTGTTCTAAATTGTCATTTGTCATAATATATCGAATTTAAACTTTAAATTTTGATATTTACAAAAGTTAAGATTTACAAAAAGTCTAAACTAAAAAATATTTATTTTTCATTAAATATTAATTATTTAGCATCACAGCTTATATCGTCGTCCATTATTTCTTAAATTGTAAAAATCACTGTTGATATTTATTTTAAATTTTAATATGGTTTACTTTTTTACTATCGTACAATAGCGTCATCTATTTTGTTTTAAAATAAACATCTCTTTTTGTCATTTAATATTCAAGCGCTCTACGTGCTCTGTTTAATTTAAATCACTCTAAGTGCTCTGTTAATTTAAATCGAACACATAGAGCACGCTCTGAGTGCGCTCTGAACGCATAAAAAAATACGGATTTCAAGCTCTGAACGCTCTGATGAGCAGAAAAACAAACCCGAATCTATTTTTGACAGTTCGTACTCTGCTCTGACCTAAAAAACGAAAACACCTTATATATTATGGTTATGATTGGTAATTGTCAAACATTTGTAATTCTATACACCTAGTAGAATAATAAAATAATATAATTTGAGACTGACATATACTATACTTGACAATATATTATAACTTTTTACTATTTCTATATTATTTTAGGCCCAATTTATAGTTTTGCAACTGTTTGATTACACACATTTTTGTTCCATTAGTTTACCTGCAGCTGATTTTATGTTTGCACGCTTTTACATAAACTAATGAAACACAAATGTGCAATCAAAGAGTTGCAAAATTAAAAATTTCATATCTGTGCTTGGCCTAAAATTTGGCTATAATATAATAAAAAACAATAATATCAGGAACGTATGATGTATAGAAAAGTTGTGTATAGAAAAGTTTGCTCCGACTATAGTGTTTGCACAACTTTTGAGTACAATGAAGAGGCGGAGGGGTATATTATCAGACCCGATAGATTTATTTTTTTGAAGTTAGATCTATTAGAATTTCTGCAATAATTTGTTGATAAAAATAAACTCTTTCAACGGAGCAATCAGTTGGTTCATAGGCAAATAAATATACCACAATAGCAATATTACGTATATCACATTACATTGATAAAATTGTAAATTCAAGTTTTGTAAATTACAATAAATTTAAGCGGGAATTTCTAGCTTTAGTCATTTGTTTTTACTCGTATTTATTTACAAGCAGATATGGGACAACATGCACAATTTTAGCTTTACAAAAAAAAAACGTAATAATATATAAGAAACGTAATAAGATTGAAGCTAGAGAAGCATTCTGATAAAAACAGTTCAAATTTAAAACAAATTATTTTCAATAAATTTTCTATTCTGTACCAAAAAACAAAAAAAAAAAACAAAACAAAAAATCAAAAAAGAAAAACTTTTTTTTGCAATCAAATTCATAATATCCGGAGTGTGGTCATACAAAATTTTTAACTACTTTAATTTAATTACTAATTATGATTCAGAATTATTATAATGTAAAATTAATTCAATTAATTATTTTTTTTTTTTCAACCTAAATTTAATGAGACCTAATTTATTGTTTTTGTTATTTTTAAGAATAAAAATAGATGACCTATTAAAAGAAAATGAATATTGACCTTATTTTGAATTTAACAAAAAAAAAAAAAATAATTTTTTAAAGCTTCGATAAAATTTCCATGCACAGTGATTGCATTTCATATTTTTTTTTTTTCGAATGCATTTTTTTATAGAAAGTCTTGAACTAATTTTCATATCAAAAATTTATCAAAAAGAGATGACCGCTTCAATGAATTATATCAAGAACATTTTTTTTATTTTATTTTTAAGGTTATATCAATGGCAAGTTTAAGACCTGCAAAACTTGCCATTGAAAACAAAACTATATAAGAACAATATTAATTAAAGGCTATTGATAAAAAAATATAATATAGAAAAAAAAAAAAATTTAATTTACTTATCATTAAATTTGTAATTTTTCAAATAATTTTAATTTAAAAAAAAAAAAAATGAGAAAAAAAATGTTGTCGTTGTTGTTTTTGTTATATTTAGATATTTCTAAAGGAAACTTGCGTTCAAATTTTAAGATTTCTGCAAATTTTAATCAAATTTGATAATGAAAAAAAAATAATGTTTTTTTTTCTAAATAAATTTTGTTTTTGTAAAAAACTCAATTATGACATTTGAAATTTAAAATTTCAAGGTTAGTTCAATTCTAATTGTATGGGAGAAATAGAAAAATTGATTAAAGATTGTTGAACCCAAACAAGCCCTTTATAAATTATATAAATTATATTATTATAATTTGTTAGTAATAAAATAATTAATAAAACACTTATTTTGTTTTTGTTTTTGTTTTTGGAATATTTATTATAACTTTTGTAAGTTAATTTTTAAATGTTTTTTAAGACGCAAATCGAACGATTCGAAAGAAAACCTTCAATCCATTTATAAAATACAGACCCAAGACCAATTAAAGCTTAAAATTATTCGGCATTTCAAGTCACTGCGGAACTTGTTCCATTTGTCCTTTTCAACTTGTCAATATCTCAGTCAATGGAAAGTCACGCACATTCAGCCAATTCCAAAAAAAGGTGATAAAATCGATCCAACGAACTCGGATTGTATCAATCGATCCAATAGACCTATATCTATTATCTCCAAAGTTATGAAAAGTATAATTAAGAAAAAATTATAGCTTTCGAAATATCTTGAGACAAAAAGCATAATCTCAGATAGACAATATGGTTTTAGATCGCACCGGTCTACCGGTGACATGATGAATGGCTTTTGCGAAAAGCCTAATATCACATTACATAATTATGGTGAGGCTAATATTGTTGCTTTAGATATTTCGAATGCTTTTGATCGTGTATGGCACGCAGCTTTAATTGGTTTAGGGTCTGTATTTTATAAATAAATTGAAGGTTTTCTTTCGAATCGTTCGATTCGCGTCTTAGTAGACGGCTTTTTGTCGTCTGAACAGCTTAATATAAATGCTGGTGTTACGCAAGGATCCGTTGAGTTTTCTTTCCACCCACTCCCTTTTTGATTCTCATCAACGACTTACTCCAAACAACTTTCAATGCAATCCACAGTTTTAGTCGAAGACGTTCGAGTGTGATGACATTCTCTGATTTTCTCTGTAAATCTAATGCAACAACTACAGAAGTTGGAAATAGAAGATAAATAATGGTTAACATGAATTGACTAAAACTGCTGACTGTGGCAAAAAAAATTGAGGGTTGAGTTTAACTCGTCTAAAACTTAAAAGTGTCTTATTTCACGCAAATTTCCACGATTTTAACCCAATCTCTCCTTCCAAGGTGTTACTTTATAAAACACGAATAATTTAAATAATTTTAGGTATGCGACCGAATCAAAAAATTATTTGGAACTACCATATTTTTGATAGTGTAAAAGAACCTGCACCAATTGTTTAGGCTCTCTAAGTCGATGTAAAGCTATCATTTCACCTTTGGAACTTCTTAATATCTATTAATGATTTATATGTCCCGAGATGCAATATAATTCATACAGTTAGGCTGGCGCTTCCCTTACAGCCTTCGGTCTACTTTAACCGCGTTCAAAATCTGGCTACTCGTCTAATTGGTGATCCAAATGTAATTTATTCCTTAACTTCTCTTCGACATTGACGTGTAGTCAGAACACTTTACCTGCTTTATAAATACTTCAAAGGTTTGAACGCATGCTCAGCAGAAATCAAAGCACTGCTTCCTCCTCTTAAATTACTCCAACCCAAAACAAGAGGAGCCTCAACTTCCTAATACTAATCTATGTCACTTTTTTCTTCCTAATATATCCTATCCCAACCAGGCGGTACGTAAGTACTTAAGGTATTTTCTTTGGCTGTATATACAAAGAAAAAAAATTGTTGCTCTGTGGTGTGCTTAGCAATCAATTTAAGAACATGCAATCGGATGTGATTACCGGATGTTGTACATCAATGAAAATCCAATCTACGGATTTTAACGGTGTAGGGATGAGCACAACATCCGCGTTTCACGAAGGAAGCGCTTAAGTAAAGTTAATATAGATTTAATTTCTAATGAACATGCTCTCATACCTATATGAGATATCTAAACAAAAAAAGCTCCAACAATACTACGACTTTCAAGAGAATCAGGATAAGTAAATGAGCCAAGATAGAGTGAAATTGACATATATGAACTAATATGGTTAAATGCTTGAGCTTATCAACCGCTCTAGTTTATTTTCATTTAAACGAAATATCAGTATCAAAATGGGAGATTTTTTCAGTTAGCTATTGCTACCAGATCATAATTAAATGAACTTGACTATGATGTATATTTTTTGATTGAAACAGCGTTATATGTATAGCTTCGCATTTTTTATGAAAATCATTATATACTAATGCTGTCGTTTGCAAAGCTGTGAATTCCATTAAAGGTGGCTTGAAGCAAATCGAATTAATATAGAAATAGGGTAGGTGAATGAGCTGATCCTAGTGGAACACTATAATAACAAACATAACATGGGTTATTGGCTATATTACACAATACTTTTTTTTTTGTAAGTGTATGTATTTATGAACGTACATTTCAGAATTTATTTTTTATGCTAAATGAAAGTTGTTGGCGTTTTGATTGTTAAACAATTTCCAAACAAAGTTTGGACTTTACCGCTTTATATAAGCAAAATAAATCTAATACTAATCATATATTCACTATTGTTTTTGAGATGATTGTATGTTCATATAATATTTTAATTGGAATACGGTATAATCGACAGAATTATACATCACATGACATTTACATAACTACTATATCTAGTATGAATATCGTATATCTATGCCAGGCTTACCCACAACTATTATGTTTAGAACTTGCAAAGGGAATATTTGATGAAATATAAATAACTGTACAACCATTTTCTTATAGCAAATTTCTTTAACATTTATATAAGTAGGAAGGGGATAAATTTGAATGCACAAGCAAGGCTATCATTAATTGTACTCCAGAACTTGGAGAATCCAAAAGAATAAAGAATAATAAAAAGACACATTATATAACTTGTTGGGATGTGTTTTACAATTTATATGAGAAGTATTAGTATATTATTAAAATGGAGATACACATAAAGGATTATACAGTAGTGTATAGACATATATTATGTTTGGAGTATGAATGATGGGGAACAGAAGAATATTACGATGAAATACATACAACTCCACAATTATTTTCGCAGGGAAAATAATTTATCAATTTATGTAAATTATATTGGCTGAAAATATACAGACAGGATCAAAAATAATGGTACCCAAACTGGTAGGTATATTATGTTTAAAGTATGAACTCAGGTAAGCAGGATAATGAATGGTGAAACACAAACAAAACAACTGTACACAAGCATTTTCTTATGTGAAAGAGTTTAGCAATTCTAAAGTACATATTTCTTCACATAAAAAGTTAAATTCAAAACTCCAGAAAATGCCATTAAATTTTAAATGACAAAAAAAGATACAAAAATAATTCACTCGTAATTATTATGCGCCCGTAAGGCCTGAATTTGTAGGATATAAGCTAATTAAGGGACCACGGTTCTTATATTCACCCTATCAAGCAACCAAGTATTATATCAAATTAAAATTAAATCTATTGAATGATTGAATCCATACAAGAGAGTTACAATATAGATCCAATCAATCAATTAATCCTTTGCCTTCAACTTTCAATCCTTAAACTTTTGAATTGGCAACCCTAATCACAGTTTTGTTTTTCTTATAACAATTTTGACCATATGGAAATTGCAAACAAAGTGATATGCAAAATTATGTCATTAGGATTGCAAAAAAAAAAAAAAAAAAAAAAAAAAATCATCATTTTGTGCCAAAAAAAAAAATTATTTAAATTTAAATTCATTCATTAAGTAATTATTACTATTTTAAGTGTGATTTATTTTTTTTATCAAATAATTTTGGTAAAACAAAAAAAACAAAAAAAGAAATAATAAAAAAAACTAAAATGGCACGGAAAACTTTTTTTTTTACTGATTAAATTTTTTTAATTTTTCACATCTATCCAAAACCGATCTTATAAAAGCTCAGAAATTTATAAAAATCTTTTAGTTTTTAATTAAACGCGTATACGGTTTTTATTATTAAATATATATTATTAATAATTCCTTTGAAACGTTATTAAACAAAATTTATTCTATTTTTTAGAATTAAATTTTTTTTTTTTTTAAATTATATTTCATTAAAAAAAAAAAACTGGAAAAAAAAAATTATTTTTTATGGAAATGTGAAAAAAATTAAATAGTTTAAAAAATGCATTTTATATTAATATTTTTAATAACATTTTTAAGTATAACTACTGGTTATGACAGTAATTATGGAATTGGTGGATTTGGTGGAAAAATTGGTAAAATTGGGGGTAGTGCAACTTTTGGTACAAAAACTTATTCAAAAAGTTATTCGTAAGTGTCATAATTAAATTAATTATTTTACTTCGTAATTAAATTGTATATATTTAAAATTATTGAATTATTAATTTTAAAAATAAAAAAGTTAAAAAACGTTATTTTACAAAATTAAAAATAAAAAAAAAAATTAAATTCAAAATAAATTTAATAATATAAATCAAAATTAAAATTATCATTATTAAATTAAAAAAATATTAATACAAACCAATTATTTATTGTGTTTTGGAAGTTGATGATATATTTATATAAAAAAATAGCTATTTAAAATTTAAAATATTAATATACATATTAATATGCATTAATACATAGCGTATATGACACTTTAATGAACAAAAAAAAAAATCTTAAACAAAAAAATCCCGATTTCAGCAAAGTTTAAATTTTGTGGAAAAAAATTCTGAATGTTACAAAATAACTACATACTACTTACTTTCTTTAAATACTTTAAGTTATACATTGTAACATTGTTTTATAAAGATGAATTATGTATATAACGAAATTTAAAAAATAGAAAAATAAATAAAAAAAAAATAAAATCCTGAATTTATTCATACTTTAGAGACTCATGTTTTTTTAATAGTTCATGTACAAATTCTGCAAAAAGTATGTATAAAAGATTTTTACTGATTAAATGTTGTATAAAAACATTTTGTGAAAAAATATACTTTCTTGAGAAATTCTGCATAAAATATTAAAAAAAAAAAATTTGACAAAGTATGTATAAACTCAGGATAAATTAAAGGATTAAAAAAAAAATTTTTCGGGATTTTTTCATTCGTAGTTTTTGTGTTTTTTAGTTCATAGTGTCATAAGTCAATATAGTAATAATATAAAATGCAAATTGAACAAATATAAAAATATATGAATTATATTACACATATTACAAAATATAATAAAATATATGAATGAATACTAAAAAAATATATTATTTAAAAATTAGAACTAAAAATAAAAAAAAAAAATATAATTAAAAAATGTTCAGTTATTTAATAATTATATAAATTTAAATATAAAAATGAACAATTTTTTACAAATAACAAAAATATTTGGTTTTTATAAAAACTTGTTTTCCAGCGTTAGAGTAAAATTTTGATATAACAGTGAAAATAGTCGAATATTTTCCTTTTAATTTTACTGATATGCTTATCATACAGATACGCGTATTTCGTCTACTACTTGCAGACTTCTTCAGTGTTTTGTACTCGACTTAATAAAAATATTTGTTTTAATTAACATTTTTGATATGAAAATTATAAATTTAAAAGTGAAAATATTCGATTTTAAATTTTATTTTAACTAAAATTAAAATTTCGACTCACAAATTTCAAAAAAGTGATTTTCTAATATAATCAACTAAAAAATGGATAAATTTTCATATTTTGAAAACTTGACTTGCTTAAAGGCAGAGTGAAGGCAGACTTTTTTTTTTTAGAAATTTAATTTTTAAATACATTACAAATTAATTTATTCATTCATACTATGAAATCTAAAATTTTTGATAATAATTAAATTAAATATAATTGATTGAACAAAAAAAATTAATTAAGAATAATGAAATGAAATAAAAAAATATAAAAATAATAATTAGAAGTAAATTTAATTTATAAAAGTAATTGCAGCTGTTTAAATTATTTTTTTATAAAATAATAATTATAAAAAAAAACCGTTAGTTTTGAAGTCTTTACAAAATTCACCAAAATTACTATTAATCATTTTAAGTTTAAATTTCTGACATGTAGGTAGTAGATGCTGCTGGCTTACACCGACACATTTAGACCATTGTGAAAATTAAATTTTTTTTTCTGTATGTTTAAAAAGTACAGCTGCGAAACCTAAACCGAATCAAAACTCTAATCCTAACCCACACCAGTTCTTATTTAATTCAAGTACTTATTTTCATGATCCTGAATCCGAACTCAAAAATTTCAATTCATTCCGGGTGTTAATAATTTTTTTTAAATACCTCTACTTAGTATTTATATTTCTAAATGTATAGGTATCGATTTTTGGTCTTATACCTAAATTTTATTCTCTAATTATTTTTTATGTTTCCAATAAATTGCAAATAAATTGAATTATTTCATTTAATACCCTCGTGTAATACCTCGTATCGAGTACAATTTAAATTTTTTTTTGTATTATGAAAATAAAATAAATTTATTTTATTATTCATTTGTTACATGGGCAAAGTTGATCAAACTTTAAATTATTAAATAATTAAAAAACAAAATATTTTCCGAAAATAAAAATCAATATAATGAAAAGACGATAAAATATTCTTTATAAACAATTTATTTGAAAAGGTCAAACTTCAAAGACTTAAATTAGAAAATTGGTAGAATAATATGGCGATTAGCCGGGTTCATTGGCTTATTATAGAAAATATTAAATCCAAACTGAGTATTTCTTTCAATTCTGATAGAGAGAGAGAGACTCTTGAACATGATTAATTTTAAGCATTTAAGTAAATACATCGTTTCGTGATTACTAGAATAAGAATAGGGAACACTAATTTAACACACAAATTTATATTTGATAATACAACACCACCAAATTGTGCTTGTGGAGCAAACCTTACTATTACGCATTACGCATCTGTTCGAAACTTGTATTAGATATTCAAGAGATAGAGATAGATATTTAAAAAGTAATAGTCTAGATATTTTAAAGAGTGATGATGAAACGAATTATAGAAAAATAATAAATATCCTAAAACCTATTGAACTATACAAAACAATTTAAAACAAAAAATTAAACAAAATCAATAAAATATGTTAAATAAAAAATATTAAATGTTAAAAAAAAAAAAAAAAAAATGGAATAAAATAGAAAATATTTAGTTATAATAACTTCATATATTTAATATATGTATAGGAAAAATTTAACTATTTAACTGAATTATTTTATATAGAAACAAAAACAAAAAAAAATGAAAAAAATAAAAAAAATAATGTAAAGACCTGGCCTGAAAAAACCTATATTGTGTTCAAAGGCCACTTAAATAAAGTTATAAAAAAAAAAATACATCGTTTGCATTTACATAAACTTTACCTAGAGTTTGGATTTAGTCTCTTCTTTTTAAACACGTAGACATTTTTTTTTTAAAGTTTTTTGTTTTTGTTTTGAACTCTAACTGAAACCGAACTGAATCTGAACCCAAATTTGTTTTCCATTGTACCTAAACTCGAAGCAGAATCTAAAATTTGGCGGGCTTGCTCTGAAAAAGAAAACTAGTTAATTTGTAGTGATCGGATCGAAATTTTGTATTACGAAATTTTTAAATTATAAAATTCTGATTTTGTGCAATTCTGATGGCTTACAAAATTCTGAAATTTTCATTTTAAATAAATTTTATTGTAATAAAAATTAATTAGAAACTCTAGGTGTATTTCAATAAATTTAATACACGCTGTGCGGCGCAGTAGGTAGAATGCATACCTTTCAATCGAAAGACCTAAGGTTCGATTCCCGATGAATAAAAAAAAATGCTTTTTTGGTTTTTCGATCTGGTCCAGTACCCTTTGCAATTGGGATAAAATAAATGACAAAAAATAATTGAGAGTAACTACGCTATTTAAGAATGCTTAGTTCATAACAATAGTAGTAGTTTTCCGCATTAAATGAGTTGATGATGATAAGCTAGAAATTTGATAAATTAATTCTCGAACAAAATTGTAATAAAAACTATAACCAAACTATAGTACCATATTTTTAATTAAGCACAAAAAGGTTAGTCTACCTAAGTTACTGTCAAGAACATAAAAACAAAACACAAATATACCTATGAAATTATATAGTTGTGGTTTGCTTGTTAGTTTTAGATGTTACTTAATGTTGCTAGTTTTAAAAATTATCACTTTACAAAATACTGAACATTTACAGCAATATTTTTGTCATAGTCACTATCAATATTATCATCTTACAAAATGCTACTCCTGATGTTTCTGTCTGTTATTGGTGTGATATTCTGTCTTCAGTCTTCAGTCTTCTGATGATAGAAGTCGATCAAGATTTGTTAGTCTTCTGATAATAATCGGAATCGATCAACATATTAATAAAACATAGTGATATACCTAGCGTGTTTTTAATTCTGAATGTTACAGGATGTTAATTAAAATATATATTAAATTTTTTTGGTTGATTGTCTATGGCTGAATACATTGGTATAGATGTTGATAAATATTTTGCACTGAATTAAAACGATTATTACATTATTATTGCTAAAACTAGTGTTGTTCCGTTACGTGTAATGTTTATTTGTCTACACTTTGAAGTAAACTTTAGTGTAAACAAGCAATTTACTGTATACACAATGTAAACAATGCTGTATAGAATAAAAAAAATGTCAACTTTGATGTTAAACAATAATTATTTTTTCGGGAAGTCTGAGAGAGTCTGAGGGAGTCCATATCCCAAAGATAGCTCGAATTGCTAGCTTTCCATAATATATACTTTTAGTGGTGCATCTTATCCTTTAAGGACGAAAAGGACATTTGAATTATCCTTGTTGTTTTGATGTTTTTATATAAAACCGTTATATCTGTTGATCCATTAAATATATATATACTCAGTTATATCTTCTTGAAAGATAATGGTCTGGAGCATATTTTAACATTTATTCGATGCTGATCGGGGCTGCCGTTTTTTTTTTTTTTTTTTTTTATATTATAGCCAAAACTTAGGTTTTGAACCTTTAAGTACTTGCGTACCGTTGACTATTTGAAAAAGGAAAGGATAGTTAGAGGAAAGGAAAGAAAATGGAAGAAGAAAAGTTTTGTGGGAAAGAGCAACAATGTTGTTAATATTCGTCTTAAACCTCTGTAAGTCATAAATAAAAAGCCGTTATGGATATATTGTAGTCCAAAGTAGAACCTTTTGGAAAAAAAAAAAACAATTTTTACTTTCTTTCTTGAAAAACCATATACCTCAAGATTTTACCATAAAACCCCCTAATATTTATATACTGTTGGAGAGGTATCTTTTTTTTCTATTATTTCATACATACATACTTTATGTCTCAACAAAAACATCAAAACAACAAGGATAATTCAAATGTCCTTTTCGTCCTTAAAGGATAAGATACGCTACAAAACAATTTTTAGAAAGCTAGCAATTCTAGCTATCCTCGGTATATGGTCATTAGATCCTACGCCGATACAACTTCACCGGCAGAAGAGCCATTTTTTTAGTCAACACGCTTAATCTCAAAACTTTCTTAAAAAGAATCGACCGGCATGTTTAGATAAAATTCTTGGTAGGAAAAAATTGTCAATAAGTTAGCTCTATATTGAGCATATAAAAAATTACAGCAGCTAAGCTTATTATCAGTTTTATTAATTGATGGATGGAAGCATTTTTCCATCAATGCTAAAATGATTGTGCCAATGTTGCATAAAAGTACTGAAAAGCAAGCTTTTTTATATGATTAGGCCTTAACTAAAGATACTAAAACAGCTGAAAATTTGTCTGAAATTATTATGGATTCTGTTGATATTGCAAAAGATTTGTATTTGACTGTTGTTTATACTATTGCATTCGAAAAACCGTATTTTTTAATTAAACACATTATTATTTAATTAACTACATTGTCTATGCAATGAAGTAGACATAATGGTATTGTCTACAAAGTATTGTCGACATGTAGACAATATTGTAATCTACATAGTGTAGTTTACGTCGCACAACACTGGCTAAAACAATTAAAATATTCTCTGTACGAGCAATTGATGGGCTCTTTTGAGATAAATAAAATAAAACAAAATAAGAAAAATATACAACAATGCGATTACATAATTTACAATTTCCATATAATTTGTATGTAAATATTTATTTTTTGATTTGCCAAAAAATATTTGAACAAACAAAAATATAAGAAAATTTTCTATTCAAAAAATTAAAAGTCGAAAACTAAAATCTTAAAAATACATAATCTTGCAAATAAAATAATTGAAATTCATTAAAATAAAAAATTAAATTCAAATTTAATATTCTTTAAAACAGCTATGGAAGTGGCAGTAGTTCCGTTGATTCAAATGCTAGCAGTAGTTCTGGCATAAAAACAAATGGAATTTTATTTAAAAGTCATTTAAAAATTCCACCAATGGATACTTGTTTAACCAGTTACAAAGTACCATTAAATTCACATTTTGAATGTGAATCAACAAAATGTACTGTAAAATGTTATGATGGTTATGAATTTCCTGATCATAGAACTGATCTAACATTAATGTGTGTTTTTGGACGTTGGGTTATTAAAGAAACTGCCAAATGGAAAACAATGCCAGATTGTGAAGGTATAATTAAAAAAATAAAAACAGAAATTATTAAAAAATAATAAAAATAAAAAAATTATTTAGCAATTTGTACACCACCCTGTGAAAATAATGGATTTTGTTTATCACCTGGTGTATGCAAATGTGATGGTGATTATCAAGGAAAATATTGTGAAGATAAACAAATTTCTTGTAAAACTAGACCGACTGTTATAAATGCATTAACATCATGTGTTGGAAGTTCTTTAACTGGTTATCGGTAATTTAATATCATTTTTAAAATATATATATATTTTGTAAAATATAATTTTTGTATATATATATATATATAGAAATTGTATAACACAATGTAATCGTGGTTATGTATTAGAAGGTAATGTTGAAAAAGTCGATTTAAAATGTTTAGATGGTACAGCTTGGACTAGAGTTGATGATATTAATAAAAACATTTTCAAGGCGAATTGTACTCGTAAGTATATGTATATATATTTATATATGTATATACATTTTTTTTATATTTAAATGAAAGAAGAGAATATAATTAGAATTTTATATATATATTAATGATTAGCAACCTGTGAACCATCATGTCAAAATGGAGGAACATGTATTGCACATAATTATTGTAGTTGCCGTTCTAAATATGCTGGATCTGCTTGTCAATATGGTAATTTATTGAATATTATATAATAATAATAATAATTTTTGGTTATTAAATATAACCAATATATAACAATATATACTCTGTAGTTGATACTTGAATGTAAGTGTGGTTAAATGTAGATTAAATGTAACTCAAGTTCGGATAAATTGTCTTATTAACTTATATAAGATATAGCTGTATATAAAATCTACATCTGTTAGGTGTTAAAAAAAATAATAAAATAAACTTACATACCAACAATTAAAGTTAAATTAATACAGAAGAGATTTTAAAATCAAAAGAAAATGAAGATCTCGAATTGAGAAGAAATTTGATTACTTCTCTTGATTTGCCGACTTAAATTTGCTAGAATTATTAAAACTAAGCATAGTTAAAATAGTTTCTGCCATGAAGAATATTAAATAAGGTATTTAGGACTATAGTTGTGAGATATGAAAATCATCTTTTCTACTAGACGATAAAAGTCGCGAAGAGGTCTAGGTTGAATATAGAAAAACTAGACAAATCACCTAATTTGTTTAATAAGTTCAAAAAATCGAATTGCAACTTAGGAATCGCAATCACATCAGTTATGGCTAATTTCTATATTAATAGTAATAAGCCAGAAATAAATCGATGCCTAAAACCATTTTTTTATTTAGTTTTTTTTTAGTCCAAAATAGTGGGATAAGCACTCTAATTGCCTTCGCAGAATTTAAGCCATTTAAAATGGCTAAATTGATTTCATCCCAAATGGCTAACTATAATAATTGTTCTAGTAAAGTGTATCACGATCAGAAATCGGAAATTTTCATTTGTTGCTCTGGGTTGTGCAAACAATCCTTTAGATAAAAGCTGAATTTCAGAAAATCAACAGAGATTTTCTGAATTTCCAATCAAATTTTTCTTGCCTTTCTTAAACGTTTTCTTTACTCAAAAACTTCAAACACATCATTAAATCTTCTGATTTTGATCCGTTCTGTAATTCATCTAAAAGTCTAGAAAAATCTATAGAGATACAAGCCGGTGTTGAAACCAGGAATCAACCTAAGTCGCCAGCATCACTCAATAGATCCAGAATGATTTAGAGTAGCAAATCAAGTGGCACCAAAAACACCTACTATTTCTGACAATAAACCTGGTAATTATGGTCCAACCCTTTTGTCAACATTATTAATGTCACTCAAGCTACCATTTGGTGGTACTAAGGTTGTTTTTAATAGCTTAAACAATCTAACTCAGACTGCTGGAACTGATATTATACCTAGCAATACGATTTCTGACTTCTTCCAACTAAAACAAATTATACCACTTTTAGTTCCAATGTTCTAAAAATTGTTCTCCAAAGACTGAAATCCAAAGTGTTATGCATTTTTCGACTTCTTTCGAGTAATTTTATTACAAATGTACTGCAACCGATCCCTCCCTATACACAATGTTCTGTTTTTTGCTTTCCAAATCACGATTACGCAACGATACGTCACAAATGTCCATTTCTACGATGTAGAAATACAAAGATGGCATAAAGTAGATTATTGAAATTCGGCCATAGTCCAGACGTCACGGATCTGGAGTTATTTCCACTTTCAAACAAAAACGTATAGTGTAATTTACAGATATTCAAGAAAAATATAATTTTTTTCATTCTGCACCTTCCTACTACTTCAGACAATCGATTTCTTCTTTCTTCCTATCTTGCCATATCAAAATCAAGCAGTACATAAGTACTAAATCTTATATTAGTAACACATGGTTGTTTATATAGAATAAAAAAATTTCCGTTAGATTATTATGATTTATATTAGATTAGGTGTTTAGGTTTTAAACACCCTGTTTTTAATTTACTCTGAAAAACGAAAACAACTTTTAATCAATTTTATATTTATTTAAAAAATTACTATATATTTCATGTATAGAACGATCAGTTTGTAACATAACAATTGTAACTGGATTCAATGGTGGATATAATTGTAATATGGATAAAGATAATTATAATTGTACAATAAATTGTCCGAGTGGAATTAAATTTACATCAACACCAGCCGCACTATATACTTGTGCATTTTCTCAAGGCAAATTCTATCCACAACCTGTACCAAAATGTATTTACCGTAAGTATGCGTATGACAATAATAATATTTAGAAATGTTAGATCATCATTTATTGATTAAATATATTTTTTTTATTGTATATAGCTGAAGGATATTCAATTTCTGGTTCATCATACTCAGAATATAAATTGAATAATAAAGAAACTTCACGTACACATTCAAGTGGTTATTTGGAGGGTAAAGATTCAGGTGATTATATACTTGAAGGTAAATCAAGTGGTTCTATTAAATTTGGTGCTGGATATGGTTACGGTTATGGCAGTGGTGGTGGCGGTGGTGGTGATGGTGGTGGTGGTGGTAGTAGTTATAGTTATGGTTATGGTAGCGGTGGATCAGGTGGTGGGGGAAGTGGTAGCGGTTACAGCTATTCAAAATATAATAAAACATTTGATTTAACAGATAATATGTACGAAGGTAAAGATTATGGAAAATTTGGTATTGGCTTTGGAAAAGATGCATCTGCTTCTATGTCATTAATTGAAAAAGAAAAATGGGTAAATTAGAAAATCAAAAAAAAATAAAATAAAAAATATGAAAAAAAATTATTTTTCATTGTAGAGTTATTATTACTATTTGTATGGTATACCTGGAGCTTATTCTCTTTCAATGATGTCTTCCTGGAGCACAGCTAAAACACCTAAAGCTGGCTTATGTTTAACTTGGAATGGAAAAAATATAAAAACATTCGATGGATTGACATTCCAGTAAGTTTCTTAATTTTTAAATTAAAAATTTATTTTTTCGGCATTGTCAATTTAAATACGATAAATTTTATTTTTTTAATTAAAATTTTCCAAATTTTTATTTTTGTTTAACAGATCCCAATTATTGTGTTCTCATACAATGGTCGAAGATAGTATTGATGGCACATTCAAAGTTGTTCTAAAAACATGTGAAGCTGATGTCATGAACTGTCCATATTCTTTAATAATATATTGGAGTGATTTTGAATGTGTTATTGAAAGTAAAGGTATGTATATAGAATAATTAAATTTATATTTCGGCCTAGTGATTGACATTTGAAACAAATTTTTTTAAATTTTTCTTTTCCCATATCAGGTGGTCATATGACAATTACAACACCAAAAAATAAAACATTACAAATACCAGTGAAAATCGTTGGTATTGATATATCATATGAAGGACGTTATTTGAAAATTGATTTAGAAACAATTGGATTAAAAATTTTATGGGATAAAAATAAATTTATATCATTTGAAGGGCATAAAAAATTATGGAATCGAACACATGGTCTATGTGGTACATTTGATGGTGATTTACGTAATGATTTTATTGGACAAAATTCGATTACATTAAAAACACCACGTTCATTTGTTGATACATGGTCAGTGTATTATCCAGATCAAAATAATTGTGATATAAATACAGAAATAAGTTTAGATATTAGTAAATATGATGTATTTATTAAATCAAAAGGACAACAAGTACTTGAACAACTCTACGGTAATTATAGATTGGATGGATGTTTTAAAATATTAAATAAAACTGCTACAATTGAATTTGGTTTGAGAGATTATTATAATTGTCAAAATAAAAAAAATCGTAATGTATGTGCATGTGAAACATTAGCAATGTTAGTGGCACAATGCCGATTAGAAGGTATTGAAGTGAAAGAAGGATGGAGGGATTTGTCAGTGTGTCGTAAGTGTTGAATAATAATAAAAAATTAAATATTTATTTATTAAAAATTGTTATATTTAATGAATATATAGCAATTGATTGTAATAATGGACGTTTGTATAGTCAATGTGGACCATCTGTGGAACGTACATGTGGTTCAACTGGTTTAGATATAAAAGGAAAATGTGTTGAAGGTTGTTTTTGTCCAGATGGAACTGTTTTACATAATAATGCTTGTATACGAGAAAGTGAATGCCCATGCTCACAAGGTGGAAAAGATTTTAAGAATGGTGCTGTAATTAAAAAAGATTGTAATACCTGGTATGTATATGTTGTTGTTGCTGTTATTTTGTGTTATTATCAAAATTATAATACTTTTGTACTAAAAATAATTTAAGTCACATTCACATATTTTCTGTTTTTGTAATAAAACTTGTACTAAATCAATAATTTAGCCTTTTAAAAATTTAGTACTAAAAATAACCTAATCAAATTTCCCAATTTTTTTTTAAAAATAATATCTGGTATTAAAATAAATAATTAAAAAATTAAACTAATTTGCAATTTTAAATACTAAAACCAACTTAACTTGTTTTCCTATTTATTTTTCTATAATAAAATCTAGTAGAAAATTAAATTAAAAACTAATTTTTAATTTTAGTACTAAAAAAGCTTGACCTAGTTTGCAATTTTCTTTTTTATAAGAAAACTTGGTACAAAATTAAATAAAAAACTAACTTGCAGTTTCAGGTTCTAATTTTTAATTTTAGTACTAAAAAAGTTTGACCTACTTTGCAATTTTCTTTTTTATAAGGAAACTTGGTACAAAATTAAATAAAAAACTAACTTGCTGTTTTAGTACTAAAAATAGCTTAACATACTTTCTAATTTTCTTTTTTATAAGAAAACTTAGTACAAAATTAAATTAAAAACTAACTTGCAATTTCAGTACTAAAAATTGCTTAATATCATAAAGGAAGCATAATCACTTCCTTTATGCTTAAATTAAAAAAATTATTAATTTACAATTTTAGTACTATAAAAGAACAATTAACCTGTTTTCGAATTTTAATTTTTATGATAAAATTTAGTACTAAATTAAATTAAAAACTAACTTGCAATTTTAGTACTAAAAATTGCTTAACATACATTTCTACATTCTTTATCAATATTAACTCAAATTAAAAAAAATACTAATTTACAATTTTAGTACTGTAAAAGAACAATTAACCTGTTTTAATTTTTATGATAAAATTTAGTACTAATTAGATTTAGATAATTAGAAATTAATAAATTTGACATTAAACTAATTTACAATTGTAGTACTAAAAATAATTCACTTATTCTAGCAACTTTAGTTTTACAATAAAAGTTAGTACTGAATTAAATTAATAAATTATTACTTAATTTACACTTTCATAATATATTTTTTGGGATAAAATTTGTTATTAAATTAAATTAACAAATTAAAAATTTTTACAAATTTTGTACTAAAAATAATTTAAAATACTTTTCTAGTTTCTTGGTATCAAATTCAGAAATTGCACTGATTAACAAATTTAGTAGTGTAAAATAGTTTCTTACTTAATTAAATTCAAAAATCAAAGTAATTAAAAATTTGAGTACTAAAAATATGTAAATATGATTTCCTAATTGATATGAGTAGTAGCGTTCAAAGTAGTCAAATTTAGTACAATCTAAAATTATTTTTTATTTAAATTAAAATAAAATTTTAAAAATTTATCATATTTTTTAGTACTTGCAACAATGGTTATTGGAAATGTACTGAATCGATTTGTGGTGCAAGATGTATAAGTTATGGTAGTTCACATTTTATTACATTCGATGGACAAGAATATGATTTTAGAGGAAAATGTTCATATGTTATGCTTAAAAGTGGCAAATTAGTTATTGAAATTGAAAAAACATTAAATCCAAAAGATTCAAGTATACCTTATAGTGGTAAATTTAAAAAATTACCATCAACAAAATCAATAACAATTAAACATGTTTATGATGGTAATCATGAAGTTAAATTAAAATTAAGTTTGGGCAAATTAATATATAAAGATGAACGTTTAATTAATAAATTACCATTGATAATTGGTAAAGATGAAATTATTATTCGATATGCTAGTTCATATTTTATAGCAGTTGAATTTGCTGATGGTATACGAATTTTATGGGATGGTGAATCAAGAGCATATATTGATGCACCAGCTATGGCAAGAAATAAAACAGGTGGTCTGTGCGGAGCATTCAATTCAAATACAAAATTAGATTTTCTAACACCACAAGGTGATTATGAAACAGCAATTAAACCATTTGTTGATAAATGGAGAACAGAAGATTCATGTCCACCAATAACTGAATCACCAATGGAATTGCATCCATGCAAAGAGAATCCACATTTAAAAGAGAAAGCAGCTAAATATTGTGCTCATTTAACGGGAAAATTATTTGAAGGTAAAATCTAAATTCTAAATGAAAACAAAAATTTCGATTGATCAATTGATCTCACAAAATTGAATAAATCTCATGAAAATGAGAATTAAAAACCTAGCAAATAATTGTAAATTCCTTTTGTGAGTGCAAATGAGTCTAGTCATAAAACTGGACTATAGAAATTTAATACGTTGTTATTTTTTATAATTACCGGCATTTATTTTGATTGACAAAAACTAGTGGGACATGACGATTCGGCTACAAAATAAAATATTTTTAATTAAAGTCAAATCGAATTTTATGTTTGTTTTTTTTTATAAATAATAACAGCTATAGTGTTGCCATTATATAAATTCATATTGTTTTATTTTATTAGGTTGCCATTGGGCTGTATGTCCAAATCAATTTTATGAAAATTGTATGTTTGATGTTTGTGCCTGCACTGAAACAAGTTTCTCTGAATGCTATTGTCCAATTATATCGGCATATAGTGATGAATGTTCACGTCATGGTATTAAAATTGATAGCAGACGGAAGGTGCCAGAATGCGGTAAAATTATTTTTTATATTCTAAAATTATTTTAACTAAAAAAATTGTAATTTCTAAAAAAAAGCTGTCAAATGTCCAGTTGGTCAAGTATATGAAGAAAATGGTTTAATATGTGCTCGATCATGTAGTGATTTATCAAAAACAAATGTATGCAATAATGAAACATATATTGAAGGATGTCGTTGTCCACCCGGTCAATTATTAAACGATCAAAATGAATGCATTAAACAGGAATCATGTCAATGCTATTTTGATGGATTAAATTTTGAATCAGGTTACAAAGAAGTAAGACCTGGGAAATATGGAAGTGAATTATGGTATGTTTTTTTTTGTTTTGGATTGAGATTTTTATTGCGGATTGTTTTGCACATGAGTGCACTACTATATGCCTTCATTAGGATAATTAATTTGTTTTTCTCAATACCATTTTGAATTATATTATTTAAATTGAGTTTTATTGGTCGCGATAGAACTGAATTTTTGGATTACATAAAAATTAGGTTAAGTCCTTGTATAGTTAAGATCAAAACCGTTAGAACAAAATTGGAAAGATTATTAGTTTACAGTCTAATAACTGTATAACCACCCAATTTCATAGAAATTTGTTCAAAGCTTCATTTTAAAAGTTGATAATCTGCTCCTGTGAATTAATTTTTTTTTTTGCTTAACTCTTCTTGGAATTAAATCATGATTTAATTTACAAAAATTAAAAAATAAGGCAAGAATTTGCTTTAAATCTGCATGTATCAAAGACGGTTCGTAATGATATCTTGACAAAAAAAATTCCCATAGTTAAAATCCCGTTTTTTTTGGTTAATTTTTTTTATTTTCGAAACATTTTATATACCTATGATAAAAAGCGGGATTTTCGGGATTCCAGTAAAGATTGGATTTTAGGTGTCGGGATTTTGATACTAGGTTTTTTTTTATACAAAGCTAAAATATTAGGTGCCTTTTATACCGACTGTACCGGTACCTTTTATACCGACTGGTACGTTTGACTAGGGTGCGAAAGGAAAATTTGGAAAGGAATAAGGTAGAAATAAAGGAGAACAATTACGATTGAAGTGGTTAATGTTCGTCTTAAATTTATGTAGGCCATAAATATAGAATTTATCATAATTACATAAGATGGAATCTGGATGTTGAGGTTATAAACGAATTTCCATAACTTATCTTCTGCCATCTAGGGATTTATGCGCTGTAGAGATGATAACATGTTGCCATTTGTATTTCAGGGGGTGAGCGCTTAAGTGAAGGTAATACAGATCTAATTTTATTTAACCGGGTTTTTTTTTTGTCAGATTATAAAAACTTAGAAACCGTTCGATCAGGTACCCAAATTTAATTGAAAAGTGATTTATTTATTAATGAATGTCTAAAAAATTGTATATAGCAATGCACCAATATGTAAAACACCCTGTACACAATATTTTCAGTGGGTTTGAATTCTTTTTTTTTTAAATATATATTTCAGTTCATGTTACAAAGGTAATTGGGAATGTAAATCATCAAAACCACAAGATATAACATTGTATCCACCACGTAGAGGAAATTGTAATAAAAGTCCAAATATGATATATTCAAAATGTGCTCCATTAGAACCAAAAACATGTCATAACATGCATAGTTATGTTGAAGTATTAGGAGATGATTGTAAATCAGAATGTGTTTGTATTAAAGGATATGTTTATGATCGTTCAAAAAAGCAATGTGTTTTACCAGAGAATTGTTCATGCCATCATTCTGGCAAAAGTTATCAAGATGGTGAAATAATTGATGAAGAATGTTCAAATTGGTAGGATGTGGTTTAATTTAATTTATTTTAAAATTTTCAAAATTTTATTTCAAAAATAGTAAATGTACTGCTGGTAAATGGAAATGTATACAAAAACCATGTAAAGCTATATGTTCAGTTCGGGGTGATTCACATTTTAATACTTTTGATGGTTTAAGTTTTGATTTTCAAGGTGCATGTGATTATTATCTATCAAAAGGTGTTGATTCAAATGGCAATGGTTTTGCGATTTCAATTCAAAATGTACTTTGTGGCTCTTTGGGTGTAACATGCTCAAAATCATTGAAAATTTCATTAAGTGGTTATACAACAGAAACAATTGTTTTGTCATCCGATATTAGTCTACCAAGTAAGTTTGAAATTTTTTATTATTTGAATTTTTTAGAAATAATTTATAGCATTTTTAAGCTCTTATGTTATCAATATATTCTGACATGACTATTTGCAAAAACAAAAAAAAAACACAATACGAATTAATATGCTAGAAAGTCAATATTTTATTTCTGCCCTATGCTCTTATATTGGATAAAGGATTCAGACCATCATAATCAGATCATCAATGTCTAATAAAATGATAAAGACAATTTATGCTGGATTAAATTATATTTCTTAACAGAAATCAAAGATTATGCGTGGTGAGAGTGGCCTAAACAAAATTACCACATGGTGTATAGTTAGTTATACCATGAAATTATAAAGCAATCGTTTTTTTATTGTTCCATGATTTCGATTGCGTAGTAGATATTCTAAAAAAAAATCACTAATAAAGACACACACGTTCATACACACTAACTAAACACATATGAGTCTACTATGAAATTACAAGAAAATCCCTTTTTTGATTGTTTGGTGATTTCGTTTGTCTAGTACTCAGAAAAAACATTAAATAATAAATACACACGTTCATAAACATACATATATACATATATATAAATATATATATATATACAAACATATAAACAATACTTAAAATCAAACAATAGCATCCACCTGTGAATCACAGGCTGTGATACAACAATTTTTCTCTTACTATTTTACCTGTAATCCAGTCAGCAATAGTCTGAACATGACTACGTAACATTTTCTAAGTACTTGATAACATAAGGGTTAATTATAATAATTTAAAAATATGTGCTCAATAATATAAATAAAAACAAATAAAAAATTATGAATAAAATTTATTATTTATTTTTAGAACCAATTTACAAACCGAATGATAAAAATTCATTAATTATGTATAAAAGTGGTATATTCCAAGTTGTTGAAGATTCTTATATTGGTATACAAGTTAAATGGGATTATGGTACTAGAGTATATGTAAAATTAAATAATAAATGGAAAGGTAAAGTAAAAGGTTTATGTGGTGATTATAATGGTGATGCATCAAATGATATGGTAACACCAAGTGGTGCAACAGAAACACGTTCAACATTCTTTGGTCATTCATGGGTATCAAAAGATAGTTGTTTAGTACCAACAGAACCAATAAATTCATGTAAAGAACATCCACAGAGAGAGACTTGGGCTCAACTTAAATGTGGAATAATGAAATCTGATGTTTTTAAGGTATATATACATATATATATATACAATTTTTAAAATTATTTTCGTAGAAAATTTTTGTTCAAGCAGGTATTCCTTGCCCTGGATTATAAGTGATTTTCAAATGAACAAAAAATTGTTGGAGAGTCTATATTTAGTCTTTTATACGAGTTTATTTATTGTCTGTTTATTGCATATAGTACCCATGTGACTATATGATTGATTCTAGAATTGTCAAACTTTATACATAGCAGATTATTGTTCTACACTGTTACTATTCTTCATAATATTTTTTGCGAGATTTAATTTATTTATTCCAAAGGCTAACTTTAAGCCTTTTTATCAACGTCTATTTGTTTTTGGTTCGTTTTTTGCCACAGCTTTCTGTTGGAAATGGTTTATGGCCAACGAAGATTCATTGCATTGCATTGAAGATTCTTATTTTTGTGCGCAGAGATATGTTGTTTGCCTGTCATATTTTTGATAGCATCCCGAAAGCAGTAGGTACGAGCTTTACCGATGCGACTTCAATATCCAAATCGTCACCTCCATCTGCTGATGACACGATGCTGCCGAGATAATTCGTGAACTCTTCAATTCGCGTTTCTTTATAATTTTAAATGGAATACCTCTCCTACTAAGTGATTCCCAAATATATTCGTGCGGTTTACTCTATTAAAGGCTTTCTCAAAATCTACATACCTGAGATTTTACGATGCCCTAAATTCAGTGGATTGTTCAAGGACTATTCGTAATGTGTTGATGTGATCCACAGATGATTGGCCTTTGCGAAAACAGATTTGGAGTCTTTTGAGCATAGACTCTATTCTGTCTTTAATCCTTTCGAATATTATTTTAGCTACAATAAATAATGTTAATGTTATTTGATTTTACACTACTGTGACTTCAGGATCAAAAACACCCAAGATAATGATTTCAAATGTTTTTTAATATAACTCAGATAACTTGACTACCTAATTCTATAAAAAATAAAATAATTCTGTATAAAAATAAAAATTTATTTTTTATATTATTTCTTGTCATTTTTAATTTTAATATTTTAATTTAGCCCTGTCATGGTGAAGTTTCCTATGAGAAATATTTGAAAAATTGTATATTTGACAGTTGTGCCTGTGATCAAGGTGGTGATTGTGAATGTCTTTGTACAGCTATTTCATCTTATGCTTATGCTTGTTCTGAACATGGAATTAAAATTAAATGGAGAACACCAAGTTTCTGTCGTAAGTAAAAAAAAATTTTTTTTTTTTAATTCATTATTTTAATATGTTTATTTATAATATTTAAATTAATATTTACACATATTTAATTAATTTAATTTAATTTAAAAATAATTAATTTTCAAGTTTGTTGTGTATTAAAATTTATTTGCTAGAATTTGGAATCATACTCCCTCTTCTGTATTTGCACAATCAACATACAATTTGCAGAAGCTTAATTAAAATTTGAATACTTTTATTCTAGAACCTACTGGCTAATCTATCTCATATACATATTTCTTTCTATCTTATTCTATTCTGTCATGTTCCAACCAAGCGGTATATAATTGCCAAAGGTCCTATAGCTTTTACCGATTATAAAAAAAAATATTTCTTTTTATATGTAGACTGGTGGGAATCTTCAGAAGACACAATGACGTCATACGAAGATATTTGGTTGTATTAGAATGGGGTATTTTTGACCATTTATATATACTGGTTTATGGTAAATTTAATTTCACTTCATTTAATCTTTTCTAGCTTCCATCTTTTTGTATAATCTTGGATTTTTGTTATAGCTCTCTGCAGAAATTCTTTGTTATTTTCTTCAATAGCCAGAATCGTCGCATATGCAAAACGTTGCAATTATATTATTTTCTAGTACAGGAAAATCACAAATGTACTTTAGGTTAAGTATTGGACCAAGTACACTTCCTTGAAAAGCTCCGGCATGCTCCTTCTTGTTTTATGTAGAAGTATTTCTCTGATTAGTAGCTTGCTATGATTTCCGAATATTCTTTTGGAAAGATTGTTTTCATTTTACAATTTAACCCCCTATACCACACCTTATCGAATACCTGAGCCACTTCCAAAGAGATTGTTGAATAGACCATCTTCTCCTCGAGAGAGCTTTTTCAATAGTGTTTATTATTCTGTGTACCTATGGTCTGTTTTCTCTTAAACCGAATCGGTGATCCGGATTTATATTCTTTCTTTCGATAATAGGTTTTAATCTTTTTAAATAAATTTTTCTAAAGGTCTAGTATAAGATGATACTTCATTCGACTGTATTGTATGTCTTCGACCAGTTTCCACAATTTCGACACATATTTCAGTACAAAAAAATACATATAATAAAATAATTGGTTATTTAATTTTTCTCCATAGCAATGCAATGCGATTCAGAATGCTCAAGTTATTCAGCTTGTGTATCACCATGTCCAATTGAAACATGTGATAATTTATTAGATCAAGGTACATCGAATTTAATGTGTAAAGATGAAAAATGTTCAGAAGGATGTAAAATTAAACCATGCAAAGATGGTTATATATATTCAAATGAAACGTACTTAGAATGTGTACCAAAATCAAAATGTGCACCAATATGCAAAGAAATTGATGATAAAAAATATTATGAAGGTGATATTGTATCATCAACAGATTGTCAAACATGTCGTTGTACTAAAAATAAAATTGTATGTAGTGGTGAACCATGTGTTGAAACAAAACCAATATGTTCAAATGGTTGGACCAAATGGATAAGTGAAGATGAATTTGAATTGGTAAGTGATGTAAAAAAACAACCAATTACGAAAATTCCAATACAACAATCATTATATGGTGCATGTGAAAAAGAGTATATGAAACAAATTGAATGTAAAACAATTGATAAACATAAAACACCCATTGAAATGGGTGATAGTTGTACATGTGATTTAATAAATGGTTTCAAGTGTAAAGGAATTATTAAAAATGAATATGAAATACGTGTTTTATGTGAATGTTCTAAAGAACATGCACCACATATTGAAAAACCAATTAATATAATGGGATGTGATCGTGCTATTAAAGAATATAAAGAATATCCAGGAGATTGTTATAAATTTTATCATTGTACACCACAAACTGATGGTAAATATGGTTATGTTGAAAAAACATGTGGTCCATCAATGATGTTCAATCCAACAAATAATATATGTGATCATATATCTAGTGTTAAAAAAATTAAACCTAATTGTGGTGAATTACAAGTAATAATAACAACAACAACACCTAAATCATATATTGAATCAACAAAAACATCAGATTCTTATGTAAAAATAACTGATAAACCATTATTAAGTGTTACTACAAAACCACCAATTGCTACATATAAATCAGGTAGTCGTGGTACAACAAAACCACCATTAATTATTACAAAACCATTGGGTGGTGATTGTAATATTAATGTTAAACAATATGATGAATATAAAGGTGATTGTCAAAAATTCTTACAATGTTCAATACAATCGGATAGTACATGGAAATATGTTGAAAAAATATGCGGTCCTGGAATGTATTTTAATCCAACAAATAATATTTGTGATCATATATCTAGTGTTATTAAAATTAAACCAGAATGTGGTGAACCAATTACGTTGCCATCAGTTGTAGATATTGAAGAAAAAGAAAAATGTGAGATAGGAAAGAAATGGATGTTATGTGCGAATCGATGCAAAAAATCATGTCATTATTATTCAAAAGTAAGATAATTTTACGATTTTTAATTTTGATTTTAATTTTAATATTCGATATTTATAAATATACTGTATATAGTTACTAGTTAAAGAAGGTAAATGTAGAAAACAAGAAAGATGTAAACCGGGATGTGTTGCGGATAGTATTCCAGATTGTCCAGCTTTAGGTAAATTTTGGCGTGATGATCATAAATGTGTTGAAGCTGATGATTGTCCTTGTATGAATTTCGATGGCAGTTTAGTTAAAGTATTATGATTTTTAAAATGTTTAAAATTTTTGTAAAATTTAATTCATTTTTGTTTTGTAGCCACATCAAACCTATACCGAATCAAATGGTAAATCAGAGCTTTGTCAATGTCTTGATAATCAATATATTTGTAAAGAGTCTTATGATTCTATTAATATAACTGAATCAATACCAGAAATATCTGGACAAGAATCATTAAATTTCGATATTACTTTACCAAAGAGAGTGAAAATTGTTAAAATTAAAGCAAAATCGATTACATGTCCATCGAAAATGTAATTTTTATTTATTTATTTATTTATTAATTTATAAGAAATAATCGTCCAGATAAATCTGGGTTGATTGTTTTTATAACTTTATTATATATATATATACATATATTTTTTTATATTTATTTTTAATTTATTCATGACCCTAGAATATAACCGTATGGTCTTATAACTTACATTAAAATTTAATTTACTATATAGTGAATTTTTGAACTTTAAATTTAAATAGGCCTTGAACAGATTTTCAGAGTTAATTTATGCAAGCCAGGCATTGTTAGATTAATTTAATTGTTGGCAATTAAAACTATTTCAATATTTGATTGCAATATTAGTCAGCTACATAAGCACACATGATAAAGGAAGTATGTTGATTTCAAAATATCGATTATGTGCAATCAAATATTAAAAAAAAATAATTAGTGAACAACTGACAACATATTAAATTATTTAATTTGAAATAATCAGCCGTACCGGTGAATTCCATCGAGAACTCGTTCGTAAATTTTGAACCGGTGAATTCGATTTAAAAAAAATTCGAATATTTTTGGTCGAAAATTTTCTCGTTTAAAATTTTATAAGATTATTTTTATTTTTTTTTTTATACGTTTGTGTATTTTAATAATTTATTTCTAAAACAACAATCTAAATTTAATTTTTTAATTTGAAATTTGAACTTATTTGACATAAAAGTTATTACATTTCGTTATATTTCTTATTTGATTACATTTTTTGAAATGAGTACAAAATTAGTCTTTCGATCGAATTCACCGTTTAGAAATTCTCATCGAATCGAGAAATTCGAATAATTTTATATCGAATCGAGTTCACCGGTACGGCTGAATAAATTAAACATTGTTAAATTATTTTTATTTCAATAATAATTTTTTTTTAATTATACCATATACAGATTTGTACCAATAATTAATGGACCAATACCATTATCTGATTCAATATTCTCAGCAAGTTCTAGTAAATCAGAAAAACATTTCCCAAGTTATGCTCGTTTTAATTCAAAATATTCATGGTCACCAGAAAAAAATGATAAATCTGAATATTTACAAATTGAATTGCCAGTATCGGAAAAAGTTTTTGCTATTCTGATACAAGGTAGTCCAACAGATGATGAATTTGTTACGTTATATCAAGTGAGTATAGTTTTGTTATTATTATTTTAAAATATTTTAAAATATTTTAAAACAAGTAAAAAGTCAATTTCAGAATTTAATTTATATTAAATAAATTTGTGGCAATATTTAATTTTTTTTTTTTACATCTTCATTTTATTTACAACATGTATACTAAAATACAATAAGCAAATATTTTGTCTTAAAGAACTAATAATTAATAACCGCTTAAGTCGACATAAGTGAAAAATGAGATATTATTACCATCGCATTGTACGCACATAAATCTATCTTCTATCAAAATTCTTAGGCTTTTATGAGTTTTCAAAGTTGAGAAATTCGAATTTACTTATTCGTCTAAATCTGTTAGACTGTATATATTGCGCATGACATAATGACTTACATCAACTTTAGTCGTTATAATTGTAATACTCAATTATTATCTACATGGCAAATATTATATTGAAAAATATAACAGTTTAAGTTTGGTGGTTATATTCAATTTTGTTCTGCTATAGGTGTAACTTTTATGAAATATGGGCTTAAGCGATTGTATTTAAATTTATTTTGTGATTTTATCTTACCTACAAATTAACAAGCCCTCTTAATAAACAGATTACTTTTAATTTTTAATTTTTAACAGTAGCCAAATTCAAGCTTTCCAGTTCAATAAAAATGAATGTTACGAACATAGTGCAGTATTCCACGAAGAGTGCTAACGCCATTGTTAACATACGTTTCATACCCCTTTGACAACAAAATAATTTTGTAGGGGGGATTTTTGTAGACAAAGGGTTATGAAACGTATTTTAACCATGTCGGTAGCACTCTTCGTGGAATAAAGTACATACACTTGACTTTACGCTAGTTGGAATTTTAACGGAATAATTTGAAAATGGTAATAATTTGAAAATTCAGGGGATCTGAAAAGTGTTAAATTTTGACTTAAGCGGTTATAAATTATTGCCTCATGTTGTTAGGGTGTTTTAAATGTAATAGAAATATCCCATATATAAACATTTTTTGATTGAACTGATTGCAAGTTTTTTAATTATTTGAAATGGAAATTTCGAATCACTCCAGTTATGTATAAATTGTGTAATTGAAGCTATTAAAAGTGGATTATGGGATAAATCTTCAAAAATAAAACCTTCAAATCAAAATCACCAAATGAAAATCCACAAACACAAATCGCAGGTCAAACCCCTCCCCTAACGGCAAAAACTTTTTTAAATATAATACAATTTTTCACATTCCGTAGACTTTTTTTTTTTTTGTTTTTTTTTTTTTTTTATTGTTGAATATATACAAAACATTATATTATAAAAACTAAAATAGTTTGCTCACATAGTCTGGCGCTGTGGAAAGTTAAATATCAATTACTTATGAGTTTTGTGTATATAGGGATTATTTTTTTTAAGGAATTTCGTATCTGGGGATTTTTGTTTTGGAGCTATTTAAAATTTTGAGATTTTTTGTATTTTGTAACATTATTAACTTTTGGAATTTGCTTCTTTCCTACTAAATATTTTTTTAGCCAGTTCAGCTCGAATTGCTTCTGTTTTGACTATTGGTTACGAGCAATTGCTGATAATAACCATGAATTTTTTTTTGGAATAAAAATCAGTAATGAAAGAATATGTTTTAAACATATAGGAACTAATTTTTTAGCAATTTGATCTTAATTTAAGTCAAGCACGCAGCGCATCGCCTTTTCAAACATATTAAGTTGAAATTTTCTTCTTGGTTTACACAATGTTTATATAAATTATTTTTAAAAACATTTTCTGGTGAATACCGCAGCCATCGTACATCCATGCCATTGAAATAGGTTTTCAACATAGTCTTTATTATGAAGTACCAAACCTTTATAACAAATTTGTCTCCATTTCAATGTTGTTTGTATTAAAAATCTGTTAGATGTTAAATCGTAAAGAAAATAACTAAAAATCAACAAATAAAATTGCAGTTCAATCTGATATCGATTGTAGAAGATATTTCCATCCTCCCCATATGCCCAACGAATAGGGTTATAGGACAATGATGATGACGTTTTCAATATTGCAATCGATGTAAATAATTTTGAAATTGACTCCGGGTTAGTAAATTACTAATGCATGCACTTCAAAATATTTCATTAAAAATAGGTTCTGTATAGTAACGATGGTGATGCTTATCATGTAATAAATGATAGAAAAGGTAAACAGCAATTGTTTAGTGGTCCAATTGATGCAGATAATCCAGTTAAAACAGTACTTAAAGTACCAATTGAAGCGAAAATAATCCGAATATATCCAATAAAATGGAATGAAGCTGTTGCAATGCAAGTAGAATTATATGGATGTGATGGAGAAGAACAAAAATTAATTCCTGAAATATTTGAAGAAACACAAAAAATTATTCCTGAAGTTTCATATTTTGAAGAAGAAAAGAAGAAATTAGTATTCACCGTAACACCTAAATCATATATAGATACTACTTCAACAACAAAAAAAACATATCATGTAACACAACCAACATTTGTAGAACAAAAAACAACAAAAAAACCATATTTTGAAATCCCACAGCCACCATTGCCATTACAAATGACAACAACTGGTAAACCTTATGTTAAAACTTATACTCCAATTGAATCGATTGAAATAATAAAAGTAACAACAAAAAAACCATCAATCCATGAAATTCAACCACAATTAGCACCAGTCGAGGTAAAAAAAATAACAACTAAAAAACCTTATATAGAAGAAATAAGTCCACCGTTGGCATCATTTGAAATAGGAAAAATAACTACAAAAAAACCTTATATTGTAACCGAAGCTCCAATTATTCCAATATGTGAAGAATCAATGGGTGTATCAAATGGTTTAATGTTGCCACAACAAGTTAAAGCTAGTAGTAAACATTCAAAAACAATTAAAGCACGTGGCCTAAGAGCAATTCATTTGATTAAAATGAATTCAACCAAAGGTTGGCAACCAATATTAAATTCAGCAAATGAATATATACAATTTGATTTCTTGGAACCAAGAAAATTAACTGGTTTAAAAACGCTGGGTGGTCCGACAGGTTATGTTACTGCATACAATGTTATGTATTCAAATGATGGTAGAACATGGAATAATGTATTAGATTTAAATGGTGGCAAATTATTTGTTGGCAATCAAGGACCAGATATATTAAAAACTAATTTCTTTGATCATCCAATTAAGGCACGTTATTTGAAAATTTATCCAGCCAAATGGAATGATAATATCAATATGAAAATTGAACCATTAGGATGTTTTGAACCTTATCGTAAGTTTTATTGTTTTGTTTTTTTTTTTAAATGTATTTTTATCACTATCGTAGCAGTTATTGTCATCCATTTGCTTTTTTTATCATATTTATTTTTTTTCATAATATTAAAAAAAAAGTTAATGGTTCAAAAGTGATTCTATTGTAGGAATCACTTTTACAATTACTCACTTTTTTTGCACACTTTCATCTACCTTTAAAAAATATGTGAGTGAGTCGTAATATTATTCTATTGCAGGAATCACTTTTACAATTACTCACTTTTATTTTCACATAATTTTTTTTTTATTTATCCTTTATAAAGATATATCCTTTATCAATGATTTTTCAAACACTCACTTTGTTTTCCATATATTTTTTTGTTCATTTATCTTTTAAAAAAAATTGTGAGTAGCTTAAAAGTCACTCTATTTGAGGAATCACTTTTCCATCGACTAACTTTATACACATTTCTTTAATCCACATTCCTTTATACACATATTTGAAAAAAAGTGAGTGAGTCGAAATGTTATTTTATTGCAGAAATCACTTTTTCAAGCACTCATTTTGCATATACATAATACATTTTGTATAATTTTTTTTCAAAAATTATTTCTGAACATTCCCACAACAAATGACTTCTGAACCATTCCCTTTTTTAAAAAAGGAGATGGTTCAGAAGTTATTATAAAGGTTGAATAATTTTTTTAAATTACTCACTTTTTTTCTATATAAATTTTTTTCATTTATGTTTTTTACAAAAAGTGAGTAAGGCGAAATGTTATTATATTGCGGAAATCACTTTTTTTTTCAAATACCTTTTTTTCGTTTATCTTTTTTAAAAAAAAATGAGTAGTTAAAAAGTCATTCTTTTGCAGGAATCACTTTTTTTCATATACATTTGTTCAACTTTGTTTTTTAAAAAAAGTTAATGAGTCAAATGTTACTATATTGCAGGAGTTATTTTTACTCACAATTATTACATAATTATTCACTTTTTTCCATATAAAAATCTATTTTGTTAAAAATAATTGAGTGATTTACTTGTTACTCAATTGTAGAAATCACTTTTTCAACCACTAATTTCTTTTCCCACATATATTTTTTTCATTTTTAAAATTTAAAGCAAAACTGGGTAATTTACTTATCATTTTATGGAAGGGATTAATTTTTCAATCACTCACTTGGTTTTCCATACATATATTTTTCATCTATGTTTTTAAACAAAAATGAGTGAGTCAAATGTAACTTTATTGAAGAAATCGATTTTTCATAAACTCACTTTTTTTTCTGTATTCATTTTTTTATCTGTGGTTTTCAAAAAAAGTAAGTGAGTGGAAATGTCACTCTATTGCAGGAATGGATAATTTCAGTCAACCATTCACTTTTATACATACATTTTTCCGTCTATCAAATTAAAAAAAAAAAGTGAGTGATTCACTTGTCACTTTATTGAATGAATCATTTTTTCTTCAATCATTCACTTTTTTTTTACATAAATTTTTTCATCTATCAAATTCAAAAAAAAAAACGTGGTTGATTTTCTTGTGACTTTATTTATGGAATCATATTTGAATCACTACTTTTTCTCATCTATGAAATTAAAAAAAATAAAGTGAGTTATTTACATGTCACTTTATTGCAGGAATCACTTCTTAAACCACTCATTTTTTTTCCATATACATTTTTTTCATTTGTGTTTTTAAAAAAAAGTGAGAGTGGATCAATATGTCACTTTTATGAAACCAATTAAATTTTTTAAGTTCGTCATTTTTTTTATGATAAACAAAAACAAGTGACATAAAAAGTGACTACTACAACTTTAACAAAAATTTTTATTATTTTACAGCTGTTGTAGCTGTTGTACCGGATGAACCCTTAATACCAGTAACAAATTGTTCAATTTGTTATGATATTGAAACTCTGTATGAAAATGAGCTAGACGAACTACACATTTGTAAATGTAAATCACCTAAATTTTGGAATGGAAAAACATGTGTATCAGAAAATGAATGTCCTTGTGTTGATAATCATATTACGTAAGTAGTTGATTTTTTTTATTATTTTTCAAAATTAAATAAAATGAAATTTTAGTTATCCGGTTGGTGCAAAATTCGAAACGAAAAATTGTGAAGAATGTATATGTGTAATAGGTGGTATTAAACAATGTTATGCGAAAAAATGTCCACCATGTGGCAAAGGTTTACGTCCAGTTCGACAACAACAATGTTTATGTATATGTGAATCATGTCCACCACAAACACGATTATGCCCATCAAGTGGAGATTGTATTAAAGAATCCGAATGGTGTGATGGTATAAAGAATTGTGAAGATGATGAAAATGAAGAATGTAAAGATAAAATTATACTACCATTGATTGAACCATCAGCAGGTAATTTTTGTATATTGTGTTAATATTAATCGTTTGTGAGTTAAAACATTAGAGTTGGTTAATCTATATTGTATTTTTATTTTTATTCTATATTTTCTCAAATTTATATATAATGTATTTATTTTTGTTTTTCTTGTTGTTTTTATTGTAGCCGTAACTACTGAGAAGGAATTATGTAAATGGAAAGAAAAATTCTATAAACTTGGTGAGAAATGGCAAAGTAGTGATAATTGTACAACATTTGTATGCAAAAAGTCTAATAATAAATTTGAAGTTGAATCGTATTCGATAACATGTCCACCAGTTGATTGTGATATGAGTTCAACATACAAAGATGGATGTTGTCTTAAATGTAAATTTAAGCCTGAATCTAAGAGTAAGTGTTAAAATTATTTGAAATTTAAAAACTATCAAATTAATGCTAGTAAATATAAATTGAAGTAACGTATACTTAATGCATATGGCAAGGTGATTTTACATGAGTCAGGAGCATAAAAAACAAAAGAAAAAAATTTATATTAAGTTTTCGAAAAATTGTTTTTACATCCTACGTAAAATTTATAATTTATGTTGAGAAAATATTTGTGATTGAAGTTTTAGTGACTTGTAACAATATTTTTCATTGATTGACAAGTGAAATTATAATTCACACAATAATTTGAAATCTTATACCCTTTTTTTCTGACTTCTAGATTCTAGACAACATTAGGGTGCAGGGTAAAGTTGTGCAGTGTGGATGAAGTTGAAAATTTTATTTGTAGTTGGTATTAAATTTGACTATATTAGTCAGGTGATTAGTGCAATATTTAAATTAGACTCAAATATTGGATTTAGTATGAGCTAACAGTCATAGTATGATGCTAATATGCATTAGTCTGAAGACGAGTGCAATATTTGAATTACATTCAATAATTGGATTTAGTATAAGATAACAGTAATTGTATGGTTTTAATAGTAATTATTCTGGTGATTAGTGCAATATTTTAATTAGACTCAAATATTGGATTTAGTATGAGCTAACAGTCATAGTATGGTGCACAAATATTAATTAGTCTGATGATGAGTGTAATATTTGAATTACACTTAATAATTGGATTTAGTATGGGATAACAGTAATGTTATGGTCTTAATAGTAATTATTCTGGTGATGAGTGCAATATTTAAATTAGACTCAAATATTGAATTTCGTATGAGCTAACAGTAATAGTATGATGCTAATATGCATTAGTCTGAAGACGAATGCAATATTTGAATTACATTCAATAATTGGATTTAGTATGAGATAACAGTAATTGTATGGTTTTAATAGTAATTATTCTGGTGATTAGTGCAATATTTTAATTAGACTCAAATATTGGATTTAGTATGAGCTAACAGTCATAGTATGGTGCACAAATATTAATTAGTCTGATGATGAGTGTAATATTTGAATTACACTTAATAATTGGATTTAGTATGGGATAACAGTAATAGTATGATTTTAATAGTAATTATTCTGGTGATGAGTGTAATATTTAAATTACACTTAATAATTGGATTTATTATGAGCTAAGATGTATTTTTAATTGACCCTAACATTGTTGTTTGGAATCTTTGCCTATAGTTTACAATTTTTTTTTGAAACTGTAAAACCTCACAATTGTAATTTGTATATTTAGATAGATTTTAGTATTGTTTTGGTGGATTTATATTCGTATTTTTATACCATAATTTGATTGCGTATAAATTTTAGTATTTATTTTGGCTTCAGAACTCCTTTTAAAATTTTAAAATTAGCTAAATGTAGAATCTATAAATAACAAGTTAACAATTAGTTATCAATTTCTATAACCATTTAGTTTTCATACTATAATTTTTCAAAATCCCATAGTTTGATTCCGGATGTCCAAATTGGTTTTATATATTTTTTTAGCTGCAACCTGGATTCTGTATATTCAAATATGTTTTGGGTATAGCTTTGTCAAATTTATTTTGGCTGCAGAAGTTCACAATTGGACTTCGTGTGTCCAAATAATTTCTTATCTAGATTTGTCAGATTTATTTTGACTGTAGAACCCCAAAATTGAATGGTGCATGTTCAGATAGGTTTTAGTATAGCTTTGATATTTGAAAAATCTTATTTACTGAAGCAAACTGTGCATTTTTTTTACTAGAAGTCGGTATATACATACATATTTTGATGTGATGGTAAGTCTTGACGATTGTTTAACTGATTTTTGTTTCTAAATTTCAAGTCAATTTAATCTTCTTTATAAATGCGTATAATTTCAAAAAAGGTATATGAGACAGAAAATATGTGGTATGTGGTAGGTTGAATTGTGTATTCCAGGAAGCTTCTGGATAAATTAATTAACCCTAGATTTTGTATTTTGATGCCACAAGGAAAATAATATTTTTTAATGGATGTACCTGAAGCAAAAAGTGGAAATTACTTTTCCAAGAGGTTTCAAAGGAAACAATAAACACGTGATTTTTCCGTTTTTCTGCGAATGTCAAAGTGACTTACTAGGTTTTGCGAATTATTTTGTTTTAGAGGAAAAACGAGATAGAAGTATTCGGTTTCGAGTAGAGTAAGATTTCTCATCCTGGAATTTGGAAATAAAAATATTATAAATAGTTACACGGAGCCCATACAAAAATATTGACTTATCGACTTTTCAGTAAAATGCACAGACTTCAATAATTTTGATAACTTTCATTTAAAATTACTAGCTTTGTAGGGAAGTAGTTTTTACTTTTAAATTATTTACTAATTATTTTTTTTTAAATTAAAAAACATTTAAAAATTGTAAATTTTTATTTCATTTTGTATATTTTTTTGTTTTAGAAAATTGTGCTGCAGTTGTAGTTGATGGCAGAGATACTATCAAAATGATTACACATTATAATAATAAAAAAGGTTCAATTTGTGTTAATAAAGAACCAATTTTAGATTTTACGCAATGCGTTGGACACTGTGCATCTGGAACATCATATAATAAAGGTAAATTTATATTTTTTGTTTTTTTTGCACGTGAAGGTGGTTGGAACCGTTTATTGGCTTAGCAGGAAAGGTTGCGCAACTTGCCGACCTTTGTAAGGGGATCCATACGGTTACCAATCCCGAAGTAGAACAGAGCCTAATACTGCATATAATATTTCTAATAAGTATATAAATATCTATTCTATATAAAGTTCTATTCCGCTGGAATGTGGATCTGCACAAACTAAAAGAAAAAAACAGACTTACAATCTTTAGTCTATGGGTGAAATCAAAAACCAAACACTGCATCATTGTTTAGCAATTCAGCATATGCTAAATATAAGCTGAATTGTTAAACACTGCCGCAATGTTTATTTTTTGATTTTATTCTATTTCACGCCATAGGGTTAATATTTTATTGAAATAATGTTAAATACTGAAACGAAGTGAGTCTCTAAACCACTAGAATATGAATTTATAATAAAAGATAAAAAAATAAACGGACTTAAATCCTCCAGACGGAGTACTGTCTATGTCCTGGACGGTATTTTTTTTAAATAAAATTAAATTGTGACTTAGAGTTAACAATAAATGATTTTGTAATGGTGGCTTATGGCTATAGCTACTAGCGTCAGAACACTAATCGCCAGTCGCTAGCCGTACGCAAAAGCAAAAATTCCAATAAAATGGCAATATATCTCAGACTTAGTATTTCAGCAATAAAAAATAAATAATTACATTAAAATTATATAATCACAATTTTTGTTTTTAAATTTAGTTTCAGCAAAATATGAACCATATTGCGATTGTTGTAGAATTCAATCCTATAAAACTATTTTTGTACCATTAACTTGTGAAGATGGTGCTGTAATTAAAAAAGAGGTAAAAACAAATAATTTAATTTTTAAAAATATTTTTACTAAAATTAAATTTTGTTTTTTTTTGTAATCATAACAATTTAGGTTCAAGTTCCAGAAATTTGTGATTGTAATGCTTGTAAAGATACTGATCCAAATATAAACACACCTAATTTAAAATCAATGTACGTAAGATGAAAAGACTTTTATGAATAAAATTAAAATTATATAAAAATGAAAAGCAGCCTAAAGTTGGAAAAAAATAAATTAAATAAAAAAAGAAAAAAAAATACAAAAGAAAAAAAAAATTGTAATAAAAAGTAGTCCTTAATCTATATTTTATTATTTTTTGTACTATATTATTTAATTATGTTATTTTAAAAATTTTAAAAAATGAAATAAAAAACAAAAAAAAAAGTGAAATTTATTAAATTAAAAATTATAATTTAAAAAATTTTGTTTGTATTTAAAATTTTGTAGTTGCATTTTAATGTCCTTTTTTCTACCTAACTAAAGTTCGCAGTTGTAGGCGCAAAGAAATGTTAAAAAATGATTGAGAAAATAAAATAAACTAAACATTGTTCTTTTTCGTTATGATTGGAGAATATTCATAAATATTTTATTACATTTCTTTTGATACAAATCTCACTTTAATGTTGTTTTCATTTATAGCTCTAGTACTGAGTTCGTTGGAAGATTAAAAATGGGAGAGTAATCCCCTAAATCAACCAATTATAACAAATAGGTCACTCGAGTCGTGGTATCAAAAATGCACAATTAAGTGATAATTGGTTTTGCAGAAGCAACGGAAATGGCCATTTCAACCTACCTACCCAGCTTTTCAACTGGCATCGATAATTGAATATCGCAAACTTGTAAATTTCAATTAAAATTATTTCCTATGTACTTATTCATTAGTGATATACATATATGTATGTCCTGTGTCTGCCTGCCTCATCAAAATTCTCCTTTGCACTTCTCTACAAAACTTTATCCACAGAGAGAATCTCAGGAAGAGATAGATAGATTCATAGATAGAATATTCGAATACAGCCTTTCACAAATCCAAAACTCTTATATAAACAAAAAATATTCCTGCCCTACATTTAAATTTTTTTAAATATAGTTAGATAAATCAAATTTGGTAAAAATGGCAGTACTGTAATGCATATATTACCATTTTTGCATGTTTTGCTTTTGCAGTACTGCGTTTATAAAAATTTGTATTGATTTCAAAATTTCTTGCATTTTGAAATAACACTATGGCTACACGAGACAGACAGTCACTGTCCTGACTGTTGTATTAGTGAAAATTTATAAGTATTTTTGTGTATTGTTCTAGTAGTAATGTCATGTCATGTGACCAGCCAGTAATAATAATTTTATTTGATCATTTGTCAACTTGTAACAACTTAAGTCACACGGTTAGAATTACAAAAATCACCTCCTGTAAAATTTAACTTTTTCTAGATGGAATACATAGTAATCCAGTTGTCGAAATGTACTTCAGTTGAAAAGTGGAGTAAATAACAAAATTTATATAAGCTTACAGTGATACAAATCTGCTCCGTGACCATCACATTTATCAGTAATGTTAATATAATTGAATTAAATTAATAACGAATTTTATATAATATGAAATATACACTCTGTACGAGGTGGTAAAGCTATTTTGCGAAAATGAATTGAATTGAATAAATAACAAAATAATTAATATTATTTATATTGTCTAATAATGTAAATAAATACATTATATAAATCATTTTTATTTTATTTCATCGATCATGATAACGATTT
The DNA here is from genome assembly GCA_963942445.1 of Argyra leucocephala. NCBI lineage: Eukaryota > Metazoa > Arthropoda > Insecta > Diptera > Dolichopodidae > Argyra > Argyra leucocephala. The sequence continues at coordinate 11,765,260 of OZ012679.1, read as the reverse complement.
ACTTTAACAAAAAGTCTGAATATTTCCATCGGAGTCTGCGAAAGATGTAATTCATGAACGATGCTTATCGCAAGTATTTATAAAATTTCAATTCACATTTAAATTTAAACTGAATAAATTACAAAATCATAACCATGTTCTAATAAGTATATCTCAACTCATACTATTACATTACATCTGCGGAACAGCACCTATACTTTTTGTTGTTCTATTTAAATTTGTTTCATATTTGACAATTTAAAAAAAAAAACAAAAAAAAATTTTCAACCCCAATATTTTTTTTGTAAAAAAAAAAATTTGCTTTAAAATAAAAAAAGCATCCTTTTTGTCTAGGATTTCAAAAAAACTAATACAAATATCTATTCATATTGAAAGTAAAATTTAATAAAATATATATATATATATATTTAAAAATCTAACGTATAATTTTTATTTTTTCTCAAATTGTATTTAACCCTACTCTACTATAATTTCAAAATCAAGGACTTAAAAAATAACAACAACAAAAGATAACCAAAAACAAATACAAAAAAAAATTCTATATTTAATCCTTGCTAAGGCTTGAAGGCATCCTTATTTTTTATATTACAAAATCTAAACAATAATTTTACTCTTCTAAATATTCCTAAGATCCTAACAAAAAAACAACAACAACAACAAAATGATTGTGCTTTACAAAATCTGATTTTGAATTTTAAACAACAAACACTATCAAAGTAATTTATTTGAGTTTTCTACTTGTATCTATGTATACTTTTTCTTAGTGTTTTCAACATTGCATAAGTATTCGTAATGTACACAAAAAAAGAAAAAAAAAATAAAATATAAAAATAAAAAAGGATAAAAAGGTGTACATTTTGCGCGATAATAATTATTAAAAAAAAAAAATACAAATTTGAAGGAAGGAGAGAAAAAAAAGGGTCTGTCACCTAAATTGAAGGTTTTTAATAAAAAAAAAACAATGAAAAAGGATATAATGATAAAAAATAAAGGATCATTGCAAATATAAAGGATATGTATACTTAATTGTAATATTGAATTTGATAAAAATCAATTATCTCTACATACATACTGACATACATTCTATACTATGAAATTAATATAGAATTTTTGCAAACAGCCGCCATTGGTTCTAAATGATATAATTTTGTCTTAACTATTTTTTTTTGATTTTCTTTTTAATAAAGGGTGTTCCAGTAGTATCTTCTATCTAGGAAATGAAAATACAAAATATACGAAACATTGATTCGCTCGATAGTCACATACGGATGTGAAGTTTTGATATTAACACTGACTGAATGACGAGAATATTTAAAAAAGATTCGAAAGCAAAATACTCCGACAAATCTATGGTGCTATTAGATTAGAAAATGGGCAAAATGGAGGAAGATATAATGATGAATTATATAAGATCTGACGAATGGTCATAATATAATAAAGTTCATCAAAGGCTTATAATAAGTATGCCAGAAAACCGAAATCATTTTAGAATATTTTCGAAAAACCCCATACAAGAGGTAGAAGCGGAAAGCGAGAAAGAGTTGGAAAGACAATATTGAAGCAGACGCCAGAAAAGGTTTTAACAGCTTTATGTGCAGTCCCATATCCAAATGATGAATGAATCGAATGCTAGGATTACAGCTTTGCTTTATGGGAGATTTTACTTTTTCTATAATTTCTTCTTGAATTCCTGTCCCATACTAGGTCACATCAGCTGATGAATGAATCGAGTGCTAGTATGGCAACATTACTATATGGAAGCGAATGTAGATTTTACATTTTCTATAATTTCTTCTTGAATTCAAGTCCCATAACCAGGTCCAGGTCACATCAGATAATGAAGGAATCAAGAACTAGTGTTACAGCTTTGCTATTTGAGAGAATGTAGATTTTACATTTTCTATAATTTCTTCTGTAATCCCACTCTCGTACCAGACCATATCGCATGATGAATGAATCGAGAGCTAGAATTGTAGCTTTTCTGGCAGGGAGAATGTATAGATTTTACATTTTCTATAATTTCTTCTTCTTTTGCACTCAAATTTTAATAGCATGATGTATACTACAGGTTGAAGAAGTAGAGAAGCAGAAATGCTTAGCAATATCCGGACAAAGAAGAGCTCTTGCAGTCAAAATACAAACCCCGCCATTTAAATTCGGTCTTAGTTTTTTTTTTTTATTTTGTAAAAAATGCTGTAAATAATCGGGATTTTAGGTATTCCAACAGAAAGCGGTATTTTAAATGTTGCAGGTTCCATTCAAATCAAATTGGCCAAATGGGCAGGGTCAATATGCTACAGCTTGGTCTTGGCTTGATTTCAATGACGAATAGTATAACAAAATGCAATGCCTTATTGTAGAAAAGTTGTTCCATGTCTTGTTTGTATTTGAAATCCGTTTCAGTACTAGCGTACTGGCATTTTTATGTACATTTTTCAGTACAATAGTTTTTTATTGTGATGGTAAGTTTAAACGCGACGGGCCAACTTTTTTGCAGTAATATTTAATATATCTGAAAATTAATATTGACAAAAAATGAATACAGAATGGGCTCGTAGCAATATTCCCAAGCAATATACCCAATATCCAGAAGATGTCCAGAGCTGACAATAAAAAACTGTATTTTAAATGTGATATGACATAATTTTTATATTACCAGCATTTGAAATGAATCACATTTTTTGACAGCATATCATACCCCACCCATTTTCTATTGTGTCAAATATAGAATAAATCCATTTTATTTTAATAATTTCAAAAATTTAAACCTTTTCATATCTAAAATGATACACCCTGTACAATTTTTTTCTTCTTCTTTTCAAATGATTTTAATTTTTCCTAATTTTTGGAAAATATTTCTTTTGCAAGTCATAGATTTACGTGATCACTATACTGAATACAACAATGAATAATAGAAAATATTAGAGGCGCTTCATGCAATATTTGTTACTCAATCCTTCAATAAAAACAACCCTAAAATAAGAAAAAAAAAATAAAAAAAAAAGGATTTTTTTCTATTTTTTTAGGGTTTTTTTTATAAAATTTTGTTTTTTTTATGGATTTCTGGTTGAAAAGATGTGAATAGAAATTTTGTATTCCATGTAGACTATAATTTCCAGTTTTTTTTTTTTTTTTTTTTGCAAATAAAAATAAAAAATAGAAAATTTTAATTTTAAATTATTTGAAATATTGATCGCATGATATTCGTTGAGATAAAAATGAGGTCAATGATCGTATTGCTATTGAACTTTGATTATATTTCTATAAGTATTTAAAAAGGGATTTTGCTTTTCTGTTTTATTATTTTTTACGCTTTTATGCTTTCAAAATTAATGTTTCAAAATTTTAAAATTTTTTTATAAAAAAAGAAAAAGATAATTTTTCTAACGGGATCAGTGGAATTTGATTTCCTTGTTGTTGCGTATAAAAAATGTGTTTATTTAAGATTTAAAAAAAATAGTTTTAATTAATTTTAATGGTTTTCACATTATAGATTAAGCCATGATTGATTGAATATTTCCAGCTCTGAAGATTAATATCCTAATATTTAATAATGATCTGTGTGAACCAAAATTGAGTATTCATTCGCTATACTTAAAAGTTATCAAGTCATTGATGTTGTCATTATCTATTGGTGTACTCATTATTTATCGGGATGAGAATTGATCCAGTTCACAATCTTCAGTATTTTTAATATTCTCTTAACGAAGTGTTTTCCATGGATCAAATTTGATTTTTGGCAGTACTCGTCCGACTTATCCAATCATCCTAATTTTGGTCTATATACCTTTAACTATACAATATTTTACTGAATTGATCTAAGCTAGTAATATTATGAATTAAAATGTTATAAATATTTACAAGGGCATATTTTAAGGGCCTATTTTCGACTATAGAAGATTATTAGCTCAATATTGTTTAGACTTAATTCATTTTTGTAGGCTTAACTCTTTTATTTCAAATACAATATTTTTTAAATACGATTTAGCTTGTAATCTGTTTCATTTTTATCAAAATAAACGGAAATTGGACCTACAATTGAAAAAAAAATTAATAAGTATTTAGAGTTTAGTAGACTTTTTCCAGCTACCTGAATATTGCCGGAAATGAAAAGACAGACGTATAGGTGAAATAAGCTATAATGGAACCACTCGATATGGAACACAATTTATTTTATCAGGATTGTAAATACCTGTGCAACAAAATTTATATTGAAAAAAATATACTTTAACGCATGGCAAAATGAACTTTCTGCAAATCAACTTAAGTGAAGAAACCTCCAAAAAATAAATCGTAAAATTTTTGTCATAATGGTGTGACTGTGCATAGGTTACAGCAAGCTAACACAGTTACCTATTTGATGGCCCATAAGCAAACAAACCCACATATAGCTGTTCCATAGGATCCATACATTATAATACACGATATTCTTGAGACTTGTCCCTTCTACAACAATGTAAAAATCGAACTTGGTATCACTGGGTTGGAAATTCTGGAACTACAGACAACCAAGGCTGCAGAAAAACTCATTGAATTTTAGCGCAGAATGAAAATCATTGATCAAATATAACAGTGGGAGGAGGTTTTATTCAAATCTTTCCTATTTCTTTTATGTTGTATTTAGGAACATAAAATAAGGCAAGACTAATTTGGTAATAGGTAGAAACAGAAAATTAATTATTATCATTTTTTTTTATTAAACTAGTTTTAAGTAAAATCAATTTGAATTAATTAGTTTTGATTTAAAAAAAAAAAACATAAATTAAACATACTTTGAGCCCGACAGGACTCAGTAGGTTGATAGGCTCATCATTAAACTCTATAAATTAATTAATTAGTTTGTTTGAATGACTGGAAATGCTAAAGTTAATTAGTTCGTTTATTTCCAAAATTTGTTTATACATACATAATTTGTAAAGACAGAATCTTCTTATACTTAAGTTAGAGTTTTGATTGTTTGTATCTTAACAGCTGCTAGTTTTATTTATGTAATATAGCATAGACCAATTATCTAATTAAAATGTTTTCGGAGCTGGAGCAGTTCGCAATAAATCTGTTTGTTTTAAAAGTAACTTTTTTTGTTATCATCATACTTTTGGATTTTAAATGTATATCAACTGTACTATGATGCAAAAGATGGTTTCATCATCATCATTGTCCTGTAACATCACACGTGGGATATAGGGCGGAAATAAAATCTTTCCATCGGCTTCTATCTGCGGCTAACTTCTTAAACTGTGGCCACGTTCTTTGCTGGTTATTTGCTTCGGCTAAGAGTGTTGTTCTCCATGTTTTTTTTCGATCTTCCGATGCTACATGTACCCTGAGAGCCCTTTTACTTCTTTTGTCGGATTTCTACGTCTATTTGTTTTTGCTTTTTTTGCCACATCGTTCTTTCGGAAATTGTTTGTGGCCAACGAATGTTTAGGATGTGCCGGAGACATTTATTGATATACGCTTGAAGTTTCCTGTTGATGTTTATTGAAATTTTCCATGTTTCGCATGCGTACAACAGAACAAATTTTACACTTGCATTTAAGATTCTTAATTTTATGCGCAGAAATATGTTGTTTGCCTGCTATATTTTTGAAAGCATCCCGAAAGCAGTACGGAGCTTGCTAATGCGGACTTAAATATCCAAATCAGCACCTCCATCTGATGACACCATAATGCCCAGGTAATTGAACGTACTTACATCTTCGATTCGCATTTCTTCATGATCGGATCGGATGTTGTGATGTGCGAGATATGCGCATGATTCTGGTTTTAGCTGTATTGACTTTAAGCAGTGTCAAAAGAGTGATTTAGTATCATTTTAAGTATTTTATTTTGCGTAATTTGCAGTATTTTTTTATGACAGTATGTCACACACTTTGACAACACTGGACCACAATATACAGATATGTACTTTGGAAGATGGATTTAAAAATAATTTTTTTTTAGATGGAGACGATTTCCTATTAATTAGCCCGTATAACAATTTTATTTAATCGTCAACTAAGGGTTTAAAAGTTAATTTTGGGTCCAGGCTGATCACTAGATATTTGACAGTAGTGCTCCAGTCGACGGAATTGCCATTTAGTTGTAAGTTTAGCTGTCAGGTAAGAAGCAGGGTTTCTTTTCTAAGAAACAAGGACGCGTAGGTTTTCAAGGCAAGTATTTCTATTTAAATCAATGGAAATTTGACCTATTATTTGATAAACGAAAAAAAAATGAAGTTTATAAGTTTGTCTGAATGACTAGAAATGGGGGTTAAATTATCCTTAGAATATTTCCTGAAGAGACAAAATTCATTTCTAAAACATGTGAAGATCGTGAGTTTTGACAGATTTAAATGCAAAAATCTTATTAGCTTGCCTTAAGTATTTACTTATGTGTATTGAGTATATAAAATCTATACATTGTCAATGTATAGAAGAAAAATACTGATTTAACATTTGCTGGGCTTATTGTCGGTTTGCAGACAATTTCAGAGCACAACAAAGTTAAGATCAGTTTTACAATAATAGAATCATATTCATAAACATTTATTATATAAAATACATTGTCCTTGTAAATATGTAGTGTTCTGAGACATTAGTTTTTTTTTTTGTAATTGAATAGAATGAGTTCATTGAACTTTTTTTTTTTATCTGACTTTAAAAAATGTTTTGAACAAATTTTATGTTTTTTTTTTGTTTTTTTTTGTTTGCCGTCTCTTTACAATAAAGAATAGAATCAATGATTAGAGTATAATGATTATAACCCTTTAATATAAAATACAAATATATAATAAAAAGCCGGTTGTTTTTATATGTATTAAGTTAAAATAAAAGATCAAAAGATGATTTAAATTTGTATTGAAAGGACAATAGAAGAGAGAATCTGCTTTTTATGAAATTCTCATGACTGAATGAAAAGTTTTATTTGTAAAATTAAATTTGTAAAAATTGTTTTTTTTTTAGTGTATTATGAATTTGTTGTTATGTTAACGTTATTCATGTTTCTATTTTTTAATTTAGAAATATTTTTCAATATATTTTTCGAATTTTTTTATTGTTTTAATTATTTTTATTTTATTTTATAGTAAATAAAATGTCATTTATTATTCAAAAATTAAATTCAAAATGTTTAAGTCATCGGATCATCGGATCGGATCAACACATCAAATGTCAATTTGTTCGATCTGTTGATATCAAACCTATCATATCAATTAGTTTACGTCTAATGCGCTAAGAAGTATAATGATATAGAACTAATGTCCAATTGCCTAACAAAGCTTATATAAATATTTTGTCAAAGCATATATTAAAAAAAATATAGCGTAGACGTAACGATTTTTCATTACGCCTAACTATTATATATTACTGTTTCATAAATTTTTATATAAATAAATTGAATTGAATAGAAATAATTTTCTTTGAACTGATTTCCGAGTCATTTGAAAATTTAAAAATTCAAAACTCCTATACAAAAAAAAAAAATCTAACATTCAAAGAATTATCAAAGAATATAGGTAACCCAAGGTTAATATATATAAGTCAAGAATTCTTCTCTATTAAAATATACCGAAACTAATTCAACTTTAAAAGGAAAAGGTATCAGTAACAGTTCAATGAACTTATGTCATTCTTTTTTATTATGTTTATGTATAGAAATTCTAGTTATGCGAATGTCCCCTTTTATTCATTAGAAATCATATATATATTTTTTTCTCAGCTCAAAACTCACATTATAACTTTTATGATTTAAATTTGCTTATATTTTGTAGTAGATTAAATATTATATTTTTTATTTACAATATACGTATGGATAATATTATAAAACAATACAATGATTAAATACGATTGACAAACTACTTGTGGATTGTTTTGTAAAATAACAATTTAATTATTATAACTTCTTCAGTTACTTACAATACATATTAGTAGATATTTACAGGTCTCTTAGAGTACTTTTCTGTAGTCTTGAATAAATTGTGTTATTTGTTCAATTTTACAATTGAAGATAAATCCTTTCAGGTCGTTAAAAATGAACGGTGTTGAGTCTGAAAGGCAGTGGATAGTGTTAAAGACTTAGAAGAGTCATTATAAGTATATTTTTATATCCTGTATATATCCTGTTTCAAGATTAGAAATTTTTGATATCCCTTTGAATATGAATTTTTGATTTCCTCAACTGATATAGGTTCAAATATTCCTCATATTATTATATATTACTATACAAAATTACTATAGTAGAGTTTAGAGTATGAATTTTATAGTTTATTGTTCATTCTGGTTTGGAATACTTCTAAATAATTATCCATTAATTGTTTAATTTTGTGGATATATGTATACTTCCTTCTACTTCAATTCAATTACTACTCTCTCATATTTATAATAATTGTTTATTGATTAATTCCGAAAGTAAATAATTTTATTTTAAAAATAGCAAAAATTAAAACAATGTAAAAAAAAGGACCTTCAGACTATCAAATTCAAATAAAAAAAATTTTATTCAAAATTTAACAGTCAATGTCTCTCTTTTATTTTACATCCTTTCTTGTTTTTTTTTTTTTACAAATCCTTTCAATATAAATACATGTTTTTGAATTAAAAATTACATTTAAAAAAATTAAAACAACAACAAAATAAAAAACAAACTTTTAAAATAAAAATTATACCCTTTATATTATAATGATGAAATGATTATATAAAATATATATATATATATATATAGGTACATTAAAGGATATGTGATATAAATATATAAATAATACGCATCTATATATATATAGATATATATACTTAAAACAATCACAATACAATGAAATTGTATTATTGAAGAGTTAGGAGCAGATGTATATTTACATCATACATTTTTCTTTTCTATATGCATATTATTTTTATTAATAAAAAATTGATCTTTACTATAAATGCGCGATGATATTACAGTAAAGATGTTCAGACAGTTACATTTACCTTGGGGTACCTACCTATCCTTATATCGAGTAGTGTAAATACAGTAAAACTATAAAGAAAATTTTTTGTATTCCTTTGATGAGATAAAAATAAAAATTAAACTTCATCTAGACAAAAAAAAAAAATAAAAAATAAAAAAACAAACATGTATTAGAATCGGATATACAAATCCCAAGTAAATAAATGTGTAGAACAGAAGTTAAAAACCTTGAAAAATGCGGAGTCGATAAAAAACGGAATAAGAATTAAAAAACAAAAAAGAAATAAGAAAATAATATGATAATTCGGAAATATATATATACATATATATATATTATACAAATCCATATGCGCAATATTTTTACTTTCTATACAAATATAGATCTCTCTAGTTGTTATACTCAGTTAAGGATCAAAAATAAAAAAAATAAAAAAAATAAAAATTATAAAATAAAAAATCATGAGATTGCATTAAAATTGTTCTCTGTAAAATAATCAAGCCACTATATTTTAACTAACTTCCTTACATATATAGATATATATATATAAATATAATAGGTAATATTCACATAAAAAAAAATGCGCGATAGTTTTAGATTGAGGAAGGGGTGCTTTTTTATTTTCATTTAAAAATAAAAAAAAAAAAAACAAAAAAAAATGTGATCCTTTTGTAAAAATTTTTTTTATATTCTTATTATTTTTATTTTTTTAAATCAAGTTGAGAATTACTTTTATTTATTTTTTGTTCTTTTTTTTTTTAAAGTCGTATTGGTACAATTTTATTGTTTAAGCTGTTGTATTACCTTTTTTAATTTTTATATTACTTTTTTTTTTTTTTTTTTTTTTAGAAAATCATGATGGATCAAATAAAATTCTGATAAAAAAAAAATTAAGTGAAGGAAAGAGAGAAAAAGAGTAAAATGAATATCCTTTAGGTATAAATAATAGTAAAGCACAATAACAAAAAAAAAAATACCATGACGTAAGAATGTTCATGTGATAGATCTCATCCGTAATGGGTACAAAACTATACAAGAATATTGATGATGAATGTTGCTGATGATGATAATGATGATGATGATGATGAGAATTAAAAAAAAAAACATAAAAAACAAAAAAAGTAATAATAATAATAAAAAACTGTAATAACAACCCGTTTCATATTGAGAAAGGGATGAAATAATTTTTGATTTAGTTGAATTTTGCACCCCTTAAATATCGGTTCTAATCAAAAACTACTTGTGTATGTATGTACATATATATATAATTACTTTTCTATATATATATATATATATATATATGTATATATTCATTTTTAATCAACAACATTTTTAAATTTAATTTAACTTTTATAAAAAAACAGAAATTTTTCAAATTTAGTACTTATCAATTAATGCTTACAATTTTTTGCACTCCCTTCTCGGACTACAAATCGGAATTAAATTTTTTTTAATATTTCTAAGTTTGAATAATAAATGTGTTTAAAAGAGTTAATTAAAAAAACAAAAAAACTTTTGGATGACATAAATTCTAATGGAAAATTGATTATTTTTAAATATTAGTACTAAAAATATTAATAAATTAAATTAATTAATTAATTAATGGAATTAAATTGATTTAAATTGATTTAAAAAGGAAAAAGTTTATACATATATATATATATATATATATATATTTAAGGATAATAATTTAACGGTACATAATATATATATATATATTCATATACATATATTTGAGGATAATATAAATTGTAATAACTTAAAAATTATGAAATAAAATTTACGATCACAATTTTAATATAATAAAATTATATTTTTAATATTATAAATAATAATCAAATTTATGATAAACATTATAATAACAGTGTTAATTTAAAGTGATATTAAAATACAATTATGTAAAAATGAAATTATAAAAAAAGTGAAAATTTTGTTTAGTTCTTATAACTCACATGTAAATTTATTTCGAAAAACTATAGATGAGTTATGATATTAATCAAAATTAAATTAGGAGTTGTCTGAGCTCCACTGAACTCAAAAAAAAAAAACTCCTTGTATCAAAATATAAAAAAAAAAATTTGAACAAAATTAACGGAAATAGATTACAGTAATTTTAATTATTACATTTTGATAATTCGCATAATTATTATTGCTAAAAACAAAAAACAAAAGAAAAACTGATTAAAATAATAATAAAAATATATTATAAAAAGGTGATGAACTATTGACAGTTTCCTGGTTAATAATTTCGATTAAAAAAATAATACTATACTATGGATGTATTAAATTATTTTGTATTAGTATTTATGTAATGTGACTGACATAAAAAAGGATATCATCAATAATAACACTATAATTTAAAAGAAATATAAACTTAATGTATTCTGAAATTAGACAATAATTGGACTAACCTTTAGTATAAATTATTTAATAAGGACATATAAATATATACATATATATATATATATATATATATATATATATATATAAATTAAAAGTCCTTTTGGGATGTATAGACTTACTACCAATAGCTTTTGCATGGTCGTATAAAATTTTGGAAATCAATATAATCATTAACATAATATAGCTATATAGTTTGAGCAATTTTCATAAATGTATATGTGAAATTGTCAACCATATTGTAATAAAATTAGAATATATATAAGAAATAAAGAAAAGCTGAAATTATATAGTATGCCTTTAGACAATTTACATCGATGTTTACGTAAATTGCACAACCTCTTCAATAACATAAGCAGATTATTTCGGTATTCAAACATTTTTTAAAGACTAATTAATATTTTCAAAAATTGTGGGTTCTAATATTATCAAATATTGTCTAAAACTAAATGATGTGGCTTGATTAAAGTCTGAAAAACAATATTAAGTTTTACTGGCCGCATTTAATTTCAAAGTTTGTGTTATATAAGTTAATAAAAATGAATTAATTTAAAATTGGAATCTCTATAAATTGAAAATAGTTTAAGACCCCAAAAAATGGATTTTAAAAATATTTTGAAAACAGTAATATGCCTAAACTACACTTTTAAAATTATCTCTATTTATAATAATTAAAAAGACATATCATTATTTTATTCGTCATTAGACCGATAATTTTTAAATTTTTAAATTTTAAATTCAAATAGTTCACCCTAATTATTTGTTTCACTTTATGGATACAGATTTTAAAATTGGTTTTTTTTTTCAAATAAGAACTACAGCGCGCCATCAATGGATAAAAGTTAAAAAATGAATATAAACATTAGAGAAATAAAATTTCATAGATTTTAAATTTTTTTTCTATAATTATGAATATTCATTACTAATTAATATAAATAATATTATATTTCTTCCGAATTTGAGCGAAGTTCGGTTTAAATAATAAAAAATACTTTTTTAAAATTCAATTCTATATTGTGATGTGTATCACATTAGACTTCATTAGGCTTGGTGTGTCTGTAAATATCGCAACCTCTATTGTAACAAATTGTATTGATCTGCACCAAACAAAATGGACCTCATTGATCTAGGGGTGTCTGTGAATATTGGCAGCCTCTATTACACCAAATTATATTGATGAGTACCATACACAATGGACTTCATTGGTCTAGTTGTGTCTGTGAAAATCGACAGCCTCTACTGTACTAAATTATATTGAGACATAATTTTTTAATTTTTAATTTTTTTTAATTTAAATATTTTTTCGGAATGGCTATATTATTGTTTAAAAATTTTCAGTGTTATATTGCTACTTAAATTCTCACACAAAATTTGTCTAAAGTCTTATTTTCCAACTATAATTTTGAATGTTGAAATTGAATTACTCTTTTATACTACTTATACTTTCTTATTCAATTTTATGTACAAAACCGAAGTGTCTGAAATGAAATTATGAATAACAATATATGTCAGAACTATTATGCGTAAATGCCAAAAAAATTAAAAACAAAACAAATTTATAATCAACTTTCTAAACTCCCTGTATGATCTTACTGGTACTGAAATTAAATACTTCCATTGATTCCATTGATTTGTAAAATTATATTTGAATTAAATTACAAAATAAGTACAGAGATAAGATTTATAATAGAAAGATGGGTCCACATCTTACCCGGAAATGGAACATTAAACTGTGGGTGCACATTTATGTGCAGTTGAAATAATAAAATAAAATAAAATTGAATTAAATTCTTTGTAAAATGATCAAATTTGTTTTGACAAGTGTGGTATAACAAATGAATATATTGGGTCTATAAGAGTGCTGATTTAGGTTAATAGTCGTACTTTTTGTCATACTTTTTGTTATTTTTTTGTCATAATTCCTATAACTGTTTAATATAACAATATATTATTATGTTATATTGATACACCATAATATTATTTAATTTAATATTATTTTTATTCATCTCAAATTAACACAATTATGACTATTCTTAATACTACTACTTAAGTCAAAAGCTTAAAATTATGTTCTTTGTAAAAAAAAAGTAATGATATACTTTACAAAACCATTTTATCCAACTTACAGGAATTAGGACCAAAGTCAGGGCAATTAATATATTATCCTATGTCCTATGTTCGACCAAAAAATGATAAGACTGTAGATGATAATATCACAATGATTAAAATAAAATTAAATGTAAATTAACTTCTGCTGGTGTTTCAGTGTATCAAATAATTACTGAATTGTTCAGTAATATAGAACTGACAATTCTGGGTTTAAAAATCTTGATTTCAGTTCTATTATTGAGCTATTATTGAATTAAAAGTTTAATTGAAAGTCTAATTCAATATAATTTTATAATTTTTATTTTATTTTATGAATAAAATTACTAAATCTATCCTCTATGATAATTGAAAATTCAATTCACAATGATACAATCAAATTTAAGTCATTTTAACCCTTTCTCTACCGAATTTCAATTCAATTAAGCAACTACATATTATTTTTGTATGAATATCATAGTAGGTAGAATAAAAATAAGACAAAATTCTATACCAAATTTTTGTCCACCAAAAGGAACATATGTAGTGAAATGGTTAATTTTTTTTAATTTTTTTTTTATTAATGGAATTCTATGTAAGCGCGCCATCTTTAAATCCATTGTATCTCAGATCCGTTTATTTCTGAATTGATGTCGTTGAATGCTATTATTTGATGTCAATTTCAGAATTAGGCAATGTGTATTCCTGGAGATATTATTATAGGCTTTGGGAGTTATGGCTCCTTATTAATTTTATTCACTAATGTTAATACCGATACTTCTGTTACATTTACTGTATATAATTAATTATTAATTAAAGCTAAATATAACAAAAAAAACAATGAAAAATTAATAATAAATGAAATGATAAAATCTTATTTGCTTAAAACCATCAAAAATATCACATACAACATTTTCATTTTTCATTACAATCAAAATACTATTTTGATGCAAAATTATAAATTCACATAGCTACATATACATATATATATACCCTATATTCAACATGGCGTTGTTTTTTTTTTAAAAACTTGCGTACAATACAATGTATTCGTATTGTAAGAAGAAAATAAGAAGAAAAAATAGAAAAGAAAAAAACATTTACGCAATTTTAAATTTTTAATTCAACTTTAAAACAACATTTTTTTTTGTTCTGTTCAGTTTGTTCTTTTTTTTTTGTTTTTTGGTTTTTAGTATTATTAATGAATGAAAATTTACTAAGAAATGAAAGTGAAATTAAAATATTTACGCCATTTCTTTTTTTTGCAATGTAAATAAAATTAATTTAATATTATGAAAAAAAAAAGTAAAATAAAACAAAAAATAATAAAATAAAAAATGCGGTATCCAAAATAGTACAAATTTTCAAAAAAAAGGACACGTTTTTATTGTATTTTCGTTTTTTTTTTTGTTTTTTATGTTTTCGGCTTCATAAAATAAAATGTGAAATTTTGGTGGTGCAGAAGAAATATAATTTTTTTTTTTTTTAAGAATTAATATTTCGCCATTAACCATAACCAAACTTTTTTCTTTTAAAAGAAGAGGGAAAAAGAAAACTCTTACAATTATATTTTTAGATTTTTTTATAATTTTATCAAATAAAAAAAAAGGATATTCAATGGGAATTCGTAAGATATTTAATTTTTTATTTTAAATTATTGAAATTAATAATTTTTAATATTTTATATTCATTTATTTATTAATATTAAATATTTCTATTAAATATATTTTAAAATTTAAGGTTTACTTTATGAAATTCAATTTCAAGAAAATTACAAATTACAAAATGGAAAATTCAATTGAAATGAAAATAAGGATTCCCACATTTGAATACAATAAATAATTTATTTGGAATTGAAGGAGAATATATTTTTATGTATTGTATTTGTATTATGAAATGGATGTTACTGCCCACTACAACACTGTATTTTATTGAAAAGTGAATGGATTTAATGATAAGTATACAAAATATTATTTAAAATTAGTAAAATTATTATAATCAATTTATGAATAAGTGAATGAGTAGGTGGATGAATTAATGTTAGGTTAAAACAAGATTTAAGAATATTTATATACATATACATATATATAGTTTACAAATTTTGTATATTTTTGTTGTTGTGAAGCCGAAAGTCACTGTCGTGGTTATATATATATATTTCCCATAATTTAAATTATTTCCAATTTTTTTTTGCTCTTTGATATTTTGTTATGACGTGTTTCAAGTTTTAAAATGTCAAAAGGTTATATTTTAAAATATTTTTAGGATATATTTTTGATAATAAATATTTAGTCAAGGATTAAAATTTAGTGAAGTAGCTATTACATATTATTATTAGAGTAATTTAATTATCTTAATGTATATTTGTGCAATGTAAATATGCTTAATTTCATATATTTTAATTCTATCTAATAAGAGTTTATATACTATAGTATTTACACTTTTGATTTGTACTTATTTAGACTAACCTGACTTAATTGTATTCAGAATAAATATATTAAATTAAATTAGTGAAATTATTTCAAATACATTTTAGTTTTATATAATATACATACATAGTTACAAACGTAAATAATCCTGATCGGTTCCTGTTGTAATCACAGAATATAAATAGAATTTATTTTTAACAAAAAATTGTAAAGCTATTAAAAATGTTAGCTTAAACATTATTATTCAGGTAAAGAAAAAGAAGTATTATTTAACTGTTGCCTATTAAGTGTTGAAGGTCTATTTATACAGTCAGTCAGTCAGTTATACACAGTCTATTATACCATTTTTTTTTATATGTTGCAAAACAATGATCTAAGCACTACATTAATATAATAATCTATACAGTCAGTCTGCTATACATTCTATTAAACTATTTTTTTAAATTTACATTCAATTCATTTATAATGTAATTTTTTGCTATTAGTTGACATGCATTTAATATTTCATTATATTTTTCTATTTATATTTTAATCAAAACGATATGTATGTACATATTTGTATTAACATGTTGCTTTTACTATTGCTAGGCAAGTCCTTTCAATTGAATGTACTTACTTGTAGTTGTAATATAGAATTTGATATGTATATATACATTATATATATCCTATAGTAGCATTATAGACTATAATCTTAATCAATTATTTTATGAAATATTTTAATATCCAATTTTCTGAATCACAATAATGGATTCATGCTAAGTTAAAGGTAGTATGGTTTTATGCTATATTTCAGAAAGTAGAAAGTAGATAGTATGTGAACGCACATTATATGTGAATGATTATGGCTAAACGATTTGAATAAATTTAAAAAAAAAAGTGTATACATATTTATTTGTTAATGTTATGATGGTATAGCATAGTATAGTAGTAGGACATTTATTAAATACAAAATATTTAAGTTGAGCTATAATAATGCAGTATAATGCAACATGTTTTTAAAATAAGATTACTAAATGTGGTGGTTAGACCATTATTTTGGAAAATGCAAAAAAAAGAAAATGTTTTATTGTAGACTGTAATAGCTGTCTGACTGTTTTAGATTATTACTATTATCATATATAATAATTATTAATTGTATATCATTATTAGAAGATTATTAGATTAGACTATTATGTTAATGTGGTGCTTAGACAATTAATTTGAATTTGCAAAATAAAAAAATTGGTATAATAAAAGACTGTATAACTGACTGACTATGTATAGATAGATAGACTTTCAACACTTAACTGAAAACACTTTTATATTATATTGTTTTTCTTAATTTGAGTTATAATGCTTAAAATTTAAATTTTTAAAGCTTTACAATAATTCTTCTTGAATTTTGCAGAATGTATTAACTCTTTGAAGGATATAATAATGTCGGTCGAATTCCGTATATATTAATTGAGTAACCAAAATATTTATTTTAAATTGCTTTATATTGATAAAATAATATTTATATGGCAGTCCGGACTTAAAACTGTTAATTAAAATTTTTCTACTACTTTAATATGTATTTTAAATACAATGTTTCGTAACAAAATATATTTGTTTTGGTATAATTTCGAGACTGTTCTGAACATTTTTTATTATTATACTACAATGCGTTATTTATTGATATTAAAAAAGCATTTAATACTGTGGATCATAAAATCCTATTAGGCAAATTGTATAAAGCTGGCTTCCGGGGTAATTTTTTTGATTTACTTTCTTCGTATTTAACGGATCGAACTCAGAAAGTTAAAATTGATGACACCATCAGTGATCTTAAAAATATTTCTGAAGGATCTGTTCTGGGTCCTACATTGTTTTTAATCTTCTTTAATTTTGTTCTTCTTCAAAAATTTAAGGGTTGTTCAACTGCCTTTGCTGATGATGTTGGTCTATCCTACAATAATAAGTCATTTTTTGAAAATCTGTGTAATATTAATTATGACTTGGACTTATTACGTCGCTGGTTTTGCCATCACAAATTATTATTAAGTGATAAAACTAAAATTATGTTTTTCAGTTTAGGTAACTCTATTCCTACGTGTGATAATATTTTGTATCACTGTGCTAAATGTAGAAGATTTCCTCTTCCTCATAATAATTCTCTTCTTACTCAGAAATTATGTAATTTTAACGAAATGTATAATTGTTCCGCAGGTTGTTTTAAAGTTGATTGTGTTGATTCCTTCAAATATTTAGGTGTTACAATAGACTCTAAGTTAGATTGGTCAATTCATACACGAATTTTGAGTAAGTATTTTCATTTAGTTGTTAGACTGTTTTATCACCTTAAGCAGTTCTGTTCTTCTAAACTGCTTACGTCTGTATACTATGGTTTATTTAATTCTAAATTACAATATGGAATTGTTAATTGGGGTGGTAATTTTAATAATTATCTTAAACCTTTGTTAATACAACAAAAGTGTGTTATCAGACTAATTTTAAAAAAACATCGTAGGGAAAGCAGCTTCCCTTTATTTCAATGTTTGAATATTTTACCTCTGAAGCATCTTTTTTACTTTCGATTCCTCAAAGTATTCTTTAATAGAAGTGGTTACTTACGAAGTAGGTATTCTGAAATATATAATCTGAGAATCAACAACAGAAGATTAGCTATCATACCCCCTCATAATGTACATCATTTTTTACGCTAATTTTTAGCAATTGCACCTCGGCTTTATAAATTTATTACCTCCACCTTTAACTAACAATTGTTAGGGTTCTAAATTACTCAGTTTGGTTAAACTCTGGCTTTTTAATTTCAATCATGATCAAGTAAATGACTTAGTACGCATAGTTACGTAAATTTTTTGTATTTAATTAAACTTAATTGTTTTTTTTTATAAGATATTGGTTTTTATTTTTAGTTTTTTTTTTAATAGGGCAATAAGCTCTTATTATCGGTTTTTATTCGTTATTATATTTCTATTTTTATTTTGGTTAAATATTTTTTTTTGTAACTACACTCGCTACTGCATGCCTTTTGCATAGAGTGTTCTTAGCTTTTATTTTTATTGTTTGCTTAATTTAGTATATAATATTTTGCTTTTGTAGAACACTTTTCTTTTCGTTATTTTATAATTCTTAATATATAATTATAAGTTTAATTGATATTTTACTCTCTAACTTTATTTTTGAATACAATTTTATAAGTTTCTTTTTTTCTTTTGTTCTTATGATTATATTAAAATAATTACTTACTTAAATTTGTTAATTTTGTTAATTGTGTAATTTATAAATTATGTTAATTTGTATTTTTTTTATTTATTCTCTTAAATCTTTTTTAAATTAAAAAAAAATTTTTTATATTAAAAACCGCTTGTCTATAGAACAGTTATTATATTTTAATTAAACAATGAAATAAAAATAAAATAATAAATAAATAAAAATAAAAATAATTACAAGCTAAAACATCTATTTACACAAAATATATATACCATTGCAATATTATACATCCTTCCTCAATACAGTTATCATACTGTTTGGATTTGGAATTAATGATGTTTATGAATTTAGTATAGAGGTTCTTTTTTTTTGCATTTTCCTTATTTTATAGTTTTTAATGGTTAAATTGTGAAATTGTTTATATTATGTTCATGAATTTAGTATAGAGGTCCTTTTTTTTGCATTTCGTTACATTTTCCTGATTTTATAGTTTTTAATAGTTAAATTGTGAAATTGTTTATATTATGTTCATGAATTTAGTATAGAGGTCCTTTTTTTTGCAATTCGTTACATTTTCCTGATTTTATAGTTTTTAATAGTTAAAATGTGGAATTGCTTATATAATAGTTTATATTTAACTGTATTTTATATAGTCTGTTATATTTCTTTACAAGTACAAAATGTCATTTGCACAGGTAATTTATCTTGTTAAATTTTTTCCTTCCTCAGAATCAAGTCAATCCTTTTTTACTTTAAAATTTAAGCGTTTATTAACTTCATTGCTTGACTCTAGGTTTCCTAAACATTTTTTCTAATTTCTATTTCACACTAAGTCACATCCATTTCGTATTGTAAAGCTATATTAATCATAATCTGAATAGTTTGTTATACTTTGATATCAAATAATTTTTTTTCTAAATTGAATTTCAAAATCATTTTGCTTTTACCTAACCATTTACTCACCATTTGGTGAATAAAATTATTCAGATGTAATTATTTTGCTTTAGATCATCAACACTATCCTCTAATACCATCTATAGGACATATGATGGGATATAAAGTCCTTACACCGTTTCCTATCTACGGCTAACCTTTTCCATTGTAGCCACATTCTTTGTTGCATAGTTGCTTCGGTTAAGACTATTGTTTTACTTATTTTTCTTGGACTTTAGAGACGATGTGTTCCATAAAGATTTTATTTGAAATACTATTTCGCGATGTTGTTCCTTAGAGCATATGCCTAATACAACACCATTTCTTTTGTCGGATTTTTACGTCTATATTTGCTTTTGATTTTATTTTTGTTCCACAGCGTTCGGTTGAAAATGGTTAGTAACTAACGAATATTTTGTTTTGCAAACTTAGGATAATTTATAATGATGATTTTTAGTATTTAATTTGCAATTAAAATGAAATTTAACTTTGATGAACGTTATAATGATAATATATTAGACTTTTGAAATCAAATAATATAATATTTTAAAATTTGGTTGACTGTTGTTCCATTAGTGTTACATCTCTGTATAAATTTAAAGTTATTTCGAAGTTGTTTAGTATTTAATTACTGATTTGGGTTATTTATAATTTACACTTATATTTTCTGATTTCATCTTGTTTTTATCATTTGTATTGATTTCATCGTATAATTATTAATTTACATTGCTTTATAGTTATAATAATTGTTACAGGTTTATGTTATAAACAATAATTGTTAAAACATTTTTACTATGACTACTGTAGTAATAGTTGTTATAAACATTATTATAATTGTCAACAATTTACATTTAACAAATTATGTGATTTTAATTATAATTATTATAACCGCTCCTATTATAAACTAGATTTGTAACCCGTCTGATGGCAGCAAAATAAATTCTAGCTTTTTCTTTCTTTCATTAGACTTTTCATTGCAAATATAACAAAAATTCATAGTCGCGATCGTCTGAAATAGTTAATTTTATTTCATGACGGTGGTACTTGTTAGGTCCACAATATTTTATTTGCTCTTCTTTGTTTATTTTTAATAATTATTTTTAATATTTAATGTGCATCACTCTGGGTACCAAAATGTATTTATTTTATGATAAAAAAAACAGTCCAAAACAATTTGTTGCGATTTGTACATGTATTAGAGCGTTCCATCAAATCGACAGATATATGCAGGACATTATATATATAATCGGTTCTATAAGATAATTTTACGAAGCTGGGCAAGTTTTGATATATGATACATTGGTACATTATGAAAATTTAATACATATTTTTGGATATAAGTATTGTTGTTGTCCTCACCAAGTGTAAAATATTTTTCTATATTGGTTATAGTTATTTTATACAAATAATTGATTTTTGTTCAAGTAATTTTAATCAATTGAATTTCATTTGACTGGATATGATAAATATTATACATTAGTTATAGATTATATATTAAATATAATAAATATTTATTCGAAATTCTGAGTAAGAATAAATTTTAGAGTTGAATTCAAAATCTACGAAAACAAAATCTAGTGCTACGCATTTTTGCAGAATGTTTGCAGAACCTAAATAATTTTTATGCGTAGCCGGCTGTTGTGTACAAACAAAATAAATTATTGAATTCGAAAACACTGAATGAATTAAAGTTGGATTTGGAAATTTTAAATTTAGGTATTTTGGTATTTGGAGGTTTGATATTTGAGATTTTGTATTTGAGATTTTAAATTGATAAATATTTACCAGCAAATTAAATACAGGTAAACTAAAACACACGAAAATGAAATACAAGCAAGTGACAGACAGGTAAATGACATGTATTAAAAACACTTTTAATCTCCCTGTGTGACCTCTCTACCTCCCTCCCTGGTGTATAAACCAAGTTTAGTGTACTTAATATAAAACTGAGTAAACATTTTGATTGAATATTTCCTGTGTGTTATAAATCTCCAGTTTCCTGAGCCTGACGTAATATTGTTCAACATAGACTGCGGATAGAAAAGTATTTTAATAGTTGTAAATCTGAATCTTTTTATAGTCCTTAGTAATATATTTTTTCATCGAAGATGTGTGTTCTAACTCGAGAATGGCTTTTCCCATTCGACTTTGTATTATGTATATTTTTTTTAGATATATTAAAAATCTCTTTTCCATAGAATAGTTATTATATATTAATTAAACAATGAAATAAAAATAAAAATATGGAATGAAAAAAATCAATTTTCTCAAAACTAACCAATTGGTGTATGGACCAAAACAAAATAATCAAGCGACGAAATGTCATTGACCATTATTGATTATTATTGACTGTTATTAGCTATGATTATTATTGGCTAACTATAATTAATTATTATTTATTTATAATTTAATTTATTATTTAAAAAAGTCCACAATCCCTAATGATTTCCACCCCTCCTCATTACATCAAAATCCTCCATTTTAATCAATTCAAATTGAAACACAATCACGATCTATTCAAATACATTTTAGTCGATCATTTTTATTTGATATTAATACGCATATATATATATACGTCTGGATAGATACACATACACATTTAACGTTTTAAATAAATACATTTGCAATCCTTATATTCCTTTATACAAAATTAATTGTGTTGTCCTGCATATAATCATCTACAATGTCCATTTTACTATTTTCAAATACAAAATGAAATAATTATTAAATAAAAAAAAAAAACATATTTTAACGAAAAACACTTACAACTACATATAAAAATTTAGTATGTAGTCAATATTCATTCTTGTTTGTTTCCATTTAATATGGTTGGTTGGGTCAGCATAAAAAATTATTATTTTTATTTTTTTTCTTTATATGCGTACCTTTCCAAACATAACTAACATAATAATATTTTCTCATGAATATTCGAAAGAGAGGAGGTAACAAAAAACAAAAAAATAATATTTAACAATAAGGATATGAAAATTTATGATTACACGATACGAACGATATACGTTATATTAATACTTTGTTACATTTAAATAAAACAAAAACAACAAAAAAAAAAAATAAAAACAAAAAAAAAATACGTTAAGGATATTTTTATACTGGGTCTGGTAGTAGTGTACTGCAATATTGTTGCAGGCGTTTTTTGCTCTAATTTTTATTGTTGTTGTTGTTAAATTATTGAAAGATATTATGTTACAAAAATATTCTTAGCGTTAGTTATTATGCTTTATATAGTATATTTAGAACAAAAAATTAATTTTAGGTGGTTAATTTTGAAATTGTTAAATAATTTCATATATACTCGCAAGAGGGTTCAATTCATTTCAATATTTTTGTGTTAGTTACGCTTATTGTTTTCGACATGGTAATATAATATGTAGGTTTTAACGATTTTAAATTGAAAATATGTTTTTCAAAAAATTATTATACAAAATGATGTTGATTTGACAAATTATTTTTAGTTTGATTATACAAAAAAATGTATGGTTTTTGAAAATGGCGGAATAATTGAATATTTGAATGTTTTTTCGACAGTAAATTTAATGTTATAGAATGTAGAATATAAGAATTATAATAGTAATAATTTTTATACTTATTATTTTATTAAATAATTTTTTTTATGGTGATATTCAAAAACAAAAAAATCTCGCCAATCAAAATCCCGTCATATGAAAATTTTCTTATTTTAAATCTCGCCTTTGGCGGGATCTCGAAAATCTGTTTTTTTTTTTTTGCCAAAGTGGTATAAATCCATTTTCTGAAATATAAAAAAAACCAAAAAACTTGATTTTAATTAACGGGTTTTTATATGGTGGGTTGGAGGCCTTTTTTTTGTCGAAATATCGTTACGCAGTCTAATTTTGAATATATGCACATTTTTTATATTATTAACCTTAGATTAGCAAAACCTATATTTTTTCGTACCGTTTTCGACTATCGGAGAAATAGAAGGGTTCGAGTGGAAGTTAGTTAGATAAAAATAGGTGAGCTTCGGTGTTATATCGTAACTATGTTATTAATCTTCACATTGATTTTTTTTTTGCAAATTTAGCACGTTAGAACTATCCCGTTTTGTAAATGTTTGTAGCGCAATTCGATTCTTCAATTTAGATGTTCTATGAAGTATTGTGTAGTAGAAATAGTGATTTTAGTACTATAGAGCATTTCTCTATATACTATTCTTCCTACAAAATGTTTATAAAATATAGTTATAGCTTGAACAAAACGACGACGATCATGTGGAACAAGAGTGTTAACGAGATAAATATAAATATCAAAATGATTATCACGACTATACTAGTATTATTCGGCTGAAAAATTTATTACCATTAATCTGTAAATTGTAAAAGTAACGATACAAAAATATCTGAATCATTTCACAACCGATTTTCATTATTATTTTAAGTGATAGATATTTAAAAGGAGCGACGTAGCGAAACTTATTTATTTTTGCAAAATTTTTCAATTTTCAATTAGAAGTTTTAATTTGAAATTTTAACCCAATATACCCCACATATACTTGTATATTTTTCAAATTCACAAAAATACAAAGTTTTCTCTCACCAGAATTAAATATAAAAATTTTTTATAAATAAATTCTTACATATGGTTGTTGTCTAAGATAAATTAATAAACACAATATTATGTAGTGTGCAGAGAATAGATTGAAATGATAGAAAACAATAATTCATAACGAATAATATTGAGAGCGATTTTTTTATCAAAATTCCTAAAATTTTGAAGAGCGGGTAATAAGTAGTATGTACATAAAAAAATTCATTATGAGATAATTTTGCTTTTAGACCATATTCTTAGATTCTAATTTGGAAAATCTGGCTCTAAAAAGTAAAAATTGTTCACATATAATTATAAATTAATTATAGGCCATTGGAATGCAAAAGACAATTGGATTAAATATCATTATATAACAGTCACAGAGGATATTATAATAGATCTAACACCTATAATGTCTAAATTATAAATTATAATGACTAATCTTAAAATCAAACCCTGTATAAATTATTTAAAAATTTTGATTTCGTTTCGAGTAGAGATCCTGCAAATTGGAATTGGATTTAATCATCAGAAAATTAAAATCTTTTATATAGATCTGATAGAATTTTTTATTTTGTTTTTCTACTACTATATTTTTTATGTATAAACGTTATATTAAACATTATGGGTGAAATCAAAAAAAAAAATAATGCGCCAGTGTTTTACAACTCAGGATATGCTAAATACAAACTGAATTGTTACTTAATACAGTAGGGTTTATTAATCAACATAATCAGTATCATGTAACGCCTCCAGTGAGGCTTATAACGTTATGTATAATTATATTGTATAATAAATATTGTTAATAGTTTTTGTTTTACAGTTTAAAATTTTAATAAATTTAAGAGCATCGCTTTCTACGTTTTTTGCTTAATAATCATGATTATAATCAGTTTTTCTATATTGAGTATTACTTATCGCTCTTGCTTCCAGTAGATTTTGTCCATTAATAATAATGTAAAATTTTGTTTATGGAACCTACATATTTGATCATTTCTAATTAGAGAACTCCAGGTTGGGGAATTTTCATTTTTTTTTAACGGTGGTATTATTATTATTTTTGTTTTTTGTTATTAAAATGGTAGAAATTCTGAAAGACAGCCAAAAGCATAGTAAACCGTATTTGAACATATGATATTTTAATTTGTCAAACCAAACTGTTTCTTATACTATCATACTCGATCTACACCGATCGATTTCAAAATTTCAAAATGCCGTATCGAATCATTAATTTGTATATTAAAAAAACTTTATTGCCAATACGCCCTGAATTGAGTAAATGAAATGAGAAGCATAATAATATAATTTTGCTTTAGACCATATTCTTAGGTTATAATTCGGCTGATTTGGAAATACTTAAGGCAAAATTATTCAGATATAATTATAAATTAATTATAGGTTACTGGAACTGGTATAATTGGACTAAATATTATACAGTACATCATATAAAGTATATAGTATAGTAATAGGTCTAACTAATGACTAAAGTAGGCGTGTAAATTACATATTCTTGGTCAACAAACAATTTTTCTATATACAGTATTTTTTGAAAACTTGAAGCAAGAGTTAGCCTATACTGATGGGTCAACTCTTTGTATTTTGAGAAATTTTATTTTAATAATTTATCTGAGATCAACTCAAATGATTTGACTATTTTTAAGCAGTTCCTAATCAGGTGTATTTGCTCCAGTATATCATACAGTACACCCAACAGAGTATATTGTATATAATAGGTCTAACTAATGACTAAAGTAGGCGTGAAAATTACATTTTCTTGTTCAACAAACAATTTTTCTATATACAATATTTTTTTAATACTTAAAGCAAGAGTTAGCCTATACTGATGGGTCAACTCTTTGTATTTTGGTGAAATTTTATTTTAATATATAATGGTATAATAATAACTGAAATCAATTAAAAAAATATTTAACAAAATTTGTAGAACATATACATATAGCTTTAATCTTTATTTAATTTGCACTCGTAATTCTTACAAAATTTTCATTGTTTTTTCTTGTCATTCTTGAATTAAGCTTAGATTTTCAATAAGGCTTTTGAACCGGACTGGATTTGAATTGTGGCCAACTTTGACTGATTCTAAATTAATTTGCTCTAATATTGCATCTCCATGTTTGTTTTGAACATCCTCGTTTGCATTTACCATGTGTATAATGCATTTAAAATTGGACTAGTCAGCCAAAACCAATCAAATCTGAATTAATGATTAAATACTGTGTACTTTGGAAATTAGAAACCGACCGGCGTTAGATCAAATATGATATTATAGGAAGCAGTTTAGTTTGACGAACTAAAATATCATTTTCTTATTTTATTTTATTTATTCAGTTTATCTCAATGCTCAATAGCTCAAATGAGCTTATTATCTCGTGTAGAGTGTGTAGAGTGCATCATATGTTCAATTATGGTTTATTGCTTTTTGTTGTTTTTCAGGATTTCCAAACCATTTTTACTATAATGTCTTAACCTATCTGATATGGTGTGTAAATTAATATTAATTAAATTTGTTTGTTTGTCCGTCTATTGCAATTTCAATGCAATTCAATTAATGATCACAGAATAATCACATAAATTCTATGTGGAACTAAAGTTTGTTGAAAATTCAATTGAAATGTATTTTTGTTTTTATAAACAAATAAATTTGAAATTTTAATTATTTTTTATTTTCTAAAAGTTCATCTTTGAACTCAAATAGTCCTTTATTAATAATTAATTTCGTAACTTCGTAATAAAAACGAAAAAAAATCTTGTTTATATCAGATAAAATTTCTAAATCATTAGTGATTAAAAATAGAAAATAAACTTTAAAAAATAAAAAGTTAGGTAGACATATTTCAACAAAATAATAATAACAACAACAAAATATAAACGTTACATTCCCAGTAATAATGCATTGCTATACAACTCAGCTTTCAGACTAATTTGTAACACATCCTTTTCACTTACACCGATGAAATTATTTACCTGAAGTTACTTTTTTATTATTGTTGTTGTTATTGTTTTTTTTTTTTTTAATTTAAGTGTACCGAATTAAATGAAGATTTTTAGTTAGAACGATGGTATAGGAAAAATAAAAATATATTATTACTTTGATTATCTTTTATTATCCTTTATTCCAATATACACTATATATAAAAAAATATTCCGTTTTGTCTTGATCTCTTAAATTACAATAATAATAATTGTTTAATTGAAAAAATAAAAAAAAAAAAAAAAAACAAGAAAAAAATATTGTTTTTAAATCTTATATTTCTTTCGATTTTTTTGTTTTGATATGTACAACGTGTGCATGCATTAAGGAAGTAAAAAAAAAGGACATTTTTTGTTATTTATTGTTTTTATTTTATTTAAGTTTACTTGAAAAATTGAACTTAAAACAAAACCAAAAAAAAATGCTTTTTTTCTCTCTCTGATGTACTGTTTATTTTGTTTTTGTTTTGTCTGTTATTGTTATTTTCGAAATTTTCAAAATAACAATGTGACAGTTATCAGTTTATCGAATTACGGGTTGACAGGTATTCCGCCCATTTTTAATTAAGACAATTTCTATTTAAATATTTATAAAAAGTTAAAAGGGTAATTGTGTTTTTGTTGAAATTTCAAAATTGGTAGTTTGAATATTGAAATATTATTGTTGATATTATATATAGAAATCTGGCGTTTATCGGTATGCATATATATATAAAGAGAGTAGGAAGATGGTAAAAATAATGTTTAATTATTTTGATTTTTTTTTTTAAAATAAATTTAGGGTGGAACATTATTATTGTAATTTTAAGTTCTTTTCACAAACACATAATGCAAATGCAATACATTAAACTTGTATCATGTGTTCATAAATGATTTATATATTTTGTTTACAGTTCATAAGCTGCAGTGCTCCAATCATATGACACAAAATTCATTAGCAAAGCAAAGTCAGCATTATAAAATTTCATACTGTAGAAAAATTTTACCTTGTCAGCTTTGTTTTTTAGAGATAGATTTATTTAAATTTTTAAAATGGCTGATGGTGAAAGGCAACGTATTAAATTTGCAATAAAATTGGATACAAACTTAAAACCGATGAAAACTGAATTTTAAAATGAGTGTTCATAAACGTGAATAAATTTGTGTAGTGTGGGGTGTGACCGTCATAAACTAAAATCATATGACTATAAAAGTCAGCCATGTATAATGCCATTACTGTCACGTCATACTGCGTTTATGGAAAAGCCTTTATAATACATTTAATCTGAAATTATAAAATATACCGGGTGTTCCAGAGCATGCGTATTAGCTTTTTATGAGCAGCCGTTATTTAGCCGTTATTTTAAAATTAAAAAAAAAACAATTTATTAACTAAATAGAGGGTGCTCCATCGATTGGTGATATTTTTAATTTCAGGAAAGGACCGGAAAAGGGTTTTTTAAGCTCAAAATTCGCTGAAATTGGCCGAAATCGAGATTTTGAAAACAAAACATCATTTAACATAAATTTCTTATTTTTTGCCGTAAAATCGAAATTTGCATAAAAAAGTATATCTTCCCATTTAAAAATTTCGATTTTGGTCAATTTCGGCCAATTTTTAGGTTGAAAAACCTTTTTCCGGTCCTTTTTTTTATTTCTAAAATAACGACTTAATAACAGCTCCTTCCCCTCTTAAAAAAGCTGATACGCATGCTCTGGAACATACGATATAATATATAGTACTTAATTATTTGCTTAGGTTAGAGTTCGTACTATGGTGAGGTTTTTTTTTTTTTAATTAGAAAATATCTTCAATATTACCGAAGATAATTTTTTGATTTTTGAATTAAGATTTATTGTCTTTATTTGTTTTTATTTATCTTTTTGTCTTTTATATGTTTTTACTGTTAATAATATGTTTTTTGCCTTTTCTCACAACACATTAACACAAAACAATAACGATCAACACTAATTAACAGGCCGAGCCACAAAATTGCTTCAATGTGTTAGTGCAATACATTTTATATTTTATAAGCTTTTTGTAGTCGTGTGTATAGTCGGAAAATTTTGGAAGACCTTTTTTTAAACACATATTTACTAATTAAAATATTTAATTTTTTGTTTTAATATGAATACTCCAAAATATTTAAAAAAGATGAAATTTTAACGCATCCTTTGGACTAAAATTAAAAAAAATTAATAGTTTTTGAGCTAAAATCCGATTTGTAAGTGGCCCACTATTTTTTCCCATAAGACTAAAAACAGACCTACTATTTAGCTTTCCTCTCTAAATGTCTCGACCTTTTAATTAGTATTGAACAACTAATCATAAAATTTTTTGCTGCTCAATTTTTAATGCCATTTTACTGAAATTTGACATAACCAAAAGCATGACTATCGTCAATTGTCGTCAATTTCATAATCGAAAGCATATGATGATGATAGTTAATTTTTTTAAAAATCGTAAAAATAATTTATGGTGAATACATATAAGAAATTAATTAAAATTATATTTAAAATTAGTTAAATATTAAAAAAAAAAAGAACACAATATATTAAAACAAAATACAAAAAAATAGAAAATATTAATATATTGCTTGCAAAATTGAGTTTGCGTTGCACCTCTATATTATTAATATATCAATAAAAATATTTGAAGGTGGATTAACGCTCAATATGTGGGTTTCATATAAAGCTATATATTCCAGTTGTATGTAATGATAAACCGCTTTTGTTTCTGTTTAAAATATATTTGTAGTGAATTGTAGATTTGTAATCGTAAAAACATGTCAAAATGTGTATTACGATATGATGATTCATTGATTGTTAAATGAAGCTAATAAATTAGATATCAGCTTTTGAAACATAATTGGTAAGTTCGAAAAATTGTTGCAACAAAACTGTATAATCTAAAATGTTAACTAATTGAATTCTGCAATAATATTATTGTGAAAAACAACGAACTCTATAAATTAGAACACAGTCTCTAATAAATGCATTTAAAATTTTCACACCTTTTAAATTTTAGATTAATTCGCAAATCTCAAAATTTACTGGAACAATGTAGACTGTAAATAGAAGAACATAAACAGTTTGTTCAAAATATCACAATACAGTCAGTTTTTCCGATTCTATGATAGTCTGAACTGTGCATTTGTGTAAAAAAATTTGACAACTAAAAATTTGGCAATAAATAGAAGAACAAAAAAATACGCAAGATATGCAAATGCTGGATGAAAATACATAATAGATCCTGTGCAAGGATAATCTCTATTTTTTTTAATATTCTTTTAAATTTCTATCTTGAAGTTGGTAACCCATCTGACTTACTTCTGTATTTAGATTTTATTACTTTTGTTTGTTACTCAAATGAGTCGTTCATATATTGATAGTTGAATGTTAATCCTGAAATGTACTTGAATGCTCATTTTCATATTATTCTAACTTTGTTTTCGTTAAGAATTTGAATAAAATACCTTCGTCACGTTTTTTTACTGACAAATGTTATTTTTTTTTATGTTGAATTGTATTTTTGTCTGATCTTCCATTAATAATTATATTATAAAGATATCTAATATATGTTTCTATATACACCAACTATTTTGCTTTTTGTCATCATTAGGTCCTTTAAAACTAAATATTTGTACATTTCATCGGGGTCGATGATTTGACGCGGGTAACTATGTTGGTACCATTAACGACAAGTTATTGTTAGTTTTTAATGTTTGTCAAATACGTATATAGAACATCAAAAATAATAGCTAACATTATGCTTTTAACAGTTCAAATTGTTCTAAACCTCTTAAAACAAACAAAATAAAATGTTGGACCACCCTTAATAACTTCAAAAATTACATACGTACATACATACGTAATACTAATTCTTTTTCTCATGATAGTTACCATATTAAAATGGATGGTGGTGGTAACAACAATAATTTGAGAAAGTCATATAGTTAAATGTTTTTGAAGTAATTATAAAATTATTGCATAATTTATAATACATGTACATATTATATTAAAATGGAATGAATGTGTCCTAGTTGCCTATACCTATACAGGCTAGGTTATACATATTTATATTTTATAGTAGTGTAGTTAGTACTTAAATAAATGTTATTTTATTTATTTTCAAAATTTTTATAAATTTTTAATTCACAAAAAAAACAAAAACAATTGACTTTCACATGAATTTGTATACGTCCATACATACACATACAACTATTGGTAGAAAATTTAAAAAATTAAAAAATTAAAAAATATTTTTTTTTGAATTTCATCTCTACAGCTCTACATCTCTTTTATTATTTAATTGATTTTGCTGATTTTCAATTGAATAATTTTGTATTTTTTTTTTTTTTTACTTTTAAAAAAAAAAGTTTTTGAAACAATACTTTTTACTTTAATAAATTTTTAGTTTTAATTGAAATTAAAATAATTTTTGAAAAAAAAAAACCCATAAAAAGAAAAACAAAATGTGATATTTTTTAATGTAATTTATTCAATATTAATTTTTAAAAACTGGAATACTATACATACACTATGGTTTATATAATTAGTGACATATGAGGTATACCATTTGCATGTCACACATAATCTAAGATAATATCTAGATTTGACGTGTGTGTAAATTTGACGGATGTAAGTCTGATGTGTAAACCGAATTTGATATTACATTTAATGTGGTGAACAAAATAGACATAGATGGTTTCGTATACTATTTTTGCAGTTTTATAGTAATAAAATATGGTGACATTCTGTACGAGTGCACTACAATCAGCTGACTTTAATTTTTGAAATTATTGATATACAGATATTGTATACATTATATATAAATTTATACTATTTCGTGAAATATTCAAAGATCAGTGAAGTATGATCTCATTTTAAACCCATATATTTTATTTTATTATTATTTTTGGGTATCAAGAGTTTTTTAATTAAAGTTTTGAGTATGTTATCATTATTGAATTAAAATAAATATAGAATAAAAACGATGAATTTGATGAGTATTAATGTTTTCTTTTTTTGCACAAAATCATTAGTTTAAAGCTTTTCATTAAAACTGCAATTATTTTTTTAACTTTAAATATGATTTCATATTGAATTTTAATTAACCAACAGGGATCCCTAGTTTATATATAAATTAATATTTAGAAAAAATATTTTTGTAATTAGTGCAAAAATTCAGAAAATGGTTTTATTTATTTATTAATTTTTAGGTTATGTCAAATTAAATAATGACAATATTAAATCTAAGATTTTATCTGATGTGTAAATGATGATCATATTTAATAATACTAAAGTGTGTGCCTAATGAGATGACTAATTTAAGTGTGACAAATTTTCACATTATATTAATTAGAATTTGAATTAAAATTGAATAATTTGAAATTTTAGCAAATCAACGATAAAAATTGTCAATTTGGTGTCTAGGGAATTAGAGTTAGAATTGACTAATTTGAAATTTCAGCAAATCAACGATAAAAATTGTCAATTTAGTGTCTAGGAGATTAGAATTGACTAATTTTAAATTTCTATGGTTTGTGTCTTGGAATTAACCAATTCAAAATGCTTCTATTTGATGACAGTACAATTCTAATTAAAAAATCATTTAAATAAAAGATCAAAATTTTCAAAAAGTTATCCATTTATGTCTAGGGAATTAGAATTACAATTATAGTCTTTCATAAGTCTCTCACCCATTAGATTTAATTTTAGTATTTAGGTAATATTACCCTATACTATTGGAACGTAATTTTTGTATGGAAGAGTATTTTAAAAAAATATTTTTAGTTATTTTGTAAGATAAATAACACATCAGCTATACTTCACGTCTGTTCCACAGTGAAGAAGCTTTAATCTGTACGCTGGCAGTTTAGTATGGTAATCCTAAGGAAGGCTATGTAAAGAAAATTTCAAAAATTTGTTTTGAACAGCTGCAATTCTCTGTATCTGTAGGTTATAGAATGGACCCCAAGCATATTCAAGATGGGGTTTAACGGGGTATGAATACATTGATTTTAGGATGTAAGGGTCGTTAAACTCTTTTGACCAACGTTTTATGAAGCCCAACAATGAACTAGCTTTGTTAATGATACACTAATACTGGAGTTTAAATGATAGTTTATCATCAAACTGCACTCCTAGATCTTTAATAAAATGAACCTTTTCTAAAGGTTCGCCTTTGATGGTGTATCTAAAGCTAATTGGTTGCATTGGACGTGTAGAACACTTAATAACACATGTTTACAAATGTTTAGTAAAATATTGTTATTAACACACCAAGCATAAAATTTGTTTGGGTCAGAATGTGCCAAAACTTGATTAGTTGAATTTATGACAGATTCAAGTTTAATTGTAAAAATTAAACTTAAGAAGCTTAATATCAGTGCAGTTTCTGTTTTAGTATGAAACGAAAAGTTTATATAAAAAACTATTTTAACATAAAATTTTATTTTTTAATCATTTTTAACTATATATTTTGATTCGTATTGTTTTGATGACATTTTGGAAGTATAGCATACCACGAAATTAAATTCTTCTTCTTCTTTAATTGGGCATTTACTGCCTATTTTTTCAATATTTCTTATCCTCCATTTTGAAATTACCATGTCCAGCATTCATATACAATCTTTTCGGAGGTCTTCCTGGTAGACATTTTATATTGATTTGGTCATTCATTATACTACCTTCACCAGTCTACCTTTTGCCGTTCCATGATCTCTCCAGTGTAAGGATGTCCAGCATTCATATACAATCTTTCGGAGGTCTTCCTCGTAAACATTTTATATTGATTTGGTCATTCGTCATACTACCATACGCCATTTCTGCCATTTATATGATCTCTCCAGTTTATTCATCTATTTCGACTGTAATGGACAATATTTTGAATGTTTGCATGCCTATTTGTTTTCGTTACTATAAAATTAAATCCAATTTTAATATTTTATATTTGAAAATCATTCAATTACATATTAATATTTTTTATTTCAAAATTTATTCTAAAATTAAATACATTTTCATTTTAATATTAAAATTTATTTATTTAAAATTTTAAAATTTATGTCAAACTTTGAAATGTGTCAATAATCTGTTCTATCAATTTTTCGCGTTATTTTTTTTACCAAAAAAGTAGTATATTTTTTTTTTGTTTTAAATATGTTTATATACCTATACACTATCTATATATATTTGATCCTTTATGAAAAATATTTGCAAAAAATATCCTTAAAAAACAATCAATCTTTTTCATATGAATCTTTATTTCCTACCTACCTACCTACCTCTCCCCCTCCCCCAATTGGTACAAATGTAATGTATTCGAATACATTACGGTAGTGTAAATTATTTTTAACCGTCTTCAAAAAAAAAAAAAAATATACAAAAATTTAAAGTGCAAAATGTCAACTATCAAAACATCACACAACAATCTCATCTTAGGCAAAAACACAAAAAAAAAAACAATAATAATAATAACAAAAAAAAAAAAGTTGAAATCCATCTTGTAATTCATCAAAAATTTAAAGCTAAATATTTTGGTAATAATATAATATCCTGAATGAATGAATATTATTATTATTATTGTTGTTTGTGCTGCAGTATAATGTGTGAATGTATAAGTGTGTAATTTAACCGTCAAAATAATGTCTCAAAGGTTGTTTTTTTGGAATTTTTCTTGTTTGTTTTTGTTTTTGATGGAAAATATTTTCTATTTAAAAAAAATTATTTCTTAATGCAAGTTGAATTGATTTTCATTTTTTAAAGGATAATAATATGAAATTATTGTTTTTAGTACTAATCAAAAAAAAAAAAAAAAATTGAATTTATATATTTCGCGATTTTAACTGTAAATATTTTTGAATTTTGAATTTTTTTTTTATTTTTGTATATTTCTGTTTATTTGTCTGCAATTTACCAATTGTTTTAGAGTTTTTCATCAATTTAATGGCATTAAAAATTTAAAAATTGTTATTGTTTTTATTAATTTTGATTTTGATTTTTCCAAAGAATGAAATATACTAGACATTAGTGGTTATGGAATGTGAAATATTTCACATCTCAATGGATTTGAAATTTTTAGAATGATTATTATAATTACATATATATACGATATTTATAATTTAAATTGTTATTAGTGGAAATTTCCCATAAGAAAAGTTTTACTAAAATAATTTCTAGAGAAAAAAAACAACAAAAACAATAATAACAAACAATCAAATATTAGAAATCATATATAGGATATGGTTTAAGAAAAATAATAAATGGTGATAATATGGTACTATTTTAGTTAATAAATTATTTCTACAATTATATAAATATATAGTTCTGTATATATTTGTAAATATAAAATTGAATAATGGTAAATCTATTGAAACAAAAAATAAAACAATAACAAAAAACTAAATATTATTACCTATGTATTTAAGAATTTTTTTATTTTATTGGTCGCGAGATTATTTCATTTCTGTTCTTTTATTGGAGTATATAGGCATTAACCCTGCCTTAATTTTTATTTTTGCATTAACCCTGCCTCAATATTTAATTATTTAAAAAAATTATATGTATATATATATAATATAATTCACTTGTATATAATAATATTAAATATAATGCATTTTTATTGTAAATATAATTATTACATAAGTATAATAGTTTCGATTTGTATATAATGACCAAACTACTTAAAACTGTTCTACAAAAAAAAAAAAAAAAAAAAAAAACAAATTAAAATTTCCAATTATGTATGTAAAAATTATTTTTGACAATTTTGAATATTGAGACAACATGTTATATTTACGTATTATAGTTCGAAGTATAATATGTTCGAAGATAACTGATCAGTACTGTAAAAGTTTATTGAGAAAGTAAAAAAAAGCTAAAGTAACAACATGGATGGTTGAAAATGAGCATGATGTATCTATAGATGTTATGTGGGATAATAACAAAAAAGCATTTATAGAATCCGGGTCCAAAATACTACCTTCACTATCTACCCAAAGAGATTCATGGATATCACAAACCTCATGGTATATAAAATTGCTGAACGTAGTTCCTTAAAGAGAAAAATCAATGTCGGATCTAATGAGCATAAAAAAGAAGAATTACGTTTGCAATATAAATTAGAGCATAAGTCTGCACAGCAGAGAGTGCTGCTAACAGAGGAGAGGCCAAACATCTTTAAAATATTACAAAACAAATTGCCAAACGTTATAATAAAGAGCTTCAAACATCTTCAAATCTTGGATGAAAGTGTAAGTCCTATGAATGATCAACTGATTTTTAAACGATGAATTCATAGAATAAAATGTATCCACAAGTTCCTCTATGGTAATAATGCGTAGATCATTTAGGGATATCGATGTGGGAGCCCAAAATATAATCGAGATAAAATCAGTAATTCTTGCTTTAAAAAACAACAAAGCCGTAGGAGTAGATGTGTGCACCCACTGAATTCCTAAAAGCTGATTTGGATATTGTATCTCGCATCAGCAAAGCCCGGACTATTTTCGGGATACTCTCAAAAAGCAGCATATCTCTGCACACAAAAATAAAAATATTCAATACAAGTGTAAAATCTTTTATCTTGTATGCTTGCGAAACATGGAAAGTTTCCGGAAACTCAATAGATGTGTAAGACGCAATCCTAAACATTCGTGGCGCCACAAACCATTTCCAACAGAGCGATGCGGCAAAAAACTAAGCAAAAAAAATAGACTTGGAAATCCAACAGAGAAAATGAAGTTGTATACTCTGAGGATGCCTGACAACAACATCGCGAAACAATGTATCGAATAGAAGCCTCAGGGCACACCAAGGCCGAGAAAAACATGAAGAATAACTGTCTTAACCGAAGCAAGTATGCAGCAAAGAACGTGGCCACAATTGAAGAGATAGGAGCCGATAGGAGCCGATGGAAAGATTTTATTTCTGCCCTATGCTCCACAGATAGTGTTACATTGATGATGATGAAGTTTAATTCGTTTTTTTTTCTCAGTGTCAAAATTGTCGCAAGTATAAGTGATTTCATGACTCGGACACTATATTGTATTAAATGTATTTTAGTGATAGTAAATTTTTAAAATTTGAAGTTTAAAATGACAATGAAGTCAACACATAATCGTATACACTAAACTTAATATATTAAAGCAAATTCCAAAACAGCAGACCATGTAGATCCTGGGCCTGAATCATCAACATCCTCCATTTTTTCAGTCACGGGCGGATTCTCTCCAGTTGAGGATGCGAAATTATTTTAAATCCACCGATATTTCGTCTCTCCAACGAAGGTTTGATACGCCCCGACGTCTTGTACATTCGGGTCTGGATTCGATGATTATCTTGTCTGGAGGATGAATTTCCAAAACTTATATGAGTAATTATTAGTACTTATTTATTTTCAAATTAACATAAACATAAAAAATCAAGTTAAGAAGAAAATGCATTCAAAGGACGAAAATAATTTGTATATATATAAAAGAAGTGTAGTATAGATTATTATCTAAGATTCTAAGGTATACAAAAACAAAGAAAATCAAACAAAGAAATATTATTTATTAGCCACGTGTTATATTTTGTTTATATAAACTTAAAGAAATACATTCAAACAAAAAAAAACAAAAATTTACTGGAAATGTATAAGGATAATTATTGTTGTTGTTTTTATCATTATCATTTTTATTATTATTATTATTATTATAGTCAAGTACATAAATTATCATCTATGAAATACAAATGAAAAACTCGCGATTTTTGTACATACATTTTTGAAGTATATAATAATGATATATATATAAATTTCAAACCAAAATTGTTTAAAAAAAAAGGATCTTTAGAATAACGGTGATTTTCTTTGATTGCAGTTACAATTTAGATTTCGTTGAGTTAACAAGAAAATTGGAAATTAAAATTTGGAAAATAAAAGACAAAATGTAAATAATTATAATTGTTTTACAATAATTGTGAAATTAAAATTATTTATTTTTAAATAGTAAAATTAAATTGTTTTTATTAAAAATTAGAATAAAAATTAAGACAAAAATTAAAAAAAAAAAAAAAAAAATATTGTAATTATTAATTTATTATAAAACAAATAAATTCCTAATATAAGAAGTTAATTAATTTTTTCCAAAAAAACTGTGTGGTATTTTTAGTTTATATATTAGACAGGGTGTTGCTATACAAAAAATAAAAAAAAAAGCAATGCATTGAAACGAATTCATGATAATTAATTTTATGTGTAGGAATTTATATGAAATAGTACATATTGAGAAAATTGAATTTGTACATGGTGTAGAAATAAAAAATGTATGGTGGTACGTGGTAAGATCCTTCAATTCTCAACGGTTACTGAGAAAATTATACTTTAAACAAAAATAATACTTTTTAGTACTTAACTCATTTTATTCTTCCACAAAATATAGTATAGATTTATTAATTTATATAATAGAATATCTTATAATCATATTAACATATATTTTATTTGGCCAGTTAAGATTGATCTTCGTTGTAAGTTAATAAATATACGAAAATTGAATTTGTAATTTAATAAAAAAAAAAAAACAAATTAAACACTTTCCATTATAAAAAAAAACATTTTTTTGATAAAGACAAGATTTACTTAACATGATATAATTAACAATGTATACACCCCTATCATAATAAACTAGTCGATTCAATTCACACATATGAGTAAAATCGTGTCACTTGAGTATGAAATTGGTATCATAATAGACTTAAGATACGATTAACAAATTGAACCGGCATCACTTTTTTATTAATACAATTTAGTACAAATTTTTTAATTTTAGTTTCTCCATTCAGTATTTTTGTTTACATTCTGGCTTGCAATTTTTGAATTTTATAAACCAAGTTAATAAAATTAAAACATTAAAAAGTGAAATAAGATTTAACAATAAACATTTATTTTCAATTGTATTTATTTATTTATAAAGGTTGAATTTTTATTATTTTCTAAATTTTATTTTTGTATTTAGGTAAAATAACAAACAACAATTTTCATATTTCAATTTTTATTTACAAAACTTAACAGAATAACAAACTTTTAATAACTTTTTTATTTTTTAAAACTAGCACAAAATTATTTAAAAGCTTTAACTTTCGCCTAATAATTGAACGCGATTGAAAATACATAATTTTCTGATGTAATGTCAAAATGTTCGTAATATATTTTTGCTTAGGTGAAATTATTCGAAAAAAAAGATCTAATATGACCAAAGCCTTGTATTTATCACCCTATACGACCACTGTTAATTTTTTAGTCAAAAAAACTGCAAAAATATCTAAATTCAAAAATTAAATTAAATAAATATTTTTTTCAATTAAATAATAAATAGTAATGACTAATTCTTAATGCAAATAAATAGTTTGAGATTGTGTCGTTGGTTCATAAAACAAAACTAACAGGAGAGCAGCGGAAAACAAGCAAACCAGTTCACAAAATTTACAACAATTAATATTTTTTTACTACAATTTTTTATTTCTTTTTTAATTTATAAATCAATAGTGAAAGTCCTAAAATGATTTTTTGAAATAATTAAAAAAAAAACTCATTTCCTTCAAAAAAAATTTTTTTTGAAAGGCTATACAGCCATCAGTGCTTCAGAAGTTATGAGCTATTTACCACATTTCCTGTTTTTTTTGCAGTAATTTTCTTTTTTTTAATACACGAATTTTTATTTTATTCATAAAAAAAAAAAAAAATTTCATTTACTAGGTAGGTACGCATTATATTATGCCTATGGTTTTTGTTTTATAATTTACTTTACCTTTGTGTTTGATTTGTTTTTGTTTTTTTTTCTAATGAAAATGCAAAATCGAAACTGAATTTTTTTCTATGTATTAGAATAATAAACCACAAATTTTAAAATTATTTTAAAATTAAAAATTCAGAAATTCAAAAAGCAGATAGATTAAATTTAACTTATTTTTATATTATTTATTTAAAATGGCCCTGAATTTAATTTCATATGTTATAAGTTTTTCTAAATAATATTAAAAACAGTCTATAGGAACAATTGAACTCTTTCAAGTAAATAAATAAAATAAAAATAAATTAATTTTTATTATTATTTTTTATTGAATATAATTTTTTGAAATATATACACAATAGTGAAATACGGCTATCGGTTTCACACTTAGATAATAATATAATAATCGATAAGAAGTTGAGCTTGTTGTTAATCCCAGCTATTGGGATTAATTGATCTGCAGAAATTAAATATCAAACTTCGTTCGAATAGGTCACAATAGTGTGCAACAGACTTCAGAGTCAACGTAACGATTAGAGCCAAATTATTTGATAAAATAAATATATACAGTAGTGTGCAATTATATCCGGTCAGCTAAAATTTGCTGGAATAAATGATTTTAAAGAGTGATTTCTTTTACAAAAATTTTTTAATAATAATAAAATATATATATATTTTTTTATATTATTTATTGCAATATTTATATAAAATATTAGTTTACACAATGTTTTCTCTTCAATTTAATGAATTTTGTGAAATAGGAAAAAAGGAAGATGAAATTTAAGAAAAATTGCTTTATTTTCGTTTTAAGCGTATTATTTTTAATGTCTATCACAAAAATTTTTTGTAGCAAAATATCAAAATTTGAAATTACTTTATTATAATCTAAGCCTCATATATTTAGTATTTAGTATAACAGCCATTTGCTTTTATTGCAGCTTCCCGCCTTTTTTATTCATGGATTTAATCAACTTTTCAAAGACGTCATCTTCAATGCTCTCCCAAGTTATCTGAATTTGCTCTCTTAGAGCTTCTTGGATTGCTTTGTTGGACTTTTTTCTTCATAATAGTCTAAATATAATATGATTAAGATCTGGAATGCTATACCAGTGTATGAAGTCATCACTTAAGTAAAATGTTTCACCTACAAATGGAAATAAAACCGAACTAAAATAAAATTCGAAAACATTTTTAACCTGAATTTTAATAAAAATGTTTAAATATAGTTAAATAACAAATTAATATTAAATTTTTTTAACGCTGGTACGCTGGTACGCTGATGTATTATCTTGTTGCAAAAATAACCTCTCAGTTTCAACAAATAATTTCAAAATTGATGGTTTCAGGTGACTCTCGCTATGATATTTATGCACCCATATGCATCAGTTACTTTTGAGTTTACAAATGCCAGCTTACCTAAACCAATTCTGCGCTAAAGCAGCCCCCAATCAATAGATCTTCGGTTTTGTTGGGTACTTTTTGAATGTACCATTATTTTCCGCACAATATACGCACCACTAGCCGCCCATGGAGCTGGAATTTGAATTCGTTCGAAAACCCCAACTGACTTCATATGTTTTTCAGTATAGTTTGAGTGTTCCCGAGCCCAATAAAGCGAAGCAAGTTTTGAAGTTGCCTTTAGAATAAGCTTTTGTATTGATCGACATGTTACAAAACCTGCTTCTAATATAGTCTTCTTCGATCAGTTGATGTTAATGTTATAGCGTTCATATTGCTCTGACAATATCTGCTCGCAGCTTTTGTGAATGTTCTAAATCTTCAATTTGGAACGAAGTTTCAGAAATTTATCTGCTGTTACTGAAGTCTTTCGTGGTCTACCACATCCTTTCTATGGTTTTGTATTACTCGTATTTTAATTTTTTTTAATGAGATCGGCAACAGATAATTTCCCACGTTCTATTCTCTGATCAATATCACGTGTTGACAGCGCATCTTTCTATATAAAGCGATTACAAGGCTTTTTTCATCATCACATAATTTGGACATAATTTTACTTTTCTTGTAATTGACCTACATTTGTTCGATTACTTCTAATGAACAATTTTTCCTAAAAATTAAGCAATTTATAGTGATTAAAATATATTTCATTTTATTATATATTTTATTAATTTTTGAATTAATTTATAATATACTTAAGTTTTTACTTAATTTTTGTTTACATTCATTATTTTATTTTTATTATTTTAAATATTATAAATTTTGAGAGTAAAAAAAAAAACGATTTGACTCCAAATCGATTACATATGCAATTTTGATTGTTGCTCAGAAAGCCCTTTTTATATAAGTTGGCTTTCGAGCAGTAATTAAAGT
This sequence comes from Argyra leucocephala, assembly GCA_963942445.1. Taxonomy (NCBI): domain Eukaryota; kingdom Metazoa; phylum Arthropoda; class Insecta; order Diptera; family Dolichopodidae; genus Argyra; species Argyra leucocephala. The sequence continues at coordinate 11,722,664 of OZ012679.1, read as the reverse complement.
CAAATATGTGATGAAATCATCGAAAACAGAAAACATTTTGGTATTAACATTTTTTGCTTTTTATGTTTAAAGTGTATTTTTTTATAAAATAGAATTTTAATTGAAAAAATGTATTTGTTATTTTTGTAAGTATTAAAAAAGTGAATGCGTCTAATGCCATTTATGCCTAATGTCTATTTATGCCTAAAATGTGTTACAACAATATTACTACTAATTTTTTTTTATAGTGAAAATGTATTAATTGTTAGTCGTAAAAAAATGTATATGTTGCGGTAAAAGTAATGAATTGGTTATTTTTAATAATTACCGGATTTATTACATTTACCGTAACATATACATATATTTATTATATTTAAAAACAATTTTGTTTAAAGAAACACAAACTTTTCTATTAATTTTTTTAGCTAGAAAAACTCAATATGGAAGCTAATACATAACAATTATTGGTAACATAAAAACATTTTATATTATCAAATGGTCAGACTGTATGTCTAGGAAAGTGAAAGATACAACTTGCACTCAAATTAGAAAGAGAGTCAAATATAGAAAAAAGTATATTAAAGAGGTTTGGCAAAATACGAAAACGTACTGTCACATCAGATCAGAACTTTTGGAAGTCCAATTTTGATAATTTTACAGGAGGAGCATTTTAAGATTCAAAATAATTGTAAATCAAAAATGAACAAAGTGAGAGAAATGCTTTCTAAAACAGTTTTGTATCTTTTTTTTACAAAATATTTTTGTTGCAATGTGATTACTACATTTCGCTTGTCTTTGGAAAGAAAAACAGGATTTAAGTTATTTTTCTATAAATTCTGGACAATACAACAAACAGTGTGTCCCATTTTATGGTTTTATTATAATTCAGTTCAACTTTCTTCAAATGACAGAAAATTTCTCTGAAAAAGTAAAATACGCGAACATAGAATTAAAAAAGAACTTTTTTTTTTAAATTTGTTTTATTGCAGTTAAAATTTTTATTTCAATCTTTTATACATTTATAAACCTTTCAAAAAAAAAAAATTTTTATAAACCTTCATAAGGCATAAAAAAGAACATACATTTTTTTGATTTTTAATGGTGTTTTCTTAGATACTAAGCAACAGATAGTGTACCGTTCAGAAAGGCTATAAGCGGAAGTATTTCTTGAAGCTTTTTCAATAACGCTATGCATCAAATCCCCTTCATCTTGTGTATGGCAACTTTCTACAATTGGCCATGGTTATGAGTAATGGAGATTTCATATTTAACGGCACACATAACATATAAACAAAATATAAATCTATTGCGGCTTAGTCCAGCGCAATTGTCAGTACAAAAACTGAATTTTTGCACGTCTTCTTCAACTTTAATCTTAATAAAACTACCTATTTCATTAGCTCCGCTATTCCGCTATTCCTTCATATCATAAATGACAAAATTGTTTAGACAGGCTAATGTCGAAAACGGTTAGGTTGTGGTTGTATGTAGACAATCATAAATAGACAAATATAATTGTGACACTTCAGCTTTTGGACAAATAAAAAATAATTGTAAATCAAATGTTGACTCTTTAGATTTCATATGATTCCTCATTGTCTCTTCTAATACAATTTCGTATTCAGGATTAGAATTTTTATATTTATTAAATAAATCACATTGGTCCTATTTAGGGATATGGAATCCCAAGTTGAATTCAGTGAGGAAGATGTTTCGATACATAGAAGAAGAAGCAACATTACCTTTACTGTTGTCGGAGCAATAAATTTTATATAATATTCACAACATGTTTGTGATGTTGAGAGAAGATGGTAAAAATTACCTAGAGGAATTCTGCCTGTAATAGTGCCTTGCCATCCTTTAAATACAATTGATGTGAGAGCGCAAAGATTCCTTTACAGATTCTGGTAAAGGTGTATTGCATGTGAGCCATCCACTATTTCTATAAGCGAATTTTTCTTGTCAACAGACCTTTTAGCAACAGTTTTAATCATTCGTTGAGTGATTGAAAGAGTATGTATTTAATAAAAAAAATTTGGCAAACTTTAGTATTACTTACTTTTCTTAATGAAGTTTTGATTTGTGTCTCTCGTCTGATTGCTCTTATTTGCACCGATTGGGAGACGTTGTCGTTTCTTGTTAGCAATTAAAACGTATATCTTCGAATGAAATCACGTTGACTATTAATGTTCTCCATACGCCAAAATTATTTAAATATTTTTTTTTCGTTGAGTCTCACTAATTTTCGTAGCTCACTTTAATCTGCAGGTATGGGAACAGGGTGGCTTCATTTTTTTTTGATACAAATGTTTTTTCGCCATTTTTTTTATTCTTTTCCTGAACATTAATTTTATAATAGTTTTTCTAAGACACTAGTAATTACAATAAATATTTGTTCTTACCACTGTTTGTAAGTTTTTCAATAGTGTTGAAAATATTAAAACATTATTCTAAGTCACAAAATTTAATTTTAATTTTTTTAATATTAATCAAGAACGATTTTTTTTTTTGTACAGAACTAATATAAGTCCATTTTATTTTTGATATAAAAAAAACCCCTTTACTGGACATAAAATTACTCTGATCTTACTGCTTTAAATTGCCAACCATGCGCATAAAAGGTGTGTGTTTTCGTACAGGCATCAGAAATCGTGCTAACTTTCGTATTATATCAAAAAGTGATATAAAAAAATAAATGGGCTTCCAGTTCTGATCTGAGGTGACGAATTAAATGCATAGTCTTCTGTTCGACGTTTATGTTTACAAAATATTGGGTAATTTTTTTTTATATATACCTTGATTTCTGTATTGTAAAAAAACTGAAAATTTTTATGTTTTACATTTCATATTATATGTTAAAAATAATTTTAAACTGTCACAAATGTCAAATTGCATAAAATGGGTTTTTGAAACAAAGAAACATGTCAGAACGGTGATCGATACTAATTCACTGGATATCGGATGATGATCTCACCGCTTAGCGACATTCGTCTACGTCTGATTTTATTTTAATTTCATATTAAATATAAGATTACTTATCTTTAATTTGAAAAGTCGATGTGTAGATATACAAAAAAAATTTTTAAAAGGAATAAATAAAAATGAATTTTTTTTTTTTTTTTTTCCTGTTACTCCTCGTGGGAGCATAGGGCATCAACTTGCCTCCTCCATTGTTCTCTATTGTACGCAATGGTCTTTATCTCCTCCCAAGTTCGTCCATATCTTGTTACCTCAGAAGTCGCAGTCCGACGCCAGGTGTTGTTGGGTCTTCCTCGCCTTCTGCTCCCTTGGGGATTCCATTCTAGGGCCATTCTTGTTATATTATTTGATGGTTTTCTTAGAGTGTGTCCTATCCATCTCCATTTTCTGCGCTTAATTTGATGCATTATCGGTTCTTCACCTGTTATCTGCCATAAGTCTTTATTGCTGATGGTGTTTGGCCAGAATATTCTGCATATTCTTCTTTGGCATTTGTTCGCAAATACTTGAAGTTTTTGACTGATGTTATTTGTCGTCATCCAAGTTTCACTGCCATACATAAGTGTAGACATTACACATGCTTTGAATATTCTAATCTTTGTTTTTCTAGTTATTTGGCCATTCTTTCATATTGGACTTAGTTCATCGAACGCAGCTCTGGCCTTACGTAGTCTGTTGTTGACATCTGCTTCTGTACCTCCGTTTGTTGTTAGAATGTTACCTAGGTAAGAGAAGCTTTCCACATATTCGACTGTTTGACCTTCTATGGTTATGGTATTTGTGTTGGTGTTATTTATCCTCATGGCCTTGGTTTTATCTATGTTAATTTCTAGCCCGACTCTGCGCGCTGCTTGCTGAAGTAGGTCTGCTTTATGTTGAATGTCGCAGAATCTATGCGCTAGCAGACATATATCATCCGCATAGTCAAGGTCCTCAAGTGTCCTTGAGAGATCCCACCTTATACCTCTTCCGGAAGAACCCGTTTCTTTCATTATTTCATCTATTACCAGCATGAATAGAAGTGGTGACAGTGGACATCCTTGCCTTACTCCAGAATTTGTGGTGAATGTGTCGCTTATTTGTCCGCAGTGGAGAACTGCTAATTCTGCATCTTCATACAAAGCTTCTGACAATCTTATTAATTTTTCGGGAATTCTTTTTCTTCTTAATGCATTCCATATCGCAATACGTTGAACCGTGTCGAAAGCCTTCTTGAAATCGATGAACAAGAGATATAGCGGAGAGCGCCATTCTACAGATTGTTCTATGATCAACCGTAGTGTGTTGGTGTGATCTGTGCAACTCCTTTCTGGACGAAATCCTGCCTGTTCGTCCCTTCTATTTTGTTCAATTTTAGGCTGTATTCTCCGATTCAGTATGGTTGCGAAAACTTTATATATGATGTTCAGCAGTGTTATACCTCTCCAATTATTACAGCTTTTTAGGTCTCCTTTTTTGGGAAGTTTTACAATCAGGCCCTTTTTCCAGGATTTAGGTAGTCTTTCTTCCTCCCAGGCTTTCGTGATGTGAGGTTCTAATAATTCAGCGGCTAATTCCGGGTCTGCTTGTAGCAATTCTGATGGAAGTTCATCTATACCTGCAGCCCTGTTCCGTTTTAGCGTTATTATGCCCTCTTTAATCTCTTGTAAGCTTGGTGGTTCAGTGTGGATATTCAGTTCTGGACTACTCGGACTACTTCGGAAACTATTTATTGGGATGTTGTTGATGTTACTTGTTTCCTGAAAGTATTCTTTCCATCTCTGGCGTTGGTCATCCGTATTAGAGAGTGGGATACCGTTCCGGTCTCTGATTGATTGGATTTTCGTGTGTCTGCGGTTAGTGATTTTACCTATTTGTAGGTATAATTCTCTGGGATTGTTTTGGTTTGCAGCTCTTTCCGCGTTTGTTGCGAGTTTCTCGAAGTGTCTGCGTTTATCTCTTCTGGCAGCTTTCTTTACTTGTTTCGCTATGTTTTTGTATTCTGCTGTTATAGCTCTTGTAGTTCTGTTACAAGTACGCTGCTTAAGATCACTTCTTTTCTTTATCAGTTCCCAAGTTGCATCATTAATCCAGTTTTTTCTCTCGTGTTGGATAGTGCCAAGTGATTGCTCTGCGATCTGATTTATGTTCACAACCAGTTCTTCCCATTGCTGTGTATTCGGACGAATTGTTTCTCTGATGGTCGTGGTCATGTTGGACTTGATTTCAGTATTTTGTAACAAGTGAAGATTTAGCTGTTTTCTTCTATTGGTGTTGGTGTTGTAGCTTCTGTTGGTTTTTAGTTTCAGCTTGAAGTCGCCTGTTACCAGTTCGTGATCACTATCCATGTCAGCTCCTCTTCTGTTTCTCACATCTATCATTGAGCTTCTCCATCTTCTGCTTACACATATGTGGTCTATCTGGTTTCTGGCGTTGCCACTTGGTGTCGTCCATGTATACTTATGTACGTCCTTATGCGGGAAGATGGTTCCACCGATAGTGAGGTTGAATGTTTGGCATATTAAATATAAGATTATTTATCTTTAATTTGAAAAGTCGATGTGTAGATATACAAAAAAAATTTTTAAAAGGAATAAATAAAAATGAATAATTAAATGAATACAATTATAATTACCTATTAATAAATTAAATCAATTCAATATAATTAAAAGTAGAGGATTTTTGAATATTTTTGATGCTAGATTTAAGTAATAATCATTGAATAATTCATTTTTTATATGTATTTATTCATTAACTTTATTAATTAATTTAATAATAATAACTCATAAATAATATTTTATATAATTTAAATTTTTTTTCAAATTTCAACTAACAATGATTATTTTTCTTAATAATGCATATAATTTTTTTAATATTTGAACAAATAGAAATAAAAATATATATTAGAATGGAACTTATTCTCTAGTTTGTTCTCATTGATTAATTTAAAAAATTATATTTGTACATACAAATATATATGTTATGTACATATATTTTTCATATATATAGGTGCATATTTGAATATAATAATAATAATAATAATGATAATAATGTGTACGTTATTTTATAACAAAATAAATAAATTTATTTTTCAGCATCACTTAATTCATCCTCAAGAAGCTTATCAAATTTTCCAGCTATTTGTTCAGCATACAATAAACGTTCATTACGTGATAAGCCTGATGTGGCATCTTTAAACATGAGAACTTCACTTAATAATTTTTCAAACATTTCCAATTCATTTTCCATTGCACCATCTGTGGCGGCAGTATCTGTTGAATTTAAAGGTCCAGAATTAACACGACTTCCTGCTGTACTACTTGCTGCAGAAGCTTAAATACAAATATAAAAAATTAATTGAAAAAATAAATTTTTTGAATATGTTTTGAGTTAGAAATAAAAACATAGAAAAATAAAAAATTTGTATTTTTTTCATTTATCTTGTTAATTTTATTGTTATTAAATTCATAATCACAGAGGACTTATACATATACATATTTTGTTTTTCCTATGATATAATTTAAGGTGTGTGGTTTTTATACTTGAATACAAAGCGAAAATGAATTATAAGTACGTCTTCTAACCAAGGAATAAAAATTTCGATTTATATCGTTTTTACTGCGGTTTGAAAGCTATCTCAAAACTTTGAAAATTAAAAATTATCCTTTTTCGATGTATACATAATGTACTTTTGTATTTTATTTAAGATTTATATTTATATAATGAATATTCATGATATATAAGAGAATTTTTAAATAGAGCTGTACAAGTTAATCTAATTTACGTACCTTTAGAGAAATAACAAAAATTAATAAAAAAAGAAATAAATTATTCATCATACAATTGTAAGTAAATTACTTCTTTTGTATAATTTCATATTATATAGTGTAGTATATCGTTTTTCTAAAGTCTAAATTTAACAACTCTGCTGAAAAATTACCAAAAATAAGCTTAGCTTGTTTCAATTCTTTGTAGTTATGAAAATAATTCAAATATACACAAAATTGCATATATTTTGGATGACTATTTTTCGTTTACATTCCGAAAAAACAAAATGAATAATTATTGATAAGAATCTTCACATATTTTTAAAAAAATAATAATATATTATTTATTTATATGTTCTTTATAAATAATATATTAATTTGTGATATTACGTAGACTTTAAATACATATAAATTTAAGTATAATTAGTTTTTGAAATTCACATTTTATTTATTTAATCTTAAACAGAAAAGCAATTTGGTTCAAAAACCATTTTAAAAAACAAGGTAGGTAAATTCGTTCTTAATTAAAACTAATAAGCATTATTATGAGAATTGAACTCAAAAGTCAAAACGCATAAATATGAGAATTAAAATTGAAATAAAATAAAAATTCATTTTGATTTAAATTACTTTAAATTTTGAAAATTTTTCCAAAACTATTTCGCCTAATTTTATGCAAAGTTTAAATTATGAAAATTTGGTAAAGAATAAAATTATTTTATTGTATGAACAGGAATTCCTGACAGCCGACGAGTTGAGAAAATAAATAAGTCCGATTAGAATACATTAATTCTAATAAGAATTTTTAAAAATATCACAATATATTATACAACTTACCTCCTGTCATCATAACATTTGACCATATTACATTTCTTAAAACCTGATGTAGTTCATCATATCCACACGGATTCAAATGATTATCTTCATTCTCTTCATTTGTACGATCCAATTCAATTACATCTAATGATGTACATTTCTCTCGAACTTCTTTATATGTTAATCCTTCTGCCATATTATCATATAATAAATCACATAATAATATTCCTAATTCAATACCATTTGATTCGAGAAATTCAGCATACATTGGGATTTTAGTAGAAAATGTTTTCTGAAAAAAAAAAACAATTCATTTTTTAAAAAACAATTTTTATACAAAAAATGTGGTAAAACTTACAACTTTTGGATCAAAATAAACTAGAATTCCTTCAATTTGTTCAACAATTGCAGATGGTAATAAAACCAAATCATCATCGAATGGTACAAAAAATATTTGTGTTTCGTAATATTTATTTTTAATGCCATGACTGTAACCTTTTAATGGTTTACCAATGTTATTATCAATATTTGAAACATTTTCATTTTCATCACATTTTCGTATTTCTAAATTAAAATTTAAATATTATTATATATATTTTTAATATCAAATAAAACATTAAATTTGAGATTACATACTATTGATAATGCTGATTGGAGTTGTTTTTGTTGTTTCTGATATAACAAGTACAATTGGTTTTTGTGCAGTTGTTTCCATTTTGATTTTTTAATTTGATTTTTTATTAAAAAATATATAAATATATAAATTTTAATATTATTTAATATTAATATATAGATAGATACAAAAAAAAAAGTGATTATGATTCTAATGATAGAATTTAATTATCTTTCTCAGTAATCTTAAAATGTAAACAAATAAATGTCAAAATAATGAATTCCACATCAAATATTTTTTGTAGATTCCACTCCAAAAATGACAGTTTACAGTGGCATGTTTTTGAGAGTGACAATTCAAACTTGATACAATTAAATTTAAACTTGGTTTTAATATTTGATTTCAAAAAATGATTTTTGATTGTTTTAATGAAGATTTTCGATCAACATAAAATATTATCAAAGTTTAGATATAGAAAAGTATACCAGCTTGCAATTAGCAGAAATCAAGAGGAAGATGAAACAATAATTCTGTTCAATTTTATAGCAAATTTAAACGTCCAATACACGTAACTAGTTGTCTTGCAGGTCTATGTTGTACAACAGATTGTATGAAAAATTTAATGGACTACCACCATGTCGTATCCAAGTTTAACAACACATTTTAACAATTTTCTGTACAATAATAAAGGTATTTTTAATCTATTTTGAATAATTAAGCTATTTTGAAGTATAATGAAAAATAAATATGTACCTATGTATACCTATGTAAATAAAATTAAATATATTCAAATGCAAATATTATAAAATTAATAAACTGTTTTTATTCCATATTATCTAATCGTCTCTACAATTTGAAAGTTAAATTAATGTCTCTGAAATTCGATCGATTGCATTTTCACTACCATTTTGTAAATTTCAGTTCAATTTTTAAGTTGTGGGACATTTTTAGTTCAGGAGAGAAAGAATTTTTGTTTTCTCTAATGTGTTTGTTTGCCTAATGACAGTACTAATTCTAATTATTGTAGTAACAGATATTCAAATATAAACATAAAGGAAATAATAACATATAGGTACTTATGTACTTCTTTTATGATATAAATAAATTAAAATTTTACATTCATTTGAAATTTCCTGGTTTGTGTCTTGGAATAATGCAAACTTGTTGTGTTTATAATTGATGATATAAATGTCTCAAATCTAATTCAAAACATGTTATATAAATATAAAAACAAAAAATTGACATATATTTATATGTATATATTTTAAATTAATTCATATATTTTAAATTAATTTAAATGATCAAAGAATTTTGTCCGTTTTGGTAACATTATTTCACAATACAAATCGAGACAATACATTTTAGAACATTTCAATTTTTTAAACTTATCTCAGAGTAAATACAAGTCCGCCTCGCCTGCTTTCTACACTTCTTAAAACTTTGCATTTTCTATTTATTCTAAATCAACAATTTAAAGATAACAAAAATAGAACCAAGAAAATATTTGAAAATAACGATAAAAAAATAAACAATTTATATGCCATCTTTAGTCAAAAATACTAAACAAATTGATATGTTTTTATAAAAATTTTCAGAACATGCGTAATTCCTACGTTATTCTATCAAAACAGAAATTGTTTTTTTTTTTTTTATTTTGGTATTATTTTTTTTATTTTCTATATTGTATCCTTAAGGAAATCCTTTTTGAAAAAACAAAAAAAAAAAAAAAACAACAAATAAAAATCAACAACAAAAAAACATTAAAAAAAAAAACTAAGTGTCAGTCGGTCATGGAAAAGCAAAAAAGTAACAAAAAAAAAAAAACGAAAATATAACTAATGAGCAAAGTTTTTTCATTAACCGCTGAAAAAAATATTTTAGAAAAAAAAAAGTAGAAATTACCACATCATATTGTAACGAAAAGAAAATTTAATATTCCAATTGGAATTTTCGTGATTACAAATAAATAATAAATGAATAAAAAAAAAATATATTTAATATCCTAAATAAATTATTATACGAAAAAAGAAATTAAAATTCAATTTTCCAATCAAATTTTTGATTTCATCAAATAAGAAAAAAAAAAAAATAAAAATTAAATAATAAAAAAAAAGTAATAGAAAAAAAGAGAAAAATGAAAAATTTGATAAAAATCTTTAAAAGATTTCGATTTCAGAAGAAAATTTCATGGTATAAATTTCACTAAATGGCAAATAAATCGTGAAAAATTTTGTGGTGTTCAAAAAAATATAAAAAAGAAAAACAAAAAAAAAAAACAAAAATCAAAAAATCAAAATATAAAAAAAAATCTAGTTTAAATTTTTATATTCTTCATTTTTTTTTTTTATTTTTATTTTTTTTTTTTTACCCAATTTTTTGATTTTAATATTTTCTTTTGTTATTTTCTTCTCGAATATTAAAATAATATAATATGAAGAAGAGTGGGGTTGGGGTGTAAATGTTAAATGTTTTGTAAGGTATTGTATTTAAATTAAATTAAAAATAATTTTTTTTTTTTAATTTTAATTTCAAAAGGATATCAATTTTATTCTCTTTTTTTCTCTTTCACTCATTATATTTCTATATATTTTTTTTCTGTCTCTTTCTCTCTCTTATTAGACCATAAGCTATTATTATTAATAAAATAAAAATTAGTTCAAATATTTGGCTAATATATTATTAAAAATAATATTTTTGTTTTAGTAACTGTATATTTTTAACATTTTGGTGTTAAAAACAAAAACAAAATAAATTTAAATTTTTGAATAACTGTAAAATGTGTTTCGAAAAAATTATGCAATTAATCGAAAATAATACAAATTATTTTTATATATATTCTATAAAACACATTTAACCATGTATTTTAATTACTATTTATATTATATACATATATAATATAATATGTAAATTGTAGGTATATATATATAGAAAAATAGTATAGTATAGTTGTAAAGTAGTATTTGTAAATTCTATTATGTTTTGCAAAATACAATGTATAAAATGTGTGTTTGTTTGTTTTTATTTTTTAAATTATATTATCCTTTTTTTTTTTTGTTTTTCAAACATTCAGTGGATGTGCATTTAAATATTCTATATAATATCTATATAGAATAAATAATAATATGTATATATACATATTTGTATATTATAATATTATTATCCTTATATACGTATTTATACTTGAATAGAGGAATTATCAAAAAATAATAATAATATGTGAACATCGTATGACAGAAGTAGGAAAATCTTATTTTTATGCCATCATATTGTGTACCTACCCTGTTGTATAAGATGAAATGTATATGTATGGATAATATCAAAGTGAGCCGTTTAGAAATTATTATGTAAATTGTTTTGTGAACCGATATTGAAATAATGTTATTGAATGTATTCTCACTGTAATTTGATTTATATGGGAACTCCACTGCATTTAAAGACTTTATAGGTTTAGTGATATTGAAAAGTTAGTTTTAATATTTCAAAGATTCACGTCAAATATAGTTATGGGACAAAAATTTAAGTGATTTGTAGTACTAAAAATTATTTTGTTTATGCGTCAACTTGATCGAGTCATACTTGTTCTAATTTGTCTGTTGAAAACTATATTGAATAACAAACTTACAATTTATATTTAATTTATATATATATATATATATATATTAACCCGAATCATCCTGAATTATTTTTTGTTTGATTTTAATCAAATAGATGCAAATAGACTATTTTGACCATTTTTACAATTATTTCGCATAAGCATTCCCCAGGATACGTAAAAGGAGACCGTGATCATATGATCATGCTTGCTAAAGGACAGATTTTTTATATGGGATTTTTGTCATCATAATTTAACAACAAAAATAGCTTTCATTTCCATATATTTATTTTATTTTTTATGATAAAAAATAAAAAAAGTTATAACACTACTTACATTTTCATGTACTTCCGCATAATGCAAAATTTTTAACTTTGAAAGCTTTGACAGCTTACAAAAACCAAAATTACAAAAGTAACGATATTCAAATTTTACATAATGAAGCTAGGATATATTGAAAGCTAAACGTGTTTATTAAAATGTTCATAAACAAATTAGTTTACTTGCAACATTATTATGTGATTTACTACACTTGTTGTATCTGTGATCATATATGATCAGGTCAGGATGATTCGGGAATAGTTGAAAATTATTAAATATTGAAGGCAAACTTATTAAATCTTAAAAAAAAAATCAAAATCCATTTGGATTTATGATAGGAACCAGCACAATAAAAAATGAGAGAGGGGGTCCATTTGAATACGATGACAATATGAAGAAAAGTAGTTTAGGCGGGTAAGAAGTATAAATAAAAAATATAGGACGTAACTATGACATATTTTATATGTCGTACGTTGACTACGACATATTTACGTTGACTACGTATATTTTATAAGTCTTTGGAAATAATTTATAATATGGGGATCGGTTTCAATTTAAAATAATTTTTATTTAAATTTCATTTTCATCAGTTAGACCAGAAATTTATTCTTTTTTAATGATAATAATAAATTTCAATGAGTTAAGTTTAACTGTGCAACTATTTTGTGATCAAGTCAAATATTTATCAATTTTATTAATCAAATTATTGTCCATATATATTTTAAGTGTAATTTATGGAATTATATGTTATTACGTATACATATGTATATATATGTGATTAAAAAACAGACTAAACATGCATTACAATAACAATATTATAATATCATATAACCATAGTACCAGATAACACATTGTTTTTATTATTATTATTTAGATTTGTTTTGGGTACACAAAAAAAATACAACAACCAAAAATGATAGATTTTGCTACGAGAACTGATTTTAAATAAAAAATTTCAAATTATTATGAATTCAAAATTTTGAATTCTGGCCCGATAGTAAATTATAGTTTACATAACACTGGATTTTGATTTAATATATATGTATATAAAAAATTAAAAGCTCAAAGGATTGCTGTTAGGTGACTTGACTTACATTATAATGTATGATAATAAAAAAAAAAAATTGTAACAATAAAAAATGAAAATAATAAAAATAATATAACCTAAGTAAGATTAGATATATGTAGGAATGCATGCATAGAAAAAACAAAACAAAAACAAATAAATATAAAAAATAAAATGTCACATGAATCTGGAAGATATCTTTTGAACAATTTAATATATATATATATATAGATGCACTTAAAACATAGATATACTTAAAATTGAATGAGGATATAATTTTTGCTTATTATTTTTATTATTTCATATTTTAATATAAAAATTTTATTATTTTTATAAATAATAAAAACATTCAATTACATTATATTCACTTAACTAAAAATATATACATAATACATTATTATTAGATATACAATGATAGTGACAAGAATGTATAAAAATACATTTGAAGCCATCAGGGTTGCACATTTACACTAATTTACAATATTTCTAATTTCAATTTTGATTATTCACATTCAAACAAAATGTCGTATACTAAACTACAGGGATCGGTGGTGCGAGTGACATTAAGTAGGAACAATATAAGTTAACCAATCATTTTGTGAAAGACTTGACTTAAATATACAGAGTGGTCTGGCTTGAACCAAAAATATTTTAAGGGATGATACGAAGGGTCTATCTTTAAATTTAACCTAGACTATAGAGGGTTAAACAAAATCGTATTAGAAAAATTATGTCTAAACAATATCCACTGCAGCTCCGAAGGAATTGAAACTAGAGCAACATCTTCTTCATAACTTACGAAAAAACTTGTTAATGTTTTTTTGTTTATTATTGTGTTGGTGCGTTACATTATCCCCTACAACTTTTTCATCCACAACTTTCATATCAGACTTGCCGTTTTTCAGATAAAGTAGTAGAACATTATAAGCAGGAAAATTCCACGTCGATCTGCGCCGACGTATGGCTAAAAAAATAAAGTTGATCCAATTTAAACTTTTTCAGCGTAGAATGTTGAACATTTTGTGATTGTCAATTGCAAATTTTTTTGTAAATGTTTTGAAAAATGGTAGAAAAGAATGTGGACATTTGGATTTGAATTCCGTTTTGCAAAATATTTACAATTTATTACAGTTTATAAAATTTTTAAAAAGAACAATGGATGTTTTATGGATGTTTTTAAAATATCATTTGACGCCGTTCAGTTTGTCTGGTTAATTTAATTTTTGCACCGTTCTGCGCCATAGAATTATCTACGGCGTCAAGTTTGCCATGAGCTTTAGAGTAAAATTTTTGTACAATTGTAATTTTATCATACAGGTAAGTGTGTTTTATTTACTACTTGTAGACTTCTATACAGTGTTTGTACTCAATAATATACAAATTATTCTTTTTGATGAGGCTCATTTTCAAAATAAAGGTCTGCTTTTGATTTGAATACTTTGTTTTTTTTTTACTTAGAAATAGAATAAAAATTCAAGGAGAAGTTCGTCAACGAATCAAACACAGTATTAAGCTATGTTGAATCATATTATACTGTAAAACTGTTACCCAAATAAGCCCGGGTTCGAGAAAGAATTTTTTTTTTACAAGTTATTATTTTGTTTTTTTTAAATTAATTATTCGATGCATGGTGCATCAACCATATAGATACAACTGTCGTTTAGAACTAGGTTTTGTCAAAGTGCTTTGTTTATGTGTTTGAACATTATACCAAAACATTACAAAAATAATACAAATTTTCTGGTTGCAGTATAGATGGATGGGCACAGTTTAATCAAATTATACATCAGGCTTGGCAGGCATTATATAGGCAGTGTACGGACTAATTAAGAAAGTGAGAAACTACATATAACGATTAGTGCGAATATGTTAAATAGCAGACAAAAATATATTTTAAAAATTTACTAATTTACATGAATTGATTGGGTCTAATCCTTTAAAACTTTAATAATAAATTATTTCCTAAACTGCTCCTATACAGTCTGTGTAAAGAAAACTTTTTTTCATCAAAGACATTCGTATATACAGAATTTTTTAGTTTTAAAACAATGATTTTAAATTTGAAATTGTAATCTGGTGTTTCTTCTTCAGATTGGCTCAACAACTCTGATTATAAAAATAGGTTCATTCAAACAAAAAAAAAAAAAAAAAAATCTTTACAATTAAAAAATTCAAAGACAAAAAATTAAAATAGATTTTTTTTTTATTATTATTATTGTTTTTTTTTTTGTTTTTATTGTTATTTCCTGAGGATGACTTTTGAAATTCTTTTGTGTATGTAAAGTTTCTTGTTCTTTTTTTCCTTTTTTTTTTTTTAAATAAATATTTTCTATAGAATTATAAAAGATTTATTCAACTATTGAGATTTTTTGTTATTGTTTTGTTCTTGTAGTTTTCTTTTTTATTATTATTATTTTTTTTTTTTTTATTGTATATGTATTAAAATAAAAGAAAATAAAATTAGAATTAATTGCCGGGCTTTACATATTTATATATATACGTATGTTATATTATTATACATATGTGTTATATATTTCATATGTGTTTTATAAATATTCATTTTAAATATAAAAAAAAAAAAAAATATTTCAAAATTACAAAAAGTCAAATCAACAGTTTTGTTGTTAAATTTTTATTCTTTAAACACAAAAAAAAAAAAAAATTTAAATAAAAAAAATTTAAAGGAAAAAAAAATCAGAAATTAAAACCTGTATACAGGAAGCTCCCGATATAATTGTTTCTTAATGTAGACGTAATTTCGAATTAATTAAATTTCATTACTTCCACTCGTGTCAATTTGTTTGCTTATTAAATATTGTCTGTGGAGAAAGTATAGAGCAACAGTAGTGACAACTGAAAGTTTAATTAATTTGAATAAATGTAAATAATATTTTTATATAATAGTTTAATATAACAGTTATATATTATTAATATGATAATACTCAATATGTTGATATAATAGTTTTAATATAAGCAACAGTGACAACTGAAATTTTAATGAATTTGAATAAATGTAAATAATGCTTTTATATAATAGGTTAATATGAGTATAACAGTTATATTAATATGGTAGTATTCAATATGTTAATATGATAGTTTTAATATAATCAGTATTTACAACTGGAAGTTCAATGAATTTGAATAAATGTAAATATTACTTTTATTTATATAATAGTTTAATATAACAGTTATATTAATATGATAGTATGAATACCATATAGTATAATAGTATAATAGTTTTAATATAAGTAACAATTACAACTGAAAGTTCAATGAATTTAAATAAATGTAAATAATACTTTTATATAATAGGTTAATACGAGTATAACAGTTATATTAATATGATAGTATTCAATATGTTAATATAATAGTTTTAATATAATCAGCATTTACAACTGAAAGTTTAATGAATTTGAATAAATGTAAATATTACTTTTATTTATATAATAGTTTAATATAACAGTTATATTAATATGATAGTATTAATACCATATAGTATAATAGTTTTAATATAAGTAACAATTACAACTGAAAGTTCAATGAATTTAAATAAATGTAAATAATACTTTTATATAATAGGTTAATACGAGTATAACAGTTATATTAATATGATAGTATTCAATATTTAATATAATAGTTTTAATATAATCAGCATTTACAAATGAAAGTTCAATAAATTTGAATAAATGTAAATATTACTTTTTTTATATAACAGTTTAATATAACAGGTATATTAATATGATAGTATGAATACCATATAGTATAATAGTATAATAGTTTTAATATAAGTAACAATTACAACTGAAAGTTCAATGAATTTAAATAAATGTATATAATATTTTTTATATAATATATTAATACGAGTATAACAGTTATATTAATATGATAGTATTCAATATGTTAATATAATATCAATGAATTTAAATAAATGTATATAATATTTTTTATATAATAGATTAATACGAGTATAACAGTTATATTAATATGATAGTATTCAATATGTTTAATATATTCAGCATTTACAACTGGAAGTTCAATGAATTTGAATAAATGTAAATATTATTTTTATTTATATAATAGTTTAATATAACAGTTATAGTAATATGATAGTATTAATCAGCATTTACAACTGAAAGTTCAATAAATTTGAATAAATGTAAATATTACTTTTTTTATATAATAGTTTAATATAACAGTTATATTAATATGATAGTATGAATACCATATAGTATAATCGTTTTAATATAAGTAACAATTACAACTGAAAGTTCAATGAATTTCAATAAACGTATATAATATTTTTTATATAATAGATTAATATAACAGTTATTAATACGATAAATAATTCACATTAGTATTAATACTATTCAATATGTTAATATAATAGTTTTAATACATTATTAAAACAACATTTTCCAACAATATTCAACATATTAATATAACTGTTATACTCGTATTAACGGAATAAATTTTAATATTTGATTCCCAAAATGTTATGCGAAGCGATTAATTTTGTATAAAATTTTTTCACTTTAAAAAACTTGAACAAATTCGGGGCATATATTTCAAGCTACGAAGAGTTCCAAATATACATTTTTATTAAAACATATTAAAATTTCTACACCTTTTCTTATAATTGTGTAATTTTGTTCAATTTCATTAAATTTCGTTCAGTTTCCAATAATTTCAAACGAAACGCTTTTATTAAGAATAAACATAATTTGATAACAGCTTCAGAGGGTTGACAACGAAAGAAAAAACATCTTATTTAGCTCGCACTTAATCAAATATGAACAGCTTCAACATATAATGTGGTATAGGAAAAATAGAATGTAAGCGAAATATGAGAGGCATTACAAACATTGATTAATTAACCCAGAATGGTTGACACACGAAATTTCTAAAAGTTCAATTTAAAAATATCAAGATCTTAGGATCTCCCTTATCATATTATTTTGTTTCCAACCAAATTTACTCGCAAATAAATAAGCCCTTAAAATGTTTGGCCATATTTAAAAATCAAAATAGAAGTTTTCATCTTAACGGATAGTTAAGAGTCATTATCAAATCCTTGAATGTAATAATATACATAATCCTCATAATGTAAAATAATATGAAAATATAACGAGTACCCCAACTCAATCCTATCACTTAAATTTGGTTTTATGCCATTCAAATGCTTCTGAATCTATATTTCTGGACATATGAGTCCATCAGTTAATTTCTAATCAGCTACTAAGCATGCCTAGTCAGTATTTAAACCATGTTTCTGTTAAATTTCATGAAAATAAATTTCTCTGAATAATGAAAAATTCTTTATAACCCCTACAACATTATTTTGTAGGACACGTTTTTTATCATCATATCACCTACATGCTACCCTATTATTCCTCTCACATTTTGTGAATAATGAAAGTTTTTCTATCGTATACATAATACTGACTTAAAGTGCTATTGACCTGTCTAACAATAATGCTAGAGATTTTTTCACTTCACTTATAGTTTGTAGCTTGGTTTGAAGTGGGAAAAAAAAATTTATTTTACTTAACCATGTACTTTTGGTTGTATGATATGATGGTCCAGAGGTTCACCTAGTATAATAAATAATTATATAATTTCTTTTTTCCTATGATTTTTTATTATCTGTTAGGATCAACCGGACTGTCCTATTAAAACAAAATAAAATTTTCTACATAACACAGAAAGAAGAAAAACAAAAACAACATTTGGATAGATTTCAAAAAAACAAAAACAAAAATAAAAAAATTTTTTTTTAGGTAATAAATTTCATTTAAAATTACATAATTTCTTAGAAATGTTGTAATTTTTGGATGGTTTTAAATTTATTTGCAGGACATGTACAACAATATTTTATTTTAAAACAAAGAACAAAAAAAAAAAACAAAAAAAATGAAATAAAATAAAATTAAACCCCAAACTCACATTATAATATAAGGATTTTTAAATTGACATTTTTGTTCTATGTACATATGTATATAAAAAGAAAAAAAAAACAAAAAACTAAAACAATAAAAATTATTCAATGTTTAAGAACTGAACTGAAGGATTTGCAACAGAATGTTATTCTTTTTTTTTTTTTTTTTTATTTAAATTTCTTGGAATTATGCCAAACGATTTTTTTTTTTCGAAATAAATTTTAAACGATTTGATTCATTCGTTAATTTTAACAAAAACAAAAATAACAACAAAAAAAATTATATCCTTTTTTGAATAATCAACAAATATTTTCCTAAAAAATTTTATCGATATTTAAATTTTCGAATTTCGAAAAATTTAAATTATAATTTAAAGGTGATTAATAAAAATTTTCCGGAAATTTAAATATGTCTCCGGTTAATGTATTTTTTTTTCTGTTTTATTTTTTTATTATTACAATTTTTAATTTTTTTGAATAAAATTTATTAAAGGATATTTTAAATTTTAGAAATTCATGAAAATAGAAAATGAATTTAGAAATAATATATTAGCCATAATATTGTATTTTTTGTTTTCTGGTTCATTATTTTAATATTAATTCACATTATTATTAATACATACAGCACTGTACTAAAAAAATAGCACCAATTATTTACTTTAATCCAGAATTATATTCTATAAAAATATTTTTTTTGGTAAAATTAAATAAGAGCAAGAGTATCACAAGGCAGTATTCTGGACCCAGTACTTTATTTATTACATACGTGGGACCTGCCTAAATTGCAGAACGTATTAATAGCTACATTTGCAGACAACACTGCAATTTTGATTGTAGAGAAAGATATGAAGGAAGTGTCAAACAATCTTCAAAGATAAATTGATAGAATCGTTAAATGGACAAAGGACTGGCGTAGTGAAAACTATATGCAGAAAAATCAGTTCAAATAAATTTTACTTACAAAAAGTTGAAATCTGAATCACATTATTACCATTAATGGTATATTAAACCCATTAATGATATATCCATCATGATCACCGATTGATCACCCATTAATGGTATATCAAACCCAAATATTACCATAATGGGTATTAAATATGACGGTTTTTGAGTAATAGCTTAACTTAAAACTTTGGTATAATAAATTGAAATTTTTGTGAAAAACTACAATCAACGTTTTTTTTTACAAAATTTTCAGTTTCGAAATGTTTAAATAAATCTTATTAACAATTTTAATGCATTTAACCACCCCCTGCATTTTCGCAATAGAAAAATTTCATGTCAAATTTCTCGTTTCTCAGCTTATCCAAATTGTATATTTGTATTGTATTGTATATTACCTCCCTGTAAAAAATACTTCAAGAAATCACCCCATAAAGGATTTATAGGTCAAAACGGACCCCACCACCTTGTATAACGAATTAAATTTATAAAATAACTTGGTTAATCCTCATGTCGATGTTATAAATCAGAAATTGCTAATTTAAATTTATAATCGATTTTTATCCATTCAGATCTTTTCAGTTTCTTTATATGTATTTCGAGTACAGCGAGGAATATCTGTTATGTCCGACATTACAGTGAGCAATGTCTGTTACATTTTAATAATATCACTGTTTAATGTTTTTAATTTTTTGACTTTCAACGTATATCCACAGATATGCGTTAATTTTCGCTTTTCTATAGTACAAAATTTTTGGCTTTTTGTTTAGATGTATAAACTGGTTTCGACAGCGTATTTTAATATGAGCCAAATATAGTTTCTATATATATCCGTATTTTAGGCATGCTTTTATTTTTCCACATAATAACATCTCAAAGTAAAGGTAACTTGACAATTGCATATCTGTATTTATACATTTAAATGCTTTGTAATAATAACAATAATAATTGTAATAATATGATGATAATATTAATAATAATAATAATAAAATAATAATGATAATAATAATAATAATAATAATAACAACAACAACAACAACAACAACAACAACAACAACAACAACAACAACAACAACAATAATAATAATAATAATAATAATAATAATAATAATAATAATAATAATAATAATAATAATAATAGTAATAATAATAATAATTCATTTATTTGTACTATATGATACAGTTTACATTAATAACAACAACAATAATAACAAAAATAACAACAACAACAATACTAACTATAATGACAAAATAAAAATTTAATGCCAATTGAATAGTTGTACTATTATACTTTTGTACAGTGCTGTATATACAATTAAACCTTTTTTACATATACAAAAAAAAATCACAATTCTTTCTATATTTTTTATATTATATACATATACATATATTTCAAGCACCTTTTAAAAATTTTCATTTTACCATTTATTTTTAAATTTCTTTATATTTCAGAAGCGTTCTTTTTAATATTAATATCTAGTTTAAAACTTGCTTAATTTTGCTATGATAAAGCAAAATTTAGAAAATAATTGCAAAAATTGCAAATAACAAATAACAAATAATAATTATAATAAAACAAAACGAAATGCATTTTTATTTTAATTAATAATTATATGCATATATATATATATATATATATTTATTTATTTAGTATACTACGTTTTAGTAAGTGTATTTAAAAATTAAATAAATTAAAAAAAAAATATATATATATAACAAATAAATTAGATAAATTAGCGCACATATGTATTTATTTACATATATGTAAAATTAATAATAAATTCGCTGGCTTATTATTAATTAATATATATATTATTATTATATAATTATTATATTTAATTTTAAATTTAATATAATTATACGTTATAAATATTAGAATATAAAAACTTTGACACACACAAAATAATAAAATAAATAAAATTAAATATTTTAATATATTTTTTTTTTTTCCCGAAAATGAATAATAATTTAAATTATTATTCAATAATATTATCATCTTTAATTGATAATAATAATAATAATAAAAATAATATTAATAATAATATAAAAAATAATAATCAAAAACAACAAAAACGCTTAAATTTATTAAAAATTTATTATTTTACCTATTGGTGTTGCTTATTTTTAATATGTGACAATTCATATGGTGGTGGTGGTGGTATTATTGTAAATGGTTTCGAAAATAATCATTTACAAGAAAATTTTAATACAAATAAAAATTTAATAATAATACAAAAAAAATCAACAGCAATAATAAAATTAAAAACAACATCATATAATCTATATAATAATATTAATAATCTTTATAAAAATTATAATAATAATAATAATATAATTAAAAATGAGACTAAATTAATGAATAACAATAATAATAATAATAATAATAAAATATATGACAATAATATAAATAATAAATTAATTAATAATAATAATTTATTAAAAATTAATATAAATAATAATAATAATAATAAAAAAAAACGGCATTCAGGTGATTTCCAAATAATTAATAATAAAAATAATAATAATAAATATACATCAAATAAAGACTTATATGCAAAAATGCTTCAAAGACCTGATTTTTATGATACAGACGATGAAGATCTACCTGATGATGATGATTCTTATGAACTTTTATTACGTAATAAGTCTGGTAAGTTTTTGTATTAGTAACAAATTGTAAAATTCAATGATCCCCAAAAATCCCCCGCCCCCTTTATAAATTAAGAAATAAAGAAAAATAAAAAAATTAAGAAATTAATTATTATTAAAAATTAAAATTTATAAAATATTTTCTATTCTATTTTCTATAATTATTATCTTTTGTATTGAGTTTTAACCGGTTTAATTAATATTAAAATTAAATATTTTTACAATTAAACTTTTCCTACCTACATTTTTAAATTTTTTTTGTGATTTCAATTTTTTAAACTTTAAAAATATATTTTCAAATTATTTATTCATTTATTTTCTCAAAATACCTCATTGTTCATACAATAGAATATATGTATATATACAGGGTGTGTTCAAAACTTATACTAAGAAATTGAAAATAGAGACCTATTTTCAAATGATATTTAATTTATTTCAACAAATCGTGTTATTCAAATTAAAGACTAGAACTGAATAGGTAACACTCTGTATATATGAAAAGACTAACAATTAAATTTTTTGATGAATTATGAAAATATACCCAACTTTTGTTTATATATTTTTGTTTGATGACGTGTCATAATGTATACTGGACATAATTACATACTATACTTACTTATTTAGGTGGTTAAAACAGACAATGTAATTCTTGAGCCTGGCTCATTATTTTTTTCCTGTCACAGGTGAAATAATCCTATTTTTTGCTTCTCTCTGATTGAAGATGCAAAAAATGGAATATATAAATAAATAAATAAATAAATAAATATATTTCCAAAATTAAATTATAAATTTGGATGCATAACACATTCCACTAGTGCCATAACGGCTAAAATAAATAATTTTGTTGTTTTACTTTGTTTATTATTTATTTACAATTTGTATAATTTTATACAATAATCAAATATGTTTAACTTTTCTAATGGTTCGAAGTAGCATACCCTGTGATGAGCCACATAAAATTAAAATTTATTTTAACAATAGTTTAATAAAATTCAAATTACAGTTGTCTCCTCTAATTCTAGTTAAAATTGTCTGTTTGAACTCTTCTTGTGCGTCTTCTAATATTTAATGTGCTCATCAATGTGTGATTTTGGGTATTTGAATGTTGCTCTAATCTATTATTTTAATTCTTGGTCACCAATGACATAATCCTTGAAATAAATTTGGATAATGTGTTCCATTAAAGGCCCATATACCGAAAGAGGAAAGGACATGAAGTTGGACAATATATTGAAATCCTGTTTTTCCTGATGGTAGATGGTAGTGACAAAATGACAATAATAATAAAAAATAAAATCTAAATATTTTTCCTTGAGTTAGATAGTATGAATCATTGACGGTGGGGTCATAGTAAATATAAAAAAAAATATTATTAAGTCTTACGACTTATCAAAATCATGGGTATTGTGATCCACCGCCACTAGTGGGATACATTAATAAGTTTATTATGCAAGTTTTAAGACATATATTATGTCAAATTTATTTTGAGAGATTTGAGAAATGTCATCAGTGGTGGAATATTGTTCCCGACGGAATTGTGACACGTCAAAAGATTGTCAATAATACATCGGCCCATTATATTTTAATTTTTCCTTAAAATATTTAATAAAAATAAAAATAGCAAATTTGAAAGTATTTAATTTTATTAATAATATATATATTTATATATGTAATTTTTTATACGAATTAAAAATATTATTAAATTATATTTAATGAAAAATATAAACATTTTTTATTATTAAGTTAAATAAAATAAATAAATAAATAAAACTAAGCATATTATGTATGTTAAAATGTATTTACTATTCTATGTATATAACATATCCTTTCTCCAAAAATATAATATTGTATTTGTATGTGTGTATTAAAATTAAATTTACCAAATTTTTCTAAAAAATAAAAAATAAAAATTAAAACACATTTCATATAAGTTTTATTTAAAAAAAATAAAATATTTAGCTGATACACGAACCAAATGGAGAAGATACAAAGCCCTAATTTAAGTACATATTCATTCAAATACACGATTAATATTATAAACGAACAAAATAAAGAAATATGTTAAATGGAAATTAAAAAAAAATTATTAAAGCTTCGTTTAAACTTCTTCTGTCTTTTATTAGAAACGAAGGTAATAAAAGGGTTAAATAAAAAAATTTGTATTAAACAAAATAATCTAAAAAACAAAAAAATAGATAATTATTAAAAAATTTTTGTTAAAAATTCTATTTCATATAAAAACTTAGTCTAACAATCAACATGTACGAGTATGTATACAATACATAACATATATATATATTTAATTTACGTAAGCTTTTAAATAAAAATTTTACTTATATATTAAATATTTATATAAGGTTTATATTTTTAATTTTAATATATATTTATATATAATAATAATATATTATTTTGTATATGTGTATTCACATTTAAACAAATTTCAATATATTTTTTTTTCTTCGCTTAGTTTAAAAAAATTATGCTTAAAATAATTTGATTGTATTGCAATTATTGCGATTAATGCACACAGCTAATATTTTATTCTTCAAAATAATTCAGTAATTAATTTTCTCTTCCTTTTTTTTTTTGATTTTTTGATATTTTAATAAATTTAAATAAAAAATTATGTATTTTATATTATAACAAAAAAAAAAAAAATTGTTTTTTCAATTTTACAGCGGAAGGAATGTACATTGGTGCTCGTTGCAATGGAACATGTCACAAAGATCTAGTACATGTTATTTGCGATCCTTCAACATATATTTGTGGCTGTGACAAGAACCACCCTGTTATAATTGGACCTGTTAAAGGATGCGCTAAATGTATATATATATATATATATATATATATTTAATTTAATTTTTAATTTTATTTTTATTAATTTATAGCAAAACGTTTAGGTCAACAATGCCATTTTCATGAATCATGTCTATTCAATGATGAGAATTCATTGTGCATTCAAATAAAACATAATGCAATGTGTCAATGTAAAGATGGTTACCATATGGTTAGTTATACAAAACCAATTAAAAAGAATTTTTGTACACGAGGTAAATGTTTTTATGTTTAATTAAAAATTAAATTAACAGGTTGTTTCCGACTCAGTGGAATTTCGTGTATTGTTTTGACATGTATAGGGAATTTGAAATGAAAATGTAGCAATTTTTTTTTGATATAAAGAGTGTTGGGAGTCTATTTTCAATAATTTAAAATTCCAAAAATTCATATTGGTCAATATAAAAAATATTTATTATTGAGTCGAGAACACATGTATGTCCTACTTGGTACACTTTGGAATCCCATATTTTTTAAATGAATGGAAAAACATGTTTTGGAATTAGAGAGGGGAGGTGGTCAGTCATTCAGGATTTTAAAAATTCATATTGATCAATATAAGAAATATTTATTGAGTAGATGTACATATATCCTACTTGGTATACTTTACAGTGGACAAAAAACTGTTCGAAATAGAGAAATTGAAATTTTGTATTGTTGTAGAATTTTAATCGAGTGCAAGAGGAATACCACTGAATTTGAGCCATCCTTTATATTTTATTATTAATTAAATATTTGATATTAAACATTTTGATTTTTTATTTTTAGATATGGCAGTAGGTAATTCTGATTTGCCAACATTATTAGGTGTAGTTGCTGGTATTTTTGTTTTAGCTGGTTTAATTTGTATGGTATTACATTTATTTAGTAAAACAAAATATCCCCGTAGACCATTTGGTGATACAAATCATTCTCCTACAATATTATATAATTCGAATGATACAGGTAATTTTGGAATATATTATTTTTAAATTTCAAATAAATATATTTAATTTATTTTTATATAGGTTTATGTTTTTATTTTAAATATTTTTTACTACACCATATTTAATTTGTTTAACTTTGATTTTGATAATAATTTATTTGAATTTATTATAAACTTTTCAAACATTATATTACGATAATATCTCTGTGTGTCTGTAAGTGTTTATCGTATTCTTTAATTTTTGTTTATGATTTAATTTTGAGCTCTGTTCAAGTTAGGTGAGATCTATTAAATGACGTTTATTTTCTATGTGTAATTCACATATTAACAAATATTTAATACTAAACCAACAATCCGACATGTTGTTAAGTCAATTTCCAACTTCACTAAATAAAATGAATACGTAAATTTTTTTTTTACTAATTTAATAGTTAATTTAACTGCGTTAAACATTTTGAAACAATTTTAATTGATAAAATATGATAAAATTAATTCTATGCTGAATGAAATTACCGTCATTATTATTGCTATGGTATTATGGTGTAGTATGGCATGGTATACCGTCATTGGCATGTTTTCGCCAAAGTTACATAAGCTTAAAGTCAAAAAAAATTATCTTAAATTGTTTTAAATCTTTTAAATTATTATTCTTAACGTCAATTTTTGTGTTAACATAATTTTGTTTTTTTGGTATTTCATTATCCACTATTTATCTTTGCTACTGTCTTTTGCACATCATTACGAATCCAGTTTTTCAACAATTTAAAAAATTTTTAAAAGTTTAAAGAAATGGTTTAGGGGTTATTATTAGGGTTTATGGATGTATAAATTCAATAAAATCAGTAGCATAAACTATTAGGGATTAAATATGTGCAATAAAGGCTTGAATTCGATTGGAATACACTACAATCTCATTCATCTATTAAATTTTTTAATAATTATTTATTTTAGCATTTAATATACAATTGTTAGAACTATACATCCTGTCTATCATTTGGGAAATTTAACAGTTAGAATATAATTAATTCAACTTTCAACGTATATCTACGAGTGTTCCACTTCTTAGATATAACACTCCATTGATCTATTCCTAATATTTATTCATAAATTCTTAGATTTATTCCTAATATTCATAAAAAAATTATCACTGAAGAGATTTCAATATGCTGATGATGATTTTTCATTAAAATTTCATATTCTTTTTGATTTACTGTTTTCAATCTCTGTAGCGAAAGATGAAAAAATTAAATAACACAATTTCTGTATGTAAAAGTCAATTTCTGTACATGACATTCAATATTTTTATTTGCAGTTTTGTATGATATTCAATGGTTACATATGGGATGATACAATAATTATAATTCATTTGTCTAACTGTTGATTGGATTCATTTATCCAATTAATTCATTAGTCCAACTGTTTGGATAATTTGCTAGGCTTGCCTAGTGCTATAGTGTCAATGATTTTTCTAAATTGACATCAGTCCCAGCTTAGGCTATATTATTTTGTTATTGATTAAAATCGATACATATACGATTATTAATTGTTGCTATTAAGAAATAGAAATATATATATACTTTTAGTTATAATGTAAATTAAAAATAAAGAAAATAATTTTAGTCAAATAGGATTTCAAAATCCTATGAACATTCGTTGTTTTCCTAATATCTCCTTATTAGGAGATTAATAAATTTTTGTTGGTTATTGTCAAATAATACGAGTAAGACTATTTTAATTCTTCAAATATTTTATAACCATTACCATGTACAATTTGGTTTTACTAGTTTTTGTATTTCGATTCCAGAGCTTCATTTGAACTGCTGCGATAATCACAGAATTAATTTTCGGACTTGTTCAGGTTCGAAAATAGATTTTTAATGTAACGGTTTTTAATTATAAAAATACTTCACATTATTTTTGAATATTTATTGAAGATTTTTTTAACGATTTAACAAAAATAGGTTCAAATTATGATTGAAATAAAATTCATCTCGTTTACTAGAGGATATATGTAGGGTGTTATGTATAATAGCAAAAGAAGAATAAACATATTCTAATGATGTCAAGAAACTGAAGTAAAGCTTCGGAATCAAAATGAATTCGAGATAAAGCTAAAAAATTTTTTTTTATATTTATTGTTATATACAAATTTCATATATACAATTTTTATACATACACAAATTTCATACGATTGAATATTGACACTTTAATTTTTTGTTAATACATATTTAGCTATTTTAGTTAGCGAAATTCTATGTACTCAATAAATTTCTAATACAAATAAATTAATTAAATTTTTATTTTTTTAGGTATTCCATTAACGGTACGATCTGGACGTCCTTCATCTCGTTCGAGTTTCCACTCAAGTGATTCATTAGGTTCCTATGGTAACCGTCGACCATCAAGTGCTTTACAATCGGGATCAAAAGGCATATTAGTCTCAACATCTCGTACAGGTATTTCTTTCTTTTTTTGTTATTCTATTTCTATTTCTATTATTTCATAATTTTATTTAAAAAAAAAAAAAAACAAAAAAAAAATAATTTATTTTTCTCAGTTACTTTTCTCTCTATTATTATAATTATTACTTTTTATATCTTTAAAAACACCTCTTATTCTTATTTATATATTTAACAAAAAAAAAAAAAAAAAAAAAAAAAAATTATTTCTTTTAGCAAAAGCATTATGAGCTATATTTAACTTTACTTAAATTTTTTTTAAAAATTATAAAATTATTTTAAAAAAAAAAAAAAAAAAAAAACAAAAAAATCCAAAATCAATTAATTGAAAAAATTTTTTTTTCTTTCTTAATCCTTTTTCCTTTTTTTTCATGAAAATCATGGAAATCGACTATAAAATGCTAATATAAAAATTAAAAACCAATTTTTTTTTTCTTTAATTTAAATTTTCATTTTTATTTTTGTTTTTTATTTTATAATTTGTTTTTTTTTTTGTTTTTCTTTTTGTTTTAAATTATTATATTCTGCAGGTGCGGCTAGATCAGCCGCTGTATTACTTGTATCATGTCATTTAACTGCATTAAGTAAAAAAAATCCAAAAACTGATTTACATAGGCAATTAGAAAATCAATTAAATGAACAGCGTAAGCTACTACATCTGGAATTATCTCCGACTAGACAAAATCGGAAAATTCGTTCTTTATTGAAAATAAATGGAATAGATAGAAACACTGATAATTCAGATTCTTTAGATAGTAATTTACATGTTGGAGCATTACCAACACCAGCTAGTGGAAATCCTGTATTCGCGGTATTAATTTATATTATATATACATACATATAATAATTATATATGTATATATATATTATATATATTCTTATATAATTTCATATTGTGGTGTATATGAAAAAAAAAAAAATTTAAATTTAAATTTTAATTTTTTTTTTTTTTTTTTTTTTTAATTAATTTTATTTTGAATATAGAATGTGTTTTCGTTTTTTTTTTTTTTTTTAAATTATATTTTACTTTTCCAGCCGAAAATGAAATTTTATTTAAAAAAAAAAAAACAATTTTGCTTATTTATTGTGTATAAACAATATACAATATATATATGTATGTATATATGTACATATATCGTATATTACACATATATAATACACATAAATTACTAAAAAAAAAAAAAAAAAAACAGAAAACAAAAATATGTACACATATACAAACTCAATTAATATAAATATCACTTTATATTATGTATTAGCCAAAATTAGATCACACTCTGTATAAAAACAAATGTTGTTGTATGAAAATAATGGGTAGATTAAAAAAAGGACTTAACTGAAATCGGTTGGATGTAAATGGATTGCTAAATATTTTAATTTAAAATAAATATAATATTTTTATCCTTTCTTTTTGAAAATTTCAAATGATTTGAGTGAGAAGACCATATTTAAAATTAAAAATTAAAACTATTAATTTTCAAAATGCAGAAATTATTAATATCCCAAATTTATAATAAATATCTAAATATAATAATTACAAAGTAATTGCATATTACAAAGTGATTGCATATAGCAAAATAATTATTTTTAAATATACAGGGTGTTTCTTCACAATCATTTTTTTATTAATGGTTTTATGTAGATGAGTAGATGAGATCTGAAAACAACAGTTATTTTATCGTTTAAAGTCCGAAAATCCTTAGTTTAAATGGTGGGAATAATTTAGAGACTTTTATTGTTTTGAAATTATTTAGATCTACAATTACTATACATCGATTCATTGTTATATGCATGATAACTCCGATTGTAGATACAAATAAAGAATAACTTATTAAAAAAGTATTATGTTACAATAATTTGTATGTTGTAATTCATAAATTACAAGCTTTTCAATTTAAAAAATGTGAATTTAAAAATAAATTATGTATAAATTTGTTGTTTTATGATAAAATCGAGTACATTGACATGTATTTATTTTGTTATATAGTCTAAAATTAAAGCTAAATAATGTGCCATTTTTCACTTTATAAACAAAACTAAAAACTGGGATCAAAATAATTAATTAAAAAAAAAAATAGCATGCCAAAGTGTGCGATTTTATTATTGTATTAAATAAAAGTCTTGGTTTACCTTCTTTAACTAAAGTTTATTTGATATGTTAGTATTTCGGAAGCAATTTATAACTCTTTCAACAGTGAGTGTGACTAATTTTTAAAGGTTATATCTAATCTTATAAAGTACAAATATTAATGGTATTGTAATAATAAATTTGCAGTCACAAATGCTAATTCTCTTTTATTTGTATCTAAAATGGTAGTTCTCGTAAGTATATCAGTGTTTGTAATTCGAAGATATTATAATTTGAGTTAAGTTAATTTTAAAGTAATAAAGATGTATTTAATTTATTAATTGAAAGTTGAATTTTCTTTAACTAATAATTTATTTTTTTATTTACATATATATATTATATATATTAGTAGTCGCAAGCACTGATGAAGGCACAATAACAATAAATTATTATTAAAAAAAAGTCCGACTTT
Organism: Argyra leucocephala; assembly: GCA_963942445.1. NCBI lineage: Eukaryota > Metazoa > Arthropoda > Insecta > Diptera > Dolichopodidae > Argyra > Argyra leucocephala. Next base: position 11,691,267 of record OZ012679.1, on the reverse strand, counting down.
TAATTAATAGATTAATAAAAATTTAGAAAAAATTAGCTCCACCGTTCAAAGTATTGGATCTTAACCTTAAATGTTGGAGCTAACGTTGCTTAAACTCACCTACTTATTTGTATAAAATTACAAAATAGCACCACTCTACGTATTGTAACAAATTTTAGTTTGGTTCAGACCTCTGAAATGTTTTAAATGGGTTTGTTAAAAGATGGAATCCTAGAAGTATCCAATTATATATACCGGAAATATTCGTCTTTAATAGCTACGTTCCTATACTCAGATAGATTTAATGCTTTAAAAAAATTATATTCATAAATTTCGGCTGGAATTGTTTTCTTGCAAATGGTAGTCTGTTATTAATTATTGTGTTTTAGATTGAAAATCTATATGTTATACAGACAGAACAATGAAAAAATAATAAAAAATAATAAAAAAAAAAAAAATTAAAGAATTTCTTTATGCATGATTTAATTAAATAATTAATTATTAATTATATCAATTCTATGTTTTAATATTATTTTCTTAAATAAATGTTTCAAAAACTTCAGAAAATTATTATTAAATGGTATAATTGTTAAAAAATAATAAAAATTACAATTCTATTGAAATTCTTAGGGAAAACTATTCTACTATTATTTTATACTTATATATATATATATATATACATATATATATATATGTACTTCAGTGAATAAATATGTATAAAGTATATAACAAAAAAAAACAAAAAATCGAATTAATTTTTCTTTACTGAAAACTTTTATGTTCTTATTTTCATCCAAAATTTCATTCTTATGATATTTTTTTTTTAATAATATTTAAATGTTTTAATTTTATTTTATAGAAAATAAAAAAACAACTTTTAAAATCTCGAAAATTTCTTTAATTTTCTTATTCGAGAATAAATACTTTAAAAGTTATTTATTTTTGTACTAAAATTTTATGTACTAAAAATTATTTATTGTAAATCTGTCTTTTCAATTTAAATATCATAAAAAGTTCATTAAAAATCATAAAGGACTAAGGACTTTATAAAAATCTGTAATTCAGATTTTTAATTTAAATTAAGATTAGTTAAAAACTAAGAATTTGAATTTAATAGGGTTTTAAGCAACGTCAATTTCGATTTAATTTATCGCTCATCTTAAATTGGAGTTTAATCGCGCTTACAAGTTGTGAACAGGAAAACTGCAATTCAAATTTAATGTGATTTTATAAATAATTTTGTAATAAAAAAATTATCAATTATTTTGTTTAAGTTTGAATTTACAAAATTTTAAGCTTAAGTTTTTGAGTTAAAAAATGTTGAGCTTTGAAATGCTCAATTGGGTTTTTCCACAAAATTAAAACTGTGTAAGTCAAAAATTTTTAATTCGAATTTCGTAATCTAGAATTTTGAGATACAGAATGTTGATACACAGCATTTTGTTAAAAAGTACACAACCCAAATTTAATACAAATTCCTATTTCATTATTCTTTGGGTTTTACCAATTTTTAATACATAAAAAGGATTAATATCTAATTTCATTGATTCATTTTGTTTTAGATTCCTAATTTTATTTGAATCAATCTTATTCAACTTGACATCGGAAATGTATAAAAAATCAACATATGCGAGAAATATTGAAAATTGCTTCGATGCATGAATCAATCTTCAATGATTAAAGAAAAATTGCTTTCCAAAAATTGTTCATATTTATTTTGCATTAATAAGAAAATAAAAAATATATGATCATATTTCAAATGTCAAAAAACATATGATTTGACAATAAATTATTTCAGATACATTGTGTAGAAAGTCAATAGAATTGTAAACAAAACACTTTTGCATTTTCGATACAATGTGGTTGCAACTAAAAAATTTAATATTTATGTTATTTTTATATTGTATCAGGTTGCAATATATTTTACGACATTTCCGCTGTCACGGTCATGTACTTCAATTCAATTAGTAAATAGGAATTTGTTGTTTTGTCAATAAATATAAATTTGAACTGATGTGAGTTGCACAACATTACGCTTAATACAATTGGTCAAACTTAAGACACTTAACTTGTAAGCATCTACTTTTGCTCAAGGTATTAGTGTCACCATATTATTATTTCAATAGTGAACTCAAGGCACCATTATAAGTCATTATTTAAGTTGAGCGATGACTTCGAATTTACAAATTTAGTCCTTTAATTTATAATAATCCTGAATTATTGCTCTAAATAGAAATTTATAAACTGATATTTTGGGTATAATGACTCAATATTAGAGTTGAGCGATAACTTAATTTTACAAATGAGTCTTCTCATTTATAACACAGAATTGTTGATATGGAATTTAAAAATTTAAATTTATAAACTAATATTTGGGTATAGCAAATTTATAAAGTTAAGGTTTATTGTCAATAAAACAGTATTACTATTAGATTAAGGACATTTTGTTTGTTTAGTGCAATATCAAAAATGAATTTAACTGGGTATTTTTATATTTAAATATTAGGTATTATATTAGTTTTCAGTTGTTTTTTGCTTTTAATTTGTATCTGAGAAGGCAAGGGGCAATAAGTACACATAACATTAACTCCACATGGCAATTTAAGGTCTACTACGTGATATTGATGTTTTTCAAAATCTCGGATACAACATCTCCGTCAGAAGAGCCATTTTTTTATGCTCTTGACAGTAACTTAGGTAGAATAAGCTTGTAGTATTGTACTTAATTGAGCACGAAAAGGTAATTCTACCTAATTTACTGTCAAGAGCATAAAAAAATGACTATTCTGACGTAGATGTTGTATCCGAGATTTCACCTTTTCGTGCACAATTAAGTACAATACTATAAGCTTAATTTACAATATCATAAAGTGGGAAATAATTACACTTTATATTGAGTAATCACTTCCAAACCCAAAATTAATAAATGCGAAAAATTTCTACTTAAAAAATTCATATTCGAAAAAAACTATTTGGTTTGCGTCTCCGCTGTTGGATGCAAAAAAGGAAATATTTTTTGATGAAAAATACCTACAGCGGCTACACAAACCAAATATTTTTTGCAAAACTCTGGAAAAGGATATATTGTTTTTTCTGAAAAATAATAATTAAAAAATAAGATTAAAAAGAACTAAGATTTCGTCACTATCCCAAAATTTGCACTAAAATTATTTTGGCTTTATTTCAATATGTTTTACTTAAGCCTTCTGTAAAATGGACCATTTCAAAATGGACATTATAACACCCTACCTTCCCATTGATTTATTTGTTCGTGCGGTCATAATTTATCGTTTTGTAATATAGGGAAAAATCTATAAATTTGTTGATGGGAATTTATTCCACTTTTTCTATGTTCAATGGAAAATAAGTCCATCAAAATTAAAGGTGGTTTTAATTCCCACTGTAATGAGAATTAAATCCACTTCAATTTTATGGATTTATTTCCCACTGATGTGCAATAAATTCCTATTTGAAGTTAATGTTATGTAGGCTTATTGTTCCCTTGCCTCTCAGAAGTTTATGTCTGTCTATTCGAGTAACAAGAACGTAAATCGTTTTATAAAAATTAGGATAATTTAATAAATTGTTTTTTGTTTTTTTTTTTAAAAAATGCAATTAAGATAAGTAATTAAAATCAATATTTAAAAATTTATTTATTATATTTAAAAATTAATTAAAAAATAATTTAAATTATATTTATTATTTTTTATTTATACTTGTTAAAATCAAACAATTTGCTTATTGTATTGCGAACACAATTTGCTTATTTTTTAAATTCAAAAAATTATTCAAAATTAAGATATTTTTATGCAAAAGAATGATATTGAATAATTAGAACAGTTTTCTTTGCCAATACTTAAAAGCTGTACTGTACCGTATTTTAAGTCAAGTACATTTAAATATTTTTAATATTTGAGTATTTAACATAATTATTTTTTTTTTTTAAATTTTTATATTGATTTAATATTATTTATATAGTTGCTCTACAGACTTATCTGTAGGCTTGCTGATAAAATAAATATATTTAAATTGATTAAGCTCAAAATAATAGGAAAATGATATTACTTATATAACAGGTTTTGGAAACATTTTGTATTAAGTAAATTGTTAAGTCTATAATGGACATTAATTACTTGTTTTTTGGTAATTTAAATAATAATAATTTATTAACTAATTTTGTAAATAAAATTAGTTTTCTATTTAGATTATATATTATTAAAATTTATTTCTAGTAATTTTATAGTAATTTTATAGGTGTATACATTACATTAGTATAGGTTAACTAATCATAATATCCAAATAAAACATTCATACAGCAAAGTTGGTATAAATTCAAACCATTGAAGAGTTATCACTATTATCTATAATATAACCTCTATTATTTAACCTCTATAATAGTATTACTAATTTATTTAACTTATATCTAAGTATACCAAATAAAAGTAACTATTTTAATTAACTAATTAAAAACTAAATTAGATATAAATAATCAATTTAAAAAGAAAAATAAAACTTTTCCCATAATTTATAATTAATTTTTAATTAATTATTTTAAATAATTTATTTTTCAAAAATTATTTGTAGAAAAAAAAAAAAACAAATGTTCATAAAAAATTTTGCTTAACAAAATATTACATTTAAAATTTCCTATCATTATACTCATCATTTCCTTTTCATATATCTATTTTCTTTGTATAATTAAAATTAATTCAATTTGATCTAAATATTAAAACAAATTTTTCTTTTTTTTTTTTTTTTTTTTTTTTTAATTATGAAATTTTTTATAAATGTTAATTGTATAATTTTGCAAAATTTAATTAATATTATGTATTTGCAATAAAATATTTTTTTGCATATTTAATTAATTAATTATATTTACACACTAATACATGCAAATTACACCAAATTAAATTTATATATATATATATATTATAATATACTCTTTTAATAATATATATTATAATTATACTCACATCAAATTTACACATTGAAAAATTATGTATATTGAAAATAGAACACTGAAAAACAAACTTAAAACTCTTTTTATACAATTTTTTATATCACATTCTCTTTTTTTGTTTTCTTTTATTATTAATTATCTTAAAGGTTTAATTTTTTAATAAAACTAAAAACACAAAATAAATAAAATTTCCAAATAGTGGACTAGTTATTTAGAATATTAATTTTAAAGTTTGAAAAATAAATAAATAAAAAAAATTCAATGATTATTTTTGATCACAAGATATGAGATATATACTATCATGAGAATGTTCTGGACTTATAGTCGGATATAGATAAAAAAAAAAAATGGTAGGGAACTGTTTAGAAAAAAGTTTAATAATTTAATGAGTATATTGACATGGACAGACAAAACATACAAAACATTTACGATTTCTTAGTACATATAGTTGTCGGAATTTCAATGGCGTTGTTGTTGTATATGAAAATATCATGTACATAATATCAAAGAACATATAATAAGAAGAAGTCGTCACCCTAATACTTGAGTGTTGTATACACATATTCGTCATTTTTGGAAAATGTTTAAAGTTAAAATACGTAATGTCAATAATATCAATATTTTTAGGGGACATTGTGTAAACGAACACTTTTCGTTACATTATGTCTTTTAAAATATAAATGTCCTTAAATTTTATGCTGTTATGTAAATTACTACAATTGTTAAAGTTAGAAGGAAATAATTCTGAATGTTGTAAACATTTTGTTTTATTTATTTCAATAGTGTTATTTTTTTTTTTATATAGTTATAGGATGCTTATCCCATAGATTTTTTTTACACAGAAATATGGGATTTAAATAGTGTTATAACTCCCTAATAAGACTTGTATTAACCATATTTTTTCTATTTAGTCTATTGTAAAGCTATCTTTAGAAAAATTTATTTTTGAGGTAAATTTACATTCGAAATTGAAATCATCGTTTAACTCTTTTTGTTTGTAGTTTAAGCTGATATCAACATTTTTTTTATATACTTTGCCATGTAGTAAAAATTTTATTCGAATTTAAATCACACTATTTCTTCCATATTATGCCAAGCTGTTTTTAAAATCTTTCAATACAAATCACTTTTAAAGTGACATCTCCTGTTGTAGAAATAGTACTTCAATACAACACAATGTTCAATTTTCACAATATTTCAATTTTTTAAACAAATTTTTATTTTTAAGCCAATTTTCTAATACTGACATTAGGCATTTCGTTCTATGCCCCACGGATGGAGTTACAGGATAATGATGATGACATTAGACATAAAATACCTTTGTAACAGTAATTTTTTCCATTTTAATAAAATTTAAATAACAATTAATTACAAATCGGTTAGAAGCGCCTAATCGGCCTAATTGGTTAGAAGCGAAGAAAAATTAAATCCAATGATATACAGCAAAAAAGAGGTTAAGTCCGGTGGAAAATAAGTTCGTTTAATTTAAAAACATTGGATATTGAATAAGTAGAGAATGTAGAATGACAAAAGTAAACTGTTCACCTACTTTGTGAAAATTCAATGACCCAGAAAAAATTCCATATGCTTCTAAGAGGATTAATACGAAGTATAACCTTTTAAGGCCCATTTTAAGTGATTGTGTGATGTAAAGAAATACTTTTGTACTCCGTCAAAATTGATGCATTTATTCAAAACCATTGTCTACATTGAAAAGCATTGACCCATAGCTTTTGTTTATGTAGATTATGTAGATATATTGTGATACATAGATTATGTAAAGTTGTATAGAACCAATTGAAGAAAATTTATCTTTGCTTGGGTCTGAAAGAGATAAGAGTTCTATGCTTCTTATATAATGTATAAACAAGACCTTTGATTTACATTTAATTAAATTTAAGCTTAACATTAAAAGGTTTTTACTAAAGTTTAAATTAAAGCTAAAATTAATTAACGACTAAGAATTAATTTTGATTTCTGAAATGCTGGACACTTAAAATTTTGTTCCAAATTATATTTTTGTTAATCCGTTGACGTTTAATGAAAATTGATTTATATATATATATATATATATTATTGTAATTTAATTTAATTTAACTAAATTTATTACTAAAATTATTACAATGAAAATTGTGTAAATCCTGTACTTTATGTATTTTTTGAAATATTTTCATACTGTAAGTATCAATAGACTGGACATCGATAAATATGCTACACCCTAATTTATAAAACAATTTAATAAAATTAACCATATTATTAAAATAATCCTCCATTATAGCTTCCTAGGCGACTTAATCGACTATATGAAATCCTTCTACTATTTTTAATCCGAATGCCATATTATTAAATAGTGATCAGAATTCTGAAATTTCAAAAATTAAGTCCGCTATTAGGAAATTTAAAAACAAAACAAAAAAAAAAAACTATACAAAACAAAAACAACATCAAATAATCTCCTTGTTAATGTAAATGTTTATTTTATTTGTTAAAACAAAAATATAAAAAATTAAAAAAAAAAAAAATTTAATTAAAAAATTTTGAAATGAAAAAAATGAAAAAAAAAAAATTGAAGCTTTGCACACTATACTGTCCATGTTGCTTTTGTTAAATAATATTAATAATAATAATAAATATATATAATATATAAAATATATATATATATATATATATTTTTGTTTAATTTAATTTGCAAATTATGAAATTGTTTTTTATTAATTTTTATTTATTTCTAAAATTATTTACAATTTTTTATAACATTTTTAATATATTTTTTTTTATTTTTCCATTTTTTTTTTTTTTTTTTGTTTAATATTATTTTGTTTTAAGGTTCCCGAAGAGCAAGTTTAACATCAATACATAGTGTACCATCGATTCGAAGTTATAGTGCTATGAGATTTGAAAAAGAATTACAACAAAAAGAGATAAGACAAGAAATGAAAGTACGTTTGGGACAACTTCATCAGGAGCATAAATCAAAAGATAGTCTTCATCCACCATCTGAAGGTTTTTAGTTTATAATAAATTTATATATTATATAGAAATGATGAGGATTATAATTTGTTGTATATATGTCATATATGTAGTATTATAATTAAAAAAAAATTAAAAACAATTTTTTTTTTGTAATATAATTTATATATTTTTTTTTAAATTTATATTTTAAGTTTTTAATGTACAGAGAGAGAGTGTATTCGATAATTATTGTGTCAATACTGTGTAGGAGTTATGTTGGAGAGATCAAAGAAAAAAATTTGAATAGCAAAGAGAGAATTTAATTTCATTGGCTCGTATTTCAGTATACGAGAAATTATGTAAAATATTTATTAATCTATTTATTTTGAATTAAAAATAACTGTAATATCAATTGTAGATACATAATATACTTTTTAAAAATTTAACGATTCGAATTATTTAAATTATATAATATGAAGAGGAAACGTTTATATAAATGTTTCATAATTTTTTTTTGTACAAAAATTCAACAATTTAAACTCTATAAATAGTGTAGTACTTTACCCTATTATACCATTAATTTGGCTGTCCTATAAATGGTCTAGTAGCAGTTTTTATTTAGTAACAAAAAATATATGAATAATGATATTTATGTTTTAAATTATTTGTTATTCAATTTTTTTGTTTTTCTTTCCAATCTTCCAATCAGGATTGAACTGATTTTTAACTTTGATTTCATATTTTACCATTTGTAACGATTTGATTATTGACTAGTTTATGCTTGATAGATTTATTATATATTTTTTTCATGATATTTTTCATTTTTAAACTATTTGTTGTAATAAAATTAAATATTCTGTAATTAATATCAGGTTTTATCTCTTTGGAAGAATTGTACAATTTTCCAAATAATTTTTTTTTCTCTTTTTCTGCTTTATTATGTTGTCGATGATGTTCTCCTGATATCATTTATTTTCGCTATTTTTAATATTTCTTTTTTGTACAATAATTCAACAATTAATAGTCTAGTCGATTTCGAAATCGGAATAAAATATTTTCCCTAGAGCCTACAGAATATTTTATAAAATATATATTCAATTCCTTTTTCCTAGAAGTTATTCGTTTTAGCTTGATTTGCTTAAACTTTGACCTCAAACTCATTTTTATGCATTTCTCCCAGAGCTTCGAATAAACCAATGAAATAAATTTTTAGTTAATTCATTTATTATGTATTTTTTCATTATTTTTATTTTGTTAGTAAAACTGGTTCATTTCACTTCAACTATCCTCTTTTATTATCTATACACAATTAAATTCAAAATTTTTAATGTAAAATTTTGATGTGAATGAGAAAAACAGTTAATCTCTCTTAAATGCTAATTTCTCTTCAATATTGTGTTTGTTTTGTGAATGTGTTACTATTATCTACCTAAGTACCTACTGTTATATAATACATAGTATTCTTCAATTTCTTGCAGTATTTACATTCCAATTATCGGATATACTATATAATACTAATACACCAATTATTTAATTAATAAATATATTACAAAATACAAAATAGATATCTGTTAAACAAACAAAAAAAAAAAAAAACAAAAACAAGAATAACAAGAAAGTAAAATAATCAGAATATTTAATTGATGCCAAACAATTAAAAATCAAAAACAAAAAAAAATAGAATATAACAAAAACAAACATAAAATAAAAATTTGTAAATTCAAAAAAAAATAATTAATAATAATTAATAAAATAATAAACATGTAATAGCAATATACATTCAATAAAAATAATAAATAAATAAAGAGTAAAATGTAGTACAAGACTCAAAAAAACAACAAATTAAAATTATTAATTTAAATATTTAAATTAATTTGAATTTTTTTTTTTATTATTATATTTACCATCTTTGTAAATTTTTAAAATGGCGAAAAAAAAAATATTACAATTATTAATGAATATGCAATTGTTTATTTTGGATATAAAATGAATGAGAAAAGACAGTAGAAATTGATTGATTTAATATATTTGAATAATATTTTTTTTATTACTTCTCATGGATAGGGCTTCCTTCTTCCTTCCACTAAGTTTTTTCATTTTATATAATTAATAATAATTGTACGTGTTAGTTAAACAGTATAAATATATATTGTTTTGCTTTAGGTACACTGTCAAATTCCAATGTAATTTGTATTCTGTCAAAATGTTAATGTATATCACAGAGAATTGATATTCTCTTTTGATTATTTACTAACCTACAGTAAATCGACATGCAAGTTACTTGCCAGAATAACCAGAACTGACGTCCTACTATAATAAATATAACAATAATTAATGAAAAAAAAATAAAAATGTTAATGTATATCACAGAGAATTGATATTCTCTTTTGATTATCTACTAGCGTACAGTGAATCGACATGCAAGTTACTTGCTGCAAGTAGTGTACTCATATAGATTGTTAAAAAAATATTATTTTACTGTCTGTGATGCAGATGCGTTTATTTGCATGATAATTTGCAACAAACTTCAAGTTTTGAAATATTAAATTTTAAATTATATTTTTAAATAAATTTTAAATTGTTTATTAAATTAATTGTTAAATATAAATATTAAAAATGTTAAGTTATATTTTAATTTTATAATTAATTATTTTTTTTAAATTTTAAAATTCATTTTAATAAAAAATTGATTTTTTTTAAAGAAATTAAAAATAGCAACTATAAACAAAAAAAATTAATTAAAAATATTATTTTTTTATATATATTTATTGTTAGTTTTAATTTATACTTGTTTTATACGAAATGTTAAATTATTTGTAAAATTATGCTAGTAGAACTTATTTGAAAGCATTTTCATCAAGTAATTTGCATGTCGAGGTACTACGTGTGTTTAAAAAAAACAATGAAATAAAATATGTAAAAACCAAAAACAGGAAAAAGGTCATAATTTTAATTAACTTTTTGTTTGTTTTTTTTTTTTTTTTTTTTTTGTAAATACAGAATCGAATTAATCAATGTTTTAAAAATTATCGATTTGATTCAGTTTCGAACAAATTCATTATCAGATTTTGTTTATAACTTGGTTAGTTGCAATATGATATAAAATTTACTTAACTAAAATATTTTTGATTGAAAATAAATAGGCCTAGCTATTTCATGATTAAAATATTACCCTATATACATTTTAATTGATTACATTTGAATCATAAAATATTTTTAAACACTTTCAATCCTGATGCAATTAATCAAACGATTTGATTTATTGCATTTGATTCAGATGAAATTGATTCAGATGCAATAAAATAAACAATTTACGTATTTTCTTACTGCATGGTACAAAATATCATGCAAGCTTGACTATAACTTATCTTTCTTATAGCAAACGTGGATAGTAAAAGAGTTAAGTTTTTGAGAATAATGATTTATAAAAAACAAAAATAATTCGAATTTATGTAGAATAAATAAATTTTGAGATAATAATAATAATAATAATAAAAATAAAAAAACACACACAACATTGTCCAGTAATAACTACTTTTTACAATCCTTCAGACAACTCCAGACCTATTAATATAAACCAAATGGTTATATTATAATTGTTAAAATTTCTGACAATATATAATGTTGTTGGATTAGTTACAAAATAATCAATATTGAATGTTATATTAGCCTTATATAATTGTTATGTTGGTCATTATAATTAATTAATTATTATAATATAAGCCTTACAAAATCATTATAATCAATTAATTGTTTTATTAGTCTTATAAAACTTTTATATTGGGAATTATAATGAATTAATTGTTATATAGGCCTAATAAAACTGTTATAATAAAAATAATTATTTAATCAGTCTTACAGACATATTATTATTTTGGGAATTATATTCAATAAATTATTATATTAGTTTAATATAACTGTTATATTATTAAGTCTTATATAACTTCTACAAATGCCTTTACACCCAATAAATTTGTATAGTAAATTAATATAACAGATATATTAAACGTTTTGATCAATTGATTGTTATATAAGTCTTATATAGTTTCTATATTATATTAACAATCAATAAATTTTTATAGTAAATTAATATAACTGGTATATTATATATTTTAATTAATTTATTTTTAAATAAGTCTTATATAAATTTTATATTGATTATTATAATCAATTAATTTTTATAATAGTTTGACAGAAATGTTATATTGAGCATTATAATCAATTAATTGTTATAATAATTTTACAGAAATGTTATATTGGGCATTATAATCAATTAATTGTCGTATAGGCTAATAAAACGTTTGTAATAGCGATTATAATCAATAATAAATTGTTATATTATTTTTATATAACTATTATATATTGGATATTATAATCATATAATTGTTATATTAGCTTTTCATAACTTTCATATTGGGCATTATAATCAGTAAATTGTTATATAAGTATAATATAATGATTATATTAGATTATAGAAAATAATTAATTTATTGAACTTACTTAACTGTTATATTGGCCATAATAGCATACAAAACATTACCTTTCATATGAGCTAATTTTATAATTAATTTGTTTTTTTTACCGAACATTTCCTCTAAATATGAAAAGTAATTAAGTCCACCTTTTAAGTCTACATTCTTTTAAAAAATAATATAAATTTAAAAATAATAAAAATATATATTTTATTATTATAAAATTAAGTTAAAATTTCGTTTTTTTTTTTTTGCAAAAATATATGAGTCGAAAATATTTTCATATGCCAATTAAATAACAATGAATTCAAATATTTGAAAAAAAAAAAATAAATCGAATTAAAAATAAAATAAAAACGAAAAATATAACAAAAATAATTTTTAAGTAATAAAATAATAAAAAAAATATGTAAAGTTAACGACTAAAACACAAAAAACCAATAAAGTAAAAAAAAAATAACCAGAACTGACGTACTACTATAATAAATATAACAATAGTTAATAAAAAAAAATAAAACATAAAATGGCGAAATATTTTACCAAAAATATATGTACCTATTATTTAATCGGCTTTGAAAAAAAATTTCGTTGAATTGATAAAGATTGAAGTTAAATCATAATTATTTTAAATTAAACTAAAAGTATGATAAAAAAATAAAAGATTTTGATTTATGAATACATATGCACATTTGATTTCGTTAATATTATTTTAATTAATTACAAAAATTAATTGAATATGTGCAGCTTGCTCATTCTATTTATATTATAGTCTGTAATATCACAATAGTGCTATACTTTTCTAATGAAGCATTTATATGAAGGCAATATAATAATTATAGCTAATAATCACGTGCTCTTGTCCTGTCAATAATTGTATTTAAAAAAAAAATTGTTTTTAGATTAACCTTGTTTACTTGCGAAAGAAATAATTGAAATCTGGAATTAATTTTAGGTCATAGAATATTGTGACAGTCCTATAATTTTACATCACTTTACATTTTATTAATTTTTAGTACACTTTAAGAAAATTGTTAAATAAGCGACTTTAACTTTGATTTTGTTACCTTTGAGTCGACTTAGTTTCAAATCGAATTTTAGATTATTTCTTACTACTATATTAAATATTTATATATATACATTATATATTACATATATATATTACATAATATATATTTTCACGAATTATTTTTTCAAAGAGAAAATTTTGTATTTGATATTGTATCAAGACTTGAAATTGATCGAAAATAATATTATTTTATATCACTGAATAGTTTTGAATGGAGCAAAAAGAAAAAAAGAGAGAGAGCGATTGGAAGAGAGATAATTGCTTCTATAAAACTTCCTTTAAAATTTGTATAATCAAAGAACATATTATAAAAAAAAGTCGCATCCCTTACAAATTTTTAAAATATTATTTTTATATAGCGGGTCGCCACATTACAACCCGCTCTCTCATTTTATCTTCAAAACGATTTACTCTTTAAAACAATAATTTTGCTCCTTAAATTTAATACAAATTTTAAATCTATTACGAATATGATATGAATATACATAGCTACATACCTAAATAATAATTTAATATCAGAATATGCATGTAGGTACTATTTTATGGATTGAAATAAGTATGTTGTTAAACATACAATAATAGAGTCAATGATAGAATCACAGAATCTAGAAAAATTCTTAAAATAAAAGTAATAAAAGAATAAAATATATTTGTTATGCGTTACAAATCGTAAGCTGTCTACGGACCACCGACAACGGACCTACTTTATTGAAAATCATAAAAAATTGAAAAATATCCAGATGATAGGTACTTCTTGCTATTATATGTTCTTTGGAATAATTTAATTGAAGGAGTGTTGCATCTGTTCAACATTAATGCAACTAATCAATAAGCATTCTATAGAATTCAGAATTCCCAATTGAGAAATTGAAAATCTAGAAATCAAAGTCCAGAAAAGAAATGCAGGAAAAATTCAGAAACCAAAGTCCAGGAATTGCCAGTTAATTGCGTAGTGTAGAAAAACTATTAAAATTTTTTATTTAATTTTTAAAGTCAGGACTACTCATTTATTGAATTCCTATTCTTATTAATTATTTATAAAAATTTTCAAACATAATTTTACCCCTTTAGACGTAAATGTGGGGACAGATGATTGCACAGACAGAAGTTGATGAAATTTATTGTAGTTTAACCTTCAACAATATAGATAAAAAATCAGTGGAGCCAAAGTACACCAAAAATATTTAAAAAGCCCAAATTTATTTTTAAAGATTCTGGAGAAAAGAAATATCTACGTTTTTATATCCGGACAAATGGCTGCACACAAGAAAAAATTAAAGTAAGAAAAACCGATATTAATTTTTTTGTATCCAAATATATGTGCTTTTTCCAAAAAAAAAATATTAAGGTACACATTGTGAAAGAGATCAGTGGTTGTTATTCCCCAATAACCAGTTTTTGCCTACGATATAATTTGAGTAATAATATTTGAATTATATAGGATGTTTAGGGATAATATTAGCTGATTTATATCAGGATAATAAGGATATTTTTTTTTGTTTCAAAATTTCGAATAGATTAATAATTTTTTCTTTATCGTGAATTTTGGATTACTACCCTAACAAAATTGGACAACAATTGTAGTATTTGACTATTGAAACAACTGCTGGTTTTGTACTTTGATTGATTTTCTAACTTATGTTTATATTTAATCTGTAAATTGAAAAAAAGTACGGTACAAATATCTGAACAACTTGACAACCGATTTTCATTATTATTCTTTTAAATGATAGATATTTGAAAGGAGACGTAGCGAAATCAAATATTTATTAATTTTCAAATAGAAATTTCAACAATTTAAAATTTAACTCCATGTGTATAAGTAATTTTAACATACAAAAAATTTAAATTTTTTTGAATTAAATTAATACATATTAATACATATTATTACGGTTGTTGTCATAGATAAATCAATAGAAAAAAATAAAGTTTAGTACCTAAACCAAGAATAAATATAAATGATGGAAAACAATTCATAATGAATTTTTATTAAACTTATTCCAATTTCGAGAAGCGGGCGAATACTAATATTTTATTCTATTTATTAAACCCTGGTATGTTTAGCTGATTCTGATGCAGGATTCTTCGACTTTTTATTATTTCGGTATTCTTAAACAAATTCTTTAATTAGACTTCTTTTCTATTTGTTAATACGTTCCGATTAAATTCGTAATGATTTATGATTTATTTTGATATTTTAGTTGTGAAAAATATCTTAATATACAAATAAATTTTGAATTTTGGTAATTTTAAACGTAATTCGAATTTTGAACGTTCCCTCGATCCAAATTTTACGATCATTTAATTTCTTTTGTAATTGAACTGTTTCCATAATATTTTTATAATAATTTCGGAATTCGGAATATTTCCTAAAACCTATTGTATATATATAAATTCAATTTAGGTTTATTAACCACCGTATTAAACATCAGTAACACTGAAGTGTGTCATAAAACTTATATTAGAACACAAAATGTGTGTTATGACAATTTAAAAATTAATATTTTATAAATAAAAAAGAAATAATAAATATAAAAAAAAAATAATTTTGTTTCATTAGATTAAATTTATTCTGGAACCATGAACCTTGTTAGGTTTTTTCAGACCAAAAAAAAAATTATTTTTTTTTGAATATTAAAGTAATAATGAAAATATTCGATTTTAAATGTATTTTTTTTTTTAAATTTAAATTTAAATTAGATCTTGAAAAACGTATATTGCATAACAATTATGTATATATAGAATTGATTATACATATTATATTAGAAAAAGTATGATCTATGCTAGAAACAATATTTTTTAATATACATTATTGTATATACTATATATTATAATAACGAAAAATTCAAAATAATGAAATGTATTAGAATAATATAATATAAATTATTATTAATTAAAAGAGCATAGGAAATAACTAGTAAAAGTTGAATATTAAAAATGTAAAAAAAAACATGTGTTTGTAATTTTTGTATGTAATTTAAAAATTCGAAAAAATGAAATAAAAAACAAAAAAAAAAAACAAAACAAGAACAAAATATAAATAAATAAAATTTAAATTTGTATAATCGGTTGATGTTGAATGTGATAATAGTGTTTGACGCTGCTCATAATAAAAAAAAAAGAAAAACAAAAAAAGGAAATTAATTTAGATTTAAAATAAAAGAAAAACAATATTTTTTTTTGTGTATAAATTTTGAATAATATTGATTATATTATATAATTATACTATTATATTAATTGATATGAAATCGAAAAAAAAAACAAAAAATTAATTATTTTAATTAAAACAATTTATATAGAATTGTTTTTAAGAACAAGGAATTGTTTCTAAGATACATTTGAATATTCTTATAGAATCCTATAGTTTAAATTTATTTGATTTATATTGTACAGGGTGGTTCGTTTCAGGTGTAAAACTTTTCAATGCATGATTTATGTAGTATTTTAGAGAAAAACTTGTTCAAGGTGGGATCTATTTTTAAATTTGACTTGGGTGGTTAAAGAAAATTGGATTGGAAAAATAATGTACTTTGTTAGACAGTTTTGGATTGAAGAAAACCATCAAAAGAGCCATCATTTATCATTCCATTTTTCGGGGGAGAACGAAGTGAAGAATTATGTCGATTTTAGCGCATTAAAAACTCCTATCCTTTTTCCAAAATTAAGATTAGTCTAAAATTTAGACTAAACATTAATATACAATTTTCACTCTATTACATCAGATATATTTAATCAAACAAAATCACATTACAAATTATTAAGATATAAAAAATATTAGTCAAAACCTGTTCGAACTGTTTCTTGTCAGTTTAAGTTTTCTAACAAAGTTTTGACTATCAGTTAAACGTAAAATTTCAGTATTAACATGTTGAGAAAGATGAATTTAAATGGGCAATTTTTTTTTTATTTCATAAATGTCAGCTCAATTAGTCAATGCAGCTGATTGTATTGCAGTTCGAACTCTTTTTTTTTTAACAAACATGTTCTTTCCATCTGAGCCTTGCATCAAGTGTCATATCAAGATATTTTGCAGAATTTTGATATGATATAAAAACATTGTTTATTGTGACTGGAATGGGCGACTCTGCAAAGGTGCATCTTTTTTTGCACCTATTGCACTTCTTCGAAAATGTAGTGTATATTTATTTATTTATTTATTCAGTGGATCTGCAGATAAATATATAGTGTATATTTATTAGTCATTATTTTTCCAATCCGTTTTGTTTTAACGCATTGTAACCAGTCAAATTAAAAAATAGACCCTCCCTCTATCTAGAACAATGTATTTGCTGAAACAATTCAATGAATCACAACTTAAAAGCCTTTACACTTAAAACGAACCACTCTGTATATTATAAATAATATAACTTAATATTTTATTCCAACAAATAATTTAAAATTAATTAAATTGAAATTGAAACAAATTTTTTTTATTAAAATAAAAAAAAACAAACATGAATTCGAAAAAGAAAAAAAATTAAAGCTTTTTAAAATTTATAATTATTAATGCATTTATTTTATATTAATAAATAAATAAAAAATTTAACTAAATTTGGATTTTGCTTAGTGTGTTAAAAAAAAACAACATAACTCTTAGTTTTTAGAAAAATTAAAAATTTAATTAAAAAAGAAAACTTGTCATTAGGTTGTTCACCATTTTGTTTTTGTTATTATAAAAACTTTTCTCTTAGAATTTATATTTAGTGATATTTAATTATATAATAGAAATAATAGAAATAATTGAAATTTATATTTATTGGAAATTATTCCTACAAAATATTATATTAATTTTGATATTACTAATTTATATTTATTATGGTGTTTTTTTTTTTTAATTTGAAGTTTCGATGATAAACGAGATAGGTGAGTGCAATGATGAGCAGAGTCATGACAAAAGGAAAGCATTAATCTTTGCTTCAACAATGTATGATTATAATATTGAATCTGTAAATTGAAAAAAGTACTGTACAAATATCTGAACGATTTTACAATCGATTTTCATTATTATTCTTTTAAATGATAGATATTTGTATAAAGGAGACGTAGCGAAATTAAATATTTTTGAATATTTTTTTTTTAATTGTCTATTAGAAATATCAATTTAAAATTGCACTCTTAAATCTTAATTTATAAAATTGGTGCAACATATACCCATTGCCAGAATTAAATTTAAGTGAGACGTAGCGAAATTAAATATTTTTTTTCAATAAGAAAATTCAATTTAAAATTTCACACTTTTCAAAATTTTAATTTATAAAATTGGTGCAACATATACCCATTGCCAGAATTAAATTTAAATGAGACGTAGCGAAATTAAATATTTTCTATAAGAAAGCTCAATTTCAAATTTCATGCTTAACATACCCATCGTCAGATTTAAATTTAAATTTAATTTTTTTTTTATTTTTAAATAAATTATATTCGGTTGTTGTCTAAGATAAATCAATAAATAAATGTGTAAGATAAATCAATATTCTAAGATAAAACCATTGCCAGAATTAAATTTAAATGAGACGTAGCGAATTCAAAAATAGTTTTTTTAATAAGAAAATTCAATTTAAAACTTCACCCTAAAATCTTAATTTATCAAATTGACGCAACATTTACCCATTGCCAGAATTAAATTTAAATGAGACGTAGCGAAATTAAATATTTTCTATAAATAAGAAAGTTCAATTTCAAATTTCATACTTAACATACCCATCGTCAGATTTAAATTTAAATTTAATTTTTTTTTTTATTTTTAAATAAATTATATTCGGTTTTTGTCTAAGATAAATCAATAAATAAATGTTTAAGATAAATCAATATATTCGGTTGTTGTCTAAGATAAATCAATAAAAAAAATAAAACATAGTACCAAGGATAACTTTAAATGACGGAAAACAATTTATAATGGAATTGTAAGCATTGTCTGTGTATATTGTTAAAAAAAAACGTCGATTTTTAACTTACATGTTGTAGTACAGGACAACAGACACTTTATTCACTATATAATATGTTTTTGATATTTCTATCATTCAGATTCAACAACGAGAAGATCATAAATTATATAAATTAAAACTGAAATTTACTAAATTTTGAAACTGAAAAAGTATCCAATGTGGCTGGTACCATTTTAATGCATACAAAAAATTAATTTCAAATTTTGGTTTTTTACTTTAATTTGGTTATAAAAAAGCGAATAATATTAATATTATTAAGGCATCTGATATTTGTGTGTGCTTATAATTATTATAATTTAAATTGTCGTTAATCAATGTTCACCAAATTACGTTTAACAAACATTTTTAATCCATTATAATATCTGCAGTAATGTGGCAATATATGGTAAAACATACTAAGACATAATTACTATATTTTTTTAACTTGTGTCGACAGTATATAATACATAGTTAGTATTTCATATTTAGTTCATAATAGCAGTAGTTCATAATTTTTTTCTTTACTCCCTCATCTTGGGAGTATAGTGCTTCCACTTGACACTTCCATCATACTTGATTGGTATAGCTGTTGATTTAATTGTCCATAAATTTTCATATTTATTGTCCAATCAATACATTATCAACATTCTTATATAGTCCCACATCAACCCCAATACTTTATTACAATATAAAAAACTGTTATAATTTTGATTTTCTACACTTCGCCACTGCTCTTTATCGTTTATCGAAACTTCAGCATAAATACACCAATATATAAATGGTATTTATATACTAGAAAATTTTACAAATGGAAATGGAAATGGAATAGAAAATTTATTGAATTGAAAATTAATCCTATATAAAACTATAAACTGACAAAAATGTACCTATTACTAACTGTTTTAAAAACTATTTAGCAAAAAACTAAAAAAAATATTTACTTCTTATAAAAATAGAATTCTATTGTGTTATAATTCAATTTAAAAATTTATTATCATATTTTAGGGATATTCAGATTACTATCAATTAAGATCTACATAATATATAAAATTCAAAAAGAAGAGAAAAAAATAATAGTTTTAAATAAATAAAATAAAATTAAAAATTTAAGGAAAGCATTATTTTAAATATACAAAATATAAAAATTTAGAAAAAAATAATTAAATTATTTTTTATTATTATAAAATGTATGTCTTAGATTTTATGTTAAATCGTCTCCTATTAATCTTTATTTTAAAATATTATGTTTTAATTATATTTCAACATGTACAGAATATTTCGATAATAACCTGAAATAATGATTTAAGGGATGATTGACATCTTTTAATATATATATAAAATTAAATCAAGCTTATGCTCTTGAGTAGAGCACCAGAACAATGATTAAGGTGTCATTTACGTCGTCAAACAAAATCTACGATTAAATCTGAATTTCATTAAAATTGGAAATATAAATTGAATCTGATATCAGATTTTATTTCATGGAATATGAATTTATTGTAAATGTACATATAATATCTATTGTATAAAATCTCTTTGATACCACCCTTCACCTTTATGATAAATTATTTTCAATTCGAAACACTCTGTATGCATACCGAAATAAATTCAAATTATTAATTTAAAAATCAAATTACTGGGCGTTATTTCATAAAATCTAACCAGTGTAACAATAGTATAACAATTTTACAAATTTATCACATTATTTATGACAAGTTTTTTGTTTCATGTACACACGGACAATTAACTATAGTTTTAAAAAAAAATTACAATGTTATTTTTTTAGTTAAATTGACAAATTTGGTCGTAGTGATTTCGTACAAAAATAAATTGTCAAATTAATTTAAACGGAAAATAACAAAATTGTTAAATATAGTGAATAATATCCAAAAACATAATATAATAAGAAGTTTCATCCCATACAAATTTTTGCACCATGGGATGCAGCATAACCGCCCGCTCTTTTATTTTATCTTCAAAACAATAATTTTCTTATTCAAATCTTATACGAATTATGTGCTTCCGAATATGATATGGATATGGTACATACATGGCTACATTCCTAAATATAATAATAAAATATCAAAGAATATCAATTTCAATATTGAATATTAATCTATTGGATCATAATGTCATATTACTCGAATTGTCATTGAAATCTAGTTTTATTAACATACAAAAAGATAGTGATGGCACAACAGCTAAAGTAATTGAAGTAAATAAATTATATCGACTATTAAACAATGAATCGATTATACTTTATCAAATGAATGTATGTGAAAAACATATTCTATGAGAATGAGAAAATGTTCAAAGAAAGTGAAAATAATTTATCTAAAACCCGATTGCATTTAAAATATCATTTATAACGGTGAAACAAAAGAAAAAAAAATTTAATGCGATACCATATCACCAAAATCAAAGTCAAGGTCACCTGATAACATAGATCAAGCCATAGAAACCTTGAAAATACAAAATTTGAAGACAATTGGGTAAAATCGGAAAATTTGGAAGAATATAGTGAAGAAGACCAAAGCTGATATTGAGCTGTAGAGCTAAAAGATGATGATGATGTTTCCAGAAATTCTTGGAAATTACCATAGAAAATTTTTATGGAACAAAAAACTTCTAAATTGAAAAATCTGAAAACTTGTTTCACTACTGACTTGTCGAATTATCTGATTTTATGAAATAGGGCCTTGGTATGAACAACACACATATCTAATTAAAAATATAATAATATACACAGTTAAACAATAACAATGAAAATTTAATTTTCCACCCACCAAATTAAACTCCCTACCCCACCCCTTCAAAAATGATACTGGTTGCGGTAAAAATTGATTTTTTGATATTTTACGATAGTACGTGAAAATTATGTTTGAAAAATGAAAAAATAGTAAAATAATTTTTTGCTGCACCCTGTACAAAACAAAAGCAAAAAAACAAAAATTAAATATAATAGTATACTTAAACGTAACATATCATCAGTGCATCCGACCATTTTTATATTAAAAAAAAAAAAAAACAAAAATAACAAAACAAAACTATACACACACAGTTGAATAATACTGAATATCCTAAATTGAAATATACGACTTTAGAATTCTAAATTTTCTTTTTTTAGTAAAGATTTAGTAAAGATATATAATTATTATAGAAAATTCATTAGAACAAACAAAAAAACATTCATTATACATTTAAATTAATTTTAAATTCATAAAATAAAAAAAAAAAAACAATTAGTTGATTTCCTTATATTGTAGATTAAATTTATATATATATTTAAAAATTTATATGAATTTATTTTCATTGAATTATACCAAACTATATTTAAATAATTAAACTATTATATTAATACAATTTTTGTTTATTTTATTTATTTTTATTAAATTATAACAATTTACAATATTTCTCTTATTTAATTAGTTTTATATATTATATAATTATACATTGAAATATATGTATTTAATGGATTTCATTATTATATTAAAAATTCAGTATAAAACAAAAAAAATTATTAAATATTTAATTAAAATTTTATTATGGTATTACTAAATTCTGTATAACAGTTTTATTATATAAAAATCAAATTAATATCTTATTAAACTCTGTATATCACTATTTACTAAAGAGAAAATATAGCAAAAATTATAATAATAATATAAATAATAATAATTACAAAACTATATGTAAACTGTATCTAACTGATGAATAATTTGTATAACAGAAAATAGGAATTAATTTAAATAGAAAAACAAAAACAAAACAAAAATAAAAAAGTTTCCATGCCAGTCTTAAAATAGTTATAAACGAAATTATTTTAAGTATATTTATAAAAATAATAATTTAATATAACTATAATAGTATAATATTTATTATTAATATATAACAAAACAAAACAAAAAAAAAAACAAAACAAGTATATATTTGAAAAATTCGAATATAAACAAAAATATAAATAATATATTTATTTATGTTGCTCTCCTTTTTTCTTTTAAGTATTAAAACTATTATACTAAAAAAAGTATTATAAAATTAAATAAAAAAAAAAAAATATAAAAACAAAAACCTACAGCCTAATTTATAGCTGCATGTGAATTGAAATTTCACTCGTAAAAATAATTTTATGTAAAATAATATTCATGTTATTTACATTGATAAGTAAATCACATTTTCACAGGGATTTCACTCGAAACTATAAACCAGGCTTATATTTATATATATATATATTATATAATATAATATTATTATAAAAAATAATTAAGTGAAACACTAGTCTTGTATTTAAAACAAAAAAAAAAAAAACAAAAACCTAATACATATTTAATATTGAAATATATAGTAAATATGAAAAAATAAAAACAACAAAAACAAAAAAAAAATAAAAATTACAAAATTTATTAAACAATATTTAGAAAAAATGAATTGAAAAATTGTATAATTTTAATTAAGAAATAAATAGGAATTATTTAAAATAAATATTTGTATTACAAAAAAAAAAAAAAAAAAATAGAAAAAATAAAACAAATAAAAATGTTTAAGGAAAAAACAAAATAAACAAAAAAAAAACATAATAATAAAAAAACAAAGAAACAAGTATAACAATTTTTTGTTGTTGCGTACATGTATATAAATATATATATTAATTGAAAAAAAAAGAAAAAATAAAAAAAAAAAAAAAATAAATGAAAATTGTTCGAAATACAATAAAAATGAAATCTGTTTTATTTAATAAATTTAAATATTTTACATAATACTATAGATAGAACGTCTACTAATACTATAGATGGAACGTCTAATATTTTACATAATACTATAGATAGAACGAATTAGAACGTCAATCACTTGAAATTATTTAACGAAGTATATATTTGACATACATAAATGTATATGCAATTGATTACATAAAATCAATAGTACAGTTAATTACATATAATGTTGAGGTGCTCAGTTCATCACAATCATCATCATTATTATCTACTGGTTCTATACAGCGCAGGATGTGCCTTAAGGTTGTTTATTTTAACTATGTTTTGAAACTGTTCTCCATTTGTTAACTCCTACAATCTTTCGACAATTGACATCGATTTAGTCCAGTCATATGGGAGCGTGTCATATACCTATATTTCATTTGCCTGTATTTATTGTAATTTGCCTGTATTTTATTTGCATGTATGCAAATAAACCTGAATGGCATTTTCCTGTATTTTTTATTTATTTATTTATTTAATTTATATAAATTCTAAATAAGACGATTAGTCTTTTTACCATACAAAATATTCAATTCAGTTTGATTTGGTAATATTTACTTGCCTGTTTTTCATTTGATTGGATATGCTGGATATTGAATATGATAAATAAAATGTGAGACACTGCATTACGAGAGATTTTAGAGTTGCATTCAAAACAGAAGATAACTTTCCTTTTTCCAGAATATTTACTTAAATCATTTTTATGTTTAGCCACTCTTGGATACAAACAAAATGATTGAATTTGAAAACATTAAATAAATTAAAGTCGGATTTTGGAGTTTTGGTATTTTGGGATTTTGAATTTTGGTATTATGGGGTTTTGTACATATAAATACAGGCAAATGTAATGCATGCAAATTAAAATACAGTCAAATGAAAGTATGTACAGGCAAAGTACATTAAAGAAAATGAAATACAAGCAAATGAAGTACCGGTATATGATAGTAGCCTCCAGTCATCTTCATTTTTGTCTACCTTTGTATTGTATAGTACTGCATCTAATACTCTTTTTGATCATTCATCATCACCACATTTCACACCTATCTTATGTCACATCTTTTGTGCCTTAGTAAATTGTACAATATGGGGCTTATGATTGAAAACGCGTGATAAACTATATATTTCATCCGCAAAGTATGCAATTTCAATCACATTTCTAAGCATATCAAAAATTTAAACATTTATCATCATACGGTTGTACATTTGTATCTTCTATCATAAGCCTCAATGTTGTATAATTCAATTAATGAGTCTATCTTATCATTTTCAACTAATTTGGTATTCATTATCACTATTTAACGTGGTACTAAGTTAGTTTGTTATTTGAAAAGAAGGTGTCTTTTTTAAATTTCGAAATATGTTTAATTAGTTTTGAATTTTGTATACCTATAAAAATACATTATGTATAGAAAAAAAAGTATATATGTATATTGGTTTTTGAAAGTTAATTTAAATACTCTTATATATCAAAGTAAGGACAATAAAATATCATTGAATTAGTAACACTGTTTATGAAATCAAAATCGTAAGTATACAAAATATTTGCAGTGAGCAAGGAAAAAGGTATCTAAATAAGTATAAATTTATTCTAAAGCAGATAGTATTACTATCTTGCAAGTGTTATGCAATTATTATCTGAATGAGAAGACAATGTTCAAAATAATACCCCAGCCATACAAATCCCAAATTTGATACAAACGAGGGAAGAACCGGCTAAAGCTGAAAATGATGACGATCTTGCAAGTATATAATACGAAATGCCAACTTAAGCGACATTTTACTGTCAAGACATTTAAAATCAAGACTTTTTAAATATCCGTCTTTATTAAATTTATTCATTGTTATTTTTATTTTTTTAAATTCCAAATCAAAATTTATAATAAAAAAATAAATAATATTCTACGAAATGTCAAATTACACTTCGAATTTGCTAGCTAGACAATATTATAAGACAGTCAAAAAATATAATTGAATTATTAAAAATGTTCATGAATTTGTATATCTATCTACTATCCCGCCTGGTCGCGATAGTTTTACTTCAATAGTTACTATCAATAATATATTTTTTTGTTGTATATAGAAACTTGTCATAGAGCCTTTTTTTAATTAATTTCTTTTCAATATTTTTTTTTAATTTGTTTAAACGTATTCATTTTTTTACATGTATTTTATTTTGTATTGTTAATATGTATATTACATTGTATCTAATTTTTAATAACGATATTCTATAGATCGATAAAAAAAATAAAATTAATACCTATAAAAAAATAATATGTAAATAAATAGTATATAGGTAGGTATACATATATGTAATAAAAAATAAAAAAAAGACTGTTATACCTAATTTTGAATAAGCTAGAAGGACATAAATAGAATAATTGATTTAAATATATAAATAAATATATAATAAATATTATATATAAGTATATATAAATTTTATTTGATTGTTAAAGTATTAAAAGTGTATAGAAATTAATTTATTTATTGGAGTTTCCATCTTTTTAATATAGGTTACATATGCCAATAATAAGAGTTTTTATGTATATAAAGGGGTCCTACTATACGGTCTGAAAATACTTTAATAGGTGATTCATTGAACTATTTTAGTAAAACATTGGCTTATTTTGAAATTTTATCTAGGCTATAAAGGGTTAAAAAAATTAGATTAGAAAAATAATGTCTAATAAATATCCATTACAGTTCAGAAGATATCAAAGCTGGTGTAATGAGTTGTTCAGAAATTTTTATTTCAGACTATATCCTAATATTAAGGCTTATATATAACCTGTATTATATAGACTCTGATATAGACTTTGAAAATGCAGCTGTTATTAGTAGTGTAGTGACTAGTCTGAGTCGTATTGCGTGCTTGTTAAACAAACCTGTCAATATACATAATCATTCCAATATTTCTTCTATTATCAGAATAAGTAAATTAGTGTTCACTTTTGAGTACATCAGTTTGTATTTTATTCAAATTAAATCATTGAGTTTATATTTGCTTAGTTAAAATTTTTTTGAATTTGTATAGATATCACGTCTATACAAACTCGAATCCAGTAACGTGATGTATTAATTGTCAAAACTGATACAAATATGGATAAAATGAAATTTCACTACTATAACAATTTATTAAATTGGTTAATTGTTACCTTATATATTCAAATATGGTGCTTTCAAATCCGAAAATTTGTAACCATAATTTGAACAGTTTTGCTTTGCATTGTTGATAGTATACATTGTGTTTGAAAGTATTGTACAATTACTAAGTAAAATACATCAACAACAGTTTCGCCAATATGATTTCTACCAAAAAAAAAAACATTAGTAAAATGTCTTTTTTATATATTTTACTACAAGTTTTCTTTCTATCAACTAGCGTTAGAAATATGCAACGATATATTATCCTAAACTAATATATCAGAGACCTACTACAGTATTCAGCTTGTTTGATGATAACTTGGGCTATGCGGACAACCGCTATCGCTTCCCCTAGAACCCCTTCATCTTTTTGTATAAAAAGAAGCAATGGTTCACAAATTATAAAAGTGCTATACTTAGAATTAATTCGTGTACTACAGAAGGATGATACGCTTTCGACAGCAAAATCCAACTACTGCTTGCCAAGAAATAATTTTGAGAAATCTTTCAATATAATCTTGTCAAGCACAGAGATATGGGAAAACTGCCCACCCTATTCGGACAAAGGACCATTAGTATGGTATACTAATGGCTTCAAGAAAATGAATGGAGCGGGATCGGTAGTATATGAAAAAAGCCTCAAGACCTATATTTATTCAAACCAAGACAGTTTTTCAAGCCGAAGTACTTGGTATGCAAGAGAATTTAAGAAGAAATTACAAAATAAAAGAAAATCTACATTCTCTCGGACAGCAAAGCAGGCATACCTGCTAGTAGTTCATAGACCATTACATCAAAGATAGTATAAGATTGTTTAGAAATACTTAAAACCTTAAAAAAAACAAATAATGTCACAATAATGTGGGTACCAAGTAGTTCTGGCATAGCTGGAAATGAAACTGCAGATTAGCTAACAAGAAAAATATCGGATACGCCCTTCATAGGGCCAAGTCTGTTTTGTGGGATTCCCTTGAGCACAATGCTTGGGTAGATGTAAAAGTTGAGAGTTTCTGAGCCAACGTTCCTGGAAGTCGCCAAGCAAAAATGATGCCTAAACGCTCGCTGAAGAAAACTTTTCTATGTGTCAATAGGAATCAGGGACAATAACAGGCCACTACAGTATAAAAAACACTTTTATAAATTTGGTCTAACCGAAAACAATTTATGCAGATTATGCAAAATAGAGGAAGAATTTATTGAATATCTGCTCTGTGAATGCGAAGGTGAGTGCGAACAACGTTCTCTGAACAATTGGAGCTACCCCTTTTACCATTGAAAACTATCCTGAGTATCATCACTAAATCAGGTATTCTTAATGATTCAGACACTTGTTATCGCAATAATTAATAAACACAGGTTATCACATTAAGCCCATTTGCGGCTACGGTGATATAGAGGGTAGATTCATTCCAGAAATTCATAATATATCTATCTATCTATCATAGAGCGATAGAGTTAAGCAATATTGTATATTAAAGTTTATTTGAAGTTATTGGTTGGTTTTACATTTATAAGTCAAGTATATATAAATATAAACTAAACAAATTGTATGTATATATGTAAGGCCAGATGTTTTTCACAAAATGGACTTAGACTAACACTCAGTCATTTTTTTGTCATATAAAATTGATCGTGATCTAATAGTTCATACTTATAACATTTGGCTAGTGAATAATCCACAATTTTTGCTATTCGAGAGATAATTTTTTTGTTGTTGTTGTTATCATCCACAATCTTATAAAATAAGAAGACTGATGGCAATCCTAAATTATTTAATATATGTATAATATAAGCGTGTTTTTTTTATTTTTAATGCTCATAATAATGTCAATAATTTTTTAAATATAAATAAAAATTATATATTTGTATATAGAATTATATGTATATAGAATTCAAAATTATATTATATAATATTATGTAAATATGTACAAAAATAACAAATAATTCTACTAATAACATTTTTTTCTAATTTTTTATATTGTGTATGGGTGATAGAAAATTAATGAATTATTTTTTTTTTCTTTCAATATAAATATATAATAATAAAATAATGAAAAAAAAAAATTAAATATATTTACTTAAGTATATATAAACAAAAATTATAATCTAAAAAAACAAATTTGACCCAATATTGACTACTATAAAAAATAACTACTTCGATTTTTATATTTTTCTAAATCTATTAAGTGTCATCAAGTTCGAAATATTTTGTGGTGTATTAATCTTATGTAATTTGAAAGAAATATATATGTGTATATACTTATATATATAATTCAATTTTGTATTTAAGAAATAATAATTAATCTTACTTTGTTTAAAAAATAAACAAATTAAGAAACAACTTTCTATCAAGAATATAAAAAAAAATATGCAAAACCCAATGTGGTCACCATGAGTGGTATATGAATTTAAAGTGAAAACAATTGGTGGTATATACATAAAGGTGAGTAATTGATTATAATCGTTTTTAGGAATTGTTTCGTTCATCATAACACTACTAGAACTCATCAGTAGGTATTTATATAGTGTTAGACTACCTATACAACTCCTATATTCATTTTGATTGATTTTATAACTTATTATAGAAGATGTCAATAGTACATCTGTGAGTTATAAAAATCGACCAAAAATTTCAATGTAAATTTTTATTAAATAAATTTATGTAATTATAAATTTTTTTAAGTATAAAATATTAAAATTTCCATGTCATTTTACTTTTAATAAAAATAACAAGTTTGATTTATTAATTAATATTGATTACAATCAATTGTTCTATACATAATCAGTTCGATAGCTGGAAGAGAAAAAGTGATTTCTTATTCAATCGAAAAAGTATTAATTTTTTGAACTAACTTTAGTAATTCAAATCAATATAGACACACACACTATGTACTGGGGAGTGACTCATCATTCAATGTGCAAATAATATGAATATTAGTTCTTAATCACATTTATTCTGAAATTAATCATATTTTTTTCTAATAACATTGGCGACAACAAATAATTTCGTATGATTTTAAGTGATTCAATATTGTATATACCAACTTTGTAGTGTAATAAGTACGGAATAAATAAACCCTAATGTGATAATAAGACCTTTTATAAATAAATTTATAAATTTAGAATTAAATTGTATATATATATTTGATTAAAAAGTGATCGTTCGAGTCCCAGAAACTGTTGTTTGATGAAAAAAAACTATGGTCTTTTATAAATGAACTGTCGGGTAAATCAAATAAAAATGAAATTAAATTTTTAATAAGTAATGATAATACTTACATTGAAGACCCTAAGGTTATTGCTGATGAATTTAACAATTATTTTGCTAACATTGGTTTAATTATATCTAATTCAGTAAATGTGAGACCTAATGATAATATTAATTTTTTTTCTACTTTAAATAATGATTTCGTCAATTTTCAGTTCAAAAAAGTAAATGTAAAGTTAATCTCAAACGTTTAAGCTAATTTAAAAAGTAAAAAGTTTGTGGGACATGATGGAATTCCAACAAAAATAATAAAAAACTCTCGAAACAATTTATTCTTCTTTAATTTCTGATTTATACAATAAAATAGTCGATGATTGCTCCTTTCCAAACATTCTTAAAATTCAAAAAGTAGTTCCCATCTACAAAGAGGGTTTAAAAAGTGATGTTTCAAATTACAGACCTATAGCCATATTGTCCAACCTTATTTTCTAAAATAATTGAAAAAGCCATGTATATTGATATAAATAATCATCTGATATCCAACAACTTTTTGTTTCCTTATCAATATGGGTTCCAAAAAGGTATTGGTTCTCAAAATATTTTTTTATTGACTATGACATATTGTTGTAGATATGATCTGTGAGAAAATTTCTGACTTTAATATTGTTACAGGTTTATTCATCGATTTGAAAAAAGCTTTTGATACAGTTAACCATAATTTGCTTCTAACAAAATTATCTTTTTTAGGCTTTAGATTTGGTTCGCTGAAGTTAATGAAAACCTATTTAAAGAATAGAAATCAGTTTGTTTCGTATAATAACTGCCTTAGCTCCTACAATTCAGTTAACATTGGTATTCCTCTAGGCTCTATATTGGGTCCTTTATCATTTCTAATCTACATAAATGATATACATACACAAATTGCCATTAATAAGTAAATTATACCTATTCGCAGACGACTGCAGCTTGTTCTACTTTGGTAATAATTTAGAAGCTATTAAATCTCATGTAGAGCATGATACGATGATAATAACGGAGTATTTCAGATTGAACAAAATCGTTATGAACGCGGAAAAAACTAAAATCATTCATTTTAGACAGCATCAAAGAAATATAGGTTGTATAGAAATTACAATTGGCAATGTAGTATTGAAAGAAATTGATGAAATTAAATTTTTTGGAGTCATATTTGACAAATATTTAAGTTGGCCGTCACATATTGATATGTTAGATATGAAAGCTCAATACTTTTAATGGTATTTTATTTAAATATAAATCCAAAATTCCTAATAGTATTAGGCTAAAAATGTATCATGCATATATAAATTCTATTCTTTCATACGGTACAGCAATCTGGGCGTCCAATAATATAGAATTTCTCAAATCCAAATTTCACAAAATAAAATTTTGAAAAATATTCTAAATTTACCTTTACGCTATAATACTCATCGCTTATATTTAAACTTAAATATAGGTAATGCCCATAAAACGAATTTTTCAATTTCAACAAATTTTGGGGATATATAAAATACTTAATCAGTATTCCCTTTGCTTGCATCGAGAAAACTTCTAAAGTTATTAAAAGAAATTATTTTGTTCATACAACATATTATAGAAAAATAATTGTAATTTACAACATTAAAATTAATTATTTGAATTCCAAATCTCAAAATTATTCGAAAAAGGAAAAGAATTTCAAATGAAATTAATGTGGCTTTTTTGCAAAAAGACACAAACATGGCGAAAAGTTTTAAAATAAATAATAACAGTGATTTTGACAATTCACAAAAAAAAAGAAAACTTCTGATAGTAATTACTACTTACCTCTACAAACTATTGATGATGACAATGAAAGCACGTGTATGGAGGACGCATGCGAAAATAATGTTGAAAACACTGATTCTAAGAAAAATGGTCCACCACCAATAACTATAATAAAACAAAAAATTTCAACAATTCACGAATTTATGAAAAAAATTGGTGTAAATGATTATTATGTCAGATCCATTTCAATTGGTATAAAACTGTATTGTAACACAAATGAATCTTACACAAAAGCACTTAAAGACGAACTAAAAATAAACAATCTAGAGTTTTTTACATATGAATCGAAAAAGCACTAAGCCACTAAAATTTGTATTATCTGGATTGGACAACTACAATTGCACTGATTTGAAGAATAACTTATTGGAAAAAGGTTTAAAATGTTTGGATATCAAATCAATAAATAAAAACACTAATTTATATAATGATTTACAACTATATATTGTATATTTAGAAAAAAATTCAATTAAGTTAAACGAATTACGTAATAAGTTTACTTATATATTCAACACTAAAGTTAGATGGGAACGTAAAACCACCAATAAAAAAATCACACAATGTTACAATTGCCAGATGTTTGGCCACGGATCACGTAACTGCAGCGTAAATACAAAATTTTCTTTTTGCGCCGGCAGTCATTCAACTACTGACTGTACAAACAAAGAAATTAAAAAATGTGCTAATTGTCACGTTGAACATCATTCCACTGATAGTATTTGTGATAATAATGCCCGGTTTTCATGTAGCCGATATATCGGCGAATGGTTAGAGCATAGGCAGAAGATACAAAAAATTCATAAGTGCGATAGAGAAACATTGATAAAATATCGGGAGAATGACAATAATATCGGGAGAAATATCGAGAGAGTCGCCATAAATATCGGAGAATATTTAAAAAAACTTATCTTCGCAAAGATATGTTTCCTATAATTATCGCCGATATTTTTAACACTAACATAAAGTAATGTGTAATTACACAAAAAAAAAATCGCACACTACCAACACATTTTATGGATACGGAACGACATTTAAATTTTTAAATTTGAGTAAAAACAATAACAAAAATTAATTTTTTGTATTGAATATTTGAATGCATATGTAAATAAAAAATAATATTTTAGCTTTTAGGTATAATATATTTATACTAAAATTATACATACATATTCTATTTATTTTACACATAAACTAATTATTTAACACATTTAAAAAATTTACTTTTAATTACAATTGTAACTTTAATTTTTTTTATCTGAGTGAATATTTTAAATTTTGTTGAATGAATTTTAGAATGTATGTATGTATACATTTTTTTTCTTAATTCATTATTTAGTATAATATAAAAAAATAATATTTTAATTCTAATTAATATTATGTAAAAATGAAAAGCATAATAAATACAAATGAATTTAAAATTTAAAAGAACTAAATAAAAATTCCACAGATGAAAATCATATCATATTTCACTTTTCTTCACTTTATTTACTTTGTTTATATACTTTCGCGAAATTTTAAACAATTCTAAGGAAGATTGCTTAAATTAAATAACCTTTATTTTGTTTACATTTTGAATATTTTAAGGTTATGTATATAGATTTTAGATTTCAAATCATCCATAAAAGTTACTATAAAAATAATATAATTTTACTCCCTAATACACATTAACGGTATGCTATACTCTTCTCTTTCTAAACTCCAATTTATCAGCTAAAAATTTATCATGAAAACCGGCCTTAAGAAAACATATATCTCTCTGTTTTGGGTCGCAACAATAAAGTAAGACAAAATACCTCAGTGTCAAACAACAACAACAACAATGCAACTATGAGTAAAAGTAATTACAATGTACTTTTTCCAAACACTCTTTACTACAAGACAAACAGCAATAGTAACAGCAATAGTAACAACAACAACAACAATAATAGAAGCACATATTCATTACCTTACAATGTTGTATGTAGATCAAACTCTATTTGGGAGAACAACAATAGTAACACTGCCGCAAGTATAAGCTGTCATAACAATAAAATTCCAGCAGGTAGTATTAGTAGTAGTAATAGTAATAATAATTTCAATAGTAATAGTAGTAATAATATAAGAAATAATTCAGATCTTTTTTCTGTTGATGAAATATTAAATTTAACTAATGAATTATTAAATAAATTAAGTAATTGCAAAAATAAGGCTAAACAATTTTCGGTTATAACTGAACTTTCGGTTAAATACTTATATTCAAAATGAATGTTAGTAATAAACTAAATATTTTAACATGGAATGCTAGATCTATTCAGAACAAAAACCATGAATTGTTCAATTTTATGTTACAAAATGGTATTCATGTTGGCTTGATATGTGAAACATGGCTTAACAATAATATTATCCTAAAAAATGCGAACTTTAATATATATAGGAAAGATCGTCTTACAACAAGTGGTGGGGGTGTAGCAATAATTATTAGAAAAGATATTAAGCATAAACTAATCGAACCTTTAAAGTTGGATTTAATAGAAAATATTGGTATAGAGGTAACATAAAATGATAACAAGAAAATTAAACTTTTTTCTGTCTATTTTTCCGGCACTAAAAATTACATAAGTAGCCTGACCGTAAGAAATCTAAATAAAAATGACTTCAAAAAAGATCTACTAAAAATTTCAAGAACTACAGGTGACTTCATTATAGGAGGCGATATAAATTGCAGGCACAGAATGTGGAGATGTGCCCGGGCTAATAGTTGGGGAAATATTTTATATCAGTTATTACTAAGTGATAGGTTCACATTATTATATCCTTTTGACCATACCTATATTCCTTATAATAGTAATTCACTACCTTCTACACTAGATATATTTTTAACTAACATACCAGAATATTGCTCTCAACCTATTACAATTAATGATCTGTCATCTGACCACTTGCCGGTTACTTTAAACGTTAGCAAACAAACTATATCACATGATCGTACTTATTTCGATTTTAACAATGCAAATTGGTATCTGTATCAGAAGTTTCTGAAAATGGAATTAAATACCAATAATAATGATTCTGTTGACTATTGTTACCAAATAGACAATATGATATCTAATTTAAACAACAAAATTAAAAGAGCAACTGAATTGGCTGTACCCATGAAAATAGTCAAGCAATACACCGAAAAATTACCTGACTATATAATAAATATAATCAGGCATAGAAACACTGTTAGGACAAAGTGGATGCATAGTCGTAATGTAATTTTTTATGCTCAATTACAACACTTCAACAATTTTTTAAAACATAAAATAAGTGAGTTTCGAAATATGAAATGGTCTAATACTCTTAAGCACTTTAAAAAATCGTCAAAACCTTTTTGGAAAATTTCAAAAGTTTTAAAAAATAAAAATAAATTTATAGGTACTCTAAAGGATGACAGTAACACATTTTACACGAATATTGATAAAGCAAATGCATTAGCTAAAAATTTTTATAACAAACACGCCGTGAACAACAACACAACCACAAGCGACCATGATACAAATCTTATGGTGGAGGAATCTGTAAGCAAAATTGATCAAGCTGAAATAGAATCCTTTGAACAAATTGAACTGAAATCTGTCAATGAAATATTTGCCCAATTAAAGACTAAAAAATCTGCAGGTTCAGATCACATATCTAATTTGTGTATCAAAAAATTACCATTAAACGCAAAAAGATATTTAATTTTGATTTACAATTCTTGTTTAAAACTAGGTTATTTCCCGAATATATGGAAAGAAGCTCATATTATTCCGATTCTTAAGCCTGGAAAACCGATGGAGGAATTAAGTAGTTTTCGGCCTATCAGCTTACTATGCAGTTTCTCAAAAATATTTAAAAAACTCATAAAAATTAGACTGGAAAAGTTTATTTCAGCTAAAAAAATTCTTCCAAGCGAACAGTTTGGATTTAGGGTAAAGCATAGTACCATTCACCCTCTTCTACGTGTCAAAAATTACATTAAATCCAAGTTAGAAGAACGCAAATCTATTGGCCTAGTAGCGCTTGACATAAATTCCGCCTTTGACACTGTGTGGCACTCTGGCTTGCTTCATAAATTAGAAGTGTATAAATTTCCTATATATTTAATTAAAATCATACAAAACTTTCTTCATCAAAGAGTATTTCGTGTGATATTGAATAATACATGCTTCAATTTGTATGAAATTAAAGCAGGAGTTCCACAAGGCTCGGTACTTGGCCCAATTTTGTACAACACTTACACTGCAGATATCCCTAGGCTAGAGTTTACAAAAATATCAGTATTTGCTGATGACACTGCAATTTGCTCTGCTGGCACTAATCCCAATCACATATTAACAAACCTACAAAATTCACTCAATAAGCTCTCTAGTTATTATGCAAAATGGAGAGTAAAAATTAATGCTTCCAAAACAGTATCAATTTATTTTACGAAAAAAAGGAAAACCTCTCTTTTACCTTCTATACCATTAAAACTGCAAAATGACGAAATTAACTGGGCCGATACTATTAAATACCTAGGCATTACCTTAGATAAAAGGCTAACCTTTCAAAAGCAAACTTCTAACACTATTGATAAAATTGTACAAATGTACTCGCATGTTGTATCCCCTTATTAACAGAAAATCAATCTTATCCACAGAAAACAAATTGATACTT
The DNA here is from genome assembly GCA_963942445.1 of Argyra leucocephala. Taxonomy (NCBI): domain Eukaryota; kingdom Metazoa; phylum Arthropoda; class Insecta; order Diptera; family Dolichopodidae; genus Argyra; species Argyra leucocephala. Next base: position 11,654,334 of record OZ012679.1, on the reverse strand, counting down.
ATTAAGGTAATTTTTCAACCAATAATGTTATATGCGGCCCCAGTCTGGGGAGATTGTGCAGCTAGTCATACCAAAAAATTGCAAATTGCGCAAAATAAACTTTTGAAACTTGTATTCAATCTTCCCAGATGGTATTCAACCAAAAAGCTGCATGATAAAGCCAGCATGAATACAATTTTAGAAAAAATAAGTTATTTAATTGTAAAGTTCCACTCGGAACTGTTCATGTCAGAAAATCCTCTGATCAGAAATTTAAATTAAGTTAAAAAAAGTAGGCTAGTTTAATTCGTACGTATAGATTTTACTATAGATAGGTTTTACTGTTTAAGTTAGCGTTAAGTTTTACAAAACAAAAATTCAAAAAGGTTTTTCATCTCCAATTTTCCTTTAAATTTATAGTATTAAACTCGAAAACTTCTAAATAAAAATAAAATAAATACAAATCAACTGTAGTAAAGATAATTATATATCTGTATCTAAGTAAATAGTTTTAAAAGAATTAATTGTACAATATATGGAGCATAATAAATAAATAAATAAATAAAAAAAAATAATAAAATACTTAATAATATCGGGCACTACAACATAAATTTCATTCAACATTCATAATTTTAATACTATAGAAACCGGAATAATATTAGGATACCAAGAGTTAATAATGTGCTAGCATCTCAGAGAATTTCAGTGTTAGGATCTGGGTTATACAATCGGTTACCTAGTATAATATTAAAAATATAGCATCAGTGAGTTCTTTTAAAAAACGACTAAAGGAGTTTCTTTCTGGAGTCGGATCATTTGTTAAACTTAATATAATGCTTAATATAAAATTTAATAAAAATATATAATTTGTGTATCTTACTAATATATAATCTAAAATTTAAAATTTAAAATATTATTTAAGATTTATTTAAGTTTTTATAATTTATTATTCTTGTATTTTATTTTTATTTTTTTTTATTTTTTTTATATAGCTTCATTAAGCCTAACCTAGTTTATTCTAAAAGCGCTTGTTGCCTTCTTTTATAGTATGTATGTTTCTATACAATGCTACCTTAGGCGAAGAAACTATCTAATGAATTATTGTATTATAGTTAACTTTTGAAATAAAAAAAAAAAAAAACAAAAAAAAAAAAATTGATCCAGAAGTGAATAATCGTTTTTTGATTGATTGATTGATAAAGTGGGCTTATTAAGTCCATTTTTGTGAAACTATTGTTTCAAAATTAGAATCGATTTTATCGAATAATTATTGAAAAATTTAATAATTTTTCATTTTAAGCCGTTACATGGTAAAAAACATATTTAAAATCAATGCTGACAAAAGAAAAACCCTGTAATGGGACTTCACGATAATATTCAAGACATTTTTAATATTCAGTTCAGTTAAAATTAATGTTAACCAACAAATAAACCAGCGTTGCAAGCCATTTTGGCTTTTCATGAAGTTGCCCGTACTATTGGAAAATTGCCGAAGCTTATACTATTCCTAAAAAAGGTGACAAAAGCAATTCTTCGAACTATAAACCCCCATAGCTATAACTTTCATTATTTCAAAAACAATGGAAATGATAATCAATCAAAAGTTGAAGAAACATTTTGATAGTAGAGGTATAATTCATGATAGTTAATACGACTTTTGAGCTCAACGTTCCAACGGTAATCTCATGACATATGCCTTTGCAAAACGTTTAATACCAGTCTTCATCAATTTGGTGAAGCTTGTGTTGTAGCTCTGGATATATCTAAGGCTTTTGATCGAGTCTGGTATTCTGCTCTTATATCAAAGCCTTGCTGCAACCTTTTTTAAATGGATTGAAATATTTCGTCCTTTTTTATAAATTTTATAAATTTTGTGTTGAATACAATGTCGAATGACTTTGCTTTGCTTTTTAAAACAATTCAGAGAATGAAAAATAAAAACAGAAATAAAAATAATTATTTTCTTAAATTTCAACTAATTAATTTTGAATTTTAATTTTTTAATTTATTAATTAAAATAAATTTTTAATTATTATGTTGTTTTTTTATTTATTTTTTTTATTTTCTATAATCAAAGTTAAAATACAAAATTTAATAATTTTTCATTTTAATTCATTTTCTGTATATAATGTACTTTATATTTACATATACGTATGTAATTCAAGGAAATACATTAACCCTTATCTATAATCATGAATGCATATTTTTTTTTTGTTTTTTTTTTTTTTTTACCAATACATATAATCTATTATTATGTACGAAAAAAAAAAAAAAAACAACAGTAATTTTTATTTTCAAAAGAGTTCAGTACGAAAGTGTTCCTACATGATCCGGAAATTATTCATTTTTTTTCTATTTTTTTTTGTTTATTTTATTTTTTTTTTTTGTATTCCTAGAAAATAGAAAAATTCCTAAAAAAAAAAAAAAATCGATTTAAAAAAAAAAAATAATGTAAAGAAAATCCGTTCGTTTCAATATAGGTATACCATACATTTTTTTTTTCATAATTACATAATAACTGCGATTTATTTACTCTGAAGGAGGTTGATTTCGTATGCATAAAAAATAAATAAAAATAACAAAAAAAAACTATATAAAAAAAAACCAAAATAAAAATCAATTGCAAAAAAAAAAAAAAATTAAAAAGAAAATTCCAACTTAAAACACGAAGCTTTCAGAGTTTTTAGTGTTCTTTTTGTGAATAAAATAAATGTGAATTTTATCAAAATTCATACATACATACATACATACACACATACATAACTAAATAAAAGGATCACGCAATCTAAAATACAAAAAAAAAAAAAAAACATAACAACAACAAATCTATTTTAAGTTTGAAAGGAAAAGAATGGTAAAACAAAAGAACAGGTATAATATTCGAAGGATTGAATTTTACTTTTGCCATATATCCTTTTTTTAGGAGGTAGGTAGGTATAACCTGTAATTTTTTTTCTATTTTAATTTTTTTTTTTTTTGGTGATTATATTTTGGTTACGATTTTTTTTTAAAGTAATTACCAAAACTTTCAATATATCCTGTGACCAGTATTTTGAATTGTGTATGGTGTAGTGGGGTGCCTAACAAAATAATAAAATCCTATATACAAAAATAATAATAATTTATTCAATTATTCTCATTAATTATGCTGTCTTTGCTTTATTTATATTGTACATAATATACAAGTATGTATATGTAAATTAATATATTATTATGTATCAAAGTACATTTATATTATTCTAGATTTAATTCTATATAGTCTTTCTACCAAGTACTTATGTGTATAATTATGTTCGAAATAGAATTTATTATTTAAAAATGCACATATACAAATGTATACTAACTCAAGACACAAAATACGTATAGTTTTCGATCATTCATCATTATGGTTTTGATACCGAACATTTTTGCTGCAGTCGATTTTTATAGTCATTTCAGTAGACTTTCATGACTACATGACAATTTTCTGTTGACTTTTGAGAGTCTATTCTATTTCATTTTTGTAAATATTCATGATTGTGATAATTAACTAGAAATTAATACCTTTTGTACTATTCTAAAACGTCAAGAATATGACGTGGTGATCAAAATCAAAAATTTGTAAACATTTTTGATTTGTCATTCTTAATTTTTAAGACTAGTTGAACTTGTTGTTAAAAACTCTGCAACAGTGCATTAGATTATTCTATTGCCATTTTATCTCTAAAATATTTGTTTTACATGGTCCATTCTGATTCGGATCACCTCATTTATTGTTACTGTAACAACGTCAAATTTTATTTTACTTTAATTTCTGTTTTAAGTTACATGGGACTAAATGGGACTGGCAATCAATGTACAAATATCATTTATATTATTGTTTAGTTAAAATTTAGTATTTTATAATTTGTTTTAGTGTGTTTAAAATCGGTAACAATGCTTAGGTAAATTTTATTAATTAGAACTAGTTTGAAGAATTTTTAATCTAGAAAATAGATGGTGTTATGGAAATGGTAATTGCGTGGATTTAAATGTATTATCTACAACTTTTAAATAATTGGATATTTTATTTTTATTTTTTAAATTTTTAAACAGTTTTTAAACTCTCCTGCAATAACTTTGATTAATTAAAATGTTTTTTAAGATTTCATTCACTGTTTTTGATTGTTTTTATTTCAAATTATATTTTTAAGAAAAATTTAAACAAACACAAAATTTGTCAATTTTAATTTCTAAAACGTCAATGACAAATGCAAATAATTGCTAAAATCGTTGAGGTGCTAAAATCAAATGCAAATTCTTGCAAATCTCTCACCTACCCTATTCCTTATATTTATAAATGATTTGCTCCAAACCACTTTCAATCCAATCCACAGCTTTGCAGACGACAGCCCCCTAGTAGCCTCCTACGATTTTCATAAAAAATCTGAAGCTACATCCACCGCTGTGTCAACCAAAAGAGACATCATGGCTAGTTCCCTCAGTCACGATTTGGTCGCAATAGCTAATTGGGGCATAAAAAACAGAGTCGAGTTTAACTCTTCTAAAACTCAGAGCTGTACAATCTCCCGAAAAATTTCCATTTTTGATCCTACTCTTTTGTTTCAGGAAGATAAACTTCAGCGGTTTGAAAGCTTAAGCATATTAGGTATGCACCTTAATCGAAAAATGATCTGGAATGATCATATATTTGATGTTGCAAAAAACGCAGCCAAATGTTTGGCTTACTTGTAAGGCTTACTTCTCCCCCTGTGACCTCTTGAAAATCTATAAAGCTTTCATACGACCCAAAATGGAGTACAATTCTCACATATGGGCTGGCGCTTCTAGTATTGCGTTAAAACATTTGGATAAAGTCCAAAAATGGGCTATTCGTCTAATCAACGACCCAAATGTGACAGCCCATCTTGCTCCTCTTGGACATCGTCGTATAGTCGGAGCTCTCTCACTTTTTTATAGATATCTCGTAGGCATCGGCACATGCTCAGTGGAAATTAAATCTATATTACCTCCACTTAAGCGTTTCCCTCGCGAAACACGAAGGGCAGCATGTGCTCATCCCTACACCATCGAAATCCCTAGATGGCAAAAGACAAGTTATGGAAATTCGTTTATAACTTCAACATCCCGAATGGGGAACCAAATTCCATCTTATGTGTTCCCAAAACATGACAAATTTTATATTTATGACCTAAACAAATTCAAGACGAACATTAACACCTTCGTTCATAATTGTCCTCCTTCCCTTTTACCATCCTCCTTTCCAAATTTTCCTTTCCCTCCCTAGCCAAACGTACCAATCGGTATAAAAGGTTCCCACCTAGTGTTTTGGCTATGCATAAAAAAAAAAAAAAAAAAAATGTCATCAAAAAATTATCGTCAAATTATTTACGTTTTAGAAAAGTATTTTTTTGACATTGCAGACCATGTGTTGAAATGGTTTGACAGCTTTTTTTTTTCTTTATTTGTAATTTTAAAGTTCATATACAATTCAGAGTATTAATGCAATGCTTAATTCTATAAATGTATTTATATTTGTGTATGTGTTATAAATTTTGTTTTAAGTGTGACCGTACCATAGGCTGTCTGGTCTTATAATTTTTAAAATTGTTTTTTTTACATTTTTAGCAATTTCTTGATATTTTAGGTTTGTTCAGTAAACTGTTCTAGAGTGAAAAAGAGCATTTTTTTTTTGTGTTCAGTATAGTTTCCGTTAATTGCACTTTTTTGTCCAAAAGTGTTTTAATCGGTGTTGAATATAGATTGTCCAACCAAAACAGCTCTAAATTGATGTTTTTTTCGTGTTCTGATTTATTTTTTAGAACAGTTTTGAACAACGTTTCGGTTGTTATTTTTTGTTTTTAATTTTGGCAGTTAAACAACAAATAACAAAAAATTGAACTAAAAAATTAAAAAAATATAAAAAAAAGTGTTCAGTTCAGTAGATTTTTCTGTCCTAAATAGTCCAAAAGTATTTCACGTTCATGTTCAAAATATTTCTGTCCGGTTCTCTTCTAAATTTACTGAAAAAACTTAATAAGAAATTAGTCTTGCAGAGCATGTGCTAAACTAGTTTTGACAGCTTTAATACTGATTGATACGTTTGGCTAGGAAGGGAATGAAAAGTTAGTAAAGGAGAAAGGTAAAATGTCTTTAATTTATGTATCAAAAAGGAGCAAGATGAGCTCATTGATTGGATATTTGGTCCATTGATAAGACGAATAGTCCGTTTTATTTTTTTCAAAGCAATTATTCAACATTTATTTAAAAACTTGCTACTCTTAAAGTTGTTAGGCAATTTAAAGGTAACAGCTCTTTACTTTGGTTGATAAAACTAGTGTAGATATTAATAGATAGACCGCAGGAAATGTTATTTTAACTAATAAAAAAGTACTTAAATATCTAGGAGTACAATTACATTGTAACTTAAATTATATTGAGCAAGTCAAATATCGTATATTAAAAGGTAACAAAGCTTTCATGGCTTCAAAAAAACTTTTTTACAACAAAATTATTAGTAAAAGAGTTAAAATTATATGTTACCAAACACTAATAAGACCAACGCTTGTATATGGTGCACCAATATGGTACAACATCAGTGCGAGCTTAATGGAAACTCTCCGAAAATTTGAAAGAAAGTGCATAAGAGTTTGTACTTAATATATATAGAAAGCCCAATTCCGAATACAAGCATTACTACTCTAATAAATACTTGTACAAGGAAGCAAACATAATTAGAATCGATAATTTTGTTATAAAATTAATTCAAAGACATTATGATAAAGCACAAAACACTCCGGAAAATGATTTAATATCGCATATATTCTACCACAATGAGGAGTACTTTCAAAAAGACCTTGCTCACGGGCTTCATAGCTTCAGAGCATTTTATCTATTTAGATAAAAACGGTTATATTCAAAACCGTAATCATATCTCTTTATTATACTATTATAATAGACGGGCTATATGTAAAACTATTGATTATAACCCGGGAAATATTAACGGAGAGAATTTAAAATTTGAAATGTCCATACCAGATAAGGACAAATTAATTAAAGCAAGCTATAGATGGTTGTAAAACTCTAAATATAATTAGCACATAGTATAATATACATTATTTTTTTAATTAGTTTAAGCAGTTTTAGTTAGATTAAGATAGACTAAGTTAGGCTAGGTTTTTAATAAATATAACTATTGGTTTTTACCTCCTACTTTTCCAATAATATAATTCAAAGACAAAAAAACTTTGTAAAGTTGTACATAGTATAAAAAAATTCATAAAATTTTGCGTAAAACTAACATAAAAACGGAAAAATTGCTTAGATGTCAATAAAATTAGAAATAAGTAGCTGTTTTTGTAAATTTTTGTAGGCTAGACTAGTGTAAGAATGTAAAAATAGTGGGAAAAAATAAAATTTATATGAAAAAAAAAAAAAGCTTTTTACTTTGAATTATTGCATTATTATTTTTTATTTTTATTGCCTTAATATATTTTTGTACAATATGTTGAAGTTACATATATCTTAATTGTATATTTGAAGAGCTTATATATTATACTAGAATATTTACACAATTTATTTGTATTTGTTTTAGCCTAACCTGACTGAATTATTTAGACTGGATTTAATTTGTAAATTGATGAATTGGCAAGTAAAAATATTTATTTATATATTTTAAACCTAATTGAAAGCTAACCTAAAGCTTAACTAACGTCTACTTACAATATGATCTAAAAAATACTAACCTTAATCTACTATCGCTCTTATAAGCAAATTTTCGGATTTGTAACAGCTTTCAAGAAAGGTAGGTGTTACTTTTTTTCTAGCTAAAACCCTGCGAAGGCACTTACGGTATTTATCCCATTATTTTGGCTTAATATATATAAAAAAAAAATTGTATTGATTCCAAAACTGTGTTAATATTTTCTAATAAGTGAAATCTGCTGGTGAAAATTGGTACTCAGAATTAATTTAAGAACAGCGTTTTGTTTTCTCTGAAGCAAATTCAAATTAACTTTGGCTCTTTCCACACAACTCATCCATACAGTGAACTTTGAATTATTAATTGACTAGAAGGTACCTCAAATATAGGATAAAAAACCAAATTATATTTCATGTTGTTCACAAAGCAGTAAAACAACGTTAAAAATTAATCTATAATTATTCACTTCAGACGTCGTCGTCACCTTGGTTTTATTTCTTTAAAAAAAAAAATTAAATTTAAATATAATTTCAACTTTTAACCTTTTAATCGAAAATAAAAATAATAAAAACAAAAAAAAACTATTATAAAAATATATTTTCTTAATTTAAATTTTATGTAATATCGTATTATAATGAAAATAAAATCAAATTCTCCCCAAATATACATTTAAATCGAAGAAAATTGTATATATATATATGTATATATATACATATATGTAAACATATAATATATATATACAATTCGAGTAAACATGCATTAACCTTATAATTTAATGATCTAACATTCATTTCGGTGACTATATACCAATACATGAATAATTTTGTTTTGTTTTACAAATACATTAAAAATAAAAAAAAAAAAACACCTCTACACCATTCCTAACAACAAGGAACACAACATAAATTTTGTATTGATCGAAAATGACGTGCTAATTTATATACAACAAAAAAAAAAATAAAATAAAAAAAGAGCATAAAAAAAAATTCCTATAAAAAATTTGATGAGTTGAAATTATTCGAGGTGTTTGTAAATTTCAAGAGAAAAATAGTTTTTGTCCTTTTTTTTGTTTTTTTTTTCAAATGTAAAAACTTTTGAAGGATTTTAAAAAATTTAACGTTTAACTATAATATTTGTAATAATAGTAATAATATACTTTGTTTTAGGAATTTAGAATTTTTGTAACTAATTAGGTGAATTTTAGTTGCAATTTTTTTTTTGTTTGTTTTTTTTTATTTTTTATTTTGTTTTTTGTAATAATTGAAAGTTTCATGTATGTTGAATATGTTTTATGTTTAATATAAATTGTTAGCGTTGAAGAATCAAATTTACAAAATGAAACATTATTTATTTATTGTATATATTTTTTAAATATAAAAACTGTCAATTCAGAACACAAATCTACAAAAACGAACTCGGAAGGACCCTTTAAGAGTCTATTCTAGGATAATGTTTTATATTAAGTCCAAAACATAACAAAACAAACTGTTTCCATGCATTAAAAAGACAATACGTGATATATAAGATACCCAATAACCTCCTGCTTATATTTTTTTATCTTTATACACAGCCAAAACACACAATGGGAACCTTTTATGTCGATTTGTACATTTGAAGCAAGATGAGCAGTGTAATTTAGGTCATTGGTAAGACGAATAGACCGTTTCTGAACTTTATCCAAATGTTTCAACGCATTACTAAAAGCACCACCCCACATGTTAGATCATAAGAAGAGAAGTAGGCCTTACAACGACTAAGTAAACCTCAACATGTTGCTGCGTTTTTAGCAAAATCGAATATACCGGGTTGTTCAGAGCATGCGTATTACCTTTTTAGGAGAGAAAGGAGCCGTTATTTTAAAATTAAAAAAAAAAGCGTGTTAACTAAATCGTGGGTGCTCTATCGATTCGTGGTATTTTCAACTTCCGGAAAGGACCGCAAATCGGTATTTTAGGTCCAAAAATCGCCTAAATTGAAATCTAGATTTTCAAATGGGAAGGGGTACTTTTAACCCCTTTCCCTCTTAAAAAGCTGATACGTATGCTCTGGAACACCCTGTATAATCGTTCCACATCATTTTTCTATCTAAGTGCATATATATATAGCCGATATGCTTATTCTTTCAAACCGCTGATGTTTATCTTCCTGAAATGAAAGATTAGGATAAAAAATGTGAATTTTTATGGATTGGCATAGCTCTGAGTGTTTTATTTAATTCGAATCTGCTTTTTAAACACTCATTAGCTATTACATGATAAAATAATGGGCGTGTGAACTGGCCATGATATCTATTTTGGTTGATACAGCGGTTGATATGTAGCATCAGATTTTTAATGTAAATTGAGGAGGCCACTACAGTGCTGTAGTCTGCAAAGCTATGGATTGACTTGATAGTGTAAGTAAGTTACTTGTATACTTATAAATAGTAAAATATCGTATAGGTAAGACAACTGATCCTTTTAACGATTAGCAGTTTATAAAAAAAATTGATTGTGCAGTCGGTTTAGTCTTATATTATATACACCATATAGCAGGATAACTGCTACATCATCATAGAACAAGAAAATTAGAATTTGAAACAATATGTTGGTGTATACAAGGTGTAAAGGATACAACAAATAAATGTTCTCGATACTATAATTTTCTAATTATTGTACACATCGAATATTCTAAGTACTCATGAAACAAAACTTGTCACCTTCGCAGACGATCAATATCTTTTGTTAAATATTTTTTATTTTTACATTTGCAGTATGTTACATTTGAACTTTTCTTCTTTTGTTTTACTTAATTTATTTTTGTAGCTATACATTCGGTACTTGTACTGATTGGATCTATTTTTTATATACCGCATATTTCTTTTTCCAATCATAAATTTTTTTCATTACCTCCTACAGTTTGATTCATGTATTTTTAAATTTGTATTTGTAAACACATTCTGTATTTATTGCTAAGATGTAGTAAAGATCAACTGTATCCTTAACAAAAACTGTAGCCTTACAGAGCAAAGTGCATGAGAAAATGGATCAAACATATGATTTGAAAAATAAATGAGATTAAGAATCCGTATGTATAAAAGAACCCTAGAATCGCACATAACTCACATTATGCTTTCCGTTAAGCGACTGTATAACCAAAAACACAAACCTTTCAAAGCCTGAGCGACATCTAAGAATAATAAATAATAATAATAATAGGCTATATATATAATTATTTAATTAGTCTGTAAAAATAATTCTTGTAAACCTAATAATTTCATCACACAGCAATCACTGAGATCAATAAATTTAATTTATTTTAAGAAATTATAAACAATTTGAAATGTAATATTTTATAATTGAATATTACTGCATATTATTATTTTTTTTCATCATATACGCATGTCTGATTTCTACTGCTATTCTATGTTCCTGTTCCATGGAAGCCGTAGAAGAACAAACCGAACTGGTGAAGCGGTATGACTGCTGTATGAAGCCAACTACTGGTGAAGCGGTAACAACTTGCACCATGGAAGCCGTAGAAGAAGAAGCCGAACTGGTAAAGCGGTATGATCCTTTGGTTTGTAATTTTAGGTGTTAATTTTTGACTGAAAAGTTTTTTAAATAATTTGGCAATTATAGGTAACAGACTGATAGGTTGATATTAGTAGCGTTCCATTAAGCTGTGTAAACTACTCATGAGTGGGTTATTAAAGGAACGCTCATTTTCTGCTCATGAGCAAAACATAACCGAAAAATATTTTTAAAATTATAGTCTGACCTATAGTGATATAAATATGACACTAAATAATTATTCAGCAGTTCAGCACAAAAAAAAATTATTAAGCACCTAGCGGAAAGTAGATCGTTACTAACCATTTTCTACACAGAAACAAGAGGTAGTGTAGCTGTGTGCAAAAATGTGCAAAAATGGTTAGTTTACACAGCATAATGGAACGCTATTAATAAGGGGGTTTTAGTTGATATGAAATTTGCCATTCCATTCGAAAATATTTTTTTTAACTTCTTTATGGTGAACTTCTTTATTTGTGAACAAAAAAAACCAGGCTGGAGAGATATCAGCTGCTCTCTGATTTGTTTGTTCACAATGCAAGAACAATTTTTTATTTTTTTTTATTTATTCGAAGTACACCACAAAAGCTGATTTTTCCAAATTGTCAATCTGATAATCATTTTTACACTTACATTTTGATTGTCGGCAAAATTTTGTTAGAAGACTTAAACTTGATTAAAAATACGATTTAATTGTTCTAACTGTATTTCGGTGCCCAACTATACCAGCTGTTCAACGACATGGATCTAGCTAAAAAAAATCAGAATAAGACGGCTTCATTGACTAGGCCATGTAAAGCGTATGGATGAAAATGCTCCGGCTAGGAAAGTCTTCGAATCCAAGCCCCATTGAATGCGTCGTCAAGGGAGGCCACACCTTCGTTGGAGAGATGAGCTGAAGATATTCCGCTAGTGACCGAAATCAGTGGAGGACAATTTTGCGTCAGGCTCAGGACCTTCAAGGTCTGTAGCGCCCAGCAAGTAAGTATGTAAGTAACTGTATTTCGGTAAGACCTTTTATCTCCAAGTAATTCCAAATTAGATCTAATTTAACCAAAGATATTTGAAGTGATAGAGGCAAATTTTATTAATGGGTATTATTCAAGACTAGTTTTAATCTTAAGAAAACAATAGAAGCTTTTACAGTGCATTAAAGTCAGCACAGTCTTTCATTCCGCTCTCCCCAAGAAAATAAAATGCTATTTATAGATTTTTAATGATTTTTACAATTTGAAAAAAAAAAAAAAAAATATCAAATTCACAAATTTATCCTTAAAAATATTTAAAGTAATCGAAATCTTAAAGAAAACTATAAATTAAATTTGAAAACGTAATTAATTAGAGTTGCCATACATAAAATCGTAAATTTTTTTTTTATACAATTCATTTTACGATAACATTAATTTAAAATAATTTATGAAACATATTATACCATGTAGGTGACAGTTAAAAATTGAAAAAAAAACAAAAACAAATACAAAAAGGTAAAAAAGTGATCGTCAGCTTACTAGTGGCGACAGCTCTTCATAGTAACCCTACTGATTACCCTTTCTCTCCCTCCCTCTCTTACATCCTCTCTTTAATTTTCTTTTATAATACATTTTATTTCATATATGAAACTGTTTGTTAAGTAACGAACACATTATTATTATTTTATAGCACCCTTCCATAAAAATAATAAAATAAAAACAACAACAATAACAAAAGTAAAAATTCATATTCGCGGTATATCAAAAAAATTTAATCGCTTAGCCTCAGTGTTTCGCATTTGTTTTTTTTTTTTTTTTGTTTTTTATCAAATTCTCCTGCTGTATTTAGGACATATGTATATGTATATTTGAAATTAGTATAACTATTATAGTATAACAGTAAAAAAAATAAAGAAATTTTGTATTGTAAGAAGGGTATTACTATTACCGTAAAACGCATATTGGGTTGTTGTTTTTTTTTTTACCTGTATTTTTTATTATTATGTTTTTTTTTTTGTTTTTTAAATGACTAGTTTTTGGCCAAAACAGTAAATTTTTATTTGTTAAATTTTCTTCTAATAATAGATAGCAGTGGTTATTACAATAGTAAAAAAAAAAAAAAAAAAAAAAAAAAACAATAATAAAAAATCACCCTCATACATTCAAACATATATGAACAATTTTACAATATTGTTCACCAACTAGCAGGACTATTTACAATAATGAAAATGTAACGAAGAGGACGAGAGAAATATTTATCAATAAAAAGAACAAAAAAAAAAATAATCTACATACTTACAAATAAATTTAATATTAGCCATTTACAATACTGGGTATATATAATTTTGTTCGAAAATTAAAAATCTTAATTACTTACTGCCATGCTAAGTCTGTAATTTATTTGACATTGCAAGCCATATTGGTTCTGGGTTTGATTTAATATAAATTTTCGTTTTATTGATCTCACACGGTTTCTCTACGGGTGTAGATACTGAAATTGTTATCCGATATATCAACGAAAGTTTTGTTGGATTATTAGTTTTCTTCTATATTTGCACACATTTACGCTCACTGCAGTTTTTTGAGTTAAATTTTCATCTAAATACGTCTAAATATTTGTGTAGCTTAATAAGTTCGGAATTATATTTTTTCTTTCAGAGTCCATCATTGTTTTTCATACAATATATTTGTTCGACAATTTTGTGCTACAGTTTAGTACAGTTTAGGAGGGCAAGACTTGAACATCAGACTTGTGTGTATGTGCGTGCTATAGATTTTGACTCACAGATCACAATTAGATATATGTTCAGGTTATAAAGATAGAAACGCTCCGATATACAATTTTAAAATTTTCCAAACGACCTTTTCAGACTCGTCTCCAACTTACCTAAATATTCTCTTCTATCATCTTATTTCCCTCCTAATCTTTTTTCCTGTACCCAAACCTACAATAATTTTATATAAAATAATTCTTCCTAATCTTTGGGTAGGGTAAAACAAAAATATATTTTTACTTTGGTGTTTGATATGACAAAACAAAATAATTTTTGCCAGTGACGGAACAGTAGGGGTCTGCTACATTTAGTTTTTTACTCATCGTGCACTAGCTTCTGTATATTGAATATAATCTTTAAAATAAAAAAAGATTTAAATTTGCTATTACGTCAGTACACTAAAGTTATCATGAAACTATTTTCAGTTTATTACTTCAAGAAAGTATCGAAAGTGTATTAACACGCTATTAGCGTAATTACTACGATCAGTGGATGTTTCATAATAAAACGGCTTATATGTATATATACAAAAACAACATTTGGGAGGCTTCCCACGTAACATTTTATTGTTATAAAAACAAAATTAGTGCTATAAGAATCCTATAAGACTCCCAATAAGCACTAAAGATGTTATAATGATGTTTTATGGGAATAATTTGATTAATATGGCTATAACAATGTTCTTATAGTAATTTCGGGAGTTATTATAATGGAATTTTCAGCAAGTGCTACAGCAATATTGTTATAAGTCTAAAAGTGCGTAATCCTAAATCAAGAGATAAAGTTTTGTCATAAGAATGGAATTGCTAGAATAGTAGTAGTAGTGTTATTATGTTACTTTATTACTATAATGTTACTAATAAACTTACTGTTTAGCTTTTTTTTTAAAATTATTACAAATGAATTTCATGTCAAAATAAGACACTAATACACTAATACATATAACGTGTATTCTAATTCTAGAACAATATTATAGTAATTGCTCCGGTGCCTTATAGGATTCTCCGTTTTTATGCTATAACGTTTTTATAGTGTTTCCCAACATTTACGGAACACTCAAATTAACACAAATACTGCTATAAGAGTGTTTGTAACAGTGTTATTAGAGTACGCAAGAGTCTTGCAGCAATAAAATTGTTAGGTGGGTTTACTTTATATAGAAATTCTCATTTTGATGTCATTGATAACTAAGATGTCCCCATATACTAAAATAAAACAAAAATCACTTCTACAGCAAGTTCGTTCTCTTGTATTATGGCGAGTGAGTCGTCGTTCATGAAACAAAAAACTATTAATAAGATTAAAATTTGTGTAAACTTCAAAGCTGTGAATCTTATGGTAGGAGGAGTTAATAGTACAAATCAGACAAATAAATTGATGTAAAGTGGACACACGCGTACAGAACCAGCAACATCTTGTGCCTGACAAGCTTTAAAATCGAATTCACAGAGAAAAAGCATTGAAGAAAAAATTGCCATTTTCGAATAACTTGTTGGTAATATCAATCGAAGTTGAGATTGTGAGTAATGGAAAACCCGAAAATCGAACCAAATAGAGTAGGCAGGATTTTTTGAAGATACAAATTTTTTAAATGACTTATCAAATCATATTAAAATCCATGCCAAAATATCAAGGTACAATTTACAAAATACTCAGCCTTCCGGTGCTATTATATGGTTCTGAATCATGGACATTACCAAAAGTAAACGAACATGCACTTCGTATCTTTGAGAGCAAAATTCTTCGTTGCATTTGTGGTCCTGTGTCTGAAGAAAATACAATGCCGAACTATACCAGCTGTTCAACGACATGAACCTAGCCACAAGAAAGTCAGAATAAGATGTCTTCATTTGTCAGGACATGTAGAGCGTATGTATGAAAATGCTTCAGCTAGGAAATTCTTCGAATCCAATCCCTGGGGAACGCGTCGTCGAGGGATGTCACACCTTCGTTGGTAAAATGAAGTATCGTCAGATATGAAGACCTTCAATGCCGAACTATACCAGCTGTTCAACGACATGGACCTAGCCACAAAAAAGTCAGAATAAGACGGCTTCATTGGCTAGGTCATGTAGAGCGTATGTATGAAAATCCTTCAGCTAGGAAATTCTTCGAATCCAATCCCTGGGGAACGCGTCGTCGAGGGATATCACACCTTCGTTGGTAAGATGAAGTATCGGCAGATATGAAAAAACTTCAAATAATCAACTGAAGAGATTCCGATTGTGACTGAATTTGGCGGAGGACAATTTTGCGTTAGGCCCAGGACCTTCTAGGTCTCTAAGTAAGTATTAAAATCAAAAAAATCATTGCTATCCGCTTATTTTTATTTACTACTCTAACTTTATTCCATGTTTTAATTAATATTTTTTTTTATTTACTATTTCATAAATTTTTACTTTTAATTCACATTTTAATAAAAAAATTTTTTTTCACTTTCGAACATATGACATCTGTAATACACCTTCAAACTTAAATAAAAAATTAAATATATAAAAGTAATGCCACTACCACTAAATTACCTATGGCCCCCTCTAATAACCTTTCAACTAAAATGTTTGATTTGATGTGTAATGTATGACAAATACCAGTTCAAAAATTCTATAGTAACCAAAACAAAACGTAAAAAAAAACAAAAAAAAATAAAATAATAATTTCTAACTCATTTCATATATAGCAGTTATAATAGTTAATATCATTAAAAAATAGATGAAGAAAGCAACAAACAAACAAACAAACAAACAAAAATAATAATAAAAAAAAATAATAAAAACAAAAAAGAAACACAACACGACAGTTTGATGAAGAAAGAACGCGAAAGAATGGCAGGTGGGTTCAATTAAAATAAAAACAAAAAAAAAAAAAATTAAAGTTGATTTAGTCAGGAGGACTAAGGACAAACATATCTATATTCCACCTATACAACTCATACTAATACTAATTCAGACCATCAAGTACAAAATATTCATGTATATCAAACGAACCGTGACACCACCTACAGTAGTAATAGCAGCAGCAGCAGTGAAAAAATAATAACAAAACAAGAAGAAAAAAATAATTTAACCAAATTATTAGTATATTTTCTTCGTCCTGTTATAGTACATCATATTGTGCAGGACTTTACTTGTTTTTTTTTTTTTTTCATTTTTATTTTAGATATTATATATTATTATCCTTTAAAAAAAATATAAAAAAGAAAAAAAACAAAAATAAAACAATATAAAGTAAAGAAAAAAAACAAAATAAAGAAAAAAAAAATTTCATCAAATAGTTTTTAGTTAGTGTTTAGTAGTCAAGACAACTAGAATAAGTTGTTATAGTAACTAAAATATAATTTTATATATTGATATATAGTTAAATATGTATTAATTTAGTCAATACAATAATATAAAATGTCCTTCGTTAGTTTGTATATAAAAAAAAAAGCAATAAAAAAAAAATAAAATAAAAAATAAGAAAAAAATGCCGTGCGATTTGAAGAATTCTTTTTCGTTTTAACAGTTATTTTTTTATTATTATAAATTTTTTGTTTTGCTTATTTTTGCTATAATTTCATTTTCTTATTATTATTTTTTTTTTTTTTAGTTTTTTCGTCGCTATGTTTAAATAGCAGAATAATCAATTCGTGCAAATTAAATATTTTTTTTTGTTTTTAATGTGACCATATACTTAGCAATCGAATGCTGGACATTATATTAATATATCAACTTACATATTAACTTTATTTTTATTTTATAATTAATATATTAACATTGTGTTAATAAAATATAATAATTCATATTGATGGCTAAGTTAATGGTTTTTATAAACACAGTAAATCCAAATTTTAATTAACACAAAATGTATATGAAAAATATTTAATTTCGCTACATCTCCTATATTCGATCTATAATAGATCGAAATAACTACCATTTAAAAGAATAATAATAAAAATCGATTGTGAAATAGTTCAGATATTTGTAATATACTTTTTTCAATTTACAGATTAAATATTTATCGATTTCTTTCCTCAATTGAGTACAAAACACTGAAGAAGTCTGCAAGTAGTAGACGAAATACGCGTATCTGTATGATAAGCATATCAGTAAAATTATAAGGAAAATATAAATTATAGCTTAAATATTATAATGATTTAAATCGAATTTAATTCTTCAGAAAACATATATATTAAAATTAAAACCTAGTTTAGGGCTTAAAATTTTGGTTATTGATAGCTGCGGCGATTACCAGTGATACACAAATTTTACACATTCCAGATACATCACCAGTGATCATTTCAATTTTCAATTACAGGTACCGTGATCACAAGTGATATTTAGAATGTTAGATAATTTGTAAAATACATTGAGAAATGAAAATCGCGGTATCACTAGTGATTACAGTACCACAGAACAAAAATTGAGATGCTCAATAGTAATATTGTGGTATAGCCAACGTTTTAAAAATATTTCTATTTCGTTATTCAAAATTAATTCTTTAAAATATTTTTATACCTAATATAATTATATAAATATAAAATGGATTTCTTTGCTGTCTCTTGTATATGAATTCACCATCTCAGACTGCCGAAAAAAAAAAATTATATTTGTAATACTAGTATCTGCAATGAAATTTTTCCAATTGATATAAACTATTGACTGAAGCTATTCCCATTTTCAAAAAGGAGATTTCAACTGGTATGAACAACTGCAGACGTAGATATATCTTTGTTGGGCTCTTCTGAGGGAGATGTTGTATTGGCGTAGAACCATATTAATGTAATGTAATGTAAACATAAAATGTAATATTAAATTATAAATGTCACTTTTACAAAACACAAACAATTTCGAAATACATTTTTGTATGTTTTAAACACAACAAACCCCATTTGAATTCAAATATTTTAAATATTGTACCTAATTGTATTTGAAAAATATATCAATTACAATAATTTAATACCGACTTCATCTGTGACAAATTGTCGTTCATTTTAATAAAAAATTTCCCCACAAGCGTGTTAACATACATTTAAACAAAAGATTTAAAAAAAAAGCAACAGCATTATGGTAACCTTAATAAATAGTTATAATATGTAAATATTATATACATATTAAAATAATAAAAATCATGTATTAAAAAAAAAAAAAAAAAAAAACAAGAATAATTATAATAATAATAATAAAAACAAAAACAGCAAATTTATATTGTGAAACTACAAAACAAAAAAAAAATATTGGAATATTGTTTAGAAATTAATATTATAGTGTTATTACACAAACATTCAAATATACAAAAAAAAAAAAAATAAAATCAAAAAAATAGAAAATTAAAATAAAATCAAATACATTTACTATACTTATTTACAATACATATAAAATATATGAAAATTAAATAAAAATCAAAAATAACGTTATTTTTTTTTTACTGTTTTTATTTTGCTTTTTTTCTTCTTTTTTTTATATTTAGTTCTATTAGTTAGTCAGTCAGTTAGTTAGTTAGTTAGTTAGTTAGTTAGTTAGTTGGTAAGTAAGTTAGTATTAAGTATATGAGTATCTATAGTTTTATTTTTATTACTATTTTTGTTTTTTATTATTTTTATTTTTTTTTAAAGGTGGTAAGAAATTTATAAAAAGTTCAACTGAATATCCTGCTAAAGAAAATTTGTTTTTTCTTGTTTTTTTTTTTACTGTTATATTGTATATTGTTCTTTTTTTTTAGGCTTTCAGCTAGAAAGTATTGCGCATTTCTTTTTAGTTTGATTAGTTCCTTCGATTCGGAAAGGTCCTTAAAAAATTAAAAAATTAACAAAAAAGAAAAAAAAAATTAAAAATAATAAATTAAAAAAAAAATACTGTTATAAATTGGTTTTTTTTATTATTTCTAATTTTTAATTTAAATTTAAATTTGCATGAATAATTAATTAAATAATTATTTAATATTTAATTTAATTTTAAAATTTCAAAGTGTGTTTATAAATTATATTATTAATTTATATAAAATAAAAATTATTTAATTAATCTAAAATTATTTTCAAATATTATTTAATAATGTTATATAATTTCTTAAAACAAAAAAAAAAAAAAAACAAAAAATTGAAAAAAAAAAAATTAATAATTAAATTTAATTAATTATTATTTTTAAATAATTTATCATTTCATAGTCAAAATTATATTTTTAATAATTTATTAAAAAAGAATTTTTTTAATAAAAAAAAAACAAAAAAAAACCCAAAATTATATTTTAATTAAAGTCGTTGCAGTAAGTCGTGGTAGAGCTTCCACAATACTGGTCATTGAAGCCGAATAAAATTTATAGTGATAATAAATTCGACTTTAATTAAAATATAACTAAATTATCATTTCAATCAAGTCCTTCTTCATTCGTCCTGTAATTTCTTCAGTGGAACAAGTACATTAATAAAATATTAAAGAAAAAACAAAAACATTTTAGACAATTAAAAATTTTTAAATTCATCATAAATATAAATATGCCATTATAAACCTTGGCACTGGGAGAATTCACAGTCAAATTAATATTAAAAATTCTGTGGATCTTTTTGTGCCAAAGTTTAGGGTTAATACTACATTGATTTTAAAAATTATTTAAATACCTTTTGGAACAATAAAACAACAATAAGTTAAAAAATCAACAAAATCGAAAATCAATTCAAATTGCATAACCAATATTAGAATAAGCAACAACAACAACAACAATAATAGAAAAAACCAAAACAAAAAATTTCTAACATTAGAACCATCGTTATAAATAATAACATGATACGTTAGGTGGATGAATCACACATTTTATTATTAAGCCAAATGAAGGGAAAAGGACGAAGAGAGAAACGAAAAAATTAGAAATGACAAAAAAATAAATAGAATAAACAAAAAAATCATAATATGGGGGATTTTTGTTTCTCATTGAGGTGATTTTTTTTTTTAAATGAACTCGCCTTTAAAAATATAAATGCAAGTGTATAGGTAAGTTTTATTTCCACTATAATTAATTGCTTTAAATTATTATTTTAGAAGACATTTAATTTTATTAAAAAAAAAATAAAAAATTTTTTTTTCTTAGACTTATTCTTTGAGAACATTTGAAATTTTGAAAAGCTAAAAAATAAAAAAAATAAAAACAACAAACCAAAAATAGAAGAAAATGACTAAAATTATAAGTTAATAGAGAAATAAATGACTGACTGTTAATGTTTGCGTGTTACATAATTAATGAAAAATAATTTTACCATTTTATATATATATATATATATATGTATATTTTATATATATACGTTTTTTATATACATTTTTTTATGTATTTTTTTTGTATTGAAATGAATATTATATTAATGTACATTATAATATTATCAAAGTTTCGAGGGTTAATGACAATATTATTTTTATTTTATTTTCTTTATATTAATATTAAAAACGTTAATGAAATTTAAGATCTTTAAAAAACAAAATTAACAAAAAAAAAAAATAAAATAAATGACTAATATAAAAATTATTGTTATTTAAATATTAAAAATATTAAATTTCGAAAAATAATAATTAATAATATCTTTCATTTCTTTCTATTAGTTTTGATCACAGTTTTGTATTTACTATTTTTTATTTTCTTTTTTTTTTATAAATTATTGAAATTAGGATATTATGTAATAATATTATAACTATAATTATTAAAATATTATTTCATTAGTAAATTTAAATTTTTATTTAGTTTAGAAGTAAATTTGTAATAAGATAGGTTTAATAATGGTAGATTGTTAGGTTTTTAAGGGTATATAAATATACTATGGTTAAGTTTAAACAATGTATAGTGTAGATAGTAAATTAATAAAATAATTATAAAATTTAAAAATATACCGAATATCAAAATGTTGAACTAATACAATTGATAGTCTGAACCAATACATTGACAAAATTACTGTAATTGTATTTGGATTGAATTGAAATATGAAATATACTAACTGACCGTACTTAAGTTAGTTTAATACTTTTCGTTAAACTGACGTCAAAGCTACGTAAAGTTAACTAGCCAACTTAAGTCTCGCCTGGTAAAACTTCATTTGTCCAAACTTCTCAATTTGACACTTTGAAAGATGAAGCATCATTAAAAATAACCTAAACTGAATCGTACAAGCTTAACTTGAACGAAGAGTAAATTTTTTAACGAAAATGAGACTTAAATTAACTTAAGTATACGGCTAGTTTATTATTTGCAAGCCCATAAGAACGTACATGAGTTTGACATTTTACTTAAGTTAACTTAAGTCCGGATAGTTGGGCCTTAACGAAATCTAGTCTCTTAAAATCTGGTTTTTTCAACATACCGTTTTAATTTCAGAATATTTGCCTTATTTATTTTTATGCGTAACCGGTGTTGGAACAAAAATGGTGTATCTCCTCTTTACAGAATTTTTATATAATTTAATAAAAAAGCATGATTTTTTGAAAAAAAAGCGATATTTTTCAAACCGAAATTTTGATCAAACGATATTTTTAAGAGTGAGATTTCAAACCGATCTATATTATTTCAAGAGGTCGAAAATAATATAGATCGTGGCGTTTTGAAAATCTATGATGGGATCAAATACATATAAACCATTATTTATTAATAAATTTACTTCATTGTTAATAATTTCGAAATTAAATTCCAAATTAAGTGCCAAAAAATTAAGATGTATGAAAAAAATTAATTATTGTAAATACCCTCAATACCGTGATGAGCACTTTAAAAAATAAATTATGAAAAAAAAAATGTTCAGACATCAATTAACAATTTTTTGTATGTATACCTAATCACTAATTTACAAATTAAATTCGAAGTTAGAAGAATAAGAAGAACAAACTTGAAAAATTAGGTCGAGTTGGTAAATCAATGGAAAAAATCTGTTAATAAAATTAATAATTTTGAGCTTAATTTCAAAGTTGGATTCAATTGAGCTACAATAAATAGAGAAAAATAAAAAAAATAATTTGTGTTAGTAAATCAGTTGGCAAATTTTTGTCTTGTAATTGATAATTTCAAAATTAAGTTAAAAAAATTAGTTGAATTCGTAAATCATATAAAAAATGTTTTTTGTTAAATTTTAATTATTGAATATTATTTTAATAAAGTTAAAACAAAAAAATTGGTAAAAAAACCGATAATATTTAAATTGTATTCAATAAAAAATGATAATATTTTAATAATAGACCTATTTTATTATTGGTGTATGTTGAAGACTGCATTGTGATCACAAAAAATCTACTGGGATTTAATTTCGTTGCGATTTAAAGTTTACGGAATAAATGATGTAGCCCTAAATGGGATATCGAACATATTTTTTAGTACTGGTCTAAGTGTGTCGGCATACTGTCCGCAGCCACCACTACCTACTACCAATTACTTAGTTATTAAACAATACAATCGAAAAACAATAGTTTATATAATTTTTTTTATTATTTATTTATTTTTTTTAAATATGATATTTAATTTTTAATCGAGAGATAATTGAAGATCATCGGACTGATCATAGAATATTACTTGGTTTAATAATTTGGATAAATTAAAGCTACAAAAACTATACTAATTTACTTAAAAAAATATTATTTATTTCTTAATCGATTTAAATTTGATTGAATAATCTTTACTATTATCGTAAAATCAATTTTGTATTATAGTTTTGAACTATTTGGCATATTTTCAAGACTATTTTAAAATATGTTATCCGATTATATCATATCTGATATAAAGGTTGAGAAAAATTAATATACACTTATAAAAACTAATCGTCTAACATTAAGAATTGAATAAATAAATAAATAAATTATATTAGCTTAGAAATTTTACATATATTTCAATTTGAAGACATTTTTATAAAAAAAAAAAATAGACTTATGTTAAGACACTGTTTAAGGCATTATAAACTGTATTGTAGTCTCCTAAGAATTTCACATAAATAAATTAAATAAATTTAAATATTATTAGAATTAAAAATTATAGTAATTTAAAAGAGTAGCTGACTTATGCCCCATGCCTCAATATGTGTTAAAAGATCCAAAGTAGTTGACCAGCAAATCGTTTACATTCATTTATGAAAATTAATCAATTTGTAATAATTGTAAAAAAATATATTCTGTGAATGAAAAATTGTTCAAACTGAACTTTTATAACAATAAGTTTTAGGAGTTGTTTCGTTCATCCCAACACTGCTTGAATTTATCATTAGGTATTTGTAGTGTTAGACTACCTATACAACTCCTGCTTTTAGCTTATGTTCATTCTATAATTTATTTATTTATAGATCTTATATAAATATATCTGTGAGTTATAAAAATTTACCAAAATTTTAAAATTTGTAATATGGAAATAATTAAATTGTAAAAAAACGATCATTGATTGTATGTAGATTCTATTTAAAATGATTTTTTTTTGTAATTTTACATTAGATTTTGGATGGTTACAAATATAATATTATATCCTGCCAAAATACGAATACATCCTGCGAATATTAACTTATTTAATCTATTAAACGCTGCAATTTTAGTGGAACAAGTTTAGCCGAACTGAATTTCACAATCAGAAAAATTATTTTTTGTTTTTTTCTACTTCTTCATTTTATACAGTCTGTATACTAAAATATAATAAGCAAATATTTTTCTGTAATTTATTCTATTTCTTACCATTTAATCTGCGATCACAATTTCCAAGTGCTAGATATATCTTGCTATATTTTCAAATATTTTGTTATATCTAATGTTATCATCAGTTTCTGAGCAAATACGTCACGTTTTGTATAATAAATAATGTTATAATAATATATTATCAAAAACTATATACAAGGTGGTATGTATATAAATCCCTTCAAGGCTTATCAACAAATGTTGTATCTCTCTAATAAAATTTTAAACAATTTTCAACAAATTCAATTCAATTGAATGAATTTTGTGATATTTCCCGTTTATCTTTACGACCGTTATTATTTAAAATATTAAAAAATTATTAATGAAGGTTCAATAGTTTGGTTTAAAATTATTTTTTTAAATGTAACTGTTCTTATAATTTTAATGTCAAATTAATATAATAAAATTTTTCACATTCTAGTATTAAGAATTTTTTATAGGTAAGATGATCGCAATACAAAGCTGAATTTATATGGAATTAGATTTTTTTAAGTTTTTTTTTAAATAATATAAAATTTCATTAATATAATTTTTATTAAATATAATAAGATGTAATTATACAGAGCCAGTCACAATAGTGATAAATTGGAATAGTGCAAAGGATGAAAGAAGGTATACCAGATATGTGGAGTAATTTTTTTGTAAATGTTGAGGTAAGCACATTGTTTTAATTTGTTTTTGTTTTATTTGAATTATTTAAACAAAACATAATTTATTTATTTTGTATATACTTTTTTCCACTCATTTTAGTTTTTTTTTCTCATTTTACGCTAATCATGTTCGATTAATAGTATATAATTATTTAGTTAATATATACTTTTTTTAATCAAATTCAACATTTTTTCAAACAAATTAAACAGTTTTTTATTCAAATTCAACATGTTCAACATCAATTTGTTAGAAAAAATGTCAACATCATTTTCTTTAGGTTAAGGTTTAATTTCATTTAATTTAAGAATTATGAATTTGCTACACATTATTTACTCCTATAGAGACTTACCGTCTCATGCATAACGAACGTACGAAATAAAATAAATAAAAATTAAAAAAAAAAAAAATCAATTTGTTAGAAAAAATGTTGAATCTGATTAAAAAAAATATATATTATATAAATAATTATATCCTATTAATCTAATATGACTAGCGCAAAATGATAAAAAAAAACTAAAATAATTTTTTTAATTTAATGAATTTCAATCGAAATTTGCATACTCTATAGGGTCGAGCGGCTAAGAGCCAAGGCCTATAAATCCAGCTACTAATGAATAATTTATAGTTATAAATTTTATTACCTATGTAAATATTTTAGATGTATATAAATAAGATAATATAAAAAAGTAGTTACATATAGTAGTAGTAATATAATAAAAGTAGTAAGTAGATCGTAGTATGACTTAATTAATTAAAATTTAAATAAACTTATGAACTAAATCAAAATTCTAAGCACACATAATACAAGTACAAATAGTACAAATTATTATATTATTTTTATTATATTATATAAAAATATTGTGTATGTGTACTTATTATATTAATATTTAATTTATTAAGAGTATAATTTATTAATAAGTTATTTAATTTTTTAAGACTTAGCCGAAGTTGTTTGGTCCGAATAAAACAAAGCCAAATAAAATATCTTAAAAATTAAAATTAAAGAACTTTACAAATTTACTTTTACAATAATAAATACAATAATAAATAATATTCTTACAATAGAAATAGAAAAATAATATACAATGAGAAGAACACAATGTCTTAATGTGGTAAAAAAAAAAAAACAGAACAAAACAAAATAAATAAATAAAATAAAGTAAAAAATCCTAAATAAAAACTAATCATATATTATGTCGGCTGCAATTCATATTTATCTAATCTATCAAAAGCAAAATGTTGTGAAAATTGATTTGTTTGACAGAAATTTCGACTGCAAAATTTCAAAAATAATCACACAAAATTGACATTTTATAAAAATTTGAGCAATTTTTTAACACCCAACATAAATAGTTTAATAATTTTATTATTTTGAAATATTAAAATAATATGATATTTAAAAAAAAGTCAGTACAAAGTTATAGAGAAAAATACTTTATCTTTACGACCGTTATTATTTAAAATATTCAAAAATTATTAATGAATGTTCAATAGTTTATATAGTGTAAAGCTTCATAATATGTCCTTGGACATTTAGGAATTAAAATATGGTCTGTTAGATAGTTAGAAGTACCTAATCATACACAATGATTTTGAAATTTCTATAACTTATCAGTACTTAAACTGAAATTTGGATAAATAGGTACCAAATGAAGGTTTAAAAGCAGTAAAATATAGGTTGTTTGGTTAAATCACTAAACAATATTTCGAAAGCTATATTAGATACATTTATTTTTTGACTACTAATTCGATTGATTAAGAGCATAGCCGAAAATGGTATAGGTAGTAGTAGTATATTAAAAAGTCAATTTTGGAAAAATGGTCTGTGCAGCCGATATAGCCGAATTGGAATGCAGCCGACGATATATACATGAATATAATTAGATTTAGATTAGATTTAGTTTGAAATTGTTTGTACTCAATTTCTATTAGTATTAAGTTATAAAATAAGTAGAAAATTAAGATTTGTAATATAGATAGGGCAAATATTCTACCTAAAAAAGCTAAATGTTTTTTTAGTTGAAATAATAAAATTAAATTAAATTAAATCTTTACTCTTACAAATTATCTACATCATATATCGATGTCCAATACCATGGGATATCTATTTAGTATTTATACTCACCATTTTCGATTCTATACTAACAAAAAATTCTGTTAGATGTCAAATGTTTACATTGAATTTTATAAAAATATTTTAATGTACTTTGTAATAATTTAATTAATATAATCAAATAAATTTGGATAAAATTATCCAAGAATTTTGAATTTTTTTTTTTGAACAATCTAGAAACTTGATATACAAGTTACTAGTTGCAGTTGCAGTACTCTACCTATTTTAATGTAGATTGTCAAAAAAAAATATTTTTTTCTACTATTTTTGATGTAGTGGCATGTATGTTGCATGTATGCATGTAGATGTTAAGGCATGTTGCATGATAATTTGAAATAAATGCCAAATGTTGAAATAGTGACATTTGGGTATTGTGAAATTATATTATTAAAAATTTTATTTATAAATTAAGTTTTTTTATTAAAAAAGATTTGAAAATTAATTTTAATATTAAAAAAAAATTAATTCAATTAAAATTTGAAAAAATTACAATTAAACAAAATAAATCTAAATTTAAGAGATAAGTGAAGTTTTTTAGCATATTTTTTTTTTATTCGAAATGCTAAATTACTTGCTAAAAAAAATTAATTCAATTAAAATTTGTAAAAATTACAATTAAACAAAATAAATCTAAATTTAAGAGCTAGGTACTTTTGTTTTTAGCATATTTTTTTCGTTATTCGAATTGCTAAATTACTTGCAATTTACTTGCAATTTTACCGGCTTGAAATAAATCAGGCCAGTGTAGTTGATTGTCAAAAAATTATATCTGTTTGCACTTAATTAATTTGCATGTTGAAGCACTGAGTTACAATATTATAACATAAAATATGTTTTTTATATTATTCGAAATGTTAGTACTAACTAGACTTTAATTTCGTATATTATTCTAAAAATTAGTAATTTAATATAAGTATAAATTATTTTTTCATTAATTTGAAAAATAATAAATTTCAATTGCAAAATGATTTTTATTTAAATTTAATAATATTAAGTTAATTTTTTATTATTATAAATTTTTCTGAATAAAAAATTAGGCATTGTCACGTTAGCCCTCAAAAATTATTTTATTTAAAAATTATATTTTTTTAAAACCGTTAACATTAAACTAACATGGCAGTTGTTGGTTAGCAAGATGTATATGTATCTATATAAATTGCCAAAAATTTATATATATATTTTTAGATTAATAATTCCAATTCATTCTTCCGATTTAATTCTAGATTAATAATTTACGTAATTTTTTTTTTTAACTGTCATGGCAGTCAAGTGTCAAAACACAAAATAAATTTTATTTCAAATTTTATTTCAAATTTATGCTAAAAAAAGGGTGTTGTTTTTATATTTTATATGAATTAAGACAGCTTCTTGACTTTATTTTTTGTTTTGTTTTTTTTTTTTTTTGTTTTTTTTTGTTTTTTTTTTTTCAGGTCAGCTGACAGTTGAAAAAATCATGATAGTTGATTTTGTATGTGTAACCGAAATTTTTATATCCATTGCAACACTATCATACCGGTAATTGTCACATTAGGCTAACAGTGGCTGTGGTTAGCAAGATGTTCATAAATATATGTATCTATATAAATTGCCAAAAAATAATATATATTTTTTAGATATTCGGTTAACAAATAAAATACAATTTTTTTTGGATTTAATTCATAATGACGAATTATTTTGAATTTGTAACTGGTCACGCACAATGGCAACGACAACGACAACTTCTACAGATAAAAACAGTAAATTACCATTTATTCGTTAAATTGGATTTAATTTTAATTTTGTGGTTGTTGTAAATTTGACTGATTGTCGTTCATATTGTGTGTGAGCAGCAACTCAACTTCCTATAACCAAATATATTTTACTTTATTTTGACATGAGAAAAAACTAATTCTGTTAAATTCACAAATTAACAGTTTTTTGAAAACAGTGAAAAAATGTAAAGTTTGAATTTAAATTAATTTAAATTCTGGTACATCAATATTTTCTAATACAATTTGTGTTTGAACAATTTTTAAATACGTATTAAGAACATTTTTTTTTACTTTTTAATAAAACGTTATTATTTGAAAAATAAAATTCAAAATTTTTCATACAATTCAATTATAGAATTATGTCACCTAAAGGAAGTGAAAACTCTAATCTTATAGATCACAAATTTAAGGACAACAAAATTCTCTTAATACACGACACGCGATCACTTTATGTGGTTTTTATTATACTATAGGCCTATATCCTAAACTGGAATACGATTTTACACTACAGACATTTCAGTTAACTACAAATGATTATCCAAGCGAATATAAGTTTTATTTGAAAATTTACAAACAAACTTCATAGTAATACATCAGTAGTGTATTACAGAATTAAAGTAAAATTTACAATAACTTACTAGGCATATAAATTTACTGTGAAGGAAATAAATTGAATATTTAAAAACACCTTCATGAATTCTCTTATTTTCACTTACAATGAAATACAAAATATTAAAACAAAAAAAAAAAATCATGATTACAATTTAGAATATTCCTAGGTAAAAACAAAAAAAACAGCTAGTAATTCTTACTTACTGTGTGATTAAACAAATATTTTTACCTTCATCCACCCACTGTGGCTCTTACACTATTATTATTTTCGAATTTCATTTCCGTTCCATGTTAAAAAACGTCAGTCACAAAATATAAAAAATTGTATGTAATACTCATACATTACATACATACAAATAATATTGTATAACTAATTTAATTTACAGAATTTTTTTTTTATTTTTCAGAATTTTCTTTTTCTTAAATAATTGTTATCCTTTATAATAGTACTTAAAATTAATCACCTACCTTACCACTAATAATGATAATAATAATAACAGCAAAACAAAAATGTGATAATAAATAATGATAATAAAAAGGACACGGAAATAATATACGTACACATCACATATATATATAGACCTAAATTATATTAAAATAATTTTTTATTCCATTTGCCGAATTTAATTTAAAAATTATTTATTTATATATTTTGGAACAGATTTATGTATAACAGATTTGATAATAGATATTTCTGTTTATTTAGAGATAAAAAATAAAAGTACGATTAATTTTGTTTTGACGTGAATTTTATTGTTTTTTTTTATATGAGATTAAAAATTATGGTATAGGTTTAAAATATTGTTCCAGGCAGCTGAGTTTATGCTGCGTTATTGAAACGAAATAACAACAATAATGAAGCAAATATACTAAAACTGAATAATTTCGTTGTAAATCGTATGTAAGGGTGATTAAACCGCGCCAAGCAGTTGTTCAAATCAAATTATTACTATAACAAATGATGGTCAATATTCATAGTGCCGCTCAAGTTGAAGTTAATTCAAATAGTCTATTTGAAGTCTGTATGTGTACTAGATTTTATGATTAAATTTTGAATTAAATTAAATTTTACAATAAATATGAATACCATAGCTCATATAGTGCCATAGGGGAAATACAAAATAAATTGTAATGATAGTTAAAACTGCAGTAGGATATATTTTGAATTATTTTGTAAAGGTTGTAATTTCAATATAATATTAATATGTTTATATATTCAAATAAAATTAAAAATTATTAAATCACAAGTCGTAGATTTAATTTGAACAATTTAATTGCCGAAAACTAACTGAAAATAATTGAAAAAAATATTGAATATTGATAATAAAGACAAGAACAGTATATAGACAATTCTTATATATCAATTTAGTATTACTGGCCATTGATATGTAATGTATATTATTTCACTTATATATTAAATAATTGAATAATGAAATATATATACTTTTTTCATTCAAATTTAACATTTTTTCAAACAAATTAAACAATTTTTCATTCAAATTCAACATTTTTATTACAAATGTCAAACAATTTGTTTGGAGAAATGTTGAATTTGATTAAAAAATGTTGAATTTGAATGAAAAAAGTATATATATATATATATATTTATATATATATATATATATATATATAATGTTTCTATTTAAACAAATTAAAAATTCTTTTTCATACGTAATGAAAAATGTTTTACCTAGTTCCTATATACTATTATACACAGTATTATTACTTGAACATGTAATTGCATATGCATATTAAATATGCCTACATATCACCTAATTAATATGTAGATTTACAATGGATTATTTTATTATAGTAATTTTATCGTGTACGATATAATATAATATAAGTACAGAAAAAATAAAATGTATAGCATGTATGTATATAATGAAACTTTTTTTTTAATTGTAATTTTACATTATTACAATACAAAATTACTAAGTAATTTTTGATATAATACATAATTTATAAAGTAATTTAATAATAGTTATACTTTTAGAGTTTTTTTTAATGTGTATAACAGTTATACAAAAACTGTTATACACATCCTTAAACTGTTATACGCCAATTAAATTTTTTTTTTTTCATTTTAAAATTATTTTTTATTTCGAAACCAAAATTTTCAAAATTTCCATAGAGATAAAAGAACAAAAAACTTTTATACATAATTATTTTGAACTCAAAACGATTATGTTATTTAATTAAGTGTTTATTCTAAAATATGAAATAACAATTAAAGATTGTTATACTATAAAAACAAGTAGAAAACATCATTAAATAAACATTAAATATTTGTTTATTATAATATAAATAGATATAATATGTATGCATGTCATGCATGTATTATAGTGTTCAAAAGAAATTTAATAATATCTACTATTGTTCATTGCACTCGAAATCAATAGAAAAAAAAATATATTTTGAGATATAAAATGCTTGAAAGAAAAATATTGGCACCCCAATAAAAATAATAATTACTAATTTTATATTTTTGTTGGGGTATCATTATTGTATAAAATTAATTTTATTTTTTAAATAAATATATATATATATATATATATATATATTATGTATTATATTTTGTTTTTTATAACAATATCATATGATTATCATTATGCAATTCTAGATAAATTTAATTAGTTATTGTATATTTTTTTTCCCATTATATTATTTGTATACCTAACCACAATTTAATAACGGTAAATATATATATAAAAAAAAATATATAGATTAAACGTAAATTACAGTGATTTAAAATCTGACTTTTGTTAGTTGATTTTTAGTCCTTTTTTTATTATTTTTTTATATTACACATTTGAAAATGTGATATTGATCAAAAAAACGTTTAATCGATATTCATGGCGACAGTATAGTAGTTTGATATTATGTATGTATATAAGTATATACATTTTGTTAATTTAGTTAGTGGCGGGGGGGGGGTGTGTTGGGTGATGAAATTAAAACATAGCAACCAAAATGCTATTTTATACTAATGACTTCAAAACATTTAATTTTATATATGTGTGTGTGTGTATGTATTTACAAGTAAATGCATGTTTGTATATAACAGTTTTAAATTTAACTATTTAAATACCTTTATATATATGCATATACATAAAACTGGTGTTGGTATATAATATAGTATATACTAGAATAGGTAGCATTGATTTATTTGAACGCAAGAAGTTCATTTTGATTTTGAAAGTTAATTTTTTATTGTTTTATTTTTTTTTTATTTATTTTTTTCTTCAAAAGATTTCCTTTTTTTAGTTATTTAGTTTTTTATTTTATTTTTTGCTTTTGATTATTGCGATAATAATAATGTGCACGATATATTTTATTATGTACTTAATATATATATATATATATTTATATATATATATAGAAAATGAAAAAATAGAATTAATAAGTTATATATATATACCTACATATGATGTATATATATATAATGTATATGTTTACATGAATTACGTACCAGTACAGGGCTCCACAATTTACCTCATGAATAGTCGTATAGTTTTTGATCGTTCATTTTTTGTATGTTATTTCTTTAATTTTTTTTTGTTATTTTTTTTTGTTATTTTTATTTTTTGTTTTTTGCAAGCCTGCGGGTTTAAACTAATTTCACGCTATAATGGGTGTTTTATTAACCATTTATAAACACGAATATTATAATATATAGTATTTATGTTGCTTATATATATATATATATATATATATATATATATACTTCTGTACATATATATATATATATATATATATATATAATAAGAATTATGTAAGAAATGTTCATACTAAGTATAGCGAATGAATTTGGTTTGCATTTTTGTTTTTGTTAATTTACCTGCGTCATCGAACAACATTCGTTTTTTTGTATTTTATACCGTTATTTTGAAAGAAATATGTTTTTTTGTTTGAAATTATTATTTTTTATTAATAATTTTCGCTTTAAAAATAAATAAATGGAATAATAGTGGAAATAATATTTATTACGTAATGAATATTTATTATTTTTATAAATAAGATTTTCCATTTTGAAAGTTTTGAATTGCGAATGTGTTGGGAAATTTAACTGGGCAAATTGATTATTATTATTTGTGTGTATATAGAATTTTTTTTGTGTTTTATAGTTTTTTTTTTCAGAATTATTTTGTTTTTTTTTTTATAGGATTTGCAAATTTTGTATAGAGCTCGGTCTGCTACATATAGGTTAAAAAACGAATTAAAAAGAAAAATCTGTCTAAATACTTGTTAAAAACCAAATGTTTCGCGTTTTAATTACATATTGAGGATTAGCCTACTTGAATTTTGTTTTGAATTTTTTTGTATTCCTAGAATTTTGAATTGGAAAAATTCAACCTATCAACCTAAACATCTTGATCTACGATTTGAACAAAAAGTAGTAGACTGCAATAGAGTGTTTTATCATACTTTCAATGTACCTTCACATTTTTATTGATTTGAATTTGCTGATGTACAAAAATGTTCAAATCGAATTTGGGTTCTAGTCTGATTTAAATTTATAACATGTATAAATATAACAACAACAACCTAAGTCTACTTTGTTAATTTGGATTTGAATTTAGGTGCCTATTATGTATTTCAATAACGATTTGATCGAACGAAATGTCAAAATGCAAAATTACCGTTATGTATTTCGATATCGTTCAGAAATGGTCGACAAAATCGATAAAGTTTATCGATGAAAAATTTTACCACGAAGGAGACATCGAAAGAGAGATTTTGGACAAATTATTTTAATTTTGAATTGAACAGATAAAATAAAACAGTGCGTTTGGACACTTGGTGTTTTGTTTTATATTTATGATATTTTTTGAAATAAAAATAAATTTAAAAGTTGAAATTTTACTTTATTAAGTACGTATTTTACTTTATTCTTCATAATTATTTTTTATTGAAATAAATTTTAATTGGAATGAAAGGCCAGTTACAAATTAGCTGCAATATAAAAAGTTAGTGTAAATAATGAGAAACCATTATAAATTTTCCAAAGGGGTACCAGAATAGCTTGCAGTCACAAAAAGATTATGATCACATATCTAAAAACAAAAACTTACCAAGATTGCATTAATGCTAAAAAATCCCTTTCTACTATAACATAAATGTTGTACGTTTTGCTTCAGTGATTTAATTATTTAAGAATAAGCTTTCCACTACTGCTCTAATTATTTCAGTAACTCTACTTTAATCATAAAAATAATATTTGTTTGACTTTTTTCTTCTAGATAATATATACATAATTATATATATACATAATTATAAACAGCAAATACATATAAAACTTCTTTAAGCACAACAGAAAAAGTTAGCTGTGCTAGTCGGACATGAAAATCATTTGCTTGATACAAACCGCACACAATCTTAATACACTGGCCAATTTAATTATATTTGGAATCGACGTGTTACTTATTGGCTATTTCAATTTTTGCCCTAATTTAATAGTTTTAATAATGTAGATAATAACTCGTCATTCAAACACTCAAATTCATGTATAAATAACATACGTATAATCTTCCAAATCCAGTGGATTAGAATAATCCCGAATATATTATGTTCGCTCGTTTTTTAATTATTTGATAGCGTTTTTCAGCACTATCAGAAATTGAAAAATTAAACTCTGCTGAAATCATTTTATTTATAAAAACTTATAATTTTATAATTATATTTTATTTAAACACTTCAACTTATTTTCAACTTAAAAATTTTAAATATAACACTATTGTTTGGTTTTTTTTTTCGTATAATAATTTGAATTTGACAGTTAAAGCATCAAACATATGCCATTTTCATCGTAGATTTGAATTTTATAATGGCAGCATTTTTAAACACTTTCGATCAAATTTTCATCGAAATACATAATGACACTAACGATCACAATCGAATAACTCTATCGATAACGATAAACGATTCGATTAATTTCGATCGAAATATACATAATAGACACCTTAGATTTGTATTTATTATATTTTATCATAGAGAATCATTAGAGTGTCACATAAAATATAACAAAATCTTAAATTTTTATTTGAGGGAATTTAAGTAACTTAAATCATAAATTCTATTATAAACTGTTGGAATATAATTGTATATTACTTAACATAATTGTAGTAGTATATGCTGATTTGCATATTTATCATATTTGTTATCTGTACATTTTAATGTTATAAATTATATCTCGTATAATGTTTCTTTTAATTACAACATAAATCCAAATTCGATTTTTGATATAACAATTTTGATTTTTCATTGATTTGATTAAATATGTCGACGTGATTATTGCTGATTTTTAAATCGGTATATTTATAGACTACAGGAATTCCAAGAATTTTATAAAGAGAATGAACAAAATTTTTAAATAATTTTTAGCATTACAATATAGGCAATACTACGAAACAATAACTGGAGTATGGAATAGCAGTCAAAACTTTTGATAACCATATTGATATAAGGCGTGCTCAAACGCACAGTTCATTTGGTAGACTATGCTTCGACTTTAAGACTTTGTAAATATTGAAACCAGTGATAATTGTGTTGTTGGCATGTTGAATTCCATTCTAACATTAAGCTAACAATTAAATATTTTATTTTAAGTTTTATTATAATTTTTGTAAAATTAGTTTGTTTTTCTGTTATTTTTGAAATTTTCCTAGTTTTAGTATTCTTATCATATTCTATACATTTACATAGATTATATAAATTGTCGAGACTACTCGGCTTATTGTTTATTGAAGACAGTAAAATAAATGAATTTGAAAATATACAAAGACCTGTATAAACAAGGTATATGAAATCAAAATGTGTGAGAAAAGGATGATTGGATCGGTGTGCAGTGTGCCCAATTAACTGGAGAAATATCTTACACTAGATCAAAGTACACAAGGAATGGAGGATTTAAAGTTTTTAGAAAATAAATAATATAAATAAAATAAAATATCTTTTTTTTTTTTAAATTAATTCAAATTAAATTTTACAGGTTTGAATTTGAACATTTTTAAAAGTTTATTTTTTAATTAATTGTTTTTAAATAATTTGAATAAAATTAATAAGTAATTTTATTTTTAGATTAATTTTCGTGATAGAGATACCAAAATTAAGTGTTTCCATCATTAGTTTTGTTAAGTAGGATCTGCACGGAAAATCGAAATGTTGTGATATTACAATGAACGCATTTTTGGTGTCCTCAGTGTGCAGAGTTGAGCAGTCATTCGTATCTATCTACCTGCCTATCACTGTACTGGAATGATGATTGAATGGTACCACTGTAGCAATAAAACATTTATGTATTAATTTATATATAAATTGTAATATAAATTCTATATAACTAAACAAATTTTTAAATTTTTTTAAATACATATATATATTTTGTTTTAGATAAATAAAAAAATGTTTTTATTTATTAAAATTTAATTAAAATTATGTGTTAATATTATTAACACATAATAATATTATAAATTAATAATTTTTCATTTGAATGTGTGAATTTTATAAAATATTAAATATTTTTTTATTTCTATATAATTTTGTCAATAAAAGTAATGAATATTAAAAAACAAAAAATTTAGTATTTAAATTAATGTATAAATTAATTTTATTAAATAGAAGTACATATCTAGTTTATTATTAGTAAATGTAAATTTAAATAAAAATAATATTAACAAAAATTAAACATATCTATATACTCGTATAACGAATTAATTACATATATATATATCAACCTAATAATTTATTAATAATAAAAGAAAACAAAAAATAATTAAAAAGAAAAAAAATTGTTTTGTGACACCCCTTTGTAATCTTGGGTCTTTAACATATCTTTTTTTGACAGTTAATTACAAAATATGTTAACGCATTCACTGCCAACTACGAGCTATCTCGTAGTAGCAAACCTTACTCAACAGGCCAACTACGAGATAACTCGTAGCAAGAACTTTGCGATTATATTGAACATAATTTCGATATGGCTTATTGAATTAACTTTATTATTTCATTTTGGCACATGGAAAAAGTGCTTTTTTCAAAAAAACAAACAGTAACGGTTTTATCAAATTGGGAATTCCTCAAAAAGTAATGCTTTATTGAAGTTGAATTTTTATACATATAAAATTTAATCGTGCTTAGATTTTTGAGATTAAAGGTTGTTTTTGATTTTCTTAAATAGTATTTGTTTTTAAATAAAATTTTTATCGTGCTGAAATGGAGGATGAAGACATTTTGAAAAATAATTAGATAGTTTAGAAGTATCTAGTGACAACGATTTTTCTGCTGATGAAGATGAATATTTGTTAGATGATAATGATGATGAAAGTACCAGTTCTGACAGTCAAAGTTCTGAGTCTGACAGTGATATTGAAAATATCGCACCTAAACGAATTCGCGTTGGTGAGAATATAACATCTTCAGATAATGATTGGAGTGAAATAAAACAAGATCCTCCTCAGTTTCCATTTAAAGGGATACCATTTATAAATGTTTCTGAAAATTGTATAACACCTGGAGATTATTTTGATTTATTTTTAACAGAAAACTTTTTAACTTACTTGGTTGAACAAACCAACCTTTATGCCAATCAAGAAATTAGTAAAGCATCATTTCTGAGATCATCTCGTTTAAAAAATTGGAAAGATACAAGCAATGAAGAGCTTAGAGTGTTTTTTGGATTATTATTACACATGGGGCCTATCACTTTACCAAGTATATCACATTATTGGAACACAAGTAAACTCTATGGTGTCTGAAATATTTCCGTAACAGAATATCAAGAAATCGGTTTCAAATGCATCTTCGATTTCTTCATTTTTCAAACAACGAGCATCAAACGGCCCACCGTTTATTTAAAATAAAGCCAATCCTACAACATTTCAATGATACAATGGATCACATTTACCATCAAAAGCAGGACTTGTGTATTGATGAGTCCATGGTTCTTTGGAGAGGCCGATTAATTTTTCGCCAATATATTAAAAACAAACGACATAAATATGGGATAAAATTATTTGAACTCTGCGAATCAAAAGGAATGATATTGAGGGTAAAAATTTATGAAGGAAAACAAGTTGACGGTTGTAAAAATCATGCCAGTGAGGTTGTGATGAGCCTAATGGAAGGTTTTCTTGACAAAGGATATAATCTTTACATGGATAATTTTTATAATTCCGTGGGTTTAACAAAAAC
The DNA here is from genome assembly GCA_963942445.1 of Argyra leucocephala. NCBI lineage: Eukaryota > Metazoa > Arthropoda > Insecta > Diptera > Dolichopodidae > Argyra > Argyra leucocephala. The sequence continues at coordinate 11,615,418 of OZ012679.1, read as the reverse complement.
CTTAACCAATAGATCTACGTATGTGTGTGGTACTTTGAGGGCGAATAGAAAAGCAAATCCGAAAAATGTAATTCAAAAAAAGCTTAAAAAAGGCGAATCAACATGGGCTCGATTAGATTCGGTCGTAGTTTGTAAGTGGAAAGACAAAAGGGACGTACTCACTATATCCAACAAACACTATGGAAACATGGTGGAGGTAATGAATAGAAATAAAAAAATCTCCATAAAACCGGATATTGTTCGGGACTACACCTTGGGAATGGCTAGAGTAGATCGTAGCGATCAAAACATTTCATATTATTCATCATTAAGAAAATCTGTGCGATGGTACAAAAAACTTGGGTTTCAATTTTTCGAAATGTTTATGCATAATGCTTGGCTACTTTACACCCAAAATAATTCAAACAAAAAAACTGTCAATATTACAATTTAGAGAAAAGGCTATTGAACACTTAGCTGGTGAATCTAAAAACTTTGATGCTCGCATCGAAACTAAAGACAACTTTCACTACTTGGAATCAATTCCACCAACGGAAAAGAAAAATAACCCAACTAAGCCATGTCGTATTTGTTATAAAGAAAACAAAAGATGTGAAACGAGGTATATTTTTGTGCAGAGTGCCCTGAAAAGCCAGCTCTTTACGTGAACAACTGTTTTAAAATTTATCATCAAAATTAATATACATATATTAAGAAGAATAATAATAACAAAAATTAATTATATTTTGTTTTGTCATGTTTTATTTATTGAAATAAAGTTGAATGCTCTTTTTTTTTTACATTTTTGTTTGTTTATCTTGAAATCAAATAAGAAATTATGGAAAAAATAAGGTACGATTTATCTCGTAGTTGGCATATCCAAATGAAATTTTGTATAACTAGGCCAAACTACGAGATATCTCGTATTACTTAAAAATGCCTAAATTTATGTTGGCACCTGACGTTAGATTTATGAAAACGGCCTTGGCAGTGAATGCGTTAATTACATTTTAAATAAAAAATTACAATTATAATTTTTACAGTTATAACAACAATTTTATAACAATAAGGTTATATTATATTACAAAATAATACAATTTTGTCTGTCTGACGCTAACGCTTTATTCTTTCTTAGTATATGCAAACATTTTGTAAAAACAATTGTTTTCAAAGAAATATCAAAAACTCATACGATTAAAAAAAACAAAAAAAAAACAATCAGAAAATAAAAACATTTGTTTGTATTCATAAGTTTAGTTTTATTATGTGCATAATATTTTAAATAAATCTGCCAAAGTTTAATTATACATTTTTTTCAACTTCCGTTTATATGTTCTCTAATACTCCCTTCTGTCAATCTATACCCAGCCAATTGCTAACGCAAGTAATAAAATAGAATTTATATAGAAATTAATAAATTTTTTTAGCTTTTGAAAATTTTTTACTAAATAAAAACGATTAATATGCTGTTATCCGTTATCCAAGCTCGGTAATAGGTAATACACTCGTAGTGTGAATAGCATATAAAATTCAACTTATTTTTTAAAGGCTCTCTTTTTGGGTAAATTGATATACCGGGTGTTCCAGAGCATGCGTATCAGATTTTTATGAAGAGAAGAAGCCGTTATTTTAAAATTGGTGATATTTTCAATTTCTGGGAAGGACCGGAAAAGGGTTTTTTAAGCCCTAAAATCGCCGAAATTGTCCGAAATCGAGGTTTTCAAATGGAAAGGGGTATTTTGTCTGCAAAATCCGGTTTTTCCAACAAAATTGATTTTTTTTTGTGTTCTCAGTATTTCTCTTCAAAATTAATAAAAATAAAACAAACATCCTGCAAATTTTCCTTTGGTAAACTAAAATTTATAAATAAATTTGTTTTTCATGTTATCATATTTTTTATCTCAGTTTTGGGTTCCTACAAAGTTTAAATTAAAAAAAAAAAAATTTTACTTAAAAGAAGTTTCTTATTGTTTGACGTAGAATCCAAATCGTAGAATCCAATCACGATTTCGGCCTATTTCGGCGATTTTTTGTCTTAAAAAACCATTCTATCATGACCGGTATCTCATTTGCCACTGATGTCTAATTTAAATTTATAGCAGGGTAAATTTATTTTAGGGTCGATTGCTAGTGGGATCGCTTTAGGATTGCATTTCATTTTTTGTCTTGTTATCTTTATTGTACTCTTGGAAAAAAATATTCAAATAGATTTCCTTTGTCTGCCCAATCTTCTGCCGTGGGCTAGATCTGGGTAGTTCTTACGACTTTTTACGATGAGAGTTCTTTTTCTAGCTGTGCTAGTCTAATTGTTTAAATCTCTCATACAGTTTTACATTGTCATAGTCACATTGCTCGTCCGATTACTAAAAGATGTTTGTATATTGAAATTTTCCATTCATAAAGTTCAAAATCTTTAGTTACATTTTTAAACTCTTCTTGACTTTAGAGAACAAAAGCATATACAATACGTACCTGAGTTATTGGACATTAGTAAAAAACATCAAAAATAATTTTATGACATTGTTAAAAAGAAAAACAATAATTATGACATTTTATTAAACAGTTAAGAGACAAATAAAAATTTTATAATATTTAATCCGTTTTGTTTTAATGTCCTTGCTTATAAACTTTAATTTTAATTTCTATTATCCGTTATATTTCTGTTGGCTTTAAACTTAACGGTAACTAACATTTTTCCATATTATAATATCTCTTAGATTAAAATTAAAAAAAAAAACAAATTGAGACTCTAAATAGCAAATTAATACGACATCTATTGCCTAGCATTCGAAACATACATTTTTTCCAGGGTTTAAAAAACTTCGTAGTTATTTCAAGCTTTTACTATTTTTTTACTATTGCTTTCTAACATCAATTCAGCAAAGGCATAGCAAAAGCATTTTTTTTGTAGTTGTTTTGCTTCCGCTTTGCTGCGCATTTTTATTTCAAAAAGTAAAATGCAAAAAAAGCTTTTTCATTATTTTTTTAAATAGCTACAGCAAAATGAGTTGAATACAGCTAAACAGCATTTGCTGTTGCTTTGAATTACTATTCAGCATTTACAGCACTTTATAATACACTTTTGTTTTACTTAGAGTTACTGTGATTTTTTGTTCCTTGTGACGGCTTATGTTTGTTTGAAAACTTTTGTTGTTTAAAATTTAAAAAATGGATTTACAAAAAAATGGTAAGTATTTTATTTTAAATTTATAAGTGGACATGAAAAAAGTTAAGAATTCTTCGAGGTGGTGACTGGTGGAAAGAGCCAAGTTCAAGAAATTGAGCAGCCTCTAGCAAAAATAGGTCAGGGTCCCACCTCACAGAGCCCTCGAAAATTTTTTTTTTTTTTTTTTTCAACTTGTCTTTAGTAAAATCGCTCCTAGGCACGATGCAAACAAGCGGTCCCAAGAGTCGGGACCGAAGACCTCAAAATTTTTTTTTTTTTTTTTAATTTTTTTTGTCATCAGTACAATGACCCTTAAATGTGATGAAGACAATAGGTCCGAGGTCCCAGGAATTGGGGCCGAAACTCTATTTCACCAGTTTAAATTTTATTTTTCTGAGAAAAGTTTATTAATAATTATTATAAATAATTTTTAAAAAAATTTCAGATTGGTCCGACAGTCCGGAAGTCGGAACCAAAGAACCTTGAACAAAAAAAAAAAAAAACTTTTTTTTTTTATACTTATCTTGATACATAATGAACATTATTGACATTTTGGTTTTTGGACAATTTTTTTGTTCAAGGTCTACGGTCCCGACTTCTGAACCGCGGAACAATCTGAAAGTTTTTTAGAAATTATTTATAATAATTATTAATAACCTTTTCCCAGAAATATAAAATTTAAACTGGTGAAATAGAGTTTCGGCCCCAATTCCTAGGACCTCGGACCTATTGTCTTCATCACATTTAAGGGTCATTGTACTGATGACAAAAAAAAATTAAAAAAAAAAAATTTTTTTTGAGGTCTTCGGTCCCGACTCTTGGGACCGCTTGTTTGCATCGAGCCTAGGAGCGATTTTACTGAAGACAAGTTAAAAAAAAAATAAAAAAAATTTTCGAGGGCTTTGTGAGGTGGGACCCTGACCTATTTTTGCTAGAGGCTGCTCAATTTCTTGAACTTGGCTCTTTCCACCAGTCACCACCTAGAAGATGTAGTTCATATGACAAGGTCCCGTTGAATACATACACATTGGCTCTACTCTATTCAATATTAATTTGCATATTGAACAAACCTTTTGGACATATTTTTTTTTCTTTTACTTCACTTTTTTCTTCGAAATAAAATTTCTTTCTAAATGCACAGCAATGTCTTCACAGCAAAATCAGCACAGCAAATAGCTTTTTTTTTACTTTGACTTAAAATATTAAAAAGCATTCAGCAAAATTCTACTATTGCTATTATGTTTTGAAAAGCAAAAGCACATGCGTAGTATTTGTATGTGTAAAAAGCATAAAACTATTACTTTACTTCGGTTAAGTTGTAACAGCAAAGCGCAGTAATAGTTTTTTTTTTTAATTTGAAATGCTGTGATAGTCAGCAACAGCAATAATTTAAGTGCTTTTACTATTTCTGCTGTAGTTTTTTAAACCCTGATTTTTTCTAATATGCAAATTACTAAAAATATCCTTTTTCATCTGCAATATTATGAATTGTATGCCTTTGTTATATATTAATCGTAGTTATATTTTTGAAATTTTTTATTTATATTTTTTCTTTATATTTATTTTATTAAATATAATATAATTTATTAAATAATTCAGCTTTGATTAATTTATGAAAATATTTAAAGAAAATATTTATTAAATATAAAAATAATGAAATATTTATTATTATTTATTTATTTATTTGGCCAAACAATAAAATCTAAATGTCAAAAAAAAAATTCAAAATATACAAAAACAACAACAAAAAAGTACAATGAACATTTTTTTTAGTAATTTACGACTAATTTGATAGATGTATAACAGGAATTATGTTGATGATTGCATAAAAAAGGACATTTTCACTAATTTTATTGAAATTTGTATTTATAAAAAAACCGTTACTTAATTTAAAAAATTTGTATAAATTTTTGATTTTTTGATTAAAATGTGACATTTACGTAATTATAACAATATTTTAAATAACGTAAATTATTAAGGAAACCAAAAATAAAATAACAAAGTACATCTTTTAAGTCTTATAGTATATTTTATTTTAAATGTGTACTTAAAGGGAATGCACAAAAATGCAAGGTTGTTTATGTCATAGAATTCCTAGTTAAACTAAATAAGCATTTATTTATTTTTTCTTAACAACATGCTTACACTCAACACAAATAAGGGATGTAACAAAATATTCTGCTCTTGGAACATAACTGAAATATTTTTCACTAAAATTATTTCTGTGTCATTTATGTCCAAAAAAAAAAAAAAAACAAAAAGAAAATTTGAAAATCCTTTATAAATGAGGAATTTTAAATATTTTGTTGTTATACACATATAATAATATTATATATATATACAAATCCATATATTGTATAAAAGTTATACTTTTTTTAGTATTAAGAAAATATTTTCATGCTGGTTTAAAATGATGATTCCTTGAAAATCTTTTTCATATAATATAAGTACGTATGTACATGTACATAGATAAGTAAGTACGTGCATTGTCTCCTGTCATATTATTTTCGACAAGATGAAAATATAATAAGGATTATTAAAAGGATATATTTATATTTTTAAATAATATTTTTGTATTGATATTTGTATATTTTTATGTATTTTTTAAATTTATATATTTTTTTTTTGATAAATTATTTTTAATTTGAATTAAATAATGTAGATAATTAAAATTTATTATAAATTATTAATTTGAGTATAGCTTCAGTTGCAGGAAGACAAATTTTGTGGTAATAATGAATAATTTCAGAATTTTTCGACATAAAATTGAATAGAATTGTTTCTAAATATAACTAAGCTTATAATTTAAGGCAATAAGCTATAAATAGAGTGGATAGGCAATTAAAATTGACTTGAGATGGAACGAAATGGACATTCAGTGAATTAATGGTGGTCTAACTCGTCATATAGAAGTCTTCTTTCTCTGTTTTTTCTTTTTGATCAGTGCACACACTTATGGTTGAGGTTGCAGAAGGTGCCTTTAAAGTGGCTAGACGTTCGGGTTTAAAATCAATAACATTTTACCTTAGCCTGTTTGTGATTACAAATTCGCATCCAAATATGTGGTATTGTTCGTGGTAGCTATAGTATATATCTCATTTTTGTTTTCTCATCATTCCGGATTCTGTCCAGTTCGATTGTTCTTACGTAATGATGCCAGTTTTATATTGCGCAAGACATTTCTGTACAACATTCGAACATCCCCGGTTCAAATTCTAAAATCAAAATCCTTACGAGTCCCGGGTCTGCTTGCAATTAATCTATCCATATCCGAGGCTTGTTTTAAGTCTTTCATACAATTTTTTTTATGGGTAAGGATTTTTTTCGCATTTACAATTTTGGTCTATCTATTTGCGGTTGCTGTATAGGATAGTTTCCGGAGATCACCGTGTGGAGGAGATGTAAGCACTTGATCAGGAATTTGACATCTGCGTCAGCGACCAGTCAAATGTTACCATGTCCATCCCAAGCCGGACCAATCGCTACAAACTATAATCAACAGTAAAAGCAGAACCGTTTGAAATTTTTTAGTGTTGTTATCAGTTAAGTTATCTTCTATAGTAATGAGTAGTTCCAAAAGAAGAGGTAGCTTGTTGTTGAGAACAAATAAAAACGTGGAAATCTAACAGAAAAAATAGCATTGGATCGGACTTAGTCTGATGAATCATAAGAGACGAATAAAATAATGTTTCGGGTACATTTTGGAAACCAAAAAATCTAAAGAATAACCATTTTAACCAAACCAAGTGCCCAGCAGAAGCCGCATTTACAGGGTACAGCAACAAATACAAGTATAACAGTTTATATACAAAACAACATTCTCTAGAAAGAATTTAATTCTGCACATGAAAGTTAAACGTTTAATCCACAAAAATAGTTAGTTTTAGAAATTATTGAAAACTTAAATAAATGTATAACAGTTTTTTATATTTACGATAGATTAGAACTGTTTATTATTACTTATATTTAATATAATAGTATATGATAACTAATTTAAGTTGTAGAGTTGTAGACTAAAAATTTATATAGTGAGAGCTTATAACTGAAAACAATAATATAATGTAAGTATATTGCAATATATATAACAGTTATATTCAGGATATAATAGGAGTAATATGATATACAAAGCATTTTGTTTCAATTATAAAATCTAAAGCTAATGCAGTTTAAATAAATAATTTAATTTATTTTAACAAAAATTCTTTAACATTTCTACATTCACTTGTATAACACCTAATGATAAAATTCTACGTTTTTAATAAGAACTACTATTTTGATAGATTACAAAGAAAGCTGCAATGTGTGTATAACAGTTCATACTACAATTTCAGTTAAATACTGTTTTAATAATTGCACTGTAATAATATTTTGATATAAATTTCATCTCCTACTTTAATAAATATCAAATATAATACGAGTATAACAGTTTAAAACTTTAAAATTTTTTTTTTTTCATTTATTAGAAATAATTAGGATCTAAAAAAAAGCCAAATTGATTACAATTTAATTTTTATCTAATTTATACTAATTTTATACCAAATTTCTGTAATTCAAATATTAAATTCATATATATAAATATTTTTCAATTGAATAACATGTAGCTGTATGCACATAGCAATTTAATTATATGTAAAAAAAATTTCAAATCCCAAAGCAATAAAATTAAATGTATCTAAATGATTTTTAACAATTATTGTTTTAGAATTAGATAATAATGTATACGGATGCGATTATACTAATACCACTAATACTATACGATTACATTTTTGTTACTAATGTTTCTCACACATTCAATAAATCTATTTTAAAATGTTTTTGGTCTTGATTTAAATTAATTGTAAAATTCAGTAATTAAATTTGAAAATTAATTGTGAAATAATAATGAATATCTAAAATGAAAAATTAAATTCTATTTAAAACTTTTTAAATACATTATTTAAATAGAAAAATGAAAAAGGATATTGTCACTGTTAATGGTAATTCGAATTCGATGAATACATAACCCCGAACAAAAATAAATATGTCTGATTAATTGATACAAATATGTATAGATTATGGTTAATTAAATTAACATCACCACATCACATTAGTTATTTCACATTTAAATTCAGATTTGGTTAATTCTTTTGGACAATTTATTTGTATTAAAATATTATTTGTTATTTTTAAAATTCTGAAATTGTTAATTAGAAAATAGAATAATATGTGTATAAGTATAAAATGGGAATTCAAAGTGAAAGATTAACACTATAATATGTTTTTTTAATGTTAATATGTTAATGATCTTTGAAATTTGAACAAAATAAAGGAGGTTGATAAAAACTGTATTAGTTTTTTAAATTTTTAATTACATTAATTACAATCCGATTTGATTAAAATTTAAGATTGGTATACAATGATTTTCCACCATTTTTCCTTGTATTAAAATAAATTGTAAATAAAACAACAAAATGTAAATAAAACTAGAATTAAAAATAAAAATCATATGTGATAAGATACTTTATATAATCGGTATATAAGTATTTTGTATACATTTGGATACTAAGATTTAAAATTTAATATTTAAATTGCAATTGGAAGTAAAATATAATTTATAGAATATGCTTTAGGTATGTTTACCAATTTTATTAAATATCTTGATCGATTTCGTTTATTACACCATCATTAGAAGGCTGAGTCATCTTCCCATACCTAGAATTTCAATATTTATTTAATGGAAATAAAATAGTTGAATAAAACTAAGATTAGAGCTATTTCAAAGTGTTTTAAGCGACTCAGAAATTTTATTTTATCATTGGTACGGTTCATAGGAGCAAGTACAACAACTTACCATAAAAAGAAATTGGCTCCATATGTAATTTTTTCTTATGTAATTTTGTCCTATGTAATTTTTGTCCTATGTAATCCTCTATATGGTATAAAAACCATGATACTTTGCCCATATGTAAATTTTTCCATATGTTTAACTTTGTCCATATCTAATTTTGTCTTATGAAATTATGCCATATGTAATTTTGTCATGTAATCCTCTATATTGTGTAAAAACCATGACATTTTGTCCATATGTAACTTTGTCCATACGTAATTTTGTCTTATGCAATTTTGCCCTATGTAATTTTATCATGTAATCCTCTATATGGTGTAAAAACCATGATACTTTGCCCATATGTAACTTTGTCCATATGTATTTCTGTCGTATGAAATTTTGTCCTATGTAATTATATCATGTAATCCTCTATATGGTATAAAAACCATGATACTTTGCCCATATGTAAATTTTTCCATATATTTAACTTTGTCCATATGTAATTTTGTCTTATGAAATTATACCATATGTAATTTTGTTATGTAATCCTCTATATGGTGTAAAAACCATGATATTTTGCCCATATGTAATCTTGTCTTATGAAATTTTGCCCTATGTAATTTTATCATGAAATCCTCTATATGGTATAAAATCCATGATATTTTGCCCATATGTAATTTTGTCCATATGTATAACTTTGTTCATATGTAATTTTGCCTTATGTAATTTTGTCCTATGTAATTTTGTCATGTAATCCTCTATATGGTGTTAAAACTATATTATTTTGCCCATATGTAATTTTGTTCATATGTAATTTTGTCTTATGTAATTTTGTTCTATGTAATTTTGTCAAGTAATACTCTGTATGGTGTAAAAACAATGATATTTTGCCCATATATAATTTTGTTCATATGTAATTTTGTCTTATGAAATTTTACCCTATGTAATTTTATCATGTAATCTTCTATATGGTGTAAAAAACATGATATTTTGTCCATATGTAATTTTGTCTTATGTAATTTTGTCCTATGTAATTTTGTCTTATATAATTTTGTCCCGACACTCATATAGAGATTTTTTAAAAGTAATGTAGTATATATTTATTTAATGTAGTACAAATTTTGTTATTTCTAATATTATTGTAATAGTAAAAACATGTAATTACAATTTATATCAACGTTTTACCATCATATTTTTACACCTCCTATTCCTTGTAATTTTCTGTTTTTAAAAACTTCACAAAACATTTTTTCGATCTACATGCAATTCAAAATCATTTTCTTTAATTATAAAGAAAATTCAAATTTCATTTAAAAATAAATGAGAAAACCAAAAAAATAATATAATTAAAATTTAAATAAAATCAATAAGATGGCCTAGAATTTGAATTGTATATCTATATAATATATGCAATATATGTAAATGTTTCCAAATTATTACAAAATTTCATTACAAAAACAAAAAAACTTAAATAAAATTGCAAAAAAACCAATTTTACCAAATCAAAACCTCAAATACCAAGCCAAAAATTAAATTGTTGCATTTATTTGGTGTTTTTGCTGTCAAAGTTCCAGGTAATTAAAATGTAATAGGAAAAAATCAAATTAGCTATCTATGTATTATGTATAGCCTATTGTATTGGTAATTTACATTAATATAAAATGTTTCGATATGCAAAATATTTATATTTTAAATTTCATTCGAAAGAATTAAATTTTAATTCAATGTTAACACAATTTTTTAAATATTTTTGTTAATTTTTATGTTTTACAGTTTTCTGTTAAATTTAAAAATATTTTTTTTAATGGGTTTCGGTCTGTTTTCGTTCCACTCTAGCTCAACAGCGATCCAATACTTGGCTGTAAATAAAAAAAACACTTAATACTTTATGGAATAACATGTGATCATCCATGTTTTGGTCAATTATTCTATTTGTGTGACACAATTATTTACCTACAAAAACAACAACTACTTACAATAAAACAACGAAGTCTGTTCAAATATGTACTAACAAAAAAATATATTTAGACAACATACGAAATTTACGATAGCACTAACAGCTTGTGCTAAAAAAATATTAATTTTAATTGGAATTATAAATAATAATCTAATATATTAATGTCTATAGAACTTTCCATCTAATTGAATTAAAGCAAAAAACCAAAAAAATAGGAACCATAAAAATTTAAATATGAAGTATGTATACCTCAACAAATTACCGGATCAGAAATAGGAAAAAATTAAAAAGTACTAATTTATGTGCTAATTTTGCAAATAAATCATTTATAGAAAAACATATTATACAAGTTCTAAACTCATACAGGAATATATAGACAAATTATATAGATTAAATAAATAATATATTTTAATTTGGATGTCAGCCAGGCATTTGACAAAGTGTAAAATACTAATCTACATAAAGATTTGAATATACCAATCGATACAGAAGAACTGGAAAAATGTAAAAACTGATTTGAAAACAGACTGATCCAATACCCTTACCCCTTTGGTGAGAGATCTACAAAACATTCCAATAACCAGCTGGTTAAACAACAAAAACGTTAACAGTCATGTAAGGCACAAAATTGGAATGACGAAGCAAATATGAAGTGTCAAATCAATGGACTAGACCTTTTAAAAACTATTTAGATGTTAAGATTTGAATAAACTACCATAAATGTCACTATTGTTAAATTATTGTCATTTTCGTTTAGAATTATTCAATAAATTCAGTTAAGATCGAAAAAAAAAAGAAAAACATATACAATTTCTAAATCCATATAGGAAAATATATATAGATTATATAGATGAAATAAATAAAAAAATTTTAATATAAAATTTAACTAAATGAAATTAAATTTACGTATGAATAAATTTAAGCTGGTAATATTTTTAGTTTAAGTGTTGGCTATAAAGCTTACTACTATTTAACATCGTATATCGGTTAGACAATAGATAATAGATTTATTTCCAAAAATTTGTTTACACTTAATTTATAGTTACATATTTTTCTTATATTTAAATTAGAGTTTAGATTATATTTGCGTAAAATAGTGTACTGTTAAAATATCACTTTAAATATAAATTACTGTGTTTCAAACAAAACGTAGAAATTGTACGAAATAATTTAAAAAAAAAATAGGAGTGACATGAACCGTTGAGGTTACAATTCTCAATGGTTTTTTAAATAATTACTGTTAATTTTTTTCGGTACAATGATTTTCTGTTACGAATTCTAAACTAAATTAAATGATGATAAAAATGCTAATTACAAACAGTATAGGTATTTAAACTACAATTCTATATGAATTTTATTGATATGATGGGTTAAAGGACCAATCAGGCTGGTACTTGTGACATATTTATTGTAAAATTTTTATAAATAAATAAATATGAATTTAATTTTTGTTTTTGTATTGTCTATTTTGTTTTTATTTTATTTTTTTTTTTAATTTGTCCCAATAACATGACATGTATTATTGTTATTGCTCTTTTAGTTGTTGTACGTGATCATTTTGAAATTCATATCAAATAAAATATTATTAGATGACCTGTACGCGAATTTACAAAATAAAGTGTCTAAGGATACCTACTCAATAGAAGTATTTCCTTTTATTTTTAATTTAATTTATATACGTGTATGTATTATTGTATATAGATATATTTTGTCTCATACCAAAATTTGTGTCGTTTTATTTTACGTGATTTTATTGGTTGGTTTCTATATTGAATTAATACTGATTTTCGATTTGGATTGCGTTCGAAATTTTTATTAGTTTTTTTTCAGTTTTTAGTAAATTCTTAGTTAGGTTGTTTGTATATGTTTTATTTGTGCTTTTTTTTTACATATTAGGTCAAAAATATGTAAAAACTATGTAACAAAGCGTTATTCATAAATATATAGTATGTATTGAGATCCACCATTGATATCTTGAAAAAAAATATTTTGAACAATAAAAATTCTTGAACTTGAAAAAAAAAACATTTAATGAAATGGAAAATCTTTTAAAAACAAAATCTTGAAAGCAAAAATCTCGAAAAAATTATTTTTTATGGAGATCCACCATTGATATCTTGAAAAAAAATATTTTGAACAATAAAAATGCATGGACTTGAACAAAAAAACATTTAATGAAATGGAAAATCTTGAAAGCAAAAATCTTGAAAAATTTATTTTTAATCAAAAATATTTTTTTTTTTGTAGTTATCGTCGCTTGATTATTATTTTGGTCCATACGCCAATTGGTTAGTTTTGAGAAAATCGATTTTTAAGATTTACGAGTATAATGTTTGAAAACTAGCCGAAAATGTTTAGTTTGTTTGTTTTCACACTTTATTTTACATTGTTAATTTTTTTAATTATGTATATTAAAAGTTATAAAGATTTTTATTAATAATTAAAGAAGTTATTACGTTTTTTCTACCTCACTTCCATAATCCTATTTTATTTCATATCATACATAAGATAACAAAAATATTTTGGCTTAGGATGTGACACAAAACTTTAGGCAAATTTTGTATAAAAAAATATTTGTTTGTTTCAAAAGAAATTATAAAAAAATTTGTCAACACTAATTTGAATATTATTTTGTGCTATACGCCAATTTTTATATTGACCGTGGATAATGGGTATATTATGTAAACATGGAACAAAATATTAATAACAAACATTTTAATTAATTTTGCTTAGATACGTACTAAAAATGGGTATTTAATTCGATTAATTAAAAAAAAAATGTGAATATGGAACAAAATTAATGTTAGTTAAACGCTAAACCATGACAGATAGAACTTCCGGAGTAAGTGTATTTAATAGAGCGGTCTCCAAAACCTAAAATGTCATTATTAGTTTGAAAACATAAAAATGGGTGTATGGCACAAAATAATAATCAAGCGACGGTACATAAAATACAATGCTTGCTAAATAATGTGGCGTCATCGGCATTATGTATAAATAAATTCTAAATAACTCATATCGTCTGAATATAACTTTAGATAAGTAAGATAAATCCAAAAAAAAAAATTTTCTTTTAATACGAAGCAAGTCCACGGTATTTTTTATTATCAATTTATATCATATTAATCTACACAAAACAATTATCCCCCTCGGTGGCGCAGTGGTTATGTAACAGGATCCATGACCGAGGGGACCCCGGTTCGAACCTGGTTGGTGGCGATTTATAAAAAAAAAAAAAAAAAAAAAAAAAATCCATCATTAAATTTGTTAATTGAAATTTCGAGATTAATCGAATGAAAATCATTAATTGAGATCGAACCGGTAATAAGGTAGCGCCACGTTGTTTCTAGGCAGCGGTAGATGGTTACTCCATCTCCTAGGACCGGTTACTGTAGGCCAATCACCCGCATAATCGGTAAATCAATGGATTCGAAATAATAGAAGAAGAAGCCTCGGATACACGAATGACTACTTGATAACGACCTTTGGCACTCAAAAAAGGACCCGAATTGCACAATGGAATGTAAGAACACTTAGAGAAGCTTCAAGACTCTCGCAATTGGAAGCTCAAATGGCTACTTACAACATAGACATCCTAGGTATAAGTGAAATGCGATGGAACAACACCGGAGAAATCAACACGGAGAATGGAAACATGGTAATTTACAGTGGAAGGGAAACAGGGGGTGAAAGTGGAGTCGGAATACTAATATCAAAGAAATTGAGACAAACATTGGTTTCGTGGAAGGCAGTCTCGGATAGAATTGTTATAGGGCGATTTCGAAATATGACAAGACATGTAACAATAATTCAATGCTATGCACCAACAGATGTCGCTGAAGACCATATTAAGGATGACTTCTACGAACAAATAGAAACAACGCTAGCACTCATAAATAGGGGAGATATCATAATATTAATGGGTGACTGGAATGCGAAAATAGGATCTAACAACAATGGACTTGAGGAGATAATGGGCAAACACGGGTTAGGAAGAGAAAGAAACAACAACGGGGAAAGATTGATAGAGTTGTGTCAGACTTTCGACCTAGCAATCGGAGGGAGTCTATTTCCACACAAAGATATCCACAAATACACATGGACAACACCAAACGGGATCTCAAGAAATCAGATAGATCATATATGCATCAGCAAGAAGTGGAAACAATCAATGTTAGATGTGAGAAATAGAAGGGGAGCAGATATACACAGCGATCATGAATTACTAACTGGGGACTTCAGAATGAAACTAAGCCAACAAGGAAGAGGCAGAAGATATAGAAAGAAGAAAATAAATATAAACAACTTAAAAAATCCGCAAGTAAGAGCTGACATAGTTACGGCGTTACGAGAAAATATTAGAAATAATAGAGAATACACTTGGGAAGAGATTCTGGAAATTTACAACCAAACAAGCGAACAAAATCTTGGAATTTCACAACCACAAAGAAAAATCTGGATAACCAATAACACATGGGCCTTGATTAAAAGAAGAGGTGAAATGAAGAAAATGATAAACAACAGGATGGCATCAAGAAGAGAATATGAAGAAATAGCGAAAACAGTAAAAAGAGCAGCAAGAAGAGATAAAAGGAAATTTCTACAAAATTTAGCCGGAGAAGCAGAAAAAGCAGCACAGCAACATAACCTGAGAGAATTGCATCGCATAATCAAGAACTTAACTAACCAGTCGGAACAACAAAACAAACCAATTAAAGATAAAAATGGTGCGCTCATCACAAACTTAGAGGATCAATTAAAGAGATGGAGAGAACATTTCCAAGAACTGAGCAACGAAGAAAGTACAAATAATGAAGCAGACATAAGAAACAGAGACAATGCAAATATCTACCCAACTGAGGGACTGCCAATATCTACTCAAGCTCCAAATATAGAAGAAATCAAAGCTACAATCAATATCCTGAAGCACAACAAAGCAACAGGTGAAGATGGAATTCCAGCAGAAATAGCCAAACTGGACCCTGACTTATTCGCAAAAACAATTGAACCCCACATCAGGAAAGCATGGATAGAAGAGAATATACCACCATCATGGAAGAAAGGAATGATTGTCAAGATACCTAAGAAAGGAGACTTGGCAAATTGCAGCAACTGGAGAGGAATCACGGTTCTAAATACTATTCATAAGATAATAGCAATTATTATAAAGAAAAGATTAGAAGAAGTACTAGAACCAATACTACGGAAAGAGCAGGCAGGTTTCAGACCAAACCGAAGCTGTGTAGACCAGGCAAATACTTTACGGGTCATAGTTGAACAATCAGTGGAATGGAATGCCCCACTATATCTACTATTCATAGATTTTAAGAAAGCATTCGACACAGTCAAGAGATGCGCAATATGGAGAACACTTACAAAGAAAGGAGTTCCTGAAAAAATCATCAACATCATCAAAGCGATGTATGAAGATGCAGAGACAACAGTTCAACACAGAGGTAAGATCAGTGATCCATTCTACACCAATATAGGAGTTAGACAAGGATGTCCACTATCTCCACTTCTCTTCAACACAATACTAGACGACATTCTAAGAGAAGTTTGCACTGGAATAAACGGAATAGAATGGGATCTCTTCGGAAACTTAGAAGACTTAGATTACGCAGATGATGTATGCCTCATATCAAAAAATCAAAGGGACCTACAGAACAAAGTCAACAGATTACAGGAAGAAGCAAAGAAATCGGGACTGGAATTAAATATCGAGAAAACCAAAGCAATGAGGACAAACAATAGTTACAGTGAGCCAATAACAGTGAGTGGACAACAGATAGAATACGTAGAAGAATTCAACTACCTGGGGTGCATTATAACATCAAGAGGAGGTGCAACAGAAGATGTCAACAGCCGTATAAATAAGGCAAGAAGAACATTTGGGAGCCTAATGAAGATATGGCGGAGCAACCAAATATCGAGAACAACAAAGCTAACAATATTCAGAGCATGTGTTAAGTCAACATTAATATATGGCAGTGAAACATGGCTCACTTCGGTCAGAATCAAACAGAAGCTACAAGTATTCATCAACAAGTGCTTGAGAATTATATGCAGAATATTCTGGCCGGCAAGAATTAGCAACGAAGATTTATGGATGATAACTGGAGAAGAACCTATCAACAGACAGATAAATAGGAAAAAATGGAAATGGATAGGTCATACACTAAGGAAATCAGAAAGTGATATAGCAAGAAGAGCTCTAGAGTGGAATCCACAAGGACAAAGGAGACCCGGCAGACCATACAACACATGGAGACGCACAATCGATCAAGAATTAACAGTCAACAATTATACCTGGGACGATATTAAGGAAGTAGTACTCAACAGAGAGGAATGGAGGTTCACTATCGAAGCCCTATGCTACCACGCGGAGTAATAGGAGAAAAAAAAAAAAAAAAAAAAAAAAAAAAAAAAAAAAAAAAATCTACACAAAATTAGTATACACTAGAATACTAGATCAATTACTCTGTAAAGATACTAGAACAACACTGTACAGTGTACATTTTCAATGGACCATACAAACAAACTTCGTACTGCTTATTGAAAATATTTGTACCAATTAATATGAATGATATTAGATTAAAGCGTTGAACAGAATGTGTCGTTGTCGCTATTGTTTGTTGTTGACTTTTCCGCCAATAAAATATTGTCGATGTCGTTGATGAAACAAACACAATGTGTCTACGACGATATTTTCGCTTTATATACATATATATTTTTTATTATGTTTTCCCTAATTTCTATTTACTGGTCTATTTTTAAATAAATTCAGTTTTTTTTTAATTATTTTGTTATGACTATAAACAACAAATACTACAGACTGTCAACTTAGAAAAAGATGCTGGGATTTTAATTACGAATAATTTCAAATGTCATATACAATTGCGACGTACAATAATCGTTACAGTGACGTGACATACGGGATATACAATAATCGTTAAATTTAAAATGCATGGTTTTACATTTTTTCATTTGACTTTTTACAGCGAGGGATGACAGCTACAACGATACATTTTGTTCTACTTTTAATGACAATTTTACATTAATATGCGTTTTTTTCAAGCATGGTAATTTTATGTTTATTTTCGAATTTCCGCGAATTCTGGAAAAAGCCATATATAACGATTTTTTGACCGCAGGTTAGAGCAGACAGCAAAATTATGAAAAATTAGTTTTTAAATCAGATTATGTATTAAATATAATTTTTTTCTTACTATACAAGTAAACTCTATCTATATACACAGCAATGTTGCTGTAAACAAACTTTAAGTTTCATATATTTGTTGGAAATGCTGATAAGACCTCTGTTGTATTCGACTGACTAACAACGGTATGATAAAAATAAAATGTATTTATTTTGAAAAAATCAGACTTTGAGAACATTTAAAAATAAAATGTTGAAAAAACGAGATTTTAAGAATCGAGATTTTAATCAAAAAAAATGTTTATAAAAAACAAGAATTCGTACTTTACCTGTTTATTCAAAAAATCTGGACAATAAATGGGCATTCCATCGATATTTTAGTTTTTATTCAATTTTGTATCGGTTTATATGCATATTTAAATAAGGTAAGAAAGGATAAAAAATATTTAAAAGAAACTGAAAATGTACCGTTTGAAATAAAATGTTTTTAAGTAAAAGTAAAATGTATTTAACCCTTTTACTATCTATGTCCATTATAATGGATAAATATTTTGAGCGAAGCTCCTAGCGTTTTATTTTATTTCAATTCACTTAATTAAGAAGTATAGTGTAAACATTTTTTACATTAAATTCATTGCATAATAATTCGAGAGAAAATCACCCTGTATTTGAATAAATAATCATTTCAGAAAACATTTCTAGATTTTTCTAAAAACTTATAAGATGTTTTGAAAAGCCTTGATTTTGTATGTAGTTTGTTAAATGTACTGATTTAAATGCTATATAAAACCTTCAATGGCATCCTCAGGACCCCAGACCAACGACAAAACATACTAATTCATGTTAGTATTTTCATACATGATTTGGTTGTTTATAAAAAAAAAGGAAAACATGTTTGTACGGAATTTTAAGATAATCGTAGGCGATAGCCAACCCATAATATACTCAAAAAAAAATGTTCCAATATTTATTTTTTAATATTTTTTTTTTGCTCAAGAAATTGAAGTGTTCTTACTAAGTATGTAAAAGTATAAATTTTATTAATAATACTTTTTTAATACTATTTTAAATTTTTACGGTTTCAATTTTTACATGGAATGATCCAGTTACCGACTTTTATCATATTCTCAGCCACATGTTATTGTACATTAACCACCAATGATTGTCATCTCATACTGTAATAGCAATTACCGTTCATTATCACAGTTAATACATTTATAAATAAATTAGAAATTGAAAATATTATGTATATATTATTCTGCATTTATCTGGATGTTTGTAAGTCCGACGGAATACTCCAACGCGTATACAAATTGCAATATGTATACAAATTCTTATTTTAACCCCTGTCTACCATGCTGAACCTTTGCAGGAAAAAATACCATTGCATGCAATATATTTTTTTAATTTAAAGTTAGTCTTCTTCACAAATAATAAGGAAAAATAAATAATAATAATAATAATAATATAAATAAAACAAACAATTTTTTTGATTTATAATAAGAAGGACTAATAGAAATTTTATGAATATTTTAATATGGTATAATAACAAAAAGGCAAACAGCATTTAACACAAAAAAAAAACATAATACACTTAAAGGTTATTCTTATTACTTAAAATTATACACAATATGCATATGTGTATACATATTTTTTTTTTTTTTGATTTTTTGTTGTTGTTATGATAGTGATCATAGCATCATAGTTTTGCTACCGTATGCATTGCCTGTACTATAGTACTATAGGTATATATATTCTAGCCAGAAATGTGATACTATGAAGAGTTAAAATTGTTATTTATTTTTATTTTTTTTTGTCTTTTGTTGTTGTTATGATAATGATCATAGCATCATAGTTTTGCCATACCGTATGCATAGCCTGCATAGTACTATAGGTATATATATATACTCTAGCCAGAAATGTGATGCGATGATGAGTTAAAATTGTTATTTATTTTTATATATATATATATATATATCTATATGATATATAAATTTATGATCGTTTTTATATATTTAGTATGTATTATGGGGTTAGGTTTTGGTTCTGCTGATTTACACATAAAAATAATAACAACCTATACATTTTTAAAGAAATTAAATGAAATTTTGTACTATTATTTTTTATTACTTATCTTTGTAAATTTATAATTTTTAGGTATATCTGTTTTCTTCAAGTGTGTAGAAATGTATGTTGTAGAGAGTGATGAATTTTTTTTAATATAGTAGGTAGGTATATATAGGTATCGGTTAAACCATATTGATTGTTGTTCTTCTTTTTAATGTATGTTATAAATAATAATTATGTTTGAATTTTAACATGAACAGTTCGATAATGAATTTTTTGAAATGAAATGAAATTTTAAGAAACGTTCAATGGTTCACAAGTTATGAACAGTTTTGTAAATACCTATTTATTTGCAGTAAATTTTTTTATTTTAATTTTTTCTCCAACACGAGTTTTTATTTTATTCATCAAAATAAATATTATGTGTACCTACAATATTATTGTTTTTTTTATATTTACAATTTTATTTATTTTTGTTTTTAAAATTGTTTTCGTTCAAAGTTGTGGCTCATTATAAAATATTATTTGTTCGATATATACTTTGACGCTAAGCTTACGCAGCGAATGTTATTGAATGCTAACAGGATTAACTTGATTCTGAATTGGCAAAAAGGATGTCGCTAAAATGATCGAGTAAATGACTCTTAGGGAATAGAAAATTTTGTACCTTGCTACAAATATTCTATTTATATGGTAATTAAAAGCGTTATAATACAAAAATAAAGGTATGATAAATTAGTAAGCAAATACGTATTTTTCTTAAACTTGAAATGAAAACTCTAATGAAGGAAAGAAATGCTAGAGTTTATTTTGCTTCTGTCATTTATGGCGGGTTACAAAGCTAGTTTTATAATATTTAGTAACGCATAAAATATCCTGGCAACACTAATATTGTATCATCATAAAGAATTCAAAAGAAAATAAAATGAAAACAATTTTTCAGAATGCACTTTTTTACTTTTTTCTAAATAAAGTAAAAAAGCAAAAACAAAACATAAAATAATCAAAATACCTTTTTTATTTATTATGTTTTTTTTTCATTGTTTTTCTATCTAAATCTCTTCATAAAGGAGAATATTACAAAAACAAAACAACTATAAGAAATTTTGTGTATATGTATTGTAGGGGAATTATAGAGTATACATATACATATAAAAAGAGGGGAAAATAATATTTAAAAAGTGAAAATATGCAATGGTTTAAGCTTAAAGAGGGAAAATATAGGTGAAAATTTGTATTATGAGAAAAATTAAAAGAAAATTCTATTAAGCTTTTTAAGCTTTTTTCAAAACTTTGGCATATATTTTTAAAGTTTTTGGCATTAGTAAAAAAAAAAAACAAACAAAACAAAATGTAGGTGAAGTAAAGCTATTGCTAGATTGTTATTGAAATGTTTATATTGTATAGAGTGAGAGAGAAGTTTAATTGTGTCATAATAGTAAATTTTTTATTGATGAAATTTTTGTTTCAAATTAAATTTTAAATTGACATACTAACGAAAATAATTAGTGTATGCAATAATAAATATATTAAATATGGTATACATCAATTTTTTTACTGTGAATTTTTATGAAACTCATAATGACTTCCATAATTTGACATCTTGTGAATTATATATGTACTTTGACTACCGTCTTCAAACATATACAATTTTTTTCGTATTTGTTGTATGTAGTGACATAAATCTGTCAAATGACATTTATACTTGAAAGTATTTATATTTATGATTATGAATTACAACAATTTTTTAAATTTATGTATAGTTAAATATTTATTTTCTCATTAATGAGTCGATGTTATGACTGAATGTTTTTATGTTCTCAAAAATTAAAAACAGAAAATTATAATTTATTTAAAATATTATTTTATTTTGTCTATCAACAAAATTAAAATAAAAATTTTTTTAAAATTCAAAGAGGGTTAATAACTGTTTTGCATTAGCTGTTTTATAAAATTAAACAATCACAATAATTATTGCAATGTCAATATTATTTACAGTCGTTTTCATGATGCTAACATAACTTCTGGGTTATTCTCTACCTGGTAAAACAATCATTCTAGTCTATATGACAAATTTATTTTACTCATTATGTTTTAAGAATTATTTTATACTAAAATTTTAAAGGCTTAGGTATTCTCAGTTTTCCGACATTTTGTCAAGCAAGTAAAGTTGTATTAAATAAGAAAAAGTGGCTTCAAAATTGATGTGGTCTGATGTTGTAAGCGAATTTATTATTAAAAAAATATTTTATTATCACCCATATTCTCTTTGACCCATTGTTGACGATAACAAAAAAATTTATCTCGTCTCGTCTCGCTGAATATGAATTTCTGTTAGAGACTGTAAGTGGCACATTTTATTTGTTGGTAGTATTGATAATTTTTTACTGTCAAAAAAATTCATTGGTATATAAGCAAAAATGGTTTATAAAATGTTTGGAAAATATTAGTGAGGTTTAGTTTTAAAATATTTTTTTAATAAAAAATAAATATAAATATATTTATGTTTTAAATATTTATAAACGGTAGTAAAACAGTAATAGTAAAAATGGTTTTTTTTTTCAAAATAAAAACACAATTTTAATAATAACGCAAAAAAAAATAATGAAAAATTGTTTATTAGTCTTTACTTAACTATTTTATCTATTCAATTTATTTATTTAATTAAATTTTTTGATAAAAAAACACACAAAATACTTTGGTGAGATACTCCATCGTTTACAAATTTTGATGAAATAAAAAATGGCTATCGCGTCTCGTCAAAGGTTTAACAGAAATTACTCACGAGACTGTTGTGGCATTTACCATCGCGGCAATTTGCTATCGCAGCTGTGGTGTCTAACAGAATACAAAACTATCGCTTCAGAGATATTTTGACGCGGTCTCGCGAGATGGGTCTAACAGAATATGGGTATATATAACGTGTATAGTATATCACAGAGCTCGGTGTATTATACTACACAACAAATTTGCTATGTTTCATAAAAATAAAGTACATCCAGTTTTCATATTTGCCATTTCAACAATGCTGTTATTACAAGAAACCTATTGTAAGTTTTTTTTCTATGTATAGAATCAGGTACTGTTTATTCCAGGATATATGAAAATATTAATGTTTTTTGCAACGGAGTGATTCCTCTTCTTCTAAGCAGAATTTGGATCGGTCTGTATTAGACTTCAATCAATCTTAAACATATAGGTTTGTTGAATGGACCACGACCATTTATATTCTACTTGATTACTTAATTTAATTAATTAATGTTAAGTTTGTTAGAACTTGGAAACTATCCTATCTAAATGTTTTGATTGAAAAAATTATCGTAGTTTGGAAGTTGAGGAAAAATTCATTGCAATTTAAAATCACTCCAACTTTTTTTTAGCAATTTCAATACCTTAATTACATAATATTAATATATATATATATATTTTTTTTTTCATTTATTATATTTTATTAAATATTAGAATTCATTACAATTATAGTAAATATATATATATATGTAACTTATAATATTATACATATAATATTTAACATTTAAAATAAAATCTAATTTCGTTAAAACTAAAATGAAAATAGCTTGAAAATTGAACAAAGAAAACATATAGTAATGAAATTTGAATTACGCTTTGTTGATATTTTCTCAGATGCGTCCTGTCACAACAAATTTAAACTTAACAATGTAACACCATCTTAACTTTTTTATTTTTGTTTTGGTTTTTTGTTATTGTTTTTATCTTTTAAAAATCCGACAACAAGTTTTACGATGTGTCAAACAAAACCGTTTGTATTTTGAGAATATTATTTTTTTTTGTTTTTGTTTTTGTTTTTGTTATTGATGAGCTTTTATCATTGGAAAATTGGAAAAGCATATTTTTAAGTTAAGGAAAACTTTTTTAAATAAATTTGTTTTGTATTGTATTGTATTTTGATGTTTTTACTTTACTTTTTAATTATTATGTTTTTCAGCATTAAAGTTTAAAATTGCGCATGGATCTAATGAAATAATCATCATAATATTTTTTTTTTTGTTTCGTAAAGAAAATCTACTTTAATAATACCATGAGTTGAGTAGGTTATATTATAATATTGTAGGGGAGATTTTAAAGAATATTTTTTTTTGTTGTTTTTATGTTTTCAAAAAAAAAAAAAAAAACTTTTTTGTTTTGATTTTTTTGCTTGTTTTTGTTCTTAAAATTTTCGTTATATATTTTTGGTTTATTGTATTTTATTTTTGTTTTTTTTTTGTTCTTTTTTTTATTTTCAAAAAGAGACTAGAAAAATTCTTTCATCTGATATATATTTTTAGTTTGCTGCGATATTCTTTAAAATAAAGTTAGTAATAATTTTTTGGTAAAAAAAAAAAAAAAAAATAGAATCAAAAATATAAGTAGATAAAAAAAAAAATTATTTAAAATTTAGGAATAAAAAATATAAAGAAAAAAAAAAAAGTTGAAAAAGAAAAAAAAAAAAATTATCGTCTATAATATAAGTCCTAAATTCACGTGAAAACTTATTGTACTGGGCGAACAGCAGTTTTTATATATTTAATATTTTGATTTGACAGTGTTGTATTTTCAGTTCATATTTGAAAATAAAAAAAAAATGAAATTGTATTATAATTCATTTATATTGTTAAGATTTTTTAATTAAAAAAATTAATAAAACAAATTTATTAAGTAATAAATTAATTAAAATAATAGAGTTTATCAAAAATTAATCAAAAGCTTTAAAAACAAAAATATAGTTAAACAAAAAAATTTTGAAAATTAGAATGAATTAAATTATTTTAGAACAAAAAATATAAATTAAATAATAATACACGTTCGTACTTTGGATCTCTAATTAAAGTAATTTTAAAAATTATTTATACATAATATACATATATAAATATATATTTTTAAACTTTTTAATAAATATTACATTAAATCCGTTAAAATACGATATATATATATATATATATATTTTCAATTATTAATGTTATTTTATTTTTTTTTTAACTCTTGACTATACTATTATAGTGTATTGCATCCCAGTATCACAATTAAATAATAAAATTTAAAATTTATTTAATTAGAAAACAAAAATTTTTAAATTTAAAAATAAAATTTACCTCCTTTTTATTAAAAATAGTGCGAACAAGCTTTTTGTAGTTATTTCTTTGGGTGCGTTCTATTTTGTTCTAAATATTTATAATAAATCATAATTTAAAGAAAATAATTGTTTTTAACAAAATTAAATTTTTTGTTAGAAGTTTTGAAATATTAAATAATGATAATTTAAATAATAATAATTATATTACAATTTAATATGCAACAATTAAAATTTTCATTAAATAAGAATTATTTTGTTTTTGGATAGAAAATTCAAAATAGAACAGTGGTTCAATTAATTAAATAAAATTTAATGTTTTAACAATTGATGGTGGTGGGCATATAATTTTGCAATATATATAATTTCTATCTTAATTATTTATATTTTATTATTTAAAAAATTATTATTTGTTTTTAAAATTTAATTTAATTTAATTTAATTCAGTTTATTGAAATGTCAGTATTTATGTACATGAAAGGTTTATTAAGGAAAGTGATACTTCGCTATAATGTTTTTATTCTAGGGCTTTGTTTATTTAGAATAAGTTATTTTAATTGGAAAAAAAAAAACAAAATTTAAATTTTATAAATAGTTAAATTAAAATTTAAATAATCGTTTTTATCAAAATTAAATTTTTACAATGTTGTTTAAATTAAAATCTAAATAAAAAAAATATTTATACAATTAACAGTTTTCGTTCGTTTATTTTGCAAAATTCGTGTTTTTATATAATTTTTAATAATTTTTATGTTTAAGTTTAGATTGCAAATATTAAAAAACATTAATTATTTATTTTTGAGTATAATTTGAGGTAGTATAGCTTAAATAGAACTATGTTATATTTAACAAGATTAAAAATAAGTAATGTTCAAGCATTTAATAAGTTGATATGCCAGAAAATGCTGATAAACGTAGTAATGTTCCACATTTCATGTGTTGATATGCAACAAATTTGATAAAAATAAATAATAGAAATATATTAGATTAGGTAGTAAAAATTGCAGTAACCTATACTTAACGTAAAAGATAATTCTACTTATGTTACTATCAATAAAATACACAAAAAATATATCAATTTATGTTAAATTTATAAATTTAAATATTTTAGAATTTAAAATTATTAAAACAACATTTTTGTAAATTTAAATAAATAATAAATAATTGAAATTAAAATTCTGATCATTAGAATATTTTGGGCGAGCAAAATAAAATTTTCAAATTAATTTTAATGAAAAGTTAAAATTAATAATTCTATACATTTTTTTTTTTGTTTAATTGAAATGTTTAATTTCTATTGCACAAGATGCAATACAGTTAATGCTACTTATTTTTTATATTCATATTTACTTAGATTTAATCATATAAAATATGTGTGTTAACAAAACAGAAAATAAATAAAAACATTTTTATTTGATTTGAATCATTAATTAATTTCTATAATTCAATTGAATCAAATTTTATAATTTCAATTGAATATTTGTTTAGGTCCAGTTTCTAGAATTTTGAACCAAATTTATTTTAATTTATTTATTTAAAGTTTATTTCGTAATTTTTGTTTATGGCTAAATGTATTATACCTATTTATAAATGTTGCAATTAAAAATTAAAAATATAGTAATAAAGATAATTTAATAAATAAAAACGACAGAGCCTTGTTTTTTATTAATGTAACCATTTTTTTTAATAATGTAATCATATAATTTATTATTAATTTTTAATTTTAATTTTTTTTGTGTTTTCAAATTATACTTTTTTTTTATAAATTTATTTTTATCAGATTAAAATTTTGTTTTTAATTGAATTTATCAATTAAAAATTTTGTAACTACACGATGTCAATTTTTCAGTCATATTTATAAAATTTACAATTGATTAGGAGAAGTAATAGTTCGTTGTCAACCACCATAGGTCATATCAAAATCTATCAAGTTGTCTAAAATACTACATAATAAATAATATTGATAACTGACAACCACGATTGTATGTAATTGGAAAATTTAAATTAATTATTTTACCAAATTAAACCATATTAAACAAAAATCCAAATTAAACCAAATCAAACTGAATCGAATATTGTAATTGTATAGTAAAAAGATTGATCGTCTTACGTATAATTTATATAAATTAAATAAAAATATAGCATAAAATATATGTTAAATATAATAAATTAATTTTTTTTAATTAGAAAATATCAATATTGCGGAAGCAAATTATTTCTTTTATCAATGCTTTTGACTAAATATTTTATAATTTCTTCAAATTTTAATCAAAATGAAAAATTATTTATTTTTATTCATTGACTTTGATATACATTTAGACAATAATCATAGTCTTTGTAATATGCATAATCATAGAAATTGATTTTGATGTACATTTAGACCACTATCATTCTCTACAATATAGATATTCATAGAAAATGTATTAGAAAATATTAAATTAATTAACAAATATTTAGACAATAAATTTCTATAAAATAAAATATAAATTTATTTATTCATTTCAATCTACTGGGTAGTCCTTTACAGATTTTGCTTATAAATTAAATAGAAAAAAAATGATAGAAAAAACAAATATTCTATAAATATTACATTAATTTTAAAATATCATTCACTATCAATAAAATATTAATTATAAATATAATCAAATTTAACATAAAAAGTTACATTTAAATTATTAATATTACATTTATTTGTATTTAATTTCATATATCTATTTAATATTATATATATTATATAACATAATAAATAATTAAAAATATATAATAGAATAAATAATTAATAATATTATTTGTAAATTATCAATTGAATTTATATACAGATATAAAAAATAATTCAATTTTTTTAAATGTAATTTTTAACTTTAAAGTTTTTAAAAATTTCAAAATTATTATAAAAAAATATATATTTTCCTATAATAAATCATAATATATTAATAAATTATTTTTTTTCTTTTTTTTTATGTTTTTAGTATATTGTGAACATATTTTTAAATAATAATAATAATTATCAGTATAATTTTAATCTTTTCTGTGTAATTTATTGTGTTGTTGGACTTCTTTTTTGAATTAAAAAAAAAATAAGTAAAAATTAAATAAATAAATATTAAAATTAAAATAGAATAAAATCAAATAAATTAAATGTTTTTTTTTTTTGTATATCAAAAAGTGTGCACAAAGTTTTCCTTTTAAATAAAAAGTTCATAAATTTTTAAATTATTTTTAAATTTGTCATAAAAAAGTTTAATATTTAAAAAAAAAATTATAAATTAAAAAAAAAATAAATAAATAAATCGCTGCTACTTTTCTTTAATGTGATATAGATATTACAAAAAAAAAAATCTATTTATTTTTAAGGTATATAAATAAATAAAAATAGTGAAAAAATTACATAAATTAAAAAAATTTATCTTTGATAAACTAACAAATATTAAAATTTTTGCGAAACCGAAAAAAATTGATTAAACCGCTATAATTGCTGCATATAGTGTTGCTAACTTAGAAATTAAAACAAAAAAAAAAATATATATATAAATTTTATAATTTTAATATATTTCATGTTTAATACATAAAAAATAAATATTTAATAAAATTAATTGATTTAAAAACGAATGCAATTTAAATTTGCTTCTGTTATCTGGGAATTTTGATTTCTGTTTTTCATTTTTTATTTATTTTAGAAATCAAATACAAAATAATCAACATAAATAATATAAGTACATATATATACCTATACAATACAATTACAAAAATTTAAAAATAATTAAATTAACATTATTATAATATTTAAATATTTAAATATATTTTAATTTTTATTCAAAAATTTTGTTTCATTTTTCACTAAAGAAAAAGAACAAAAAAAATCTAAATAATTTATAAATGGAAAACAACAACAAAATTTTATAGTATACGAAGGTATGTAAATTTAGATATTATGAAAATTTTTTTATATATATATATAATATATACCTATATAATTATAATAGAAAAAATTAAATATATATATAAAAAAACAAAAAAAAAAACATAAATTTCGTAATATTAAAAACAATTGCATATTCATTTTATTCGTATTTATTCATAATGCGTGTATACATATACAGTGAGTCATAGTAAATATCGTCCACCTTAAGAACAGAATAAATAAAATATGTACAGATTAGAATATGGTCAATTTAATTGTGTTTTTTTTTTTAAATTTAAGCCCCTAGATATAAGAGTATTAATTTCAAATTAATTTAAGTAATCCGCAATAAAAACCAATCTTTCAGATCACTTCCCAAGTACTTATTGTCAAAAAACAGGATTTTTAAAATTTTATGATTGTTGTTCCTAATACAGCATATATAAAAAAATATGTTTTTTATATTAATCTATTTATTTTCGACGTGATCTACTTGTGCCCTTGGGATTAAATATTGGACAATAAAAAATAACAAGCCTACATCTCGAAAGGCAAAAAGGTCTGAAAACTGATATTTATAAATAATTAATAAAATTTATACTAGTTAAAACCTAACTATCTTAGGTTAAAACATTTTATCTAATAAAACCTTAATAAATTTTTGTTAATCAAAGATATTTTAGTTTTGTTTGCACCAACAGTAAATTAATGGTTATAGTCTGTAAGACTAGTTTTAATGTTGCAATAATGATAAGAGTGAGTTAAAGTCCAACAGTCCTTCAAACTGCTCTCCTCCTCTTAGAAGCAGTTCCTGAACCCCTTTCGATGATTTACTGCTATTTGAAAAAATTAATCTATTTAACATAAAATTAAAATTAAAATAACTTAAGAAGAATAAAAACGAAATAATTTGAAACTGCAAAATTTAGAAAAGTAAATGAAGCTTTGATATAAATAAATACAGTTGTTTATTAAATGAAGATTGAAATGCAATAAATGAAGTTTCTCATAAATAAAACTAGTTAGAGCTAACAAAATAAAAAATCAATTTGAATAGTTTGAAAATACAAAACAAAAAAAAAACAGTTTAAGATAACTTTAATTAAATAGAATATAATCCGGGCAAGCGGGGTCTCATAAACTTATAATCATAATATTATAACACGTCACGGGGTCAATAATTGAATATGTGATATAAATGCTATATCAATACTTACTTGAATTGGTCAATGTCGTATTGGTCGAGTATTAATTCTATTTTATACATATATATTGTAATTGTTGGCACATGCTCGGAAGAGCTAAAATAATTAACTAAAATAATTGTTTACGAATGCGACAAGCAAATAATTTTCATATCGTGAAAATACTTTCACCATGGAAATATCAATCAGAAAGGTATCAAAATATCATGGTAAAACCAGAATTTGTTCAAGACTGGGTTATGGGAATTTATTCATAGTTAGAGCATCTAGAATATAGAATTATATTCCATTGCGGGTATTCCCAAGATGGGATAGTTTTTTTGTATTTAATTATAGATTTGATACAAGCATTTCAAACAAATATCAGCAGCATTGTTCGCAAATTCCCACCCAACCTCATTCCTTTTTCTCTGTTTTTTCAAACCATATTCTTTTTTTTCAGTTGTTTTGGCCTAAAATTTGGCCTTAACAGAAATAACAGTGTCGATTTGTGATATAAAATTGAAATAAATGTTTAAAATAAAAAAAATAGCGTTAACATAGGAATTTTTATTCATGTTGAATTGGACACTGTGACTCACTCTGTAGGTACATACATATATGTAATATAGAAGAGTAAATTTTGTAATTAAAAAAATAAAAAAATAAAAATTTAAATAAAATATTTTCATTGACGGTTTTTTTTTAAACATTTTTATTGTTTTTTTTTTGTATATATTTTTGTTGTTGTTGAAATACAGTGTCTCTGAATTAATAATAATGAATTAAAAATTTTGATTGTGGCTGAGCGTGCACAGACGATCGCAAAATTTTAGATTTTAAATCGCTAAATTGACTTTTGTATCACGTGGTATCTTTTCAACTTTAAATTTATCATTAATGAAAAACTAGAATTCTAATAGACTTTTCCAAAATATCTAAAACAAATGTTGAAGGAAAAACTGTTATATAAAAGAAAATTTAGTGTTCTGATAACTTTGGTATAGAGCTGAAAATATATTTTCTCACTTTGTTTAAAAAATTTATTTTTAATTTTTTTGACAAAGTTTTTTATTGTTTTATTGAAATATTTTATAATTTGGAATAGAAGCTTTCAAACCCAATTGAAAAAGTTAGAAGTTCAACATAAAAAAGCGATAGATATGTAATTCATGGCCTTACAAATGTTGTACTCAACGAAATATCCTGGTTTTGATAATATTTGCAAATAGAACTAGTATACAAAATAGCTTTCAAACTCATAAACAATAATATTAAACACATGATGTTATACTTAATCGTAATATAGATATACAATACTATACAATACACGTAACAAATCAAATTTCTTTCTTTCACTTTTCAAAACGAGCAATCAGAAAAATAACTGTATATATATTAGCCTGAAAGCCTTTAACGATCTATTAGAGAATAATTGAAAACATTTCGGAATTTAAACAAAAAAATGGAATATAATAAATTGTTGCAAGAGTACTTTAACTTGTCAAAAAGGTATATGCCTGTAATGTGTATATATAGTTATAACCATATAATTTTATATAAATCTATTCAAACAGAGAACGTTTTAGCTAGGTCTTAAAATTAATCTATTCATTATTACATATTTTATAATTTTAATTTTTTTATTATAATCTTAGTTTTAAGTAATAATTGAATAATGAATAAAAACAAAAAAAAAAAAAACAATAAAGAAAAAAAAAACACAAATATTCATATAATAAAATTATATATATTGGAATCTGTTCGAAAAAATTATTGTTGTGTCAAGCTACTAGTTTTATAACTTGTAAATAAGTTTTGACTATGAAAATGAACAAGTTATAATTTGAATGTCAATAAAAAAAAAAAAACTATAAATAAAAACAAGGCAAATATAAGCAGTTACAAAATCAAAAGAAACATAACAGTATAAAGCTCACAATGACAATTAATTAAAAAAAGGATTTTAATCATCTGAGTTATACTTAAATAACATTATATTTTTAAGACCCTTCTTAAAATTTGGTCGGGGCATATCCAGGAATTTCACAGGGAGGTTGTTCAAAATCATGATTCCTATATTCATTATTCCAAAGTCATGATTCTAGTATATGTAAGTGTGCCCCAACATCATATCGCAGTGGATTTGCTTGTCTCGTATTGTGCCGAAGATAGCTTAGGTTTATTTCATATGTGTTTATCCAAATTCCTATACCATATTTTATCGTACTATGAAATAGATTATAATATGTGGATAGCTTAACCTTGTCTGGTAGTTTTCTAATTTTTTTAAATACACCTACGATTCTTCTGGACTTTTTTATCAGCTCATTTAGATGACAGCTCCAGTTTAATTCATCATCGAACCAAACACCAATATATTTGTAGTTAATAGCTTTATCTATTTTAATTCAATTGATTTGTTCTTTTTTTAAGGCTTTGATCATCATATATTTTGTTTTTGACACATTTACTGTGAGCTTGTACAGCGCCATCCAATCATGTATTGTCAGTATGTGTCGGTTAATTTCCAGTTAAATATTTAAATAATTGTCCACTGAATATACTACAGTTAGATCGTTTGCATACAAAAACTACTTTCCTGCAATTATATGTTATTAAAGCTATTTATATAACAAGAAAATAGGGTCGGTCCTAATCACACTATACTCAATATTTTCTACTTGACTTTTTATATCCTCGTATTATGAGTATTGTTTTCTATTGGCAAAGTAATTTTCAAACCAACTGTATTCTTTGCCCATTATATCACATTCAAAGATAATTCTTAGTAATATCTTCCTATCGACAGAGTCAAATGCATTAGCTAAATATTATATTTACTTTGTATCCGTTGCTAATCTTTTCTTAAATATGTGTTACAACGTCAAATAATGCAGTGGTTGTGTTAGAGTTTTTTGTAAAACCATTTGGAATATCGCACAGTAATGTATTTTGTCGTTAGGTATTCAGTTAGTTGATTGTTGATATGTGTTTCTATTATTTTATACTAAAGACTGACAAATAGAGATCGGCCTTAAGTTTTTCACATCATTTTTATCTCCTAATTTTTTTGTAAATAGGAATTACTTTACTAATTTTGAGAATATCTGTGAAATTACTTTGTTTTATTGAAGCATTAATGAGAGATGTAATCGCCTTAACCAATGAGTTTTTACATGTTTTTATGACTTCTGTATTAATTTCATCTATACCTGCTGCTTTAGTTTTAGTAAGATTATTTATTAGAATTATAGTTTTGTAAGAGCGTATAGGAAAATGTATGTTCACAATTATTAAATTCAAAATTATATTATCTTAGGTAATTCCATGGTGGCGTGGTGGTGTGCAAATCAATTTTACTATATACTTTGATACTTATAAATATAACTATAAATTATACTTATAACTATGTATTACTTATTATATCCTTTTATATTGTTAAAAATTAAATTAAAATTTATAAAAGTATTTATACAAAATTCTACAAATTTTTGGATTTTGTATATAAATCCGTACAATCCCAATTTGTAGAATATTGTATAAATCCAGTTATAAACTTTTTTTTGATTACATGTTTTAATTAACGAGTTTTAATTACTTTAAAACGAATTTAAAAAAAAAACATTAATTGTAAAAACATTTTGTATCTCCCTATAACTGAATGGAACATCATTTTTCCAATATGTGTACATATAGATAACATTTTAATCTAGGATTTTAAAAAGTTTTATTTGATTAAGAACGATTTTTAATTCGAAGTAATTTTTTTTTATCAAACTGGGATTTTAATCAACATATCTACATTGAAAAATCGCACTCTCGCGGCGGTAACTCAAAAATCGTGTTTTTTTTAATTTTGACAGCAAAATATTATAGAAACATAGCTCTATCGGTCAACAAAAAATCATTAAAATAGCTTACTTATTTTCCCGTCAGTTAGCGTTTAAGTCGCTTTAGATGATTTGAGCCTCCTACTTTCGCATCAATTCGCAATAATTTAAAAATGTTATTTTTTCGGCGTTTTTTTGATAAAAATAAAAACTATCCGCAATATATTTTGAAAACTATCTATTAAGTTATATTATTTAAAAAGATTAAAAATTTATTGCCCCCAAACTTTTTAAACAGTTTTTTGTGTTTTGCTCAAGGCTTTATTTTTTGAGTTACCACACTTTAGACGCAAGGGTACGACATGCTCTTTCCAAGGCTTTCTATACTCTTGTTAGTAATCAATATTGTATATAAATAAAAAAATAATCAATATAGATTGTTTGTGCATAATTTGAACGAAAAATTATACGTTAGAGCTACAGACAACTATTATCAAAATTAAAAGAAGCTCTTCTAATATAAACTAACTGTAAAATAACTTCTGTAAAAGAAAAATTAATTATTACAAATTTTCCGAATTATTTAATTTTTAAAATTTCGGAAAAATTTGATAAGCTAATAAAAATATTCGGCTATAACCTAAAAAACCTAAAAAATATCTGATTTTTATTTCGGATTTATTTCTTGTTTTGGTTTTGCCCTTATTTCAACCGGATTCAAATCATACCGTCTTATTATCAACAGGTTATCACAAAAATATAAACACTTGTGTGCATAGTAGTATATTTTCTTTGTATAGAATGATCGATTTACCCTCACCCTCACCCTCAAAATCTTAAGTTCGGAAAGTCAGATTTAGGAGTTGTAGAAGATAGAAAATTACTGTTATTTATTATGTTAACATCATATCTGGCATAAATGCTTTTGTACAAACGCTAGGTAGACAGTGATCATATTTAATCTTTACTCAAATATTTTTTTATCGTTATTTTGTTGGATTCATAGTTGGATGCCAGTAAAGTTATTGAAAAAGAAGCATTTTGATAATAGTAAAGAAATTTAATCAAGTTGAATTTATTCATGTTAACGTTACAAATAGAAATTCTAAGCCATATATTAAATATTGTATGTATGTGTCTGATACATATATGAAGATAATTGCAAAAAAATTAATTGTGCAACATAATTTAAAATTGACGGTTATGATTATGAAATAATTTATTCCTGACTATAGGAAGAACGTTAGATACTTGACAATTAAAGCTCAAATTTTGCTCTAAAAATCAATGCTCTTTTAAAAAAATTAATAAGAGATTTCCAAATTAAAAAATTGATGTGTCCTACAACGAGGTGGGTATTATATGCCTGTATTTAATTTTCTGTAGAATCCTTGGCCTGTTGTATCATTTGTCTGTATATTATTTGCTTGTATGTCACACTTGACTAGATTTTATTTATCTGCGGTATATATGCGAGATTCTGTTAGGTTTATTATTCTGAGTTAGGCTCAAAATCAATATTCTACACCTTTTTACAGAATAATCACATAAATCATTTTTATTCGTAGCGTCTGTTGGGTAAAAACAAAATAACTTCGAAAACACTAAATTAATAAAAGTCGGATTTTGAAATTTTGGGATTGTTGTCTGTTATTCTATAAATAAGCTTACTTGTTTTGCTTTTCTCAGATTATTTTTGATTAAATAAAAATATTAATATATAATTACTCAGTTTTTTAATTATATTATATTACACTAGATTTGAATTTAGGTTTATTTTGTAATCTCTATAAAAACTATAAATTATTCAATATTCATTTATTCAATTGTTTGCATCATACATACATACATATTAAATTAAAAAAAATACTAACCTTTATTTTAATTTTAATAAATTTTTTGTAGCTGTTCGACAGATCATCGAAAGCTTGAATTCTGTTATAGGGTAGTAAAAAAATTCTGGTAGATTGGGTAGACTTCTAAATGATTTCAATTAAATCAATTTAATTTTTCTTACCATACAGTTCAATCATCTTCTTAGACAATATATTCTAATTCAAATTCATGCAAGTAGTATAGATAATTGTCTTCTCTTCTAATTTTTTCTTTAATCAGTTCAAAATTTAATTAATTTTTTATTCTATGGTAGGTTAGCAAAACTTTTGCATCCCTTGTATAGTTTACAAAAAACTGTTTAGTAATTTTGATAGATTTTTAAATGATTTCAATTAAACTAATTCGATAGAAGCAATAATTCATCCATCAACACATTAATTTTGTAATTAACTTATATAATGCATATCGATATCATAATTATATTATTTTTTTTTATATTTCTATAATGCCATCTTTGGCGAAGAAACAATTCTATTGTTAAGGATTAACAATAAATAAAAAATTGAAATAAAAAAATACTCAGAAGGTATTTTAGTGCTGGATTACCTACACGATTTCTGATTTGAAATTTGATTAGTTTGTCAAATTACAAATATATAGACTTATTTATTTATTTATTTATTTCATTATGTACATATACATGAGACGGTAAGTCTCTATAATAGTGGGCCTTATTCTGAGAAGCAAATCACTTTTTCGCTACGTACCGGTATAGCATCACTTTGTCTCACATTTGGTATTCTGAGAAGCGAATGATACGATATTTTGCAAGACTGGCAGCATTGCTGGTTAAAACTGTCAAATTTATTTTTTCTTTTATGTTTTGACATTTTTTATTTTAATTTTCTGTTTGAAAAGTGGAAATTAAGTGAAGTTAAATTCAAATTTTATAGATATTAAAAAATGTTTTTGTATTTATATTACGAAACATCGTCTGATGAGAAGGAAGAGATGAATTTACTTAGAATAAAAAGAAGAGAATTGAGGGATAAAGCGAATCCATTAGATTTACCTATTTTAACGTAGGTATAGGTTATAACAACTATATATGTATGAATATGATATGAAATAAAAAAAAAATATGATCAATTTTATTTGTTTTTTTTTAGATTCATTAAGAACTTCAGGCTCTCGAAAGAAACCTTTTCAATGGTTCTAGATAAATTAGACAATAATTTAAATCCCATTATTCAGTAAAACCCAATATTGGCTGGAACATTTCGCTTCCTTGTTGAAGAAAGTTATCAAAAAGGCGTGGGAACGATTTTTTGATAGGTTTAGCTACGAAACATTGTCAATATTTGAGACGGAATTGTCTCGAGAGTATATAAAATTTCCTGAAATCAAAAATCAGCAAAATCATCCATAAAATTGAGATTTTATAATAAATTTGGATTTCCAGGAATAATTAGATGCGTTGATGGAACACATGTAAAAAATCATTGCACCAACAAACATTCAAACTGCCTACTATTTGTAACTTTTTTATAATTAAAAATGTAAAATAATATTTAATAATTATTTTTAAATACAAATATATAATTAAATAAAATTAGTTTACTTGAATTTTACTTTAATTATATACTTATTTTTTCTCATTCGCCATCTTTCACTAACTTTTTCTACAATGATATATTTATCGTTTTTTCTGACAGCGAACATAAAAAATCGATTCTCGTAATACCATGAAAATCGAAACGTTGCAATAAAAACCGATCAGTATCACTATTTCGCTTCGCAGAATACCAAAAATAAAATTTATCATATTTTTCAATATGTACCGAAAAATTCGCTTCTCAGAATAAGGCCCAGTATATGATAAAAAATAATGTAAATTCATTGTACTTAAACTAACTTAATCTATAGAAGTTAACAGTAAAGCAAAAAGACAAATAAAAAAAGAAAAAAAAAATAATAATGATAAAAAAAAAGAAAATTTAAAATGTATATAAAAATTTTTGAATGCAAAATTTCTTCTCCTAACAAAAACAACTTCTAAACATAACAAGACTTAATAAAAAATTTTGTGAGTGATAAAAATTAAACAAAATTCTATACATGGTAAAACCTATTTGTTAACATTTTTTTTAAACCAATTTAATTATTATTAATGACTTCTTATGTTCAATTCTCTAATTCAAATCCTTGAGGTATAACGATATAGGATACATAATAATACATAAATTAAAAATTCATCAATTTAAAATATTGAAATACATAAATTCAGACTAAAAACATTTAAATACAAAAATTAAAAATTTTTCAAAAACATATTAAAAAACGAGAGCTTCAGTTAAATTTAATTAATATATTTAAAAGTATACGAAATTAAATGAATTACAATAATATTTAATAATACATTTTAACTCTTCGAAATTTTGAATAATTTACAGAAAATGTTTCATAACATAAAAAGTAACAAATTATTAACGACTTTTGTTTTTGTTACAATTTTTCTTTTTATTTCCCTTATTTTTTATTGTTATTTTTGTAAAATTCATACAATATGACTTTCAATCATTTTACAATGCAATTTACATTCAAAATAATAATTTTTGTTTGTTGTTTTTATTTTTCTTATTTTCTTATTTTGATTTTTCTTTTTTATTTTGTTTTTTTTGTTTTTTCATAAAATCGGTTAGGTAACACAATCACTGAAGTTTAATTTTCATTTTAAATAAAAAAATAATAATAAACGAAACAAAAATCAGTTTCGTTAAATAATATGTTGTCTTCTGAATATGTTTCGTTAATTTTACTTTTCTTTTTTTTATTTTGATTTTTGGTGCAACAAAATTCTTCTTCTGAAAAATCTTCTTGTTGTTGCCTTGTTATTATTATTATTTTTTTTTAAATACATAAAACCACAATATTATAGTTTTTATCTCTTTTTAACTTTTATTTTCAAAATAAATTACACCAAAGATCTTAATTTGTAAAACACATACAATACAAGGAGAAAATTATAGAGAAAATTTTCTAAAACAAATTTTTCTAAAGAGAGAGAAATTTTGAGAACACTATTTTTTTTTTTGTATTTAACTAAGAGAAGAAAAAAAATAAGAGAAATTATTTTTGTTTGAAAGAAAAAGTTAAAGTCTTTTCTTGTTGTTAGTTTTGGTTATTGTTGTTGTTTTTGTAACAATTTCAAATTTAACTTTGAGGATATTTTTGAAAAAAAATAAAAACAAAAAAAAAATTATGTTAGAGTGCAATTTATAAATAGAAATAACAAATGATAATGAGAAGAAGAATAAAAGAAAATAAAAAAGCGAGAAAAAAAAGGAGTTAATCGACTGCATTTAAGTAAAATTGGTATAAAGCTTTCTGACCTCGACTCCGTTTGTGTGTGTGTGTGTGTATTATGTATATTATGCATATGTTTTTAATGTTTATGTATTAACATTTTTTTTTAGTAAAAGCAAAAAGAATAATAGTATAAAGGAGATTCTTTAAAGTAATAATGCAATAAAAATGTGATAAAAAAACAAAAATCAAAAATCTTAAAAATTCATTTGTATTATTTTTGATTTGAAATCAATTTCGTTCTATACGCCATTTAGTTATATTTTCATGTAAATATGCTTTTTAAGATTTTTAAATTTTAGAAAATGTTATAATAAGTGTTTTATTACCTTATTATTATTATCAATTGATAAAATTTATTATAACAAAATTAATGAATAAATACAAGTAGGCTTTTAATTAGAAAAATAAATAAAGAAAATAAAAAAAGAAATAAATAAAAAAAGAATAAAATAAAATAAACAGAAAACAAAAAAGCCAATAAATAATTACAATATATAGACTTATTTATTTATTTATTTCATTATGTACATATACATGAGACGGTAAATATCTACAAAAGTATATGATAAAAAGAATGTAAATTCATTGTACTTAAACTAACTTAATCTATGGAAGCTAACAGTAAAGCAAAAGACAAATAAAAAAAGAAAAAAAAATAATAATGATAAAAAAAAAGAAGTATGTATAACTATAAAATTAAAGTTAATTTTGGATCGTATGATTTTGTGAATTTTTTGCTAACGGTAAACTTCCAATTTGTACTTTAAGCTTGTTATGACGTTGTAAAAATTAAATTTTAAAATTATAAGATCACGCAGCTGTAAAGCTAAGATCAAAAAGAAATTATTTGCTACATTTACAGTATATAGTATATAGTATATAGTATATAGTATATAGTATATAGTATATAATATATAGTATATAGTATATAGTATATAGTATATAGTATATAGTATATAGTATATAGTATATAGTATATAGTATATAGTATATAATATATAGTATATAGTATATAGTATATAGTATATAGTATATAGTATATAGTATATAGTATATAGTATATAGTATATAGTATATAGTATATAGTATATAGTATATAGTATATAGTATATAGTATATAGTATATAGTATATAGTATATAGTATATAGTATATAGTATATAGTATATAGTATATAGTATATAGTATATAGTATATAGTATATAGTATATAGTATATAGTATATAGTATATAGTATATAGTATATAGTATATAGTATATAGTATATAGTATATAGTATATAGTATATAGTATATAGTATATAGTATATAGTATATAGTATATAGTATATAGTACATAGTATATAGTATATAGTATATAGTATATAGTATATAGTATATAGTATATAGTATATAGTATATAGTATATAGTATATAGTATATAGTATATAGTATATAGTATATAGTATATAGTATATAGTATATAGTATATAGTATATAGTATATAGTATATAGTATATAGTATATAGTATATAGTATATAGTGTATAGTATATAGTATATAGTATCATTAATAATGTACAAATACATAATATGAAAAATACAAAATATGAAAAAAATTTAGTAATTTTGACATTTGGTGGGAAAAAAAATTGATTACTTCTATCTATCATAAAACTCAGTCAAAATATAGTGCTGTAAATTTCGATAGATTATTCCAAATTGCCATAATGCCAAAATGGCTTAAAATTTCGTGGAAAATGCTGCAATTATAGCAAAATTACAGCACGGGTTTGACATTTACTTAAGTTAACTTAAATACTGCTAGTTAGGCCTGATAATTTTCAATTATGATATTAAAATCTTATAAATTGTTGTTGTTTATTATTGTTTATCTGAACCGAAAACCTTTGACTCAATTTTTGGTATTAAATTTTAAATAAAAAAAAATTGTTCACAAAAAACTCTAAACAGAAATTTAAAACGAAATGGTAATTCGGTAAATTTCGGAAATATCTTCGTGGGATCTCGGCTATAAGTATAGAGGCATTGATAGAAGTAAAAGTAATAAATATTTTATTCACATTCCTCAACTTCTATTACATTTCTTTACATACAAATTTAACCTTTTTACTCGTTCTTTTCTTTTTGATCATTTGATTCCGAGTATGAGATTAAAAATTTGATAGATTAATCCTTGCACTTTAACCTTAATATATTTTGTGCTGTATAGTATGAAATAATTATATATATTTTTTTTATTTTTAATATATTTTTTATTTTAGGTTTTATTACAATTAAATTGCCACTTTCATTTATTCAACAAATCATGTGATTGAAATTTTTTCCATTCCTCCTTGTATTCATCAATCCAATTGTATTTTGGTGTATTGTATGAACAAAAAAAAAAAAATTATGTATAAGAGTATCCTGACAATAATATAATTGTATTGAATTGAATATGGTGAAAATTTAATATACCTAATTGCAATTTTATGTGCTTAATGATAATTTTAATTATTAAATAATTTATTATTGATTGATTGATCCAAAAATGACTTGTGTGTGTGTGTGTGTGTGAAAAATATAAAAATTTCTATAGCAGAGGGTGGTTTTATTAAAAAAAATTGTATAATTGTAGTTTTATTTAATGGAGTACATTTTGAAGTTATTTTTATATTTGATTATTGAGTTTATCTACAAATAAGCAAATTTTCAAACTTTTGTCTCCTTCGTCCTTCGGAATGTAGCCATATAATTTTTTCTTTTGTTTGCTTTATCCCAATAGCAAAATGTAATGGACTAGGTTGAAAAATTATAAAGTATTTTGATTTAATGGGAAATTGAACCGGTTGAAGGACAGGCGCTCTAATGACTGCTACACTAATACAGTAGTAGAAATTATAGTACTAATAGCACTATAAATCTTGAAATAAATCAAGAAGTACCGGCTTTAGTTTTATTTAAAAAAAAAAAAATGTTTTTTAATTTAATTTTTTCATTCTTAAATATGCATTTGAAAAAATGTCTTCCAACTATTTTTTTGGTTCTTCAGACAATTTTCCCTCTATAACATTCACAGTATTTTGGATGTCATATAGCTTGTGCAATTATTGTATATTGTGCTTATAATGATTGAATAGTTATACAAACGTAATTATTCGGTATTGCAGTCCATCGAATATGATTTTTTAACGGAATTGATATTAGGGTATTTCAATTGGTTCGTTTTCCATCCCAGATGCCTTTTGTATTCAGTTTTAAGTTGTTTGTACTTTCGTTTTGATAAAATTTTAATATTAAATAATTCTTGCTGCTACGCGGCTTGTTTTCGACTGAAAATTTATTGTGAATTCATGTTTAAATATTTTTTTTTCGAAAGATAAGAGGTAACTCCCGAAGAGAGTACCAAAAGCTTCAAGTTTGTGCGCCTTTTGATAGTTTAGCAGTGGAACCCACTAAAGCCAGCTAACCTATATTTTTTACCGTTAGGACCAATCGATGTTGTTTTTTTTTATACATAGCCAAAACACTAGGTGGGGACTTTTTATACCGATTGGTACGTTTGACTAGAGTGAGAAAGGAAAAATGTTAGACCGACTAATGACTTTTTTCGTAAATTTTTCGATCACGTGTTTAGTAAGTTATTATAGTAACAATTTCCCTGGAGAATTGCTATTAACATAATAATTTCCGTGTAGGACACTTTACCTACCACTGTGATATTTTCCGAGAAGAAAATAACCATAACAATAGTTTCTGCGTGGGAAGATTATTCATATGTAAGTTATTGATATAATAATTTCCGTTTTAGGTAATGACCAGCTCATGGGGTTTTGTTCTCTTAAATCGACGGACATTTTAATTGTCGATATCAAGAAGATGTGCTGTCGTTTCCGAATTAACATGAGTTTGCAGTTTCTGCTGGTGTTTTACTGCATGTTTCTTGATCTCATTTGTAACTGTTTGTCAATGTTATTACGTACCATGCAGTGCATTAACTCTATACCAAGGAGTACTTTATTTTGAAATTTTTGCACCATTTCGATGTTAGTTT
Source organism: Argyra leucocephala (assembly GCA_963942445.1). Lineage (NCBI taxonomy): Eukaryota > Metazoa > Arthropoda > Insecta > Diptera > Dolichopodidae > Argyra > Argyra leucocephala. Next base: position 11,572,042 of record OZ012679.1, on the reverse strand, counting down.
TCTTTTAGCCCCATAGTTGGATACCGTACGTTCACACAGGTGCTTTTAATGCATATTAGTATTTTATTTTGTACTGATAACTTAGAACTATACACCCAAGTAATCAATAAAAATGTTTGTGTTTGATGTTTAGCTCTTCTCATATGTTCCTGTCAGCTTAGCTTAGTATTCAGCGTTATTTCCAAACTCTTAGCTGTATTGACATATTTTATTGTTGATTGAAATAGGAATGGTTGCAATCTTCTTATATATAAAATTTAATTTGGTTCAATTTGAAGATTTTTTTTTATGACAAAGCTCTACTCTACTCTATTAGACAGTCTTTGAATTGGTTTGATTTCGATCCCAGTTTTATTTTTGTATTTAGTCTTGCTTATTGATAGATGTTAGTTTCGTTGGCCACTTGTATATTAAGTCAAAAAGTTCAACTAATTTTGACATATCGTGTGAGTTCTTTACTTTTTCAGAATTTGCTGTTTATAACATTTTGAGCTGGCAGTACTGTTTTGATTGACCTTTTTGGTAATACTACGGAGTTGATATTAATGTTGTTAATAATGTGATGTTGATAAAAACTTATGTGGTGTACAATAATATGTTTTATTTTCAGTTGATACGTTCAGAGAGTACTCGCTTAAGTTAAGCTTAGGTAGGTATCAGTGCCTGCCGATAATACACCGATACACTTAGACCAGTAAGGCCCATTATGATAGCTTAAATACTATATTTTTAAACTTAAATACTGTATTGATAAATAATGATTTAATGATGATAGTTTTTTTTTTTAAATAATATTTCGCTTTCTGTTTATAATTTAAAGACTTTGTTGACTAGCAAAATTTTCAAAATTTTATAAACATATCCAAATCAGTGATTTTTATTTTTGTTTAATTCTAATTTTCTTAATTAGTCCACTTCATTACTAACTAACAACTAAAACTACTTATATAGAGAGATCAGTATTATTATTTTACACCTATATAAATCCAATTATAACACACAGTGTTCTAAAAGTATCGTGTTGTACAAGGCACACTCTAATTAAGTAAATAATATGTATTAAGTTAGGATATGTTAACTAAAAATAATATTTTTTTCTTGTTTTCATATTTTATGGAATACATAGAATAATATCGATCGAAATATGAATTTTAAATAAAAGCCAGGTGTTATTTAGTTGGTCTAGGACAAGAAAAGAAGAAAAGAAAAATTAGTAATGTAAAAAAAAAAATGTTTCTAAAAACATAACCAGAACAAAAAATATAATATAAAAAATTCAATCATTGCACGCGATATTTTATTTATACTATATTAAGTTAGGAATGTACACCCATGTATTTGTATATAAATTCAATGTATTTTTATATGTATTGGTATTTTTTTTAATACAAACATAAAAATTCGTTGAAGAAATATAGAAGAAAAAAATAAATAAAAAATAGAAAAAAAAATAATGGCAAGGAAAGTTAAAGGAGTATGTAGAAAATAACAAATGAAATTTTATTTTTGACATGTTATGTCAATGGTTACACCTGTGTGTATGTGTATTTTTATTTATTTTTATTCTTTTATTTGTTCCTCGTGCTTGCTATTTCTTTTATTTTAATTTATTTTTATTTATTTTTCTATTTTAAAAGATATATAGATATTTTTAAAGGATCAATATACATGATTACAATTATTTTTAAAAATTTTTCAATGAAATGAATTTTTTTTTTGAATAAAAACTTTTTTTGAACATAGCTAAGTAGTAATTTTTCTAAACTGTTGTACACAAAACTTTTACAATGTATGAAATTATATTTAACTTTTATATTTTTTTTTTGACAAATTATATTTGAACGTTTTGATATTTCCTCTAATACAGGTGTATAAGAGGCATGAGCATTGTTTATATATATATATGTATATATATAAACCAATGTCCTTTATTACTACACCGTTCATCCGATCGCCACGAAATTTTAAGAAATGGTTGAGCACACTCCCGTGAAGACTTCTAGCGCAAATATCAGTTATATATTTTTTATTAAATATATATTTTTCTATTATTCTGCCATATATTTTGAATTATCGCACAGGTTCGGGGAGCTGTCATGCAAATCCTAGAACTCATCAGGAATATATTAATAGTCTTGCAGACCTAAAATTTTTGCCTACTTCTTAAAAATAAACAAAAATGTATTTTACCGTTTTTAATGATTCGGGCTGGTTCGGTTAACTGTCATACAAATCCGAGCATTCATCAAGATTATATCAAAAACCAATAGTTTTAAAGACCTAAGAAATTGTACATAGGTACTTTCTCAAAAATAAACAAAAATATTTTTTAGCGTTTTGCGAAATTCGGACTGGTTAGGTTCCGTCAAAAACGATAAAAAACATTTTTATTTATTTTCGTACTTCTTAAAAATAAACAAAAATATATTTTAACGTTTTTAGTGATTCCGGCTGGTTCGGTTAACTGTCATACAAATCCGAGCACTCATCTATATTATATAAAAAAGCAATAGTTTTAAAGACCTAAAAAATGGTACATAGGTACTTTCTCAAAAATAAACAAAAATATTTTTTAGCGTTTTGCGAAATTCGGACTGGTTAGGTTCGGTCAAAAACGATAAAAAACATGTTTATTTATTTTTGAGAGTACTAAAATAAATAAACATATCTTTAATCTTCTCTTATCTTTGATCTAGAGAGTTTTTGAGAGTGCTTAATACAAATTTTTAGGTTTATAACGCTTAGGTTAGTAACGCTATTTTTGTACAATAATATTTCTATATAATTATTATATAGCAGCTATCCGAACGCGGATAGAAATGCAAAGCAAAGTCACCATCAGATACTCGTAAACAAATATAAATATCAATAGTAAAAAATATATAGCATTACAAACAACAGTTTTCGTTAACGTGGACCGATTACATACAGTTAGTATATTATATTTAACTGAAATGATGAATCTAATCAATTTAAATAAACGAAACGAAAATAAACGAAACGAACGAAATAGTGTTCTGAGAAATTACTTTTGGATGAGGGAGGTAGATAATAGTGGCTATCAGTATTTGTTGACACACTTAACACGTTGACTACCAATGAGACAGTTGTGATGTATGATACCTTGCATGAAAGTGAACATTTTATTTTTCCAACTCGCGGCTCCAATGAGTCACCGGTGATAGATTTCGAACCTAAGTCATATATCATAACATGCAAGGTATTAAGAAAAAATAATTCAATATTTATTACAATAAACCAATGTAGTTTTTGTAAATGTTTCAAGCAAAGAAATATTTTTGGATCAAATCAATAAGTATTGGCAAGTATGAGTTACACTAGATCCAGATTGATTATTATAACATTCATTGTATCGAACTCGTTTAATTCGATTATATTTTGTTAACTTCATCACTTTTATTCAAAATATTTTTTTTAAGTATTCACGTTTATTCATCATTAATGGTGATACACAAACAAAACAAATATTAAAATATTCTAAAATTTTTAGCAATGTATTATGGTTGTGAACATGCAGTTATAATAAATTGAAAATTATGCTACTTAATATACGAAAGACATAATAATGTAAATATTGTTGGAATATGAAGCCGTAGGGATTTTTTAGGGACAACAACTCTAAATGATACAAACATTGTCGGGCTATGAATGGGAGGAGGTAATTTGTATCACCGGTGACTCACTCAGCTGCAAAAGAAGAAAATTTTGATGTTCACCGGTGATACACTGTTAGCCAACATGTTAAATCAATGAAGTCCATTGTGGTATGGGTGGAAGTTTTCTTGCTTAAATCTACTCATTAAACCATTTTGACCCTTTTATAAAGCGATGAAGATTCTGAATTCAGAAACTGCAAGGATATGCATTTAGTAAGCCCAGATGTTGATATGTTTATTTTATAAACCCAAATTCATATAATAATAAAAAATATAAATTTAGTATTTTCAACTGGAGAGAAGCCGCCCGTGATTGACAAAAATGGAGGGTGTTGACGGGTCAGGCCTAGTATCTATATGGTCAGTTGGCCACCTAAGTAACTAAGTATGATATAAATTGGAGCAGGTGCAGAGATACTATAGGATAGTTTGTTTATATTTATCATCTCTCTAAACTCTGTTAAAACCAATATAGTAGTGATAGTACCTACATTTTTGGGCGCAACATTTTGTTTTTTTTTGTAATGGAAAAAGAAAACTAAAATCAAATTTGATTATTTATTTATAATATATATTATATATATTTTCTAAGCTGAAATGTATTGATTCATGTTATTATGTATATATATATATATATATATACATATATATACTTTTTTAAATCAACAAAAAAGAAAAAAAATAACAAAAAAAAGGAAGTTAAATATTTCCTTTTGGAAAATTTTATATTTTTAAATTATAGACTAACTATATTTTTTTTTTTTTGTAAATTATTATTTTTATCAGGTCAAATTATAGACTAAATTTTTAAATATAAAACAAAAATATCTTATTTGTTTTTTTTTCTGGTTTTTCTTTTTATATTTTGATTGTTCAGATAAATGTAAAATTTTTTCAATAATTTGTTGAATTTCATTTTCTATCTTATCGTTGATTTTGTAAATACGCGTGTTTCATTCAAGACATGGTAAGAGGTTTTAAAGAGAGGTAAATAAATGTGTTATAAATTTTTTGCATTCCATTTCTTTTAGTCTCTTAACTTTTTAACTCTTGTAATAATATATTCTGATCATACTGAGTGTGTTAAAGTTTTCACGATCAATATTTTGGTCTTTTAAAAATCTCTATTAGAGTAAAGATATTATGCATGCTAATAGAATAGAGATATGTGTTGTCTAATAGTATATGGATTAACAAAACTTATTTGATATGTTCACAATTATAAAACAGGGTTTATTACCAATTTTAACTAGGATTTAAGAAAATTGAATTGGGACATGTCTGAGGAGCCTGAAAATTACTCATTAAAGCATATAGAATATATACTTTAATAACTAATTTTCAGGCTGCTTAGATATGTCCCAATTCATATTAAAAGAACTATATTATAACTAAAGAACTAATAGAGCATATTAAAATAACTAGTCTTCGAAATTCCACCCAAATTTTATATTTTGTTAAGTTAAAATTTTAAAGAACATTTTTATATTTATATTTTTTAATTGCTAACATAATCTTACTTTCTTAACCATAGTTTTGGCATACTAACATTTCCACAATTATATTTTTTTTTCTTTTTTTTTTAATTTCTAGAATATACTAATAAAACCATTATATATATATATATATTATTCTGCATTTATCTGGATGTTTGTAAGTTCGACGGAACGCTCCAACACATATACAAATTGCATATGTATACAAATGCATATATATACAGATTGCTTTGGTGCTATTTTTAACCCCTGTCTACCATGCTGAACCTTTGCAGGAAAAATTGATTCCATGAACTATATTTTTTTAATTTAGTGTTATTCTGCTTCGCAAATAATAAGGAAAAATAAAAAATAATAATAATAATATAAATAAAACAAACAATTTTTTTGATTTATAATAATAAGGACTAATAGAAATTTAATCAATAGTTTAATATGGTATAATAACCAAAAGGCAAACAGCATTTAACACAAAAAAAAACTGAATTCACTCAAAGGTTATTCTTATTACTTAAAATTATACACAATAATATCCATGTGTATCGGCATATTTGTATTGTATAATATTATACATTATACTACTTTATTGCTTATACCTTTTATTTTTGTCATTATTGTGTGCGTAACTCACTTCACTCAAAAAAAATTATTTTTTTAAGGAAGGGTATGGTTTAGTAGGTAAGAATCCTACATACAGTGTCAAGCTACGGGGCTCATTGTATCTTTCTGAAGATTCCCACCAGTCTACGAAAAATAAAAAAAAAAAAAATTGGCAAAGTTTTGACTACAAAAAAATTATTTCTTTTATGTGTTTTAGAAAATTAAAAAGTGATATAAACATAAGTACTGTAATTTCGGAATAATGAATCTAATGAAAGAAAAAAAGAAACTAGGATTTACTTTGCTTCCGTCATTTATGACGGGTTACAAAGCTAGTGTTTTAATAAATAAAGATATTTAGAATAACTTAGAATTTGTAAATATTGTTTCATTTTATTGAGTGATTATACATCCATGTTACAAGCCAGATAAAAAGCTACAATAATATTTAAGCTTATACATCTAAGCTTTTAGCAGATAAAAGCTACAACATAAGGGTCTAAGCTATTATATATTAGACCCTTATGTTGTATTGTTGTAATATCTGTAATTAATACATTAATAAATTGATTTGTTTTTTTATCTAAGGGTTCAATCGCCACTTATCATTTGGATAACAGATTGAACCTAGCTATTTCATTAAAATACTAGACTAAGAAATCTGAATTAATTTGTTATATAAATTTGTAAATTTAGTATGTAAGTTAGCTTAAGTTGTTAATGAAATAAAGAATTATTATTAATTATTTTAATGGTGCTTTTAAAATGATAGATGTATTAACTATAGTTCTATGACTTCAACAAAAAACATTTTAAATCGACTTAATAAGACAATTAAAAATATTTATAGCTATTTTCAAATGCTTATGGTGAAATCGTTTTTTATATTATTTTGTTTCAATAAAATGTTCTTCAGTTAACAAAATTGTCTTAGGTTAGTTTTTCAAAAATTGAGATATGCAAAAAAAAAAAACCTGAAATTGAACATTTCCAACCTTAAAATTCGAAATGTTAAAACTTTTAATTTCAACTTACCGTTATTACGATACTGCAATTATAACTCTTTATTTTTGATAATTATTATTATTTTTTTTTTAATTATAGTATTCAAACTTTTTTATTTGTAATTTTAATATTTTAAGGATTAAAATAAAGAGTATAATAAATATAAATATAATTATTTAATTATAATAGAGTTAGTTTTTATTTAGCTGTAATGCTGTATGTTGTATTGAGTGAAATGCCTAAAGGTAAGTTTAAGCTCAAAGTTTAAACAAAAAAGTTCAAATTTTGGTTCATATTGTTGCATGTTATCAACTCAATAATAATCAATTATACTGTATTATGCACACATTTATTTTATGCTAATTACAGGTACTTATTTCATTAATTTAATTCAATCTTCACTTTTATTAACTGACAATAATGATCCATTCAAAATGTTACATCTTATTTATACACAAATCTATAATTAATAAATTAACTAGAATATTCAAACTATAAACACAATAAAGTAATTACTACTACTAACACATTTTTTGTATAAAATAATATTAACATTACATTCAATATAACAACAGGTAATATTAATATCTATATTTTAGAGAATATGCTGTAGGATTTTTAGCATCTATGTTTCACTAATTTTATTTGATATATTTTGATCGGTTTCGGTTATTATTACACAGTCTTCTGATGATGGTGTAATAACTATATTTATTTATTTATTTTAACAGTTGATTTTACAGATAAATCTGCAGGCGAATTTTATAGGTTTGATCAACAGAATTGGTTTGGTTAGGTCAACATTTTGAAATGTGAGCCTTTTTTATTAAATTATATTGGTGTAGATTTTTGTATATTATAAATTTATATTTTTTTCATTAGTTATATTATGTCTTTATTAATTATTAAATTATATTTGAACCAGGGGTTGCATTGAAAATTATATTTTCAGTAAATTGCACCATTTGAAAAATTATTTCGGCTCTCCCAGTACTTTATCGATCAATAAATTAAATTAGTGAACCATTAGAATTTTTAATCTTTACATAACATTAAATTTGTATAACACTTATGAAAACTAATATTTGTATAATTATTTATTACAAATAGGTTAAAACTAGATTCCATAGAATACTTTACGAATGTTCTTTAATATCGTAAAAATATTTTACAAATCTAGGTAAATACTAAAATACCAAATTTTCTATATAAAATTATAAATTTGATATTTTTTTACGGTATTGCAAGAATTGACAGTTTTTTAGTTGACGTTTGTTTGATCAACATTTAGTCAAACAGACATTTTTGCAATAAAAAAAAAATCGACATTTTGTCAATCGATATATACTCTATGTAAAAATTTCTATTTCAAAAATTCAGCTATTCTATAAATTTAAAAATGTATATATAGCTAGATATTTGTTTTTATTAAATTGTATTTCAGAAAAACAAATTATTTTTACTAATTTATTTGTTATGAATTAATTGTAAGTAATGTTTAATTAAAAATGTTAATGTTAAAAATAGAATTAAAAATAAAATATATTTTAAAATACACTAAACATATACATTGTTTTAATTTCAAATTAATTTTATTTAAAAATGAACATTAACAAATTTTGTTGCCAAAAATATATTTAAAAATTTTAGATTGTGATTCCAATAAATGACTATAATTTATGTTTTAGTATATACTGTTTTTTTTTGTTTTTTTTTTATATCTAGGATTAACGGTTTAACTCATACCTTAACAAAATTTTAAATAATTTTTTTTTTTGTTTTGGAAACATTCATGTAAATCGGTATAATGATACATTTGGAATTTTTATTATATAACAAATGTCTAGATAGACATTTTAAATATTATTTTGATATTCCTACATCAAAAAATATTGTCATTTCTATTATTATTTTTTCTTTTTTTTTACCTTTATAAATTTAAAAATAATAAAAACAAAGAAATTTATTATTATATAAAAAAAAATAAATTATACAAACACACATGTTCGCAAGTAATAATTTATGAAGAATAAAGAAAACCACAGAAAAACCAAAAAAAAAAAAAATTAAAAAGGAAAAGAAGAAAAAATTATATAAATAAAAATAAATTAAATAGAAAAATTATTTTAGGAACTTGACATTATTAAAATAATTAAATTGAAGTTTATCATATAATCATTGTCATCATATGTCATCATCATTATTATTATGTATATGAATATCAATGTTATGACGTATAAATGATATATTATATTCAATAATATAATATGATATATAGAGAACTGTTGCAATGTGTGTGGGCATTTACATATCGAAAATAAATCATTATGATGATGATGATGATGATGATTATCATCATCATTATCAGTAATATAATAAATTTTCACGGATTTAATGTTTTTTAAAGAAGTTTTTCTGTTCAGATTGATTAGTTGGTTATAGTTAATTTAAAAAGGAGTGGCCGACTCATCATGGTTTAAAGAATAGACATGTGAAGGTTAATTGCGATTTAATGCAATACACACGAGATGAACTTAACCATTATCAAAGACAATACAACATTTTTGTATAGTCTTTGGCTTATTAAATATATATATATATATATAAGTATAAGTATATATAATATATATATACCGTATATACTGAGTGTTCCAGAGCATGCGTATTAATGTTATAAGAGTGAAAAAAACCGTTATTTTAAAATTAAAAAAAAATTATTAACTAGGTCGGATCTCTATCGATTTGTGATATTTGCAACTAGTTGTTTTTTTTAAACCGGAAATTCACCGAAATCGATATTTTCAAATGGAAAAAGGTATTTTTCGGTGGAATTTTTTTTTTTAAATTTTAAAATAACTGGTTTTTCTACGCTTAAAAACTGACATGCATGCTCTGGCACATCCGGTATATAAATTACCAATATTTAACAACATCAAAATATGTAAACAAACAAATAAAATTTATGTTTGCAACAACCTTCTCTTATACCAAATGGTATTTAGAGTATTAACTTAACATTTTTATTATTGTGTATAGTTAATTATCTGTCACATAGCTGTCATATTGACATATAAAGAATTAACCTTCATTTAAAAAGTAAAATCTAAAATGAACTAATGGCGATGACAGATTGAAAGAATTAACAATTGAACAGATTTTTAACCCAAATATTTTATAAGCAAATGCCGACTCTATGTATATATATATATATATATACTGAATATAAATCATTCTAATACCGTTATTATTTCTATAAAATTGTTTAAAATATTATATTTTATATTATTCTTATTTTAATATCGGGTTCATTAAATTTGTTGCGACCCGGTTGATATAGTAATAACATTAAATATTATATTAAAAAATTAATAAAAAAATTTAAAATTTTTTTATTATTAAAAAAAAAAAAATAAAACAACGAAAAAACTATAAAAATATTTTATAGTAAAATAATATCAAAAGATTCCATTGGCGATTATAATTAAATTAAGTAAGTAGTTCCCAGGTGAAATTTATTGTTTTTATAGTGTTATAGAATTTGAATTTATTTTTAGTTAAATTTAAGATGTGTTAATACTGTTGTGAAACATTTTAATGACACATAAAATAACTAATCAAAAAAAAATTTGAAATTAAATTAAATTTTATTATTAATTTTTTATATTTTTTTTTTTTTTTAAATTATTAAAAGGTAATAATGAATTCTCAAGTAGTAGAAATTTGTTGTTTTTCAAAAATTTTATTTATTTTTCCGGGTTTTTTTTTTTTTTTTTAAGAAAAACTATTCAGGAAAATTTGTTTTTATTTTTAACTTTGGATAAATGATTATTAAAGAAGTGTTTCATTCGTCTATCCTGTAGTAAATATTGTAGTATATAAGATGTCTATTACACATCAATGTTCTCATCAATTTAATTGACCATATATTAACAATTTGAAAATCATCCATTTTTGTACTCATTTTTTGACATATTGTACAAGTGTTCTGAATATATTAATAATATCGAAACATATAATTTCTAGACAAAAATGTTTGTGACTTCAATTCAAATTTAATTTTGAAAGTAAATGTTGTGTATAAAAAACAACAAGTTATTTTTGTTCACATTTTAATAATATATTCATTGTTTTATTACAATAATTGCTATAATTGTTAAAATTAAAATAAAAATTGTTCTTTTTAGAATTAAATTATAAATTAACATTATCTGAGCATACCCAAAAAAGTAATTTTGTATAATTCAGCTAATTTTGACACTATTATGATGAATTTGCCAGTATGATGAATATGCCAGTCAAGTGTGGTCTCCATATTACTTGACTGACATTAGCCGAATTGAATCGGTTCAACGAAAGTTTTTACGTTTCGCTTTGAGTAACTTTTCGTGGAATGATCCATTGCGGCTTCCACCTTATTACCACCGTTTTAAACTCATTGACTTAAAGTCGTTGTCTGACCGTCGAATAATTGCAGATATCTCTTTTATTCACCAGATCCTTTCGGGTGTAACGCTAGCCCCTGAAATTTCAAATTATTTGGTTGCAAGATCCAATCGGAATAATCTCAGAACCGTTGAGTTGTTCCACATTCCCTTCCACCCTACTGAATATGGTAGATTTGAGCCAATCACTAGAATGCTCCGTGAAGTAAATTCTAACTCTAGTTCTTTTGATCGTCAACTAAGTGTTTTAACTATTAAAAAACGATTACGTCTTAATGTACGTTCAACTGAGACTAACTAACAACAGTTTTGTTCGTTTTAGCTTTGATACTTTCGGCCTAACTTTTTGAAGTGTTTTTATTAAATGTATAGCTATTAACATAGGTATTAATTTATGACTTTTTACCCTTCTACTAACAGCATGTACCTGGTTTAGTTTATTTTTAAATATTTTAATCAAAGGTGGCGGTGATTTACTAACCCTATACTGGATGATGAGTTATTGCAAAATTAAATAAAGCTGATGTGCTTGCTCTAAGCATAAATCTGACAGTATATAACATTGATGGAAAATTGATGAGTATAGAACTACTACCAATTAAATTCTCATCAATATATTGACAATATATTTTTGATTTTTAATTCTGATTGATTTGATTTTATTACTTATATAAAAAAATGATGTAAACAACATCTGTGAGTTATAAAAATAAATCAAAAAAACTATACCTAAAATCAATTATAAATCAACCAAATAAATGGGTATGAGACCTTTTGACTACTTTTTCTGTGTAATGCAGTAATTTTTCTGTACAATTTTTGATAATCTCTCAAATGTAGATATCTTTTTCGAACGTATTCCTCTTCTAATAGGATTTAGTCATTACTCGTCATTATAAATAAGCTCTAAATTACATGTCATAAGATATTGGAGTCTAACTGTCATACCAAACGTTATTCTGTTGTCACGCTTGTTTTCAAATATAATTCTGAATATAAAATAAAATCACTTTGTGGGTATGTATAGCATTGCAACAGTTTTGAAGAAAAAGAAAATGTTAAAACATTAAGATTTATATCATTCCAATGACACATAACACTTGTGCCATTAAAACTCAACTAAAAATAATTTTAATTGAATATCACGCTGAACCTGCGTATCCTAAATGTCAATCAGCAATCATTGATATCTACACATATTAAAATGCAGAATTGATAAAACGTTTTGGGTTTACTGACAGTTAAATAAAGACATATAATATTTAATGGTTTGTTCCATCGGAAATGTAAACATGGTTTGATATATTTTATTAACTTACTTTTTTGATTTATATTAAAAAAAAATGTTTTTTTTTTATCCTGAAATAAAGTTCTTCTATTTATTTATTTATTCAATTCTTAATGTTAGTATACATAAGACGATTAATCTTTATAAGTGTATACAAATTAAAATTATTGAAAGAAAATATTAATTTAGATACATCTATAATTATAATTGACAAGCATTTAAGGTCCTGCGCAGTAGACACCTTTTCATTTTATTTCGATTCTCCTACTCCTTAATGAACTTCTAATATACATAATATATAAGATTATATATAAAACAAAAATGCGCACACAGTTGAACATTTTGTACACATCCGATTTTATTATTCAGCAAATACATTATGCATAAGTGAGATCTTATGAAAATAATAAACAAAAGTAAACAAGTCAGTTATTGTATTTGTCAGTACTTGCAAATGAATTTTTGTACATATGCCAAAAAAAAACAAAAAAACAAATTCATCTCAAATAAAAAATATAAAAAAGCAAAAACAAAAAAAATCAGTTGAATTGTTCATATGACGAGCGAATTTATTTTTATATAGAAGAGTTGGAGTATATATAATTATCCTTATTGAACTTCTAATATAATAGTTGTATATAAAACAATAATGCTCACACAGTTGAAAATTTTTTAATCATATGGTTTTATTATTCACCAAATACATTATTCGTGAGTTCTTATTAAAATAAAAAACAAAAACAAACAAAAATATAAAAAGCCAAAAACAAAAAAAAATACAAAAACAAAAAAAAATCATATGACGGGCATTTTCATCTTTACATAATAGAGTCAAAGTAGCTATCTATAATTATAATTGTCAAGCATTTAAGGTCCTGCGCAGTAGACACCTTTTCATCTTCAATGACAAAATTTTTTATTTTTAGTAATTTTATCCACTAAATGCCACTTACTATAGGGAATATATCGGAAACGAAGCAGTATATGAGGGACGTGTATTTATGTGTCCTAACTAAAACTTACTAACCACAAATCTTTTTACTAAACACGAGTGGTTCCTGCTATATCGTGCGAAGTCTATGTCAGTACGTAAATTATTGTTTTTTTAAAAACTTTAAATTTGACTTCAACTTGAAATATAATTACTCAACAGGGGCCACTAGTACTTAACTTATAACTTATAACTAAACCAGCCAAATAATTTACAGATAATAAAGCATATATTATTGTTAATATTTTGATTTATTTATTTATTTATTGGCATATTATAGTATTTGATTAATCATAATACATATATGGGTACAAAAGAAAATGAGAACTAACGTTTTGGTCTTTGGCTCGTTAATTATTTAAATTTACAGTTTATGTTTTGAATTTTATTATTTTTACTAAGTAAATTTGATTTTATTTTAATATTATTTTAATTAGTAAATTATTTTAATTATTATTATTATATGAAATGCAATACTAAATTGTAAACTGTTTAAGCTCAATTAGTATATGAAATAAATAAATATAATGTTCAGCCGTTGTCATAATGTTGAGTCGAAATATTTCGCTGTGAATGGCAACATCAGGCCTAACTTATGACATGGAAGGTAAATACAAATAAAATATTTTTTTTCCATTCAAACCATCGTTAACCAACTAGTAAAACAACAATAATTATTGATTTTGGGATGGATGTCTAAAGAAGAGAAGTATTCTAAATATAGTTTAAGCGAATTAAAAAAATAAAACCAAGTCTGTTTATGCGTGCAATTGGTTACAATATTTCTATATACATTTTGTTGAATATGGTAATTTTGAATAGTAACAAATACTAAATAAACCACATTTAAAAAAAAAAGAAATAATAAATAAATCTATATAGAATATACCGTTAAATCAACAGCGTTATTACAATTTGTACAATTATTGTAACGAAGTTAAAATTCTTCGTTCATTCCGTTATAAATTTAATTACAGTTTACTCATTAATTGCTCTTCTCCTTCTATTTCTCAATAAAATTTTATAGGCTTTCCCACACGTGTTTTATCCTGAAGGACATGAACATGAACACTTTCATTTTATAACAGTACTTTATTTTCATCATAATAATCTGTCACTATAAAGAGTGATTATTATAAAATGATAACAAAAAATTAAGACATAATTATTTTTATATTCACAATCATTGAAATAATGTTTAAAATGAAAATAAAAATTATTTTTAATTAAAGTCAATATACAATAAAAAAAAAAAAAAAAAAAAAAAAAAACAAAAAACCCATAATAATAGTAATTAAAAAAATAAAATTTTGATTAATTACACTATATTCTAGGAATATACTCTTTTATTATTTCAAATTTCAACTCTTTTCATAGTCCCACCTCACCACCATCATTTTTCACCATTTTATTTTGTAAAGGTAATAATAAAATTTATTTCTTTTTTCTATTTCAATTTTCATTTTATATTTAATTTATATGAATGTATTTGTTAAAATATACATCTTTGCTGTGTGTATATAAGTACTATGTATAATTAATCGGATTATCAAAGGTTAAAGAACAATAGTCTAGAGAGGTGAAGGTTAAAGATTTTTTGTAAAAAGATATTAAAAAAGAAAGTGAAAATTTGAATTAAGTATTTAAGTTATTAAAAGTTCAGAATTAAACATTTTAGAAATTTATATTTTTTAACGATTAGGTATTTTCTTAGAATATATAAAATTAATTATTTTATATTTTGATAAAAATAATAAAATATGGGTCTAAGAATGAAGAAAGAAATTTATTTCATTACCATAGGTATGAATAGAAATTCTTTGAAAACTAGTAAAATTAACAAAACAAAAAAAAAAATTACATAACTTGGTTTTTAGTAGGGGAAGGTGGCCTAAAATGACATGGTTTTCAGTATTTGACTTTTTCAAGAAAAGTAAAGCGTTTTACAACCATCGTTTTAAAATATCTATTAAAGTAATCCAAGATCTATTAAACCTAAAGGGAAAGAAGTGTAGAAAGCTAACTATTTTTCTATAATTTTAGTTTAAAAATAAGTCGTCAAATGTGTCATTTTAGGCCACCGGTTGGATAAAATGACACACTCAAGTTGGGGAAAATGACATATGTAATGGGAATAATGTTTTTTAATATAAAAATAAGTAAAAAAAAATCGTTTTAGTTTGTTGAATTTGTTTGAATTATATTAGATTAAATTATAAATTAAATTTATTTCATTTATTTATAATAAAAATTAAACAACAATCTTAAAATAAAAAAAACAATGCTTTCCTAAAGCTTAATCACAAATAATGAAGGAACTTTCGTAGTAAAATCAAAATTATTTTAATTTATGAACAAGCGCAGCCCATTATTTTTGCTATTCACATAGCTCACAGATATATGTATTTAGTGTGCCTTTTTTCTATGCCTGCACAATGGCAATGAGCCCATTTATCACAAGCTTGACATTGAACCCAGTTGTCAGAATTTTTTGAGACAGACCAGAGTTCATTGCAATATAAACATGGTGCGTCGTTCTCGCCATCATCATCCTGGAATGGTTGGATTTCTTTTTCTTCATACGTTTTAAATTTTCTGTTAGCTTTGTTGGCCTTTCTTTGTTCTACTGCTCTTTTTTCTAAGACTTTTTTCTTGGCTTCTTCCATATATGAAGTACTTGTTAATACTTGGGTTTTTTCTTTTTTCCATGACCTGTCGCAACAGGCAAAGGAAATATGTCGGATGGCGAATAGATAACCATAGATGCAGATGATGTTGATGGTACTGGTTCTGTTCTAAGAGAAGATTGAAAAGTAGATAGAGATTTTGTTGATGAAAATAATGGTGTTGATGGTCTGGAGTTTAGTACATCTGTTACTTCGAGAGATATTACTTCAGGATTTTGATTTTCATCATTGGTTACCTCTGCTGGTAAAAATAAGTGACTTGGAAATATGTCGGGATTTAATGGGTTTATTCCCGTACTTGAAAATCCATTAATAGCGATTTCGAGTCTGGCTACTTTTCCATAGGTGACACCAAACAGTTTAGCCACCTGAAACTGCCCAACTGTACGGCCAGGATTGCTTTTTAGCCACATAGTCACATCAGCATTATAATAATTTTTCATAGGGCCAAAAATTTGTTACATCCAATGGCTGCATGCGATGAGTGCAATGCGGTGGAAACGAAATTATCACAATATTATTTGCCTTCGCATATGAAATAGTCTCAACACTTTTGTGGCTGCTGTGACTATTTAATAACAATAAACATTTTCTTTCTACAGGTTGAGGAACCCATTTACGGAAATGCTTCAACCAGAGCACGAATAGCTCACTCGTCATCCAACCAGATTTTTGTGGGAGACCTAAAGTTCCGGGTGGTGCGCCATCAAGTAATTCTTGTTTAAAATATTTTCTTTTGAAAATGAGAGTGGGAGGAATGAAAGATCCTGACGAGCTCATACAGCAAACCACAGTTGTATTTGGGCCACGTTCTGCGCTTGTTATAAATCCCACTTGTTTTCTACCCTTTTGAGCAAAAATTTTTTCTGGGTTTCTGTACTGTAGACAATCCTGATTCGTCGACGTTCCATATATCTAAAGGTGAAATGTTTTCCTATAATACTCTGAAGAACATTAAAAAATTTATTCACCTATAACTAAGTTCGTCGAATGGGGCTTAGTAAATTAATTTTACCATGATAATTAAACAATAACCAACCTGAATTTTGTTAAAACCACTAGCTCTGGCGCAGCTGAACTAGCTTCAGGTAGTCTAAGCGAAATTTCTGGGTTTCGTGTCCTAAAACCTCTTAGCCAATCTTTCCCAGCCATTTTATTTAAATGACTGAAGCGATATTTAATATTATTTTTTTCGGCTAGTTGGTAAGCAAGTTTGCGGACATCTGTACATGATAATCCGAAAAGTCTCGACTCTAATAATTTTATATGCGAGACAAGTTGGCATTCCAAATCAGAAGTAAAGGTTGGTTTTACTGCACCCAAACCTTTACTGCTACCTTTCACGTTTTTATTTTTGTTTAAAGCTCTTCTTCTCAGAGTAGCTTGAGGAATATTAAATTTTTTTGAGGCTCTTAGCTAACCCATCTGAGAATTATTAAGACTTTCTATGGCTAATTCCATATCCTTTTCCGACCAATTTTGTCTGGTTTTTTTTCGCTTGTAAATTCCAACCACTAAAATGTTATATACATATAAAGAAAAATTATTCCTCAACTGTTTAAAAAATTATTATATAAATTTTAAATATTGAAATAGGTACTCGTATTTCGATTTAGATAATAATTTTTGTTAAAAAATAATTGGGAGGAAAAATGACATAGTATGTTATTCTACCCCACCCCTCACTATGTCTATATTTTGTCTATATTCTACTCTTCAGAAAATATTTTGAAAACACTTATTTTCGTTGTATTCATATTCATTCGTTACATATGTAGTGTACATATATTACGTACATATTCCGGAATTTAGAATGAAATTTTTTAGATGTTGGGAAAAAATCCTGATTTTTATTTTGCAAAGGATTTCAGATTTTTTTTAACAATATAACACAGTTTTTGTGGGAGTGAAATGATTCTATCAATCAATTTGTATTGGCTGAACAGATATTTTTATTTTCTAAGTTTAGTTGCTTACATTTTTCTTCTGCGTTTGGCATAGTTAGCTACCGATATTTTTTTGAAATTTTGACTATTTACAGTAAGTTTTGAATATTTTTTTTAAATTACTAGAATAACTTAAATTTAACAAAAACACAATTTTGTTGTATTTGTCTGTCTAGGTTTTATAAAACTTATTTTTTAGCATTAGAGTAAAATTTCTATAATAATTGTTGAAAATAGTCGCATATTTTCCTCTGAATTTTACTCATACAGATGAAGACTGTGGTTATCGACTGAGGAAAGAAATCTAAAATAGTCTTATTTATATTTGCTGGACAAATAGCAATTTTAGCTGTTTTGACCCTCTTGTTGTCTACATTTTCTTGTTATTGGGGACTCAATTTAATGGGGATAGAAGACTATTGTATGTAATTGTGTATGCCAAATCTTTGTGTAAAACCAATTAGAGTGTTCATCCTATAATATAGACTTGGAATTGTATAAAAGAAAAAAAAGATTTAACTCATTAGTGTACAGAGCAAAGGTAAGGGTTAAATTTGTACCTTTTCACAAAAACATACTGTTTTGAGACCCAAAATAAGGAAAAATTCAACCTTTGGTCAAATTGGCCTTCCCCAGCCAGTTTTAGGACCTGTACGAACACTAAAAATTTATTTTCATCAAAACTCAATATAAATTTTTATTCATTTAAAAAAGAAAATTGTAACAAAAAATTAATTTAAAATAACATTAATCCAGTCTTCAATATAATTATAAAAAAAAAAAACATCTAGCAAGGTACTTCAGGTCAGATACATTATTACTGACAAACCATTTATAAAAATAGATTTCACAAAATTTAGATGAAAAACAACTTCTAATAGTTCCAGAGCAGTTTGAAACTAGAATAAATAATCTAATTGACGTAATTTACCTTAGTAGTTCAATCTCGTAATAATTTATATTTAAAAGCCATTTTTTTTACAAAGTTTAACCAATTTATTTAAACAATTTGAATTTTTTATATTCATTGGAAGATTATTAAAGTATTTTGATGCCATAGTAAAGTAAAACTTCTCATAATGTGTCTTATTACAGAAAATTGACTATCATTCTATAATTTATTCTTAAGTTATACCAGTTTGAATTGCGAAGTCTCAAATGATGTTTGTCCTTTTCAAAATTTAATTAATGAGTAATGAGCAAAGAGGTGTCTGACAGGCAGTATATTTAGTTCTTGGAATAGAAGCCAACAACTGAAGGTTCTATTTTTAAAGTACATGACACGGAGAATACATTTTTGAGCTTTTAGTAATGGTTCAATTGTATTGAAATGTGAGCTACCTCAACTAGTTATACCCATACTTTATTTTATAGTGAACCAGAGCATAATAAATATTTAATAAAAGCTTTTTTGAACAGTATCGTCTCAATATATAAAGTGATCGTCTAGACACCGTCATTGAAAATGATATTTTTTGAATAGGATTTTGATTGGCTACTGATATTTTGTTGTCAACTGTCTTAAAATGTCTTCAAATGCAATATTAAAGTTATTCTAAAAATCATAGCAGTTAAAGTTAAAAACAAATTAAATTGAAATTAAATTAAAATTGTATTCAACAGAATAATTTTTAAAATTCCAATCAATTTACCTCAGCTAAATTTAGTACCTACTAAAAACTTTTTATATCCCCTTCCAATTTCCTTTTACATAATTCTAGGAATAATCTAATTTGATATTAATATATGAGATAAATTTAAAACCAAAGGACTGCAAAATTAATGAATTTGCTAGAATTTTTGTTTGATTTTTGTTTTTCTGAAAATTTATTTTCAAATTTTTGAATTTGTTGTCCTAATTTTCAAAAAAAATTACTTTATAATTTTTGCTTTCTAAATGAGAAAAAAAATAAAATTTCATGTAAACAATTCCATTTGAATAAACAGGTTTCAAAACTTTTTTTATCGATTTTTTTTTTTTGTTTTTTTTTTGTTTATCCTTTTTGAAACTTAATAAATTACAATGAGTTTTAAATTTAAGAAAATAATAAAACAAAGCAAAAAAACAAAAAAAAAAACTAAAATTAAAATAAACAAAAAAAATAAAATAATTTCTCTCTAAAATACTAATTTAAGTTTGTAAATTGCAAAAGCTCGTAAATTGTTTTAATTTAACTAATTTTATATTTTTAATGGAAATAAATTAATAAAAAATTATATACCATTTATTTATGTATAAAATTTTGTGTATTTACCTGATGTATTTATTTGTTTATGTGTTAGTGTACTTAGATAGAAATTAAAGAAATTAGTTTACTTTGTTAGTTTGATTATCTCATTATTTTTAGTGATTCTAACGTAAAAAATAAAAAAATAAATCTATACTATATTATTAAAGGTATGTGTATAGTACAGAGTGGTTTAAAAATGAATTTCGACTGATATACAATAGTCAGTATGAAAAAATATTTATTTAGTTTGTTAGTTGGTTCTTTGACAGCTAATCTTTTGCCATATCACAATACGAGACCCCATGTGAGTCCATAAGGCATTTGATCTTTTACCCCATAGTGTAATTCTACTGAAGCTGCGTAAATTAGGTTTTCCCAATTTTTTGTTAAATTGGATAAATTCTTATCTTTCTAACAGATCTTACAATGTGCTCTTTAGATTTACCCCTTCAAGTACGTACTACGCTAATTCTGGTGTTCCTCATGGCAGTCATTTGAGCCCACTAATCTTTATTATTTCCGTCAACGATGTAATTTCGGTCCTTAAAAACAGTAAAGTCATCATTTATGCGGATGATATGAAGATATTTAAAGAAATTAGCACAACTAAAGACTAGGCCCTGCTTCAAAACGACTTGAATACCTTCTTAAATTGGTGTATAATTAACAACCTATTACTGAATGTTGACAAATGCAATGTAATTTCTTTCACCCGCCGATGCGCACCATTCACTGCTGATTATACTTTGGACAACAAAGTTGTCAAACGAGTGACGCAATTCAAGGACCTGGGAGTGATTTTTGATAATAAATTGTCATTCGTCCAACACATAAATTCTATTGTGAATAAAGCAAACTCTATGTTGGGGTTTATTAAGAGATGGTGCAAAAAATTTAACGATCCATACATTTTTAAATCCCTTTACATGTCCCTCGTAAGATCCAACCTGGAATATGCTAGTCCTATCTGGTGTCTTTATTACACTACTCATAAAAATAGAATTGAGGCAGTTCAAAAGAAATTTCTACGTTACGCTTTCTGCCACTTACATTGGTCGAATCCGCTTGTACTACCACCATACACTCATCGCCTTAAGCTTCTACAATTAAATACCTTAGAAACGAGAAGAATTACTGTTTTTATTTTTCATGTTTTTAACAACCTAATTGATTCCAACAATATCAAAACAAAAGTCAATTTGCACTTTAATTCCAGTACCCGTTTTCGTTTAAATAGTATTTTTATCCCATCCTTCCATAGAACCAATTACGGCAAATCAGAACCCCCAACCAGAATGTTCGCTACCATTAATAAAAACAAAACTTTATTGATTTTTCCCTGACCGTTCATCAGGTTAGGAATACTCTTGTATCCCAGTTGCCATAGCTTTTGCGATCATTCTAATTTTTAACACGAAATAGTTTGTAGTTTTAGTTATTCTTATTTTCTTTCTTTTTATTTTTATAATATCATATTTTTTTTTTTTTTTTGTAATTTTAATTGTAAAATTGTTAAAACCAAAATGTAAATTTAAACTTAGAATAAGAACTCATTGTAATGTGTTTGAGCTAAAAATGAATAAATAAATAAATAACGATATTGTACAACAACCATCGGTAACCTTTTCAACCGATGGGCCAAAAAAGAGCTTGGGCCACAGGGGTTTAATACTTACCGTTACATTTTTAACTGTCACATATAATTTAATTCGAAAACTCATTTTCCAAGATTTGGATATAATCGTGAAATTTGCTATTTATTAAAGAAAGATTCGATTCGACAAGGCAAGTTATGTGATTCATTTTTTAAAATATTGTTTTTAAGCAGTTTTAGTTTAATCTGAAAAACTTTTTTATATTTGAATATGCTTCATTAATCAAATTTCCTTTTATTTGAAGCTTTCGGTTTAATTCGTTCATTTAAGAAGTCATGTCTATTAACAATGCTAAATCAAAAAACCATTTTAGATCCGATAATTCTAATACTTCTCTTTTGCTTTCAACCATAAATATATGTATATAGCTTCTTTCAACTAAAAAAAACCTTTTAAGTGCATTTTAAGTGCACACCTTACTTCGCAATACTAGATATCGGAACAGTCAAATTAATATGGGTCGATCGATGTTTTTAATAAAGAATTTTATTAGTGGCGAACGAATAAAACTAATAGTAAAAATAAAAACCACAATGGGCCGCATTTAAAAACCGAATGGGCCGCATTTACCCCATGGGCCTTTTTTTTCAATTGGACCATTACCTATTCTCCCTGCAAATCCCTAGCTATGAAAATTCGGTTGATAAGCAAAAATTTAATCTTTGAAATATTTGTCAAGCTGAGAAAAAAAACAACCTACAGTCCACCTAAAACTAGTTTTTGTCAGAGCAGAATTTTCAAAGAAATTATATGCTTGGTGTCTTCTTCACTGTCAGTACCTACTCTCAGATTAGATAATTTATTTAAATTTGTTTTTGATAAATTAATTAATTTAAATCTAATCAAATACTTTTTAATCATAGACCAATCATTTTCTTCAAAAATTTTTACAAAATATGAAAAATAGTAAAAAAAAAAATATACAGGTTTGGAGCAAAAAGTTTTTAAGGGGTGATTCCTTGTAGTATTTTAGGAAAAAAATTGTTCTAGAAGAGGGGTCTGTCTTTAAATTTACCTGGGCTACAGAGGGTTAAAGAAAATCGGATTAGAAAAATTATGTCTAAAGAATATCAACTACAGCTCAGAAGAAATTGAAACTAGAGCAACATCTTCTTCATAGCTTTTTTTTAGAATTAATATACCTAATTACCGGTATATGTTGAATGAGTATCAGACTTACCGTTTTTGAATAATAATTGCATGAACTTAAAATTTTGCTTTTAAAAACTGAAAATTTTGTAAAAAACGTTGAGTATCTCGAAAAATTCGCTAATTTTTAAAAACTGAAAATTTTGTAAAAAACGTTGAGTATCTCGAAAAATTCGCTAATTTTTTTTTTGTGTTGATGCGCTACATCATCCCCTACAATTTTTTCATACACAACTTTCATATCAGACTTGCCGTTTTTCATGTAAAGTCATATAAAATTTCATTAACCCTAACTAATTTCAGTAATTTTAACTAATTTTGACTAAAAAATAAAATTGTTACAATATTCAAACAAAAAATTGTTACCTGAAAAACAGCAAGTCTAATTATATGAAAGTTGAGTGATGAAAAAGTTGTAGGGGATGATGTAGCGCATCAACACAAAAAAAAAATTAGCGAATTTTTCGAGATACTCAACGTTTTTTACAAAATTTTCAGTTTTTAAAAGCAAAATTTTAAGTTCATGCAATTATTATTCAAAAACGGTAAGTCTGATACTCATTCAACATATACCGGTAATTAGGTATATTAATTCTAAAAAAAAGCTATGAATAAGATGTTGCTCTAGTTTCAATTTCTTCTGAGCTGTAGTTGATATTCTTTAGACATAATTTTTCTAATCCGATTTTCTTTAACCCTCTGTAGCCCAGGTAAATTTAAAGATAGACCCCTCTTCTAGAACAATTTTTTTTCGTAAAATACTCCAAGGAATCACCCCTTAAAAACATTTTGGTTTAAACCGGACCACCCTGTATATTAATTATAATTTACAATATTCAGCAATGCAGAGGGATTTGAACTCGTGATCTTTGATTTGTAGTCAAATGATTAAATCAATATAATATATCAAACGGGTTAAGAAGACCCGTTGCATCGTAAGCTTTCAAATTTTGCAATTTATATTATAAATTTTCTCACAACGCACAAAAATCAAGCCGATAAAGTCTGATGCTTGGATTAGCTATAATTTAAATTATTAGGTCTATTAATAATAATAATTTTTAAGTGAAAAAGATTGTTCAATCTCTAATCCAGAAATTTTTCATTAAAAACATCATTCGTTATAGAAAATATAGAATATATAGAGAGTCGATATATAGGAAATCAACGTCATCAACTGGAGAGAATAATACAACCAGTATATTCATTATAAATATTTGTAGCTTTATACAGCGGGGAAAAAAGCAATTAACTGATTGAGATTAGATAGTCTCGAATCATTATAACATATTATGATTCGATTGTTAATCATAAGTTCAATACCCACCTAAGCATATTAATTTGTCCTTCTCAATTGAAGGTACAATTTATTTCTTAATATTACTGTTTAGCATTGTCGTGTATGTCTATTCAAAGTGAAGAACTCATTATTTTAATTTCTATCACTATTAATTTATTAATTTATATTACAACATATAGTTTGGGTATAGTAGTACCGTTACTATGACATATAATTAGATAAACTATATCAAGTAGATTTGATATGAGTAGAAATACTCACAAATAATTTGTTCTATAGCTATTCGAGCTCAATTATGGTCTTTCTAGATTGAAATAGAATTTAAGTATTAATATCGAAATTAATTTTACATTATTTGCCAAATTAGTTTTATGTTAAGGTATAATCTTCGTTATTATGACTTGAATAGGGTATAGAAACAAATACACATTTCTTGAATATATTGTGATCTCAATGAAGATTTATTTTTTAATACTGTCAGATTAATGCTTCGAGCAAGCTTATTAGACGTTTATTACTAGACGAAAGCTTGCTACATATTTATGATCATGTAAGACAATATTTTTTGAGCTATATAAATTGGGCTCGATCGAGGACTGTCATCCAAAATAAAATATTATAGACAGCATCAAACATTTTGTATAATGTTAAATAGGAAAATTGACAGTTAATTACTTTAACATAGTATAGTATACAGTATACACTTATAATTAGATATAAAGTGTTAAATTAATTTTGTACCACTCTGTATTTGTATAATAAAATAAATCTAATTAAAGAAAATTTTAGGAAACGAAATTTTGTACTTTTTAGTTTTATTATAAAGAAACTATACACAAAGCCGAAATTACAAGAAAAATATCAAGGATATACTCGTATTATTTCTATATTATGTACAGTAGTGTTGTTTTTCAGGATATATATTTTAATTCAAAATAAAAAATAGAAAAACAGTTAAAGAAAAATGTCAAGATGCTTTGTATAATAAAACTTTTTTTTTTTATTTTTGTTTTATTTATTTATTTAATTTTTTGGTTATTTTTTTTCTTATTTTATTTTTTTTTTTTGTATTTGTAATTCTTTTAATGCGATAACATCAACTTTTGGATGTATTCTTGTTATTATTATTATTATTATTTAAGAAAATGAAATCTAGTAAAATTATCTTCTATACTATACAAAAGTAATTTAGTTTATTTTTTTTTATTTTTATTTTTTTTTTTGCAAAGTAATTTAGAAGGATTATAACACATTATAAAATATCAACGAACTGGAAAATAAAAACAAAAAAAAAAATAAATATTCTCAAAGGATAAAAAAAAAATAACAAAAAGAAATAAATTACAAAATTTAAAGAATACTTATTTTAGAGAGTGAAAAAGAAAGAGAGGGAAAAGAATAAAAAATGTTGAACGATTTTAAAAAATTACTGAATTAGAATAAGTTGGTTGTTGTCTTTGCTAATTATAATTAAATTTGTTATAAATTACCTGGCTGTCGTCTTCATGGCTATCGTATATTTTTCTTTTGATCTTAATCATTGAGGTAAGTGGTCTTTTTAATTAGGTTGAATTTTTTATGGTAAAAATAAAAACTATAATAGAAATTCAAATCAATGTGATGGATGTGGATACAGATTTATTAGAAATAGAGCGAAAATATGGAATAAGAAATATTATGTGGTAAGAATGTGACAAGTGTTGGTGACATCGTAAATGTCTTAAAAAAATACTTCATCCTGATATAGTGTAAAAAAATGTTTTCTGTAAAATAATTTTGCAAACATTGTGTAACGAAAGCTTTCTGAGACATTGTGTTTTAATTCATTTGTGATCAAGCAAAATTATTATTAACACTGTACAACATTTGGTTTTTGAAAATGTTTGTGAACTCAAATACAAGTCAAACCGATAGTGGAGACATCGTAAACAATAATTCTGGCTATAAGTCAACGTGTCAAGCTTTAGTGAGCCTTTGTAGACATTTAAGATCATATGGACATTATATTTAACTTCATGTAGACGCTGTGTTGAGACATTTGCGATGTCAAGGTGTTTTAAAGTTCAAATGAGAAAAAACATTGTATATATTTTATATATTTATCATGAAAATCCACTAATATAGCATAATTTAACGTTTAAAAATATTGGGCACAGCTAACAGATTTGAGTAGCTTTATCCACTTTTTTGTTTATTTATATATCAGATTATCTACATATTAATATGTTGGCTAACTTTCAAGCCCCTTTTCTTTTTCGGGATGTGGGACTATTATCGTTATTTATTTTATTTCAATGACAAAGCGTATTGGATCATGCCGAACCTGGAATTTATATTGAGGTAGTAAAGAGTAGTTTATTACAAAATAAATATCGTAAAATAAACCGTTATTTTGAATAATTTCAATAAATTTAATGTAAAAAAAAGTTATTAAATGCATTTTTTTTTTATTACGTTTTTTTTAATTACGCAGGAAGAACCCGTTTTGTATTCAAAATGAATAGGTATGTTCAAGAAAAATTATTTTAGGACATTTCTGATACTGTAAGAATTATTTCAAAGAAAGTTAAATATGTTTTGAAATTGAGGGTAATTTTATTTAATTGAGGGCATTAAAAAATATTTTCATAAAGATAATAAGCTTAAGGGACCCCATAGAAGCTCACTATTATTATTATTATTATTATTATTTTTTTGGAACGGTTGGGAGTTCTATGTAGATGCAAACTTTTCAGATATATTGTACTTATCAGTTTGATTATTTAAAATCGAACGCTATTATTGCGGTAATATCAATTTTATTTTAAAGAAATATTAATGTCTTTTGCGAGCTAAGGCGTTACGTTCAAATCCCTGTACCTAAGAAGCCTTATGCTGTAATTTCTGATCCAGAATTGAGATGATGAAAAATTTAAATAATTTTTTTTCAATATAATTTGATTGGTTGTTGTCTTAGATAATAATAATCTAATTAGAATTCTATTTTAAATATTATTGAATTTGAATGTAAGTTCAGAAATGAAATAAAGACAAAAATTTAAATCATTTTTGTTTTCAATATAATTTAATTGGTTGTTGTCTTAGATAATAATAATCTAATTAGAATTCTATTTTAAATATTATTGAATTTGAATGTAAGTTCAGAAATGAAATAAAGACAAAAATTTAAATCATTTTTTTTTCAATATAATTTAATTGGTTATTGTCTTAGATAATAATAATCTAATTAAAATTCTATTTTAAATATTATTGAATTTAAATGTAAGTTCAGAAATGAAATAAAGAGTAAAATTTAATCATTTTTATTAATGTAATTTTATTGGTTGTTGTCTTAGATAATTATAATAATTTAATTTCTAATTAATTGCTATTCATAAATAATTTTAATTAGCTAGTATGATATTATATTTTTCTAATTAATTTACAAAAAATTTAATTTAATACATTTTGTGTAGACTACATAACCTTGAAAATATTCAATTAGACCTAAAATCTATATAGTAATACAAAAACATCTAAATGAATAAAAAATATTAAATGAATCAAAATTAATTATAATATCAGATTAATATTTAGAAACTTTGACAATATAATCTTCTTCTCTATAGGAACAGATTACAAAAAAAAAAAAAAAAAAACTAATTTTAAGGGTATTAAAAATTTAAATGAAAAAAGGATTAAATTTAAAACCTACCATTTATCCAATTATATTATAAATTTGGTAGATTTAAATATAATTTTAATAAACTGATATTGATTAAGTTAAAAAAAAAAAAAGAAAAATTAAATTAAAAATATGTTTTTTTTTATTTTTATTTTTTTTTTTTAAATTTAACTTAATATTAATTTGCAATCAGTTAACCATGAGCAGCAAGTTATCATTATTATTGCATTATAATTTTATGGTGTGGTTTTAAAGTGAATTTTGTGGTTATGTTATTGTTGGTTAAACCTTCAATTTTAATTTTATTTCCGATTAAATTATTATTTAATTATAAATATTTATAAAATAATTTTCAAAATGATGACAATCTCAATAAAATCATATTTAATAAATAATAAATTATAATATATTCAATGGGTGTACATTGATTTTGTGAAAAGTAAATTCAAATACGTGTCCATCATGTACATATATATAGGTTATTAGTATTAATATATTAGATCGTGATGTCATATATTTTTGATGAGTAAATTATGTTGTCTAATAAATAATAAAATTAATTTAGTAATTTTGAATGATTAAAGAGAATATGATATATTATATGGAGAGGAATTTTAAAATTTAATTTAATCGAAAATCATATTTATGACAAATAGATCATTAAAGGATTGAAAAATATGATTACTAATTATTATTTAGTAATATTTATAATTATTATGATTCATAAAACTATTTTGTACTCCCAAGAGGGGTGAGTAAAAACAAAACTATAAATTTGTTAATAATAAAAACTAAGTTATATGTTTTGTTGATTGTAATCGGGGTTATTTAAGCTAGGAATGATTTTTTAACTTTGAGTGTATTTTTTTCACCAATTGTCTAATTGTGCCTTTTTAAAGCCTATACTTCAGTTCAGTTGATATTGGTTTATAATCACTCATCATGTTGGTTATTTTAACCCACCAAGTTGGTTATAAATCATAAAATAATTTATTGGTATTAATCACCCACACTCAGCACTAGTGCTAACATATCTGATTGGCATAGTCAATAATATCATTAATTTTATTTCCTGTAAAAGCAGTTTTATTATTTTGGAGCTATATAGACTTGGGAAATCACTCTCGTTCATACCTATTGAAATTATTCTCATCATTTACTGTCAATGTTTCATTTCATACCCGAATGCAACCACCAGATGAATCAATTTATAAAAAATTACATAATTA
This sequence comes from Argyra leucocephala, assembly GCA_963942445.1. NCBI lineage: Eukaryota > Metazoa > Arthropoda > Insecta > Diptera > Dolichopodidae > Argyra > Argyra leucocephala. Next base: position 11,542,682 of record OZ012679.1, on the reverse strand, counting down.
TAAAATAATTTGTAATAAAATCAAACGCCAAAATGAAAAAGACGTGACATGAAAGCATTGAACGTACGGTATTTATTATATTATAGTAAAAATAAAAACAAAAACAAAAACAAAAATATAATATTTATAAAATATTGAAAAATTTTAAATGGCAATGACTCTTAAACTAACTTATGACTACTAAAGTAAGAATAAAATTAAATTACAAAAAAAAACAAAAAAAAAACAAAAACAAAAATCAATAAATAAATTTCTATCAAATTTTAAACAAATAAATTCTTAGATTTCCCATTATTTTTTAATAATAATTGTTATATTAGAAAATTTTCTAAAATTTACAAATAAATTTTCTATGTGCAAAAAATTTTTAATAGAGAAAAAAAAATTGGTTGAAAATTGAATTTTTGGTAAATTGGTAAATTGCCAATTTTTAGATGATCAAGCAATAATAACAAATATATTCATGTTAAATTGTGTTGTTGATATTTTGGTTTTATTTTTGTTTTTCGGTTTTTTTTTTATTGCAAATTTCACGTAAAAATAAAAACCAAAAAAAGTTGTGAAACATAAAAACCTACCGATTGGGTCAGTGAAATAAAAATTCTTCATTATTACCACTACATTATTGTGTATAGTGAAATAAACAAAATAGATATAAAAAATAATATTTTACTGTCCACTATTAATAATTTGTAATTGTAAAATATTCAATATTTAATTTTATTATATTTTAATATTATTTTCTATATGAACACATTTAAATTTGTAAATTTTGTAAAACAAATTAAAAAAAAATAAAAAAAATGTGTAATTGTAAAAATGAGTTTTTATTTCGAAAATATTTATTTATAGAAATTTTGTAATTTAATTTATTTCAAATGAATTAATATATATAGTTTACAGTTTTATTTTATATCCTAGATAAAGTTTTATGATATAGTTTAAATCTTAATGTAATGTTTCAGAGAAAATTAAATGCATAGGTACATTAAATCTGGTGTAGGTGTGCATACATTATCTACTGTCATGCATTATCTACTGTCATACAGTATCTACTGTGATAGTGTGATACCATAGCATAGCAGAGGGTGCTATTCCCATTCACAACACAACCTAAAAATAGGTTGTAATTGACAACTTTGTTGTCTCTCTCTATTCTGATTCACAACACAACCTAATTATCTGTTAAAACAACACAACATCATTTGTTTATGCTTAAGTTGTCTGAGACAACTAAAACACAACTTGTTAAGACCAGTTGTGTTGGTGTTGTGCTTATATATTGTTAGATTAGGAACTCCATATAACTTCTATTTATTTTGTTCAAGGTCTTCGGTCCCGACTTCTGAACCGCGGACCAATCCGAAAAGTTTTTAAAAATTATTTATAATAATTATTAATAACGTTTTCCCAGAAAAATACAATTTAAACCCGTGATATAGAGTTTCGGCACCAATCCCTTCGGACCCCAGACCTCTTGTTTGCATCGTGCTTATAAGCTATTATACTAAAAACAAGTTAAAAAAAAAAATCAAAGTCTTCGGTCCCGACACTTGGGACGCCGGACCTCTTGTTTGTATCGTCCTTATGAGTCATTGTACTAAAGACCCTTTATACTAAAGACAAGTTAAAAAAAAAAAAAAAAAAAATCGAGGGCTTTGTGAGATGGGACCCGAACCAATTTTTGATGGAGGTTGCTCAATTTCTTGAACTTGGCACTTTCCACCAGTCACCATCTAGAAGATGTAGTTCATATGACACGGTCCCGTTGAATACACACACATTGATTTTACTCTATTCAATATTATTATTACTGAATTATTTACACTGTTATGATATACAACCTCTTTACAACAGGTAAAAGTTGTCATTCAGAATAGCAAAATTCGGTTGTGTTGTCTATTGGGTTGAGTTGTGTAGAGACAACTCAACTAAATACTGTTGTGAATGGGAATAGCACCCTAAATAGCAATGGTGATACATTATCTACTGTCATATATTATTATACTGTCATATATTATCTACTGTCATAGCATACAGTGGCTACTGTCGTTATAATACTGTCTGTCATACATTATCTACTGTCATAGCATACAGTGGACATTACGAAACACCAAATTATACTGGCTGTGTAATGATAATATGGTGATGAATTTTATTGTTAAGACAGTTTATAATATTTAATTTGGTTTTCCATTATAACAATTAATATTTTTGAAAATGAAAAACTATGGATTTTCAAATTTTTCAAAAATCGAAATTATTTTTTTTACCTTTAAAACAATAGACTTTACAAATAATTTTTTATTTGCAGAGTCGCGAACCTTGTAATTACACGAAAAATACCAAATTACTATAAAAAATTTTTAGCTGGAAAATATAGTCAAGACAGTGAAAATGATTGTAAAAAAATGTGAATTAGTGAAAATAGGTAAGGGTTTGTGTAGTGTTTTGCAACTACTATCTCACATGGGCAAACTGGTAATATTTATGAATGATGTGACCAAGAACAACAAATTATAAACAATAATCTACACTTATCAATATCGTGGAAGAAAATAATGGGTTAATTTGAAAAAAAAAAATAAAAAAAAAATTAATAGTTAATTAGTTTTTTCAATTCATTACTTTCTTTCTTTACATTCTAATTTTGAAACACATTTTCTATTCATAAAAAACAATAATAAAATATTCAAATTGTCGAGTTGACTTAATTTATGCATCCAGATGGCTTAATAATCCATTATCAACTTAATAAAATTGAAATCGATTTGGTTAAAAACAAAACTAAAAAAAAAAAAAACACAACAAATTTTCTACTAAAAATAATATTTTGTTTTTGGCATTGTTACCAACAACACACACACACACACACACACAAATCATTTTCCAAAAATATAATTTGTTTAAAAATGGAAAAAATGGCCAATAAATGAGTTCAAGGTTGAGGTGAAAGAAATGAAAAGTAAGTATTAGTGAATCCAAACATTTACACGAACTCATTGAGATGTCTTGTCTCTGAAATTAATAATTAGATTATTGATGGATTGGACATAATCCCAAGGTCATTTCATAATTTTAGAATATTGATAGACATAAGTGGTTTATTGAATGATTGAAAATGATGAATGCTTAAGTCTATCAGTATAATAATTTTATATATAAATAAAATAATTTTAGTTGGGGAGTTTTGGGTTTTGGCAATGTAAAAATTAATATATATAAATTTTTTTTGTATTAATTTTATTATTTCTGTGCTCATTTTAGTATAGTAGAAAATTGGCAGAACTTATTAGTAAAAAAAAAAAAAAACATTAATTGTTATGGCCAAGAAATACAAATTGTTTAAAAATATTTTTTGTTTTTAGGAATTTATTGTAACCCGGTGTAAGAATTGTTTCAACCCGGTGGTGTTGAATTTTAGAGCGTTTCATTAGTTATGACTCATAATATGTATATGTGGCGTTAAATATTATAGGTTTGTTATTGTAAATATTGTAAAATGGTGTGAAGCTGGATATGTGGTAAAATTGTGGTATTCGAAATGTGGATTTACGCAGAATGGATTTTCACAATTTTAAGTAAATAAGTATACTGAAAGAGTTAAGGAATAAATGTGATTTTTTTTTGTAAATAAAATATATGTGAAAAATGACGAAGAGAAGAAAAACAGTATGTTGAGATAAAATCAGAAATTATGAAATGCTTCACTTGGTTCTGCTGCAAGGAAAGATTGAAAGTAGATGAGCTACTGGCAAGAAAAAAATATCGTAACTCCGCAACATATCAGCAATGTGTGGAGCAATGCAGACTAGCTGTTTAGAGTGATACAAGCCAGAAATTCATTCAAGAATGGGCCAAGAACTCATTACTGAAAAGAAAAAAATTGCAAAAGTATAAAATCTCGAAAACTAAATCTTGAGTAACGCAAAATTGCGAAAAGAAAATCTGATTTATTGATTTAAATTTGGAGTTTTTCTTTTAAACTGTTTTTAAATTTAAATTTAATATTCTGTAACGCATTTTTACAATATTTAAATTTGGGATTTTTTTGGGAAAAAAATTGTGGATTTTTGCATTCGGGATTTTTTTTTTTTTTCAAAATAAAAGTAATACTCTTACAAAAGTATTGTTAACAAATTTAATTTGCTACAAGTAAAAATGGAGAAAAATTTAGTGCAAACTGGATTTCGGATGTTTGCAACCACATCCGAAATTTAGTTTGCAGTATATGAAAATCAATGAATTTGATTCGGATAACACATTAGTTGAGCAGGGTTTGTTAGTTAAATCTCAATATCAGAATTGTTAGTTTAGATTAGATATGACAAGCGTTCAATTAGGCTATGTAAACAACACATGCATAGTAGAATAAAACGAACGCTCAATTTATATTCATGAGCAAAACATTACCTAAAAACATTTTTAAAATTCTAGTTTGACTTTATTATTTTACTTTGATGTTAGTGTGTTTTTTTTTTGTTTTAAAAATTGATTTATCAAATAGAAATTTGAAATAAACACATGAGTCGATCAAAATCAAAACCAGCATTGTCCACCCCTAGTCAATTTTGAAATGATCATATGATTATGTTCCTTAGTACAAAACCTATTATTTTCTATATTTAATTTACATCAAAAGTGCTTCGTTCCCTTTTAAATTTTGAATCAAAATATGAGTTTGGTTCCAAAAAATGAAAAGTCCAATATTTTTTATTTTCAAAATAAGCCATGTATTGTCATTTTAATTGAAATTTCCGTTATTTGTCATTTGAATTTTGAATGAAATGTCATAATATTATTGTTAGTTAAAAGTTGAGTATTTATTGTACAGAAGTGTTTTTTTGGCTACTAATAAAATTTTATTAATGGATATTGAGGAGGTTATACTTAGAATAAATGAGCAAATTGCTCCCGCTGCCCATGGACGCGGAAGGAAAAAAATAGTCAACAAGTCCAACTGGAAGAAAACAAAAGAAAAAATTTCAAGGTAAGCAATCATTTTTTTTTTAATTATACCAAGTAATTAAAAGTGTAACTATTAGATATTCTATAAAATCCTTACCGAAACAACCGACATGTACTCACAAAAAGAAAACTTTCGAATGTTCAAAATTAAATACAAGAGATAAACAGATTAAAGATAAATATATTTTAAAGTATAATGTAGCCGTTACGCCTCAAAGAATTAGATCACGAAAAAACAAAACCGCAAATAGTGTTTATATCAAATATTTTATTCCACATTTCAAGCAAGGTACTGGCACAACTCAGCTTCAAATATGCCAAAAAGCTTTTACTAGTATTTTAGGTATATATTTGTATATTTCATTTTTAAAAATTTTGTTTTATTTCGATTATTATAAATTTAAATATCAATTTGACTATCTAGGTATATCTAAAAATCGAATTCAGGGGGTGTGTAAAAAACATTTGCAGATAGGAGAAATGCCAAATGAAACTAGAGGAGGTGATAGATCTGAAGATTATTTCAAAGAGAAACGTTTATCTGTAAGAGCATTCATAGAAGATTTAAAGCCATTAGAATCTCACTATTGTAGAGGAAATTCTAAGAGATACTATTTATCCAGCGAGGTTAATATAAAAAAATTATGGAAAATTCATATAACAATAAACACAAGATCTGACAGTGAAGTATTCATTTTTTAGAAATATTTTCATATACAAATATAACATCAGCTTTAAAATGCCTTCTACCGATATGTGTTCTAAATGTATTGAACTAAAAGAAAAAATGAAATATTCAAGAGGTGTTGAAGAAAAAACTAAAGTTATAACAGAACTAAGAATACATAAATTGAGAGCTAAGTTATTTTTTGACATACTAAGAAAGGAAGAACAGAATGAAATAACATTTTCTTATGACTGTCAAAAGAACATGATAATGCCAAAATTACCGGATCAATCCGCCTATTACAGTCGTCAGTTCTATACTTATAATTTCACTATATGTCAAGGTACGTTAAAGGCTTCAAAAGACAAATCAAACACTTATATTTACTCGTGGACGGAGCTTGAACACTTAAAAGGTTCGAATGAAATTGCTTCGTCTGTTTATCACCGCCTCTTAAACACTAATTTATCTGAATATCATAGAGTTCGATTGATATCTGACGGCTGTGCTGATCAGAATAAAAATATGATCATGGTTGGAATGTTATGCAAGTGGTTAAAAGTTGATGCTCCTTCTAACATAAAAGAGATTCTACTTGTATTTCCTGTAACAGGTCACTCATACATTCCACCTGACCGAGTTTTTTTTTTTTTTTTTTTTTTTTTTAATATATTTCCAAGTCTATGGGATGAACACCCTAACTGCTTTTACACAGAGATTTGGAATACACAATTACATACAATAGCTTTTTTCTGTAGAATTTTTATGGTATATCTACTAATTTAAATGTGGAAAACTATATCTACTGTAGAGTACTTCGCCTTCATAATAGCACAGTTCCATTTTTTTTATTAGTGATAACCCAAACTCTCAACTATTTATCATTTATTTTATCCCAATGATAAAGGGTACTGGACCAGGTCGAAAAATCCAGAAAGCATTTTTTTTTTTGCCTTCGTCGGGAATTGAACCTAGGACCTTTCGGTTGAAAGGCAGGCGCTCTACCTACTGCGCCATCCAGCGTTAAAGAGCGTTAAGTTCCAGAGTTTTCGGAAGAATAGAAAAAATCGTTCGAAGCAAGGAAGTAATTAGTTAATCCTACAGAATATTTTGAAATTTTTTCTGATTACGTAACGGTATTTAGACCTCGTTCTACCTATGATATTTTTGATTGGAAATCAGCAGTATCAAGTGTATTTAAGCCAACATCTTCTTGGCATTTTAAATTTTTTCTGTTTGCAAAGTCGGTAAAAAAGTTGAAAATATTCAACCGTTATTTCTCCCAATAGGCGTCACAGTCAAGCCTGCTAAGATAAAAGACGTTACAAAATTAATAAAAAACCATTATGGACCGGACTGGTCAACTATAAATGATTTAGCGTATTATAAAGATGTTTTGTGTACAACTGATTTTGCTCAAGTAGAGGATAGTGAAAATGATTACCCAATGGAAGATGAAGATGTACGTGTTTAAAACTTAAAAATATATTTCTGATTACTGTAACACAACAATAAAATTTTCTTACTTTTTCAGTATAAAAACTATTGTTTTATTAAAATTTATAAACATTAATTTTATTTCAGAAACATCATTGTCTTTTGAATATTTTCCAAATACAGTCTTTGTCCTTCTCAGTAATTTTCAAAATGAGCATTGTCCAAAGGTTTGCATCAAAATTAGTATAGTCCATTTTAACATGACATTTTACTAGGATATTTTGGAATTTCTTCTTTTAGAATTTTGATATTTTACAACGATGCTGGTAACTTTCAAGAAAATGCAAATAAAATTGCGGAGAAAATCTCTTTTGGATCACTTGTAATAGTTTTTTAAGATTTTCGCAAAAAGCCATTTTATGGACAATGCTGCTTTTGATTTTAATCGACTCATATCGTAACTTTTAGTTTTATATATTGTCTAAAATTTAATTTTATAATTATTTGTTTTTAAAATAAAATAGTTACTTGCATAACGCTGAAAACACAATTACGACGAATGAGGAATTTTTTGCGTTCAGATACATGAGATTATATGTAAATCGTAACGAATGACAAATTAACCAAAATTTTGAGTTCCAAAAAATATATCTATTTCTATTTTGAGTCATAATAAATGAACTAAATGAACATTATATTATATTACTCAAATTGTAACCATAAATATAAATTACTACAAAAATAAAAATATAAACTTAAAATTATTAACAAACAAAATATTTTTAGGAAATTGTTTTTTTAGTGTTAGACTACCTATACAACTCCTATTTTCATTTTGATTGATTTTATAATTTATTAGAAGATGTCAATAGTACATCTGTGAGTTATAAAAACCGACCAAAATTTCAATGTAAAATGCTAATTTTATAAAATAAATTTATGTGATATTGTGATTATGTAATTTGTTTGTTAACACAAATAATAATAATAATATTTATAGATACAATGGTGACATAAAATATCTATGTATCAATATTAATTAATAAATAGAATATGTTCTTTTTATTAAAAGTAAAATGACATGGAAATTTTAATATTTCACATTTAAAAAACTTTATAATCACATAAATTTATTTTATTAAAATTATTTTAAAATTTACTGTATGTACAACCCTAGATTGTTGTGATGTCGAATAGAAATTGCAAACCACTGAACTCAATAAATGACATTTTCATATCGAATAAAAATGCAAATATAATTAAATCTATTTATAAAAAAAAAAAAAACAAAAAAAAATTAAAGTAGGTACTTATATTAGAAACAAAAATACAAACAACAGGAGGAAAAAACTAGACCCGAAAGTGATTTACAATGATGTCAAGGTTGATGCTTTAAAATACAATTTTAGGTGTGTCAACCAGACATCGATAGCAAATTTTTTTTAAAATATTCAAAATATTTTCAAGAATGAATAGATTCTCTTTTTTTTTTATTTCATCTTCTCTCTCTCTCTCTCGCTTTACCTCTCTTTATCATTTATTTTGTGATAAATTTAGAATTGAAAAATATTTTGAATTAACGGAAGCTATGTGGTCCATCGCACCGATCGCAAATTTTATTATATTTTATTTATTTATACCATAATATAATTAATTATATGCATTTTATATATTTATACAAATGTGTTTATATTTGTATGAGTAACGTACTGCACATATATACTCTCTTAATATAATTACCTCTTTAAGAGACATTTCTTTATATTTTTGTTTATTTGTTTTTATAAACTGTAATTAATTTAAAACAATCAAATTTTAATGCCATAATTTTTTGTTTAGTTAACAAAAAAAACAAAAACAGAAGCAGTGTGTGTGTACATAAAAAAAATAAATTTAATTAAAAATATATGAAAATTCATTGTTTATTATTCTAAATTTATTTTTAAGATTTAATTTAATATTCTTTTGGAATGTTAGTATCCCTGCCTGTCTAACACAAGTTGACAGTATGAAATTTTTAAACATTTATATTTTGTTATTTTAAATTATTAAAGAAAACAAATAAAATATTTTTATTTTGTTTTTATTATTTTTTTTTTGTTATTTGTAATTTTTTAGAGATTTAAAACACCTGTATACGAAATGTTTATTGATTTTTCCAATATAGTCTTTTCTAAATCGAATGAATGGAAGGAATCAGAAAAATATATTTTGCGAATATTATAAATTAATTTTTATTTTAAATTAATTAATTTTTTTGCCATGAAGGACTATTTCATTCACCAACTTTATTGGAACTCATCACCACATATTATTTGTAGTGCTTGACTATACCTAGACAATTTGTAGTTTGATTCTAAAAGCAAAATAAATTCTAGCGTTTCTTCCTTCATTAGAGTTTTTTTTTTTTTTTTTTCTTTATTTCAATCATACTAATTTAATATAAAATTTCATTAACTTAAAACTAAATTGTAAGTTGTAGATCTTAGCCTAGGCTGTCTGATCTTAAAATTAAAAAAAAAATTAAAGTGCAAATAAAAGTTAATATACAAAGAAAAGCTATGGAACTGTCAATAATATGAAATAAAATAAATTACATTATAGGAAAACTTAAAAAATAAGATAAACTTCAATGCTTAAATTTATAAAACGAAAAAAAAAAAAAAAAAAAAAAAGAAAACAAAAAAGTACTAATTCTATTATAAAAATTATATATAAAGACTATTAAAACTACTTATGAAATTAACTTTAACATTTTTACTGCAATTACTACTATCAAACATTTTTAATTTTTTATTATTGTTGTTGTAATAATACAAAATATTCTTATATTCAATTATTTTTGTTTATTTATAATTTATTTTTACTTTTTTGCCATTTATTTATTTTTGTTTTTTTATTTTTATTGTCAACTAATATTTAATATAAATTTTTGTATTCCGGTTTTAAAAACTCTAAAAGAATCAATTTCTTTAAGTTGTACCGGCAGGTCATTAAACAATTTCAAACAATTATACAGACAATTGTTTTTCTGTTGATTTGTTTTAAACAAGGACAGGTAGAAATTGGATTTGTTTCGTGTGTTGTGTGTATGGATGTCTATCATTCTACTCAAAATGAAATTATGTTTGATTTTATTATTAATTATTTTAAACGCTACTAGATATAGTTCTCGTTTACAAATATTAGTGAAACTTAAATATTTATCAGAATATAATAAATTTGTTGGATACATACGTGGGTAGAAGTGAATAATTTTTATTGATTTCTTATGAATGACATCCAGCTGACTTAAGGTTTGCTGGCTCGCACCGTTCCATACGGGATTGAGATATACAATGTGTGACACTATAAAAGACGAATATATTGCGTATAATGCTTTGGTTGAGATAAAGTTCCGTAATCTACGCAATATGAAAAGATAGGGTGATATTTTGCTAATAATATGGTGCACGTGGTCAGTCCATTTCAACTTTTTATCGATAATTAACCCTAGATAATTAAAGCTATCTACAGTTTCTATTAATTTAGATTTATAAAAGAAATTTTCTGAGTTATATAATTTATTTCCAAACAAAATAATTTTGGTTTTTTTTTACATTTAGGCTTAATTTGTGTTTAGTAATCCATATTTCAATATTATTTAGATCGTTTTCAATATCCCTCCTCAATTCGATTTCGCTTGTTGCTGAATATCGTATTACTGCATCATCAGCATACAGTTGAATTGAGCCTTTCAGCTTTAATCGGGATATATCATCAATGTAAAGCTTAAAAAGGTCTGGTCCTAGGATGGATCCCTGTGGTACCCCTTTTTTAATAGTAAGGTAACTACTAAGAGAATTTCCTATTTTGACTCTTTGTAGCCTATCATTGAAATATGATTTAAAAAAGCTTATATTGGATGGACTAAAACCAAGATTAATCAATTTTAATAACAGTATCTCATGGTCAACGCAGTCAAATGCTTTTTGTAGATCCAAAAATATACATGCAACAAATTTCCCATTGTCGATGTTATTGGATATAAAATTTGTTAAACTGAGACATGCTGATGTAGTGTTAGAATTATTTTCAAAGCCATATTGTTCTTCATGTAAAATGCTATTATTTGTAAAAAATAAATTAAGGCGGCGTTTGATGATTATTTCAAAAATTTTTGACAAAGCGTTTAGTACAGAAATCGGTCGGTAGTTTGTTGGATTTGTAGTTGAACCTGATTTGTATATAGGGGTTACTATTGCTATTTTGAGACTTTTAGGAAAAACAGAATTTTGAATTGCATTATTTACTAATTTTACTAATAATGGTGATAATTGAGATGAGAATTTTTTAATGAATTTAGAGGAGATATTGTCATGGCCCGTTGCAGCTGACGACTTTAGTTCATCAATTATTTGTTTGATTTCTTCTTCATTTGTTAAATCTAGACAGAAATTGTTGAAGATAGTTCTTCTTGTACTATTTATATATGCAAAATCTATTTGGAAAGGAGAGATATTTATTTCGTCAGTTGCATTCACAAAGAAGGAGTTCATTTTGTTAGCTATGTTGCTTTCATCACTGATAGTTTCATTATTAAAGTCTAAGGACTTAATAATTGTGTTAGAAGTACACGAATCAGTGTTATGAATTATTCTTTAATAAAATTTCCACAAGTTTTTAGAATTTGAATTTCGGAGTGGATGTCATTTGAAAAATAGGTTTTTTTAGCTTCAAGAATCATTTGGCTAACTTCAAGTCACATTTTTTTATAGTCAAGTCAAGAATCCGTATATTATTTTTGTATTTACAAGAATACTTGTAATAAGAGTCTCTAATCTTTATTTTATTCAAAATTTCTTTCGTCATCCATTTCTTTTTTAATTTCCCCATTCTTACCTCGATCGTTTTAGTTTTCATTTCAAGTTTTTTTTTTTTTTTTTTTTTTTATATATTTCCAAGTCTATGGGATGAACAACCTAACTGCTTTTTACACAGAGATTTGGAATACACAATCACATACAATAGCTTTTTTCTGTAGAATTTTTTGTGGTATATCTACTAATTTAAATGTGGAAAACTATATCTACTGTAGAGTACTTCGCCTTCATAATAGCACAGTTCCATTTTTTTTATTAGTGATAACCCAAACTCTCAACTATTTATCATTTATTTTATCCCAATGATAAAGGGTACTGGACCAGGTCGAAAAATTCAGAAAGCATTTTTTGCCTTCGTCGGGAATCGAACCTGGGACCTTTCGGTTGAAAGGCAGGCGCTCTACCTACTGCGCCACCCAGCGTGTTTAAGAAAAATATGTATTTGCTTACTAATTTATCAATATCATACCTTTATTAGAATAATTATTAGAATGCTTTTAATTATATACACAGAATATTTGTAGTAAGGTGCAAAATTTTCAATTCCCTAAGGGGATGAAACTCGATCATTTTAACGACATTTTATTTGCCATCATTAGAAATTTAAACATCAAAATAATAATTAAATAATCAAAATAATCAATATTCTTAGACATTCTATTGTATTCAATTAATTATAATATAAGTTAGTCAAAAAGATAATTTCAATTTAAATTAATATAGAAATACTAAATTCAAATAATATTTTTAATGAAAACATAATCAACCTTTATATATTATAATATAATGATTTATTATTTTTACAATCATACCAGCGTTCTACTGTAAAATTCAAATTGTAAAATGAAATTAATTAAGACATAATAAAAGTAAAAAGTTCTATGGCGCCATCTAAATTTAACACTTGAACAATCATTATGAAATGATGGGCAAATGACACAGATAACAGATGACAGATGACAGATGACAAATGACAAATGACAAATGACAAATGACAAATGACAAATGACAAATGACAAATGACAAACGACAAATGACAAATGACAAATGACAAATGACAAATGACAAATGACAAATGACAAATGACAAATGACAGATGACATATATAATCAATAAAAAACAGATACTATATTTATGACAATTACATGATGTTACGATTTGTATATATATTTCAATTTGCATATGGGTTGGAGTATTCCGTCGAACTTACAAACATCCAGATAAATGCAGAAAATTATATATATAATAATTCATATAATATTTAAAATAAATCCATATGTGAGTTATAAAAACTAAATAAAATTCATACTAACTATATTCAAACTATATTTAATACATACTCATGTATGTATTTCTGCTGCTATTTCTTTTAATAATTGTTATGTTTGTTCAATAAATTGTTCTAGAACGCTCTAGAAAAATTAAAATCTGAATTTTTCTGAATTTTTGCTTGAATTTTTCAAATGTTGCTAAGTGGTGCATATGTTGCTAAAAATTTGATTTATTTTTAAACATTGCGTACAATGATTACACAGTGATACATTTTAGTTTAAAAAATATTGATACATTTTTGAATTTTTATTATTTTATATTTTAAAACTAGCTTTGTAACCCTTCATAAATGACGGAAGCAAAATAAATCCTAGTTTCTTTTTTTATTTCATTAGAATTCTTTATTCCGAAATTACAGTACTTATGTTTATATCACTTTTTATTTATTTTTATTTATGTTTATATTGGCCTAACACTAATCTTTTTTTTTTTTTTATATAACAGAAAAAGAAGTACCATACCAACAAATTTGTATAAAATGTTTGTATTTTTGTATGGTATACTCGTATTCACTTCCATTTAGTTATAATTCGTTAGTTGGGTTCCATTTAGTATAAATTATACCGTATTAGCGTTATTGTAGCCTCTGGGAGAGCAAATTCAAAAATGGGATCTTATTTTCATATAAATTTTGTCTTTTGTATACTGTATAGGGATCCTATTTTGCTATATGAATAAACTGTTATTATGGTATTGTGTTATTTTTAAAAAAATATTCAAAATTTTGTATCTAAATTCGTAAAATTTACAAAAAATACAAAAACGTTTTCATTAATAATTTTCAATTTAAAAAAAACAATGTTTTATTATCCGACGTAGAAGTAGAGTTTATTATCCTACTATACTTCTATCAAGTTCTATTGATTGAACAGTGAACCTGAACAGTGAAGTGAACAGTGAACACTTAACACTGAAAATAAAATAATATTTTTGGAATGGAGCATACAGAACATACAGAATACAGATACAGCAAATAATAAAAAAAAAACAAAAAATATTTTTTTTGAGTGAAGTGAGTTACGCATACAATAATGACAAAAATAAAAGGTATAAGCAATAAAGTAGTATAATGTATGATATTATACAATACAAATATGCTGATACACATGTATATTATTGTGTATAATTTTAAGTAATAAGAATAACCTTTGAGTGAATTATGTTTTTTTTGTGTTAAATGCTGTTTGCCTTTTGGTTATTATACCATATTAAACTATTGATTAAATTTCTATTAGTGCTTATTATTATTAATCAAAAAAATTGTTTGTTTTATTTATATTATTATTATTATTTTTTATTTTTCCTTATTATTTGCGAAGAAGACTAACATTAAATTAAAAAAATATAGTTCATGCAATCAATTTTTCCTGCAAAGGTTCAGCATGGTAGACAGGGGTTAAAAAAAAGCACCAAAGCAATTTGTATATATATGCATTGGTATACATATGCAATTTGTATATGTGTTGGAGCGTTCCGTCGAACTTACAAACATCCAGATAAATGCAGAATAATATATATATAATAATAATAAATTTTTATACCAAATTCATTTTCACCATCACTGCTGAATCTATGAATTTTGTATAAAGCAACACCATCAGTAATACCATCACCACTCCCAAAAAAAATTTCCATATAGTAAATTTAACATATCAAAATATCATCAGCGAGACTAAATGGAAATTTTAGTTGCAAAATTTAAATATTAATCCATTTTTTTATATTTGTAAGGAGATTGCCGCTTCCAAAACTCCCGCTCCATATTATTGAAACCCGAATTTAGATAACGACAAACAAAAAAAAATTGTTTTTAAACTATTATGTAAAATCCGGATTAACTAATTTTATTTCATACATACTTAAAATCAGAGAGCCATCGTCCTCAAATCCTTGATTAGTAGGTAAATATATAATATTGAAAGAATTGGTTGGTATTGGTTGGTATATCGTATTTATATACATGTATTCATAATTTGTATGCTTGGATTTATTCTAAACGATTTCGTGTTTTGTTGCAATAATTGAGATAATTAAAAATTACTTTTTTTTATTAAAAAAATATTTTTTCTTGTTTATAAAAATTAATATTATAAATTTTTTAATATAATAACAAAAAAAAAATATTTTTTTAATAAAGAAAAAAAAATTTTACTCCACAGAGAATTGAACTTACACAAAATTTGCGATATTAAAACTGACTGAGCTAATAACCGATTAAATTTATTTCATCGAAATGCAAACATAAAATAAAAATTTTTTTTGATCCACACAAAATGCAATAAAATAAAATTAGTATCTATCTATACCCAAATGGGATATGTACAATACAAACGCATACAATCAGAGTACTTGTAAAAAGGAAATTGTATAAAATGAATACTCAGAGAATGCGTATTCTACTCTAATATTATTATTGTGTATTGTGTAAACAAATACATGCAGGCTTTTTGAAAACAATTTATATAAATAGTATTAGATAAATAAATTTACAAAACAAAAACAAACTAACGTCAAAGTAAAATTATAAAGTCAAATTTTAATTTTGAAAATGTTTAGTTTTGCTCATGAGTATAGAATGAGCGTGCCATATTTACTCTATGCATGTGTAATTATATGCATATTATGCATATATTGATTACATAATTATTGTTTTTATATTGTTCTAATTTATAGATATCAGATAAGATTGCATAATTTTAGTAGTTTAGTTATTTACTCTAATTTCTGGAAATAACTGAAATAATGGGTTTTGAAAACCTGCTCAATTAGTAAAACAAAATCCCCGAAGACAAAATATCCATAGGCAACAACTACACCGTACATAATTATAGTGTGTTCATACGCACAATTTGGATTAATTTCAAGACTGATTTTATTAATGTTTACATAAAGCAACAATATATAATTATATAACTATATGTTTAGATTGTTAGGTACAATGTATAAACATGAAATAAGTTATATAACTAAACATACAGTAAAGTCATGATAATTAAACATATTGAATCAACACGAGCTCTAATAGTTCTTATGAGATCATGTATAAATAAATATAATAATATAAAGTCATGATACTCTATACATTACCCCTTTTAAGCAAAAAAAAATCATGATACTGTACAATAATACATAATTAATGTAACTCAAAGGATTATTTCATAGTAAAAAGTTTAGTTAAATTTCTCTAAAAAACGTTTAAAATAGCTTACAAAAATTTTTTTGCAGCTTTTCGATTTCCCCACGCAATTAATACAACAAAAAATGAAACCTGTATTTTTTTAAAATAACACAACATAAAAGCTTCTCATCTGTTCACTTCAATGATCAGCAATGAATGATTTTTTTTTTTTGTCATTTTCTGAATCATATTAAAAATATTGTCTAGTTGATCTTAACCTAAATTTTCTCTTTTGTTTTTGTTCTTTCTTTTTATTTGTGTAAATTTTTGAGAACAACAAAATTTTATATTTTCAATTAAATTCACTTAAATTCTTTATAATGCACTCTACCACTCGATTTATTTAATTCAACAACATTTTTTTTATTTTTTTTTTTTTGACCATCAAAATATCAAAAACCCAAAATCGAAAACCAAAAAAAAAAAAACAAAAAAAAAAATGTCAATTTTTAAAATTTTTTTTTTTAATTGGCATTTTTCCAAAAAAAAAACTATTTTTTTTTAGAACTGAAAGTGTGTATCTACTTTTCATGCATGTAAATAAACAACAACAAAAATTTAAAAACAAAAATTTTGATCAAATTTTGTGACCAAAATTTATTAAGAGCTTAATGAAATGAAATGTGAATTGAATTTTTAGGAAATATTTTTTTTTTATTTTTGTTTTTATTTTTGTTTTTATTTTCTTGGAAAAATGATTTTCAAAAAGTTTTTTGTGACCTTTAAATTTTCAAATTCAATTGATAAAGATTAAATTTTCGTTCATTTAAAGTGTATTCAACTTTTTTGGGGGTGATAAAACTGTGTTGTGGAAATGAAATTGACAAATTGGAAAATTTTCATTTTGTTTACGGGAGAGAAATGACTTTTAGAAAAAGATGACAAACGGAATTGAAATATTTATTGCGTATTTGAGGTATTTTTGTTATTCAAAGTCAATACGTAGATTTTTATTTAACCATACATTTAACTATACATTTAAATATTAGAATATACAAATAAAATTCGATTGCGAAATTTTTATTTATTAATTTCATAACTAATATTCACTCGCTTCTTGAAATTCGAGGAAATTTGATATAAAATCGTACTCAATATTTCGTTATGAATTGTATTTCATCATTTCAATTTATTTTTGACATTTAAATTTTATTTCATATAATATGTTTTTATTGATTTATCTTAGACAACAACCGTATATGTAATAGTTTAGTTAAAAACTTGTTTTTCATCATTCCAATTTATTTTTGACATTTAAATTTTATTTCATATAATTTTGTTTTTATTGATTTATCTTAGACAACAACCACATATGTAATAGTTTAGTTAAAAAATTGTTTTTCATTATTTCAATTTATTTTTGACATTTCAATTTTATTTCATATAATTTTGTTTTTATTAACTTATCTTAGACAACAACCACATATGCAATAGTTTAGTTAAAAACTTGTTTTTCATCATTCCAATTTATTTTTGACATTTAAATTTTATTTCATATAATTTTGTTTTTATTGATTTATCTTAGACAACAACCACATATGTAATAGTTTATTTAAAAAGTTCTTTTTCATTATTGCAATTTATTTTTGACATTTACATTTTTTTTCATATAATTTTGTTTTTATTGATTTATCATAGACAACAACGGCACATGTAAAAGTTTATTTAAAAAATTGTTTTTCTTCATTTCAATTTATTTTTGACATTTAAAGTTTATTTCATATAATTTTGTTTTTATTGATTTATCTTAGACAACAACCACATATGTAATAGTTTATTTTTAAACAATGGTTTTTCATTATTTCAATTTATTTTTGACATTTAAACTTTATTTCATATAATTTTTTTTTATTGATTTATCTTGGACAACAACCCCATATTTAATAATTTATTTAAAAAAAAAATTTAAATTTAATTCTGACAATGGGTGAGTTCCGGTAATTCGATAAACTAAAATTTTTGTATATTAAAATTGCTTGTACATGGAGTGAAATTTTAAATTTAAATTTCGAATTAAAAATTAAAAAATATTTCCCACGTCTCCTTTCAAATAGGTATCATTTAAAAGAATAATAATGAAAATTGGTTTGAAAATGGTTCAAATATTTGTACCGTACTTTTTTCAATTTACTGATTAAATATAATGGTTTAGCATGGGTACTGGAATTTCAATGCCAATCACTAGTTCAAATAAACTGGAAAAATTTCAATTTTGTTTAAAGAACGTTAGTTATTACAAGTGATTTGTTTATAGATAGCAAAATATTAAGTTTGAGATAAGCAAAATTGAAAGAAAGATTAAGCAAATAAAAAATGCGATTTTGTAGAAGTCAATTTATCACAAATTATGAAGGGTAGTTACTATTATAATGGTACACATATCTGTCCGAAAGATGACTTAATCCGAAAGATGACAAAGAAATGTAATCTACAGAGCACAGTGGTAGGTACGGATTCAAATGTCTTCAGAAATAAAATCTGTGTTTATTATTAATACAATTGATGTTCAATATATAAATAACAGTAAATTAATCAACTACTTTCGAAAACATTTAACAATTTAAGTAAAATTTTATATGATTTAAAGAACAGTACGGAGTAAAAAGTAAATATATTGCTATAATAAAACATATGGATTTGATACAAATAAAACACATATGACTATATAAATTGTCATCAAAGGCAGTTTTTCGTGTTATGGGAAAACCTTAAAAAACTGAAATATTAAATTTCTGCTGATTTAATTTTCTTGATCTTATGTATTAGTTATTTTTAATTGAATTTTATTCGAACTGTCATAATAATATATAATCTTTTGTATATAATGTGTATGTTGTTGAAAATAATAAAAACATTTAAATCATCTAACATTTATTGTAAAATTAAATGCTAATAAAAACCGAAAACATCAAATGAAATCTTTGAAATGATAATAAACTTCAAATAAAAAAATTCCTTAGAAATTAATTTTTTAATAAAATTTTATGTAACATAGGAGGATATTATTTTAATAGCCCCTCTCCCTTATTTACATCTACTTCCAATACAATTTTAAAATTTTAGCATATCAATCTACATAATATTGTAAATAAAAATATTATCTATATCATTCATTTAAATAGAATTTCAATAAACAAAATTGATATTAAATTTGATATTATTTTTTTTTTTTTTTGTAATTTAATATCGTAAAAACAAATTTACGATCATATTCAACAATTATTTTATTTTCAAATTTTATTTTGAACATATCAAATAGACAAAAAACTAATTAAATATTTTTTTATTTATTATTTACATATATATGTATCCACATTAAATATTTATATCATTTCAAAACAATATATATATATATGTTTATTTAAAATTAAATGTAATAATTAAATTTAAATATCAATAAAACTTGAAAGAGAATTTTCTTAATGGCAAAATTTTATTTCTTATCAAATTTAAAATATTTCAAATTCAATTGATTTGAATTAATTTTCAAAATTAATTAAAGGAAGTAAATTTTAATTAAAATCTTGAGTATACATAAATAAAAATGAAAAGTTTAATTAAAAAAATATATATATATATGTATATATGTATATGTATATTATGTTTAGTGATAAACAATTGTAATTAGTAATCGAATCACTAACAAAAACTGATAAAATTAATGTTTTTTTTTTTTTTAAATTCCTGTTGTGTACTGTCAGACATAATATGAGTAAAAATTTTGGACCAGAAGAAACACTGTAACCGGACAATATAATTAGATATGATTCAATATACAAATTAAGAGTTTTATTACAGTGTGTGTTATGGCTATATGAAATTTTGTTTTCAAAGCCTTCATTAAAGTGAAGTGCACACTATAATTTTGAAGTTTTATTAAAAGTAATACCATTTTTTTATCATTTATTTATTGAGACTATCATTTATAATGATATTTTAATCACATTTATTGTCATTAATAAAACAATTTAAATAACGCTATATTTTCGACTACTATTTCTTCCTTTGAAATATACATATTGATTGCAATTCCATTAAATTTTGATATTTATCTTCAATTCATTACTCACAAATTTCATTGAATTGAACACAAAATTTATTAACAATTTAAATTTTAAATTAAATAGATTGTAACTTTTTGATATTAAAATAACAAAAAAAAAAAAGTTTTTATTATTTTTAATCAAAAATTACAATCATATTTTATTGATTTTCATAATTCATTTTAATTTTTTTAAGTATATGCATGCCTGCAATCATATAGCCTTAAACATTTACATCCCAAATGACTGACATTAAATTACTCAAAAAGTACCTACTTTATACACATACATATATATATATATAGTATAGTAACATATACATATTTTCTAATTTTCAATAAAACAAAATTAATATCATATTATAATATTAAATTATATTATTATAATTTTTATTATTTTATCCTTGAACAAAATTTCATTTTATCTTTTGAATATGTATGCCATAAAATATAATAAAAAAAAAATTAAAAATTAAATTTTATTAATAATTAAAATTATCACTTTTTGACAAATTACTCAATAAAAACAAAAAAAAAAATTAAAAAATGTTTTAATAATATTTCAGAATATACATACACCTAACCATAATCCCATAATACAAAAAAATGTATATTAAAATTAAATTGACAAAAATATAATTATTAAATTTAATTTTAAAAACAATAGCCCTGATTGCAAAATAAAAATTATTTTGATGACATATTCAAATAGGATTTGTTAATAACATAATTTCAGGGCTATTGTTAGAAACAGTTCAGAAATTTGAATAAAATATTCAAGTATATGCTTTATAGCAGGCAGCTACATAATAATAGGTACGGTCGTTATAATGAAAACAATGAAATCATATAAGCAAAACATACAAAATTGATAAGAGCTACTGTTGCCTGGATGAACACAATTAGACTAAAAGATGCAATGTACAAACAAATTTTAATCAATTTTTAATTGGGGAAGTAAAATTTAATAATTATTAGATACTATAGTTAATTAATAGACTCACAACCCGCTTCTCGAAATTTGCAGAAATTTGATAGAAAAATTGTGCTAAATTTTTTAAAAAAATTTTATGGTTTTCTTTAAATTTATCTTGAATTT
This sequence comes from Argyra leucocephala, assembly GCA_963942445.1. Taxonomy (NCBI): domain Eukaryota; kingdom Metazoa; phylum Arthropoda; class Insecta; order Diptera; family Dolichopodidae; genus Argyra; species Argyra leucocephala. Next base: position 11,521,097 of record OZ012679.1, on the reverse strand, counting down.
ATGTTTTCAATAATAGATTATAAAAGTGATTAAAGAGATTACAGATATATATATATATATAGTATGATGATGATGATGATGAAATCATAAATATGCCTTAAATTTGATATTCGGTTTATAAAATCAATTTTATTATGAATTGTTTCATATCATTCTAATTTTATACTTGGTACTATATTTTATTTTTTGTTGATTTATTTTAGACAACAACCGTATATGTAATAATGTACTTAAAAAAAATTAAAATTTAATATTGGCGATGGGTAAGTTGCAGCAATTTGATAAATTCAAATTTTTGTATATCAAAATGACTTATATATGGGGTGAAATTTTAAATTGAAATTTATGATTGAAAATTAAAAAAATATTTAATTTCGCTACGTTTCTTTTTAAATATCTATCATTTAAAAGAATTATAATGAAAATCGGTTGGGAAATGGTTCAGATAGTTTTGTATCGTACTTTTGTCGTGTAAATCGAATTCATTTACTTATTTTTATTTGTGCTTATTTTCTCTAAAAGATCTTATATATATAGCTCTAAAAATTTATAAGTGCAATAATTAAATAAAATAAATTTAAAAAAATATTAAATAAAATAAAATGATTTTAAATAGACATTTTTTTATTTTCAAATCAATAATTTTAAATCTATCATTTTCAAAATGCAGAGCTCAAGTACAAATAAAAAGTAAGCAGACAGAAATACATCTGATATGAGTAAAAAGTTTGAAATGTGAATTATGCAGATACAAGATACAAAATTGAAATTTTTAACTTTGTCCTATTTGTGTTCGTTTACATTTAAATACACTGGACTGTTTTTTTTTTATTAAAATGTTCATTCAAAAAATATGTTGAAATATTTTACCATCTTTATTCTTATACATATACTTATTAATCTCTTTTTAGTCCAAATTTTGCTATCGGATGTAGCAGTTCATACCTTGAATGTTTTGACGACCTAATGTTGAATATTTTATACATTATTGTAATTAAATTGTTTATAAAATAATTTATTTGAATTAGATAGCAGTGGAAATATATTGGATATATTTGTTGTCTCTGTTTTTACTCATTCGAGAAGTAGTATAAAATATCCACAAAGCTTGTACATCCTATATATCTTTAAACTCTATTCTATTTCATCTGACTAGACTAGACTGGGTGTTGGGATTAAAAAGGCTTGAATACAATAGGAAAGAATTGTTTTTTTTTTCAGTACAATTAATATTTAGCAATAGTTAGATCTGATCTCAATATATTATGTATACACATTAAATAATATAGATACTTTAAATTGCTATAATAGCTTTAATATACACATTATATTGTTAGCAGCTGTTTTAAGAATAAATTTGAAAATTATTAAAATTAATCACTATAATCATCATTGTTATTAAAATAAAAAAAAAAATATATCGCACCATTAACTCTTTTATTCTTTATCTATTGTATCTGCATATAAAGTAGATAAGAGGGAGGTGTATTTATTAAAAATATGATATCTATAAAAATATAACAGAATCGGAAAAACTAAATTTTTGAAAAATAATTTTCACGTAGGTAGGCTGAATTAAATAATATCCTTTTCTAGATACATACATATATATTCCTTCAAATTACTCTTCTACATTGAGTATCAAAAGTTAATTGATGTATTTTAAAAATATTTTTGTTTTAGAATTTAAGATATTTTTTTAAAACAACATTTTGGTTTGCGTGATAAAAAATCATAACACTTTATCATACTTTTAATACTTTTGCGACATACAAACAAAACAATAGATATAAATACATATAGGGAAAATATGACAATAGAAATTGTATTTAACTCTTGTATAATATCAAATAATATGTTTAAAACAACCCTCTAAAAATAATGTATGTAAAAATAGTCCTTTCAAATTCTCAAAACAATGTTTTTACTGCAAATACTAAAATTCTCATTAAATACCAAAAATCCAAAATAAAACAATGTATCTATCTAGTTTCAATGAGTGTATAAAAAATAGTTTTTTGTTGAAAAATAATATAAGGGATAGATACTACAAATTTAGTTGGTTAGCTACAAGCACTGACATATATGACACTGAGTATGTTACTATCAAAACATCGATAGTGGCAATCAAATCAAATTATTAGTTAAGCTAAATCACACTTTATTCTACTAAATCTGATTAAAATAACCATATAATCAAATTTTATTGCCCATGTTTATATATTATTTATTTATTTATTTATTTCAATCTACTGAGTAGTCCCTTACAGATTTTGCTTATAAAATATTAAAAACTAAAATAAAATAAAACTAGAAATAGAAAACAAAAATTGTAAATATAAAAATAATTTCAAATATAAAATAACATTAATAATAAGATGCATTAACAATTTCAAGTTAAAAATAACATTAATTCAAGAAAAGAAGTTAAAAATAAAAGAAAAATTCAGACTTAAGTGATATAAATAAATATTAATAGTAATAGCAATAGTTGTTATAAAGGTAGGCAGTACATTCAAATGATAATAGAGAATAATTTTAATAAATTTGTAGAATAAAATTATAATTAATTAAAATTAGAAGATAAATTGTAATGTTTCAAAAAATGTGATGATTTTTCTCCTAAACACGAATCTACTGTAGTTGAAGTCAATTACTGAAAAACTGTTATTAAATAAGTGCTGAGAGCTTGCAATAGGTTCGGAAAAACCATAGTCCGTTCTATGATTTTGAAGATATAAAAATCTTTGGCTTCTGAAATCGCGCACTGGAGCATAGATATTATAAAGGCAATGAACAGATGGACATTTTATTCTGTCAGATAAAATATCATAGGAAAACATCACGGATGCAGCATTTCGCCTAGCCTCAAGAGTAGAAAGCTTAATAAGTTGACATTTAGCTAAATATCCAGTAATATAAGGTTGCCAGTTGAATTTACGTAGGCAGTATATAAATTTTTGAATGTATAAGGATCAGAAAACTGCTGTGAGTTACGCTTAATGAAACCTAACATGGAAAAAGCTTTAGAAATAATTCGATCTATGTGAGCATTAAAAGTTAATTTATTATCGAGAATGATACCTAAGTCTTTTGTTTCACGGACATGTTCAATAATAGAACCGTTGATATTATAATAAGATTCAATTAGAGTTTGCTTCCTGGAAAATGACATGTAACTGCACTTATTAATATTAATGGTAAGGCCCTTAATGTTACACCAAGAGTAGAATTTGTCAAGATCCTGCTGCAGGAGATGGCAATCTTCGTCCGACTTAATAACCGCAAAAAGTTTAGTATTGTCAGCAAATGATAAGATCAAAGACTTAATATCGTAGTCGATATCGTTCATATTTATACCTAATACATATAATCAAATTATATTGCCAATTTTACATCAGATTTGCCGCAGAAATCTACCTTTCTTGTTCATACATAAAAAAAATTGATAAATTTCTGCCATTGTTGCTGTCACATTATTAAAATATCAAAATGGCCGAAAATAAAATTATTGACAAATAAATAAATAAATAAATTGTTATTATTATTCTAATGTCAATCCAATACAATATTATTTGTATAATTTAAATTATTTTTATTTTATTATTTTGCTATGCGAAAATTACGTTGTAAACAACACTTTGTATATATAAAAAATAATACAAATATTTTGACACTGACATATATTCCCAGACAAAATAATCAAACGTCAAAAATCTACCTTAAATTTATATTTACCATAGATTTGCTTACCCCTTTATCAACTTCCCTCACCAACACCAACAAATTTTGATTTTTATACCGCTCAAAACAAATTTCGTAGATTTCTACCACTTTTGTACAAACCTGCATATGAATAACAAAAAAAAATCTGTTAAAAAAAGCAATAATTGTTATCCATTATTCATCAATAAATGTTATAAAAAAAGCACTGTTTTAATAGTATGACTTTAATAATCAGTTGTACTAAAAAAATGTGTTTTTTCTTTATTATTTCAAACGAGTAAAATACAAATTTTGTTATAATTATAATCTTATTCAAATATTTATATCAAATATCAAAGTTCAATTTTATTATTAAATCTATTATTAAATCTATTAGTAACATGATCTTAAGTATAGAGAATATTTATATTTGATTTAATAAAAAGATAAAAAAAATAAAAGAAAGTAGCTTAGACTCAAAATTAACATTATATACTAATTAATTTAAAATGTAAAAATATATGCTTAAGACCTACCCTAAGCTGTCTGGTCCAATTGTGTATTATAAATCAATTTTTATTTTCCTAATACGTGTTAGAAGGATCACATGGATATAAGTAGTAGAAGTAGTAGAAGGTAGATACTAAAAACTTAGCCTTATATCTAAAAATAATATTCAAACCCAATTCAGTCAAATAACCTTCGATTTCTCTAAAAATCATTGCTGGTGGTATTTTATAAAATGTGCTAGCTGGCTCGATGATGGAGTCTGATGATTATTAGAAGTGAATTCGTTAAGAGGCAAAATGTTAGACCTAAAATAAAACTTATCACATCCATCTAACCAACCAACCAAACACCATTAGTACTTAAATTCAACTAAATATTTCTCTAAATTTTTTTCACTGTTATGACAGTAACAAAATTTCTGAATACAATTTTTATAAAAAAAAACTATGATAGATATTGTGTTTGTTCATTTTCAATACATAGTGTATGCCTGTAACACTTAAATAGTTGCTTAGTAATTGTGTTAAAGGTAAAGTGGTTATTTAAATAAACCAAGAATATAAGTAAATATATATATTAAATATATATATTTTTATGTATATATTAAAAGTGAAATTTAAGGACATTTAAACATTTTTGTTTTTCAATTTTTCTTCTTATTTTAATTCTTCTAAAATAATATAGTAATAAAATGTTCACTTTTTGTATTTTTTTTTTTGTTTATTTATTTTTTTGTTGTTTTCTTAATTTGTTGTTGTTCTTTTTAATTTTATAAAAAAAGTGATTCTTAGCTACAAGGTTTAAATGATAATTTTTGGTTTTAACGTAGGGAAAAAAAAATGTATTTGAATAATAATATTATCCTTAATATCTATACTACTCCACATATTATTGATTGTGTTAGTATATGCATGTATGTTGTACCTATCTCTACTTGTATAATGCGTAAAATTATGTCATTTTCTTATTTTTCCTTATTTTGTTTTAATTTCTTTTTTTTTTTTTGTATAAAATTTTAAAGATTTTAATATTCTTTGTTTGTTATGATTTTTTATTATTATATTTATTATTATTATTGTTATTATGATTATTATTATTATATACTTTAAATTTTGATTTTGTGGTATTTAAGCATTTTCAAGTTCTCAGAAGAGAATATTAAAACAAAAATAAGAACAAAAAAATAAAAGTAAATTAAGAAAAGGATAATGTAGTGGTACTTGTTTTGTTGTAGTTGTTGTTGTTGTTGTTGGTACTGCTGTTGAACAGAACAGAATAAACTTGTACATAATCTTATTTTGTTTGTTTTTTGAGTATTTATAAGAGTTTTATGAAGAGGAGGGTTGGAAGAAAAAACAAAACAGATTAGACATGAAAGTAGAACTGGTAGAACTGTGTAGTGAATGAACAATACAAGCAACAACAATATGTCATGTTGCGATGTCAATGCCAAATTTTTTTTATAAATAAAAAAAAAAATTAAAACATTTTTTATTATGATTTATGAAGAGAAAATTTTCCAAACTGATTCCAGTTCCGAGAATTCATCAGGAGGTACTTTAAGAAGAAATATAAGTTTGAAAAGTCTCTTATGAATTATTATCTTTTAAAATTTTATAATACCAAAATACTAAAGTTGGGATTTACAATGAATATATTTCACGAATGTAATATACCTATGTAAATCTTTTTTATTACCAGTGGCGTGGCATACTACGAATGGTATGTTGGGCATATTTTAAGATTTTTTTTTTTTTTAAATTTGTGCGTTAACTATAATTAAATGTACTACATGAATGTAAATGTCTATGTTTAGATGTTCTTTATTACCAGTGACGTGGCATACTACAAACGGTATGATGTGTATATATTTTTAGAATTTTTTTTTTAAATTTATGCACTATCACGATTTACATATATTATACCAAATACTTAATATATAAAAGGCCCATTTTTCGAAAGGGAAGGGGACCTGTAGTGGGACATCAGCAGATTTATCTGCAGATCTCACTGTTATAAATAAATAAATAAATAAATATAACGATTTTATTTATCATTATTAATGACATAAAACTAGATGTGTAAATATCAAATTTTTCAACGAAGCTGATATAGATGTTTGTCAACCCATAATGAAATATCTAGTAACATAAGAAAATATTTCTTAGAAAAACAACAAAAAAAAGAAATTGCATGTCGAATACGGTTTGGATGGAATTAAACATAAGAATACAATATTTAACGATAATTTAACGAATTTTCATATTCGGTTTATTTTTCAATTTAATTTTTTTAATTATTAATTAATAATAATTGTCATTCGATTAAATTGTCAGATTTTCAACTTAATTGCTGCATATGTTGATTTTGGCCAATTACATGTATTTTCCTTATACGGAATATCACATATTATGTCATGACTTATTCAAATCTATGTCATTATAGTTAGTGCATAGTAATGAAGTATTTGGATTAATTTTGAAATTGTTATTGTTAAGAATAGACACTGATTTAAAGAAGAAAAATGTCTGCAAGTCAAATATTTCAGATTAGTTGTAAGTTAAATATGCAATTTTATTAAATTTAGATTCCATTTATTTTCATATCCAGTGAGCCAAATTATAGCTGGTACATATATGAACAATATTATCAATATCCTATAATCATTGTCACTTGTCATTACCCCTTTAATAGACTCATTGACTTATGTATATAGACTAACATTAAAAACTAAATAAAAAAATAAATTTCGAATTATAAGATTCCATTAATAAAATGAAAAACGTTATATTACTGAATGCGCAAAATGATTCATAACAAATTTATATCAAATATGGTGTTTTACTTAATTTTTTTAGAATAACAAAATATCTTAGTTAAACGGTTTAAATGATAATTTTTGTTTTAACATAGGAAGAAAAATGTAATTGAATAATAATATTATCCTTAATATCTATACTACTCCGCATATGTGGATTATTTGTTATAGAGGTCATCAGTTTAATTTAGCTCAAATTTATATCAAATATGGTGTTTCTAAGCTACTTAAATTTTTTAAAATAACAAAAAAAAAATTAGATAAGAAACAGAACTATTTTTAAAAGCCATTTTACTACTTTGAAAACAACTTAAAATCAATTTAATATTGCAATATAATTTGTTTACTATTTCAATAATCGTCATTGTCCTGTAACCCTATTAGTGGGGCATAATATTCGAATAAAACTATTTCAATACATGCATTTAATATTTGAGGTTATATCTTTTTTTAAAAAATTAAATTTTAATTTGCAATTGTAATTCTAGTATTCACTAGTAATTATCATTTAGTGAAAACTAGAATTCTATATTATTCAATATGGTTAAGAAATTAAATATTGCAAGTTTTAATTAATTTTTATATAATTTCATTATTATTAAATAATTAATTAAATTTATAAATTATTATTGATTAATTTATTTTTTTTTTATTTATTTATTTAATCTTTATTCTATTAAAAATTCATAAAAACTAACAAAATCCAGGTTTTTCATTAAAAATATAAGAAGCAAAATGAAAGTATGTAAGAATTCATAGTAAGAGTACATTTAAATAAATTTAAGCTCATCAGTTTAATTTAGCTTAATGGAAATTAACCTATACATGAATGCTATAATACCAACCAATGCCACCAATTAAATTCAGAAAATTGTTGTACCGCCTCTGATAATTTTTTTTTTGTTTATATCCAAAGACAACAAACAAAAATGTTGTTTCTAAGAAAACATCTTCAGGGCAAAATGCTAAAAAGTATAAACTTTAAACAATAAATTTTATTAAAATATAATATGATAATTTTAGTTTTATAAAATCTTATCCACATATTTGTATTTATTTTAAACCCCCCCCCCCCCCCCCGTTACTACTTTTAATAAAAATAAAAATTTTGTTTTTCCAAATTTTATCTATTCAATCAAAATTTAAACTATTTTTATTGTTTGTTATGAAAACTTTTGTACGTAGGTAAGTTAGTTTGTAATTCATATCAGGATTAAAACAAAAACAAAAATAATAATAATAATAATAAACAAAAATATTTTCTAAGTATTAAGGGCAAGGATTAGGATGAAAATACCAAAACTTGTAAAACAAGATATTTATAGAAAAACTCAAAATAATCAGAGTAAATTCAAATTATTTTTGTTTTCTAGTTTTATCGTATCCAAACACTTTTTGGGTTTTTGTTATTAAAATATTGTTACTAAGTTAATAATCCGTTAATTATTATGCATTAAATAATAATAAATACAAGCCATTAAAGGTAAATCAACTTTTTATGTAAAGTAATTCAATGACATTTAAATGTAAGTTCAAAAAATTATATATATACTTTCAATATAGGAAAACTAACAAAAAATAAAAACATTGTCCTAGTCCCAATTATAAGAATTGCTGTTTTTAATTTTTAAAGTTGAAACTATATTGACTTTTGAATTTGTCATGACAAATTTTAATTCACAATGCTATCAACATCGAATGAATTATGATGTTGTATAATTTATTTTCTGAAAAAATGATAAGAGGTGGGATAGGATTATTAAACATTCCAGAATCTATTTCTAAGTTGGTAAGTGGAAGTGCGACTCAACTGACCCAATTCATGTTGTTGATTGTATTTAAAAATTACTTGCCTAAATAATTCTGTACTAAAGTTATTCTGTACAACTGAGAAAGTCAACTAAATCACTATAATTGTGCTTCCAACAATAAACTCTATATTGTAGGTTGACAATGGGGGTTCAACAGAATAGCTGGTAGTTAGACTACCTATTAGCTAAATCTAAAACACTTCTAAGTCTCAATAAGAAATAGGTACGTATCTTGTCGGGGAAAATAACAGGCCATTGACTAACAAAAAAACATCTTTATAAAATGGGTCTAACCGAAAACAACTTATGTAGAATATGTGAAATAGACGAATAATCTATTGACCATCTGCTCTGTAAATGCGAAGGGTTCACTCGTAGCAGACTTCGCCACTTGGGCAGCAGCGTTCCTCAAACAATGGCAGCTATCCAACATACCATTGAAGAATACCATTGAATAATGAGTGTGAACACAAATTCAGACATCCTTCAAGAACTCAGAGACTAACTTACAAACACGAGTTATCACTATAAGCCCATTTGTGGCTCCAGTGATATAGGGGATAAATTCCCAACCGAAATTCCATAATCTACAATCCTATAGAGGCTAGCGTTGATGGCTACCAGGTTTCATATTTCAGTACAAGATGTGCTTAAAAGTTAAGCTATCCTACCTTTCGTTTGTTCTGCTTATACCTACTTACAGAAAAATGTTCAGCTTATTTTTTGATAAATGTTTTAAATAAAATAAAATGATCAGATCCTAACTAGTTTCAAAAGACCACGATGAGATTATATATCAGTGAGAATACATATTTTATCATATATGTAAACTTTGAAGAACATTTGTCAAATGTCAGATAAAATAAAATAAATTACATACAAATTACGAGTGAAATTGTTCCATAAAAATATATATGGCAAGATCTCAAATGAGGTATGTTGCTGTCTACTTCTATCTCAAATGCATTTTAAAACAATTTTTTGGGACAGAAATATGGATAAAATCATTGAAGGCATGTGATTGTGAATGTTACAATCATTAAATACATGTCAAAATCGAAATATTTGAATCAATTCAGATCTAGGTAAATGTCCAATGCTACATAATGGAGAAATTTTTGTGACTAAGGTATGTGTAGTACATTGCAGATGCATAGTGCAATGCAAATTCGTCCCATACTAATATTTTTTAAGAGATTAAAAGTTTATAAAAATTTACATAATTTTTGATAGTCAAATATGGTAATTACTTCACAGTCAGCCAAAATAATAATTAATATAAGGCATTGTCCATAATAAAAACCAATAATTAGAGATCCGCAAAATCTGTTTTTTCTTCACAAGAAAGTTATTTATTAAAAAGAAAGAAAAACGCATAATTCCTTTTATTTTACTAAATTCTTTATTTGTCTATTTTACAAATATCGATATTTCGGCAATAATATGTTGCCTTCTTCAGTGTATTGGCGTAATTAAATTTGATTAAGAGCTATATTAGTTATATTATATACTTTTTTTTTTTTTTTATGGGCAATCAAAATTACAAAATTAAATTAAATTTTAAATTTACTTAATTCTACCTGATAAAGAAAGGATTTACATTTTTATTTTCTTATTAATTTAAATAGCCACGTGTACCCGTTACCGTGATCACTATTTAGAAGGGTACCTGACGGTTGTTTTATGATTTTCAGACTTTCGCAAACATCTAGTTTTCTGGTGTCGTTGATTTTCTTTGATTACCTCTAGGTCATCTATGTTGATGTCATGTTTCTCGATTGTGATGTGCTCTGCTATACAGTTAATTTGAAATTGGATATTTTACATGCCTTCTTTGCAATTTTTGCTTCGTTTAGATGTTCTTAAACTTTTACTGTTGCTAATCTCTTTGTCTGTCCAATATATATTTTCTCACATTTGTTGCATGATATTTTGTAGATTCCGCTTTTCTCTGTTTTTATTTTTTTATCTTTCGCAGAGCCTAGTAATTTAGTTTTCAACTGATGCCACCTATACTAGTACTTATGACGTCTATGTTGTGTTTTTTTAATTTTTTCCCCTAATGACTTCGTTATTTCATCATCATATGTGATGGAAATTCTTTTGGTGTCTTCTTTTATCCGTTCCTGTTGGAACAATGTGGTTATATCATCCCTTTTCATATACCTCCTTTTTTTGTTGATTATTCTTGTAATTGTTGTGCTCGAGTATCCTTTTTTTGTAGCTGTGTCGATAATATAACTTTTTTCCTCATTATATTTATTCTTTTCCATTGGAACTGTCACTAGTTTATGGATCATTGAATGAAATCGAGCCATCTTTTATTGGAAGCTATGATTTGATGTACTTGGGGTTACTCTCTGGGTGTTCGTCAGCTTCCTGTAGATTGCGAATTTTATTTCAGTATCCCTCTTAGATACTAAAATATCTAAGAAAGGTAGTTGATGATTCACTTCAATTTCTGCTGTGTTCAATTTTATGTTCTCGTGAATATTGTTAAGGTTTTTCAGGATCTTGTCTAATACATGCCGGTTGATGATAGAGAACACGTCGTCTACATACCTTATCCAATATTTTGGTAAGTTTCCTTCTTTGTGTAGTTTATCTTCTATTTTTTGTATGAATATTTCACTTATAAATGGAGACAGTAGATTACCCATTGAGACTCCGGTTTTGCCTTTATAAAACTTTCCTCTGAAAGTGAAGTAACCCTCTGTCAAGCATAATCTTGTTAGTTTCATATATTGTTTTACTTTTTGACTCCATTGTTGACTTGATTCTTGTTTAGATAGCCAAATTTCTAAGCCGATAAGTGCCTCATCAACGGGAATACTGCGGAATAAGTTTTTGACGTCGAATGAGACTAATAAATCTGTTTCTTTGAAGTTTTTGAAACTTTGTACTCTTTTTATGAATTCTATGGAATTTTTGACTGATCTATAGTATTCTCGTTTTCGCTCATTGTCTTGAATTCATTAAGAAGCCATTTAGCTAATTTATAGGTAGAGGAGGTGTTTGCAGCGACTATTTCGCGCATCTCGTCACCCGTTTTGTGTATTTTAGGTAAACATTTAATCCTTGGGATAGACGGATTAGGCATGCGCAGCTCTCTAATTATTTTTCCTAACAACGAAGCACACTCCTTATATGTTTTTTCAACTCTTCGAATTGATTCTTGCAGAGGATCCTTGCTAAGCTCCTGATATTTGTCGTTAGTTATTTTCTTTAAAACCTGTGTATCGTAGAATGTTTTGTCCATTATAACCAACGAATTTTCTTTCTCTGCTTTCATGTAGTACACCGGTTTCTCTTTTAATTGTTTTAGGATTGAAGACTCATTAGATTGGGTCTTATTGGGTCTTCTGTTTTTTACTTCTTGCGATGTCATCCTTCTTATTTCTTCTTTCTGCTGTTCCGTAAGTAGTTTTCTATTCTTTTTTACTAAGTAAAATTTACCTAAAATTTGTGAAGTTTCGAAATGAATTCCTTTTGAAGTAGTGCAAATTTATATGTCTTCAGCCATATTTTCTATTGGCTTTCGGCATATTTTCTATGAAATTTCTAACAATTTAGGTATTATTGGGGAAAGTAAAATTGGTGATATGCATCTGATCAAACTTCTCATTCTAGTACTGAGTTATTAGTGATTCTAGTACTAATTTCTTTGAGAGAGTGATAATGGAACAGTCATTAATCCGTTAAAACAAACAACAACAACAACATATTTGTTCAAAAGGGCACAATTAAGTACTGATTGCCCTTTCAAAAGCAACTGAAATGGTCGCTTTTTTAAATTTCATTTGATTAAATCTATATTAGTTAATAAATTTTTTCAACTAAATTTTTAATATAATCTTTCAGTTCTTAAATATCCGCTTTAGTAGGTATTCCATTCATAGCAGTCTCTTCTATACTAAATATTTTATCTTTTTTTAAATTTAAGCCAAACATTAGGTTTTAAACGATACTGCTTGGACTAATTTAAGATTGTAGAAAAAAAAATGTCGCTTCTCTTGGTAGGGACATTTTGAATAAATTTGTTAATATTATAAATTTTATAGATTGTACGTAAGTATATTTTTGAATGGGTATTATAAATATAAACATTACAAAATATACTCATATATTGTGTTAGATTCGATTAGATAATTTCGGAAGGAGATCTAGACCCTATATAACCGCAGCTGGAAATGGGCTTATTGTGATTATATACTCAGTTCATCCCCATCATTTAATTACCACATTCTAGCACATTCGACCCCCGTCTATGTTATATGCATGTTTTCTGGTTTTAATTCTTAATTATGAATATCGTTGTCCACCATAAATATTAAATTAAGTAGGTACTATACTCATACAACATTTCATCGCATTCCATAGAATATTGAAAATGATTAAAAACAAAAACAAAAAATAAAAAAAAGAAAGAAAAAAATGGGCAAAAGTACAAAATTAGAACAATGAAAATTAAAAATAAAAAAAAAAATAAAAAAAAATTATTTTAACTTTGAAAATGTTTTCATCACTAGTGTTTTTTTTTTACAATAGTAGGAAATCGAAAATTCAAAACAAAAATCAAAATGTGAATAATATTATTGGTGACAAAAACAGAAAAAAAAAAAGAAATGTGAGTGTGCCAAAAGTAATAGGAGGAAGGAAGGCACGCAGAAAATAAAATGTATATAAAATTAAAAATTACTGCCAGGGGGTTGTTTTTTTTTCGTTTTTATTTTTTTTGTTATAAATGGCCTCACCTGGCACAACTCGATTATTTCTTATGTCGTGGGAATTATAAAAGTACAACACTTGTGGTTGTTCTTATATTTTTTTTTGTCATGTTATTTCAAGTTGTGTATTTTGGAAATGAAATTTTTGCGTTTTCAACACTATTAATTTAATATGTTTATCTATAGATATATCATTTATAGATATATATAGGGTGTTACAAACATTATTAATGAATTAATTAAAATTTATTTTTGAATGTTAGTAGTTTTCTATCTGAATTTGTATTTATTGAAGTGATATCCAACTTAACAATTTTATTGCTATAAGACTCTGGCGCAATATTATAACACTATTATAAACAGTCTTATAGCTCTGTAACACTACAGTATTAGTGTTAATTTGAGTGCTGCACAATTGTTGCGAAACGTTATAAATACGTTATAGCACGGAGAAGCCTATAAGGCACCGGAGCAATATTTAATCTTTGAAATGTTAAATAAAATGTACGTTAATTAATGCATAACATTAAATTTGATATTTAAATAATTATTCTTTTAAGTAAAAAATGGTACGTTTGCGAAAATAATGCAAAATAAAGATTTTAAGTTTTTGTTTTTTTACCATGTTTGTAAAAAATAATGGGCGGCGCAAAATATTTATTTTAAATATTTATTCAAAAGCTACAGTAACATTATAGGAATACAGTAAAATAATAACACTACTACTGCTACTCTAACAATTTTTTTCTTATAACACTTTAACTCTCATTATAGGATTACGCACTTTTAGACTTACAACATTTCTGTAGCACTTGCTGAAAATCCTATTATAACAACTCGCTTATAAAAATATAGCAATATTAATCACAATATTCCCATAAAAACAGCATTATAACAACTTTGGTGCTTATCGGGAGTTATATAGGAGTATTATAGCACTAATTTTGTTTTATAACAATAAAATGTTACGTGGAATTCTACTGGGAATATGATATTATGAATACTGTTATGAATAAGCTTGTAAGCACATATTATTATAATTTGAATGGAGTAACGGTTGAATATATTGCTGAGAATGTGCTTATTTCAGTACAAATTAATTTATATGATATTACAATCACTAAAATCGTAGAAAGTGGGGTAAATGATTTCTTTTTTATACGTTGTCAAATTAGAACTGTACCTGCCTATAATTTAAAATGACTTAATATAAAATTAAGAAGTTGAAAAGCAGAATTTTTAATTGGAAAAACTTGTCTATTACTTGCTTAGACCAATCGATTTTTTGTTTTAGAAGACTAATTGCTATTCATTCTCTTCCTAAAAGTAATTTTGTATTCTTTAACGTTAGGTACAACATAAATCGGAATTTTCTGAATCATAATTATATTATAATGGGTATATTTGTAATGTAATGGAATAGAATGACGATTAAAATTGAACTGAATGGTTTATATTTATTGATTGTATACTCTTCTTAATCTCATTTATTTTATCTTTCTTTTGTTTCATTTAATTTTATTTTAATTTATTTTATTCTAATAAATATTTGTTTTAAAATTTTTATTATTCTATTTTATATTTTTCTTATAATTTTCACTAATAAATTTAATCTTCAAATTTACCTAGATAGGTTAGTTTAGTCTAGTTTTTTTAAGGACTCTAGTCTTTAGTGGGACTGCACTACTTCAGAAAATAATATTAAATTACATATAAGTTAATTTAATACATTCTCAAAGCGTGAAGTTATTGAATTAGATGTAGTTAATGAGATTGAAACTTTATGTTATACAAAAAATGTGGTAATAGTGGTGTACAACTCTTAAAAAGTGATTATATGAGAGGTATACATTTTTATGTTTTAAATACGATTTTATGCTATTATTTCAATTGTCTGATTCCCATACCAATTTTTGTTCAATTCTACAACTCTTCAGTGAATCTGTAAGTCTAGTAGAATATATCAACTTGTCTTTCATTGAGTATTTTTTGACATTTTTATAGACAGTTTCATAGACATGGTATAAAGACTCTTAGAATATTAATTTCTGGTTGATTCACTGATTAATTATTTCAGTCACTGCACTGCGATTCCAAAATAAGTAAAAGTTGTTTTTTAGCACAAAATGTCAAGAAAACTTCTCAGCTTTTCAATAGAATGTACAGTAAAAAAAATAATAAATCAAATTTTCAAAAGTTTTTAGTCTAAAAAATTTGATTTAAAACTTGACATCATACAAAACTGTTCGATGTTTAATCTGGCTTACCCCAAATAAGCATTTTCGAAACCATACTTTACATTACCCATACGGCAGATATTGGAAAGACATCGGATGTAAAAGTAGCAACTCCAACTAAAAACACA
This sequence comes from Argyra leucocephala, assembly GCA_963942445.1. Classification (NCBI taxonomy): domain Eukaryota; kingdom Metazoa; phylum Arthropoda; class Insecta; order Diptera; family Dolichopodidae; genus Argyra; species Argyra leucocephala. Next base: position 11,505,161 of record OZ012679.1, on the reverse strand, counting down.
GCAACTAAGGCTTCAGACATTTACCCATTATATGTCTCAAATCTTCTAAAACTGAACTTCAATCAAATTCGAAGCTGGTTCGACAATTTAAAAAATAAAATTCAATAGAAATGAGTCAATCCATGTGACATTTATACTGAGGAAAGGTGTATGTGTACTTGAGAAAATTTTAACTGTATAGTTCTGTCAAGTATTTGGGGATTCATCTTAATAGGCGTCTAACATGGTAGAAACGCATAATTCGCGTAAGCGCAATCGATTGGGGTAAAAGCTGAGAAAGTCCTGCTATACAAAACTATACTTAAACCTATATATATGGTCATACGAAATTCTACTATGGGGCACTACAGCCAACTTTGACATAAATCAAAAATTTCGAATCTAATTTAAATTATTTCAAAAATTAGCATTGATTAAAATTAATTTACAAATTCAAAAATTTCGATGCTCCATGGTATGTGGCAAATAATTTGTGTCCCAACAACTTGCAGGTTCTTTCAGAATACATGAGAAAATATCAAAATATTGCATAAATCACAGAAGTAAATTGCGCAAACACATTCAAACATTCTGACAAAAAATCTTATGAGGGACCTAGGCCCTACAAGATTGATTGAAACGTAAAATTCAATACGACCTGTAGTATTATATAAAAAGTATTGAAGTGTTATCATAGGATACGCTTTTTAAAGTCAGCACACAAGATTTTTTAAATTGAAAATTGTTGAGATTGTAAATTTCAAATTCAAAGAGAAAGCAAAGAACTTGACACAATATAAATGAAAATATTATAATCATTAAAGCACCCTGTAAAAATACCCATTATTTGTATAGTAATTTTCTTTAATCTAAATTAAAACGACATTTGAGTTTTTTTCTTCATTTTTGATTTTTCATTACTTTTTACCTACTTAACTACCTATACTTACGTACCAACCTAAGTACAAGTGCTTGTTAACAACACAATACAAAAAAACAAAAACAACAAAATAAATTAAAAAAATATAAAACTTATAAGGAAACAACATTTTCATGTCACATATTTTAATATTTTTTTTCTACTATGCTGTTTAAATTATAGCATTGTTGTATATATACAACAAAACAACATAAAATTAAATTTCTTATTTAACCAACAACCAAAACAACATCCAAAACAACAACAACTAACTCTTAGAAAAAAAAATAAATATGTTTTTTTTTTTGTTGCTTAAAATAAAATGGACGATAGAAATAGAAAAAAGTTGACCAACACAGTTCAAAAAACACAAGAAAGAAATATAATAAACTATCAAATTCAAGGACATTTTTAATTTCTTTAGCAAGAAAGAAAAACAATAACAAATAAACAAATTTTTAGGTTATGTCCTTTCTTAGGTTATGTAGTTTATTTTATTCAACTTTTTTGTTTTTGTTTGTCTTTTCTTCTTCTTTTTGTATACTCTTGTAAAGAAGTCAAAGTTTTTATGTTTATTTTTTTTGTATGTTTTTTTTTTTTTGTTATTTTCTTTGTTATTATAAGTAATTAAATTTTTGATAATATTTAATATTATTATGTTGATATTAAGTTTATAATAGGTATTATTTGATTTTTTTTTCGGTTGATTGGTTTTAGTGAAATTTCACAGAAAAACTTCCATATGTTAATGAAGGGTAAATTAGTACTGGAATTTCGTCAATTCATCACTGGAACGTGTAGTGCGATCAGCAGAAGCTTTTCTACAGATTGTAAACGAAGCCGAACAAATCGGTTTGAAAATAAAAATGGAATAACAAAAATATATCGTCGGCTGCATTCCTATATATCTAATCTATCAAAAGCAAAATGTTGAGAAAATCTATTTTTTAAGTTTGACGAAAATTTTGACTGGAAATATGCAGTCAACAAATAAAAAGGTCTCTTAACATCAATATAACTGTTGGTATAGATATAATTTCAATTTTAAGTTTCTAGTAACCATCAACTTTAATTTTACAAATGACATTAATATAGAAATCAGTGTTACTTCGGTACGTCAACATATGTCGGTTTAAAGCTACCCTATCTAGAACCGCTCCGAAATGCCAAAGTTCATTATTATTAAATATTATTAAAATTAAATTAATTAATTTACAAAAATTATCTTACTGCCCGTTTTTATCTACGGATTAGAATTATGAACGTAGTCATGGAAATTAAAATTAAGGAACTACAGTAGCTTAGATACTTAGAACGGATAAATTTTAATGCTCTTAAGAGAATTTTCGAACCCAAACATCACGTTAACAAACTACAGACATCATGGTGCACCGCAAACCTTTGTTTGAGAGACTAAATATTGATACCAATGAATGAATTTCGTATCTTTAACAGAAAAGAGGTCAGTGTTAAATTCACAAATTCCATAATTGTGGAAATGCAAATCATTGCTTCTTCAGTTTGTGTTTTTTGTGGTCACAATTCCTATCTCGAAACACTAAAATGCTAATTTAAGTATCGTGTATAGCAACTAGATCGTCATGTATATGATCTAGTTACTATACGCGATACTAGTTATGTACATTAAAGCCATAGAAAGCAATATACATGATAATTTAGTTATATTCCGTAGTATTACGCAACTTAAGTCAATTTTTGACTATTATCTGATGAGTAAGTGTGCAATGATGTGACACTTAAGTCGAATAACAGCATTTGCAACAAACAAACCATTTGTTAAGCTATTGGAGTAAGCAGCTTACACTTCTGTTTTCGATCTTATGAATTAAATTACTGCAAGAGAATTTTCGAATCCCCATGCGAAGGTAGAAGAAACAGCTTTTTGAAACCAAAAAGCTATTTGTTTATCTATAAATTGGGATGAGCAACACTTCTAATTTCGATCTTATGAATTAAAATATTCTAAGAGAATCTTCAAATCAGTAGACGAAGGTATAAGATATCTCGGTAGATCAAACTTTTGTTGGATAGACGAATTAGCGGTTGACATGAAGTAATATCATATCGTGAACTAAATAGAAGCTACTTGTGACTTACAGAAATTGAAGACGATGATAAGTCCGCCTTTATAGTCTGTTGGTGGCTATGAAGAATAATATTGCATTTGTATAACGAAAATAATTAAATAAATACGATTTAAGTAAGCAATGAAGGACAATTTCACATCAAGCCAAAGGTTTTCAAGATCTGTAACGCTGAAAAAAAAACCAACAAAATAAGTTAAAGTAAAGTAGTCAGTATTTAAGCTTTCAGTTTTAATGATTTATTTAATATTGAAAATCAAATTTCATTTCACTATCATAGGTATGCATTTTTTGTTTTTTGTAAATATCGACAGACACAATGCTTGCGAGTAAACAAAAAAGAAATATATTGACAATAGAACTAAAACTGATATTCCCAAAAACAACATTAGGTTAAAAAATATTAGTTTTTGAAATTAAGAAATAAAAGTACAAAAAGTACATATCTATATAGATATATATGTTACTGGTAGCAGCAATTTTTAGCTCAAACTAATATTGCCTAAGATAATTTTTTTTTTTATCAAAATTCAAAATTTTGCTTTTGTAAAGAAAAATTCGGGTTTTGACTAATCTCGCTAGACAAAACTAGTTTCATCAGAAGTTATTTTAGGTAGAATTAATTTAACCTATCATAGTTTCTTTTTTTATAGAAAAAGAGAAGAAAAATTCGGGTTTTGACTTATCTTGTTAGACAAAACTAGTTTCATCCAAAAATTATTTTAGGTAAAATTAGTTAAACTGAGTTAAAAAAAATTGATAGAAAGAAAATTCGAGTTTTGACTAATCTTGGTAGGCAAAACTAGTTTTATCTGAAATTATTTTAGGTAAAACTAGTTTGATCTATCATAGTTTCTCCCGATAATATTTATGAACATTTAGGTCTATGTTAAACTAAATAAGCGTTTGAAACTTGAATTTATTTTTAGTTTTAAAAATCATAAAGTGGTGTTTTGAACAGAATCAAAACCAGTTGTGAACTAACCGAAAAGAGAAAAAAATCAATCATTTGCAAAAACAAATGAACAAAAAAAAAAAAAATAAGAAATAACGAAACAACGTAAAACTTTTAAGGATATTTAAGGTGACCAGAATATGTTGTTTAACATTTTAATGAAAATGGAAAAAAACTACATAAATAAAAATTAGAGAAAAAACTTTTTCTATCAAAATTTTACATAAAACAAAAAAAAAATAATATTTTAAATTTGCAAACATAAAAAAAAAACGAGTTTTTCTATGTGTCATCTCTGTAATAGTATATTTTATAAATATTTTTGCTTTTAAAAAATTTAAGTTTTTTAATTTAAAAAAAAAAAAAAAATTGATTTGACATAGTAGTCTACAACTGTTACAGAACTCATGTTCTAAGTACTCTTAAAAAATGTTATGACACTTTGTATTTCTCTGTATTTCTCTGTTCAAAACAGTTTTAAAATGTTTTGATGTTTTTTGATACTTTGTTGTAATATTGTTATAATTAGAACAATTTATTCTAATAAAAATACTCATAAAACAACCTGCTTGTCTTCGTATGAACGTAGAGCTAATCAATAGATCACTTAATGACAGACATATTGACATATACCCACATATTTAGATATACGTAGACATATACTTACGTAGACATATATGGCACAGTGTGGCCGATGGACATACCTGTCTAATGGGATGTAGTGGTAGGCCAACCTTAATGAATAATTGACTACAACATGTCGAATATATTTCTGCTATAACAATAATGTAATAATTTTGATTTCCATGTCAGCTCATCTTCAACAAACACTTGTACACAAATTGAATAGCACAGTGGTATTAATTAAAAAGAAAAGTAGTCATTTGTTTTATATTGAAAAAATCAATCTGATGTAAACCTTTGCAATTTAACCAATAATGAAGTTTAGTTTATTGGGAAATTAATAAATGTAATAGTGAGTAATATTGAAACGATCATAAAACATCTTACTGGCACAATATGGAAAAATTAATATATACTATGTGTTACAAAAAAAAAAAAAATAATATATATACTATGTTAAAAATCTATAATTATAATTGACAAGCATTTAAGGACCTGCGCAGTACACACACTTTCATTTTATTTCGCTTTTCTTTAATGAACTCCTAATATATTAATAAGTTGTACATAAAAAAATAATGCGCACATAGTTGAAATTTTTTTACTCATATGGTCTTATTATTCAGCAAATTTATTATGCATACTTATTAAAATAATAAACAAAAAAAAAAAACAAATCAGCTATTATAATTACATACTAGCAAATGAATCTATGTACATATGTCAAATAAAAACAAAAAACAAATTCATCTCAAATAAAAAATATAAAAACAACAAAACCAAAAAAAAATCAGTTGAATTGTATATATGACTGCCAAATTCATTTTTATATAGTAGAGTTAGATTATCTATAATTATAATTGACAAGCATTTAAGGACCTGCGCGCAGTAGACATATTTTCATTTTATTTCGCTCCTCTTGAATGACAAAATTTTTTATTTTTAGTGATTTTATCCACTAAATGCCACTTACTATAGGGAATATATCGGAAACGAATCAGTATATGAAGGAGGTGTATTTATGTGTCCAAAATAAACTTACTAACCACAAAACTTTTTATTAAATACGAGTGTTTTCTGCTAAATCATGATAAGTCTATGCCAGCACGTAAGTTACTGTTTTTGTTTTTAAACTTTAAACTTCAATTATAATTACTCAACAGGGGCTCCTAGTAAAATTATAATCTACAATACTGCAACTTCTAATACGGATATTAACAACTAATAAGGACGTCTAAAACAAAAACTGAAATCATTAAAATAATTTTTTTTTGTCTACACATCGTAATGTGTTTAGGTCCATTAATTTAATCAATGAGCCCATTTATTGTGTTGAGAGTTAGTTATTTTGTTTTTTTTAGCATTTATTTTCACACCGATCTGAAAGTTTCTGGTTAAACGATTTAATTTAATTTAATCTAATGTTCTAATTATAACAATATTACAACAAAGTATCAAAAACATAATTTTTTAAACATTTTTATTATGAACTCAGAAATATCATCAACACTCATCAATGACAAAAACCTACAACTTTAAGATAACAAACGAGACGCCTAATAGATCTTAAGAGGTCCTAAATAACCACGACCAATCAAAAACAACAAAATATCATCAACACAATATCCTTTATCTATATAATAATTATTTATGCAGTGAACAACAAGTAACAGTGTAACACAAGGGTTAAATTTCAAATGAGGCAAATAAGTTTTTCCTATTGAACCATCAATCCATTATGAAATAATGAAAGAAAGAAAATTGGTTCATATTTTATAAAATATTAACATGTTTTATTTTAAGGATACATTATTATTTTTCATTCATTTTTGTTTATTTTAATATTTTTTGTTTATTGAAAATTTTGTGTTTTTTATTACTAAAAAAAAAATATACACAAAAAAAATAGTATCCTTGTTGTGTTTTTTATTTGTTTTTGTTTTTATAAACATTGTTGTCATAATTTAATTTTTCGAAATTTATTTTTTTTAAATTTTTTTTTTTTTTTTTTTTTATGCATTGAAATAATAAATTTTGTTTTTTTTTTTTTTATTTATTTTGTAATAAAAATACGTCATAGTAAATTTTTTATTTGAAAATTTGTTTGTTATTTCTTAATTAGTAAAATTTCAAAATTTGACCTTAATATGGTGAAATGGACAAAATGTTATACAAATTAATTTGCAGAAATTTTGAATTTTATAATATTGTATGCACATGGTATACAAATACATATGTGGTTATCGGGTCAGTTCAAAGCAAATTCAAATATACAATTTTTTGTTAAGAAAATATTTTTGTGTGAAAATTTGTGAAAAAATAAGTTTTTTGTTATAGAAATGCAGAGTAGATTCGTTCTATTAAAGAGTCAAATTTTTGTTGGGAAGTTGGAAGTAAATAAAATATTTCGTTTTATGAATATTAAAAGAATACATATAATACATAAATAAAATACCTAAATTAGATTTATGAAATTGAACATCGTTTGAAGACATTAGTAGTGTAAGTTGATGGTAACAAAAGTATTTGCACTATTACTGTTGTCAATAATTAAATACGTATAGACATTTTTTCATACAAGCAAAAGTAAAGTTCAAAACAATACGAGCTACTCCGTATACCACAGACAAACATCCTGGGCACATGGAAATAAAATGTTTGATTCAAAGTGTCTTCTTCTTCTTCATTGGCACTCTTACATCAAACTGAATTTTTTCTTACATTATATATTCAATTTCTACGATTGGAAAACCGTGTCATACATTAAAACCTATAGCATTGTCACATATTGTAGCTGTAAGTGAATGTCTTCGAATTCTGGTCTCGGCTTTATTTGCATATACTCGTCTCAGTACATAATTTGTTCAAATCGATTTTTAAAGAGTTCGTGAATAATTAAAATAAACCCAAAAACTACATAAGGTTCAAAAATATTAGTTTGAAATTGAAATAAAAGTACAAAAAAGAATATATATATATATCACAGATCTATATAGATATACAGGTAGCAGCAGTTTTTAGCTCAATTATTGCCGAAGATAATTTCTTTTTTTATCAAAATTCAAAATTTCACTTTTGTAAAGCAAAATTCGGGTTTTAACTAAACAAAACTAGTTTCATCATAAGTTATTTTAGGTAGAATTAGTTTAACCTGTCATAGCCTCTTTTTTATAGAAAAGGAGAAGAAAAATTCGGGTTTTGACTAATCTTGTTAGACAAAACTAGTTTCAGAAATTATTTTAGGTAGAATTAGTTAAACTCACTTAAAAAAAAATGTATAGAAACAAAATTCGAGTTTTGAATAATCTTGGTAGGCAAAACTAGTTTTATCTGAAATTATTTTAGGTAAAACTAGTTTGATCTATCATAGTTTCTCCCGATAATGTTTATGAACATTTAGGTCTATGTTAAACTATATAAGCAGAGTGCAGATATTTAATTAGCATGGTAGAAAAAAATTTGGCACCTTAGTATTTCAAACTATAAGCCATTTTGTACATAAAACAACGATATAAGTGTAAACCGACACTTTGTAGAGTATATTGGACCATATAACGATTGCATCATTAACACTTTTTTTGCCGTTGAAAAGTGTTAATGATGGAATCGCTCTATGGTGCAATATGTAGTATACTGTTGCGACAGCAACAAAAACGTCTGTCATTTAATTTCGAATTACATTAAACTTATTTTCATTGTTAATTTTTAGGTTAGAATGTGTTTTTTTTTAAAAATTAAATGATAAAAGTCTTCATGTTTATCACTGCATTCTGACATCGTAAGTATCGAAGTGACAAATTATCTAGCGAGTGTATGTGCTTTTTTTTAGGCCAAGCTTCTTCTGCAAGATTTTCCTAAGCACAACCAAAACATAGATAAAGTCTTTGTTTGGCCAGGAAGCAAAAATTTTACTTCTAAAGAACATCTATTGAACATTCGAAAAATTCTGCTAATGAACAAGAAAGGATTGTAGTAGACTCTCGCATATTAATACTATATAGCTACCCAGTATACCACTGAAGAACCTCCTGTGTATAATTACCAAATCAAACATCCTAATGAACTCAGATGTTTGCATTAGTAATAATTTGTATTATCGAACTGTTTGATGACAGTAAATCTTAAGTGCATAGTATATAAACTAGCTTGGATTTCAGTTTCTTATATCCACCCTATATAAACCAAAAGGGTAATCATAATAAACCTATTTGCGACTTCAATAATCTGAAACCAGCTCCCTCTACGTTCACACAAATCAAATCGAATCTAATGTTAAATATCGTATCTAAAATACAAATTTATATATTTATAGATAATTTCTATTAATGCCAGTGTCGATGTTATGTGTTTATAGTTAATCACTGTTATTATCTGGTGACACTAGAAAAAAATTTATAAAAAAATGGTGCCCGTCATAATATCAATCTAAATTAAAAACAAATAATATTAGTTACGGCAATTGATTTGCAATTTATTACTGTGAACTCATCTCAGCCTTGAAAAAAATAATTTTATATTAAAATGTCTTTTAACTGAAATTTTTAATTGTCAACAGACTTGGACATTCTCTATGTTATAATTCTCATGTGTATATATACTATTCTAAGTTAAATTTAATTAAGAAGATAATATAATCGATTAAATTATAATCCGGAAAAGCAAGCAAAAAATAGTAAAAGCAAAAAAACAAAAACAAGAAGAACTAAAAACAAAAACAAATTTAAATATCGTGGGAAAAGAAAATTCAAATTTTTAACGAAAGAAAACTGTTTGTGTAAAAACAGTTAATATAAAAGAAGAGACCGTGAAAAAATCGAATAAATATATATATATATATATTTTTCGTCTCTTTTCGTTATTGTTGTTATTTTTTTATTTTTTTTTTTGTTCGTTATTTTCTTTAAATTTTTTATATTCTTTGAGGGTGTTTTGTGAAAAAAAAAATATGGGTTAGGCGAGGTCATATTTTAAGAAATTTTATTACTCTAGAAAATGAGAACATCTTTAAAAAAAACACGATTTCTAGAAATGAAATGAACACGTACGAGTATATATAAATATATATATAAATATATATATATAAATATATATATATATAAAATTTAATAATTAGAACATGCAGTTTTAAGTCCCTTTTAATTTCTATTATGAGAGCTATGTTTGTATGTGCACAAATTGTGGATACAATTGTCATGGAATAACTAAAAGGTATAGAAACAGTGGGTGGAGATAGATAGTGTTATGAATGCATCTATATGTACAATAGATAATGTATTATACCAGGATTAGAATATTCAAAGTATGTATAATGTCAACACTTATGTGGGGCAGTGAAACTTGGCTGACAACAAATAACATCATTCAGAAGTTTGAAGTATCGAACAAGTACCAAAGAAGAATATGCAGAATAATCTGGTCCAACACCATCAGCAATAAGGACTTATGACAGTTAACTGATGCAGAACCGATAATGAATCAAATTAAACGTAGAAAATGGAGATGAATTGGTCACATTCTAAGAAAGTAACCAAAAAGTATAACCAGAATGGCCCTAGAATGAAACCCCCAAAGTAGTAGAAAGCGAAAAATACTCGAAAACACTTGGCGTCGAACTAATACTACTGAACTAACTCAGTATGGACGAAATCGGAAGGAAATAAAAATCATTGCGTACAACAGAGAGCAATAGAGGAGGCAAGTATATGCTCTATGCTCCCAATAGGGGTAACAGGAAAATAAAACTATATAACTATTTAAATATTTAAATGGAAAAGTCTATAGTAAAGGAATGTTTCTACATAATTTGGCTTCCCTAGCTTGCTGTATCTCTTATATTTCATGTTAGTTTTTTACTTTCATTGTGGTTGAATGTTACATACCTCACAATGTGTATGTCTATATATACCATTGATGTTGTTACATAATGATATCATTTTACATAATCATTATTACATACTGTTATCACGGGTGGCCAAAGACATTGATATCATCACCATATCACAATGGGTGGTTGTCGAGACTTTTGACCCAGATTGAAGAAAAAGGTGAACGTAAATGAAGGAAAAACAAAAAATATGTTGTCGACAAATAAAAATACATATCAACATCATATTGGTAAAAAAAATCACTGTCGGCACATATAATGTAGCTTAGTAGTTTATATAATGTTAATATAATGTAGCTACATATAGGTATGACGAAAAATAACGTTTCTGCTTCATGGCAAACTGTTAAGTTATAAAATCCTATCCCGAAGCAGCAAAGCTCTGCTCTATGGATCAGAATCATGAATACTACCCGAGGCAAATTAGTATGCACTTGGTATCTTCGAGAATAAAATTTTTCGCCTGGGATATACCCTGAAAACGATGATGTCTGGAACAGAAAATTGTTATATTATTATACAGTTAAAGAAATTATCGGCAGATATATCAAACAATTGCATATCTTCAACTGGAGAGAAGCAGCCCGTGCCCGACAAACATGGAGGATATTTTTGAGTCAGGTCCAGAACCAATGTATCAACAATGAAACAAAACAATAAAACAAAATATCCAATGGTATTTTGGCCAACTAAGTAAATAAGTATGAAAGTTATCATTTTCTGTAACCAACATTTATAAAATTTTATCACTTCAAATCAATCAATCTAGAATTTAAAGAAAATTGCTGTGATTCGATGAATACAAGTCAAAACATTTTTATTGCTAAAGCTATGTTCAATTGTATATTCTAGAACTCTAAGACCAGTATAATTATATTATTTCATTGTACTTTTATTTAATTAGCTGTCAATGTCACATTTACTTACTTACTTACTTACTTAGGTGGCCAACAGACCATGTAGGTCCTGGGCCTGACTCATCAACATCCTCCATTTTTGCCGGTCACGGGCGGATTCTCTCCAGTTGAAGATTCGAAATTGCTTTAAATCCGCCGATATTTCGTCTCTCCAACGAAGGTTTGGTCTGCCCCGACGTCTTGTACCTTAGGGTCTGGAATCGAAGATTCTCTTGGCTGGAGCATTTTTGTCCATCCGCTCTAGGTGTCGGAGCCACTGTAGTCTCTTGACTTTAATTTTTGTGATTACGTCCACCTCATTGTACAGCTCATAGAGTTCGGCATTATGTCTTCTCCTCCAGACCCCATCGTCGTTTTCAGGACCATATAGAATTTTCTTCTCGAAGACACCAAGTGCATGCTCACTTGCCTTAGGCAGTGTCCATGATTCTGATCCGTAAAGCAAAACCGGGAGTATGAGCGTTTTGTAGATTTGTACTTTGGTGTTTCGAGAGAGGAGCTTTGACCCGAGATGTTTTGACAAACCGAAGCAGCAACGGTTTGCAAGGGTTATTCTTCGCCGTACCTCCACATCGATGTCGTTTGTGGGATTAACACTGGTTCCAAGGTAGGTAAACTCCTGAACTACCTCGAAATTATATGTGCCGACAGTGATGTTTTGACCAATATGATGTTGAGAGGTCTTTTTATTTGTCGACAACATATATTTTGTCTTATCCTCATTTACTTTGAGACCCATTCGTTTCGCTTTTTCTTCAATCTGGGTAAAGGTCTCGACGACCGCCCGTTGTGATCTGGCGATGATGTCAATGTCGTCGGCATACCCTAGTAGTTGAACAAATCTGAAAAATATAGCACCGGCCGTGTTTACTTCCGCTCGTCGCACTATACGTTCCAGTACTAGATTGAAGAAGTCGCATGATAGTGCATCTTTTTGTCGAAATCCGGTACACGTCTGGAAATAGTCACATTAAAACAATTTAAAAATAAACTTAAACTGATTAAAATCAAATTTTTCGGCCATCTCTACATTGCTAAACAGTTTTTAAGCCATTGGTTGACCTTACAAATTGAATATGTAAATTCTGTTGGCATATTTACAAATGAAAATATATAAGTAATATTATATTGTCTTCAAGTGGCTCTTATGGTATAGAAAAACGTTTTAATCTACTGAAACAGACTGTGATGGCTTATTTAAATTCTCCTAGTCCAATTATATCATAATTTTGTTCTAACTATTAGCATATACTAAATCAGAAAACCGATGTTTAATACTCATCATATACAAAATTTAATACAACACCATCCATTTTATTGAATTTATTTATAAATTCAGCCTAATATCATATTTCATATGTGGTGTCGTATTAAATTAATAAAAATAATTTATAGCAAGAGTGTGTGCTCCACAAAGTGTGCGTTTTGATTAAAGTTAGGGAAGTATTTATCTTTAATTGATTAAATATGACATGAATTTTTATTACCTCTTATGAGTTTATATCACTAAAAAATAAAAACAACAAAAACAAAAACCAAATTAAAGCAAAAAGGTTGATGTCATTGTGTGTGAGCCTTAATAAAAAAAAAACTAAACTACAAATCGTATTTTCCTCCTTTTAGTTTTCATATTCATTTTTCTGTTTTACCACACTGCTGAAGGTGAGATGTGTAATTTTATAGGGTTGTGATTTTTAACCATTCGTACTTCAAGGTTATTATTTTGTTTTTTATTTTTCATTTTTTTATTTCTTTGTAGCAAACACAAACAATCGAACAAACATATTTAATAAGGATATATAAAGAAATAGTTGTGAACCATTTTATAAAAATAAATAAAAAACAAAAAAAAAGGGAAAAGAAAAATAAGAAAAACTAAAATATTTTCTTGAAGCAAAAAAAAACAAAAAAAAAAAAAAAAAACAAACAGTAAAAACAAAATATCCTTGATGAAATACACTGTTCAGTGTTAATGAAAGCGTGTAACTTTCAACTTTTTTCTTATGCCTTTGAGAAATTTACTTTAACTCGTCGTTTATATACATACATATATATATATATATATATATATATATATATATTATATATATATATACAATATTATAATATAGTACATGTATATGACTTAATGGGATTTGTTTTTTCTTGAAAATTATATTCTTAAAAATAATATCCTTGATGTATCTTGGTTTAACGAGGCTTATGCATTGGTAATGTACTAGAAGAGAAGAAGAGATTAATCGATATTTGAATACATTTGATTTCTGTTTTTATTCTTCTAAAAAAAAAAAAAAAAAAAAAAAAAAAAACAAACATGTTAGCGCCTTAATGTACCCCAACTATTGTCGGAATTAAAAGAAAACAAAAAAAGTGATATTCAAATACATACATACATATGTATAATAATATATAATGTCCTTATACAAAGATTACATAAAAACAAAAGTGTTAGGGATAGTATAAAATCAAATAAAACAAAAAATTTTGTTACTATGAGTATGTTGTTATTATTACAGGGTTGCTGTTTAGATTTTTTGTTGGTTTTTATTTATTTTTTTTTTTGACGGTTCGTTTGTTTTTGGTTTTTGGAAATTGGAAGTGGAAATTAAAATTTAGATTGAAATGATTTGAATTTTTATTTGAATTCCTGATTTTGGTTGTTTTGTTGTTTGCTTTTTTGTTTAGAATTTACATATTACATATTTGTATAGAATATTTGTATCGTTCTATCAATTTGAATTATACAATTTAAAGTCTATACAATTTGAAATAATTAATCGGTGGATGTCATATGGTCATGGACTATTTTAACGAACAGTATATATCTTTTTAAGTATTGACCAATTTAGTTAGTTTAAGTTCATACACAATTATGATCTATTTCAGAAGGATATAACCTGAAGCCATGACAAATATATAGATATGTTATATTTAATAATATTTTGTATAGTATATATATACAGACTTTTATTCATTCATTCATTCATTTATTCAATCATATGATTATGTTATATTTATTTATTGATATATTATACATATTTATTGATACATGTTATATTTATTTTTGTTTTGCTTGCTACTTAAATTTAATTTTAAAATATTAATATCCAAATACAAATATTCTTAAATTACAATTAAAAATATTGTATGTAAATTATGTAGCCTTCTGACATGAATTTTCTTTTTAGACATAATTAGTTGAAATAAATGAATAAATAAATCTAAAACAGATGTAGTTTATATTGATATATCTCTTTTACCTAATAAAATACTGTTCCATCAACCACATGAAATTATTTCTTCACGCTCTTAAAATCCTAGAAAATATATGTTTTATATTTTCCTGTGTATTAAGGTTGCTGTAGATTCAACAATTATTATTAGTACTAATATATCCCAGAGGGGTACAATCTGTCGCAAGACCTAAGTGCTGGGTATAAATACTATTTCATCCATTAAGCCAACGAACATATCCCAGACGTTTTACAAGTACCAAGTGAACTCAAAGTAAATAAATTATAAAAAAATTGTGTATCACTTTTAAGATATTAAAAACTGTAATTTTAGAATAAAAAATTGATAAAAGTTGGTCGCAAGATTTGATAAATAATTTATATATCGCATCATCAATATCAATATTTGCAATCAATTATAATCATATATTAGTGAATATTAGCCTTTAATTAATGTAATTAGTAAAATATTATGAATTAAGAACAGAAGTTAAATGAAAAATATAAAAGTTAATGGATTTTGAATGATACTTTTTAGTATTGTCAGATTTTGTGTGGAATTCGTGAGTTTAAAAAAAAATTATTATTACAAACAATTAAGAATTAATTTTTAAATCAAATTATCATTATGCTTTTTGAGTTGTTAAGTTTTTTGTAATATGTGTAGCCTTCTGTAATATAAGCTCGTAATACTTTTTGTAATAAATTATTTGATTTAAACGACACTCATTTTATTGCTTTCAATTTTCTTATGTTGATTATTCGTCTCTAAGCTAGTACGAACGTCCCTGTATTTATTTTTTTTTTACAAAATTCCATTACATATAGCTTATTGGTGTATATTAGGTTTTGTTTTATATACAAAGATAGTTTTGTATTTTTAATCGTTCTGATCCGAAATATGTCTTACATCTTTCGTTCTATGGGCTCAATTTTATTTTTTTGGTAGTAAACTGTCGGTTAAAATACTTAGTAGCACTTCATATACCTTTGATGTATAGTCCGGTTTTCCACAGGGAATATTATTTTTATTATTTATGAACGATATCGAATTCAATATTAAGTTTTTCAACTTATCATTTGTTGGCGATATTAAATGATTTATGGTTATTAAGTCGACTGAATATGTCATACTGCCATAATATTGTCAGGATCTCGATAAATTCTACACTAGACGTAACATTAACGGCCATAGTATAAATGTTAATAAGCGCAAAAATTACATGTCATTTTGCTAACTACAATTAAACTTAATATAATTTTAATAGCTCTATTATTGTACAAGTCTACGAAACAAAAGACCTAGATATTATTTTCGATAATAAATTAACGCTTATTGCTCATATAAGCTTTTTCCACCTTAGGTTTCATAAAATCAAAACTCAGAGCAATTTTCTGATCACTATATACATTCAAAAGTTTATTTACTGCATTTGTAGCGGATATGTTGTCCTGAAAACGACAATGCGGTCTGAAGGAGAAGATATAATTCAGAACAATTTTTGTATAATGAAATTAACGTAGTTATGAAAATTAAAGTCAGGAGAATGCAGTGGCTCGGATACCTAAATCAAATGCTAGAAAATATAATCTTGGAATCCAGACCCAAAGACACAAAACGGTTGGGGCAGACAAAACCTACGTTGAGAGATGAAATATCGACAGACATAAAACAATTTCGCATCTTCAACTGGAAAGAAGCCGACCATGGCCGACAAAAATGGATGATGGTGATAAGTCAGGCGCAGGAACTACATAATCTGTTAGCCACTTAAGCAACTTAGTAGATACTCGTTAGTTCACATCTCGAATTTTCTTGTCCTTATTATGCTCTAAACGTATTAAGAGAATAGAGTCTGTTCAAAAAATATGATTAGATTTTTTTTACTTAAGTTACTTAAGCTAAATGTCTAACTTGTCTAAGTTATCTACTGTTGAAGCTTGGCAAAATGTTAATTCCGTGATGTTTTTATTTTATTTATTTTATTTATTTATTCAACCATTATAGTATGCCATGTTTATCTATGATATATTATTTGGCAGAATAAATTGTCCATTTATTCTTCGTCTTTAGAATATCTGTGCGCCAGTGTTTTATGGTGTTCTATGGTTTTTAAAGCCAAAGATTTTTATATCTTCATAAACATATTTTTATATTTTCTTTTTTTTTTTTATCTTTTTACTTTTACTATTTTGTTTTAATATTTTTTAAGCAAAACCTTTGGGGGACATTCACCAACGGAATTTTGTCATAATTGCAAAAATATAATTCCAAAGTTACAAAATTCCAAACAATGAAAAAAATAATTCCAGAAAAAAAATTCCATCAAATTTAATTAAATATTCAAAGTACAAGTGCATATGAGCAATGATAATTTTAAAACCAGTAAAGACGAAGCATTTTTACTCTGTCGTTATCAGCTAATAATCCTAATGAAAGCAGAACCGTACTGAAATTTAACAGTTAAAATTAAACAATAAAAAAAACATTATTTTTCCAACGTTCATGCATTTCTTTGCACCACCTAAATAAACTATTTGAAATTATTAACTCCTCCATTTTATTTTCGTCGATTTAAAACTACTATCCTTGGAATAAAACAATCCATTTTTGTTTTTTTATTTTCATTTTATTTTCCTTTTTCTAAGCTTAATTCTGCACAAAATAGGAATATCTTCTTCTATTTATGTTAACTAGCATCCTTGATGGTGGTTAAATGGTGTTAGATCATTATTTTGCTTTTGTTACCCTAATGATTTACAAACTAAAAAATGTTTCAAAATTTCATATTATTCTGTTTGAATAGGGTAGCAATTTAAGATGTATACGTAAACACCAAACTTCAGTTTGATTTTACAAAAACCACCCTATGAATACACATTTGCAATTCATTTCAATATCTTTTTTTTTATCTGTGGTAAATTTTTAGAAATTTTAAATTATTGTGTTTAAGTAATTGTGTTTACAATTATTCAGTTTTCACAATTATTATTGCGAACAAACCTTGGAAACGATAAATTTTTCAAAATAACAACAAAATTAGAAATTTCCTAGAATTCATTCAATTTAGAAAAAAAAAAAAATGTTCACTAAAAATCACTACAAATTTCCTGAAATAAGAGGGAAAACAAAATTATTTTTCTAAAATATTGCAAATTTCTGAAAATTCTTAAAACAATGAGATGAGAAAAAAAAAAAACAATGACGACGTCAAGTCGTAAGCGGAAATAACACAATTTTTTTTTTTAAAAAACGAAAATAAAAATAAGAAAAACATAAAAAATAAATTAAAAAAAAAAAAACCTATAAAGCTCCAAAAATTACAACAGTAAAATATCAAAATAGGTTTTATTACATTTTGATTTTGTTTTTTGAAATTATTGCGTTTTTTGTTGTTGTTGTTGTTTTTTTTTTTTTTGATTTTAAGAACATTACCAAAGATGTCCTTGAATACATTACATTCTTTTGTTTAATATTTTCTGTTTTGATTTTATGTTGCGATTTCAATGACTAGAATTCAAAAAACATATCCCAGCGGGTGAAAATATTAAAATAATAACAAAAAATAAATAAATAAAGAGTAAAATCAAATCTAATACTTTAAAGAAACTTAAAAGTATATAAATATGTTTTTTTTGTGTACATAAATGTATATTATTATATAACAAACAACATGTAAGAGAATTTTTGAGTATGAAAATCTGCATTTGAAAAATAAAAGGATTTAAAAAGCTTTAACAATTGAAAACGGTATTATATTCTTTTAAAATATAAATAATTCTTATTTTAAAGGACAAAAGCTCAATGATACTCATAGATATTTTTCTTTTATCACTTAATCTTGTACAAGAAAATTATTTGTATTTTGTAAATATCAATATTGAATTTCCATTTTGTAATAAAAGAGAAAATATTTTCAAAATAAACCACACTAAGGGTTATAGTAAAATTCGAAAAAGTTGATTGGTTTTAACTTGACAAAATGTTGTTATTTAAGCTAAAAAATCAAAATCGAACTTTATTTTATGAAAAATCGAAGTCAAAAAGAAAATTATACAAAAAATTTAAATTGAAAAGTACAGTTATACTAAACAAAACAATATTATTATTTATTTATTTATAACAGTGGGATCTGTAGATATATTTGCAGTTCAACTACAGGTCCTTTTCCCTTTCGAATTGTAGACCTTTTATACAAGACAATATATTTTAGTAAAAATCTGTCTTTGAATATACAAATTTCATATTCGATCACTATATTCCATTATTAGTACACATATTATGTTAAATTTCACCTTTGTTGAATGGTTATATTGAAATGGTATTGGTTGAATGGTTATTGAAACATATAAATAAATAAATATACTTATAAAATGCAAGGCGAGTTAATTAAGCCAAATATAATAATTCATAAAGATGTAAACATAAAATGAGATATTTACAGTAAAGACACCAACCACTACCCAACGAATCCACCCTCATTGAATCAAACCACCCACATGAACAGAAAATGGCAAAGAACATGGAAAAAGTTGATGTTATATACAAAATATCATACACAAATTGTTCGAAATAAGGGCAAATAAAAAGACTAATTAGAGCGAGATCCTAATAACATTTAAAGGAAGTTGAATTAGCAAGAAAAAGTGGTAATTTATAAAATCAATTTATCTTTGATAAAAAAGGTACAATGAAATGGATAGTCACAGCTATTTAAATGAATATAAACTAATATTGTTAGAGATTAGGTAATAAAAAGAGGGTGTAAAGAAAATTAGTTAGTCAAAAGCAATGAAGGAAGTATATTGCTTTCGAAATATCTATATTTGAAATCAAATATTAAAATAATTATTTTTTAAAGAAAAACAATTAGATTATGACGTTATAATAAAAAAAATCATAATAATTTAGTAAAAATTCGTAAATCAAGGTGGCATGCACAATAATCTGAAGATAATAATATAATATACAGCTGATATAAATAAAAAATAAATTCTCAAATTAAAGCTAATTTTTTAAAATATTTTTGAAAGTTAGTGATATATTTTAAAAATTGTTTTACAATATTCCAACTGAAAGAAAATCTCAAATTTTAAGAAATTTTCCAACTCAATGGATTTAAAATTTATGAAATAAAATAAATAATATTACTCTCCAATATTGGAAAATATTATTTTTTTTTTTAATTTGGAGTTCTATCAAATATTTTATTTTAACTTTCAGAAACTGAAAAAGACACATGTTAGCCTTTGTTTTATAAAAATTATACAAATTTGGAAACATTTATAAATAAATTAACTAAAATTGAAATATATATAAAATACATAAAATATATTTTTTTAATTTTGAAGAAATTTCTTAAATACTGAAGTATGAGAATAAAATAAAAAAGCATTAAAAAAATAAAAATAAGAAAAAACCGATAGCCATGCTAGCTAGTGCTTGTAAATTAATATTGTATATAATTTAAATTGTATCCAATAAGAAATCTATAATTATAATTGACAAGCATTTAAGGTCCTGCGCAGTAGACACCTTGTCATTTTATTTCGATTCTTCTACTCCTTAATGAACTTGCGCACAAAGTTGAAAATTTTGTACTCATATGATTTTATTATTCAACAAATACAATCTGAGAACTTATTAAAATAATAAACAAAAGCAAACAATTCAGTTTTTATAATTTACATTATATACTTGCAAATGAATCTATGTACATATGAAAAAAAAAAAAACAAAAAAACAAATTCATCTGAAATAAAAAATATAAAAACAACAAAAAAACAAATCACTTGAATTCTTCATTTTTATCTTTTTAAGTAACTGTTTCTAAATTTTTGTTATTTGTAGTAATAATATAGTTTTTATTAAAACTATGTATTATGTAGGTATATATATACATACCTCTTTAATGACAAAATTTTTTATTTTTGGAATTTTATCCACTAAATGCCATTTACTATAGGGAATATATCGGAAACGAAGCTGTATATGAGGGACATGTATTTATATGTGTCCTAAATAAAACTTACTAACCACAAAACTTTTTATTAAACACAAGTAGTTTCTGCTATATCGTGCGAAGTCTATGTCAGTACGTAAATTACTGTTTTTTTAAAAACTTTAAATTTGACTTCAACTTGAAATATAATTACTCAACAGGGGCCCCTAGTAATAATAATAATCAAATAGCATTTTGAGCTCTGTATTGTGTATAATAATCGGCACAGTAGTAATATTAAATTTAAACAAATAAATTGTACAATCGGTTGAGTTAATATAATTTTAAAATTACAAAATATTAAATTTCCAAATTTTGGATTATAAAATTCGAATTACGAAAAATATTTTTAATAAAATAGAATTTCAGCATTTTGTAACTTCAGAATCATGCATTAAAAAAAAAAATTAGAATTAAAAACTATTTTGTACTATTATTTGAGTATTTATTTATTTTATTATAATTTTTTTTTGTTTGTATATTTGAACTGATTACATGCGAAAAACAAGTACTATTGTCAGGAACTAAAATAGTCTTAAATAGAGTAGATCCATTTTGTTAAAGTCGCTACAAAATTATGATATCGATTTTTTTTTTGTCAATTATTTCATCAAAAGGCATAATACATAAAGCAAATTGAGCCAGATTATCTATCTATTATGCTCTATCTTCCCTCAGCATGTAGCGATTCCTCGCAAAATAACTTGATGGTAAATTCTGAAGAAATAAACTGATTCGATACCGTCAAATAGCTTGAATATTACACAAAATTAAACAACAAAAATTAGTGAAAGCATCAAAGCAACTTTCTACTACTGTAGCAGTTGAAATTCCAATTTTTCTATATAAAACAAATTACTGTTGATGAAAAAGATATTGAAATACACTTTTCATGAAATTTAAATTAGCAAAAGAGGTCTGAAATGACAAAAAGCAGCATTTTTCAGACTTTTTGAAATATAGTTTTAAGTTAATATACATCAATAAATCTTCATAAAATTATTCAATCCTGTATCAAGTTCACCTGAAAGATTGAAGCTTGCGTTAAAGCGTATATCGAAATATTATTTCGAATATCCAAAGCCATAAATATTCAAAGCTTCAAATTCAGAGAGTATAAAAGAATTGTTTACATTGTCAAAATGTTTAGAAGTGTCAGTGAATACCATATCAGCTTGATAGCTTTTTTCAATTGCATTGAAAACTCTATGAAAAAACTGATAAATTAGTAAACCTTCTATCGAGTTCACTATAATTCACAAATCGAGTTATTAGTTCAATTATTAGAGGTGGAAGAAAAGTACTTGATATTAGGATTAGAACTGTTATAACTTTGAATGTTCACAAGTTGTTTTTCTTCAGGTACCATTTCTTATTGGAGAGTACAGTTTTAAAGATTGTGATATTTTAATTCAAAATTGCAACATTTATTTAATACTATTAGAAATATGGCTTTAATTTAACTCAAGTGATTTTATTTGCTTTGATCTTTTAACAAAATTTTAAGTTCGTTTTAAACACGTTTTCTAATGGTGGGGTGTAGTACTGCTCTAATCAAATGCCCTATTTTCAAATCTATTGTATTTCCTCGTTTGATTGTTTATATGTAATTGCAGATCAATGTCCTTGACTTATGCTGATTACCGATTACTATAGTTTTGAACAAAGCATTTCTTCATTCCATCTGTTCCTACAAATCTTCATATCTTGTAAATTTTTTTAACTTAACTCTTTAAATTAACAAAATTTTATTTCTACTTAATTAAATTAATCCTTTAAAATAATTTTCATTCTCCAGAATTAATATAACCATTATTATTTATTATTAAAAAAAAAAGGAAATTAAATTTTACCGAGTTCAAAATTACCCAAAATAACATTAAAAAAATTTAATTTTTTTTTTGTTGTTTTTTTTTTGTTTTTTGTGTGTTATAATTTTATTACAAATTCTGGCAATTAAAAACAAATTAATTTTTGGTTAATTAATTTTAATTTTAATTTTAAATGGTAATAATATGTAATTTTAATTATAATTTAATAATGTGAGACACAGAAAATTTGAAATAAAATTTTTAAGGAATAGTATTTTTTGTTTTTGTTTTTGTTTTTGTTTTTTTTTTTTGTAATTAGAAACTTAAAGTAATCTTTTGTGAAGAATAATGACTTTTATTATCAAAAGGGTTTTGTTTAAATATATTATAAATATAACGTTCTAGATAGACTTAGTGAATTGTAATGGTTGGTGTAAATATATTTGAAATAAAAACTATAAAAATTCTTAATTGCAAAAATATTGAACTGTGTAACAAAATTAGGGCATATTAAATGGGTAATAATAATAATAATTAGTAGGTATATAGGTAGGTAATTTAAAAAATGGTTTCATTGTCAAATCCAGGAGATTGGATTGGGATTGGAAGCTTATAATCTACATATGTAATGTGTTCAAAATTAATTATTTTATTTATATGATTTGAAATGATTTGTTGAATTGAATTGAATTGAAATTTATTATCCATACATGTATGCAAAAGCTTTTTGGCCCTTTCTTTAGAAGATGTGGGCCATTTGATTTGTTGAAGTATATGGAATTAAATCATTTCTAATTTAGCTTTTATTTTTTAAAAAAAAAGTGAAAAAGACCATGGCTTGCTTCTAAGCTACACTATTATTATAATACCACCCTGAAAGTATGCAATTCGAAAATAACTAATTTCAATATTCAAATCGATTGAATTTTGATTTACAAAATTTATATACTCGAACTCGATGTTCAAGGCTTATCTTAAAAAACTATTGTTAATTATAATTATTTAAAATAACGTATTTAAAAAAAATAAAAAATGTAAGTACCATTTAACATTCAAATAAAAATTAATTTTATTAAATGAGATCGTAAAAAAGCATGTTTACATCATATTTTCATAAATGGAAATTTCAAATGTCAAAATGTGGGATTCGTTTTTTTTTTTTTTTTTTTATTCAAAAAAGGAAGACACGAATTTTTGATTTTTTTTTTTGTGTTATTTTTCTTTAAAAAAAAAAAAATTATATTATCTTGGAAATTTATCTTTGAAAACATTTTTTTCACATTAAAAATTTTACGTGTTTAAGTGGAGAAAAATGAAATATTAGAAGAAAATTTTGTAATTTTATTTAAAAGGGGGAGTGACAGAGAGGCGAAATGAGTATTAATTAAATAAGATTTTGTTTTTGTTTTTTTTTTATATTGTAATATCCTTTATATATTGAAGTACATACTTTAATTCTTTAATTTCATAATTATATAATTTTTTTTTTTAATATAAGACTTTAATATTTTGTTTTTAGTTGTTAAACTTTTGTAAGAAAACTTTATTCTAGAAAATAATTTGATATTTTATTATTCAAGGTTAATTTTCAAGTATATTAAATTTTGGTAATTAGAAATGGGTGAGAGTATATTTTGTAAATTGGGTTAAAATTTTATAAATTCAAGTTTTATAAGTAAAAATATTTTGTGGTATTAAAATAATTGGTCTGACGGTGATTCAAGGTGACATTATAGGTAATATATTTGAATATATATTATAGGGTGAGCCTCAGCTTAGAGATTTTTCTTACACTGGATAATTTAATTTTAATCTTTGAATAGGAGGATGATTTTGTATATAGGGGGTTGAAATGAATCAAAACGTATTGGAGGTAAGTCAAATTGGTTGTTTTAGGAATATGATTTAGGAGTACACTGAATTGGAAATATTTTGTATATACTGAAAATACATTAAAAATCAGGGGTGTAGTACATAAGGTTTATCATATAATAGTTTTATGAGGTTTGATGACAGTAAAATTGTTTTATAAATTTTTAAACTGAATCTAATCTAATAAAATGTTATTTATCAGTATGTACGATGATTTAAAGAATTATCACAATGGACTTTATTGGTCTTAGTATGTCGGAGTACTACCGGCAGCTACTATTACCTATCTACCATGGTTCAAAGAAAACCAAAAATGGGTAAATAAAATAAATTTGAAATTACATAACATCAGTACAGGTATTTAGGGACTCATTGACACTATTTCAACTTCAACACAATCTTCAAAATTGTGAATTTGCAAGGTTGGGAATTTAAAATTGAAAAAAAATGTTTTCAGAATGAAGCAGAGGTAAACAAATTTATTTGAGTGAATAAATTAACATTTCGATAAGGCAGTTGATGTTTTAAAGCCTAATGTACATAAATGATTTTTGTTATTGTTATGCAAAAAACAGATTTGTTTCCATACATAACCCAGCTTTAAATTTGTTGATATTTTTAAGATATTTTTTCGAAATGAATCAAATAAATGAATAGTTACACATTAAAAAACAGAATGTCGACACACACATTTACTAGCTATTTCAATAGTCAACTAAATTTGGAATTTTCTAATTTCCATTTTCTAAATTATGAAATATTCTAAATTTTGAAATTGATTAGTATCAATTTGAAGTTTAAATGGTATAACTTTACTTTGTTGTTAAAAATTTAAAATAATTAAGGCCTTGTGCTTAATGAAAGGCTATAATTCTAATTCTAATTACCCCAGACAATAAATGGACAATTTTTATCTTTATGTTTTATTATATTTTTATCTAGGTATATATTTTTCAATTTGGATTGAATGGCATCAATTAAAAACATTTCGAGTTGGCTAATTCCAAGACACAAACCAAGAAAATTTCAAATTAGTTAATTCTAATTAAAATTCTAATTTATATAATGAATATCTTTCACAATTAAAAGTAATCACTTTATTCGGAACACACCTTTAATTTACTTCTATATTCTTATTTTCCCTTTAAAACATTGGAAACATCGGCCTTCCACTTGATATTTCCATCGTTTTTCTATTACTATAGATGTCATTTATTTTGCCGAGACAATGGCTAATTTCATTTTTAATCTGTTTATACTGTCTAAGTAGGCAATTGGTTTACTGTAGAAGGCCATTTTGACAACTGCATCTGCGCCTACATTTTAGGACGATGTCATAATTATTCTGCGAGATGTCGCTGCGATTTTATCCATCTTTGACGTTAAGATGCCTGTGATGACGTTACAATGTTTACTGGGTACATCATGTCACTTTTCTTGTCAGATGTTGTTTATAATAATTATGTAATTATTATTAGAGGTTATGTTAGTATTCAGATATTGTATTACTGATTATTGTGTTGTATGAGATATATTAATATTGATATACATAGGTAATTTTTATTTGAATATTACTTGTTTGATTTGCTTCTATATGTTAGTCTATGAATAAAAATAATTAATAAATTTAAAAAGTCTTCTGTTTTGTACCTATAATAAATTTTTTATTGCAAATTCTACTATATTATTAGTTATTCAGTTTGTGACAGATATCTACTTAACTCCTACTTTAATTGATTTTTCTTATTTCACTCTGAATAAGTACAAATAGTTGCCTGTGGTGAACCAACCACTTTCACTAATGATGTGAATCTATAGCATAACAAACAACATAAACAAATTAGTATAGCATGATCATGTGTACATGTGTGATTTATAGTATAGTGTATAGTACAGAGTGTTCACATGTACACATACAGTGTGTATAGAAAATTACTTGTTCATCATTTTCTATCGTTATGTTAATTAATATCGATCTATTGATAGATAGATAGGTAGTTATCCGTTTATTACCAAAATTTGCTAATACATAATTTATAATGACAGAGTCTTCTTATACTTAAGTTAGAGTTTTTATTATTAGTATCTTAACAGCTGCGAGTTTTATTTTATTCTAATTTTTATTTTGCATTAAATTTGTTGTTTGATTTACAATTTATTTTAATTGATTGAACTACAACAAACTTGTGAGTACTTGTATTTTTAAAAATTTTACTTAAAAACTTATGAATTGACTTAAACTAATTTATAGCTAAACAAAGACATCAAAAAACTAAAAAAAAAAAAAACAAATAGATAAAAAAGAAATAATTAAAGCAAACAATCACAATTTATTTACTTTTAGTAATTATCGACCAATATTGCCTAATTAAAATGTTTTCGGAGCTGGAGCAGGAATATATTTCTTTTATATGTTTGTTATATTCAATAATCAAATACTTGGCAAGTCCACTATCGAAGCCAACAACTTATTTCTTATTGATTTTATTTTATTTATTTATTTATTTAGCCAAGCAAGTCATTTACAAAAACAACCGTACTACTCCTACTTTAATCGTACTACTACTATACTCGTACTGTTTGACAAACTGTGATTTACGGTCTATCATAATAAAACTTTTACATTTTAAATTTCATAAGTTCGGTACTACTGTCCTTAATCTAAATATAATTCGAAATGCTCTTTATTATAGTAACTATGAGAACTTAGATCATTAAAATGACAAACAAAATAATGAAAAATTTTAATTTAAATTTCTTATATGTACTCTTTACAAAAACAAAAAAAAAACAAAATCGTTCAAAAACTCTTCAAAATATAATTAAGGAGATTTGCAACAAAATAACAAAAAAAAAAAATGTATACAAAAAAAATTTGTTGTAATGTGATAATAATGGTAATGAATTTAATCAAGGATAATAATTTGAAGTCATTTAAATCATATTAAATCAAAATTATATGTACATACATATATCCTTAATATCCTTAAACAATAAAAATTCATTTTGTTGAACCATAAAAGAAAATTATCTTTAAGCTATGGATTTAGGTTAACACCTACTTTACTCTGAAAATCTCAAATTTATATTTTAATTTTTTTTTTTTTTTGCTTTTTAGAATATTATTTCCGAAAAAATTGTAATGCTTCCAAATTTACAACCTTTTTTTTTTGGGTAGAAATTGCTTTTTTTTTTTTTTTTTTTTTGTAAGAAAAAATGCCTTTGTGGTTTACAAATAGATTTCAAAGAAGGGTCCTTTTTTCTCAGAAAAATTATCTTAGCAGTTCGTGATGTTTTAATTTAGTTGTTTTTTTTGTGATTCCTAAAAATTTAATGATACAAAATGGTATGGAATACCTTTAATTTAGTTAAAAGTATTTTTTTTTGTTTCCTTTCAATGTTAATTTGAAAAACCGCTATCTAAGACTCAATAACTTTTCATTTCTTAGTAAGAAATTAATAAATTTTCTTGAAATTATGTTTATTGGTATTATAAAATATGGAAGTTATTTGAATTACTGTTGTTGAGTTATTGTTGTTGTTGTTGTAATTTTGTAAATTTAATTTAATATGAAATAAATTTCCCACAAGAATTGATGTTAATCAATTTTTTTGTTTTTATTTTCCATTTTCATTGTTTTCTTCTCATATTACTAATTTATAATTCGTCACAGTAACACAAATATTGGTGGATGACTGGTGGGTTCACAAATGGTATCGTAACACAAATAATAATGCCAGATTGGTTCGTGTTCGATCGGAGTATGTTCTAGACCTACCTAGCCTAACTTAAACTAATTATTGAGCCTACTTAATATAACTTAACCTAATTTTTAAATCTAATATGTATTTAATATCTGACTTGGGTTGAATGTGTTTTCTAACCACCAATATTCACCATATGATACGCCAATATAGACTGAATTGTAATCTACGATTTTACATGTGGCTCGTCTACAACAATGATATATAGTATAGAGTTATTATGTTCTTGAATATAACCATTTTGATGTTGAAGGGATAAATCCCATTAGCATTGTTTTTTTAATGTACTCTTCATGGTGGTAAAATATATGTGATATTAAGAAATTTTCCGGGGGTCCTAATTACAGATATCTGGGGTGCTGTTCTGGGGTGCTCATAATTGATATTGTTCTAAAAAAATGATTTGAAACATTTTTAATATTATTGTCGTTTCTGACGTAACATTTTAATAAATTTGAATTTTAGGCCCTAAAGGAGCAACTTTTGTGATAAAATCGTGGCTTTTTTCCCATTGAATCATGATGAAATTCAGAATTTTTTTACATCTGATATGAATTTGCTTTGTTAACGGGTTAATTGGCTTTTATTTTGTATTTTTTTCTGAAAACACTTACTGATTTAATTATTTGAAATATTATGTAGGTAGGTAGGTAGGTAGGTAGGTAGGTAGGTATTAGTGGTTGCCGAAAATTTCGACACACTTAGGACAGTGAGGTCTATTGTGATACCACGGGAACTTTCCTCGCGTAATACCCTACTCGTTGAACCAATTTGAGCTTTTAACGAAGCCGCGGAGGTTTTTGATACCAGTGCTTTCAAGATCACCCAGCGAGTCCAGAAGGAAGGCTCCTAAATGGGTTTTCCTTTTATGGTAGAGACCAGTTCAGAAACAGAGTAGATGTTGGACAGTTTCATCCTCCTCCACCTCTCTACAAGTTCTGCAGAAGGCGTTTGAGGGGAGTCCCAGTCTTCTGGCATGTTTACCAATCAGACAATGACCCGTAATGACCCCTACCATAGTGCTAATGTCACATCTTTTCATGGTTAGTAGGTTAAGGGATCGCTTCAGATTCAACATAGGCCAGATTTGCTTGGTGATGTTGCAGTCTGGTCTAGCTGACCATCTGAAGTTTGAAGCTTTTATTGCATCATTTCGAAGCAATAAATTACAGGTGGCAAGAGGTGCACCCAAATTGCTCCTTTCCGGAAGGAGTTCCAATATAGTATCCTCTCTAGCAAGTAGATTTGCCATGCAGTTACCCGGAATATCACTGTGTCCTGGCACCCATCGTAATAATATGTTGAACCTATCCGCTAGTTCGTCCAAAGAACTGCGACAGGCCAACACGGTTTTTGAGTTGATGGCTACCGACTTCAGTGCTTTAATTGCGGCCTGACTGTCTGTGAGTATACAGATATTTCTAACAGATAATACGCTGGATCTCAGCGTATTATCCTCCGTCTGAAACACACTACAATGTCTTGGTAGGCTGAAGGATAGACTAATATTCAGGTTTTCCGAGTAGACTCCACCCCCCACTCTGTCATTCAATTTTGAACCATCAGTGTAGAGGTGTACGTGTTCCTTGTTTAGAACCGTGCTACTCTTCAAACTTTCCCTAATAATAATAGGGAATAAATTTCTTGTATTCCATAATAGAAGAGTGGCCAATTAATTGTGGTTTCCACTGGGAATTGGCTTTTAGCCTGATTGCAGTTCTGGATGCCATTTCTTTGCCATGAATATCTAATGGTAAGAGATGAAATAGCGTATCCAGTGCCGCGGAAGGAGTTGTTCTAAGTGCTCCACTTATGCAGATGGAGGCTGATCTTTGAACTTTTACAAGGATGTTGAGTGCCGTCCACCACACAAATATTATGTAAAAAAAGGACAAAAATATATTTTATAATGCAATCTTTTTGTTTTTTGCTAATAATTTTTCGGTTTTCAAATAAAATATGAGTTTTGGTGTTAGAATACTACAAAATATTTAATTTCACAATTTATTTATTTATCTATTTTTTATTTTTTTATTTTTATTAGCTCCTCTCAAGTGAACTATAAGCTCTTACAAAGTGTACAGAGTGTAATTATACTATCTATTATATTTATACGCTAATAATGTCTGTAAAACTTTGCACCTCAGTGAATGAAAGCAAATATCAACAACAAACATCCAAAAATTTAAATGTCAAGCTTTACCGCAAAAAAATTACCGATTAAGAAATGAAAAAATTAAAAATGTGCCCAACTTTCAAATAAATCATTTTTAGAAAAACTATATCCAAGTTTTAAACCCATTAAGAAAAACCATATATTTAATACAAGAACCAAATAGCAAAGGATCACAAAATCAAAAAAATATATAGTTTTTTAAAATTAGAAGTATTTTTTAATGTCATTAAAACAATTTAAATTACCCAAAAAATAAAAAGTACCTATCAACATTTTTTTTAAAATTCTGTGGTTTGTGTCTTTGAAATCGCACCGAGAAACAATAGAAAAAAGTAGAAAAAAATTATTCATATTGTTGTTAAATGTTGGTAAATCTTGCTTTGCAACCTTTAAAAATTCACTAAATTTGTTAAAAATTAAAAAAACACAGAAGGAGGATATGATAGAAAAATATATCAAGGGAAATATTAACTATTTCTTCGATATTGATGCTCAAATTATAAAACTACCATGCTCTTTCTCTCCACATGGGGTCCCATTGTATGCTAAAGAAAATTTTTAACCAGAATTGACAATAATTTTATATCGGTGACCCGGAGTTTAGAGAAAGAAAAAAAAATCCTATATAACAAAAATGTTATATGTACTGAAATTGAACGATATGATAACAAAAATTAATTGTTTTGCGGGAATAGAAAACTTTGTTTTAAGTTAAATAATTAAATTAAGAGGAAATAAATATTGTTTTAACATTTGATTATTACACCGAGAATCGCTAGTAGATAATAATTTCCATTTCGATCGGGGAAAATCTAAAATTTTTGTTATCAAGTTGTAGAAATTAATGGCATATTAGAAAATTGTGAAAGTATTAAAAACAATAACAGCGTCCCACGACGTATAAGTTTTCCGACGCTTGCAAAATAGGATATTTTCTTTCAACATATCTTTACAATCGATAGAAGCGTAGAAAATGATGAATGACGTGATAAACTTCAATTGAAATCAATTGAAAAAAATCATCACTTCTTATAGAAGGAACATAAGGTGTCGCAAATGACACTAGAGTAGCGAAAAAATACAGAATAATTATTTTTCGACATTGAACGATTAAAGAAAAAGGTATAGGATGTTCATAAGATGAGTACTAGAAACTAAATTGATTAAAAAACGTCTTTTGTTATGAAGATTCAATGCAGTGCAACACATTTTTCTCTTTCCAAGTAAATAGATATGTTGCCGATAGAAACTTCCATTTTCGTTCAAACTGTTAGTAGAGTACGTGGGTTGAGATTTGGTTCGAAAATTAATGGTTTTTATGTGCTTCGTATGAAGGCATGAAAAATAGTAGGGACATTGATATAACTGTATTGTATATATAACTGTATTGTATTGTTTTTTGTTAAAAAGGCCCACATCCCGAAAGGGAAAAGGACCTCAAGTTGACTTGCAGATTTATCTGCATGTCGACTGTTAAATAAATAAATAAATAAAATAAATAAAGAAATATTTCTGGACAATTGTTTCTTAAATTTATTTATTTTTCGGATATGCTTAATGTCAAATTAAGCTGTTATCTGCAATAATTAACTACTAAAGTTTTGGAAATGTTTGCAGATTCATACAGCGTTTTATTTGACACAAATTGTTTAAATTCAGTTTCCGGCTTACTATAGCTACCTGCACATGCTGTCAGATATTTTCTTTCCAGCTTCCTATAAATATCCATTAGCGAGACGTTAAATATAAGCCAAATTTAAGAACCATAGGTCAGAATAGGTCTGGTGAGTGCTTGATATATTATTATTTTAACTCTAATGGACAAAAATTTTGACTCAAATAGTTTTTCGACTGTTTTTGCCGAATTTATTTTAATATTAATTCTCTGCCAAGTATCCAAGGATTTTTTTTTGCTTGATGTTGTTGGATACAAAAATATCTCCATTGGAAAAAGGAAATGTCTACATGGAGGATTTTGTTTTTGGGAATTTTGTCTTGAGGATATTATTGTGGGACAAGGATTTTGAAATGTTAATTTCGTACTTAACCCTTAAAATTTAATAAAAATAATTGCTATGCTTCGATAATCCAATACTTTGGACAATGAAATCCCAAAAGTAAAATACCGTTGGATTTAAATTTAGACTTAAATTATAAGGCATTTTTAAAGAGAAAAATCCAATCTGTATAGCCTTATTACATTTCATTAACAAAAAAAGTTTTTTTCTCAATTTATTAAATTGAAAATATCATAGCGAAGAGATGAAGAAAGTATAGGAGATGAGAGAATAGTTAAAAAAAAAATTTTTTTTTGAATTTCTATAATGGCATAAAAATGTTCAATGCAAATTTTTTCTTTGTTTTTTTTTTTTGTATTTTTGTTACATCTCAGATTTTCTTTTTATCTATTTAAGTTTAGATTTTTAAAATGAAACAAAAAAAAAATGTAAAAGAAGAAAAAATAAAACTTTTCTAATGATCCTGAATATTATTAGAATTTTGTTTCAAAAAATATCAAAAATAAAAGAAAAAATTTAAGAAAATAAAAGAAAATCATGGCCAATTCATAAACTCCTTATCTATTTTTCAATAAATTTCTCTTCATTTTCTATTTTTAAATTATCTATGGTGTATACTTAAGAGAATATTTTGAAATTTTAAAATGATTTTTCATATTTACGCATTCATTTTGATATTTTAATGGCCGTCTAGGGAACTCAATATCCTGAACAAAAATTTTATTTACTTTAGAATATTATGAGTTGAGTTGGGAGTGTCGCAATATGATTTTAACTCAATATCATATGAAAATATTTAACTCAGTTATTACGAAGTATAATTTGAGAAACAATGTAGGATTGGTACGAATCAAACTGTAGAATTATTTGAATGCTTAGCTAAGTAATGTGTAAGACAAATTGTTGGTTAAAAACTGGTAGTTATCAGTTTTTTTGTTTTCACAACTCAAGGCTCACGATATTATGTAATCCATCATCATCATCATCATCATCTTATAATTCTGCAGGTGTGGGTGAGATCTGACCATCATCAAATACTCCATCAACCTTGCGCCACTATGTCATCCATAGAAATTGATTTTAGACATAAATTCGGTTTAAAAAAAAATAAAGCCAGTTCAAGGTTTAATTCTTCTAAATTTATTTTCAAAATGCAAACACAATCTTGTCCATCAACTTGTATTTATTCTTTTATTAAATCACATAACGTCATTCTAGTACTTGAATGTCGTATACGCTTTCTGACTTAATACTTGATTCATAATAAACAAACCACAATCTTTCGAATGGTCTAGTCAGTATTGGGCTATCTTTCTTTGTTCCAACGTGCGACGCATATACAACAAATAAGATTTAAGCAAAGTAGTTTTAATTTTGAATTTACGACAAATTTAAAAATATTCAACTTCAAAAATTCCTAAGCCCCACCATAAAGTTTTGGCGAACATATTGTTGATGCTACATTACGTATTTTAACTTTAAACTTAATTTGCAAACAATGACGAATATGCGTAACTTGCGTATTTTAGTAATTAAGATTTTTGCCATCCGTTGATTGGGGTAAAATTTTAGTTCAAAATAATAGGCATTCCAAAATATTAGTAATAATCTATTTTGTTCATCGTATACTCGTATTACATATTATATACTCGTATTACATATTATTTTCGATATCAAGAACATTAGTAGTGAAAATACGGTTAAATGGTTGAATAGGTTCATTTTGTGTTCACTTTGTATTGCAGGGGATTGGTGCTGGCTTATATAATAACCACAGTTTACACAGTTTACACACTGACAGATAAATCCGACTATTATTAATAACTATTGTATACTAACAAAACTAATTGATAAAATATCATTGATAACTAACTAACCAACTGACTACCTATTTTCATTTACGATATATGCACAGAAAAAAATGTTGTCGTACCACGAAAGTTTGCTGTTTGTTTCTATCCCAATTGAATCCTTCGGGTTTCAAAATTTTCGATTTTTACATTTACAAATAGAATATTTGGTATTGTTGTCATTTGCTTTGTTGATATGAAGCAACTATGAGTTTTTGAAACATTAAATTTTACCCTATCTATACTTCCGGAGTCATGTGTTTTTGGAAGATTACTGTTTAGAGAACAAGATAATATGTTATATGTTAGCTTTTTCAAAGCATTACACAAGTCATCAGCAAAGCTGTCAATCTGAAGTCGTGAATAGGAAATCATTTATACATATTATAAAAACTGTTGGGGGAAAAAAGGGACACCAGCATTGACCGTGAATTTTTGGGATATAAAACCATCCAATACAACTTGTATTGAACGTTTTGAATGGACATTTTCAATCTACGTGTTGAAAATGTTTTCCAGGCCAATTGGTTCTAGTTTTTTTCCAGTAATGAAGTATTTCAGATACGATCAAAAGCTTTGCATATATTTCGGGTTATATTTTTGGCTTCACTGTATTATTCTATCCATCGGTGCCATTTTTCTGTCACAATTTGACCGTTTTAATTTATTTCCATTATAATTTGATATCTCCAATTGATTTTTTCGGTACCTAAACATTGTCAGTAATTTAAAAGGCTTTCTAGATATTTTTTGAGTTGAAAGTTAATGATCGTTTTAAACATTTTTGATAATACTGAAATAATACCTCATTCAAAAGCTACGGGGTGAATGAAATGGTGAATGGAATGGTTACAGGGATTACTTGAAGCACCCGTTTTTGGTATCAGCTGGACGTGAGTTATTTTCTATAATGATGGGTAAATGCAACAAACGTATGATGGATGAAAAAGTTTAGTCGCTGGTTTAGCTAGGATGTTTGAACAATTTTTGAAGGCTAGAGGCAGTATAGTTTCAGGTCCGGTAGATTTACAAAATCTTCTCAATTGAATTGAATATTGGATGAAATGGTTGGGAAGACTATTTGGAGGGATATTGACAGGTCGGGTAGACTTACAAAATTATCTGAATCAAATGAATTGCAGATTGGATAACTGTAGATTTGTTGTTTTTGAATTAAGCTACTTAAAAGTCTGAACTTTTTATAACTCTGGATGAGAACTTGTTTTATTAAAAAAAATTGGATTACTATACGAATAAATTTTAAACTATATAAGACATATTTTAGACATATTCTTGATTTCCAATTTCAAGTCTCATAATTTTAAACTTCATTAAATATTTATTATTGACAATTCCAATTACGGAGTTAATTTTATATTTTATTTTAATTTCTTCTGTTTTTCTCATTTTTATGCCCTTGTCTTTTGTGCTTTTTTTTCATATCGACCTTCAAAGTTATAACTTTTATCGTAATGGTATAAATTTGCAAAGAATGTAATAATCAAAAAAAAAAAAAAAAAAAAAAAAAAAAAAAAAAAATTAAAACAAAAAATGAGTTCCATCCTCTCAAACAAAAAATATTAAAAATTCACAAAAAAAAAAAAAAACAAAAAAAAAAACGAAAAATTAATAAATAAAAAACTTTAAAGGAAAAAAAAAACAAAATGATGGTTAGGATATTCTAAGGTAATTTTTTATTCAATCAGAAAAAGAACAAAAACAGAAGTCCTTTTATTTTTCAATTTTTAAATTTTGATATCCTGGTGTTTCCGATTATGTTTGGTGATGATGATATCCTGGTGATATCCTCCTGCATATCTTCACCTGATTTTTGTATCTAAGTTTTGTTATTTTTTTTTTTTTATTATTCGTTTTTTTTTTTGTGAAAATGATTTTCTAATTTATTTTGATATGATTCAAAACCAGGATATACCTACATAATTTTACTATACAATAATTTATTATTATTGGGAATACTTATTTCTAATGATTCTATTTTTGATTTTTGA
This sequence comes from Argyra leucocephala, assembly GCA_963942445.1. Classification (NCBI taxonomy): domain Eukaryota; kingdom Metazoa; phylum Arthropoda; class Insecta; order Diptera; family Dolichopodidae; genus Argyra; species Argyra leucocephala. The sequence continues at coordinate 11,469,042 of OZ012679.1, read as the reverse complement.
TTTTGATTGAAAGAAAAATTAAAAATAAAATTTTCCAAATTGATAATGCAATTTTTTGCCTATATAGATTTTCCATTTCCAGAATTTTGTTTTTATCTTATGTAAGAAGATTCGAAGACCGAAACAATATAGGTATATATAGATAGTAAACAGAGTAGTAAAAATAGCAAAATAATAGAGTACAGGGTGTGCCAAAATATAGATTTTCAAATCTACTGAAATTTTATATCGATTTTATGGAACCCTTGATTTTATTTTTTTTTATATTATAGCCAAAACTTAGGTTTTGAACCTTTAAGTACTTGCGTACCGTTGACTATTTGAAAAAGGAAAGGATAGTTAGAGGAAAGGAAAGAAAATGGAAGAAGAAAAGATTTGTGTGAAAGAGCGAACAATGTTGTTAATATTCGTCTTAAACCTCTGTAAGTCATAAATAAAAAATCCTTCTCTCATTGGGAATGGCTTCGATTGGGACGCGGTTCGACAATCGGGATGTTCTTACTATAAAAGAATTTCCATAGCCGGACTTAAACCATCTCGGAATTTCCACTGTGAAAGGGTGGGCACTTGATGCCTCTCGTATTGTGCGATTGAATTGCTTAAGAGGAGGAAGAAGTGATTTTAATTCCTCGGAACAAGTGCCAACACCAAGCAGATATCTATAAAATAGAGTAAGTGCTCCAACAATACGACGATGACCAAGTGGTATAAGGGATGAGGTCACATTTATGTCGCCTATAAGACGAATGGCGCGGTTTTGAACTTTGTCCAAAAAATTTAAAGCAGTTTTTGGTGCACCTGCCCATAAATGTGAGTTATACTCGAGCTTGGGTCGTATATATGCTTTATAGATTTTTAAAAGGTCTCGAGATCAAAAATAAGTTTTGCAGCGGTTCAAAAATCCTAAACATTTTGCGGCGCTTTTCGCAATATCGAAAATATGCTCATTCCAGTGCATATTTTGATTCACTCGCATTCCGAGAATGTTCAGATCTTTGAGTCGCTGGATACCTTAATTTTGAAGCCGGAGAATTGGTTCGAATGTTGTTAGCTTGTTACTAACAAAACAGCTTTGAGTTTTTAAAGTGTTAAACTCGACTCTGTTAGCTTTACCCCAGTCGACAATTTTGGCAAGGTCGTGATTGAGCGCGCCGGCCATCATTGTTCTTTTGGAGGTGACTGCGGAAGCTGTAGCATTAGTTTGTTTTAGAAAATCATATGATGCTACCAGAGTGCTGTCATCAGCAAACCTATGGATTGGATTGAAAGTTAATTTGAGAAGGTCATTAATGAAAAGGAGAAATAGGGTGGGGGAAAGGACAAAGCCTTGTGGAACACCAGCATTGATTTGAAGTTGGTCGGAAAAAGAACCGTCAACTGAAACTATGATAGATCGATTTAAAAGAAAACTTTCAATCCATTTAGAAAAGGTTGAACCAAGTCCTATAGCGTTGCATTTTGCTATAAGAGCAGAATGCCAAACTCGATCAAAAGCCTTAGATATATCCAGAGCTACAACAGTAGCTTCACCAGATTGATGCAGGCTAGTGTTGAGCTTCTCGCAGAGGCATGTCATGAGATCACCGGTGGAACGTTGGGCTCGAAAACCGTATTGGCTATCATGAATTATACCTCTACTGTCAAGATATTTCTTCAGCTTATGATTAATTAAGATTTCCATCGTTTTTGAAATAATGGAAGTAATAGCTATTGGCCTATAGTTTGAATTTAATTGTGGTTTTCATCTTCATCTTGAATAAAATTAGTTCAAGAGTTCTTTGAATTGGAGTAGGTCACTAGAGATATATAAAAAAAAAAAATTAAAAAGAAAAAACTAAAACAAAAAAAAAATAAAATATTAATCACAAGTTGAGTGAGAACGCTTTTTTTGGCATCATTTTTACTTTCATTAGCAATATTTCCACTAGCTGTGTTCGAATTACTCTCTAAATCACGAATGTACTTCCTTTCATAATTTTCCTGATTGTTTTTAAAGTATAAAATATCAATAAAATTGTAGAGAAATAAAAATTATAAGTAATTTTTTTTTACTCAACACTGTCGAAACGAACTACTGGTTAAATATCGTGTAGGGTCGCATAATGTATGGTCGCGGGGTTTGAAATATGCCAGACAATGGTTGTAAATTATTCAATAATTTGAATTCAACTGTAAATTACATTGTAAAATCTGAAACTTATACAAAAACAAAATAGACGATAATCTTTAGAAGTACAACAAACAAGGATTGATGCACAATATTAATATTAACAGTTTAAACTTACTTGTTTTCTCATTCATATGCCGAATGTCCTGAAATATGAACCTTGTTAATATGGATCCATAATACTATGGTTATTTGTATTATGGAAACAACAGTTAATTGTATTATGGATGTATGGTAATATGGACCCCTGTTAATGATATTTATTTAATTTATTTAATTTAGAAATAATTACATTAATAACATCAGCGGATTACCAGTGGGTGTTGGCCGATACAAAATATTTATTTAAGTGATGATAAAACTTAAACTGTCGTACCGTTTAATGTGCCCAACGTTATTAAAAAAAAGTCTTGCGAAGATAAGCGAATAATTTTCAATGTTGTATGATTAATGGTTTGTGTCTTTACTAAACCGAATAATAAATTGCAAAATGCCATTTTATCGAATATATTTTGACGAAAGAGATATTTCGCAATTTTATTTATATTTGGCTTAATTCGGTCGTTTGGTATAATGAAACACTTTTGCAAATGGATATTTGGGCAAATATAGTAATATATGCTTAATCAGAAAATGTATGTGATGTAATTTAATTTAAAGTTTAAAAATAAAAACAAAATAAATTAACTATAGTTAGTTGTAAAGCTGAACAATAAGCAGGTAGATTAGGGGCATAAGAATTCGGCACATTTAAAAAAAAACAAAAAATCGATGTTATTCCACAGAATCTAGTTGCTTTACGTGGCTCCGAGATGTTAAACTAATTCAGGCTTTTTGTGGTGATTAAGCAATATGTAGTCATTTAATTTTAATATATGCAATATAAAACAAGTCTAAAAAGTACTTTACTATATACAGAACAGATTCGGAGAAGATATAAAATTATTTTGTCTATTTGTTCATGTTTTAAGGCTTTGTTAAACACATTTAAATGGCTGCTAAGACTTCTGGTATACAATAGCCCTTAATTATTATAATACTATATATCTACCCTTGTTAATGATATTAGGTTAAGGGTCCACATTGAAGTCAGATTTATTTGAACATTTGTAATTGCTTCTTTGTGAAATATTATCTTACATGTATAGCCATATGTGTGCCGACATTTTTCTTTTCTCGGAGCGTCTCCAAGACTTTTACACTTCTTCTTTGCAGCTTTCTTAAATTATTCTATATACAACATCGATGGATATTAAACCGATCTGCCATATTTCATTGAAAAAAATGCGACAGCCCATCACAGTTTTTGAGTTAACGCTTACCGATTGTAGTTATCTAAGTTGAACCAATGAACAGTATTTAGTTGCAAAATAGAGTGAGTTCGCACGAGCCAAAATACACTATCCCCAGTGACAAATATAATTTCTAGAAATCGCTCTAGTGAAAAAAATGAATTGTTAGAATTTTTACGAAAAGAGAGTTAAGAAGATAAGAAAGCAATGGACAGTTTTTTGGAAATTGAAAGAGAAAAGCTGAAAATAGAAAAAGAAAGACTTGAAGAAATGAGAGATTTAAAGGTTTTGCTACGTGCCTTATGTGATAAATAAATAAATTGAAATTAAGCTATGTATATACCTACTTATATTTTAAAAATAATGAAAATGTGATAAGTACCTAAACTATTTTTGAAATTTTATATGAAAAGACTGTACTATTTTTGTTTTATTAAATATTGAAGTATTCTAATTATTGTTTTTTCTAAAAAAAGAAAATTTCAAGCACAAAATAATGCTGCCAATCTTTCCCTTTTTTGTTTTGCCTCTTCCGCACTAGTACTTTCAACGCTTTATGAACTGTCAAACTCATTATTAACATCTTCATTTTCTACCTCGAATTCTACCTCATCACAACTCTCATTTTCAATAATAATATTTTGTAGTACAATACAGGACATTACTATGTGTTTGGCTAATGCAAAATTTTGAAGTTCTAAATGATTCAAAATTCAAAATTTCTTTTTTAAAAATCCAAATTCTTGTTCCACAAACACTCGTGTTGAACTTAAAACTTGGTTAAACTTAATTTGATCTGAAGAAAGGAATCCGTTGTCCCTAAATGCTACCATTAAATAAGTTTCCAATGGATAAGCTGGATCCCCAAGAAGGTGATATTCTGCAGGAAATTCTATTGTTTGATTATCTATGGCCTTCTTTAATGGACTATCGGCCCACATGGAAGCATCATGACAACGACCTGGGTAGCCGACGAAGGCATCAATAAATTTTAGGTCACTGTTCACCACCGCCTAATAAAAATTACATTGTGAGTTATTGAAAATTAACCAAACATAAGCTTTACCTGCACTAATATAGAATAAAATCCTTTACGGTTATAATAGCTAAAAGCATCTTTTGTTGGGCGCGAAATTTTAATATGTGTGGCATCCAAGCAACCTATAACGAACGGAAATGGTCTTGCGCGACTTTTTTTAAACTCCTCCGTTAGTTTTTTTAGACTTTGCTCATTAGAGGGAAATTTTATTACTTTTTCTTTTAAATGTGAAATTAGCATAATAATTTTTACGAAAATTTTATACGTTGTACCTTTTGGAATACCAAAACGATAATTTATTTCCCTAAAACTATTCATATTTGCAAGCCTTCAGATTGTTACATATAAAGAAAGCTTCAGAGAATGACCAGGGCATACACAGAGATACAGTTTGTTTGTATCTTAAAAATTGCTATTGTATCTAAATATCTTTTTTTTTCTTTATTCTTTATTAAAAAAAATTGATATCCATAGTACCTATATATTATGTAGTTGCACAACAAAATTTAATTCAAATTAAAATTTGTAATTATGTAATAAAAATTTTTGAAAATGTCGTCCTTTAAGGTTTTGCCAAAAAGGTTTTAACATTTTATGTATTTTCTAAAATTAAAAAGTACATGTATTTAAAAAATTAAAACTTTTCATAACACAGAAAATTGTAGTACTATTCAAATACCTCAAATGTATTTCTCGTCATTCGGAAATGACTGTAGAAGATATCTTCCGGATATTTCTTTATAGTTTTATAAAAATTTAATACTTTTGGAATTTTTCTGCGTTGTAGTTTTTTTTTGTTGATGTAAGAACAAACAACGTTTTCTTCTACGATTACTAAGTGTCCTTTTTATTACTTTTAAATTAGAATTTATAGTAGTAGGTTTAACAGATACGTCCACTAAATATTTTAATAAAATATTTTTTAAATTTTTTTGTAAATCCATCGCACTAACATAAAGTTACGTTTCTAAATGCAAAACATGCATTGTATAAGTGTATACAATGTTATTATTTGGCAACTAAAATTTTGACATTCAATGCAGTAAAATGTCATAACAAACGCAACAGTTGCAAAAACGAACTCACTCATATTCTATTTGACTAACATACTATTTGGAAAATAGTAATTTTATTAAATTGGAATTTGTGAAATATCTAATAAAATTATGACAAATAGCATTAAACGAAATTGGACATTTGACTATATAATTTTTTTGTGAAGTGGACTATTCCTGTTTTCAATACTATATTCATTTAATCTAGAAACTCTGTGTAATGATGGGATTTGCTTGCGAGCATCAATATTGATAATCTATTTTGTTATACTCTGCACATCTCTTTGAGTCTCATTTTGACAGTATAGTGTTTCATCAATAATATAGATTTATGTGAGATTATTTAATTAATTTGATCCTTTGCTTTTAGGCATTATATTTGCTATTCCATTTTCTGATCTTTTACCTTTGAAATCTATAATTATAATTGACAAGCATTTAAGGTCCTGCGCAGTAGACACCTTTTTATTTTATTTCGATTCTCCTACTCCTTAATGAACTTCTAATATATATAATATATAAGACTGTATATAAAACAAAAATGCGCACACAGTTGAAAATTTTGTACTCATATGATTTTATTATTCAGCAAATACATTATGCATAAGTGAGAACTTATTAAAATAATAAACAAAAGCAAACAAATCAGTTATTATAATTTACATTATGTACTTGGAAATGAATCTATGTAGATATGCCAAAAAAAAAAAAACAAAAAAACAAATTCAACTAAAATAACAAATATAAGAACAACAAAAAAACAAATCACTTGAATTCTTCCTTTTTATCTTTTTAAGTAACTGTCTCTAAATTTTGGATATTTGTAGTAATAATATAGTTTTTATTAAAATTATGTATTATGTAGGTATATATATACATACCTCTTTAATGACAAAATTTTTTATTTTTAGTAATTTTATACACTAAATGCCACTTACTATAGGGAATATATCGGAAACGAAGCAGTATATGAGGGACGTGTATTTATGTGTCCTAAATAAAACTTACTAACCACAAGACTTTTTATTAAGCACGAGTGGTTTCTGCTATATTGTGCGAAGTCTATGTCAGTACGTAAATTACTGTTTTTTTAAAAACTTTAAATTTGACTTCAACTTGAAATATAATTACTCAACAGGGGCCCCTAGTAAATTTATAATTTTAATATAATAAAAATTTGGGAAAAATATTTTTTAATTAAATATTTTGTTTTTTATTTTAAATTTTTTTTTTTTTAAATCAAAATGTATTTAATTACAAAATAATATGAAATTTATATTGAAAAAATATTTTGCGATAGAATACGAATTTACATATTATTTTTTTTTTCTGTTAAACTGTCGATTTTTATTACGTGCAGTCAATTTGAAAGGTAAATTTTGTGTGCAATTTTTTTTTTTTTTGTTTCTGGACATGACATGAGACTGTTTTCAATTTTATTATTTTATATTTTTTTTTTACATATACAAATAAATTTGCTTAATGATGATTCACAGTAGGCACAATACTCTGTTCGTCCTGTGAATACATACTCAGCATATCACATTCATACATTATTACACAACAAATAATGAAAATATAGAATAATTGTATATCTATACCTTAAATCTGTACTGTTTTTTTTTTTTTTTAAATAGTTTTAATTTAATTCATTTGTAAGAATTTAATTATACAATATTAAATTTAAATAATTAAAAGGAAAAAAAAATTAAGCAGAAAATTGAGATTTTTTTTTTTTAAATTTAATTAAGTACAAAATTGTTTTTATATAATTATATTATTTGATTTAAGAATTAAAAAATAAAACAAAAAATGCAAAAAAAACAAATATTTTACTTTTAGGATTCATATTCAGGTATAATAGTTGGTAGTATTCTGAATTTGAGTGATTTAAAACTTAATGTCATAGGTTTTCGTTGTTAAAATTTGTACTCATCAGATGAGTATAAAAAATGTAAGTGTCATGTTAAATAAAATAATGATTCATTTCATTCAATTCTATATGAATAAATGAATAAAATCACATTTATTTTAATTTATTTTGAAATCGAATTGTATTGGATGTGGTACTTACAGAACCTCAAGTTTTAATTAATACTATGTGTCAATATAATACTCGTGTCATTTTGTATAAAAAGTATATACAATGACATTTACAATACATTTTCAATTTTAATGTGTGATTTTGTGAGAATTCTTTGGATATAGATTAATTTTTTCAGTTATCATTATTTGAAATTTTATAGGGTTTAGATAATTATATTTAAATGTTTTTTTTAGGTAAAAATATTTGTCAAATATTTTTATTTAATCTGCAAATTGCAAAAGGTATGGTGCAAAATATCTGAGCCATTTTATAACTGATTGTGATTACTATTATATAAAGAGACGTAGCGAAACTGAATTTTTTTTTTATTTGCAATCAGAAATTTCGATTTAAAATTTCATCCCATGTATAAGTACATAAATATACATCTTAAGATGGATTTTAATTGAGCAATATTTAGAATTTAAAAAATTTTATTGGCTCTAAAAATGGGAGATAAGCTTTTGAATTTTTATGTAAGACAAAAATAGACCACTGCAAAGAATTTTCTAAATTTTTATATGGGAAAATCTAATCTATTCTTCACCAACCATTCTTCAATTGTGACTAGATTCTCTCTTATCCCATCTAAAAGTTCAGTTTCAGTACTTGTAGAATATTTCAAAACTACGTCGTCTGCATATAGTTGAAGACTTCCTTTGAGATTAAGATATGCAAGATCATTTATATATAATTTGAATAAATCAGGGCCCAATATTAACCCCTGTGGAACCCTTTTATTGATTGCTAAAGTCTTACCACAATATTCATTCACATTAACCCTCTGTTTTTTATTGGATAAATATGAATTAAAAAACCGTATTTGATCTGCAGTGAGTCGAAGAGATGAAAGTTTATGTAGCAGAATTTCATGGTCCACACAGTCAAAGGCTTTTTGTAAGTCCAAGAACACACAAGCCGTATATTTGCCAGAGTCCATACTTTTGGTAATAAAGTCTGTGAGTGATAGACAAGCGGCAGTGGTGTTGGAGTTCTTCTCAAAACCATATTGTTCTTGATGCAGAATTCCATTATTTACCAAAAAACTAGAGAGTCTAAACTGAACGATCTTCTCAAATATTTTAGAGAAAGTACTAAGAACCGATATAGGACGATAGTTTGTGGGATTGATAGCATCACCTCCCTTATGTATAGGAGTAACTAAGGCAATTTTCATTGATTGAGGAAAAGAAAATATTACAAATGCAGCGTTAATAAGTTTAACTAGGATTGGTGTAAGTTCCGTAGAGAAATGTTTTACAACCTTTGTTGAGATTGCATCATGTTAACAAAATATTATCAAGTTAACAAAATATTCAATTAATTTCATATAATTTTCGTCTTAAAGTATCCTTTAGATACTGAATAATTTATACTATTCTTATATTTATTACTAATTATTAACATTCTATTAATAGGTTCATATTTACCATAATTTGTTCTGTGTAATGTTAATGTAAAGAGATTTGAGTGGCATAAACGAGTATTTGTGTTAATGATAATTTTATATAAAGTTGAAGGGGGAAATATTACCGTCTTTAATAATTTCGAAAATAAATAAAACATCAGCTACTTCCCGTCTTTTCCACAGAGACTTAGTATGGAGAAGGTTTAGCCTATGCTCATATGGAGGGAGTCTTGTATGATCATCCCAAGGCAAACTACGTAGTGCAAACTTTAAAAAAAATTTTTTTGAACAGCTTCTATTCCTTGTATATGTGAATTATAAAATGAAGACCATACCTGACATGCATATTCAAGATGGGGTCTAACGAGGCATTTATACAATGATTTAAAAATGTAAGGATCGTTAAACTCCCTTGATCAACGTTTTATGAAGCCCAACATTGAACTAGCTTTATTAACGATGTTATCGTAGTGGAGTTTGAATGATAGTTTATCATCGAAATAAACTCCTAAGTCCTTAATTGAATTAACCTTTTCTAAGATTTCGTTGCTTAGAGTATATCTAAAGCAAAATGGTTGGGTTCGACGTGTGTAACACATGAGTGCACATTTACTAATGTTTAGTAAAAGATTGTTATTTAGTAAAAGATTGTACATCTTGAACCCCATGTAACAACTTTATTTTTATTTATTTTTTAAATTAAAATTTATATGTTGTTATTAAAGTTAGATCATAAACAATATTTTACTATTTTGTATTTTAAATTTGAATCTAAAAATAAAAAATTATATTATTAATAATTGAATATTGATTGATAAATTATTAAAATAATATTTTCTTATTTTCGTTTCAGGTAAGATTACAGCTAAATTACAATATACATATTATATACATACATATTATAACTAAAGGAGTATTGCGTTCACCAACACTAATGCAACTCATCATATAGTAATACATATATATCATTTGGATTGAATTTGAAAAGTTTAAAACTTCATATACATAATATATATATTTGATAGAAAGCGATATGTGAGTTTTAAAAACTAATTCAAATTCACTTATTCATTGATTTGTAAAATTTTGTTTTGTAAATATACCGACATATTTCTGTAAAATATAATAGGGTTTGAAATTATATATTTTTCAATTGCTATAATATACATAATATGTATACCAATTGTATCAATGCCTCGTTAATAAGAAATAATTTTGTGATAAATGTATTGATTTATTAAAAAAATAAAAACTTAAAACTCTTATCTAGTGAGAAATTAATTTATTCAGATCTAAGTAACTTACAATCATTCTCTGGCATATTTCGATCCCCATCAACCTTAGATTATATTTAAAACTAGCTTTGTAACCCGTCATAAATGACGGAAGCAAAATAAATCCTAGTTTCTTTTTTTCTTTCATTAGATTCTTTATTCCGAAATTACAGTACTTATGTTTATATCACTTTTTAATTTTCGAAAACACATAAAAGAAATATTTTTTTGTAGTCAAAACTTTGCCAATTTTTTTTTTTTATTTTTCGTAGACTGGTGGGAATCTTCAGAAAGATACAATGAGCCCCGTAGCTTGACACTGTATGTAGTATTCTTACCTACTAAACCATACCCTTCCTTAAAAAAATATTTTTTTTTGAGTGAAGTGAGTTACGCACACAATAATGACAAAAATAAAAGGTATAAGCAGGTATAAGTAGTATAATGTATAATATTATACAATTCAAATAGGCTGATACACATGTATATTATTAATAGATGAATATATTCGTTCAATATATTTTCTCTCTTTTTAATGGAAATTATTTTGATTGCTAGTGTTAGTACTTTTTGAAAATTTCATATATTCATATATTACAAACTACTGCTACATTTTCAATATTTCAGAAACATGAATAATTATTGTTTTTTTTTTTCAAATAATTTAACAACAATACTTTTCTGTGTAATAATAGAATACGGTAATAAAGTAAAAGAAAGTTTAAATTGAAAAAACATTGTTATTTTTATTAAAATTGATTTTGATTCCTTTTATTTTATTCATACACAAAGATTTTACTAATTTTCTATTTAAAAAAACTATATTGGCCTAACACTAATCTTTTTTTTTTATATAACAGAAAAAGATGTACCATACCAATAAATTTGTATAAAATGTTTGTATTTTTGTATGGTATACTCGTACTCACTTCCATTTAGTTATAATCCGTTAGTTGGGTTCCATTTAGTATAAATTATACCGTATTAGCGTTATTGTGGCCTCTGGGAGAGCAAATTTAAAAATGGGATCTTATTTTCATATAAATTTTGTCTTTTGTATACTGTATAGGGAGCTTATTTTGCTATATGAATAAACTGTTATTATGGTATTGTGTTATTATTAAAAAAATATTCAAATTTTTGTATCTAAATTGGTAAAATTTACAAAAAATACAAAAACATTTTCATCAATAATTTTCAATTTAAAAAAAAAACAATGTTTTATTATCCGACGTAGAAGTAGAGTTTATTATCCTACTCTACTTCTATCAAGTTCTATTGATTGAACAGTGAACCTGAACAGTGAAGTGAACAGTGAACACTTAACACTGAAAATAAAATAATATTTTTGGAATGGAGCATGCAGAACATACAGAATACAGATACAGCAAATAATAAAAAAAAAACAAAAAAAAAACAAAAATAATTTGTTTTGAGTGAAGTGAGTTACGCACATAATAATGACAAAAATAAAAGGTAGAAGCAATAAAGTAGGATAATGTATAATATTATACAATACAAATATGCTGATACACATGTATATTATTGTGTATAATTTTAAGTAATAAGAATAACCTTTGAGTTAATTTGTGTTAAATGCTGTTTGCCTTTTGGTTATTATTCTAATATAAACTATTGGTTAAATTTCTATTAGTCCTTATTATTATAAATCAAAAAAATTGTTTGTTTTATTTATATTATTATTATTATTTTTTATTTTTCCTTATTATTTGCGAAGAAGACTAACATTAAATTAAAAAAATATAGTTCATGCAATCAATTTTTTCTGCATAGGTTCAGCATGGTAGACAAGGGTTAAAAAAAGCATCAAAGCAATTTGTATATATGTTGGATCGTTCCGTCGAACTTACAAACATCCAGATAAATGCAGAATAATATATTTAAAATAGTTTATACTATAATTTTAACATTTAGTTTTGGTTTCACCAAGTGGGCGCTTGATTTATCATTGAGTTAAAATAGATGACAAAAAATAATTGAGGGTATAATCTGGGAACAAGTTAAATACAAAAAATTTCTTGGCTTAAGCATGACGTTAAGGTAAAAGTACTTCAAGTGAACCAAAAAACAAAAGATATGCATTGGTTAATAGAAAGACAGTCTTTCAGCCTTTACTACCATCTCCAAATATATAATATATAATAATTAAATCAATTTGGACTTACGACAGCCAGCTTTGGGGCTGCGATAAGAATTCTAACTTACTAATTATACAGTGCTGTCGAAACAAGTTCCTTAGAACCATCACTAACGCATTCCGATTGATTCAAATGAAGATATCCACAGAGATCTGAAAATAAAAAAAATTACCGACGTTATTAGGAATTATGCATTCAAACATGAATACAGATAAATTTATCATATTAATGTAAAGTCGATCTAGCTTTTAAACAGATCAAATGACATAACATATAGGGGAGCAGAAATATTGATTCAAGAGACACACACAGGTCGTTTTAAATTTAATAATAATTTACCCGCACAGCTTAAATTTAATAGTAATTTATTCAAATTTGTTATAAAATTGTACTATAATAACCTAAAAGTTGTTAACAAAAAAAAAATACATTATCATTATAATACGCAAATTTTCGTTACAAAAACAAAATAAAATAATCTATTAAACTTCTTAGAAGTTATTAAAATTAACTCATAAAAAATAAAATACAAAATTTAAGCTTTGGTGTAAATTATAAAAACGTAGATATATAATTTAATTAATTGTCATAAAATTTAATATCAAAAAATAATACCTAATTATATTATTATTAACATTAAAAATAATTAATATTATTAATATTAAACAAACAGTAAATAAATTTTCCCAATAACTATATATTCAAAAATAAAATTTTCCTACTTACTCGTAAATTACCATCTCGAGTCTTTAAAACGAACATTTTTAAAGCTATCAATTTTCATTATTTTGTACACTATCAACAATTTTCAATTAACAAATTTACATATATTTTCATCAAAACAATTTCATATTATGTACTTATTATTATTATTGGCAGGCATGAAAATGAATTTTCACAAAAACAAACTTCATAATACATATAATCCTTTGGGACACATTTTGACCTATTTTAAAATTCTACTCATTAAAATCATTATAATCACTTCATTTCAATTCAATAATTTTTTGTGAAATTGACAAAATCTACCCTAGTACATATATACAGTCATATGAAATCTATATTCTTATTGGAAATTAAAAGTTTATTTAAACATGTATGTACATAATATATGTAAAATTTTATGTGTCCTCAACTTTAAGCAAACTTCAGTTAGCAAATGAATATTTTGCAAAATTTAATTAACAAGACATTTGATATAAAAAAATTTAGCAAAATAATTATTCGCGACTAATCATTTGAGAAATGTACATTTGACAACTCTATAGTTTCAATATCTACAAATGAGCATTTTGTATAAATGATAGTTACAAATTTTTGTTGTACATTGGTACAAATCGTTTACTGTAAACAAAAATTGTAAATGTAAATGTACTTAAGCAAAATGATGTTACAGACAGCATATACAGTAAAGATAAATAATTGTACTCATAAGATGCAATAAAAAGGTAAATAAACTCATGATGGCGATTGTAATTTTACTGTATGTATATGTTGTGACTCTATACTTAACAGATACAAAATGTTTGCTTTTATGTCATTGTAAATTATAAATGTGTACTAAGTTAATGTATATTTCCACATATAAAATATTTACGTCATTGTAAACTTATAGTATAGCTACAATTTAACTTAAGAAATCATTTACACATTTACTTTTTACGGTATTGTAATTTTAAAGTTAAAATGTAACTTTACAGATCTTTTACTAAGTAAATGTATGGCTGCAGATATAAAATGTTTAATGTCATTGTAAATTTGTAACGTATACTAAGTAAATGTATGTTTACACATATAAAATGTTTACGTCATTGTAAACTTATAGCTACAATTTAGCTTTACAGATCATTTACTAAGTAAATGTATGTCTACACATATAAAATGTTTACGTCATTGTAAACTAAAAGTTAAAATGTAACTTTACACATCATTTACTAAGTAAATGTATGTTTACATAATATATAAAACTAGGGGCCCCTGTTGAGTAATTATATTTCAAGTTGAAGTCAAATTTAAAGTTTTTAAAAAAACAGTAATTTACGTACTGACATAGACTTCGCACGATATAGCACAAACCACTCGTGTTTAATGAAAAGCTTTGTGGTTAGTAAGTTTTATTTAGGACACATATAAATACATGTCCCTGATATACTGCTTCGTTTCCGATATATTCCCTATAGTAAATGGCATTTAGTGGATAAAATTCCTAAAAATAAAAAATTTTGTCATTAAAGAGGTATGTATATATATACATACATAATACATAATTTTAATAAAAAGTATATTATTACTACAAATAACCAAAATTTAGAAACAGTTACTTAAAAAGATAAAAATAAAGAATTCAAGTGATTTGTTTTTTTGTTGTTTTTATATTTTTTATTTTAGATGAATTTGTTTTTTTGTTTTTTTTTTTGCATATGTACATAAATTCATTTGCAAGTACATAATATAAAATATAATAACTGATTTGTTTACTTTTGTTTATTATTTTCATAATATCTCACTTATGCATAATGTATTTGCTGAATAATAAAATCATATGAGTACAAAATGTTCAACTGTGTGCGCATTTTTGTTTTATATATAATCTTATATATTATATATATTAGAAGTTCATTAAGGAGTAGGAGAATCGAAATAAAATGAAAAGGTGTCTACTGCGCAGGACCTTAAATGCTTGTCAATTATAATTATAGATATTTACGTCATTGTAAACTAAAAATTGGCATGTAACTAAGTAACTGTAAGGTTGCATTGCAGATATGAAATGTTTAATATCATTATAAATTTTAAACGTGTACTAAGTAAATGTATCTTTACACATACATGAATGTTTACGTCATTGTAAGCTTATAGCTACAATTTAACTTTACAGATCATTTACTAAGTAAATGTATGTTAACAGATATAAAATGTTTATGTCATTGTAAATTTATAGCTACAATGCACCTTTTGAAATATTTCGTTGTTATAATATGTACGATTAGGTATATGTGAAATTCTAAATTAGGAGATATTTTAAAAATTGGATTCAAAAACAAAATATTCCATATTAATAGGTTTATCTGGCGTCTACAGAAACTGATATTATTTTACAGAATAAATCACGAGATATTAAAACCTAAAATTTAAAGACTGAAGGGTACTTTTGTAAAGGGGTTTGTGTTTTGTCGTCTCTCTTTTATTTTCTAGTAGAAAACAAGTTTTCTAACTAAATGAGCGATCTCGGTACTACAACCCTCGCTCATTTAGTGGATGGTTTGATGATACATAATTCGTGCCAAAGTCTTCAAACCCCCTTATAAATATCGTATATCAGAAAATAACAATATTTTAAAAAAAAAATTTTTAAACCTCCGGCATTACGGAATTACTGCCGAGGCGTTGAATATCCCGTGTAAAAGGTTTAAAATCACCAGATTTTAATTTTCGATTGTTTTTCGGAAATTTTATTTATGTACAAATTTCCAAATGTTAAATGTCCATTAGCTAATCTTCACTTCGTTAATTGTTCATTTTCCCAAACGTTTATTTGGCAAATAATCCTTCTGCGAATTGTCCAAGTACCAAATGTCCATTTGCAAAGTAAAAATTTGCTAAATGTACTATACCCAAAATTTTATTATTATTAACAACAAAATATATAAAAATTGAATTGTATTATATAATATGTATAACGTGAACAAATAATATTATCATTTAATAAATTTACATAAAAAAAGAATAGCAAAACAAAAAACAACAAAAAATAAAACTTAAAATTCCCATTTAAATTTACAACAATCTCATAACTATATTGGCAACTGATTGAGTTCCCTATTATTAAATAAATAGAGCTAAATTAAGACAAAAAAAAGACATGTAATACATATATATATACAATACATATATATTATATATGAAAATCTATAAATTTTGAAATTATATACATAATATGTGGGGTTGGGGGTATATGATGTTTATAAGAAAATATTATAACAAAATATTTTGTTACAAAATTGTTAACCAATAACCATTATTATTTTTTTTTTCGTTTTGATTTTTTTTTTGTTGTTTTATTTTTATTCCTGATAAACATAAATTTTAATATAATGAAGCATTTTAGAAATTTGAGATTGTTAAGAGAAAAAAGGAAGTATAATGTTAAATTTTACATCGATATTTCATTGTTTTGAGCAAAAAAATAAGAAAGAAAAATATTAAGTTAAATAAATAAGGATAATGATATTTCCTTTTTTATCCTTGATTAATTTAAGGTTCTTTATAAAATGTTATCTATTGTTGTCTTTGTGGTAAAATAGGTCAATCCTTGATTGTTTTTTTTTTTTTTATAGATTCTTGATAGTTAATATTGACTGTAATTGCTGTCGCCACTGCCTTAAAAATAGATCAATTCTTGATTTTGGGTACTGAAATTTTTCTTTTTAATTTTGTTGTTGTTTTTTAATTTGTTTTTGTTGTTGTGCTGGGACAAAATTATTTTAATTTTCATTAATTTGATTTGTTTTTTATACTGATATTGATTGGGCTATACTTAAAGTAAATTTTAATTTCGATTTGGCATGAAATAAGGTTTGTTAAAATTATCAAATCGCAAATTGTGCAGGGGGGGTGTTGAAGAGGTTGGGGACATGATTTTTGTTTAGATAGAAAAAAGTTACATAAGTACGGTAATTAGGAAACATAAAAATAACTGTTTTAGTGAATAAATGACCCACAACGTTTTTGAGTTGTAAGTATATGGAAAATTTCGTGTATTTATGAAAGCTTTTGGTGTAAAGGAAGATCCAGAAAAATGTTTGAAATTACCCAGCACTGACGAAAATTTGTTTTTGGTGATAGGGATAGGCTGGTGGTAAAATATTTAATGTTGAGTATTGAAGTAGTTAAAAAATTAAATAAATATAATTTTTACTACTGAAAAAAATTCATCTCTTATGTCCGATACATCATTCTAGTCCGAGTTCGATTATTTAAGTCCGAATCAATCTGTGTTTGATTCGAATCAAAAGTGAATCAAATCAATAAATTTACTCAGCGATATTATTTCCTGTTATGATGTTTTGAGAAGATCAAAATTATATTGTCTGGTGTGTTTCGCTTAGCTTGGCTCTACTCTTGACTGGTGCGATTTATCACTTTTAGTTAATAAAATTGAAATTTTCCGGTAAATTTGGTAGAACAAAGAAAGATATGAATGATTGCAATATATCGACGTTTACAAGTTTATTATATTGGCAAGATATGGTTTATAAATTATAGTAGTGCTTACAAGAGGTGGTTTCAAAGTATGGTATATAATATATTATAAGATTGTCTTCTTCTTCCCAGGGTATAGACAGACAAATTTTATTTTGCAATTCGCTATATTTTTTTAGTTGGTAATATTAACTTCTACTTCTGCAACAGGTTCAATATTAATAGATGTAATCCTTCTAACAGCCATATTTTAGATTTTTAACTCTGGTCGAATTAACCAATTAAAATATTTCAACTTCGTCAGCACTGAATCTAATTCTCTTGAACGCTACTGATTGCGGTTACAAGTTGATTCTATACCTCGACGTCGCATTTCCAAGGGATTAAATTTTGAAGTTTATTAGCTGTAGCATTTTCTTTCATTCGCTGTATATCGTCTAACCGGGACATATTTGACATTTTTGTTTATATGATGTAATGTTAAAATTTATTATAAAAAAGTAATTAAACTGTTATACAATAATATTAATTCAATGTTATTTAGTTCAATTAGCTTAATATTAATTCAATGTAACTGTTATACAATTTTTTTTTGTTCAATCTTTATGTGTTATACATTAATGTTATATATTATTGTAATAAATAATTAAACTGTTATACAATAATATTAATTCAATCGCTATGTATTATACATAATATGTAATGTTAAAATTTATTATAAAAAAATAATTTAACTGTTTTACAATAATACTAATTCAATGTAATTTAGTTCAATTAGTTTGATATTGATTCAATATAACTGTTATACAATAATTTTTATTTAATCTTTATGTGTCATACATTAATTTAATATTATATTATTGTAATAAATAATTAAACTCTTATACAATAATATTAATTCAATCGTTATGTATTATACATAATATATAATCTTAAAATTTATTGTAAAAAATAATTAAACTGTTATACAATAATAATATTCATTCAATCGTTATATGTTATACATATTATGTAATGTTATATGTCATGCTAAATGTAATTTTAGCATAACATATTATAATATTACATATTTTTTTCAGACAGTTCGTCATCTTATTTCAACATCGATGTTATTTCTCCAATTAATGTTTGTTGATGGTAGACAAAAACGTTTGAACTACGTCAAAATTATAAATAGCTGGACAGTATTATTGTGTCATATTCAATGTCGCGAGGCCTGTTTAGTTATCTATAGCAAACATTTATACAAGTTTTCTTCTCGTATATAAGAACTCGCAGCCCTTCTACTTTTCTCCTCTACCACTTTTTATATTTTAATAGTAGTATATAGTAGATTTATTCCGATAATTCTCATTTGTATAATGTTTTTTATCAAACATATTACTTAACTGGGCTTATATAGCCACAAAGTATCATAAAATTTGATTTATACCATCTTTTGAGAGTATTTATGATAGTAATAATTATTTTTAAGAAATTTATCATAAAAAGATTTGTCTTTCAGAGGTCAGTTATCAACACTTTTTTCGTTAATGCTTGTTAAACCCACTTTCAATTCATTTTTATGCACTCCAAAACAATTTTCTATATAAATTATGTCTATAAAGTTAAAAATAAAATGTTTTAGGCTTAAATATTATTTCTGTTTGAGCCTTACCGAAATCTCAATAAATCCTCTGACAGTTTAATATTTCGATTATTCTAAAATTTCCGTAGGCTTTTTTTCATAGCTCTCTCTCTTTCTTTATTGTATTTTAATAATATTCACATAAAATATCATAATTACCCTACTGAATGTTTTTTTTTCCTATTTTAAACTGGTTTATTTTGAACATAAATTCCATAAAAAATAAAAAAAAAAAACAATAAAAAAATAAAAAATTATTATCCTTCAAAATTTTACTCCCAACTTTAAATCTTAATATGACTGTCTTTTCTGTTGAAAATTTTCACAAAATTTATTTCCTTATTTTTGGGTATAATTTTTCTATATTGTATTTCTATGTGTTGTTTCTGTTTTTTGAATAAAATTAGAGAGGGAGAATATAATAAAGAAAAGCAGAACACTTAACTGAATTGGATGAGAAAGAGAATAGGATAGGACTAGGAAGTAGGTGTAGGAGTGTTAAAAATGTATATAGACTATAGAGAGAAGATCATATTAAAAGAAAATCATATCTAGGGAATTGGATTGGATTTGGTGTGAAAAGATATAACAACAACAACAAAACAAAATATTTTTCCTTTTCTGTTTTTATTCTTATTTTTTGTTCGTATCCTGAATTTTTAATATCTAATTTTTTTAATATTCAAATTTATGTTTATCACATTATGAATGTATGATATAAAATGAAGAAAAGAAAAAAACGAAACAATGATATAAAAGGGAGACAAAAGGAGAGAGAGAGAGAGAGAGAGTGAGAGAAAGAGAGAGACAGAGAAAATTATATTTGAAACTTCTATGAGTATATTTTATTCTAAAAGCTTACTTTTAAAAATACACATAAAATTTTATGATCCTTTATATACACATACCTATAGAGTGTTATACTGTAGTCAATACAGTTATAATGTATCTATAGATATGAATTTTAAAATATTTTTTAAAAAACAATTTGATTAAATTTGAATGGAATTTTTTGAATTAGACTTCGAAAAAGCCTTGTTAGTGAGTTTTGTAATTCGGTTTTATGACAATATTACCAAATAATTTAGATATAACAGATATCAATTAATAACAGATTATAACAATTCAATTGCAATTTATCAATATATTTCGGTCCGAATATTGTTCCGAGAAAAAAAATAAAGAATTTTAGTTTAATTCACTATTTTATTGTATTGGACTCAGGACCACATGGATGGTAGAACTATTGCCAAATTATGATTTTTAAATATCTTCTTTACTATCTGTAGAACATCAGGACCCTGGGGATGGTATAACTATAATAAACTAAGATTTTTGAATATCTTTACTGTCTGCGAAATATTAGGACTGTAGGGATGGTATCACACCAAACTTTTAATTAACCGTTTGATGTTCTCTCGTTGTGATAAAAATGTTGAAATAAAATGTTTTATCTACAAATTCTTATAGTGTTAGCACATGTTCTTTTGCTTAAATTTATTTTGGCAAAAACAAAAATTTGGTTTAAGGGTGGGATTTTTATCGCCGACGATTTAATTGTTATTATTATTGTTTTTCAAAATGTTGGTATGTTTATTATCGTTTCGAATAATTTAACTTATGAAGAGATAAATTTTTGCTAAAAAATTTTCTAATTTAGTAATTCTAGATGTGTTTTATGAAACTTAATTAATATCTTGATCGATTTCAGTTGTTACACCATAATCCGAAGACTATTAGTCTAGTCATTTGTCTGCAATTCAATTGTTTTGTTAATTCAGTCTTCTGATTATGCTGCAACTATTAAAAATCTTTCACCTAGCGACTACAGCATTTACGATAAAATATATTAAAAAAAATTTAATTTAACACTCTTGACAAAAACTCAGTAGGTATACAGTCGGATCTGATTATAATGTCAATTGTAATCAGTCGGTTATAATGTCGAAAGAATTGTGAAAAAATGTAAACTCAATTTATATAAATCCAAATTAAATATTTTATTGTTATACAAAATATTAGTCATATATTAACAAACAATATCACAACTGTTGTTATACAGTTGGTAATAGGTACCTGTTCTACTAACATCGTATTTCTCAGAAAACTTCAATTATTTACTAATCATACTTTTCAGCCACTAATCAGTGCGGTTGAAATCTTACAAGGAAAATTTTTCACATATTTTGTGACGCGATGTAGATGCGATTGTAGATGCGATATAGATGCTACAAATCGCATATTATGTCGCGTTGGCTATAAAATCTAGCAAAATAAAATCCAGAAATTACAAAATCAACAAAACGAAATTTAGAAAAACAAAAATCACAAATAATAAAATCTGGCAATGCAAAATTCAGAAATTACTAAATCTAGAAAATTTCAGAAATACCTGTATTCTTATAGGTACACAATGTATATGCTTAGGTTAGTGGAGGTGTCTTTAGCAATCATTCGTTATAAGGGATTAATGATATCTCACCCGAATGTGAAATTAACCCTTCGAGATTTTAGTAATGAAGTCTAACGGTAAGTTGCCAATTCAAAATTTCGCATATACATACGAAATTTTAATATAATATATATATATATATATATATATATATATATATGTACAGGTATATATTTGTCCAATTTATATGTATATATATTATATATATATATTGCAAAAAGGGTAAAATGCTGTCTTTGTAATCAACTATGAAACGTATATGCAAACGTTTTAAGAAAGCAAAATAAAGAAACAAAAACTATTGGGTTAATAAAGCTGGAGACTAACATCATCGCAACACCAGCTACTGATTTATGGGAAGCTTGTTATTACCGAAGCCAGCTGAACGTAGATTGTAATAACAAAATAATAATAAAAAAATAATTTGCTATTCAAAAATTTCGTCATTTTCATCACAAATGTATTGATCCATTCTGAGCCTTGCCAATCCCATATCTACATACCTACATATTATATGAAAAATAATTTTATAAATTCTATATTTTGAATATTTAAAAAAAAAAACTTTTAATTTAATTAAAAACAAAAAAAAAAAATTAAAAGCCCAAAATTTTTCAAAGTGATATTCTATTGTACAAATTTCGTAGGTCACTGATCCTTAAACAATATTGCAAGAAAAACAAGAAAAACAATTTTCACTTTTAATACGATTTTTATTGTTATTTTTTTTCTATATAACAATTATTATTGGGTAGGTTGTAATAATATATAAGTTTTTAATTAAATTCATTTACCATGAGAATAATATTTACAGGTCATAAAAAAATTAAAAACAAAACAAAACAAAAAAAAAACAATTTTTTAAGTTTTTTTATTAAAACATATTGGTGAGGAAAATTTTCAAAAATTTTAATTTAATCATTTTGTCTTTGGGGACTTTCAAAAAATATTCTTTAATTAATATTATACTCGTATATGGGATAACATAAAATTGTTATGATAGTTTTATATTATTTATTTAATTATATGCATTGTTAAGAATTGGTTCCACTTAATATTCAGAAAGGTGTTATATAGGTTATTTTTGGAAGAGTAGATGGAGTTTCAAATGTTGGGTGAGGTTTACTGATTCAAATATAATTTTTTATAATGATTATTGTCATTTTATTGGTGCTCCAGAAGTGGAACATATAGGATGAAAATACACAACTTCTATCGTCTTTTATTTGCCACTAGTTTGTTTTAGTTTCAACTATTTTCTCTGTTATATTTACTTCAGTTAAAATTGTTGTCATGCAAACCCGTTTCCATTGATTCATTATATTGTTGCCAGATTTTCTCAGAATTTGTCGTAAGTCAACACTATTTTGTCTAACAATTTCCTTCTTATTACCTGTTAATGTATTTGTTGGCACAAAATTTCTGTTGTTAATGGCTTGCGGTCAATCAACTTTTGTTATGCAGTAGAGGCATCTATTGGTGTACGTTTAAAGTTTCGTGGTAATTTAAACAGTTCTTATGGACACTAATTTTTAGCTCTATTTTTGTTTATTTCAATCTAATCAATCAAAACTGTATTTTTGATTGATTGTTCCCGATTCTTCATGAGCAATCTGCTCGAACTACATGGTTCAAGTTCTCTTACAGAAAATAAATTAAAATAAAAGCATAAACAACAGTAAATTTGTTACAAAAATATTTTTTTTAATATTAGGAAGCTCCAGAGTTTACTGGAAATCATTGAATTGATTAGAGCTAGATATAATTCAGTCTTAATTAATCAACGTAAATTGTAAGTAAATAATTTTTGGATGCTTCTTCCGTTATATTACGTCATCATCATCATCATTCATTGATTCTACAACTAGGGGTAAGCCTTAATGTCACTTACAATTTTATTAGATTCTGCTCTATCATATGTAACTGTCCCACATCCGTTGACTCCAATTTTGCGACAATTGTCCTTGATTTCGTTCAGCCATACTGATCTTGGTCTACCGCTTGCTCTAGTACTGTACGGTACTACGTCTACTATTCTTTTTATCATCCTTTGTGCATTCATCTTCACCCCATATTCTGCCCATCTTAGTCTTTGTACATTAATAAATCTTATTGTGTCCATTAATTAGTGATTCAAGCGCTCCTCATTTGAACTTATTTGGTACTAACCATCGTCATTTATTTCGGGATCAAATACATATTTTCTCAGTATTTTGTCTTTCGAATAATTTTAATTCATTTTCGTCACTAATTGTGATCATCCAGGCTACGCAACTGTAGATTAAGACCGATTGTATTATGGTGTTGTACATTCTTAATTTAATTGTTCTTATTAAAAAGGTCTTTGTGTGCGTTGAAACATTTTTGTGGTGCTTGGATTTTATTCTCTTATATTCGTATACTAAATACGAATTCTAATACTAAAACTATTTGTATACTAAATACTATTCTGTTAATAACGTATACTAAACACATTATGGTTGGATTACTAACAGTAGACATCATTGATTTGATATCATCCAAAAATAAAAATGAAGTAGAATAAATATTTCCTGAAATATACATAGGTAGGTTGAAAGGTGGAAAATACCATACTGATACTTGAAGTTTTTGACTGATGTTATTTGTCGTCATCCAAGTTTCACTGCCATACATAAGTGTTGACATTACATATGCTTTGAATATTCTAATCTTTGTTTTTCTAGTTATTTGGCCATTCTTCCATATTGGACTTAGTTCACCGAACGCAGCTCTGGCCTTACGTAGTCTGTTGTTGACATCTGCTTCTGTACCTCCGTTTGTTGTTAGAATGTTACCTAGGTAAGAGAAGCTTTCCACATATTCGACTGTTTGACCTTCTATGGTTATGGTATTTGTGTTGGCGTTATTTATCCTCATGGCCTTGGTTTTATCTATGTTAATTTCTAGCCCGACTCTGCGCGCTGCTTGCTGAAGTAGGTCTGCTTTATGTTGAATGTCGCAGAATCTATGCGCTAGCAGACATATATCATCCGCATAGTCAAGGTCCTCAAGTGTCCTTGAGAGATCCCACCTTATACCTCTTCCGGAAGAACCCGTTTCTTTCATTATTTCATCTATTACCAGCGTGAATAGAAGTGGTGACAGTGGACATCCTTGCCTTACTCCAGAATTTGTGGTGAATGTTTCGCTTATTTGTCCGCAGTGGAGAACTGCTTTACAATTTTACTTATAATTATAACTAATTAAGTTTTAATTCAGTACAATTTTAATTTTAAAATAAGGATGAATAAATATGATTTTTTTTATATAATATTAAGTATTATTACTATTATTTAATTGATAAAAATAATCACTAATTTTACTTTTGAATTTAGATATTTGAGCAGTTTCTTTGATCTCAACTTGTAATTGATTATACGTTTTGTATGCTGTATTGTATATTGTGTCATGTTTGTTAAATCTTTTTGTTGAAGATGTTACCCTTATTTGAGCTGCATTTCTGGTTGAGTATGTATGAACTTCATTATTCAACATCGGCTTAATATTTGTATTAATATTCTTAGTAAGTATGAGATGTATTTGTGTGGCCTGTTTGCATTTTATAACATGATTCAAATGTAATATTTTGTGCTTTCTATGAATTTCCTGTGTTGAAGTTTGCCTTTTATATCCAAACAAGTTATTTATCGCTTTATTCTGCAGTTTCTGTAATGTGCTTAAATTTTTATTCACAGTGTTTCCCCATATTTGAATTCCGTACATAATTGCGCTATGAAATAAGCTGTAATAAATTAATCTCTTATTTTTTAGTGGTACTCTTTTATTTATTAGTTTGAATAGTCCAGCAATTTTTCTTCCTTTTTTTATTAGTTCTTTTATATGCTGTTCCCACTTTAAGTTCTCATCTAATAGTATTCCCAAATATTTGTAACTGTTCACGGGATCCAACTTACATTTGTTATAGTAAATATTTAAGGCATCACCTGATGTCTTTCTTTTAAATAACATATATTTTGTTTTAGCTGTAGTTATTGTAAGCTAACAGCTGAACTTCTAAAAAAAGGTGGAGAATTTCTGCATAAAAACATACATAGGTTAATATGTACAATATGGGTGCAAGGAAATATTCCGGAGAAGTGGAAGGTGGGGCTAATCTGTCCAATTCACAAAAAAGGAGACAAAATGAAATGCAGCAACTACAGGGGGATAACGTTATTAAGCTGTGCTTACAAAATATTATCCAAAATATTATCCAATGTCATATACTCCAGATTAGCTTACTTTGCTGAAGAAATACTGGGAGAGTACCAATGCGGATTCCGAAGCCAAAGATCAACGATTGACCAGATATTCGTCATGAAACAAAGCATGGAGAAATGTTATGAACACGACATAGATCTTCACATGCTTTTTATAGATTTCAAGCAAGCATTTGACAGCATAAATAGAAACATAATTTTAACAGCTCTAAGACATTTGGGAATACCTCAGAAATTATCAAACCTCATCATAATGACAATGCATGAATCAAAAGCTAAAATTATAATACAAAACCAAATAACCCGTGAATTTAAAATAGAAACGGGAGTACGGCAAGGAGATGCCTTATCCGCGCTATTATTTAACTTAATACTACATTACGCCATAGGAAAATTAGAAAAGAAAGGCAGTATATTCAATATGACAACACAAATAGTGGCATATGCGGATGACATAGTAATCATGGCAAAAAATTACAGATATATGGCAGAAGTATTTGTACAACTAGAAGCGGAGACACAAAAAGTAGGCTTAAAAATCAACGAAGACAAGACAAAATATCTAAAAATGTCAAGAAATGAACAAATAAGAAATACTCAGAATATAACAATTGGAGAGTACAACTTTGAAGGAGTTACAACCTTTACATACCTCGGAGCAACAATAAGAAGTGATAATAGTATGCAATGCTGTATTCATAATAGAATTCAGGCCGGAAATAGATGCTACTATGCAAACAGAAAGTTGCTTCAATCAAAATTAATATCAAGAAAGGCCAAAATGACAATATATAAAACTCTCATACGACCCATAGTGACGTATGGATGTGAGGTATGGACTATGAACGTAGCCGAGGAGAATAGCCTGCGCATATTTGAAAGAAAAATTCTCCGAAAAATACTCGGCCCAAATATATTGCAGAATGGAGAATATGTAATCAGAAGCAACATCGAGCTCAATAATATGATTGATAGTGAGGACATTGTACGGTTTGCAAAGGCCCAAAGACTAAGGTGGGCTGGCCACGTAAGTCGAATGAGCGAAAGCCGAAAGCAAGCAGTGGTACTGAATAGAAAGCCCGATAGCAGCCGTGGTAGAGGAAGACCAAGAAGCAGATGGGCAGACAACGTGAAAAACGATGCTCAAATCCTACAAATCCCAAATTGGAGACAAGCGGCACAAGATCGACCTTTTTGGAGGAGCATAGTGATGAAGGCCAAAGCTCACCCAGAGCTGTAGCGCTATAAGATGATGATGATGATGATGTATTTGTTGTCAGCTTATGTCGCTCCATCCATTGGTGAACTTCACTCATGTCCATGTTGATTAATTCTTTTAATTCTTTGTTTGTTTTTTCTTCATAGATTATGGCCAGGTCATCAGCGAACATAAATGGCTTACCATTCAGTTTTGTGCATAAAAAGCCACAACAAGAAAATAGCGTGGGTACGAGTGAACTTCCCTGTATTACACCATATTCAACTTTTACAGCTTCACTTTTCAACCCATCACATTCTGTGTACTGCATTCTTTCCGATAAGTAACTTTTGAACCAGTTGTATTCCGTTTCTTTTACTCCGAGTTCATATAATATTCTTAGAAGTGTATTTCTATCTACTGTATCAAAAGCCTTCCTAACGTCAAAAAACACAGCTACCACTTTCTTCTTGTTATCCAATCCCGAATGAATTTGCGTTATTACATCAAATAATGCTGCTTGGGTATTAGATTTCGTCTTGAATCTATATTGTTGATTACACATTAATTTGTTCTTATGGAGATAATCAGTAAATTTGTTATTGACTGCAGTCTCAATCAGTTTACTAAATACTGAAGAAATCGAAATAGGTCTGAAGTTATTAATATCATTCAGATTATCTATATTCTTATATATTGGTATAACTTTATTATTTTTTAGAGATATTATACCTCTCTCAAGTGACTTATTTAATAATTTCATTACGTTAACAGCCATATCATCTTTTACCATTTTCAATATATTTGCAGACATTAAGTCCTCCCCTGAGGCATTAGTATTAGATAATCCATTTATCAGTTTTTTACATTCAAAAGTGTTTAACTATTCAAATTTAAATTCCTTATCTGTTTTTAATTATGGCAAATATATACTTCCAAAGTTTTTTGCCAAACTCTCACCGATTGTAGCATAAATATTATTAAATTTTTCAAGTTTTTCGAGTTTATGTGTTACACTCATTTTACTATCGGCGCAAAATTCGTTTACTTTTCTTTCATTGTTGCTTATTATATTTTTAATACAGCGCCAATTTTTCTTGGCATCATTATCTGGCATTCGAAATCGATTATCATCAAACTCTTCTCTTTTTCTTCTTTTCAGATTTGTTGCTTTGTTTAACCAGAATTTATACTTGTCTTTGATATATTTTGACTCCCGATTATGGGCATGTTTTTTATACCAGTAATTTTTCCTTTGAATAACTTCTGAACACTCATCATCTATCAAAGGTGCTGAATATTTGCCTTTACTACTTGGTTTTTTTTTTCACAACGGTAGCACTTTCAATTATTTGCTTACACTTGGACGTCAAGTTGACCGCCATTTTATTTACATCTGTTGTTTTCATAATGTACTCGTTTAATTGATCTTTGACATAGTTATAATTAATTCTTACTATACAGCTGACTAGTTTTAGTTAGATTATTATTTTCCTTTTTGATGTTTATGTTTTTCTGTTCTACTATAATACCTAGATGATCTGATATATCATGGTGAAAATGCATAATATGTATGTCTGCATTTGGATTTCCAGTAAGTATATGATGATCTAGACAAGTATATAACAAGTATATTATATATTGTTATTTATTTATTTGAGCAAATAACTCATCCAAGCTTTGTAGTAAGGCCAACTTAAGTGATTTACGAAGTCAATTAAATCAATTACTATTTTTGACTTCCGAACTCATCCGAACTTTGTGCTAAAGCCAATCTGGGCTATTTAGGAAGTCAATTAGATCAATTAGTAATTTTAATTTCCGCAATAAATCTTATACTTTTTTGGGGGGACCTATCCAGAGTCTAGAGTCAAGCCTAGGTCTGTATAACATCCAAATTTTCAAGAGTTTTATATCGTAAATGACATTTTATCGTAGTAAAGTGATGTTATAGGTGCCCTAGTTGGGTTGAAAGTGTACATAGGTATTGATTCAATTTCTAGAACAAAAACACAATTCCAATAGGATTTTTTTTTTCTTATTACATGTAAATTTAGCAGAATAGAATCGTATTAACGAAAACAATTATTTCAACTAGTTAAATACCCGTTACTACGTAACTTTTTGCTACCGTTATATATAGTGAAAAATCAAAATTAGAGCATTCTAGGTTGTCCTACATTATAAATTATCAAAATCAAAAATTCCCCTATCAACAATATTTTAGTAATACCTATGTAATACTTTAGTTAAATTAGTAGATTATAGCAGACAGACTATTGGATTGATATAGATTGAAATATTTAATCAATCAACTAATATTTCATTAAAAACTATATTTCTAACAGTTCTATTCTCTTCGGTGACAATTTTCAAATGATTTATATTCCCAGTAGTGCGCGAAGTCCCGACATATAGTTGTCCATGTGAAAACTCTGGTGCATCAAGTAAAATACCAACCTTATTGAGAGTTTGACCTTGCGCTTTGTTGATGGTCATTGCAAAGGCAGCTCGGACGGGAAACTGGCGTCTTACTGTTTATTTTTTTTTATAAATTAGGAAAACCAAAAAATTAAAAACTACTGTTTTTTTTATTATAAAATACAAAAGATTACAATATTAAATATCAATAAATAGATATAGGATATATATTCATATATTACATAGGTACATTTATTATTCATCTATAATTCTATACTGTTTATTTTTTTTTTTTTTAAATAAATAAAAGCACTAAAATATTAAAAATAAAGTAAACTAATATATCTATTGTTTTTTATTTACAAATAAAAAACCGCTAAAATTAGGTACTAACGATTAGATACCGTTTGGACATCAAGATCTAGTTTTTACTATTGAAAGACTAGTGACTGTCCTGTAAACGTTGTTCCACAAATTTTGACATCCGACTTTGTTTAATGAAAAAAATAGAATATTATCCTATTATAATCAAACATCTTTTAAACAAAAAATGCTGGAAACTAATTTTTTCCTTTAAATCGAAATCGACTCTTGTCATTTGTTGAAATTTTTGTTTAATGTTTGTTGTGTTTGATTATTTTTGTTGTTATATTGATTGTTATAAATAATAGTATTGATAATAACAATTAGTAGATACTAACTACCTACATTTATATAAGACTTTTTCAACTTTTTCTTAATTGTATTTTTACATTTTTTTTTTCATTTTGTTTATAATTTTTAATTTCTATATTTAAAATCATTGTTTTTATTTGAGCTAAATAAATCTTAAATAAATAAATAAATAAGTAAGTTTTATCAAATAAAATCTGATATGTAAACGCTGCCCTAAATGCTATTGCGTCAACATTTAGGTATGTAGTTGATTAGATAAATTGATTTAAGTTTTTTTGATTATTTTTCATAAAAAAATACATAATAACTTACGCTAATCAATGTATTCTAAAAATGATTTTAAAATATATTTCTCAAGTATATAAGAATGTGTTCAATAGCTTTGAAATTATTATTCTAAATATTTTTAATTTTGTTTTAGAAGGGGAGGAAACATCTACATCGAGAACGCATCTACTATCAAAGGATATCCATTAATAAGAAAATGCACTGGAATAAAATTTTATAATTTGTCAATTTTTGGTTACCATTTTTCAAGTCGATTTCCAAAATTGTAAGAAATAGATAGTATTAAAAATTTCATTTGTGAGAGAGAGATAAAAACTCAAAACACAAAGTGGGAAAAAATTATCGAACGACTTTTTTTGTCTCAAAGAAATATTGTTGTATTTATTCTTAGTTATCAAAATTTAAGGATGTGTTACACCTAAAAATGCATAGCAATAAAAAACATTATTTATTCAAATTTCCTTCCTATTTATAAATTCTAATATTATTAATAATTAACAAATTATCATTGATTATTAAATGGCAAAATTTAATTTTGAAGGAAATAAAAATGCATCGAGTCATTCATAAAAAAAAAATTATTGGTTCTTGGTATTCTTTTTAACTACCTGACAATAAGACAATAAAAGAAAATAACATTATGTTTAAGAAATAACATGTTTTTGGAACCAATATTATGTTATGTAGGTACCTGTAAAAAATCAATCATTCAAAATTTCCTTACTCTCATTCCCTAATAAATTTAATACGTTAATTTTTAAAAAATCGAACATAAAATTTCAGACGACCATACACATGAAAAATCTCTTCTCCCGTGGGCTATTTAAAATTACATTGCAAAAATTAAGTGGGTTTTTAATTGATTTTTTTCGCACTCTTTCTTTCTCACAACTGATTACATTTAAAAAACAATAGTTCTTTGCTTCTAATGAGGTTTTTTTGTAAAAGGAGTAGTAAAAATATCTTGATTCCCCACCCCAGTACATATCTTCTTATTAATGAATATTCTTTCGTACTATGATGTATTCACAAGAAAAAAACAACAAA
This sequence comes from Argyra leucocephala, assembly GCA_963942445.1. Lineage (NCBI taxonomy): Eukaryota > Metazoa > Arthropoda > Insecta > Diptera > Dolichopodidae > Argyra > Argyra leucocephala. The sequence continues at coordinate 11,437,411 of OZ012679.1, read as the reverse complement.
AGAAAATAACAAAAAATGTATACCGATTTCATTTAAATAAATTTGAGTAAAGTTTGATTTTTTTTCTCCTATATTAAAGGCACACCTCCTTGATGAGGTGTAAGAAAGAAAGAAAACAATTTCTTCCAATTTGTTTGCAAATTCTCTTCTTCAATTATGTTAAAAACAAAATGTATGCATGAAACCAGAAACAATATTTCTCTTTAAAACAAAAAATTATAACGGTACATGCTGACACCGTCGAAGAATTATATATAGATTCCAGGATTTTTATTTAATTATCACTGCAACACCAATTAGTATAAAACCCCGAATTATATTCTGTGCTATTCAATCACTATTGGATCTTCAATTATTGTAACTATATTCCAGTACCATTTTATCTCGAATTATAAATCTATAAGTTACTATCCAGAAGAGAGAATCACTTTATATTGAATTGGACGATTCTAGCCAACTCATTTGATATATAATTTACCAAAAATAGTTTAAACACAAATTTAAAAGTTTTGTTTGACAGATTTGTATTCGAAATAAATGAATAAATTATGTACAGGTCATTATTGAAGAAGATTCAACTACCCATAGAATTCAAAATAAATTTAAAAATTCCAAATTTTTTAACATAAATTGGAATTTTGCCAAAATTATATCAAAATAAATAATATTTAACATAGTTTATTGACTTCACCAATTTATATTAAAATATATTTTTTTTAAATCCATACAAATTAGTATAAATACAAATTATTTAATTTTATTGATTTTAAATTAAAAAGAAAGCAAACAAATAAAAATTAAATTCTATTTGAATTTTACATTCAAAGTTCAAATTTACAATATATTAATTCAACTCATATTTCCGGTTAAAAATTTTCACTAATAAAAATTTTCATTTCTAGTTACATATATTTCCTATTTAGGACACTTAAAATATTTTCCGGTTTTCTATAGTTATTTTAATTTTTTTCAAAACAAAAATATTTTTATATGTATTTTTAAATTTGTTAAAAAAACTTAATTACATTTAGGAAGTGTTTTTAAACAAATTTTTTAATTGAATAATAAAACTTTTTGAAAATATTATTTTTTGTTAAATTTTTTAGTTTTTGTTTAGTTTCTCTACAAATTTAGACAAATTATTTTGATATCATTTAATTGGAAAATTTTTAAATTAAAATAAGTTTTTGTTTTTTTTTTGCTAAAATAAATAGGTTCGTTTTCATTCAATTTACTTCTCGTTCCAATTAGAGTTGATTTATAACGTCGGGAAATTGTTATTATAGATGGGATGTTTGACATGGTGTTGGAGGATAGGTAAATCTATTTTGTGCCATACCTATATTATATTGATTGTACTACCGATTAGACATGCGTGTTTATTTTTTTTTTATTAGAAACCTTTTTTCATAGATGACCTGTCCAAGTCCTGAGAGATCGGTAAGGTCATGAGCTAATCCATATTACATTACAATCTGTTGTTATGTATGTCAGTAGTGTTGTGGGGAATCGATTTCAACTGCAATATAGAACTTATTCAAATGATGCAATCTAAAATATACATAATATCATAAATTAGATCCTTGTTACGTTTGAAATAATAAATTTGAATATGTGACCATCGGTATAGAAGAGCTTGAAATATATAAAAATGGTATGTAACCATCGGTATAGAAGAGCTTGAAATATATAAAAATTGTATGTGACCATCGGTATAGAAGAGCTTGAAATATATAAAAATGGTATGTGATCATCGGTATTAAAGAGCTTGAAATATATAAAAATGGTATGTGACCATCGGTATAGAAGAGCTTGAAATATATAAAAATTGTATGTGACCATCGGTATAGAAGAGCTTGAAATATATAAAAATGGTATGTGACGATCGGTTAGGTATAGAAAAGCTTCAAATATACAAAAATAAATATACCAAGAAACTGATCCAACATATCCCAATACTTTGACAAAACAAATACAACACATACCTGCAACAAGTGGATTAAAAAAATCGCCATAAAGTAGAACAATTAAATTAAACAAACGAAAATGATGGGATAATATTAATGAATTTGACATTCAAATTCCATAGTTTATAAGACCTGAATAAATATTAAAATTGGGAACAAAATAATTGTACGTTTCGTTTACAAAGATTCAATAAATTCAATTTAATGACAAGAGCTAAAAATAAATTTGAAAATTTAAGATTATAAATTCAGCTACCATCAACTTCTGTCATTTCAGCATTATGACCACCTTTAAATGCAAAATAATTACCTTTTCTAGGAGAAATTCAGTTCGGACAGTTTTGTTCATTTCCCTATTAAATGATTGTTCATTTTCAAAAATAAATTCTACTACAGATCTCGGGATAACACTTGACTCTAAGCTACATTATAATAAAATAATGAGCAAAACCAATTCTTCTTTAGATTTCATTAAACAATGGTCTAAAGAATTTTCTGACGTTCTATATGTTACATAGCTAAAGGCTATCCTTGAATACGAATCGGATCACTAACATGGACATGGACAGAACACTGACACGTTGTATCACAGATCATGGTTATAATTTAACAAACATCTGTTCGAGATCGGTAGATTGAGCACAGACAGATCTGTCTCTTATTCAGCTTAGAAGGAGAGAGGAATCCTTCACTTATATTCTATTTGTTTGTAACATATTTGATACGCTGGGTGGCGCAGTAGGTAGAGCGCCTGTTTTTCAACCGAAAGGGCCCAGGTTCGATTCCTGATGAAGCAAAAAAAAAAAAAAATGCTTTATGGATTTTTCGACCTGGTCCAGTACCCTTTGTCATTGGGATATAATAAATGGCAAAAAATAATTGAGAGTATAATCTGGTAACAAATTAAATAAATGAAACTATTCTATTTAAGAAGGCTTAGTTCCTGACAATAGCAGTAGTTTTCCACATTTAATGAGTTGATAAGTCAGTAATTTGCTAAATAAATACTCGAAATATTATAGAATTGTAGAATGTAGTGTAAAATTGCAGTACCGTACTTAATTAAGCACGAAAAGGTGATTCTACCTAAGTTACAGTAGAGTGTAAAAAAAAAAAAAAAAAAAAAAAAACACCATAGCTCGCCAAAAGATATAAATATTTCCACAAATAATATACCCATCGCCTAACTCTGAAACTGACATGAAAGTCGTAATAGCATTTTGACTCTGCCATAATAGCATTTTGAAATTGACAACCAAGTTGATAGACCTGCAATGTTAAGATAATAAAGTACAATAAATCTGAAAAGGTCGGATTTACATAGGAAAAAATTTACATAAAGTCGGTCACAATAAATTCGTTTTTTTTTTTATTTATTTATTAAAATATTTTATTAAGTGAAGTAGGTAGAGGCAATATAGAATTAAACAAAAATGAGTAAAATAAAATATGATAATGTCCTATTATTGCTATATGTACCATAACCTACATATTATTTTCTACATATATATTTAATATAATTAATATTTCTTCACAATAATTGTATTATTTTTTTGCAGTTGGGTTGTTGAAAATCTAACTCTATTACGTTTTTTGTAACTAAATTATAGTCTAAGTTCAGCAGTTTTAATGGTGGAACTAATTATATCCAAATTTTTATTAATTCACTATAATTACATAATATGTTTATTAGTACAGTACATCACAAAAATCGTAATGGCAACAGGCCTATAAATACCATTTTTAGATTTATATGAAATTTTCAAAATTAAACTTGCAAAAGGAAGAAAGAACTAAAAATTGAATCGAATGAAATGAATACTGAAATTCGCAGAACTGTTAAAATTACCGTTTTTTACATTATTTTATGATATTAAATTCCTGCTTTCATTTCTATTTTGAATTATTATTACTAAAATATAATTATATTATAATATATCTTGCATATACTAATTTTGTATTTGTCTGAAGCCTTTTATAAAAACAACAATAATAGTGAAAAACAAATTCATTATGAATGAAAAAATGAGAATTAAAAAAATAAATCAATTTTTTTGTAATGTATGGTGGAAGTATAGCTGTTGGTAGAAGCATTGGCTATATAACATATAGTATTTATATATATAGTATATACATAATATAGTTGTATGTATATATATATAATATGTACTTGCAATGTGCATACTATTTTAAACTGCACCCAAATATTACTAGATTAGCAATGGTATTAGCATTAATATATATATACATACATAAATACATATATATACTTATATATATATATATATATATACATTACATACTATGCAAATGCCAATTTTCTTACATCTTTTTGCCTTTACAAATTCCTAATTGCATTTCGATTTCTTAAAAAATCCAAAAAAAAAACATTTCAAATCAGAGTATTCTGTTTTTTTTTTTTTTTTAAGTTTTCAGACATTTTTTTTAAATTTAAATTTTCTTTTGTTAATGCATTTTCCTTCCGCATCCTCCAAAAATTGTTTGAAAAATTACAACTGCCAGGAATACAAAAAATGTGATAAATAAAAAATGAGAAAAAATAAAAAAAAAAAAAAATATTTTCACAAATCTTCACATATGCACTTCTCTTAACTCCTGAGAGCTCATTGTTCTATTTTTTGGATTTCCGAAGTGCTTACCTTTAAATATATTTTTCCTGTTTTTCTTTAATTTTTTAGTTCTATTTGAAGTTTAGTTGAAAGTATTTGTAAATTCTAAGGTACATAGTAAACATTTTTCAATATACTTTTTGTTTTTATTTACTATTATTGTATGGGGTGTGTAGAATGGTGTGTGTTTGTATGCAAGATAGTTAGAGATGTTAAAAAAAGACTTTGTAATAAAGTTTGTTCACTGCAGTAAAACGAAATCTATTTATTGGATTGTTTAGGGAGAGAAATATAAAGTTAAAATTTAGGGTTATTGGCATAGAATATTGAAAAAGAAATAAATCTGAGACTTTAAAAGTTTTTTAGCTTTCATTTTTTTTCTTTTCTTTTTCTCACTCCCATTTGGTTTGAATTGCTTTTGAAATGTTTGTATGTATGTATGTATACATTGTCTTTGTTTTTCTGTGCCAAATAATGATAGATTGTTCTATCCTTTACTTATTTCTTGACATTATTTTTTATTTTTTCTTAAAGAGTTCCAATTCTTTTTATATCACCATCATCATCATTATCATCATCATCATCATCATCATCATCATCATCATCACCATACTAGTTCTTTTAGATATTTGCTTTTTTTTGTTTTATGTTCGAATTTTTTTATAATAAACATTGTTTCGTGTTTAATCGTAATAGGGCTTGTACTTGTATATACAATGTAGTTATAGTAATTGTTTTGATAGTGTTTGGGGGGACAAAAAAAAACAGTTGTTCCAAATGTTATTTCCTTTTAGAGAATATTTTATTCCCATATTGCAAATCTTTGAGCAATTTACGTCACAAGACATTCATTTTGAAACAAAAGTAGTAGTATTTTTTTTTCTTTTTTAACAAGAATAGATTTTTTTTTATTTGCTTCTGAAAAATACACATGTAAAAAGTAAATATGTAGAGATTTATAGAGATTTCTTGATAACATTAAAAAAAATACATAATGTGCAATAGTAGTAATTGTGCATTAATCTATAAAGAAAATACTCTTGTAATTGTTTTTGTTTTTTTTTTCCTTCGAAAAATGGAACTCTCTATTATGTATTGTATCCTGTTGTGATAATATATTTATATAATGTATAGTACGAAATTTTAAATAAAAAATTGGTTTAAAAAAAACAATGAAGTACAGTAAAGTCATGATATTTTGAAATGTGTTTATTTTTTCAAATGTTATTCAATGGTGTTAAAATATTTTTGGTGTGTCATTTTCATGTTCAAAGTTTAATAAAAAAAAATAAAAGACCAACAGATAAAACAGTTTATATAAAAAGACACTGGAACCCTTTGGATGCTTTAAAATGTCCTTTTCGTTCATAAATAAATGATAAGATGCGCCATTTGAGATAATATATGTTTTTGGAAAGCTGTTAACTCCAGGTATCTTTGCCAAACCATAAATTATTATATTTTTTTTACGAGCTAAAGGTTTTTGAACACAATCTGACAACTTTATAATATATGGTTTGTCTATAACTGTCGTATACGAACTATTTCTATATATTTACCTAACAGGTAGGATAGCAAAGAAAATGCAATCTAACGATGGGTTCAAAACCTATGGGAGATAAATTGGTGTATTTGTTCAACCAGACGTTAGATAGCGATACTAAGGAAATAATCAGACAATAAGAATAATAGTCTAATTAGTTGGTTTGTCAAAATAATAATTTTATGAAACTGAAGAACACATAGTTTGTGTCACAACCAAAATATCTGAAATATGTCGAGATATGTCGAATATTCTTTCCAAAAACTAATTCGACTATACTGAGTACAAAAATTTTGATTTGGGATTCTGAAACAAATGTTGTATCCACGTAGGACCAATGATAGTTTGTGTATTCAACTGTCCATAAATATACATCTTTAGTGTACCGCATCGACGACGGTTTAAGGATGAAAAGAATATTGCAAAGCTTCAATTTTGTTCTAATGTAATTTTTATCCTTATATCTGTTGTTGCAGTGCAGATGTATAAAAATAAGAATAATGTATAAATATTAGGGTGGTTTTTTGATAAAATCTAAAGATATTTGGATAATTTGATTAATAGAAAGATTTGATTTCAACTTTGAAAAATTTGCAATTTTGAACTACAATATCTTCATTACGGCAACACCTATCATCATAAAATAAACGTTATATAATTTTTCAGACCGTTACCTTACTAGGTATATGTCAAAGGTATGTAATACATCAGCATATAACGGATTATATACAAACATTAAAACTACTTGCATGCTTTTAAATGTCCTTTTCGTCCTTAAATGATTAAATGGGCCATTTAAGATATACATTTGTAAATAGCTGGCATGGATATACAATATTTACTTCAGAGGAGCCAAAAATTGTTCAATTGCTTGAATTAAACTACATTGTAACCATTATTATTCGATCTAAGCGCGAAGTGGTGATCTGAATAGCTTTTCAAAATTTCCTGTCCAGGGATATCTGCAAATCTGAATTTAATTTAAGAACAGAAGAAAATGGTCAAGATTCAGTTAGTGGTTGAACAAATTCATGTTTTTTGATATTTTATTTGACATTTTGACATTTCGTATTTAAACAGTATTTGAACTACGATGAAGCAAATAAAAAAATGTAAATTAGTCAGTTTGGTTATAGTAGTATCGTAGGATATGGTATCAAATCAAAGTACTTCCATGCAATGAAATCAAATCCATCAAAATACTTTTAATTTATATACTCCAACCTTCTAAGCCGTTTAGAATGTTTTATAAACCTACCACATACAATTAAGTAAATAATACGTAAAAATCCTAATTATCCGATTCCAAAGTATTTTTGAATGGCTAAGAAAACAACATGATTATAATTATCTATACTCATCAATAAAAAAATGTCGTATTAGTCGAATTATTTTGAACGTAAGAAAATCTAAATTAGATATATCCTTAACTTTAGGATAATGCAAATCAAAAAAAATGCACAATAGGAGTCAAATTCTGAAAAATTAAGACAAAATCGTTACTATTTGAATTCAAATTAAGACAAAATCATTACAAATTGAATTTACAGTTTGCTTTTGCGATATCTTGTCCTAACTGAATATATTCAACTTAGTTAGTTAGTTTAATAGTAGGTGGCAGCCACAGCAATCCATTACTGCCATAACAACATCAGATCACAATGAAACACAAACTTAACCGTTACATCTATTTCCTGAACGATGCGGGAAGCAGTTTTGATATCCAGTATCCATATCTTTAAAATGCCACATAATTTATCAATTATATATACCCACTAGAATATTATATACATCGCATAGTACATCACCACTAGACAACCACATATAGTATATTATGTTTGCTGTTTTTGTAAGTATGTATATATGGCAATCATCAGTTTTGTAAATCGTCAGTATTATCCGTCGGTTTAAGTGCTGCCATCAAACTTCTTCTTAATTAACCCTGATATTTTCATTCTGTCAAAATTACAAAATTATTATTCAATTTGATTTTGTTTAAGCAGTTTTCATTCAGTCGAATTATTTGAATTTTAATCACAAGGCTGTGATTTTTTGTGTTAATATAAAATCAAATTATAATAAAATGCTTACAAAGCCTGTTAAATTTGTAATGGAATTGATGTCTTGGAAAACACTGAATCTGAGCCTGAAAAACACTGAATGCTGAGTCTCACTAAATCATTTTTTTCTTAAAACATACTATCTAGTTTTATATTATTTCGCCTTATACGTTGATATACAATTCAACTACCTATATAACATTGATATTATATTCTGCACATTTATTATAAGTACAATGAGAGATATAAGCAAAAAAAAAAGTGGCATGCCATAAGTCCCATTGGCAAGTATTGTCTCACATTCACCAATTAATATAGTTAAAAATCCCAAAATAACTCAGTCATAAGTCCCAGAATGCTAAATGCCGGGAAATATTTTTTTTTGTATTCAACAGCCATACGGTAGGCTATGAATAGGCCATGGGTAACCATAGACATGATTAAAATAAACATTCTGTAAAATGGCGTATAACTTTAAAATATCGATTTAATTAATTAATTAATTAATTGAATTTTCATTTAGAAAATAAATTTTTTATGTCAATCCGGATTATTATTTTTCGATGATTTTTGGGTCCATTGATTAAATTGGTTCTCATACTCTTCAAATTTAATTTCTTTGTAATATTTTAAATTTTTAAACAGTATTCAACCCAATATTACTTCGAATTCGTCCTTTGTCACATATTTAGGTACATATACTAAAAAAATGAAAAATGTATTCTTATTTATTGATGCTGAGTTTAGATCTTGTTTACATTTCCTAAATTATCAATAACAAAAAAAATCTAGAAGAAGTAAAAGAAAAATAAAAATAAAAACAACAACAAAAACAAAAATAATGATTAATTTGCAAAAGTAATATTCTACCGTATTATGACATCATTCGTTTAATTTTTTTTTTCTTTTGAGGATATATGACACAAAAAAAAAGGATACGATTTTATTTTTTTTCTCTCTTATGAAATTTATTTTTTCCCCTTCATCGCTTCACAACACAAAACAACGAAAAAAAAGGACATTAATAGAAGCAAATAATAATTGAAGAAGGGAAGAAACAATTTGTGATTGACTACAGGAAATTGATTGATAGATCGTTTTATTGGACTTAAAAAAGAAAAAATGAAAAAAGCTAGGATGAATACATTTTTTTGCTGTTGTACTGATAGGTTGTCTCTTTTTGGCAATAAAAAAAAAAAAAAAAAATACAAAACAAATATAGGACATGTGTTTTATAAAAGACATTTTGTTGAGTTTTTTTTTTGCTCATTATGTTATTGCAAAACAAAATTTTCGTTTTTTATATTATTAAGATAATAAAATTAATTAAAATTAAAATATTTGCAAAATCAATTACTTACCTATAAGTTTAAGATAATTTATCTACTTAAAGGATTCATATATATCTTGGATATACTAATTTTGTTTGTGGTTTAAGGACATAGATACCGTACATTACCATACACGTTACCGTACTTAGTTTACATGTAAATTCAACTTAGTTACAAGTAAATATCCCTTCCGGGGCCTAATTGGTTAGAGCACAGAAATGTGTTTGAATTACGATGTGGTAATCACGGCTTCGATTCCCGTGGGGGGTATAAAATATAACTATATAAAATAGCAAAAATATTATATATAAAATTAATAATCAATAAAAATAATTAATATAATTAATACTTCATATAACTAAAAAATATTACCTATATCAATATCTATATCAATACTCATATATATCATACAACACAATAACCAAATAACATAATAAATGATATTGGAGAAACCCTAATAATAATTACACAATTGTCAACAACACTGACAAAAGTATGTGACATGACGTACCCAGTAAACATAGTAGCGTCAGGCATCTAAACATCAAAGATGAATAAAATCGCAGAAACAACTTGCAGAAAAATATGGCGTCGTCTTACCACGTAGGCGCAGATAAAGTTATCAAAGTGGTCTTCTACAGTAGGCGAATCCCCTACTTAAACAGTACAAACAGATTAAAAATGAAATGAGACATTGCCTCGGAAATATAAGTGAAAGTAGCAACTAGAAATCGAGTAGGATGGAAATGTCAAGTGGAATACCTATGCTCCCAAGAGGAGTACGGAGAAAAAAAAAAAATTCATACCAACCGTATCATTAAATGGATGATTATGTACTTTATGAAATGAAACTGTTACGTGAAATAAATCCAAAAGAATTAAAACCAAATGACATTGTCTTACTTAATTTTAAAAATCTGTTTATACTTTTTTGATTTTATTTAATATTGACCCAGGAGTGCACATAACTTTGATTCCTTCCAGCTATTATAGATAAGCTTTGACTTAACAATTGGCGAAGCCAGGGTTTTAAAACAACTTGGCTATCTGAAATCATATATATGTAGCCACATTCGTTCCATCTTTTACTGTATTGTAATGCCAATACCTAAACGGCATATGTTTCAGCTTGAAATATAGTGGGATATGTGCGAAGTGCCACTCCAAATTTGAACCTTGGTGCAAATATGGCAACAACAGTTTTCTCCATGATTTTTGAGCCATTATTATACCATATCGAAACTCTTGCTGGTCAGGGCAATGATTAAGCATTCAACTTCTTCTCTGTTAGGTGTCGGTACAGTTAAGTTCCTTCTGGGATTTGATTACTCTTGTCATAAAGTTGATGCTATACTCTTGTGGATAGCTTTTTAGGACGAATTTTGCAGATAATACTAAGAAAGTCAAAATTTATAGCTGGTCTTGCAGTCTAATACTGTGAAGGCCAAATATTTGATGGACACATCTAATATAGTTGTTATACAAATTTTTAATCAAAAATGTTGAGATATACCTATGTATATTATATTTTTTTATTCATTTAAGCATGTCCATTTGATTATAATTTGTTTTGAATATTACTGCAAATTACAAAGTTTTTACAGGTAAATTTACAAACCTTCAATTTAACACCACTTTGTAAAACGAATTGAAATCATAATTACGAATACATCAACAGTATAGTCCATAGGTAGTCAAAAAATTGAAATTCATTTAAAAATATTTCAACCTTAACATTTATTGCATAACAATAATTGCTTTTGGCACAAACAGTTAAAGTGGGGATTGTCAAAAAACAGTTGAAAATTTTTAAGTAAAATTCATACGGTTAATTAAAAAAATATTCCCGTTATAACATAAAACAATAGGGTATGTAAGTAGCTATATTCAATTTTCAACTAATAATTTAAATAAGCTGGAAATAAAGTTCAAAACCTATCCACCAAATTAGTTTTGAGTAGTGAGTCGACTTTTAGATTAAAAAAAATTATTTTAATGGAAAAATTAAATGCATTAAATTAAATTTCAATAGAAAAATTCACTTTAAAAACTTGATAGAAAAATCATCAACCCACTAATAGTATTGCTAAAAATAGAAATAACCTAAATTCAAAAAAGAAAACAAAAAAAAAACAATGATAAGAAAAATGTAATGATTCATCAAGGACTAAAAAAAAAAAAAAAAAAATAACTACCGTTACTCTCATATATGTACATTTTAAATTCTATTCACATCTTATGCAATTCCTATATGACGTAACTTTTTTTTGGTATTCCCATAAGTTAATCATATGATAAAAGCGAAAATAAAAAAAAAAAAAACAAAATAAAAACAATAACAATAAAAATAGAAAAAATATTTTTGTAACATAAACACATCCTTTAAATATTATAATCCTTACGAGGTGAAATTTTTAGATTTCTTCTTTCTTTTTAGGTCACTTCCAGTGAGATTACAGCTAAAATTAAAGCAATTTTTTTTTTCTTATTTTTCTTTTTTTTTCTTACAAACATTTTTTTTTTTTATTATTTTGTTTTTTTGTTTTTTTCATTTTTACTTTTATTTTTTCAAAATCTCTAATGTAATATGTCGGTTCCTGTGACTGAGACAGTGAATCAAATTTAATAATTTAAAAAAAAAAAAAAAAAAATATTTTTAAGGGTTTTGTTAAAGTACGAGCAGCATATTAGACTTGAAAATATTTTGAATATGTCTCAGTAATCATTTCAATTGAAAAGATTTGAACTTAATAAAAGATTTTTAAAAAATGCCTTTTTTTTTTGTTAATTCTGAAAATTTCAAGGTAATAAAAAACACATTTTTTTCTTTATTTGGATTAAAAATTTGTTCAAACTTCCGTTCGGATTAAAATGTTTTTTTTGAAAATGTGAAATTTTCTGAATTAATCTAAAAAAAAAATTTTTTCATTGCACGTGACTGCAATTTAATCCAATTGGAATCCAAGTGAATCTTTTTATTAATTTTTGCTTTCAGTAGGACTATTAGTTCTGTTTATTAGCAATGCCTACATTGTAGTTTGATATGACTGGGAGATTAAGCTTTATTTCCATATTTCATGAAGTCTGTAACCCACCTCTGTTTATTCTCGTATACGATTTTTCAATCTTTTTTTAACAGCTATTTAAAAAATCGTTGTAAACTATTTTTTATAGCCACCAACTGGAACGAAGACCACGAGCACGTTAAAATTTACGTCCTTTTGATTTAACATATGGTCTAGTGTGTGAATGTGGTACACCAGGAGCTTTACCAAATTGTTAATATGATTCTCTAGCAGTACGTCTACCTTGCATTAATAAAGTTTTCTTTCTATAGATTTTTTGTTCGACCCGGACAACGTCGGTTAACTTTGTTAGTTATATATAAAATAAAAAATCAAATATCCCAAAATCAAAATAACCAAATGTTCAATGAAATTTGGTTTTATGAATCGAATTAAAAAAAAATTGGTTTATTAATAATATTCTAATATATTTTTTTCGTTAATCGAATTTTGATATTTAAGTCCTCTGAAATTTTGCCTTCACCAAGCTGTGTTTAATGCATCAGTTTATTACAAATGTTATTTATACAAAATCGGTAAAAGTATTTTCTTTTTATTTTTGAAAGAGTATCTAAGTGTAAATTTTCAGGTCTGCAATACAATTGATTTTTGAAGTATTCCCGATAGCTGCTAGGTGTTGTATGGCAACGATCCGAATCCGTCCAAATCGTTAGAAATCGGTAACAATCGTTTTTCCTTATCTTTGAAAGAATATCTAAATGTAAATTTTCATGTCTGTTATTCATCAAGGTTTTTGATATAATTCTGATGGATATTAGAAGTTGTACGGCAGTTATCCGAACCAGCCCGAATTTCGATAAACTGAAAAATACATTGTTTATTTGTGAAAGAGTATATTTACATGTCTGTAATACAGTTGGTTTTTAAAATATTCCTGATAGATACCGAGAGATGTATAGCAGCTACCGGAACCGATCAAAATTTTGGAAAACGGTAACAGACATGTTTGTACATTTTTAAGGAAGTATCTTAGTGCCATTTTTCAGGTTTATAACATCTTTAGTTTTTAAAATATTCCTGATGGGTACTGGGAGATGTATGGCAGCTCTCAGAATCGATCAAAATTTTGGAAACCGGTAACAGACATGTTTGTTCATTTTTTAGGGAGTATGTTAGTACCATTTTACAGGTTTGTAACATCTTTAGGTTTTAAAATATTCCAGATGGGTACCGTGGATGGGTACCCGAACCAATCAAAATTTTAGAAAACGGTTACAGACATTTTTGGTCATTCTTGAGGGAGTATCTTAGTGCCATGTTACAGGTCTATAACATCTTTAGTTTTTAAAATATTCCTGATTGGTACCGGGAGATGTATGGCAGCTCCCAGAATCGATCAAAATTTTGGAAACCGGTAACAGACACGTTTGTTCATTTTTTAGGGAATATGTTAGTACCATTTTACAGGTTTGTAACATCTTTAGCTTTTCAGATATTGCTGATTGGAGCTGTGAGTTATATGGCAGCAAACCGAACTACTCAGAGTTTTAGAAAATGGCAAAAAGGTATGTTTGGTAATTTTTGAGGGAGTATCTAAGTACAATTTTTCAGGTCTGTAACACCTTTGGTTTTTGGAATATTCCTGATTGAAGCTGTGAGTTATATGGCAGCTACCCAAACTACTCAGAATTTTAGAAAATGGCAAAAGGTATGTTTGGTAATTTTTGAGGTAGTATCTTAGTGCCATTTTACAGGTCTATAACATCTTTAGTTCTTGAAATATTCCGAATTGGTCCTGTGAGTAATATAGCAGCTAACCAAACTACTCAGAATTTTAGAAAACGGCAAAGAGTATGTTTAGTAATTTTTGAGGGAGTATCTAAGCACCATTTTTCAGATCTGTAACACCTTTAGCTTTTCAAATATTACTGATTGGAGTTGTTAGTTATATGGCAGCTAACCAAACTACTCAGAATTTTAGAAAACGGCAAAAAGGTATGTTTGGTAATTTTTGAGGGAGTATCTAAGTACCACTTTTCAAATTTGTAACACCTTTTTGAAATAATCCTTGTAAAAGCTAGGAGTTGTATGCAGCTATACAAACCACTCAGAATATCTGTCCAAAAAATAGATATAAAACAAGCAGAGTATCAATCCAACCAATGAAATAAAAATGGTTATGATATGTCTAGTGGTTTAAAAGTTACACGATTACAAACAAAAGTGCTTAGAATTTTATATATATATATATATAGATTCCAAGTCTATGGGATGAACACCCTGCTTTTACACAGAGACTTGGAAAACACAATTACATACAAAATCTTTTTCTTTTAGAATTTTAGAATGGTATATCCACTAATTTAAGTGTGGAACACTACATCTATTGTAGAGTAATTTTGCCTTCATAATAGCATTGGTCATTATTTAGAGTAGTAAGGTGAAGGTGAACACTTTTATTTTCATCTATTTTTTTTTCCATTTATTAAGTCAATTTTATATTCTATCAATTGTCAATAAATTGAGTATGATCCTGGAGATTTTTTAAGGCAACATGAGCGTTTATGTATTAGGTCAAGATAGCCGGATGTTAATATTTGCCAAATACCAGATAGATTGACGGTATAGATTAAATATCATCATCATTATCAATGTCCTGCAACCCCATCCGTAGGGCATAGGGCGGAGATTAAATGTAAAAGCGGACAATCCTACTGGTTATCATAACTTATTGCCTCCTCTAATTTTAAACTCTTATACCCTGACCCTGAACTCTATTTTTAAATATACCTGACAAGCTTTTCATTAAATTGAGGTTGGCATAATTAAAAGAGAATATTATATTTATATAGAAAATATACTTGTTAGAGATTTCTGACAACAAACACAATAATGATTCATTTATATTTATAAAAAATCTCAGACTATACTTTACTATTTAATTTTGTTTTTTTTTTTTTGTTTCAGGAACTCACTTTGTAACCACAAACAAATAATAATAATTAATTTTATTTATAAAAAATAATTTTCAACTTTGTTTTTTAATCCCTTTTTTTTAAGGAAAATTAATTAATTTTTTAAATTTCGGAACTAAAATTCATTCAGTTCATTTAAATTTTTTTTGCCAAAGGTTTTCTCTTTTTTTATAGTTTACAAAATGTCAAGTGTAGGTTGTTCCAGTTTTTTGTTTTTAATAATTATATAATTATTTTAACACTCAATTGTTTTAAAAATTTTATAATTTTGTTTTTTTGTTTTATTTCTGTTTTTTCGTATACTTAAGTTGCACTAATTTTCTACTTATTTAGTTAAATATATATTTTTTAATTATATGTATAAATATTATATATATATATATATATGTATATGTGTATGTTTTTATTTTATTTAATTGTATAAACGTTTTTTGTTTATGAATATTGTTTTTGCTTTCTTAAATGGGGGTAATTAAAGAAATATTTTTGTAGTGTTTTATAAAAGAGCGAAAAAGGAAATTTCAATTATGGGTCTCTGCATTTTGTATTGCATTATAAAGCGGTTAACGAAAGTACCTACTTTTGTAAAATGTATTTTTTTTTATTTAATTTGAGTAAAGTTTATATTATTTTCTGAGAAACTTGTATTTTAATTTGAAAAAGTGACGTAATTAAATATGTGAGTGTGTTATTATAATATATGAGAGATAATTATAGTCAAAGACATTATAAACGTTATAATCGAATTATAATTTTGGATTTTATAATGTTAAAAATTAATTTTTTGTGTACTTTCATTTTTGATAGTGTTAAGTTTTGATATTTTCTGTTTTTTAAATGTTATAGACAAAAATTAGACTAAAATATTTTGGGTTGTAGCACATCTTTGACAGCTGCCATGTGCAAATTTTTGGAATACAATTTTGAGGTGTAATATTGTCACGAAGTAAATTGTGTTTATTATTAATCGTAGATTTGAACTGTTACAACATAACTGAACAAAAACTTGATTTTAAACCATTATAGAAGTCAAAAATAAGAAATTAAAATTTTTCAAAAATTTATTACTCATGAATTCATGATTCAAACTGCACAATTCGTAAAAATTCCAATCTAGTAAATGTATGCAAGTAATATATAAACACAAATAAGTTAGTTTATTACTATCATATCAAAAAAATAAATATAAAAAATAGATTAGTAAAAATTAGTATATACTTGTACATATTACTGAAACCATGCTTACGGCTACAGTGCATAGTCTAATAAACAAGTTTAAATATATGTTACGGTTAAAGTAATAAATTGGTAATTATTAATAATAACCGGTCATTATTAATAACTAGCTTTGTAACCTGCCATAAATGACGGAAGCAAAATCAATTCTAGCATTTTTTTCCTTCATTAGAATTTTCATTTCAAGTTGAAGAAAAATACGTATTTGCTTACTAATTTATCATACCTTTATTTTTGTATTATAACGCTTTTAATTACCATATAAACAGAATATTTGTAGTAAGGTGCATTTTCTATTCCCTAAGGGTCATTTACTCGATCATTTTAGCGACATGCTTTTTGTCAACATTGAAAATTTGTCATATAATTCAGAATCAAGTTAATCCTGTTAACATGCAATAACATTCGCTGCGTAAGCTTAGCGTCAAAGTATATATCGAACAAATAATATTTTATAATGAGCCACAACTTTGAACGAAAACAATTTTAAAAACAAAAATAAATAAAATTGTAAATATAAAAAAACAATAATATTGTAGGTACACATAATATATTTATTTTGATGAATAAAATAAAAACTCATGTTGGAGAAAAAATTAAAATAAAAAAAATTTACTGCAAATAAATAGGTATTTACAAAACTGTTCATAACTTGTGAACCATTGATTGGTTATTTAAAATTTCATTTTATTTCAAAAAATTCATTATCGAACTGTTCAATGTTAAAATTCATACATAATTATTATTTATAACATACATTAAAAAGAAGAACAACAATCAATATAGTTTAACCGATACCTATATATACGTAACTATTATATTAAAAAAAAATTCATCACTCTCTACAACATACATTTCTACACACTTGAAAAAAACAAATATACCTACAAATTATAAATTTACAAATATAAGAAATAAGAAATAATAGTACAAAATTTCATTTGATTTCTTTAAAAATGTATGGGTTGTTATTGTTTTTATGTGTAAATCAGTAGAATCAAAAGCTAACACCATACATACTAAATATTATATACGATCATAAATTTATATATCATGTAGATATTATATATATATATATTAAAAAAAAAACGATAAACAAAAAAAATAAAAATAAATAACAATTTTAACTCATCATCGCATCACATTTCTGGCTAGAGTATATATACCTATAGTACTATAGTACAGGCAATGCATACGGTAGCAAAACTATGATGCTATGATCATTATCATAACAACAAAAAAAAATCAAAAAAAAAAAAATATGTAGACACATATGCATATTGTTTATAATTTTAAGTAATAAGAATAACCTTTAAGTGCATTATGTTTTTTTTTGTGTTAAATGCTGTTTGCCTTTTGGTTATTATACCATATTAAACTATTGATAAAATTTCATTCTTAAAAGTCCTTCTTATTATAAATCAAAAAAATTGTTTGTTTTATTTATATTATTATTATTATTAAATATATTTCATGCAATGGTATTTTTTCCTGCAAAGGTTCAGCATGGTAGACAGGGGTTAAAAAGAGTACCAAAGCAATTTGTATACATATTGCAATTTGTACATGTGTTGGAGTATTTCGTCGAACTTACAAACATTCAGATAAATGCAGAATAATATATATATATATAATTACCAATAGAAAGGTTAAAGTGATTAATTTGGACAGAATTTATTTAATTTATCACATAAACTGGTAATTATTAATAATTCTCACCCATCTTAGGTTAGTTTAATAAATATTATAAATAATTTTTTTGGATATATTAAATTTTTTTTTTTATCATCAGTACAATAAAGTTCTTAAATGCGATGAAGCCAATAGGTCCGCTGAAAATTATTTAAATTGTATTTATCTGAAAAAAGGTTATTAATAATTCATTTTTAAAATTTTTTTGAATAGGTCCGACAGTCCGGAAGTCGAGATCAAAGACTTAAATATTTCAAAAAGATTTTATGTTTCACTAAAAGCTTGCCAGCTGCGTTTACCTGTCGTCGGCGAAAACAGAGTTTCAATAAATAAGGCCCCGAGTTTAAAAATCAATAAATTTAAATCTAGGTGGTTAAGGATTTCAATATTGTAATTGTAAATTTGATTGTAATTCAAATCGCTGCAAATGTAAAAAGTCAAATATCAAGTGTAATTCCAAATGTCATAAAAGTTTTTTCTGTGAAAATAAATAAATTAACTTCGTAGAAATAAATGATTAATTTGGCCATAAAAATATAACTTTTGTTTTTTAGTTTTTGTTTTTTTTTTGTCATAACTTTAATAACAAATATAAGAAAATTAAAAGCAAATAGTTTTAATTTTAATCACATTTACCAATCCACACAGGTAATTATTAATAATTACCAGTAAATGTAATAAATTCTACTTATTTATCAAATTTACCAAAATACGCGGTTATTATTAATAATTACCGGATTTATCACATTAACCGTAACATATATAATAAAATCAGAGTTTTAAAACAACTTAATATATTTTTGAAATATTGACATATTTTTGAAATTATGTTTTGTTTTTATTATTTTTAAAATACCTACCGGTAATCATTAATTGTACCAGTAATTATTAATAATTACCGAATTTATCACATTAACCGTAACATATATAATAAAATCAGAGTTTTAAAACAACTTAACATATTTTTGACATATTGACATATTTTTGAAATTATGTTTTGTTTTTATTATTTTTAAAATACCTACCGGTAATCATTAATTGTACCAGTAATTATTAATAATTACCGAATTTATCACATTAACCGTAACATATATAATAAAATCAGAGTTGTAAAACAACTTAACATATTTTTGACATATTGACATATTTTTGAAATTATGTTTGCTGCAGTGGAATCCAATAAACAAAGTCTTAATGTTATAAAAAAACCAGAGTTGAAAAAAAATTAAGCCAAATGCCAAATCGAACTAAATTATCCATTAAAATTTGGAGCTAACTGACAGTTGATCTAAACACTATAAACTCAATCGACCACTTAGTTCTATAAATCTGACTTTATTTGATACAGAGATCCAGAGATACACCTTATAGAGTTGAGCTCTATAAGTTGAGTCAAAATTTGAGCTTCTTACAATCCTGAATAAAACCATAACACTTTGTGCTATTATTAATTTTTTTTGTTATTATTTGATTTATGGCAGTCTTATTCTGAGAATGCGAAATGGAACTAATAAAAAATATATAATTAAATTAATTTTATTAGAATTAATAAATACTATACAGTTCAAGTAAATTTTACTTTTACACAAAATTCGAATTTACCTACATCTATCTACAATTGAAATCATAAATAAAAGGGCGATATATACTGAGTAATACATTCTATAGCAACACTTTTCAAATCAATTTTAAACAAATTGTAAAAAAACAACCAAGTCATAACACAATTATTTAAGTATGATGGCAGTAAAATCTTTCGAAATTACGAATGCAACTTATTTCATTTGAAAACATTTTAGTTGTACAAGATAATCATAATATTGTCACATTAGAGTTATTTGATATATAAAAAAATAGATAAATTTCCATGACATAAACTTGTCTAATTTCATTTCCTTCTCAGTTATCCACATTAAATCACATTTACTTATATTTCTTTAAAAATTGGCATTTTCCATTGAAAATGCAATTGTATAGAGTTATTGAATAAGAAAAAGCAATAAAACCACTTTCGAGTGCAATCCTTCTTATAATGATCATATTATTACAGTTATGATATTCAACAATACAAAGAAATTTGTTTTTTTAATTTTAACCGACTTTCTACATCTAACTTTAAATTATTTTTCTTTCTATTTTTTTTTTTCTAGCTAAATCGATTAAATCAGTATCATTATTTCAGTATGAATTGACTACTTTCATAATCCTTTATAATACCTGCTCACACACGCACACATATAATATATATATATAAATGTATATATATAATTGTATAAAATATTTTAAATATATATATATATATATATAGATATTTATTTTATTATCCTTTGTTAAATTATATAAGAATTTCAAAATTGTGAAGTAAACGATAAAATTATTACAAAATAAAAAAGCACCAAAAAAAAAATGGAGATCAGCAGACGTGCTTCCTTTAAAAGCAAAACAAAAAAAAAATGAATAACTTTATACAATATAACAGAATTTTTCTTTGCCTGCTGTAACCTTATGGCATTTTGTTTCCATAAAAATAACTCATCAAAATGTTGTATGGTGTATCATATTTATAAAAAAAAAAAAACAAAAATAATATTATCTAAGGTAATAATAGAGGGTGGTGTGAAAATAGAGTTTTATTTCAGAATAAATTTTCAACTTCATATTCTTCAAATTATTTAATTTAAATTAATCCAGAAATGGAAAAATTTGTACTATTCTTTCAAAATATCATCATATTCAATGCTTTTGAATACTTTATTGTTTATCAGCTGCACTATGCTGTGTTATTTATGAGCTCACGTTGGCATTTTCGGACTTAGATACTGTGTTCTGGCAATAGTAATAGTTTTATATACATTTAATGAGTTGATAAATCAGTAATTTGACAAATAAATGCTCGAATAGCATTGTAGTGAAATATGTGGTATAAATTTGCAGCGCCGTACTTAATTAAGCACGAAAAGCAGTGCTACCGAAATTTTCTTTTTCCAGTACATTATCACATGCGGATTACAGTAGTCAAAGTGTTAAGCTATTCGCACTATTTTTAAATAAATTTAAAGTTTTTGGGTCTGATTTACATAAACTCTATTATTTTTTTATTTTATTTATTTTATTTTCATTTGCTTTTTCTCAAATGAGCTCAATTGCTCGTATAGAGTGTATAATACAATAAGATAAGTATGCATATTAACAATGTAACAATATAATAAAAGTAGTATGTAGTACAGTGGGGAATTGTATAAGCAAAATTCCATATACATTGCAATGTTTTTAAATTCTATGTGTTGTAGTAGGAAAAAAAATTCTCATTTTGTTTAACTGTCAAAATTTATATTTTTATTTTATAAAAAAGTGATGATAATAGACAACCAAAATTATCTTTCGAAAAAAATCTAGAATAACGGTTAAAAATGGTCACAGACAGAATAATTGGAAACTGTACATACATTGGGTCCTTTTACGTCAGTTGTTTTCGTCTTTCTACTCCACAGCGTACTTTTACACTATAATTTTATACTTTTAATACTTTTACGTCCATTTACACTGTAATTTTGCATTCAGTATTCTTTTGTGTAAACGAATAAGAGTTTTGTATGTATTGGTAAATTTTTTTTTCACAAAAGATTTTAAATTTCATAATAAGCTAACTTTTAAATATAAATAGTCAAAATCATATTTAAACGTTAATTTACTTATTTTATTATTGCTCGTTATTAAAATAATTAAAATTTACATGTAAGATTTTTACCATTTTCCTTGCAAATTTAGAATTAATAAAATTAAATATTATATTAAAAACTACCATGCTTCAGTTGTAAAGGTAAATAGAAATAAAAATACCTAATCTCTGTAAAACATACTCTAAACTCTGTCAAAAAAAAATTATGTAAAATATTAAGGTTATAAATAAATAAATTATTGCTTATTATGTACTTACGAATAATAGTAATATATAAATAAATAGTAAATAATAATACACTTAAATAGTATCCAAATAGCTAAAATTGCATCGTTTGCATTATTGAATTACAATAGCAAAAATCATCATTATTTTTCATTCATTTTCTTCATCGTGCATTTTCATACATTTCATCCGAAACTGCGTAACCAACCAAAATCCAAAACAATAATAAAATCATCTGTGGATAAAAAAAACTCTCAAACTGAAAAAACTTTCAATTTCAATGTTTTTATGTATTTGTGAAAAACTGCTGTAAATAGAAAGGATTTTGTGTTTTTACTCTCTTCTCATGAACCCTTTTGCTTATAAAACTGCAAGTGCAGAAAACGAGAGAATACTAGTGTAAAAATGCCCATACAATATATTTGAGAAAATTAGAAATTGAAAATATTTGAAATGGTGCTGCACAAATTTTACCATTGCACCCACACTTGATGTACTTTCATACTTTGATTGTGATACAATGCCAATACAATAATAACTGTTGGTACTGATGTATTTGATCCTATTATTAATATCAGTGCCGATCACAGTAGTCAAAGTGAAAAACAATAATTATGTAATTTATCTCTGATATAATTTACTCATAAATAATATTGAATAATGCTACTGCTTAGAGCTATTCTTATGTTATCAGAAAATGCTATATCAACTTCTGTATGGCATCCATGGTATTTTTAAAAATCGCTTCATTCAAGATTAAGTTTCTGTCAGTCTATTTTTTTCAATAATAGAATTAAAAATTCATTTTCTTTAATATAAACTATGCCCATCTAGCTTTTGATAAATTCTAACTAAAAAGAGAATTCTGGATTCAATTCTGTAATAAAATTCTGAATTTCAAAGTTTTGCATTACAAAATTAGAATTAAAAAATTTTTGAATTATGAAACACTGATTGTGTGCTAATAAAAATAATTTCTTAATAATTAAAAATTTATTAAAATAAAAATACGAACAAAAAACAGAATTAAAACAAATTTTGAACTTTTCAATCCAAAAAATTTGACACAATCCGGACTGTTTTCTCTCTTCAAACTTTATTCTTCACACCACTACGTTTTAATTCAACCCAAAAGAAATTATACAAATATAAAAAAAAAATTACAAATTAAATCGAATTGACTTAATTTTTATGTTACCCTGTAATTATTGGGAGTACACTACACTAACTGATGGTTCAATAACGTATCAACTAGAGTGAAAATTAAATGAAAAGAAATGCGACAATAAAGAATATAACTTGGTGCACATAAAAACAAAAACAACAAAATGGAAAAAGCTCATAAAAAAGAACGCGGTTTTTTTTTTTCAAAATAATAAATTCCACTATTATATTATACAGTGGAGGAAATCGATATGGCAACATTTAAATATTAATTGAAATTGAAAAGCCTGTTGATATGATAAAAATCAAATGATATGAATGTCAAACTTGTTATGATATATATATATATTTTCATGTCAACGCAAAATATGTTTTTTTTTCATAATTCGAAAATAGAAAATTTTCTATTTTTTTAATATTTGTGTGATATTTTGTTTGAGTTTATAAGTAATGGTTTTATATAGTATAAAATAATAAATTTTTATAAAATTTTGTTCAGAATATAATTTTGTAATTCGAAAGCATTGTTTCTGATTCTACTAGAGGTTATTTTCTACATTTATTACAAAAAATAATAGAAAATTATTAAAATAAATTAATTCCACTTTAAGTAATAAAAATAACAGTACTGATGTACTTAATCTACTAATAGGTATATTCTACCTACAATTATGAGTAAATAGAGTTAAATATATAGACACGAATGATTGAACATGATTGAATATATATGATTGAACAGATCTCTCAACATTATTGTTGTGTATTTAAATAAATTATATGTATATAATAACATTTGTTTTTTTTGCACTTATTGATTAATAAATCAAATAATATTTTAAAACTACTTATAATAAAACTAGTAAGTCAGCCCGAACATTTTTTCGAACATAACTACTCAGTGGCCTCAAGAATTTTTTTGTCTAGAAACATTTTTTTGCTATAATTTAAAACAAATTAATAATTTATTTTCCATCCATTTTATTTTTTATCCATTTTCCTTTTTTTTTATATAATTTATTTGAAAGGGAAAAGTTTAAAAATTTAAAAATCAAAAAGTCATTTAAAAATTTAAAAATCAAAAAATCATATAAAAATAATTGAAAAGAAAATTATTTTTTTTTAGTAAAAACAAAAAATGTCAAAAAGCGTCGCTTACAAACATACAACTCTGGTCTTTTATATAAAATATAGATTGGCAGCCAGAAAAAAAAAATTTCAGCCACTTTTGGTCAGCTGTTTTTGAAACATCTGAGTTCAAATAAAATAATTTAGTTTCTGCTGCAAATAATTTCCTTGAAAATGGAAACTTCGCACCAATGTAATATGATAAGTTTTAGAGTAAAAAAAATATAAAATTACAATCATTTTAAGAATTGCATTATTTTTAACGTAAAATCTCAATTAATTTTTTTTAAAAAAATATGTATATATAAGTACGTTATATCCAAGAGTGGGAAAAAAATCTTTTACTTTATCGTATACATTATATATTATTTTATAAAACTAAATTCACATAGATTTTATTATTTATATATTTCCGTGAAATTTTATGGCTACATATATATTGATAATATTAATAAAACAATATTTAATCAAACATATTAGATATGTATACAAATTTATATTATTTATAAGTATTAGCAATAATCAATATATATTTAATCACTTGTATTATATGCATATTTATGATATTTATCAATCCTATCAAATTTAAAGTTTTTCCCTCTATTTTTCTTTGAAAACGTTTTCCAATGCTCTAAAATTGCAATTAATAAAATGAAATAAAATGATTTTCAAATTATCGTATTAGCGTAAATAATATATTTAAAACAGAAAAACTATAAAAAATAATAGTTTGTAAATATACATAATATGTAGATAAAAGTGTTAAAAAACAAAACTAATTTTGAATTCAATAAGAAAAAATTGAAAAGAATCTATTCTACAAAACCATCAAAAAATTAAGAAATGGCTGTTAAACTTTTAAAATCAAATCAGCTGAGTTGAAATATTGAAAAACATATGCTCATTTTTGGCTGAATCTGAACATTTAATAATTAATATGATAATGTATAAGAGAGAAAGAGAAAGCAATACCAAGTTGTTAATCTATATTTTATGTAGATTAACAACTTGGTATTGCTTTCTATATAAATAATATTCCTTAAAATGTAATAATTAATTAAAAACATAGTAGTAATACTATAACTGAGAGATAAAGAATGAAATAAAATTACTATTTATTTATTTTATTTATTTATTTCGTTCTATTCTCAAAAAGAGCGTTAGCTCATATACAGTCAACGAATTAGAATTAAATGGAAGTGGCTATCCATACAAAAAAGTGTCCAATGTTTTGGGTATATTCCTCTCTTTCTTTGGTATTTTTTATTGTCAAAAAACAGAAATAGACGAATATATTCGTTCAATATATTTTCTCTCTTTTTAATGGAAATTATTTTGATAAATAAACAGGATAGTGCTCAGAATTTAATATGCCTCAATTTGTATGTATTTTGACTTAAATTTTTTTTTTAAATATGATGAGTAAAAATATCTAACAATAATGGATAAATTAATCAAAATTTATTATTAATACATATATGAAAAAAAATATAAGAAATACAGCGCTTTCTAGTTTTGTATTTTAAAATATTTATTCTTTTTTTTAGATTTTAAATTCTTTTCTATAAGTTTTTTCAATAGATTGATTATAAAAATTTTTACATATTTGATATTTATTATATATAAAATTATATAAACTTATTATTGTCTATTGTCTATCCTATATTTATAAATATGTAAATAATATGTTATTAATATATTTGTATCAAACCATTTTCTTTTTTCCACACCACTATTGAGGTAAAGAAATAGGTACGTTTTTTTTTAAAGTCGTTTCCTCAAGAGGCCTATTCCACTTCATTTTACAATATGGACTATGTGCAATCATTTTTTACACTTTTAAAGTTTCTTTTAGAAAATATAGATTTGTGCCCTTTGAAATGGATTAATTTTGTTAATTTATTTCTTACACTGTTTCTTTCATTATGTAGTTTTAAGGAATAATGTATTCGTGTATTAAAATAAATTTCTGCAATACTTTTTATTAATAAACAAAAATGATTTTCTAAAGGTTTTTGGTCAGACATATGATTATATAAATTTTGAAAAATTTTAGAACCTATAAAATTTGTAATAACAATCCTTGTTTTTATTGCAAAATGGTTAGAGCATATTTTACTATGCTTTTTTAAATTTGGTATCCATTTTGCAGTTTGAATTCCTTCAATCCATCGTTGTTTCAAACCATCGTCTTTTGGGAAACTACAAACATATATATACATTTTTTAAAATTATATCCAATATATTCAAATATATATATAGTCCAATATATTCAAAATAAATATTTAAAATGATATTCAAAAAAAAAATTTCTTGGTCCGGATATTTAAATTATCCTAATACTCCACTGTTTTGTTTAGAAGTTTTTAAAAATTCAAAAGATGTAAAATATAAAACTTACATATGTAAAGACACGTAATTTTCTTTTTCCAAATGAGACTTACAGCCTGTAATGATACAAATATTCTTTTTACGTTCCATTTTTCCTTAAAATTTGTAATTTTTTAACAATTTATAATAAAAATCAAAAATTTTATTGACTTTTTTTAATATTTATTTGACAATAAAAAATTTTATTTTTTCCTACTTCATTGCTAGTGTTCGTACTTTTTGAAAATTTCATATATCCATATATTACACACTACTGCTACATTTTCAATATTTCAGAAACATGAATGATTTTTTTTTTTCAAATAATTTAACAGCAATACTTTTCTGTGTAATAAAGAAAAAGAAAGTTTAAATTGAAAAAACATTGTTATTTTTATTAAGATTGATTTTGATTCCTTTTATTTTATTCATACACAAAGATTTTACGAATTTTCTATTTAAAAAAACTATATTGGCCTAACACTAAAAAAATTTTTTTTTTGACATAAAAAAACCCAAACAAACCAAACAGAAAGAGAAGTACTAAAAAAATATGGACAAAATGTTTGTATTTTTGTATGGGATACTCACTTCCATTTAATTCTAATTCGTTGTATAGAGTGATTATTAGTATGTACTTAAATTTTAAATTAAATGTTAAATATACATCATAGTAAACAACAAGTAGAAAGTATAAATAGCAATATGATATTAAAAAAAAGTTTAAAAATGTAACAATTATTGAGAAATTATATCATGTATATTTAATTAGTTTACATTTCAGTTCAGTAGTAAAGATGTTTAATTAAATTTTTTTATGTATTTTTTAAAACTTTTATAATTTTTATTTTTAATTATAGTTGATATTTTATTAAATTCATTGGCTGATGTACTATAAATTTTGTTTAAACCCCTTCTTGCTCGAAAATCAGATGCATTTCTTGTATTATGTTGATGAACCTCTGAACTTTGTTGAAATGTTGTGTTGGTGATTATTTTGTTCGTGTACTATTTTATATATATGATTCCCTTGTACTAATTTTACTTGATCCTGTAGCATTAAGATCTTAAAGTTCTCATATAAACGGTTAGTAGACATTCTAATATTTAAATTGTATAGGTTTTTTATAGCCTTATTTTGCAAGGTTTGGTTTTTTTTAAAATTCTGCAACGAACTTGTTCCCCATGTTATTAATCCATACACTAAGCTTGAGTGAAACAAACTGTAATATAGTGACATTTTTAAAGTATGTGATATATTATATGATATTTTTTTGAATATTCCTGCTGCTTTTCTACATTTTTTCATAACTTCAATAACATGTACATTCCATGAGATATCACTGTCAATTATCAAACCAAGATATTTAAAAAGTTATCAACTGTTCTGAATAATATTATTGTTATAGAATAATTTTAAGTTTTGACCGATTGGTGCTTTCAATAACATGTATTATTTAATGTTACATATAATTATACAACAATAATATTTGATTCAAAAAATTAATTATTAAAATATTAACAAAAATATTTTAAACTCTTTAACTCTTAAGCTCTTTAACCATTAATAATAACTATAAATATAAGTTTATGTACTAGTTCTTTTCATTTATTAATATGTAAAATCCAAAATCTAAATTAAAGCTATAATTACATTAATTTTCTAGTTATAATATATTTTACATTGAAATTTTGCTCGATTCTTATAACTCACAGATGTATTAATAACATCTTCTAATAAGTTATAAAATCAATAAAACTTAAACTTAGGAATTGTATAGGTAGCCTAACACTACGAATACCTACCGATGAGTTCAAGTAGTGTTATGATGAACGAAACAACTCCTAAAAATAATTTGTTATCATCAATAACAGTTTGAACGGGATACGATTTAATATTAATACAATTTATTGAAATTTCCTCCACTGTACTAGACTATAGATGGATTTATTATAGAAAAAGTAGACTATAATATATCTAGTGAATAGGCAACATTTTTTTGTTCATATTATTTTATCTTTTCAATCCAGAAATCTTAAAATATCATTGGATTGTTCAGTATAGGGTATAATGTACATAAAATGTGTTGTATTGCATGACACCTGAAAGTTTTATAGTTTATTCTAGTGAAAAACTGCATAAAATATGATTTTTTTTGTTGTTTTTCTTTTCATTATTTTTCGCGTAATTTTTTTTTTTTTTTTGTTATCCTGTATTTTCTTTGAATGCATCCGTATAATGTCATCATGATGATTAGTTATTGTGACAAGTTTCTGAGGTTTAAATGAGAGAAAATTGTAGCCATATTGTTTTTCTTTGTTTCTTCAATCTTTTTTTCAAATTTTATAATAATTATTATTTGTTTTCAGGATTAGTTTTTAGAAGGATATTATACTTGTATTTTTTATGATTATAAAGAGAATTGCAAAGTGTTTTTTTCTTCTTTTTAAATTTAGATTAGAAATTATTTCTGGAAAAAATGAATTATTATAGAAGGAAACAAAATGAAATGAATTTTAAAGTGAAATTTCATAATTTATTGTTTAATTTGAAGCTGCATTAATCCAAACAATGGTTGGCAGGTGATCTAATGTGGGAAATTCATTGTTTTCGAGATCTGAAAGTTTTTAAGATTACCGATACTTAATCTTCAATATTAATCAACAAGAGTAAGACCTACATCGACTTCTACTTTCACTTCTACTTCTATTATGATGTCAGTGGTTAGCTACAAAAGATGTTTTCACTAGAAAATTTTCATCCATCTGTTCTATAAACATTTCAGTTAGTGAAGGCTTCTTACGGTGCCATTTGTGGGTATATTTTTATGCCATTAAACAGCTCTTGAGGTCATATATTGGTGGCAGTGATCTGGAAAAATCTCCCATTTGCAAAATTTACTTTTTACACGAACAATTTACGTGCATGTTGAAGTTATATAATATAAAGGTAGTATAAAGTCAAATAGAAAGATATAAAGTTATAAAATTTTACTGGGTGAATGTAAATAATATAAAAAATATAGAATTCAAGCCTGCATATCTGAAGGTTAGCTGATCAAAAAATAAATAAATAAAATTCAAATATAATCTTTGATTCAATTTTTAACAAATATGATTTTTTCATATCACCTTGGTTTGTATTAAGATTTTAAGCGGGTTGGATATTTAAAAATCTATTAATAATTTATTTATTGTGTAGCTCATAAATATATAAAAAAATGTAAACAACATTCATATCTCATTTGATTTATTTATTTTATGGTATTATGACATCGACCGTAATGACTAAAAATAATTTTAAGCTTAAAATGTAATCACAAGTTCAGGCTCAAGAATGGGTTTTAGAGAAAAGCAATTGGTTAAACTTGATTCTGAATGCGATAAAGAAAAGCGAAAGTTCGTTAACAATTATAAAATATAATCTTCTACTTCTAGATAAGCTAAAGCTAAAGCTAGTGGAAATTTTATTTATAGAGCATATATAGATCTCACTCTCTGAGCTTAACGATCAAAATGTAAATTTTTCTGAAAAATATGAGATTTATGTTATAACTTAGTTTTATCTATTCACCCATTAACAATTTTTTTACTCAAATTCTTCATATATGCATCTAATTTTATCAGGATTTTTTTTTTAGCTTTCTTTTGGACATAAAATTATAAATGTTCTGACTATTTTGTGGATTTTCGAAATCATAGAAAACTTCAAGGCCAACTACTGGTTTTAATAAATAGTTGTTTCATTTTCAAGTCATTTTAAATTCAGACACCCATCATATTATACGTCCTGAAGACCCATCATTGCGGCATATGATAGAAGGCTTACAAGGCATTTTTTCGTACTGTTGAAGCTTAGAATAATAAAA
Organism: Argyra leucocephala; assembly: GCA_963942445.1. Lineage (NCBI taxonomy): Eukaryota > Metazoa > Arthropoda > Insecta > Diptera > Dolichopodidae > Argyra > Argyra leucocephala. The sequence goes on along the minus strand of OZ012679.1, from coordinate 11,406,519 downwards.
CTCTACCTATACATTAATCAATATGTACCATCATCATTCTAATTTTCCTGTAAGCCCATCCGCGAGGCATAGGTTTAAAATAAAATTTTTCTATCGGCTTCTATCTGCGGTTCATCTCTTCAGTTGTGGCCACGTTCTTTGTTGGGTACTTGCTTCGGCTAAGACTATTGTTCTTCATTATTTCCTCGGACTTCAAACGATTCCATTTCAAAAATTGTTTTTGTCATGATGTTTCCTCAGAGTATGTCCGATCCAACGCCATTTCCTGTATCGGATTTCCACATCTATTTGCTTTTGATCCATTTTTTGCAACCACATTTTGGAAATGGTTTGCGGAGTTTTCCTGATGATATTTACTGAAATTTTCCATGTTTAGCAGATGCATAATATAACAGATTTTACACTTGCCTTGAAAATTCTTATTTTAGTGCACAGAGGTAATATGTTGCTTGTCTGCCATATTTTTGAGAGCATTCCAAAAGCAGAACGGGCTTTACAGATGCGGACGTAAAAATCCAAATGAGCACCCGCATCTGACCTATCTGACTGATCTACACGATTCGCAGATAATTCATGGAGCTTCGGATGTTGTAATGTGTGTGTTTTGCGTATGACTTGGTTTAAACTGTATTGACTTTTAGGCTCGCACTTTTACGGGTTTTGGCACATTTAATTTAAACATTCATTCACATAAGGCAATAAACACACATTGTCGGCGTAATCTGAATGATTGATCTGTTCAAAAAGACGTCACAGGCTACGTTCGCTCTAGTTTACACCCATAGTAGTAGTCATTGTTATCCATTATGTACAAGTATTCCAATATAGCCAATTTATTAAATGAGGCGACTACCAACACCAACAAAATCAACTAATATTAAAATGCTAGTTATATTCATAATTTAAAATCGCACAAGCAAACAAACAAACAAACAAAAAAACACAAAACAGCAAATAAGTATAATTTTGAAGTGATTGATATAACAAATAATATTGTTGAGGATTAATAAAGGATATTCAAGGATTACGTCATTTATTTATAATAAACTGCTGCTTTTTGTTTTTTTTTCTACTTCTTCTATTGAATTTATTTGATTTTTCGATTTTTCTTTTTTTTATAAATTACTTTATTTTCTTTTTTAAGATTTATTTGAATTTTATCAATATATTGTAATTACTTTCAATTGTGATTTTATCTATGAAGCAAATCTTAATACACCTTATTTTTGTTAAATTGCTTGCCAATTTTGTCCTATTTTAGGATATGGTGCACATTTTTAAATTTTATTCGCCTTCGAATTTGTTAATGATTTTGGAGTTAATTTGAAGTTTTAGTTCACCAATTGTTTGATGATAACTGTGCTAGCCCCACTCTTGTAGAAGGACTTACAATATGCAGTTTTAAGCAAATTTTTACATGAAATATAATATCAAGTGAATTCGCTTAAATTTTTGTTCCAAAAGTTGTCTAATGTCTAACAACACTTGAATTCGAATATTTTTAAAAAAAATTTTAAATCTTTTATTTAAACAGATGTAACTAAAAGATCTAAGTTACAAGTAAGTTAAAGATCTAAGATCCAAGTTCAGTACGTAGTTTACCCTAATATGGTTATAATAAGCCCTTTATGCCCTTTTCCACCCCTCAACTTAGTCAACCCTTTTTATAAAGGTTGGAGGGTTTTATCCTGTAGAAGTTTTCTGATGTTATGTAGTGCGTTCGCAACAGCTTGAGTCTACAGGACACTGTCTACCGGTTGGATCGTCACTTAATGCAAGACTACACATGTGCTTATTCATTTGGTTATAACCAATAAATATGCCCACCATCTTCCAGCAGTCTGAGAATTAGCAAAAAATTGGTAAATTTGGTTTTTATTCTGGTGCATATGTTTTGAAGACTCTCTGGCCTTCAATACGCTCCCACAAAATGTTTGTTTCCCTCTTTAGGGAGTTTTCCATCAATAGTTTAATACAACCAATAGATATACTAACTGCCGATTCCGGTCCATAAATGTTGCCCATTTGATGATCTGGATAGTTCGTCAGCTTTTTCATTTCCATGCAGGCTACTATAAGTCGATATTCAGATCAGTTGTAGTTTATTTCGGAGCCCTATAAAGTTTAGAGCTTCTGAACAGTCTCCCACCAATCTAGACGTGATGAGATTACTTTGAAGAGGTTTTAAGGAAGCCTGGCCGTCACTAACTATTCTAATGTTTTTGTTAGACCATCTTTGCTCATTTTTTATATTCACTGCTGCGTTTATTGCAAACTTAAATCTTACTTAAGTAATAGAACCAAAATTCTAATATTTCGCTGGTAAATATTTTCCCACACCATCATTTTCGGCGCAATAAGAACTTATCATTAAACATAGAAGTGCTACAAGATATACTGATACAAAAGTAGATAGCGGTAAAAAATAATATAGATTAATTAAATTTCACAATTGAAAATAGTTTAAAGTATTTTTATATCTTGTAGTAAGATTATGTTCATTGAGGCGACCTAATTTTGTATCCTGTAGTGAAGCTGTCTAATTTTGTATCAGTATTTGTAGTAGCGCTGTTGTGTTTAATGCTTTTTCGGTTCAAAAATACATAGTCAATTTAATTTTAACCGAGAGGATCTGGTATGCCTATTTATATATATATACATATATATAATATCTGATCGTTATTCAGGTATATAGAAAAATCATTGAATAAAATTATAAACGTTTGTTTATTTTTATAATTCAACGATTCTCTATGTTACAATAATATTTTTCTTATTTTCAAATTCAGTTCAATTTTTATTGTTGAATTATTTCTTGTTTTAAATCAACTTTTATTGCTTATGGTGATATTGTGTTCCCTTATTGTGTATTGTTTGTAGTTACAGAATAATAAATTTTTTGTTTTTGTTTGTTTCGTTTTTTTATTTAGAAATAAAGTACACTCGTATAGCTTACGTTACGAGGGTGCTTTAAAATGACAATACAAAAAGAAAATGTTAATGAATTGAACTTGGAAAAATATTCATAAGTGTTAAATTGCAAATATTTTGATTTTAGAATGTCAGAACGATATGAAAATATGTAATTTGTGATTTTGAATATCTTAAGAAGATTATAATTATCAAATTTTTGATTTCAGATAGTCCTAAAATTTTGTAAAAGCATAGTTTTTAGTTTTTAGAAGTAAACATTTATTTATTATTAGCTATATTCGATATGTATTGAATCTATACAATTTGGTTAATCTAAGTAGGTGTATAGAATATTATATAAATACTAAAAGTAAATTAATGCTCTTATTATGATTATTGAATCGAATATGAGTCGAAATATGAGTCGATGCGAATATGCTAATCGAACAGATAAATAAAGGGTGTTTTTTTTTTAGAATCATAGAAATTCAAATTGAAATAAAACGCATTCAAATTAAGATTGAATCCATGATATTGTTTTATTTTAATAAACATTCACAAAAAATTATATTGGAAACAACGTTTACAAATTGTTGAAATTTATTTTCAAAATCAGTGTTCTATACACCAAACTTATAGCGTACTATTCACGATTCGCGAATAAATTTATTCGGTGTGGAAAAGTCGTTGGATATCGTGTAATATATAGGTAGTCAGTTATAAATAATTATTAATATTTTTGGATTAATAAAAAACTGTACGTTGAATAAAAATGCATTTTTTGGTATTCTGAATCCAATAAGAGATAAAATGAAGCCTCAAATAGAACTACAAAATGGACCAATAATAAAATTTGTCTGTGCAGTACGATTTTTCCCACGAGCCGCCTAATCAGGATTCAATCAATTGCACCAGTTTATCAAACTGTTTTTATTTGTTTTCTTAATAGTGCAAAATGTTTATAAATAAAGTTTTTACATTTTTTTTAATGTACATTTCACTTTCTATTTTCACTCGAAAAGCAACAAAAAATATATTTTTTATTTTTTAACTAAAGTTTTTTATTCAGCAAGCTTTCGAACGTATTGCGTTCACTTCATCTAATCATAATCGTATGACAGCGAATTTGCCCTATTTATACGTACGATTTGAGCATCATGAAAAGGGCATTAAAATGAAAAATAGGATGAAATTAAATTAAAATTAAATAAAAAAAAAAAGTTTAAGTTAACAATAATCTAGTCCGTATAATTAGATGACTTTAATACTTTCTCTATTAACTCCATATTATAAATGTCTGGTCTTATAGTTTTTGGCTCATCAAAATTATTCAAAAAAATAACGGTAGTATTTTTTTGCTCCTGCTTTTAGCACATTATTAAAAAACTATTCAAAATATATTTCTAACATTTTCTCTTGAATAAATTTACCCATTACATTTTCCATATTTCATTAGTAATGCATTACTTTATGCATTACAACTGCGAAAAATGTTATTTATTATTAAATCTATATACTCTACACATAATATCAGATCACATATTGTATTTTTTTTATATACCTATTATATATATATACATATAAATACATAATTATATTAATTAGTATTTAGTTATGTCATTGAAATCTGTTAATTATTGTCCTTGTCAATTATTGTGCTACTATAATGCAGTAAAACAAAAGCATGACTGAACTTTATTAATACAAATTAAAAAAAAAAATTAAATATTATTGCACGTTTCTTAACAATTATAAAACTAAATTAAATATTTTTAGAAATATAATAATATGTATATACATAGTGTATTATATTTATTTAAAAAGAATAATAATATAAAACAAAAACTTGTCAATTTAAGAAAAAAAAATTTTTATGTCCAAGTTTTTTATTTTTTTATGTAGATTAAAAAACATTGTTTTTTTTACAATTTGGAAGTATGAAAAGAGTAAGGATAACTGAATTTATAATAATTAAAATATTTTGATTGCAAGGACATTAACAATTTTCCCCATATTAATTTAACTAAAAAATTTAATAAAATTTAACTAAAAAATTTAATCTATCGTTGTCGCTGCCATTTCTTGCTGTCTAGAAAATTTTTCACCTGTGTGTGTAGTCAATTTGATAAACTTGCGATAAAAACATTTTTTTTTTATTAATAAAAGTTAATTATTAAATAAATTATTTTTTATTGAAATATGTAATTTATATTAATCAACATTTTAAGGCATATACAAATAAGAAATTATATGTCAAAAATTTTAAAATAAACCGCTACATAAAAATAAATATTGCATTTGATTTCGAAAATATAATCAAGCTAAGCAACACAATAAAAATGTAATTTTAGTATTGTTATTTCTGACTTCAATTTTCCTGGTAGTAACTGATATCAGTACTATACATTTACTATTACCACTTCTACCTATGTCATCTCTATTCTGAGGGCTTCAATATATAAATAATATGTAATCACAAAGAACGAGGTTGATCGTGGAATAAGTAGCGATTGAGTTGTTTTTCAGGGAATTGCTATGCAGACAATTGTAGTGTTTTGACAACAATGAATGACTATGGCTATCACACTATATCAAGCTAACTAGCAATATTGCTATGAGTTGTGAATTATGTTAAACTTATGTTTTGTAGCGGTGCTCTTTCACTCTTTCAGTGCAAAAAAAAAAATATTCTGAAAGTATATAGTATTGTAATCTAATCTAAATACCATCTAAATATGCCCTGAGGCTTATGTAAATGTAAAAGATTAATAAATATACAATAAAATTCATAAATTGTTGTATATTTTTAAAAATTGAGCTGAAAGCTTATTTAAATCCAAAATAAATAAACAGTAAAGAGTTATACTAATAGAAGAAAAACAAACTTTTCATCCTATCAAGAAAAATGTATCTCTTTACATTCTAGCAAGTTCAAAACATATAATCTGATCGTTCTACTAATTAGATAAAATTATCTCTTACATTATTTCGCTAACAAATTTTATCTGGAAAATATAAATAATATTTTAAACGTTTTCACTATACACATTTGCCAACGTACATTATTATCCCTCAACTTATTCCAAATTTTCCAAAAAAAACAACGCTTTTAAATTGATTTATTATGACTATTAAAACGTTTAAATATTTACTCTCCCCAAATCAAAATGATTTTTCAAATCATTCTCGTACAACACACACAAAATATCAATCACAAAATTCACAACCAAACAGAATCGTTAAGAATTGTAGTACAGAAAACATACCACCACCACCATCACCATCACCACCTTTAAAACTTTTATTCTAAAAATAAAGAAATAGAAATAGAAATGGTGAGAAAAAAAATTGTATATTCCAAGGACATTTTTAAAGTTCTAACAAGACAAAGGATAACAGTAAAAATACTCAATTTATAGAAAATATAAAATCAGAAAGAAAAATAAACAACAACAACAACAACAATAATATAAAAAAATCATTTTTCTTTTTCTGTTTTCATTTTCTTGTTTTAAAACAGTGCACAGGTGACATTTAACAAATTGCTAAACGCAATTTACATATATTCAAAACAAAAACAAATAACAAACAAAAAAGAAAAAAATAAAAAAAAAAAAAATTCAAAGGATAAATACAGTTGACAAATATTCTAGAATTGCAAATAAGAAATTGAATTCATATAAAATTAGCACCTGTTTATTAACCCTTAACTATCTTAAATATGATGGCGATAAAATATTCAAAAAATTATTTTGCCTATTTGATTTTATGTTAACAGTTTTGTTTACTTTATAGTTTTGGCTGTTGTAATATAAAAAAATAAATATATTATTAATCTTCATTTATAGGTTTGGATACAGTCCTATTATTACAAACAGTAATATTATCACAAATATTATTATTACAGTCATATTTGCAAAACCTGTATTGTATTTCTTCATATCTGCTTCAATTTAAAATTCAAAATTAATGTTACATGTTGTACGACCAAGCCAGTAATCACGATAAACCTATATATAAGAGGTATCTTTGAGATACTCCATATGTTACAAAAAGTGAACTCTCCCAATCACCTTAGACTAGTTCCCGCCAAATCTTACTGTAACCTGTATACTGACTGTATATGTATAATACTGTAATAGATAATATTTTTAATATACCTTCCGCCGGTGTATAGCAGATCCAAAAATTATCAATATTGATGCTTTGGAAGTACATTTATCAAATGAGCATAACTGTTAGGGCCCTATTACACATCAATCATTCGTCAACCATTCGTCAATATATTGTCAATCATTGACCGTTGATTGATGAGAAATGATTGATGGTGGTTCTATTCTCATCAATCATGCAGGCAAAATTCCCATCAATCATGCTGTCAATTATCCCAATCATACTGTCAATTAGCGGAATTAAAAAATGACTTTTTTGGGAATGTTCAGATAAGGTTATACTATTAGTTTGTGATGTAATTCTAAAAAGAATAATTTTTATATTAATTTTAATAATTATAGCAATTATTGTAAAAAAAAAACAATTGATATATTACTCAAATGTGCAAAAAAATAATTTGTTGTTTTTTATACACAACATTTACTTTAAATATAAATTAAATTTAAACCGAAGTCAAAAACATTCCTCCAGAAATTATATTTTCAATATTCATATATGTTTCGAAATTTACAATATATTCAGAACACTTCCACAGTGTGCAAAATGTATAAAAAGATTGACGAGTTCATGATTGATGTGTCATCGGTCATTATTCTTTTCATCAATTTATTGTCAATATATGGACGAAATGATTGATGAAAAGAATGATGTGTAATAGGCACCTTAGAATTGTTAAATTTTATTTATGTTAATATCAATTCACCATTTTTTTTTTTTTTTATAAAATCTAGTTATTTTATCAATAATGAAAGAAAAATTTAATTAAATACTTATATTTCAAGCATGACTCAAATTCAAAATAGTTAACCATACTACCAGGCATAATATGTCAATCACCACATACCCAATATTATTCTAAACTATTACTATTGAACCAATTTTCTAGTTTTCATTTGATTAATTTCATATCGTGGCCCTTTGGAAGCCTAAGAGGTCATTTTGCTCTCTAAAAATATATATACAGGTTAACTCATCCTTCGATTTATTTTATAGTTAGAAATGAACTACACAAAATGTTCGATTACATCTTTACACTTACATCAATTTAAATCACGTATTTAACATAAGGGTTAAAAACAAAATCAAATGAACAATAAGTCAACGAAAAATGTAAATTACCTTCAGTTATACGTGCTATTTGCTTTCTTTATGTTAAAGTAAATTTTTAAAGAAATTTGTTTTCGAAATTTCTTATTTTATTTGAAAGGAAAAGTTTGAAAATATAAAGTTTAAAATTTTGGAGATATGAAAAAATATACTTAGTATGGAAAACATATCTGTATGTTATTTGATCAATGATCATCAAGGACTATAATATTATTAGATGACGTCGTTTTAACTTATAAAATGTATTGTAGTAAAACAACACTAATTTCGATAGTAACAAACTGTGACAGAGTTAGTTCAAAACACATATAGACAAGCAAAGATAAGAACACATGAGCTGTGAGCTGAAAATGAGCTGTGAGCTGTGAGCTGTAGAATGTTTATTTATTGTTCTTATAGAAATATTGTGTTATCTCTTTACATTCTGATCATCAGGATGGTAAAAAAATAATATCTAACTTAGGCAAGCAATGGTTCAAATCCTATGTAATTCGTCTCACAAACAGTTCCACAACCATAATATTTGAGATATGGCCTATACTCACAAGTTGTGAATGTTGTGATCATATATCCTATGTCTAATTCCAATTGCATATTAAGTCCTATACTCCCCTGTTTTCTTACTTACTTACTTCGGTGGCCTATATTAACCAAGTCAGTCCTGGGCCTGACTCATCAATGTCCTTTTCAATGTTCAGCAAGTACAATAGACCTGCAATTTCAAACAATCACACGTTTAAGTACCATGGATCTGAAAGGGTCGCTATTATCTAGAACTCGACACTGTAAAAAAAACGCTATCAAAACTGTCAAGAAAATACTGTCCACACTGTCAAAAAATGCAATCCACACTATCAAAAAAATGTTAAAATTCTGCAAAGACAGTTAGTGCTATGCCATTTTTTTGGCCTAATATAAAAAATCTTCTTTAATATCCTGAAATTACTTCAGTAGAGCATTAAACTAGAGGAAATGTTTTCCATCAATTCCTTTCTATGCCTAAGTTTAGTCATTTGTGGCAACCTTCGCTTCATCTTATGTAAATTTTTATATTATTAACATTTGTTAGTAATAATTTATCTATTATTTCGAATCCATTGATTTACCGATTATGCAGGTGAATCTAACGCTGTCTAGAAACAACGTGGCGCTACCTTATTTAGGGGTTCGAACTCAATTAACGATTTTCATTCGATTAATCTCGATTTTCAATTAACAAATTTAATGATGGATTTTTTTTTTTATTAATCACCACCAACCAGGTTCGAACTCGGGTTCAGTCATGGATCCTGTTACATAACCACTGCGCCACCGAGGGTGTAGTAATAATTTATAAAACACTTATTTTACTGTTTTTCATCTTTTTTTAGTAATTTGTAATTTTTTAGATGGTGAATACTTTTAAGAGGTTTTAGTCACAGAAAGCCAGAGCTTGATTAATTTAATTGATTAACATTGCCTAAATAAATATTTTCAAAAAAATGTATAGGCAACGTTTATACGCCATATTGGTTCCGAACATTAACTATGTGTACAATTATTAATTATATGTACAAATTATGGGTTTGTATACGATATCCCAAATACAAAATCCAAATACAAAATTCCAATTATTAATTGCTAAAATACCAAAATTTCTTCTTCTTCTTTAAAATATGCATTTAGTGCCTGTTTGTTTCAATATACATATTTTCTCTTCATATTTTATGATGACGACGTCTAGTATTCATACCATCTTTTTTCAGGTCTTCCTGGTTGATTTTTGACACTGATATGGGCATTCATTACTACCTTCGTCAGGCGATCTTCTGCCACTCTATTTACATGGTATTTCCAGTTTCTTCGTCTATTTTGACTCAAAAAAAAATACCTTGAAATACCTTAAAATATTGTAAGCATCTCTGATGTCGTTGCTGCGTTTTTTATCTCTCAATGTGTAACCACATTTTCACCTCAGAGTTCGGATTTTTGTTTTGATTTGATGTGACCGAGGTTGTTTTGCTTTGATTTAATGTGTCGCAATAGCTTGCGTTAGCATAAGCCGAATCGAATACAGCTTTTGTATATTCGTGTTTTGTTTTCTATTAGCACCAACAGTACTACCACCATTCACTGCCTGCTCCATCTATTATTACAACTATATAAATATATATATATAACAGTGGCTCTCAATATTTTATTTAACTTAAAATAAAATTTGACAATTATTTTAAGAATATTAAAAATTTATAAAAATCCAAATTTTAACTATATGGTTAAGCGTCACAGTTCTCAATAATATAACTTCACTTTTAACAATTATGATTAAAAAAGAAGATAACATTAAATTCTAACTGTTTCTCTCTCATCCGATTCGATTAAGCAATAACAGTAAATTATAACAAATTTGTTAAAAGTCATGACCTCAAAATCATAAAGTAAAAGAAAAAAATATAAGAAAAAAAGGATAATTTCATATATATAAATTTCTATATAAATTTATTTTACAACAAAATATATGATAACAAGAAAATGTGGGCGGTGATAAAGATCTTCTTTAAAATTTTAATACAATTTTGGTTGTAAATTTCTTAATTTTATAAAAATAACAATGATATCAAATAAATAACTCCTTGAAAAGTTCAAAAACCTTAACATAAACAAAATATCCTTTTTTCTATCTTTTGAAATTTTTTTTTATGTTTTGTCTCTTTCTTGCTTTCACAAATGCAAAAGAAAAAAAAAAAATTAAAATAAATGGATTCGTCAATTTAATTTTCTGGTCAATTTAATTTTTGTGTTTTCATTTTATTCATAATTTTTTTCTTGTTTGTTTTTGTTTGTTTCTTTTTTGTATTATTTTTTTCTTTATCTTTGATATTTGAGTTGAAGAAGTTCATTTACTTACAATAGAAATAACTGAGAAAGAATGGAAAAAATAGATATCTAGGAGTAAACATAGATATCTAGGGTCGGAGTTTTAATCTAGAACTATAGATGTAGCAAAAATAAAAATTTAAAGACAAAAAGTCTGGATTATATATTTGGAATTGGGTCTGTCAGAATTGATATTAGAATTGGGAAAATGTGTAGGAGGCATATAGCTATTAAAAATTATCTTGAGTAATCTAAGTAAACTGCAATTCACTTATAGACAGTATAATTAATTGTTGCATGGGTTACGTGTTGATCCCAAGTCGCAAATTGATCAAAATATGGTTATGTGTTCGTATCACATCCCTCTTCATAGTTCTTTACTAATTAAACATTATATGTCTTCGCCGTGTGTCCAATAGATGGAGTTACAAGGACAATGATGACAATCATGACTAACTAATTTGTTGAAATCGATTCTATTATTAAATCATTTTTATATTTAATTTTTTTTTTAAATTTTTTCAATATGACATGCCCCAAGGAACCGTTCTTCGACCAATACTCTACTTTATACATCGACAGAATATCCCAACGACACTAGATATGAAAGTGTAGCAACTTTTGTTGATCATGCAGCATTTATGGCTTCAGACATCGATCCATTGCGGGCTTCAAATCTACTTCAACAAAACCTCAATCAAAGCCGGCTTCACAGTTTGAAAATAAAAGTAAGCCAAAACAAGTCAACCATGCGATATTTAGACTTAGAAAAGGTAGCTGCCCTCCAGTAATATCGAAAAGTACAATCATGGTACCACAGGGGTATTTTATTAGATATCTGGAATTGCATCTTGATAGGTAATATAAAATATAATTTGTAAGCGCAATTAATTGGGATAAAAGCTGAGAAGCCTTAAAAACGCGGGTATCTGCCTTTTACAGAAAATTTAATTTATTTTATTGTATGTATAGCCGCTGTTGGACACAAATATAGAAATATATGCGGTTTTCAAAATTTCTACCCATTTGGCTTAACACAAATTTGTTTAACACGGTTTTCTAAAATTTTTGGAAAAACGAATATAATGCTCTTTTCCAGAAAGTTTAACAAACATTTAGACCAGTTTTGTAAAATATATTTAAAAATCGAAATGTTCAAAAACAAAATTTTGTAAAAAAAGATTTTGATAAAACGAGATTTTGGGACACAAAGTTTCCCATTTTCCATTCCCATTCCCATCTCATTCATTGTTTTAAAACAAGATGCTGCTGTACAAATCTATGGGGCATTGCACTAAATCCAACATTGATGTAATTCAAAAATTTTAGAACAAAGTTCTAAAAATGGCGGTCGATGCTCCGTGGTTTGGGCCAAATAATTTAATTCACAACAACTTGCAGGTTGACTTCAGTACATGATGAAATAACAAAATATTGCACAAAGTACAAAAGTAAATTCGAAATTAATCCAAACATCCTGGCAAATAATCTTATGAGTTATCCAGGCCCTTGGAGATTGAAGCGTGCTATCCTAGGATACTCTTCTTCACATGTAAATATTAAACGGGAAGAAATGAAAAAAATAAAAATAAATTTTTCTCCTATAGTGAAGTATTTTATTGTAATTATACTTAACAATTCTTTCTATTTAAGTTATCAGAACTATGTAGAAAAATATACAACTTGTGTTGTAGCCTATCTTTATATCACACCTCTAGAATAAGTATGCACACGAAATAGTAATTTTATTAGTTAAGTAAATACTGTTGATACATACGTGCTGTTTGTATTGTGCTTAGCGTTTTTTATGATAAAAGATCCGAACTTGATTGTTCGACGTCGATTATCGTCTATAGCTTTTAGTATATTACCCAGGTTCTGCGACATGGATATATTCACATTTATAAGACATAATATATCTACATTTATACTTATAAGAACAGAATGCAGTCCTAAACTAAACTTAACGTCAGAGCTTGAACTATAAAACAAGAATGTAATTTAGAAGATATAAATCAAATTCAACGCTCCGCCCCTGAACCTATACCAAAATTATATTTGTTTGTTTTTTTTTTCTAAATAAATATTTTTGTAAGTTGGCAAAGTAAAAAATAACAGTAATAATAGAGTAAAATTTTAAAAAGGAAATTTTTATAAAATTGTATCAAATTAGCTTTAAAAGGATAATGGATGGCAAAAGAAAAATAGCAACAAAAAATAATATGATAAATTTTCAAAATTATCAATCCGTAGAATTTTTTTCTTTTATTTTGTTTTTTTTTTTTGTAGAAAAGTAAACAAAAAATGTAAATTGAATTTTTTTTTTGTGCCGATTTACTTGAAATTTTCCTAATTTTTATTTAATTATAATACGAGTAGAGATATACATAAAAATATTAATATAAAAATAATTTAGTATTAGAAAATTAATTGAATGTAAAGGAAGAAGAAGAAAAACAAAAAGGATAATTTGTAGGAAGAATTCATTCAAAAATTTTCTTATTCAGTTGATAACAAGCTGTTTTGTAATCATAAATTAATTTAACTATTTATATCAAGTTATATATAATTATGATGATTGAGTTGATTTGAAGTATTAATGGATCTGTTTTTTTTTTTCATTATTATTTTACACTATGTTTTTTTATTGTGAAACTGAGACTGGTAGCTACAATGTTATATTCATTGATGGTCGGCTTGGTAATTGATTAAATGTTGTATGTATATGTAAAATAATATTCGCGAAATTGTTGTTTTGAATTGGAATAGTAGTTAATGTGTAGTTAAGGCTAAACGAGACTTAATCTTCTGTAATTGATTTTAACTATAGTAGATTGAACACTTTAAGAGAAAAATCATCAATTTTTTGTAATGATTTTTAAAATTGTTATCAATTGAAATATATTATTAATTTTATTTATTATATTTTTTTATTTTTCTAAGTTAAATTTAGTGATTACAATAAGATGATTAATTACATGTGTAATTTATTATAAACTCATTTAAAAACCATATTTCCATTAATGCATATTAAATAATGTTTATTACATTGTTAATAGGTACCTACTAAAGGGTTGGGCATTGTTATTGTTTATTTTAAGTGATTACATTTTTTTTATATATTCTAAGTAATTATTAAGAAGAAAAAATTACCAAACAAACTCAAACTTTTCTTAAAATTTTGCATTTCCACAAACTTTTGTTTAAAGAACATGTAATTTAATTCTTATCTTCAGTTATTGGTTTCTCAAAATTTTATAATTTCTGTTGTTTTGGATCTATTTTAAAAATTTAGAACAGTGATGATTGAAGCATAAAAAAATGTGCACGAGGTAGGAAAGGTATGTTGCTTACTCTTTCATGCTCTTAGGGAGTTGTAGGAGCTAAACTGAGTACATGTTTAAAAATATTTAAGCCTTATGAGAGTTATGGGACAAAAAATAATTGTCCCATATCGAATTCTATAACTTATTTTGGGGATTCTGAGGAAGATTTTGTATCGGCGTAGGACCTAATGACCATATCCCAAGTATAGCTGAAATTGGTATAGCTTTCCAAAAATATATATCTTTTGTGGCGCATCTTATCATTTAAGGACGAAAAGGACATTTTCGACATTTGGTATATATATCTTGATTAGGCATATATTTATATTCAGTTATATATTTTAGAAAGATAATGGTCTGGAGCACATTTTAACATTTATTTGATGATGATTGGTGCTGCCGTTATAGAGATATTGTAGTTCAAATTATAAAATTTTGAAAAAAAAAAATAATCTTTATTTTCTCTCTTGAAAAATCAAATACGTAAAAATTTTACCATAAAACCCCGCCAATATTTATATACTGTTACAAAAATCACTTTTTTTCTATAACTCATACATACATACTTTATGTCTACGTTGAATATCTTAGAAGATTTATATATATATATCTAATAGATCAACAGTAATAACGGTTTTTATACAAAAACATCAAAACAACAAGGATATTTTCAAATGTCCTTTTCGTCCTTAAATGATAAAATGCGCCACTGAAGATACATATTTTTGGAAAGTTAGCAATTCCAGCTATTCTTGATCATTCGGTCCACCGCGATACAACATCTTCTTCAAAAGAGCCCTTATTTTAATTGTTTTTCTATTAAATCACAACAAAATTACTCTTAAATTAATTATTAAGGAATTTAGGTCAGAAATCACCAAAATAGTCAGTAAAATTAATTTTCTTTTGGCGGGCAACGAAAAATTGTAAACTTTAATTTAAAAGAATAGATGTTTTGTCCAACGTTGCATACTAAATGATAACATATAGCGTTCTGAAGATATAAATATTTCCAGGTACACACGGCAGTTCATTCTGAAATTGACACTACCGCGAAATGCAATAATATCGCTCGCAAAGTAGGACATAAGTTTGCAATTTTGAAGGTTTGCAACTTTGAATAATCAAACAAGTGAGTACAACAGATCTGAATTAGATAATCTAATTTCTACAGGAACACACCACGGTCAAAAAATAAAATAAAAACTATATTGATAAGACAGCACCAATATAGTAGACCTTTTAATGAATTATATAATTTGCTATTAGTAAAACCAACAACACATAAAAATTAATAAAAACCAAAAAAAAAAATTAAAACAAACAAAAATATTGCATAAAAAGATACAATAAATTTTATTCACAGCTCTAATAATATTTTCAACAACAACAACAATAAAAACAAAACCAAAAAAATTTATATTCTATTTTATTCTAAATTATTACCTAGATGTAGGTATTTACCTCATGAATATTTTCTTCGTCACATTAAAGATTTAAATTCTATTTACATTAAATACAGTATGTTACAAATGTATTGTTATGTTTTTTTTACAAAATTTTTGATGATTTGAACTCTTCAAGAATTATTCAAAATATTGCTCTACCATACCAGTTTTTTTTTTGTATTTTGATTATTATTAAAATAAATTAACTGTGATCTGGGTAGTTTGCAATAGGCAAGGTTATTTTTTTCTAATTATGTTTTGCTAAAATTAATATTGTATTCTTTAGTAATGACTGAGTTTAATTAGTTGATATTTGATGCTCTAATTAAATTGTTTACAGTTTTTTTTGTTAATTAAACATTTTCCCAAAATGGGTATTCCACCTTCCTCTAGCTTCTACCCCACATTGCTAAATGGTACATTAATCCGAAAGTACCACCGAAAGTACCCCACATTGCTAAATGATACATTAATCTTCACGGCGTGACTATCGGGCAATGGTTTCTATGGCAAATATTGTCTACATTATATATCATTGTAATAAGTTTGATTACAATCTAATGTTATTAAACAAGTCTTGGACGGAAAGCATATAGCAGAGAAAATATTTCTATTTGCGCTGTGTAACATATTAAAATGCAAATCTATTTAAAAACAAAAAATGTAGGGAAAAATCAGAATTACATGTGTTTTCTTCAAAACACAAGACTGGTATCATTTGCTATAGGAAAAATACGCTATCAAAAGAATAACACTTACACTGTGATGTAAGCTCGGAATACCGAAAATTTCTTTCAAAAGTTCATCCAAATTATGCTTAAAAAATGTCATTTAAATCCATATTCGTCACATTTTTTGTTATAAACATCTTAACACGTTGACTATCGAGATCAACATTTTTCTTTTTTCATATACAAAATATCACCATTGGTTATTCCCTATTTTCTTTTCATCCCCAAATACCGCCAGCACGATATATTTTCAGTTTTAGAATTCTGCGAAAAATATATTTTAATATAACTTATCAGCACTGTACCTGTGATAACAGAAAATAGGGATGTTTAGTGGTGATAATTTGGTAGTCAAAGTTTTCCATTAATTATCTCTCACTCTCTATATCTCTCTCTTTCTCTCTCACTCTCTATATATCTCTCTTTCTCTCTCATTTTCTATATCTCACTTTCTATATCTCTCTTTCTCTCTCACTCTCTATATCTCTCTCTTTCTCTCTCTCTATGTTTCTCTCTCTTTCTCTATCTCTCTCTCTCTCTCTCATTCTCTCTCTCTGTAGAATCAGTATTTTTAAATATTTACATTATTTTTTTAAAACAAAAATGGTTTTTTTTGATTTACACTCCATAGTCAAAATTGGCAGTTAACGACTAGTAATCGTAACGGGTTAAAAAAACAAATAATAATAGCACATGGCTACGATTCAACTGAAGTTACCGAATAAAGAAACACGGATAATTTAATAAAACTATAAAACCACCAAATTAACAAAATAGAAAAATACCAAACATACTTTACCATTCGAATACTTTTACAAAACACTGTATAATGCATAATATTTCAAAATGGTTGAAGTCATAAAATAAAAATTACGATTAGAAATTCGTTTACCTTTACACCAAATACAAATAAAAATTCAGTTTTAGTTTAAATAGAATAATAAATGCATATATATATATATATATATATATATATATATATTCTATATAAAAGATACACATATTCCTAATCCAATGTAAATAAATAATAAAAAAGGATATACCAAAGGATATATTGTATCTTATACTCATAATATATACTTACATACATTTTATACATTTGTGTATTGTTGTATGTTTACATTAGAATAAAAAATTTAAATGGCAAAAAATAGAAACAGATTTCCAAATTTGAAAAAAAAAAAAAAAAAAATATTAAATACTATTATTATCTTAAAAGGTTAAAATTTTGTTATATTTTATGCACCAATTTAGAAAACACCTATTTTTTATTACTGTACTATTTTTTATTGCTATACCAATGCTTAAAAACCTTTCGAACACCGTAGTAGTATTTTTAATAATTTTCAGATACAATCTTAAAAATATAAAATTAAATTTTTAACGGTACAATATGATTTATAAATAATATATATTTGTATAGTATAAGTATAGTATTGTATAGAATATTGAATTTTAATGAGATATTTGAAAATAACCTATATTTTGAGTATTGAATGTTCGCCAACTGATGAATCGTATACCAAAAATTGATGGAAAAATGCCAAAATATTTTTTTAAGTATTAAATTTCTTAGAGAAATTTGAAATACATCATTTAAGGTGGGAAAAAAAATTAGATGAAATGTTATAAAAAATAGATTAATGCACCGGGGTAGTAGTGAGAGGCTGTTGAAGAAATTAGAGGTTGTTTTTTAATTATGTCTGTAAGACATTGTTTTAAAAATGTCCTAATATAAAGTTTAAATTTCCAACCTAAATTCAATGAACAGAACAGAAATATTTTTTAACGACAAGTATCTAGTATAAGAAGAAATAGAGTAAGTGTTTTGTGACTTGGTATACAATTTCATTTCATTAAAAGAAAAAAAATAATATTATTACGTTTTTTTCAAAAAGAACAGAGAAGTAGAGTTGACAAGTATAAGTAAATACTAAAAAATTATAATTGTTTTTTTTTTTTTTTAATGTTATTCCATGAAATTAGAAGTCTGAGAGAAGTTAGAGTACAGCTATGGCATATAGTAGGAATTGATGTTGCAGATTATTTAGCAAAAAAATCATCGGATACATCATACGGCCTTCCATAGCAGCAAGTCAGTTTTGTGGGATTACCCTAAGCGCAGTTAAGATGCATTTAAAAGATGCTCATGTCTAAACGCTCGCTGAAGAAAATTAAATTAAAGTTTCAATAGCAGGTACGTATCTTACACTGCCTAATTACGAAACATCTTAATAAAAATGAACCTAACCGAAAACAACTTATGTCTGCTCTATGTAATATCTGCTCTATGAATGCGTAATAGACTTCGTCACTTGAGAACAGTGTTTCCCGAACAATTGAAGCTATCCAACATTCCCTTGAAGAATCTCCTGAGTATGATAATAACATCAGGTATCCTTAAGGACTCAGAGGACTGATTAGAACTAACAAAGACGGGTAATCACAAAATCACAATAAGCCCATTTGTGGCTGCGTTGATAAAGGGGACAGATTCTCTGCCGAAATTACGTAATCTACAATTTCTAGACTACAGCTCAAATACCTAAACTACCTTAAAGTAGTAAAATATCTTAGTTAGTGAATGATTCAATTTGTATATTGTTAAATTGAAACTAACCAATTTATAGGTTTAAATATAAAGGATGTTAAGCAATGTTTCAGTCAATGTCAATATGTTTCTAATTTTGGTAGCTATAAAGTAGTAAAGAAATGCTGAAAGTGAATGGTACGAGGTCTAGGAATCAGTACTAAATTTCTGTTTTTCATTCTGAAGTTATAATTTAACACCATGCATTGATTTAAATAAGCCGGCCTAATAAAAAACAATTTAGAAGCTTTGTAGCAATTTAAGTAGCGAAGAGGTAGAATATCAAGCTTTTCAGAGGAAAGCCAGAAGTCGACAATTTTTTTCGAATATTCTTATTACATGTTTTTGCGAAACCAGAAGTGGATAAATTATTATTATGAATAACCACCACCCCAGCAAATAATGCTTATTACAAATTACAGAGAAAATTTTCTACAAATTGATGAGTAATACAATATTTCACAATTATGAGGAGTATTTCTAGGCAAGCTGAACAACATGTATTTAGCTTTGTGGCTTAAAACGGGCTTATGAGAAAAAAAAACATTTTCTACTAAGATCTAAATCAAAAAATCCAGTCATAAGAGTAACTAAACTACTTTTGCTATAGAAGAAGGCGGAAATATTCACGATGCAAATGAGTTGAAAATCAACCTAAAAGCAGTCATAATATATTTAATGAGATAATATCATATTTGAAAATAGGAATACCTGTTTGTATGCGGATTGGTGAACAATGGTGGAAGCTATACAAAATCAAAACAAATACTAGTAAGCTTCACAAATACACTATACTTATTATTTGATTAAAAAAATGCCCAATATGTCTTACAGAAATCGAACCTATAAATCCGATATAATTTATTTAACTTAGAATTATAAATTATTGTTTATTGAACCAAT
This sequence comes from Argyra leucocephala, assembly GCA_963942445.1. NCBI lineage: Eukaryota > Metazoa > Arthropoda > Insecta > Diptera > Dolichopodidae > Argyra > Argyra leucocephala. Next base: position 11,386,472 of record OZ012679.1, on the reverse strand, counting down.
CGAACTACCATATTTACTTCATTTTTTATTATTACTACCATTTCTTATTACTATACCTTAGGTTTCACGGATACATTTAAAAACGAATGTACACATTGACTTGAATTGATTTGATATATTTATTAAATTATTTCATAAAATATAAAAGCTTTACATGAAATGTAAAACAATCTAGTATTTAAACATTTTAATTGAATTGACTTTTAAATTTTTAATGATAACAAGGAAGTACATTTTTTTATATAGGAATTACGTTCGTATGAATATCATTCCATAACCGAGAAAATGTTTAAATGCATAAATGAATTTCCATAGCCAGTTTTAAACTATCAATCAATTACCACTGAGTAGGAGTAGGGGTGGGCACCTAATACCACTCTTTTTTGTCTTTGGAAATGCTTGAGAGGAGGAACATTAAGGACTTTATTTAATCTGAACAAGTACCTACACCTATCAAATATCTATAAAAATTTGCTATTTAATTTCTACAATACCACTTAAGCAAAACTCTGCCAAATTTTGTATACAAACTAGAGTATTAATAAAGAGAAAAAAAATTGCTTCAATAATACGAAGATATGGTATGATATAAGTCTTCCAACATATAGTAACAATTTCCATTTATTTAATTTGAATCCAGATCACTTTATTCTTTCAATTTTTTGTATAAAAATATAATAAAACTGAAAATTTAAGACACATTCAAAAGACTATTAATATAAAAAGTGAACAATTTTTCTCAAAATTATTTTGCTCCAATTTATTTCACTATAGATATATATTAGAGGTAGTGTTCTATCCATTGTGGAATGAATCTAAATTTATGGAATGAATTGAAAATATTTTTTTTTAAGCCATAAATTGAATGTTAGCAGTTTCGTTTATTTTAAATTGAATATTATGGACATCGTATATTTGAAAATGGTTAAATGTTATTTATATTATAGAAATGTATATGTATATATATGTATATATACATATCAGTGACGGAGCGTGGAATTTTCAGCTGGGGAAGCCCTATAAAACGAAACATCAGTTTGCTTTGGCTTTTCTTTTTCTATTGAAATTATTGCTAATTTCGACAGTTAAAATTGTTCACATCTACTTCTAGAAGTAAATTTAATTCTGTTTAGGCAGAAAAACGATCGCTCAACTGAAATAGTTATTATGAAGTGTTACCCATTCAGAAATTTTCGAATTTTTTAAAAATACTTAATTATAAATTAGCTTTTCTTCAAAAATACTTTTCAAAATTGCGTGTGTAAATTAGTGCGTGTTCTAATGAAAATAAATTTTTGTTAGCGGAATTTTAACTTTATTTGACTATTGTAATCGTTGTAATTTAAATTTTTTTGAGATGTTGAATAAGTAAGTTTAAAATAGCATCAATATTATATTTGTGCACCTTAAAACAATATTTAAATTATTTTTACACTGATGGCTTATACAACCTGAAAAATTCAGCCCCGTACCGTACACATAATTGAAAAAAATCAGCTATTAGTGAAAATGAAAATTCATTGTCGTAAGTATAAGTGTTTGCAATAATGTACATCCTTAGATAATGAATATACATGTGTACATAATTAATTTTAATAACGATAAATCAAATGATGACAATTAGCCGAAAACTAAAAAGTCAAAATGTTATCCCCAAAAGTTTCACGAATCTTGGAGTATGAAATATGGCTTTATTGATTGGCTTATTTCGGACAATTCGAAACAAGGTAACTAATGTGTTATTTGTAATATAGGTATTGTTGGCGGAAAATCTTGAACATTGAAAGACATGAATTGGGGCACAAACGAATGTTAAGTGTGAAAAAACAAGAGAAATAATATTTGAAAAGGCTAAGAAATTTGAAATTGCGATAAGCTTGTTCATTGCAGAAAAAAATCTACCTTTCAGTGATTTGAATCATTTAAATTTTTGCCTTAAAACTCATTTAACCGAGATTATTAAGAAGATAAATATAAATATAATGAAGGGACAAAATATTATAAAATCAATTACCGGTCCTAGCAATTTTCAAAATATTGCTAAAATTAAGAAGAGGCATTAGATTAGTAATTTTGAATTAGTCATAAGATTTTTTTTAAAACTTATTTTGAAATAAAAGTGAAAATAAAATTGAATTAATTTTGAACATAATTATGAATTATAACTTCATTTTCATTGAATTGCAATATTTCTTCTGTTTAACCTTTCGCATGTATTTACTACTTTTAGGACCTTATCTAGTACTATTTTTTTTATAATTTTAGTACTTTGAAAATTTTCAGAATATCATCACTGCCACATATACGAATTAAAATATTTTACTGAAAAATGCTGATTACATAGTTGTTGTTATTAGTAGAGCAAGCCCTGGTTTACCATCTTTAACAATTAATAATTTTTCCTCAAGAATTTCTAACCAAAAATGATTTTGTCTTAAGCTTTCAATAACTCAATTACAATTATCTATTTTAATTATTTATGAATAATAAAAAAAAAACATTTAAAATTTTTACATTTGTTAACAAATTGTTTGAAAACTGCAAAAAACAAAATTATGGCTGAAAATAAACAATGTAGCATTCTATAACAAAAAACTACAGAATTACTTAACACAAATCAATACTACTCTCTAAAAAAAAACCCAAAACTACATACATTATTTATATAAATATTAATTCTCATTTAAGTCAACAACCACAATAATGCACAAAATTAATTCATTCCTTGCTACTTTTTTTGTTTATAATTTCATTTTCTGTCATGCGCTATTTTGTTGTTGTTTCCCTAGATAATCTATTTTCTATCAGATATTTTCTAATTATATCAGGTAGATTTGAAATGAATATCAGCGACTCAATCAAACTTTTTTTCTTCTAAGATTTTATTTTACTCTCGCTTTATTTGTTATTTTGTTGTTGTTGCTAGGAAACTAATACTAAATAGAGACAAAGACAGTGTGTTTGAGTGTATGCATATTGTAAATAAGAAGAGAACTGAGGAGAATAGAATATTTAATTTGTCATTATATTTTTATGCAATGTATTATCTATAATTATAATTGACAAGCATTTAAGGTCCTGCGCAGTAGAAACTTTTTTATTTTATTTCGATTCTCCTACTCCTTAATGAATTTCTAATATCTATAATTATAATTGACAAGCATTTAAGGTCCTGCGCAGTAGAAACCTTTTTATTTTATTTCGATTCTCCTACTCCTTAATGAATTTCTAATATCTATAATTATAATTGACAAGCATTTAAGGTCCTGCGCAGTAGAAACCTTTTTATTTTATTTCGATTCTCCTACTCCTTAATGAACTTCTAATATATATAATATATAAGATTATATATAAAACAAAAATGCGCACACAGTTGAACATTTTGTACACATCCGATTTTATTATTCAGCAAATACATTATGCCTAAGTGAGATCTTATGAAAATAATAAACAAAAGTAAACAAATCAGTTATTATATTTTATATTATATACTTTCAAATGAATCTATTTACATATTCCAAATAAAAACAAAGAAATAAATTCATTTCAAATAAAAAATATAAAAAAGCAAAAACAAAAAAAATCAGTTGAATTGTTCATATGACTAGCAAATTTATTTTGATATAGTAGGTCACTTGAATTCTTCATTTTTATCTTTTTAAGTAACTGTTTCTAAATTTTTGTTATTTGTAGTAATAATATAGTTTTTATTAAAACTATGTATTATGTAGGTATATATATACGTACCTCTTTAATGACAAAATTTTTTATTTTTAGTAATTTTATCCACTAAATGCCACTTACTATAGGGAGTATATCGGAAACGAAGCAGTATATGAGGGACGTGTATTTATGTGTCCTAAATAAAATTTACTAACCACAAAACTTTTTATTAAACACGAGTGGTTTCTGCTATATCGTGCGAAGTCTATGTCAGTACGTAAATTACTGTTGTTTTAAAACCTTTAAATTTGACTTCAACTTGAAATGTAATTACTCAACAGGGGCCCCTAGTGTTATGTATAATTATTATTATAGGTATAGCATATTGGTAAAAGAATAATGATTTTTAATAGGCATTATTTTCAAATATTTTAAATTTGTCGAATATCTCTTGTTGGCTTGTATGATTGAAAGAATAATAGAAAATAATGATGATTTTTTTTTCATTCGATTTGAATTTTTGTAGTTAAGTAATTTTTATATTAAATTAAATATAAATTTTATATAAAGCTGTAAAAAATAATAAATAATATTTCATTTGGGGAAGCACTCATTCAACTCAATATATGGACGCTTCGTGTCTGATACATATATATATATATATATATATTTTCTCTAGATTTATATTTAAATATTTTGAAAATTAAATATTTAAAATAAATTAAATATTTTAAAAACTCAATATTTTAGACAAAATATATATAAAAAAAAAAAAAAAACAAAAGAAAAAGAAAAAGCAATAAAAATAAATAGAAAATAAAAAAAATAATAAATTTCAATGTCTTAAAGAGTAGTTTCTTTTTTTTAAATTTTTTAAATAGAAATTCAAGAAAATTGAATTTGAAAAAATGAATTGAAATGGAATTTTTCAATATGAAATAAGCAGAAAAAAAAATATTTTCTATTGTTCTTGTCAAGAAATCTGGAAATAAATTTCTATTAAAAATAAATATTAATTATTTTTGAATTATTGTTTTTTTTTTTTCTGAGGTTAATTTTAAAGAGAAAAATATCCTGTAGAAAATTTTTTTTTTTTTCAATTTTAAAAATAATTTCAAAAAATAAAAAACAAAAAAAAATAATAATTTTTTATTTAAAATTTCACTTTAAATAAATTTTGAGGTTAGTTTTCTTAAATAACATTATATTAATTTATATTCACAATTTTAGGTATATAACATTGAATATACATATTTTAGCTTTAAAACTGTTGATTAATATTGTTATGTTCAAGTGAAAAGATTAAGATTCTTGATTAAGTCCAGTAAAAATTTTGTTCGAATGAAAAAGTCAATTCCGTATGTGAGAAAATTCGTAACATTTGAAGTCCACTCGTCTGTAAACACTATTTACAGATGTCAAAATCATATGTTTCGTTAAATATCTAGTAAATTTGATATGAAGGTATAGGTAGGTAGGTACATTCAAATGTTTTTTTTTAAAGAAAAGCAACATCATTTTAAAGATTTGTTTTGTGTTTGTTCAGTATAAAGAATTAATTCAAAAGTAAATTAAAAAAATTTGATTTAAAAAAGTATTTTTAAAAATACATTAATAAATATTTTTTAACGCTGAATAATGCACCATTTCTAAAAAAAAAAAATTTTGAATTTTATGAAAAAAAAACTATATTTAAAGAAAAATTATCCTTACATTTCAGTCTGAAAATCAAAATTATTTTGCACTATAAAACACTTCCTAACAATGCTTTCGAATGATTAAAATTGTATCGAAAGGAATTTCGTTCATTTCTATTCATTTTACATTGCGATGGACTACCGCATCTGCACTCAAAACAAAAAATTTCAAAATAAAATTGACATTTTTTTGCAGCGCATGAAAACAATTTGGATTCAGCATACCACATATGGAATTTTTGATTATCGAAACATTTGAATGGACTTTAGCATAACCCTATAAATGTTTTTTGGGGTTGCAACTGCCCAGCAGTTTCTATATATAGTATCAATATCAATCACTTATTAGCTTTAATGTTACAATTTATTTAATTAATTACCTACACAACATTTTGTTATTTTGATGATAGCCAACTTTTTTGCAATAGAGTCGTATATTTATTTGTGTTTATTTTCTCTAAAGAAACAGAGTGTGTATAATGCAAAATTTCTGTAAACTAAAGTAAGAGAATTTATTAAATTAAAAAAAAAAAAAATGATTGCATATACACCACACATTAATCACTTTGTATCATTTGTTTAAGCAAAATAGAGCCTAACACCCTCTGGTATGTATTCGGAGGATAAAAACAAAAAAAAAATAAACTTTTTGATACATTATAACTTTACTGCAGTTTTTCTTACTAATGATGTAGATAATTTACAGCAAAATTTTCTTAGAACTTATTTAAATTTAAAGTAAAAAAATAATAATAGAACAAAATTTTTCAACATCATAATACAAATTTCAGTACAATAAACATTCAGTATTGTAGCTAGTAGTTTTAATGTATACAAAAAAAAATATGTCAGTCATACTTTCCCCAATAACTCATGCTTTTTTATTAACCACCTTTTAAGTTGGCACACTCATTATATTTACCTAATTTATAACTATAATTTAAAATTGTGTACATTTTACAATGAAAATTTTGTTATTTTTTTGATTTTTTTGTTCAACAAAAATATAAAATATTCTATGTGAGTACATTGAAAAGAATATAATATTGTATTCAAAAGTCCAGAGGCTATACTTTTAATTAATAATTCATGTTGCATTAATAATATTTTATGATCCTTTTTTGTCCTGATATTATTCTGCATATACATATATGTATATTATAATAATAATATGCACAATGTTGTCACACACATAACTGTAAAAGAAGAAAAACTATTTTTATTTATTTTCTTTTCTTTACTTATTTTCATTTTTCCTTATACATACATATTATTATTAGTGTAGATCTATGTGTAGTAAATTTTGATATTATGCATGTGTTTGTGCGTGTGTTTATATTATTCTATAATAATTTCTACAATGTTTAACAAACAAATATACATATTGTATATTTTAACTGGTATATATATATATGTATATATATAGTAGTATTGTATATGTATAACATTGCCTAAGGAATAATGAAAATTAACAAGATAGTTGGATCCAATACACAATATAAAAATATTTAACCTAAAGTTATGCAAGTTGCATGGCAATTAAATGAAATATTACCCTAACTAACTACAATTCATTTTTCATTTTGTTTTTTTTTTTTTTTTGCTCTTCATTTACCACATGACATATACATATAAGTTACCAGACGACATATTTCTGTAGGTATTTTATATAGTTTTTCTAAATTGTGAATATATTTAAAATATTAAAAATGGAAAAAAAACTAAAAATTATGCAAGGAAAAACTGACATCTTTGTATTGTAAGATAGAAAAAAAGATTTACTTATCAACATAAAAAAAAATGATTTTAGATTCGGTAAATTTTTAAAAATTAAAAAAAAAATTCTGTTTTAAAAATATACAAGTGTATTAAATTCTAAAAAGTTTAATAAAAAATAGTACTCATTGTGAGTTATTCTCTATCATCTCAATTTATTCATGGTATTATATCATTTTTTATTGATTTATCATAGACAACAACCCATATGTAATACTTTGTTTAAAACAAAAAAAAACTTCAAGTTTAATTCTGGCGATAGGTGAGTTTTGGCAACAGTTTTGTAACATTTCGATTTATATATACTTGGTGTTTTTCATTAATTTATCATAGACAACAACCCATATCTAATAATTTGCTTAAAAAAATAAAAATTTAATTTATTTCTGTTGATTTCTGTTTTGGCAATGGTTTTGCAACATTTCAATTTATAATTTTTAGATACTATATAATATTTTTTATTGATTTATCATAGACAACAACCACATATGTAATAATTTGCTTAAAATTTAAATTTAAATTTAATTTTTGCACTAGGTGAATTTTGGAAATAGTTTTGCAACATTTCGATTTATACTTGGTACTATATTATGTTTCATTGATTTATCATAGACAACAACCCATATGTAATAATTTGCTTAAAAAAATAAAATTAAATTTAAATTTAATTCTGTTGATGGGGGAGTTTTGGCAATATACTTTTCCATCATTTCAATTTATAACTGTTTAACACTATATATTATTTTTGATTGATTTATCATAGACAATAACCGCATATGTAATAATTTGTTAAAAAAAAAATAAAAATTAAATTTAAATTTAACTGTGGCAATGGGTGAGTTGTGGTGAGAGTTCATAAATTAGAATTCTTTTATGTTAAAATTTATATGTGTATACTTATACATGGGGTGAAATTTTAAATTGAAATTTCTAATTATTGAAAATGAAACAATAAAAAAAATATTTAGTTTCGCCACGTCTCATTTGAAGTATTTATTATTTAAAAGCATAATAATGAAATTCAATTTTGAAATAGTTCAGATATTTGTACCGTACTATTTTCAATTTATAGATTGAATACAATAAGATAAGATGCTATTAGGATAACTGTACAACTCATTAAAGAAAAGTAATTCTAAACAGACAAAAAATAACGATCTTAGGAAGGACTTTATTTATTGTTAAATTTTCAAAAAGTAGATTCGTATTCTAGTGTTGGACTTAATGTTGTTCCTGATATTCATCGATTAGTGGAAAAAATAAGAATTTAATTTACCTCAAGATTGGAACTCTTAATAAATTTCTTCTTTTCTGATTTCGTATTATAAAGTACAAATGTTTTATATGTGAAAATCTTTTGACTTAAAATATTTTAAATAGTACAGTTTGTTTATAAAGGAGTTAATTTCTGCATCAAGAAATTATTTTGAAAAATAGATTTTAAATCAAATTCACACAAAAAAACTCCCCCAACCCATTTAACCGACTTGTTAATTTATCATGAGTGAGTTTAAATAAGATATTTTTAATCAACGTGGCTGGAACCAGTTAAGCCGTTTGAATTTCACTTTTTTTAGTTCCAGGTTAGGTTCCAGTCTTTGTAAGACGGAAGTCACGATTTAAGCGTGTTGCGATTAGCGTGTTGCGTTTAGCGTGTAGCGTTTTGTTCGCGCGTGTGTTTAGTTTAATTTATATATATATATTACATAGATGTGGTTAAGAGTATCAAATTTTTCGCTCGCGAGAGCGTGTTGCGTGTATATCAAATCGTGTATTTCAATTCACGCACGTGCTGAAATTTGTTTCTCAATATAAATTCATATTACAAAGAAAGTCATTGTTTCTTGTAAGTATAATTTTTTTATTAAAATCTATGTAAAAAAAAATGCCCGAAATAAACAATTCAATTTTAATAAGCAAAACGCGTTATGTAATACTTCATCGAAAGAATGTAGCAGGTAGTAGAGATAAACAAAAAGCAGAACGTTTTTCAGCATTAGTTATATATGCAAATAAATTACTAGAGCAATTATTTGTCAACTTTTCTTGTGTTACTAACCTTTCAGAGTTAGTTGAATGGGGTAGTACTACTTTCAAAGGCTTGTCTATTTCAACGTTATATACTACATAGTATACCGTAAAACCAAAATAATGTTTTAAATATTTAATTATAATTTTTATTAACAGAGTTTTTTGATTGAACAGTTGCTTTAAATAATTTTTAAGTATTTATTTATAAGCTGCAATGATTTAGCTGCAATGATTTAGAAATTCTGTAATATTTAAATTTTCCAGAAACTCCTTATATATATGCAATGTTCAGCATTAACAATGAATATACAAGTACATTTAAGTTATCAGTCTATTAACTTATTCGGATATATTCCAACGAAAAATAATATTCTCTAAATAATATATGAAAAACCTAAATGACCTTGAATCAAACTAATATATTAAAATTTTTAAAAATATTCAATTATTTCACCATAAAATAAATTTATTTTAACACGTATTTATTTATCTATTTTTATTTTTTTTTTTTTTTATTTTCTAACATTATTCTTATTCATGTGACTTACACTGTATATTTTATTTTTATTTTTGTTTTTTGTTCACTCCATCCAGAATTTCAGCTGAGCTAACTTGAAAAATCTTTTAATTCATAAAATAAATTGCATATATTATATTAGAAAAACAAATATATGTATATAACATATATAAATGTACAAATATCTAATATCTATATAATAACAACATGAATACACATACACACAAATGTACACATTTTTTGTGCTGGTGCTGTGAAATAAGGTCGAATGAAATAGAATTTAATCGATTTTATAATTAAGCAATTTGAAAACGAAGTAGAATTAAAATATTGTTTCAAATGCAGATTTAATTTATTTTTTCATTTGAAATTATCACAATTATGGCTTTTGAGTAGAGATGTGGACATAAGTGATTTTACAATCACTGCTACTAACTATGAATACTACTTTCAAATCAGAATGAAAAATCACAATGATTTTGTCCAAATATTTGTGTAATTCACAATATGAGATAAAAAGAAAGCGACTTTCTATAGAAAATAATTTTAACTGTGGTTTTAACTTTTGATTAAAATTATATAGAAAAAACCGTATACTGATGATGTTATTTGAATTATTTTGAGTAAGTAATGTTGGTGATTAATATTGATATTTATGTATTTTATTTGTATATGCTATATTCAAATAAATTTAAACAATCTGTATCCATTAAATGTATCGATGTACATTATATTGTTTCTGTATTATTTATATTTATTATTAGCATAGCAATTTATAAACGCTATACTGCTATAGTAAGTAGTATTGCAGCAGAAATAACAATGTTTGCATGCAACAGTTTTAAATTTGCCTGCAGTTATTTCAATGTAATATTGTATGAAATTTTGAGTATGGTACTGAAATATTTGAGAGTTGGATAGAAATCATTTTGTATTATTGAAATTTATTTGAAATTTATTTGAAATTAAACATTAAAATAAAAAGTAGCAATCACTGGGATTTTTGATATTAAGTAGTAAGCTTCGATTGCTGCTTTTCTTGATTTAAAAATTTCATCATTCCTACTCATGAACGGCAGGGTGTAATTTCATAAAGAAATAGAAGGCTTAGTTCCTGATAATAGCAGTAGTTTTCCACATTTAATGAGTTGATAAGCCAGTAATTTTTTAGTACTTAATTAAGCCCGAAAAGGTGATTCTACCTAAGTTACTGTAGAGTGTACAAAAAAAAAAAAAAAAAAAAAAATGCAAATGAAATAAAATTGAATGGAAAAAATCAGAATTAAATAAAGTCGATCAACTTACTACACAATTTAGAAATAAAGTAATGAATTAAATTATAGGAAATAATTGAACATGGATTAAAAAATAATAATAATTCATTAAGTATGAGAAAATATGGAAAATAAGAAGAAAAAAAATTGTAATCACATTAAAAACTATTAAAAAAATTCTGCAAAAAGGAATACACCCCCATTTTGTAGCAAGATTCAAGCTACGCATGGTAAAGACTTACACAAGCAATTTTTGAATCAAATCAAACAGAAATAATAATAAAAAATCTAGTCATCTATTCGTTCTACAGCTCAGGGTGAGCCTTATTCTCATTTACAATTTTTCTCTATTCTGCTTTAACTTGTGCAACCGTCCTCTATTCGTTATTTTAAATTTTTCGATAGTAGTTGTTGTCCTCGACTTTGTTCAAATATTTTTTTTTTTTTTTTTTTTTTTTTAGTTCAATATTTTTATTTTTCCGTATTTTCTTAATCTATGATATAATATAATTGATATAGTAGGTATATACAAATAATAAAATTAATCTTATAGCTAAAAGTTATATTAATTCAAAATTATATCAGTACAATACAAATTCATTTAGTATTAAATAATAGAAAAAAATAAACAATAAAAATAGTTAGTCACCATTCTGTTGCATAAAACAAGAATCGAATGATGCTTATTTCTTAAAACAAAAATCAACAAATAACATTAGTGGGGAAAGTGCAAAAGTTTTTATACGAATTAAAGAAATTAAAGTTTAAATACAAAGAGAAAATAAAAAATAAAAAATACAAAATTTAAAATAATTTTATGCAGTGCAATATTAAGTAAATATGATAAAAGTTGAAAAAAATTTTACTTAAGCTAATCATGAAAATAGACACCATATGTAAATCGCAAGAACTTCAAAAATTCTTACTCAGCTAAGCAACTACTCTTAATAACTCCTCACTACTATCAAAATTAATTTCCAAAAGCCAAGCTTTCAATAATTTTAAGAAATCCGATAAAATTATAATTTGCCTGATGTGGTCAGGAAGTTTATTAAAAATTCTAGGTGCCACAATATCATAGAAACGACAAAAATGACTTTTCCTACAACGTGGAACATGAACCAAATTACGATAATTAACTCTCAAGTTATACCTATTAGTATATCTAACATCTAAATATCCAGACTTTATAAAAAACATTTTTAAAGTTTTATAGTAAAATAAATTTTTAATGGGAAGTATTTTTAATTTAAAAAAATAAAGGAAAAGACGGACAAGTACGTCTTTTCCCGCAAATTATTCGAATAGCATGTTTTTGTGACACAAGTAATTGACTAATATTCCCCCCAACAATTAATACCATACTGAATTTTTGAATGAAAAAGCGCATAATAAACTGAGCACATAATTTTTTCCGAACAGTATAGACTTAGATGATAAAGCTGTCTTATAATGTTACGGAGATAATTCTTCAAATAGCAAGCGTGATCATTCCAATCCAATCTGGAGTCAACCCATAAGTCAAGATATTTGAACGATTTTACAAATTCAACTAAAAAGCAGTTATTATCACATTGGATAGTACCACCAAAACAGTTATTAGTGCAGTCTATTGGAAATTTGGCGCAATTGGGAACATGATAATAAATATCAAAGTTATCACAAGAAGGATTATAGATACCAAAATTCATATGTTTAGTTTTGCAGCTTATTACTAATTTATGTTTATTAAACCAGTGCCTAATTAAATCCAGATCAAAGTTCATGCATGCAGCTATCTCAAAATTGTTCTTACAAGTATATGTAAACACAGTATCATCTGCAAATGCGGTTACCATCCCTCTAAAATGTTGCAAAAAAAACGCGAGTTAATATAAATTAGGAACAAGATAGGTCCAAGTACAGAGCCCTGAGGAACACCACAGGATATAGATTAAGTATGGCACTATAAATATTCCCAATTCTGACTTTCTGTCTTCTACCAGCCAAATAAGACCTAAGCCATTTATAAATAAACCACCTCTAAAACCAGCATTATATAAATTATTTAATAAAATATGATGATCCACATGATCAAAAAGCCTTGATATTGGTCTACCTCTTGATCTAGTAGTGTACGATACTACATCTTTGTTTTTGGACTTAGAACAAAAAATCTATAATATCCCTATTTTTAAGTATTAATTTATTAAAGGCATAATGGTGATATAGCTCTATATCTATGCGTCAATGTAAATTGGTAAAAAATCAAAACTTATTTATTTTTTTTTTATTGAATTTTTAATAATTTCTAATTAAATTTATAATTACATAATTTTATATTTATAGTTAAAAAAGATTTTTGTTGAAATTTCGGTCGATTTTTATAACTCACAGATGTATTAATGTTTAGTTTGGTTAATAGTGTACTGCCACAATATTTGTTTTAGTCAAAGTGGTGATTGTATGCAGATTGTATGCAGATATTACAAATATTACTAACTTACCTACATTGACAAAATGAACGATGGTTTTGATACCCCATATTATTATTTCAAACTAAACATAATGAACTAAGTTGAGTGCATCTAAATGGCAAGGAAAGATTGTCTATTCTAGGTTGATATTACCCCAAATTAAAATGCATAAATTATCAATTCAATATGTCAGTAAACCTTAAAATGCATGAGTGATTTTTAATACTACCCTAACGTGGAATAACCACATTAATAGAATATCCAAAACGTGCTACTGTATTTTAAGAAAATTGTGGAAAATCTCTTATGTTATGTTCTAACTGAATGATTAAAAAGTAAACTTGTCCCAACTTTATTGATTCTATATTTCACATACTGTCATACTATTGTTATGTCTGCTAGTGAATTCCACCGGTTATAACTATTTTTTAACGGTTGCACACCTGTTGTCAGAAACCGGCGTAAACATGATCGGTATTTATTCCGTTAGCACGTTTATTTTTCGAAATAAAATATTTCGAAATTTTTAAACTCCACTTTATTACCAATTTTTTTGGTAATAAAATCAATTCAACTTTATTTCTTTCAGACTCACTTTACAGTACCCGTTTTTTTGTTTGTTATTATTCCAAAAATCTCTTACAAAATATTTTCATTTCATTTTACTTAGAGATTTTTCATATTGAAATGAATTTTTCATTTTCTTTTATTATTTTCATTTTTATTTTTATTTTTGTTTTATGGAAAATCAATAACTTGAATGTCTGTGGTATGATTTTCTTTGAATCTTATTCTAATACAATACATATATTTCTAAAATGTATTCGTGAATTAATTACATTATTCATATTATGTATATATATATATATATATATTAACTGATACTGATAATATAATGATAGTGATGATAATGATGGTTATATTATAATTGAATGATGAAAAATAATTTATTGTATTATTATTGTGTCTGTAAAATGATTCTCAGGCCATTTTAATTTCATTATTAATTTGATACAAAATTATTTTCAACATGTAAAAGGCAAATTATTATAAACTTACATAATATTATATTTTATTTAATTTTCTGTCTAAAATGGTACACACTACATAGTATTATCGAGAATTGAATTTTTATATAATATATCATGTATATTGTGTGTAAAATAGTGTCAAAAATAGTTACATGGATTATTAATTAAGGGTTTTTAGTAATTTAACCCTCAATAACAATGAAATTATAATATTAAGTATGTAGTAAGAAATACAAAAAAAAAATATATAAAAAAGATAGATTTAATTAATTAATTAAATATTAAAATTTATCACAAATAATTAGATAAAATTATATATATAATTAATTCAATTGAATTAAATAAAATAAAAAAAAAAAAAAAACTAATGATTTATTTATTTATTTATTTAAATATTTAACAAATAAATTCGATAATTAAAATAATAATTGAATCGACCATTTTGGTTGGACCACTATTAGGTTTGTTCATTGAAAGAGGATTTTTTATATTATATAATTAACAGGAAGATTATGTTTAGGAGTAAAAAAATTTTATTTTATTCAAAATTAGAATTAATTATTTAATTTTAATGTATGCATTTTAGTTTTATGAACTATAGAGGGACGATAGGGACTCACAGATTTCATAAATAGAAAAAAAAAATAATTATATAAAATTAAAATAATTGAATATAATATTATTTAATTATACAGGGTATATTCAGTTATTAAGTACGTGGTGTGCTTAGTTAAGCTTATTCAAGAAACCGCATCAGAATAAGAAAATAATACCTGGAATTTTTTTTTGGGCAGTACAGCGATGTTGAAGATTATTGATATTAGTGTGGCGTATCTTCCATTGTCCCATTGCCGGGGAAATGACAAAAATCTAATCTGGCTTCATTCATAAAGGATCTTGTCTTATGGAGTTCATACCCGTATCCTTAACTTCAATAATTGCGTCTCTGACAATTATTTGTTCTTATGAATAAGAGCGACAGCTTTATGCTAAGCAATGAGTAATATTAAGAGCGTAGTAAAAATTGTATGTAAGAAAAACTCTTATGCGAATATATCGCATTTGCGTACATCTTATTTATTTTCTTTACATCGTAGGCTTAATCTTAAGTTGGCTGAATTTGGTTATAAGAAGAAAATTTTACCATTAATTGTGATAATCGCGAATAACTAAAAAAAAAATACGACTTTCTAAGATCATTTAAGACATTTTTGTTATTCTTATAATACACAATATTTATTATTTACTTATTTAGGTTTGAATTGTATATACGAATAGGATGAACTAATTCTGAATGAACTGTGATATTCACCCATATTCTTGGAGACTCATCGCTCCAGTGACGAAAAAATGATCCGCGTTCAAGTCTAATGATTTAATTAATTTTTCAAATTAAATATACATTCACTTTAAATGAAATATTTGAGTATGATTGACAAATATATAGTATTATTTTATTCTAATGACTTCATAACTTCACTAAATGTTATCCTAGAATTAGACATTCCTAGAATTATATACGGTAGAATAAGAATTTACTAATTGTACACTATAGAAAAATTCATCAGTAATTGTATACTAGAATTAAACTACACTAATTGTATACTAGAATTAGATATGGCTGACTGTAAGCACTTAGACATTACTAACTGAACTGCTTTTTTAATTGAATTCAAGAATGAGACTTTATACTAAATCTGTACTTGAATATTAGACTACACTAATTTTATACTAGAACCACTTCATTAATTTCATACTTAAGATCTGCTAAATAATTTCCACTTCATTATGAATTCTGCTAAATAATTTCTATTTGTTATTATTGTAATATTAATAAAATGCCATGCTAACGCAGCCGCAGCAGCAGCAGGACATTGTGTTTTATTATATAAGGTGATTGACAAATATATAGTAACGATTTATTCTAATGACTTCATAACTTCACTAATTTTGTCCTAGAATTAGACATCCCTAGAATTATATAGTAGAATAAGAATTTACTAATTGTACACTATAGAAAAATTCATCAGTAATTGTATACTAGAACTAAACTATACTAATTGTATACTAGAATTAGGCATTGCTGACTGTATGCACTTAGACATTACTAACTGAACTGATGCTTCATTAATTGAATACAATAATGAAACTTCTTTAAATACTAAATCTGTACTTGAATAAATCTGTGCTTCATTAATTTCATACTAAAGATCATTATAACTATAAATTTTAACACTAATTGTATACAAGAATTAAATTTTATTAATTGTATACTTTACAATTGATTACTAACTGTATGAAAAAGTGTTCAGCTCTGATGAGGTAAGGCACAAAACTTAAGAGCTTGGAAAAATAAATATTTTCAATGCTTTATTTGTAACTTCAATCTGTTTTTTTTTTTATTTTTTATTTTATTCTCTAAAACTAAATAAAATAAATTCAAATTGATTATTTATTACACACCATCCTGTACAAACAAAATTATTTAATTAAATATTAATTTTTATTTTATTTAAATTTAAATTTATTTTCAAATGAAATATTTATGTTTAATTAATTAATTAGATGGAGGGGGTGTCTAAAATTACTCTAAATAATATTTATCACGTGATTTATTCAATTTAAAACAAAAAAAAATGTATTTGTATTTCGCATCGTTTAAAATTATTTGAACCACCCTGTTTTTTTAATTTTGATTTATTTTGCATAATTTATGCTGAATTGAATAACACAATTATTAGATTCTACACATAAATGCAGATTTCAAATCATATTTTTTTTGTATAGCTCCCTTTAAGCTCTAGCCCAATTGGTTCATATGTGGTTACTGTTTGTTTTTGTTTACGAATGTTTAAATGTATTTGTGTAATGTGTATGAATACACTGGTTAAATTTTCAATATGGTTTCATCACAATTAAACTGTTCTACTTTTCCAAATTCTACTTTTATAATTATAATATTTAAGTATGTGTTCCATGATAAATAGGTGTCTTAATAAATCAAATTTGTTAATATCAAATTTTTTATGTTTCGTCTTTGATTTCCTGTCTCTGCCAAAACAGGTATATACCGTTTTCCCGAAATAAAAGTAAAACAAAAAATTTATTTGTATTTCTTAAAGTCATTTAAAACACCCTGTATTTATATGTATTTGATTTTTAATTTTAATTTATTTGCATAATTTATGCCAAATTTAACAACACGTTATTAGATTTTTTTTGTTGAATCTACACATAAATTCAATTATATTTTTTTTTTACATAACTTAAGCCCAGTTTGTTTATATTATGTTGTTATTGTTTGCTTTTGTTTACGAATTTTCAAATGTGATTGCGTAATGTGTTTGCATGTGTGAAAACATTCGGGTTAAATTTTCAATATAGTTCCATCACAATTAAACTGTTCAACTTTTCCAAATTCTGCTCCAAAATTATAATATTGAAGTATGTTTTATCATATTACCACTACAATAAATAGAGGGGTGGGCATAAAGTGCCTATCATAATAAATCAAATTAGTTTGTTTTAAATTTTTTCCTAAAACCTTGCTGTCTGTCAAGAACAGGTATATACCATTTTTCCAGAATAGAAATAAAAAAAAAAAAAATTAAATTTTCTGACTCAAGATTCTTGCACACGAAATATTGTACTCGACCCGATTAGCAAACTGAACAAAAGTACTTGATCGAATTATTTTTTCAATGCTGTCTATGCTTTTTATGAGCAAAGAAGAGCGTAATAAACTGGCGAGTTTATTTATTTATTTAACTCAAATGAGCCGAATCGCTCGTACATATAATTTGTTAATCTGTGCAATTAAAAGCAGAGTGAAAACAAGGACCAAATAAAATATAATGAAAAAATATAGTATTAGAATTAAACAAAATATAATAAAAAAATAAAAAGTATTTCAAATTTTTATTTTTTTTTTTCAATTTATTTATTTACAGTCTATTGGGATCAGCCCTTACAGATTTTACTTACCACTGTAAATGTCTTACATAGATACTAAATTATTAAAAAGAAATATATATGAAGATATTATTGCAAAAAATTGACTATTAAAATGTAAACTACTATAATTTAAATTAATCACAAAAGAAAAATGATTAAAAAAGCGTTCAGCATTAACTATAGGTTCCCAATTAAATCTGCGAAAACAAAACTTAATCTATTTTTTTTAACGGATTCAATTATTTTAATATGCTTATCATAAAAAGGCTCAAATAGACGAATATATTCAAAATGAGTCCAAACCAAAGAACAATATACTTAATACTTTCAATGTGTATGGGTCAGAAAATTGTTGATAATTTCGCTTGATGGAACCAAGCATGGAAAAAGCTTTTGAAATGATGAAATTTATATGATGAGTTAGAGTTAAATTATTATATAAGATAACTTCTAAGTCCCTAATTTGATCTACACATTCTAGTAGAGAATTATTTAATAATGCTGCTCTTTTTACAAAATGTCATAGCCTTACATTTATTTTTATTCAATTTAAGCCGATTAAAGAAAGACCATTTATAAAAATTATCAATGTCACTTTGCAGTCGCAGACAGTCATCATACGATTTAATGATTGACAAAAATTATAGAATCATCAAAGATAAGATAGGATTCAAATTTCAAAATTAACATCGTTCATATATATTAAAAACAACAACAGGCTCATATGAGTACCCTGTGTGAAATAAGAAGTGGCAACACATGGATGGGATTTAATATTCGATATTGATACTATATGCGAGTTTCCTATGACATAAATATGAACGAATCCATTTTAACATGATGCCGTTGGATTCCAAAAGCTTCCAATTTTAAGAGAAGTTTAATATGATCAAAAGCTTGTCAAAAGCTTTAGAAATGTCAGTAAAAATTACATCGACTTGTTGGCCATTTCCCACTGATTTAAAAACAGTATATGAAAAAAAACTGATTAAATTGGTTGTTGTGGATCTACCAAGCTGATTATCAGATATATTACCTTTAATTAAAAAATATATTTTATTCAGTAATTATTGTTTCGAAAAGCTTAGGGATAGCTGACAATTTAGTAATAGGCCTATAGTTTTCGAAACCAAATTTCGAGCCAGACTTGAATAGTGGGATGGTATTATATATAGCATAAAATCATCCAAAAATAGGCCTTCCTTTAGTTACCTATTAAAGATTGGTACATAATGGTGAATATAAGCTATATTTATACATTTCTTTAGAACTATATTAGGAATATTATCTGGCGACCTGAACTAAGATTTAGATCAAGTTTATATCATCAACGATATCTTTATATATGAAAGTGTTCGAAACCCTAAATCAATAAGTTGAGAGAGAATATTAAAAGATATACAATTTAATTGAGACTTATCAAAAACTGACTCAAAATATTGAGCAAATAAATTACATGTATAGTTGACAAATTTGTAGCAGTGGTGCTATTAAAGGATATTCTTTTGAAGAGTGCCTACGAATATTAATGAATTTCCAAAAACAATTTGCTATATTGTTTAATTTTTGATTCTTGGTCCAAGATAAAGCTATTATATAAAAACTTACTCATAAAATCAAATTCCTTTTGTAATCGTTCAAAAACAATCTGAACAGCCAAAAGGGAAGTAGATTTATACTATTTATGAGCATTGTTTTCAGCATTTTATAATATGATAATATTCTCTTATTGTAACAAGGACAGCGATAATTAGAACATTATAATATTTAAAACCTAAATTATAAATATTGCATCGAGTCCATTGAATATTTTTTTTACGACATTATTCATATTTGTAAAACTATAGCTAGTCAGAAAAGCTACATAATGTATGAATCCCTTTAACATTTTTTTTTGTTTTATAATTATTATTGTTCAACATTTTTTCTTATATTAACTTCAGCTCCAATACCAAATTGAACATTCCAAAAAATTTTGCTTTTAAATACTTCAACATATTTTTTTTACTCTCACCCATTAGTAAAATATTTCCAATAACAAAAATTTGTTTTTCTTTTTCTTGACTCATCTTTTGAGCATAGAATCACTTCAAATCTTCGCCCAATAATTTTATTTTGAAATAATTTACCTTAAATATAACCTAGATATAATAAATTAGAATGAATTAAGGATATAATATTTAATGACAGGATGAATAATATTTTATACTTATAATTATTATGGACAATAGTTTACATCAACAATGATGCATATACTAGATAGAAAATCACAATAGATAAATAAAAATGAATTTCGAACCAATGCTGTCAATTAATTTCAAAGTACATATATACAAAAATATGGAAGTCCTGAACAATTCAAATTTAATAATTAATTATTGAAATGATCCTTTTATGGTTTGTTACATTCAATTTTCGATTATTCACATTAGATTAGTAGATTTGATTATTCATATAGAAATTTGATATGCACACACACCAGTCCTGTCAATACGTCTACACATGATTTGTTTCTTAAATTAATCTTAATCTCTACTGAAAACAATTTTTGAATTTCAAAATAAATTTCAATATGTTGTTTTTTTATCTGCATATAATGTAAAAACTTAATAATTCAATTTTTGAATTCTAAAGAGGATGCCCCAAACCAACTAATCCCGCAAAGATATTGTTAAAGAAGAAATTAGCTTTTTAAATAAGATTTGAAATAAGAAAAGGGCTTGGAAAATTAATTGATCAATTTTCATATTTAATTTTGTGAACTTGGATATATATAACAGTTTCGGAACTACTATATTCTATTTCAAAAAACAATTCTAAGTCCGTTGCAGTACTGACAAAATGATTTACCATGTTTTGCACAATTTCCCAATAAAATCTCAGTAGATTCGAGATAAAATCAAATAATTTATAGATTTTTTTTTTTTTTTTTTTTTTTTTTTCTCCTATTACTCCGCGTGGTAGCATAGGGCTTCGATAGTGAACCTCCATTCCTCTCTGTTGAGTACTACTTCCTTAATATCGTCCCAGGTATAATTGTTGACTGTTAATTCTTGATCGATTGTGCGTCTCCATGTGTTGTATGGTCTGCCGGGTCTCCTTTGTCCTTGTGGATTCCACTCTAGAGCTCTTCTTGCTATATCACTTTCTGATTTCCTTAGTGTATGACCTATCCATTTCCATTTTTTCCTATTTATCTGTCTGTTGATAGGTTCTTCTCCAGTTATCATCCATAAATCTTCGTTGCTAATTCTTGCCGGCCAGAATATTCTGCATATAATTCTCAAGCACTTGTTGATGAATACTTGTAGCTTCTGTTTGATTCTGACCGAAGTGAGCCATGTTTCACTGCCATATATTAATGTTGACTTAACACATGCTCTGAATATTGTTAGCTTTGTTGTTCTCGATATTTGGTTGCTCCGCCATATCTTCATTAGGCTCCCAAATGTTCTTCTTGCCTTATTTATACGGCTGTTGACATCTTCTGTTGCACCTCCTCTTGATGTTATAATGCACCCCAGGTAGTTGAATTCTTCTACGTATTCTATCTGTTGTCCACTCACTGTTATTGGCTCACTGTAACTATTGTTTGTCCTCATTGCTTTGGTTTTCTCGATATTTAATTCCAGTCCCGATTTCTTTGCTTCTTCCTGTAATCTGTTGACTTTGTTCTGTAGGTCCCTTTGATTTTTTGATATGAGGCATACATCATCTGCGTAATCTAAGTCTTCTAAGTTTCCGAAGAGATCCCATTCTATTCCGTTTATTCCAGTGCAAACTTCTCTTAGAATGTCGTCTAGTATTGTGTTGAAGAGAAGTGGAGATAGTGGACATCCTTGTCTAACTCCTATATTGGTGTAGAATGGATCACTGATCTTACCTCTGTGTTGAACTGTTGTCTCTGCGTCTTCATACATCGCTTTGATGATGTTGATGATTTTTTCAGGAACTCCTTTCTTTGTAAGTGTTCTCCATATTGCGCATCTCTTGACTGTGTCGAATGCTTTCTTAAAATCTATGAATAGTAGATATAGTGGGGCATTCCATTCCACTGATTGTTCAACTATGACCCGTAAAGTATTTGCCTGGTCTACACAGCTTCGGTTTGGTCTGAAACCTGCCTGCTCTTTCCGTAGTATTGGTTCTAGTACTTCTTCTAATCTTTTCTTTATAATAATTGCTATTATCTTATGAATAGTATTTAGAACCGTGATTCCTCTCCAGTTGCTGCAATTTGCCAAGTCTCCTTTCTTAGGTATCTTGACAATCATTCCTTTCTTCCATGATGGTGGTATATTCTCTTCTATCCATGCTTTCCTGATGTGGGGTTCAATTGTTTTTGCGAATAAGTCAGGGTCCAGTTTGGCTATTTCTGCTGGAATTCCATCTTCACCTGTTGCTTTGTTGTGCTTCAGGATATTGATTGTAGCTTTGATTTCTTCTATATTTGGAGCTTGAGTAGATATTGGCAGTCCCTCAGTTGGGTAGATATTTGCATTGTCTCTGTTTCTTATGTCTGCTTCATTATTTGTACTTTCTTCGTTGCTCAGTTCTTGGAAATGTTCTCTCCATCTCTTTAATTGATCCTCTAAGTTTGTGATGAGCGCACCATTTTTATCTTTAATTGGTTTGTTTTGTTGTTCCGACTGGTTAGTTAAGTTCTTGATTATGCGATGCAATTCTCTCAGGTTATGTTGCTGTGCTGCTTTTTCTGCTTCTCCGGCTAAATTTTGTAGAAATTTCCTTTTATCTCTTCTTGCTGCTCTTTTTACTGTTTTCGCTATTTCTTCATATTCTCTTCTTGATGCCATCCTGTTGTTTATCATTTTCTTCATTTCACCTCTTCTTTTAATCAAGGCCCATGTGTTATCGGTTATCCAGATTTTTCTTTGTGGTTGTGAAATTCCAAGATTTTGTTCGCTTGTTTGGTTGTAAATTTCCAGAATCTCTTCCCAAGTGTATTCTCTATTATTTTTAATATTTTCTCGTAAAGCCGTAACTATGTCAGCTCTTACTTGCGGATTTTTTAAGTTGTTTATATTTATTTTCTTCTTTCTATATCTTCTGCCTCTTCCTTGTTGGCTTAGTTTCATTCTGAAGTCCCCAGTTAGTAATTCATGATCGCTGTGTATATCTGCTCCCCTTCTATTTCTCACATCTAACATTGATTGTTTCCACTTCTTGCTGATGCATATGTGATCTATCTGATTTCTTGAGATCCCGTTTGGTGTTGTCCATGTGTATTTGTGGATATCTTTGTGTGGAAATAGACTCCCTCCGATTGCTAGGTCGAAAGTCTGACACAACTCTATCAATCTTTCCCCGTTGTTGTTTCTTTCTCTTCCTAACCCGTGTTTGCCCATTATCTCCTCAAGTCCATTGTTGTTAGATCCTATTTTCGCATTCCAGTCACCCATTAATATTATGATATCTCCCCTATTTATGAGTGCTAGCGTTGTTTCTATTTGTTCGTAGAAGTCATCCTTAATATGGTCTTCAGCGACATCTGTTGGTGCATAGCATTGAATTATTGTTACATGTCTTGTCATATTTCGAAATCGCCCTATAACAATTCTATCCGAGACTGCCTTCCACGAAACCAATGTTTGTCTCAATTTCTTTGATATTAGTATTCCGACTCCACTTTCACCCCCTGTTTCCCTTCCACTGTAAATTACCATGTTTCCATTCTCCGTGTTGATTTCTCCGGTGTTGTTCCATCGCATTTCACTTATACCTAGGATGTCTATGTTGTAAGTAGCCATTTGAGCTTCCAATTGCGAGAGTCTTGAAGCTTCTCTAAGTGTTCTTACATTCCATTGTGCAATTCGGGTCCTTTTTTGAGTGCCAAAGGTCGTTATCAAGTAGTCATTCGTGTATCCGAGGCTTCTTCTTCTATTATTTCGAATCCATTGATTTACCGATTATGCGGGTGATTGGCCTACAGTAACCGGTCCTAGGAGATGGAGTAACCATCTACCGCTGCCTAGAAACAACGTGGCGCTACCTTATTACCGGTTCGATCTCAATTAATGATTTTCATTCGATTAATCTCGAAATTTCAATTAACAAATTTAATGATGGATTTTTTTTATAAATCGCCACCAACCAGGTTCGAACCGGGGTCCCCTCGGTCATGGATCCTGTTACATAACCACTGCGCCACCGAGGGGGTGATAGTCATTATCTACAAAAAATATTTTTTATTGTGATGAGTTTAAAAGAGGCCAGCTTTTTAAGCCCATTTTAAAATGAAAATGCACACTCTGAATCTCTCAACCTTTTAATATATGCATTTTTTTTTGCAAATCATGGAAAAAGGCTTCAGAAGCTATTTTTTATCGGCGGGAACAGTTTAAAGGACAGCGGAATAACCTCCTAGAAACTTCAAGCTTTACTTCAATCTTTTCGTGGTTAATTGGGTCCATTGATATTTTGTTCCCAATACTTTTAACTAAAATTTTTATCAATATTAAAATGTTGCTTTCTGCAACCAAAGCAATGTGATAAAAATCCTAGTCACTACTGGCGTAGAATTTATTCTTTTTTGTTTTTTAACACACTACTCAAACACTAGGAAAGGATTTCTTTATACAAAAATATTGTAGGTTCGGTACAGAGAAAATGACGAAGTAGGAAAATAAGATGATTGAAGAGCGTTTCTATTGGCCGGGAACAATGAAATGGAAAATAGCCTTTATATTCAACATTTTAGCTCTTACAATAAATGAATTTCAAAACCATTTTTGGACCACCTGGGTACTTCCACGGTGTAGAAATGATCCTTTACAAGCCTCCAAGTGGAATTTAAATTTCGCTGGAATTGTTTGAAGGGAGGGGTTATTGATTTTATTACAATATGGAACTAGTGTCATTTCCAACAAAATATCTATAAAAGAGAGAGAGAGAGAGATCAATTTTTCTACTTGTGTTAAGAGGAGTAACTATTATCTGAACGCATGGCATTATTTTGGATTTTGTCAAGGTAATCTAGTGCCAGCCCCCATGTGGGAATTGTAATCTATCATTAGACATGAGCTTTATAGATGTTTTACTGTTAGATAAAAATAGGCTTTACATTTTGAAAGAAAACCTACGAATTTGGTAGCATTCTTAGCTATATAAAAAATATATTCATTCCACTGCATTTTAGCTCTGCATCAATACAGTATTTAGACTTACAGACCCTTGTAGATTTTGTACTTGAAACCGCAGGGTTGGGACGGGTTAATACCTTTTAGGTTAACAACTTTGAATTTTGACCGTGTTGAGCTGAATTCAGTGCACGTTACTTCAATTCAAGCTATTTTTGGTAGATCATGGTTAAGTAAAATGTTAACTAAAAGTTAACTAAATCCACAAACTGAAATCCACAAAAAAAATATTATTTAACTAAGATAGGATTATCAAACTGTATTAAAAGAAATATATTGCCCTTTTCGGAAATAAATACAAAAATTTATATAAATTGATTCCGTTATTATTTATTAATATTCTGGAAAAGGGGAATATAATTTTTTTTCAGACTAATAACCGTCTCCTTATTTGTGATCGTTCTTTCTAGATTTTTTTTTTGGCAAAAGTCATTATGGATTTTGTTTTTTGTGAATTTTCTTACCAATCCCATCATGTTTCTTTTAAATCTACTTTTGCGGCATAGAACTGGCATTACATTTCGTTAAAAATTCGTAGTATGCCTATATAAGATGCTGTCTTTCGGAAAATGATAAAATACTTTATTTTTGAAAAGGTACCTCTAATAGCAATTTTTTAGGTCTGTATAACACCTTTATTTTTTAAAAATATCCCTGATGGGAGCTAGGAATTATATGACAGCTAACCAATCCAGACCGAATGTTGGTAAACGATTAAAAATGTGTTTGTTTATTTTTTTTTTAGAATGTACCAAATTACTGGTAGTTTTTGAAATATTTCTGATTGGTACCAAAAGCTGTATGGCACCTACTTGAACCAATCCGAATTTCAGAAAATGGCGAAAAACGTGTTTAATAATTTTTAATAAATTTTCTATGTACAAATTTTCAGACCTGTTACTCGTCCAGTGTTTGGAATATTCTGATAAGGAGTTTGTAGGAGTGGTAGCTATGTAACAAATATACCCGAACCTGTTATCTGACAGCATTATAAAGTATTCTTATAACTGCGGTAAAGTATAACAAACAAACAAACAAACAAACAAGCAAATTTTCCCTTTTATAAGTACGTGTAGATTATCAAGAGACCAATTTTATATCCCATTTAATTAAAAATTGAGCTTGTGAAAAACATGAGCTAAATTGTTTATACGATCTCTCCTGTCGACTGGACCATAAACAAATATAAATGAATACGGTCTTGGGGATACATCTGCCCAGTGAGATACGTTCTATTAGCCACTACATAATTACAATTATTTTTCAATAGTTTATTTGATAAACCCAACTGAATTGTCACAAAGATAGCAATCACAAAACAAGGCTTCAAAAAACCAAAAAAAAAAATAAATAAAAAGAAAATTTTGCAAAGATGTTTTTTATTTTATTTAAAAATGATTGT
Organism: Argyra leucocephala; assembly: GCA_963942445.1. Classification (NCBI taxonomy): domain Eukaryota; kingdom Metazoa; phylum Arthropoda; class Insecta; order Diptera; family Dolichopodidae; genus Argyra; species Argyra leucocephala. The sequence goes on along the minus strand of OZ012679.1, from coordinate 11,359,514 downwards.
CAGGCCGAAAAAATATTTATTCAGGATTGTATAGTCTGAATAAAATGTCTACTGTATGTTATCATGAATTTTCACTTCCATTGTATAACATTTTCGACTGTATGTATTTTGTACAACAATGTGTTTACAATATTATACAAGTTGTATGTATTTTGATTTAATAACACGTATGGAATTAATTAAAAGGAAATTTTCTATTATTACATATTTATAGAAAATTTTTCTTCTGTTTTTTTTTTTGTTTCTATTGTTTTTGTCTTTTATGAAAACTTTATTATGCGGTTCCCATCATATTTCCAATTCTTGATTGTAAATTAAAACATGACAATAAATTGGTGCATGTATGATGAAATTCCTTTTGTTTTGTAATATTTAAAAAATTACCTCTCTCAGAATTTCCTTTGAAAAAGAATTTATAAAGAAAAATAAAACAAAAAACAATAATAAAAATAAAAAAACAAAAAATGAAAAACAAAAAGGAAAACAAGAAAATGAGTCTTTTAATGCTCCCCTGATTACAATTATTTTTTTCGTTTTTTTTTTTGTATTTATTTTGTTATTTTATTATTTTTCTTGTTTTTTTTTTCATTTTATTTGAAATTGAAATTTTTTCATAAGGAAAAGTTTTTCGCAATTTTCTTTTATGAAAATAAACAAGAAAAATCATAACAAACAAGAGAGAAAATAAGAAAACAATTTTTTTTTTTTTTATATTATTTTTTTTTATTGTTTTTAAGACAGTTTTTATTCAGTTTCGTATCTTATTCAATGTAAACAGAATAATAATTTGGTTTGGTTGTATACAGTTCTGTGATAAAATAAAATCTATTTTTTCTGATAATATGTAACACTTCTAGCTGGACCTAAATATATTTAAATTGAATTTGTGATCATTTGAATAACTTGGGTTCAACACTTATTAGAATCTGTTGTGATTCTGATGGTAGGGATTCTTGAAGTTATAAAATTTTTCTCAAATTAGTTTAATTAATTTACTTTTTTGGTGGTGCTTAGTATGGTTCAGCACATCAAATATCGACTAGTAAGATAAGATTAATTATATCTCTTAAAATAGTTGAACCCGTGTTAGCCACAATATTGAATTGTATTTTCTCACCTCTCTATACTGATTATAGGCTATATAACTTTTAAAATTTGTTCTGCATTATTTAATTTTATTCAGCCTTAATGTTTCAGAGTCATTTAATAATAATATAGCATGTAACTATATTTGTGGCAATAAAATAAAAACCGCTTAAGTCGAAATTTAAGACTTTTCAGTATGATCATTTTAAAATTATTACGATGATATTCTGTTAAAAAGATTGGGAAGACATAAAAAGTGGAGTGTGTGTTTGTTAGTAATATTAATTTTTATTGAACCTAAAATTTTAAATATGGTCATGTGGTTGAATAATATTCATTATAATATTATAAGCCCATATTAATATTTTTATATAAGATAAAATCACTAAATAAATTTGGATACAATCGTTTAAGGCTATTTTAGAAAACTGGTGTAGAGCAAAACAAAATTTAATATAATTTATTTTTCTATATAGAATATTTTGACATGTAGAAAATAATTGATTATATATTATAACGACTTAATTTGGTGCAATATACAGTCTAGCTGTTTTAGGATGAATGCGATTTTTTCAACTTTGAAAATTCATGAAATTTTTGGACATAGAAAACATATTGTAATAATATCTCAATTTTCGCTTATATCGATTTAAGCGGTTATATTATATAATTGCCACAAATTATACAGTCTGCTTAAAAGTAATTTCATATACAGACTGGTAGAAATCATGTATAGTCTGTAACCTACATACTGATTGGACAAATCCTCAATTAAAAACTATCTTATCTAATCTAATATAATAAAATTGAGACAGTTAAATTGTAAGTTTTTATTTCAAGATCGATTACTAATCGATGATTGCTACATCGCTAAATTGCATATTTAGCACGATAAAAAACCAATTTAGCTGAAGCTTTTTGATAAACTAAAGAACTATAAATTTGTCCAGATGTCTCTAATTTTCATATTAAATTTGGTAGTTGTATGTATATACAAGTAAATTGTATTAATTAAAATATCTTTCATAACTAGCTTAATATTGTATATAATAATGTCGGTCTAAATATTTTGTTCGAAATAAACTAACAATAAATTATTAAATAATTATTGTAAAACGAATCTGAACAAAAAACTTGTGCTCATTGTTGTAAAAGAGTTAATTTAAATACAAAATTTTACCTTAGAGCTCAAATCAAATTTTATAGCTATGAGCTAAATCTAGAAACTGGTTCAAACTAATTTAAGATTGAACCAGTTCGTAGACAAGGTTACAGAATTTGAGCTAACTGCTCATATGAGCCAGCTCAAATTTTGAGTTGATCTTTAAGTTGAGATTGGTATTTAATTTATCTTTTTTCCGTGCGTATTAGTATTTAATTTAGCTCACAATCATGAGCACAAGTTTTTTTCAATATAATATTTATAGAATTAATTGTTGTTCCCGGTTCTGTTATTTCGGTGTTGTACCACCAAGTTCGATGTGCGGCTTACTACAACCCAAAATGTTGAAGAATTCACCGTGATTTGATCGCGGATATCACTTGGGCCTACCGCTTATTGTATTGTTTCATGAAATGTTATCAATTGGTTGACACTTTAACATTTTCTGAGATATGAATGATACAATCATAAGCTCACACCTGACAGACACGCCCGCTCGTTGGATTGTTAGACTTACTTTCTTACCGAGGCTTTTCGTCGGATGGTCATATTTATCTTCTGACTTTGTGAGTACAAACGTCTTTTTCAGCCGCAGCAAACTAGAAAGATGCAGACACTACATAAAATGGCTACCTTAAATTCAAATATGAAAGTGGCTCAGTTCCGGACATGGATCTTCCATCTTTCGTTACTGCCCCCGGTCGTTTTCTGATACATTCAATGCTTCTCCTCTTTTCTGTTTCCTTCACATCCTACTATAACAGGACTGGGAAGCGATCGTGCGTAAGGATTGCTAGGATAAAGAGGGATTACCAATTGTAGGTGAGAGTTGGAAAATAAGATGGGAGAGGCTAAATGACGTAAGCTAGATACAATGACACCATAAAATGCATCATCATCAAATTAAACCCCCCACGAATGTAGTTACAGGACAATTAAGATTTCATATCTATGCACAATTACATATCACTGGTAGCTTATATGGATCAAAAAATTTCAATCGACATTTAATTGTGTAGAGATTTGAGTAAAATTTGAATAAAAAATTTGTATTTGAATTGAATATCAAAAAATGTTATCATGTTAGGGTTAGGATGATTCGTTAAGGTTTTCTGTCAAAAAAATAATTCATATAACATTAATATGAAAGTACTTTGCCATACATTTAGAAAAAATGTTAACCTGGCGTATACACATTGGTAATAAAAGGAAAAAGCTTGATATCAAATTTAGAAGTATTTACTGGCTAATGGGAAAGACAAAGAGCACACTATTTGCATTAACAAATCAGATATTAATTTATAAAATTATATAAAAACATATTTGGACATATGGAATCCAGTTTTGGACTTCCACAACGCAAACTAACATCAACATTATACAAAGATTCCAAGATAAGATGTTAAGGTCACTCATAAGTCCCCCTTGGTTTATACCAAATAAAGTCATCGAATACGACTTAAACATTGAATCTGTCATCAGTATAATAGCTTTAATATAGCAGACCCAATATAACAGACTCAAACTGCAAGCACATCCACAGGAAGTCACAGAAGAAGATTAAAACGAATAACTCCTGGTGATTTATAAGACAAAAAAAAACAATAACTGATTGTAAATTGATCAAAAGATTTTTGTAAAAGTTAAAATCAATCTAAATTTAACTAAGTTTTCTACACAGTTCAAACCGAAATCTATTATACAAAAACTTTAAAATCTGATCAAAAACACTTTTATAAATAAAATTCTTATTAGTTCTAATAATATTTGAATTATTATAAATGAAATTACATTCTTGCGACGCTTGATATGCTCAAAAGTGGTATCAAATATAAAAACCTAAATTCATTTCTAAGACAAATTATTAGAACGTTGTGTCTATTTAAATGAAGTTTTTGATTTATACGGCGGGGTTTAGCAAGTATGGTTCAGTATGGATGGATGTATCAAATTATAGCAAATATTAAAAATTATGAAAATTACTCAGAATACAATACTGTGGGGGATGATTAAAGTCCCATGATACTTTTATGTAAAGCAGGTCCATATCGTGACTTCCAATTATTAATTTTACATAATATAAAAGTTTAAATATAATCGATAGTTGGCCTAAAAAGCCTAAAAAAAAAATATATCGACAAATATTTTCGATATTGTTAGCACTCGTCATTTAAAACCGAATAAATCAGTGGTTGAAACTGTCAAGATATTTCAGTTAAATCCATGAGTGTTGAAAATTTAACCTAGACCCATAACTAAATAAAATTGAAATTTTCTTTGATATTATCTTTTCAATCAAGGTATAAAATCAGAATTTGATTTGAGATTTATTGAAGATTTTAATTTTTTTTTTTCTCTTCTTATATCTTTTGTTTTTATCTTGTAGATTGGTTTTTGTTATTCCCGCAGGTATTTAAAGAAAAATAATTGTTTCTTTAAATATTTAAAAATATATTTTTTGAAATTTGAAGTTTTTTTTTTTTTTTATTTTAGAATATTATATTTAAAGTATTTGTTTTACAATTTTATAAGGATAAAGATTTTCATACCTTTCAGTTCGTTTTTTTTTTTTTTGTATTTTTTTCAATTTGTTAGAACTGAATTTAAATAATATTATTTTATTTTTTTTTAAAAAAAATAAAAACAATTTTAAGAAATGAAGTCAAAATGAAATAATTTTGCTTTAAAAATAATTCCAATAATTCGTTTCTGGAAAAAAATTTCTTAGAATAAAATCCTTTCAAAATAATTTATTTTTGTATTTGAAATTTAAAATTAATATTTTTCCATTATAAAAAATAACCATTAAATAAATAATATTATTAAATTTAATTTTTTTTTTTTTTTATTTTCAGGTAAGTCTAAAATTCAATATTCAGTATTCAGTTCTCATAAATTTCAAATATGTAAGTATAATTTTTCAAATTAAAAACGAATAATCAACGAAACCGAACATTCCGAGGAGAAAAAGTGATAAGCATTGCATTTCTCTGAATTTCCATCGCGTTTAAGGAGATGAACTTGAGTTCACTTCAAGGTTGTTGTTGCATTCTAATAGAATAATGTTTTAGTCTAACTATAGGTGTATATAGCTGTAACATCAATTTCCCCTAAAGCAAGAAGCTGACCAAATATTTAGAACAGTTAAGGTATTTTTCACGATTCACAATACGTATTTAGATCCCACCGATCCACCCGTGATTTAATGACATACCTCTTACCTTGACCACAAACTAAATATCTTAACATTGAACTACTTGGGTGAAGCAAATATTGTGGATTTGATTGTTTGTAAACGTTCCAATCGAGTATGGGAAATTTAAATTTAATTTATTAGCACAATGTCAAACCATATATGTATATGTCTGCGTTCCACTCCTCTCAAATAGATTGATAGTTTCCTTTTGTATCGTACAATTCAAGTCTTAGTTAATGCATTTATATATGATTAAATTTTATATAAACGCTGGTGTTCTTCAATCAGTTCATCAGTTCTGCCACCTATATATGTTCTTCCTTATATTTATAAATGGCTTGGTTCAAATCAATTTCAATCTAATCCACAGTTTTGCAGACGACAACACTCTAGTGGCATGCTTAGATTTTCATAAACAATCTGAACATACCATGTATAGCTGTATCAACCAACAGAGACATCATATGACCCGTTCCCTCAGTATTGATTTGGAAGCAATAGCGAATTGGGAGATTAGAAAAACAAAGTTTAATGCTTCAAACACAGCAACACTATCTCCAGATTAATATCCATTTTTGAGATTGATATTGCATTTCAGGAAGATAAACTTCACAGATTTGAAATTTGAAGGATATTAGGCATACACTTAAATCGTAGATTTTTACAATTAGATCGTAAAAACTTATCAATTGAGCAAATCAATGAGCTGCCAAATATCTACGATTTTCTACTCCTCCTGTGACCACTTAAAAATCTATACAAATGTTTCATACGATCCAAAATGTAGCATAATTCTCATATAGATGGGCTCTCATTTGTAGTCTATCAATGACCCAAATATCCCTGCTCATTTTATTTATTTTCCTCCTATTGGGCATCGTTGTACAAGTGGAGTTCTCCCCCTTCTCCATAGATATCTCGCAGTGAATATTAAATCTGTATTACCTCTCGCGTGAAATACGAATAGCTATATGTGATTATCCCTACACCGCACAAATGCTTAGATGGCAGAAGACAAGTTATAAAAATTTGTTCATAACCTCAACTCACCGAATGTGGAACCCCAAACATGATCAATTTTATATTTATGACCTATACATACATTCAAAATTAACATTAAAATTTTCGTTAATAATTGTCCTTCTTCCCTTCTACTCTTCTGTTTACCTAACTTTCCTTCCCCGGCGTAGCCAAACATTAGTGTTTTGGCTATGTATAGAAAAAAATGCTTACATAAGTATTTGATGTACAAAATAATGTTACATAAGTATCCAAATTGTAAAAAAATATTTTTTGTTCCGCAAAAATATTTTCGGTGCGGCAAAATGTATTGTCGATTGATCCAGAAAGTGAGAATAATTGAACTTTCTTGACCATTTTTTAATGATAAGCGACTTGTAAGTGTCATCATATTTTATTCGCGCTGTAATTTTAGCCTAAATAAATAAATGGATATTTGTGTAATTTACCGGTAAGCACATAGCAGAGGTAAGAAGAACATTTGGCAGGTTACCAAGAGTTAAAATATTAGGATAACGGATAACCCATGTTATTGAATGGATATTGACCTACATCAGTTATTTAAAATAGCTATTTTAATTCGTTTTTTCCAAAATGTATTAAAACAAAATTGTCGTGACTTGAGATTTAACATTTTTTTAACAATCTTAAGTCACGCCAGTTTTATAAGTTTCACTTCGTGTGCGGTGGTCAACTTTTTGATGTATTTTACTATATGCTCATTTTCGCTCACGATTAAAGTTATACGGTATAGTTATGATTAAACACATAAATACATATTTACGAGTAGTTCAGTATATTAATTGTATACATGAGAGTAAAACTTGCTTACCATCAATTGCAACTCATAACTAAAAGTTTTTAATTTTTATACCTTTTAACTTAATTTATTGGTTTTCTTCTTCTTCTTCTGCTTCAACTTTTGCTTCTTACAAAATAAAATAAACTTTTTCAAAGTATCTAAATTAAATTTTAATAAATATTTACTAACTTTTTAATTGTTTTTCTTATTTTGTTTTATTTTTTTTTTTCATTTTTATTTTTATTATTAATAAAACAGAAATATAAAAAAAAAAAACTTTTATATGAAAGAAGTGAATTTTAAAAAGAGTATATGAATAAAAAATTAAAAAACTAATTACAGGATATGATCTTTTGATATACCTTTGAGAGCGTTTATTATTCCTGTGGTAGTTAGTTAGTTTTTTTGCTTTTTGTTTTTATTTATATCAAATAATTTTCTCCTAATACTTCTTGATTGCAAAATCAAAATTAAGAAAAAATAAAATAAAAATTAGTTAGAAAAAGTGGTTCAAAGGTTTTCCTGAATATTCCCAAATGAAAATAAAACTCGAACTACATATCAGTTTAATTGTATATCAATTATTATTTAATTTTTAGGATACCATAATTTGAATTGGTCTTTACAAAAATGATTTAGATACGATATATTTTAAATTATTCGATTTTTTTATATTATTAAACAGTTAGAATAATATTTCAATTCTCTTAAACATTACAATATCAATAAATTTATAGTAAAAAACTAAACTAGTATGCACTAAAGTTTGGGTATAGTTTAAAAGAGTGGGTACATTACAACTCAAAACACCAACAACAATTTAAAAAGTAAATATGTATCATCTTTCATCACTTTACAATACATTAATATTACTTTGTCATTACATTTTACTTCCATTTTACTTCCATAATACATTAAAAAAAAAATAGATTTATTCTCTCAATTCTTATTCTTTCATTTATAACTGCTTTTTCATTAATATTGTTGTTGTTATATTTGTGTTAGTTAATATTTTAGCTGTAAATTTATAACATATTATATGTGAATATGGATATTGTATAAAGAATTTGGTTGCTATGAATAAACATGAATAATATTTAGTAACTAAGGCTTCCGACAGTAAAACAAAGTACATATAAAATATTGGAATCTACAAGCTGATAGGGATAGATCTTATTGGAATCATAATTTGTTTTTAATATAATTTAAAAAATATAATTTTTAATTTAATTTCTTATTATAATTTATATTAAGTCTATGGGATTATAGCCCTCTAACTGCTTTTACACAGATATTTGGCATAAACAATTATGACATAAAATTTTTTTTCTTTGGAATTCATTTTTTTTTAATAAATCTATTAACTTAAATGTTGAAAACTATATTTTTGTAGAGTAGCTTCACCTTCACAATAGCATAGTTCCAATTTTATTTTTAGTGATAACCAAAGCTGATTACCATAGCTGAAACTATTTTTTATAATTTATTTTATTCCAATGACAAAGGGTACGTGACCAGGTCGAAAACCCCATAAAGCATATTTTTTGTCATCGTCTGAAATCAAACCTGGTACCAGGAGCTCTAATAACTGTCTTGATAATAAAATTTTAAAGCATTAATTCAGAGTTAGTTCGTGACTTGAGATAATGAATTTTGGATCACAAACTTGATTTCAAAGTGCCCTATAACTGTATTATAAATTAAGCCAATGCAATGTACAGGCTAATAAGAAGCTGAACGAGTTTAGAGGATCGCCATACATTGCAAAGCATTTAAACATTATTTATGTCAATCACATCTTTGAATATGCCTCTCATGTGGTTATGAGATGAACGATGAGCGTTAAGGAGATACACAAATAATATAAAAGTAATAATATATGGATTAGGTGCATAACTGAGACTCTGTTGATTCTATAATATTTGTAGTTTCTTTATCAGTTTAAGACAATAATTATATACCTTCATTCTTCATTAATTTAATTAGTATTCTATATTTCTAACATATCTGTTCATTTTATCATCTTGAGTTATTGTAGGTTATGCAAATGTTAAAATATATGAAAATTAGTGGACCCCTTTACAATTGCACAGTGATGGTTTTATTTATAGACAATAGACATTTATAAAACAATAATTATATGTCGAAGTCTTCATTAAATTAACTAATAATCTATATTTCGAACAAATCTGCTCATTTCATTATATTGAATTATTGTAGGTTATGCAAATGTTAAAATATATGAAAACTAGTGGACCCCTTTGCAATTGCTCAGTGATGGTCTTATTTATATAATTATTATATCAATTTGCTGATCATTGGTATTTAAATTTCACTTAAGTCTTCTGAAATTTTTCGGTCACTAAAGCTGTATTAAATCTCTTAGCTAATTTCAAATTTTACTATTTTAAAGCGTGTTTTTTAATGATTTTTTAATATTTTTAAATAAAAGTTATTTTTGGCTTTTCAAAATTATCAAAATGCGATTATATTTAATTATTTTTATTTATATATTTATTTTTTTAATTTTTAATTAACATTAATTTTATTTTGTTAAATGTAGTTTCAGAGGTCTCTAACATCCTTAAATTTTGAGATTTTCTTCATGGGTGGTGGGTTGTATGTTTGTCAGCTACCCATTCCAGACAGAATTTCTCAAAATACTAAAAGACTTGATTGCTTTTCAGAAATTACTTGAACTTCAAGCCTGTAACACCTTTGGATTTGAAAATATTCTTTATATGTTTTAGGATTTGTGTGTTACTTACTCAAAAGAGCCAACTGCAAAATATGAAAAACTGGAAAATGTATATTATTTTTTGTCTATTACACAATTGTTTTTTAAAACATTCCTGACAAGTTCTAGGAGTGGTATGGCAGTAACCCAAACCAGTTCAAATTTTCAACATCAGTAATAGCCGTATTTATAAATTTTTTAATAAGTATCTAACTGTAAATTTTTATGTCTGTAACACAATTGGTTTTTGTTAAATATTCCTGACGGGTGCTAGGAGCTCTGTGCCATCTATCAAAACTTGTAATTTGATAACTTTGTAAAGCACCGCTTTGTTTTTGTACCCATTTCGGTTTTGATTATAAATAACTGTATAAAATTTTAGAACTGTATATTTGAGAGACTAGTGAGAGTGTATAGCAAACAAACAAACAAAATTTCCCTTTTTAAATACCTATAGATTAAAAGCGGTTCATAGTAATTTACGTTGAAAATTTGTAGAGTAAATTTTCATACAATTTTTCATTTGAAAAATTAAATTAAATTGAAATAATTCTCTTTAAGACCGTTATTTTTCAATGCACTTCTTTTTTTATTATTATTTTTTTTTTATTTTTAAATCCAATGCTATAAGCTAATAATAATAAATTCATAAAATAGAAGAGTATTTACTTACATATACCTAACTTACCTTTATTATATTTACCTAGTAAATTCATTTATTTAAATTCTTTTATTGTGTATCTACGTTTGAAAATGAAAGAAAATTCAAAAAAAAAAAAAAAAAACCAACCAACAAAAAAAAAATTTTTACTTTGACCTACCGCTGAGAAAATGATTAAATTTTTTTTTTTTATTACTTTGTCTTTATGTATATATGCAATGGTTATTTTAAACCAGTAGATCTTTAGAGTAATTTTTAGAAAAGGAACACAAAAGATTTGAAAATTATGAAAATTTTAATTTAATTTTTTTTGTTTTTGTTTTTTTTTTTTTTTGTGTACCATAAAAACCAATTGAAATCAAGTGGTTACTTTTGAATAAAATTAATAACTTGTTTCATTAGAATTAGGAGTCATTGGAATTTGTTATTAAATATTCTGTACTTTGATACTGGGTACTTTGACCTTCTCATTAATTTGAGTACTACAAATAGATGGATTAATATTGTTTCCACTCTTAATCTAGTTTGTACTACAATGTAAATTTGTATAAAGGCTCCTAAGCTATTGTAAATATTTCTTAAGCTAGTTTTACAATTCATATAAACAGGGCCAGTCCTTTTATAGGTGCAAGTTGTGCAATTGCACCGAGTGTCTGATAAATTAGATATCAATATTTCATTATACAAAACAACATTATCAATAACGGAAATACAATTTATATGCCGTTTATAGTTTCTGTTACTGTATATTTTCTAAAACAACAATGCTTAATTTTTTCTAGTTCTAGATGTTAATATTAGAGGTATTTTGTCTAAATTTTTAAAATTAAAATCGATTAAAATACTTCACGAATAATGCAGAAATGGCTTCTAGCATTTTAAATTTTTGTTAAAGCAATTTTTCAAAATTGTACAGGGCTTCAAATCAAATAGGATAGGTCAACTTCAAATCAGATAGGTCCTGCATATAAAATAAAATATTATTGTCAAAGGGAAATTCTACTACTGAGGAGGTTGCAGGACAAAAGGATGTGTTTATTGGTAAAGAAAATGTTTAACCTAATTAAAGCCGATAATAATAAAAACTCGAAAATAACCAAATTAATTCATAAGTGCTTGATTTAAGCTCGGAATAAGTAAATAAATAAGACCATTTAAATTTAATCCAAAGAGAAGCTTATGACTATTAAAACAAAAACAGGAATACTACAGAGTTCTTCGTATGATATTTAAGGTATTAGAACTCTCTAGCATTATTTATATTGATCGTTCGGAACTGAAAATTGCTAATTCATCATACATTGAAACCGCAAATAGAAATCAGATCAGATATCAAAGTAATTAAGAGTAGTTGAGGAGCATCTACAACTGTTATTTAAGAAAAACAAACTTGCTAGAATATTTTTAATTGAAATCTGCAGTATTTAGAAAAATTACGAACATTTAAAAAAGCCACGCTAAGAATATTTGAAGTATCCAGGAGGAAATCAGAAGTGCAAGCTGACCAAACAAGATTAGGTTCTCATTCAAATACCCTAGAAAGCAACTTGCTGCTTTCAAATTGTTCTAGTCACCTTAAGTGTTAAAACATTCTGCAACTACCCAACGGATACTAACAGAGTATGACTAAATCGTCATGAATAGCTGAACACCCGCAAATCATTATATGCTGCTTACATATAAGAACAATAAATCATACAAACTACTGAATGTCTCCATTAGAGACTGATTGTACAGCTTGAAAGGGGAACAAAAGTATATGAGGTTACAATGGATATTGAGGGTTTAGAGAAACCCTCAATATCCTTAAAAAAACAATGCTCAAGGACTTAATCCCGTTTATCTACGTATGGTCAAAACCCACAAAAAATAGCCCCAGTGAGACAAAATTCTAAATAAAAAAAAATCCTTGAAAACAAAATACACATAAATAAAATACACAAAAACCCAAAAAAAAAAAAAAATCGACTAAACTTTGTTTTACGTAGTCGTAGCTGGATACAAAAAAAAAAAAGATATATTATGTTCACTGTAGATTTTGTCTTTAGGATTTTGTTTTCAGGATCTTGGGATAAAAACTCCGTATTCAATCCATGTATATGTATATTTCTTTTCTTTTTTATAAACAGCCAAGCGTTCGGATGTAATGTTTAGTAGTTACGTACCGCTTGGATAGGATTGGACATTTTTCATACTTTCATACTCTAGTATAGGTTGTAAACAACCGCACTCCAAATATAAAATTTAGTCTTGTACTAATGTGTCCTAGCTGTACTCACCAATTATAGTTTTTTTTAAAATTATTTCTTCATAATCTGTTGATATTTATTTTGCTTTATTTTTCACTTATAACATAAAAAAACAAACAGAATGACAAACAAATTAACAAATATGTAAACAAATAAATAAATAAATAAATAGACACCAGCAAGTTAATGTAAAAGTATGAAAACCAATTTCTGTTCTTACAAAGTATATGCATTTTATATTCATAACAAAAAGTCTCCAAAAATATCGTCAGACTCAAAAATTATTAAATAAATTAAATTTTTTTTCTTTCACCAACGTTATTATCTTATTAAATTACAATGTAAATTTAAAATATATAATAACAACAACAACAATGTTATACATTATATGAAAAGCTTGAAAGAAATAATTTTTATGAGTTTTGTTTAAACAAAAAAATAAAAAGCAAAATATATAAATGTCTCATTGGATATTAAATTTCGTCATTATTTTTTCATCACATTCTGCATTCCTTTTTTTTATCCTTAAAACAAAAATTGATATACAAAATGCCCCTAAGACAGTGTGATTTAAGAACATATGGGTTAACAATGTTAAAAAAAAAAAAATTTTCGTTCTCTTAATAAAACTTCATGTAGATTTTTATGATGTAAAAACTACGGGTTCACAAACACTTACACTACTCTCTATTAAACTTTAAAAACAAATCCAATTTTTATTCAATTTTAGCCAAATATTTGATCAAAATAATGTTGTTTTGAACTCAGTAGCTACTGCATCAAAATCAAAATGTAGTAGACTTTTTTACCTACCTGTATATGCGAATATTGCCGGAAATAAAATGACCGACGTAATGAAAAAAAAATAGAATATGGCACCCAAACTCTAGTATCAGGATTGTAAATACATGTGCAAACAATTTATATGCGACAAATATACTGTAACATGGCAAAATGAACCATCTGCAAATAAAGTTAAGTTTAGTAAAACGATTGTATTGAAATGCCAAAACCTCCAAAAACTAGACCGTAAAATCTCAGCCATAATGTCTAGCCATAATGTCCAACACATAGTTATCTCATTAATTGAGCGCACACACACAAAACCACATGTTGTTGTTCGATAACATGCATCATTATAATGCACCATTTTCTTGAGGCTTGTCTTATTAAAGATTTATTGGAGACTTATCCAATAATGTAAGAGTCGACTTTGGTATCAAAGGGTTTGAAATTCTGAAACTTTAAACAACTGAGGCTGCAGAAAAGTGATTGAGATCTTGCGCAGAATTAAAATAGGTCGAATATAATACTTGGGAGCATTTTACTCAAATCCCCCTAATTAAGATAAAATAAGGTAATGGGTATAGATAGGCATAGAAAATTAAATATTATTATTTTTTTGTTAAAATAGTTTTAATTAAAATTAATATGAATTAATTAATTTTGTATGTATAAAAAAAGCATAACTGAAATGCAAACATATTTTGGGGGCGACAAAGCACTAGAGTTTAATGAGTTCATATAAATAAAACTCATTAAAATAATTAATTAATGTAATTTTTCTCTAAAAATAGTGTAATAATTAGAAAATTAGAATAATTTTTTATAATAATTTATTAAATATTTTTAATTGACATCTCCCTATCGCAAATAATGGCTTTTTAAAAGCCATCTACCGCAAAACAGAGTCAGACGGAGGAGTTTTGGGGAAGCCCTTTGCTCCCAGAGGGATTCATTATATTCATCATACTGGGAAATACTGTAAAGCTGGATGAAGAATTGTTATCTGAAACAATAATGTCAAATAAATAAATAACCTTAAGAACCGGAGAAATATATAACCGCACGTAGCAATGTATTACAATGAATATATCAGAATTTTAGTCAGATCATATAACCACTAACATTAAGTAGTGGTGGATAGGCAAAGAAGACAGAAAAACATTTTTGATCAGTTAAAATTCCTACTTTACCCTTTTCTAAGTTTCAATTCAAAATTCAATTCAAAATTAGGTACTTTTCGAGTGCAGGATTTTGGAATTGAAATATATTTATCAAGTCTATATAAGAGGTCTTCAGTTAATATAAGTTATATTGTAGATCTCTATAAGTCAGTTTAATGTTTTTATAACAGTTTTGGTTTACAAATAGTTCTGAATAGAAATATTCTAAAGTTCTTGAACTAAAAATATCGTTAATCGTTTAATTCGATTTTTAATTAAAATTAAAAGTTTAACGGTTAGTTTATATTAATTAAAGAAGGGCTTGGTCTACTAAACAAACACTAAATCTTTAATAGTTATTATAGTGTTGGACTACCTAGATTTGACTCTGATTAGTTCTATAACTCTTATATAACTTTAAAATAATTTTATATATGTGAGTTATAAAAACTAAACAAAATTTCCTCTTGATAAAATCTTTGTTACTAAAAATATACAGTTTTTGTCCTTTCATTTTAAAACAACTACGATATATTCGTTGTTTCAAAAATTTCCTATCTAAAAATTTATAACAGAAGAAATATTGAAAATATAATGGCATCTACGAAGCTTCCAAGTAAGTCTATTTGTCATTAAAAGGCTGAAAACCATTTTAAAAATTTTTATAGACATTTAGTACTAAATGCATGGAGGTGTTAAGAAGTTAAAAAAAAACCGCCATCAGAATTTTATTGATTTAAAAAATACTTACTTACTACAGACCTTGAAGGTCCCGGGCCTGGCGCAAATTTGTCCTTCACTGATTTCGGTCACGAGCGGAATCTCTCCAGTTGGTGATTTGAAGCTTTTTCATATCTGCCGATACTTCATCTCTCTTACGCGAAGGTGTGGCCTCCCTCGACGATGCGTTCCCTGGGGCTTCGATTCGAAGAGTTTCTTAGTCGGATCGTTTTAATCCATACGCTCAACATGGCCTAGCCAATGAAGCCGTCTTATTCTGACTTTTTTAGCTAGGTCCATGTCGTTAAACAGCTGGTATAGTTCGGTATTGTATCTTCTTCTCTAAACCCCTTTGTCAGACACAGGACCATATGTTTAAAAAATAGTGTGATAAAAACTACAGAATTTATTAAAATCGGACATGGTAGTCTTTTCAAACTATTTGGTACTAAAAAAAACTTAACCAGTAGTAAAGCCAATTTCGTTGGGATTCTATAATATTTTTAAAGTTATACAATCACGTTTATAGGTAGGTAGGTAAATAGAAATTGCTTCTGGAAAACCAATTAGCACTTAATTGTGCCTACGATTAAAGTGTAGGTACAGTACTACGACTCGAGTGGCCTATTTGTTGTTATTGGTTGTTTTAAATCAGGTTTATACTCATACCAATATAGAAAACGGTATTGATTATAATATATTTATTTATTTTAACAGTAATTGTTTATAATATCCAATACACCGGACTACTTATTATTATTATTATTTTTTATTTTAAATCTAATTTCTTAGCTTTCTATCTATGCAAAACGAATTATTATTACTTCCTATTCATTTAAAACCAAAATATATAAAAATTATATTATAAATATTAAAAATTTCAAAATTATATAATTTATTTGCAACACCCTGATATTAGTGGTATCTTTTCAATTTCCTGTTCTTTACATTGAAGATACTAATCTCATTATCAACACTCTATCTTTTTCAAAATACATACCATGCAATATATTTCGATATCGTATATACCTACCTTACTTCCAAAAAGCAAAAACAAAAACAACCACAAAAACTTAATTAAGAAAAATTTTCAAAATTATTTTTGTCTCAATTTTTATTATTTAAAATTCTGTACACAAAGGCGGAAATATGAGTCCCAAAAGCTTCTTAGATTATACTATACAAAAAAAAAAAAAAAAAAAAAAAAAAAACAAACAAAAATATATTTTTCAGAATTTTTTTATTATATAACAAAAAATAAAAAAAAAAAACAAATAAAATCCTATTGGGAAAATTTTCTTATTTTTTCTCTATACATAAAAACAAAAATAACAAAGAAAATATTTAAAATATAATCAACCGCCTTTCTATGTTCGTTTAGTCCCAACTCGAAAAATTATATGAAAACAACAATAAAAACAAAAATCACCTCCTTTCATAATGATACTGAAAAAAGTAAAAACATTTTTTTTTTTTTTTTTTTTATTATTATTTCACTATAATAATTACAATACAAGTATAGGATAGAAAGAGATAGAAATTTTTATTTTAAATTATTCTTTCACTCTTGCTTGGTCTCTACTACTTTCATATATATATTAATACCACAGATTGTACAAATGTACAATAATGTTGGTTATATTTTTAAATTTTTGCAATAATATCTATCTAGCCTTTCATTTATTATTAAATGCAATAAATATGTTAGAAAGAGATGGAATAAATTAGAAAAACTATAATGGATTTTATTAGAAGTCAAAATAAAACTAGTATCAGTGCTACAATGCTATAATAACTACAAGACAAAGGTCATAATGATCTTCATTTTGCCAGAAGGTTTCTCTTAATTTTATTATTTTTGTTTTTATTTATTTTTTATTATTTTTTTTCTCTTTCTAACTTATTTGAATTCAAATGCAGTTTTATTATAAATGAAAAACTTAAAAAATATGTTGATAATGTTTTTTTTTTTTGCATTTTTTCAACATAATGTTACCAGACATGTTGAATTAAAAATTATTTAAATGTATTATTTCATTTAATTATGGTATTCTATAATTGATTTTGAATTTAAATCTTAAATGACCTAAATTCGAAATGAAATGAAGTAGATTAATATAATTAACTACAAAATTTAATTTAAGAAAAAAACAATTTAAATAATTTTTGTTTTTGTTTCTAGAAAACTTTAAAAAAATTAAATTTGGATAAGTATTTGCCAGCTAGGTAGTCCAAATTCGATGAAGTTTGATAAAAAAAAATCGTATCTATTCAATTTCATTATGAATATTGTATTCCATCATTTGAATTTATTTTTTGTACTGTATAATACTTTTTTATTGATTTATCTTAGACAACAACCACATATAATCATTTATTTAAAAATTAAATTTAAATTTAATTTTGCTGAGGAAAAGAAAAAACTCTCTTCTTTTTGTGAATGTATTTTTGGTGAACTATGTATACTTTGGTAAATTTGGTAAATGTGTATGTATATATTCTTTACACGCTGGACGGTGCAGTAGATATGGATATATATGAACCGAAAGGTCCCACGCAACAAAAATTCGCTCTGTTTCAATACCCTTTCTCATTGGGATAAAATTCATTATACAAAATTGTTTACATCTATCTAATTGTTTTGTTATCACTAAAAATAAAACGAAACTATGCTATTATGAAAGCGAAGTGCAATAGATATAATTAAAAAAAATTATAGTATGTAATAATTGTGTATTCCAACCCAATTATATAAAAAAAAAAATGCTTATACATATTATATACGCTGAAATCTTAAATTGAAAATTCTAATTGTAAATTTGAAAAAAATATTAAAAATATATTTAGTTTCGCTACGTTTCCTAATTTTTATAACTTGAAAAAATTTAATAATGAAAATCTGTTTGAAATGGTTCACAATACTTGTACCGTACTTTTTTCGATACATTTTATTAATTTCCATATTTATTTCTCAAGTCAGCAGAATTGCTCGTATATAGTACATCGAAAAATGTATGTAAAATTGAAGTTTAAATTGCAATTTATTTGAATTAAATCTGTTTTGAAAACTAAAATTTATTTGGCAAAAAAATAAAAGCAAAAATAAAAAATATTTAACAAAACTGTTATAATCAAGATGTAGCAATAATAGCGTTCCATTATGCTGTGTAAACTAACCATTTTTTACACATTTTTGCACACAGCTACACTACCTCTTGTTTCTGTGTAGAAAAGGGTTAGTAACGATCTATTTTCCGCTTGGGGCTGAATAAATTTTTTTTGTGCTGAATAATTATTTAGTGTCATATTTACATCACTATAGGTCAGACTATAATTTTATAAATATTTTTCGCTTATGTTTTGCTCATGAGCTATATTATGTACCTACTCATGAGTAGTTTACACAGCTTAATGGAACGCCACTAATATTTAACAAAATAATAAAAACTTAATAAAATTTAATTTAATTTAAAATTTTTAATATTTGTTTATAAAATTTAATTTACAACAATTTCTAATATTTTTGACATGTTGAGTATTTCTAAAGAAACCCATACTATAGCTTTCATGTGATGGTATATGTATTAATAGCCAGTATATGGCTTCCTTACTATTCGAGAGAATGTAGATTTTTACGTTTTTTGTTATTTTTTCTTAAAATCTCTGGCACACTGAATTCTATAGCATGTACTTCGGCTTGGAAAATTGTGTTTGTAGGGTCTAGGCTTGAATAAATAAAGAAATTATGCATTTTTGTAATTTTCTAAGAAATCTATTTTTACAAATTTCATTCCTAATAACTATTTCAAATTATTGAATAGCTGTGCTCCTGTTTCAAAAAATATGTTAAGACCATGTAGCTGCTGCCTGGAATAAATTGCATGTTTTCAGCATTTCTTTGTAGTGTATTGATTCAGATTATTACATATTAAATATAATAATTTTTGCTTTGACTTTATATTGACAGTAATTCATATTTGGTCAATTGATAAGACAATTTAATTGATTGATTGTATAGGATTTGATAACTGTTATTATAATATTTACAAACTAAAATTTAAAACTGTATGTTTTATTTTAAATTTATTTTCTACGATTTTAAATACACAGACAGTCATTAAAATTTCAACCATTTCGAACTTAACAAGATCATATTTTTATACTCAGAATAGTCATCATCATTTATATTTCATCATCATCATTAAGGGATCATTATACATCTGTAGGGATGGTCTTAGAATAGTCTTGACTTGTATATATTTTTTAAACTCTACAGAACTATTCAAATGACCCCATGAAACAACATTATAACTATTTTCTTCCAATAAACATTTCTTCTTTTTTTGCAATTATTAATTTTTTCGTCCTTGTTTTTATTTTTATTTTTATTTTTTTATTCCATCTGTCCATTAGTTGTAATATTAACTAGTTCGGATATAATATATTAAATAACTTTTGGCATAGCAAAATGCAATTCAAGAGAAAAAAATTTTCTATTCTTAAAATTAAAAAAAAATATGATAAACAAAAAAACAAGTAAAACAGAAAAACTTAAGTGAATAAAAGAAAATTGTGGAAAATTTTAAAATAATAAAAATTATGGAAGAAGAGAATATATTCAATAAAAAAATATAAATAAAAATATGAATGAGCAAAAAGTAAATAAAAAACTAAATTGAATCCTTCCAAAACATTGGCTTAAGTTTTTCAGTTTTTTTCCATAGTTTAGCGTCTTTTAAACCAAATTATTATGATTATAAAATTATAATTTCTTATTTTTTGTAAATAGTGGAAAAGAAAACTCATAGAAATTATAATTTCTAAAAAAAAAAAAAAATTATTATACAAATGGAAAAAATAAAAAAAATAATAAAAAAAAAAATTGAATATGTATTAATATATACAAATACAACATACTTTTATTAAATTTAATGAGTTCAAAGAAATTTTAAACATCAGAATAAGATGAACAAAAAAAAAAATAAATGAATACTGAAATGAATTTAGAATATTAAGAAGACATTATCAAGGATATAAAATATTTTTTTCTTTTGTTTTTAATTAAATTTTAAAGTCTGAATTTTATTCTGAATTTTATTGCGTCATAATATTTAAATTTTTTATTTTAATTTTTAATTCAAATTTTAAATAACGTGCCCGAACTTAAATGATTTTAAAAACGTTTTTTTAACTGTTTTTTTTTTTCAGTTCTATAAAATTAAAAAAATTTTATATTGGAAATACTACACGGGTTTAATAATTATAGTATTATATTAACCCTTTCGGTCATGGCTTAGAACCACCTACGGGAAAATTATTTAGTGGTTACAAACAAGTTTCTGTAGTTTTAAATAAATATATACCAAAATATCTTTTCACCATTTTTAGTATTTAGTGGGTTTTAGAGTTATACATTATTTTGTACATAGGTTACCAACGCCTGAAAAATTACATAATATTAAAATAGAATTACATAATGATTTTGTATTTTTATTAATTTAGAGAAAAATGAAACACAAAAAAATAACTGCACAATTACTGTAAAAATTAATTCATTATTCGTGAATAGATGGGTTACTTTCTTTTTAAAATTATAATATTAAAAAAAATAAATAATTAATTAATTAAAATTACATAAAAATATTGAAAAATATTTTAAAAAATCGAAACAAATATTTAGCTTTAATTTTTTTTATGGAAATCAACAAAACAATTTCTCTCCCATGTAATACATAAATGAAATGCGCATTTTTGACACATGAAATGAGTTCTACCAGAAATACATTTTTCGCATCGCATAGAAACATTTTTTTGTCATGATGAGGCATTAGATTTATACAATCAATTCGAACATCTTGAAGTGGTCTTATTTCGCAACTGAGTTTTTTTACTAAAATTATAATATATCTGTAGTTCTGGAGGTATGTTGGTTGAAGGACGTCCTCGTTGTTTTGGCAATTCTATAGAGATTAAACAATTTGCTATGTTCATACGACAATTTAGCAGATCAAGCATATCTTTTTCAGGGAAACAATTTTTTTTATACAAGTTTTTATACTCGATCCAGCTAGCTGCCAACGCAAAGTCTAAAAAGTGTGTAAATATTCGTAAAGTCCATTTTCGTGATCTAATAAACACTCTAACTAGCTGATCTAGTAAATCTACTCCTATCAATCCATCGTTGTATAAGCGAACAATTTCTGGTCGTGTTATATTAACGAAAGTCTTGTTTTTTTTTATCCCACCTTTTAGCAATATCTATGCAGCCGATGCCAACGAAATTTGATGCCAACTATACAGATTTGTTGTCATACCATTTTACAAGTGGAGGATCTTTAAAACGTATTATTCTTACAGTTCCAGTTGCATTGATAACTTTTTCATGAAGGATTTCGAGTAATTGGTATGATGTGAAAAAATTGTCACAAAATAAAGTATGTCCACGGTTTTTCAATCGTTCAGTAAGGTGAAGCACAGCTGATGCACCAAATCCTAATTGTTTTTGATTTATTGGGAATATTTACGTTGGACTTCATTGGTATAGGAAAGGTACGTAAAGTACGTAATTTTTAATACCACAGGAGTTGGGCTTACCCTTATCGTGTTGCTTTACTGACAAATGCCCTTTAAAAGGTATAATTTGTTCATCTACGCAAACACTTTCTTCTACATGCAGCTGAAGGCATCGATTTCGAATTGTATCAACTAAAACCCGTGTTTTTATAAATTTACTTTGATTGTTCTTTGGAATTTCCAAGCTCTTGATAAAATGTAATTGTGTGAATCTATTAAACGTCATTGAATTTCGAAATAGATTTATACCCAATAGTATATTCCAGTACATTCTAAGGCGGGAAAATTTCATACAACTAATCAATTGGTCCTATCAATTTTCTTACTTCAGATACATCCGTGTGCCTAAAATTTGGTACTTCATTTTGTGCAGCATATAGATTTGTAAAAAATGTGATTTTTTCAAGAAGTTCATCGAATGAAAGCAAAGGAAGTTCAGCAAAGGAAGTGTACCTACAATATAGTTTCGGTCTCATTTTGTTGGTTTGTATCAGTGACAATAATGGAGTAGATATTATACTTATATGAGTATAGAGAGTTCCAACTTAGCTTATTTGTTTTATTTTTCTTTCTGGTGCAGTTAATATTGCTATGAAAAATTTGTAAAATATTACTACTAATATTTTAAAATAAAAAAAAAATATATTTTTTATTCTTTTTATTTTGTTTTCGAAATAAATTCAGTACCAAATCTAATATACGAACATAAATATTATTTTTTTCTACATAGTTCCAGGCAATGGATAAAATCACAAAATAACATAAAATTAAAACATAAAATATTAAAATTTAATTAACTTGTATTACTTTAAAATGAAAAAAAAAAAAACATTTTCGGTACATCAAAACAAAAAAATTTAAAACAAACCCAAATTTAATTTTCGAAATTTATTTTTAAAAAAAAATATATTTGTTCTGTTTTTTTTTTTATTTTTTTTTTTTTTTTTGTATATCAAAATGAAGTCATTAATTATTTTAAAATTATTTGACAACTTAAAAAAATAACAGTATAAAAAAAATAATAATAACTAACTGTACAATAAGCAGTTGGTTGTACGATATATAAAAAAAAAAACAAAAATAAGGCTATGGCAGTAGAATGGTAGTAGTGACTAGTGAACATTTGAGTAGAATAAAATTATAGGCTTTTAACAACAGTAACACAATGTTTGGAGTTTATGTGAGTCTTTTTTTTTTTTTTTTTGATATTTTGAGTTCTCTTTTTCATTGTAAACTTATTATACGTATATTTTATGTAAACATTTTTATATACCTACATAATTTTATCAAAACAGAAAAAAAAAAAATCCTTAAAAAATAAATGGGATAAACAATGTTATCTGTAGTAAAATAAACAAAAGTAACTTAATTAGCATTTAAGAATTTCAGAGTTTGAAAACATAATAAAATAAAAAATAAAATAAACTAAAAAAATGTTATTTAAGATGATGAACAGATATGAATAATAAAAATAAAAATGGATATCAGCATTCTAGTACAGTGGAGATTTGACATTTTTAAAGATTTGTGTTATTCAAATTTCATTGTAATTATGGATATATGGGTTTGAACAGGTAAGGTGAATGAATTTTGCATTGTTGTATTAACCATTTGTAACAGTATTCTCACAACATTGATATCAGCCGTCTTCCTACACTAGTACTTTACCGTTCCTAACCCATACATATTTGAATTAAATTTGTCTCTTTAGATCACTAGTTTTTCGACAGATATAACCAAAATATTTAGTAATAATTGTTTATAAAAATTGTTTGTCTACTAGTGTTTAAAGTGCTAGGAAATGTTTCAGAGTATTTTAATTGTATGTTCTTTTTAATTTTCATTATTCTATCTTTTATATCAATATTTCAAAATTCTACTATATTATCTTATGCTCACCAGAATTTTTCGAACTACGAACTGAATATACATATTTTATTTCATCTTTTGACATAACCACCCCTAACTAAATTTGCTAGTTTTTTTTTGCACTGAATCTACTAAATCATTATTTAGAGCAGTCTTAACACCAGTTATTTCTATATGTTTAAAATATTTATTTTATTTACCTTTTTCAATTTCAATTTTATTCCTTTCGACTTGATCTTTTAGTATTATGTTTTCATTTAGCAGTTGAATATTCTCTTCCTTTAAATATTCTCTTCCATATGTTTTGAGTTTCTGTAGTTTGCCACTTGAAAACAAATCATTGTAGAGGCAGGCGCTGTAACGAGTAATACTGATAGTAATACCAAGTAGTAATACTTGTCTCTGGTTCTATGAATTGACTCTACAAGTGTGTTTTTGCAATGAAGACTTTCTCATTAATTTGTATTCTGTTATGTGTAGGAGTTTATTAAGCTTTTGTAACAGCTACAGATAAGCTTTTATTTAAAAATTGGAGAAATATGAGCTTTCAAAACAGCTTGGCTATCTGAAATT
The DNA here is from genome assembly GCA_963942445.1 of Argyra leucocephala. NCBI lineage: Eukaryota > Metazoa > Arthropoda > Insecta > Diptera > Dolichopodidae > Argyra > Argyra leucocephala. The sequence continues at coordinate 11,334,920 of OZ012679.1, read as the reverse complement.
ATGTATATGTTGGCACTTCTGTATTCCTTTTTTACTACCTTGTGATGCCGAAACCTCGGTGGTATAGGTTTTAGCTTAAACTGCTTGACTGTAAGATATGTGCTACACTAGAAGTACAAATACGCCGCACCTGTTTGGTCGCAGATGTTTTGAGCCATCGGTATACCATACCGAAGCTCTTGAAAATACAACTCTTATTAATCCTTCTAATTCTTCTTATTAAGGTATTAATACAGTGAAGTTTCTGCAGCAATAAATTACTTTTGTAATATAGTCCGACTAGTTTGGTATAATTACTTCGATTGCTAGTTTAATTTTTTGTAGGATCATGCCTGGTCTTTTGTGTTTGAGGTTATTTGTTAGAGAATTTCGTGTTAGAAAAATCTGAACTAATCAAACATATAGATCATAAATAGAAGACCATCACTCCAGACTTTGTCGAATGCTTCAGTAATATCTAAAAAATGTCACTGAATTCGAAGTCATTTAGTCTTTTTTCCAACTACTCTCTGTATACATGTTCTATTATTGTATGTTGTTTTCAAAAGCCAACCTGTTAATCTGCTATAAATTCTAAGGTTTTAAATATAAAGTTTTACTGTCAAGCTATGCATATTGAGTTAATAGATTGCACCATTTTCGTAAAAAAAATTTATAAACCATACATTCTACCAAATTTAATATGAGTCAATAAGAATGTGACAATTTTAATTTAATTTTAAAATTTCCTACCACAACTGATTTATCTTTTATTTATATATATGTATATTTATTTTTTTTAGCTTCAGATTATCTTCTACGTATTATTTTGTTTTTATATTGATTCATTTTACCTTTTAAGTATTTTATCTATTTTTGTAGTAATATCATTCCTTTTCGTACCGGAATTGTGTGTAGAATTTTTCTGCAATATGAATTTGCGCTTAGTACATTTTTCCTTGCATTGTTTGCAGTAACCAGATTTTATCAATATCTTATTTATGAGGTTTTCAAAATTAAAATTATTGTCAATATGAAAATATTTTTTACAGTTTCCATCGGACTGAATTTCTTTATTTATTATTATTAGATAAATTATTTTTTTTACAATGGTCGCACATTATTTTCACCATTTTGACGTTTTTGATGTTATTATTTTTAACTAAGCTGGTAAAAGTTGTCTGGCTGGCCGAGCCACATTGTATAGATTGTGTAATTTCGGGTTGTAATTCCGGTCCCTTATATCACCGCAGCCGCAAATGGACTCATTGAGATCAATACATTGTAACATTGTGTAGCTGTTATGTCATTTAATTGTTAACCGAAAGTTCTGGTTTCAATCCCGCTTATGGCATGTAATTGAATTATGTAAATTTTATTGTGGGTACAATTTGTTAAAAATTTAAATAATATGGGACTACGCTATTTAAGAAAACATGAATCTTGATAATAAGGTCTTATTTTGTATATTAAAATACTTGATATGCACTGTCATAAATACTCATAAAACTCGTGTATTGTATATTGCAGTATATAATGTATGAAAGTGTGTTTTGCCTAAGCCACAGACGGTAGAATCGAAAAAAAAATTCTTGACATCCAAATTACAATAAAAAAAATTTAACTGCGGAATTTATATTACATATAAACAGAAATTATTTATAAATACAGTATTTATACTTTGTATACAAAATACAATGCAAATGTTAATATTTTGATTCATACGTTTTTCAACTGTTTTGGTCAACAACTGTGTTCATACAAAAAAAACAAAAAAAAAAAATGGCAATATAACCAAAAAAATTTATTATTAAATAAATTATTTTAAATTTTCAATTATTTTGAATAGAACAAGTTGTCAAAAAGCAACGGAAATTTTATTTGCTTTAAAAACTGAAAATATGCTAAAGTTAAATTACATTGCTGCATTTAGGATCACAACACTTTGAATTAACCTTTTCGTTTGCGCTGCGTTGCTTACAGTTTTTGTTTTTATTTATTTATTTATTTTATTTATTTATTTTTGCTATTTTAAACATCGTTACAAATTTCAAAATCGTAGTAGATCGTATATTTTGCATTTTAACTATCACGGTAGTAATACAAAGTAGTGTAAATATCATTATTCAAATTCTGTGTCTCAGATAAACTATTTCTTTAAAATAAAATCTGATATTCAATTGCTAAAGCTTAAAAATTCAGTTAAATTTTACACATAAATGTTTACTACAAAATAAAATTCTAATTAGAATTTCTATTTTATGTTTGCGTTGAGCAACACGACAAAAATTAATGAGCCACGTAAGAACATGTGTTATTACATAAAAATGTTTTACGAATACTGTTCTAGTTTGCATATACCTTAGATAAACAATTAATTTTATTGTTTAAAATGATATCCTTCAACTAGCACCTCTCTTACAACTGGCTTCTCTGTAGCCTAAAATAAAATAATATAAAAAAATGGTACCTTAAATTTTTTTTCGTTTTTTTTGGTTTTTATTTTGGTTTCTGGTTTTGTAATGTGGTTTACCAAAAATTTAAATGAGATTTTTTTTTGTTGTTTTGTTCTTTTTTTCTGTTATGTTTTTGTAAAGGTAAAATATTGTGGAATTCGTGGTTAAAATTACATAATATTATATATAAATATATTTATATATATATTAGACATAATATATATGTATATATATATATATATATATATATATTTTAAATAACAATACACAACAGAATAAGGTCAGTATAATATCAGATAGATATATTTAAAAATGTGGTCAAAATACAAAAAAAAAATTAATTTACAAAATCCTTAAACAATTTTCCTCCAAAATATGATATACAGTGGAGGAAATTGAAATTATGTTCCGGACTTAAAAAATTAAAATTTCCTAGGTTTATTTATTGTTTTTTGTTTTATTTTTTTTAAACATCTGTACACATTTCAAAATTGTAGTAGATCGTATATTTTTTGAACAGAGACAAGGAAGGGGAAGAAGTAAAGTGTGGTAAAAATTAATAGGTAGTGTAAGCAAAAAATGGTTAATGTTTGACTTGAACCTCTGGAGATTATAACCAGCTGGCCTGTTGTTATTTAATTGCAGAAATACGTCATGGGCATGTGATTCCGCATTCGGAATGCCCGGACTATGAATGAATTCCCATAGCCATTTTTGCTATTTTGGGGTTTCCATTGTGCAGGGGTGAGCATTTATCGCTCCTCTTGTGAATGCATTTGTCGCTTTGATTTCTACTAAGCATTGTGTTCGCACCCACCAGGTATCTCTAAACAGAGTAAGTGCTAGCAGAAGAACTGTTCGACGATATCTATTTTGATTAAGTTACATTTGGGTCACCTATGAGACGAATTTGAAAGCGGTTAACGTAGCCTAAGACTGAAAGAAAGAGACAACCCAAATGAGAGAAATGTATTCCATCTTGGGTCGTATAAATGTTTTATAGATATTAAGGAGAAGATAGCTTTACAATGACTATTGAGAGTTATGCCTTTGCTCCAAAGATATTTCGAAAGTTTTTCAATGATTAGCCTTTCCATCACTTTGGAATAGCTACAGGTCTATAGTTCGTGGTATCGCTTTTGTCCCCTTTTTTTGGAATTGGATAAACTTGTTCAATTTTCCATTGACTGGAATATTGACCAATTGAAAAGGACAGATGGAGTAAGTTGCGTATGGGTTTCGAAATGGCGAATGCAGTTTTTTTTAAGCACCATTGTAGGAATTCAATTCGGGCCAGTAGAAGTATGTACATCTAGATTCCTCAAAATTTTCACTTTAACTCTTCTTCTAGTGATGAAATATTTATTTATTAAATTTACCTTAATTATAAAAAAATTTATATTTCCTCCACTGTACATTAAATTTTAATTTACTCTTGAAGATATCAGTTGTTATTTTAGGATTACTTGATTAATTGTTTTTCAAAGAAAAGAAAAGTTAAATTCATTAAACAAAGAGAAAAAAGAGAGATACGAAAACCACCGACTCTGAACTTTTCAGACTTCCAGATATACGTATATATATATATATATATATATAAATGTGTGTTTTAAGGTGTTTTATTACTTAACAGACTTTTTAAATCTTATTTATTTAATTTTTGCATAAAATTTGATCAAATATATAATTATAGATTAGAGTGGATTAAAACAATATTCAAATTTAAAATATTTTTTTTATTTTGTAAATAGTTGAAGTCGTACAGTTAAAAAGTTGTTTAAAATTAATTCAACAAGAAAAATTTACTAATATGATAAAGATGATAAGATGATAAATTTTCTCAGAACACAAAATAATAATTCTAAAATGTTTATAAAATATGTTTATACAAAAAAAAAAACAAACCTAAAAATGAAAATGCATAATAAATTGACAACTTCAAAAATGTAAAAAACTAGAAAAGTAGTAATCTAAGTATGTAGTTTAAATGCATTACAAACTTTGAACATTAATAATTCATAAGTTCAAATATGAATTGGTAAGACTGTGGAAATATTGAATAAATCTCACCCAAAAACAGGATAGATAAACTTCCCTTGAGATATTTTTTATTTTTGTGTTTAGTATTTTGGTAATCCAGACAATTTTTTCAGTCTATTTAACATTTTGCAGGTATTCAAATTACAATTTCAGAATCAATTATATATTTATCCTGTAAGTCAATGCATCAGCTTCTATTGTCAAAATCAATAATGTGGGTACACCATGTTTAAATCTGAGTTATATCTCAACTAGTATTTAGTTGAGTTTTGGACAACTTTTATTATTTAAACGTTCCGTGATGAAAAAAGGCTAAAGCTGTACAATGAAAGTGAGCAACAAAAAAAAAGTGTATAGAGGTAGTTGGAATTTAGAAAAGAAAATGTTTGAATTTTCTACAACTGATTTTAGAAAACATTGAAATTATGTAGACGTTTTATGCATTCTTCTATACATTCTACATTGTGTTGTTATGACATTTCATATAACTTTAACATTTCCAGATTGTTTTAAATTTGTATTAACCATACCAACTAATTTCAAATCATTTATTTTTTAAAAGACATGTCCTACTTAGATGTAAGACAACACTATTTTGGAATGTACAATAATAACTCTAAAAAATCTCTCCCAAGCATTGGACCTTTTTACTTCAATTATTTTTGCTTTTACAAAGAAGTAACAGACGTAAGACAAAAACTCTACACTTGTATTTTTTTGTAGACTTTTCCTCCTCCTCAAAATAATGTGTATCTCGCTGTTGCGAAACCAATAAATTTACATTTGGTAAAATTTGATATAAAATTTAGTAAAATTGATATGTAGACACAGACACATTAAAAATATATGATATTCAAAAGAATAACAGTATAAAAGCAAAGCTGTTGCGATGGAGAGAATTAAAAAATACTACAGCAGAAAAATATTACTCGTGTAAAAAATTCCGTTATTGATAAAATCAGTTATTCAGCTTTGTATTGTAAGTACCTATACATCTTATTCACTACAATTCAGAAACTGCACAACTGAGTCATTCCAATTAAGTCACTACAATTAAGTCATTTCAATCATCGTTTCAGCTACATAAAAATCATAATTAAAAAATTAATTCTTTCCGATTAAGTCATTTCAATTAAATAACTTCAATTCGTCATTTCAATTCGCTTCACATACACATTAAACATGTATAAATACTCCAAAACTGTACCAATCAACATTATTACAACAGGCTAAAAAATATTGATCTCTTTTACAAGTTTTGCTCTAGTTAGTGTGTAAAGAAATATTTTCTGATGGTATTTTATGGTAAGGTATGTGACATAAGTCTCCATAACATAATTTCGTAAAAGTCTCCAAAAACATTGAAAAATGGCACTAAAACAAAGTATATAAAAAAGTCTCCAAAGTTTCAAAAAAAAATTTGGAGACTTTTTTTATTTTTGTTTTTTGATAACTTTTGTTGTAGAGCCTGAAATAACAGCACAGTGAAAATGTTAAAGAGCACTTATATTCAGTTGTATATCATGTTTTTGTGATTATTTTAATTAATGTAGTTGTTTCTTAAAAGAGATTACGATCTGAAGAGTTTAAAATGAAGTAGTGATGTGCCATATCTATCGAGTTCTCGATATTTTTTTTACATTATATCGATTTTTAAACTAGATATTTTTATATGTGATATTTGAGTACATTTGTTATGCTTTAAAAATATTTTGACGTTATAATAGCAAAATAAATGTGCATTGTGTTGTTTTATACTTTTGTATTATACTTTTACTCCATATGTTGTTAATTTTAAACGGTTTCAAATTTTAGATGGTAGTACTGAAAACTGATATACAAACGTCAAAAAAGTAAAAAAATATAAATTTTAAATCATTCGTTTTGTATTCGTTTTAAATTTTTCACCAGTGTTTTTCCGGAAATCGCATATCTATATATCTCAATCCACAATTCAAAATCTAGAATTTTTATTTTCCCGATTTAAATCCATATATCGATATATTTTCTTTTGATACGTATCGATCGATGTACCAATTTGTCTTTTCGGATATCCCACATCACTAAAATGGAGTACAAAATGAAGTTGAGTTTCAATTCATAAACATTCATCTTGTCCAGTTTTTATCAAAATATATATGCAAAATTAACCACGTAAAAATTTATACTTAAACAAAACTTAATTATAAAACTTGGACATGCCATTTCTTATTAATTTAAAGGTAATTAATTGACATTAAGAAAATTTCGATAAAAAACCAATAAATTTCCTTTTAAAAGTTCTCATACCAAAAGACTTACCAGCAGGAATAATTAATTATTGTTTATTATTTAAAAAGCATTTTCTCACAATTATTTCCTAATAAACTATACAAAAAAAAAAAAAAAAATAACAAAAAAAAAAATTGTTCTTTTAATTCAGAATCTTAAATGTAAATCTGTAAAGAGGAAAAATTAATAGAAGAAACACGTATACTGCATAGAAGAGTATAGTCTTTAATATTCTGGTAAGGTTTACATTTTTGGTTCAAAGGTATACCATTACCATGTATTTTAATACTTTAAAAAGGACTACATATACCTACTAGTACTTGGTTCACATCCCAAACTAAAAGTCTTGCATTTAAACTTTAACAAATTTTCTTTTCTGTTTGTAATAAGAAATTTTTCTTTAAAAAAAAAAAAAAAAAAAAAAAACATCAAAAAAAAAAGAATTATTTAAAAATTTATTTTCATACACCATTTTTATAAAGAAAAATCAGAGTCGATCGTTGACTGAATTCTTCAGGTATTAAAAATTTTTATTATATAATTTTTTTTTAAATATTCATTCTGTTCATATAGAATTGAGCAGAAATGGCAGAGAATGGAAATTATTTTGTAAAGTTTTCATATAATTTTTTTAAAACTTTCTGTGCACACGTAATCACATACAAATAAGAAGTATAGCAGAAAGTATAGTGTACAGTACAATCACGTAAATTTGTGATTATTCCAAATCATAAATAACAAAATTGTGGAAGGTTCATAAATAATGTATTGAATAAAGAATAATTTTGGAGCTATTTTTTTAATTGGTATAACTTGCTAGGACTATTTTTCTTCTTCCTCATTTTGCCTGTTGAAATTTTCATATTTATATAGTACACATTGATAGGATTGACATTATACACAAAAATGTTCTTAGAAATATTTTACGCCACCTGTCAAGTCTAATCCTATTATTTTACTACCATATGAGCAAAGACTAAAATTTGCAATATAATTATTAGAAATTTGGCATCGTCTACGCTGACTTTAATTTATTTTAAAATCTTATGGCAAATATGAACCTCTTAATAGAATGCTTATAATGGGTAAACAATCATAAATTCAAAGTATAAATAAATAAATATTAAAATGTCTCTTGATGTGATTTAAACTATTGTGTTAATGATCTGCTCGTGATGCATGACCACTCAAGACTCTTATTTTAGTTTTAATTCACTTTGTCAGCCTGTTGCATACTCATGTGGTTTGGGATTCGATCTCTGATGGGATATTCTGAACCATTTTAAGTGTTCTACGTTTTTTGCGGATGCTGTAATACAGAATTTTCGAAAAACATGAATTGTACGAGTTTTGCTTCAGTCGTGAGGGAAGGTTCAAACTATACCGCGCCGCTCCATTACAAAAAGCATAATTTTTTTGGATGCCATTAAAGAAAAAAAATAAAAAAAAATTAGCAAAGTTATTCAAAAAATGTTTTTAATTTTTCCAAAATAATTTTTCTCTTCTTTTCTTTTTCTTTTACTTTTTCAGTAATTATTTTATGTTCTTTCTGTATATAAAAAGTTCGTTTTATACGTAGAAAAGCATTTTTAAGGTTGGTGTATTGTTTATGCGGAAGTAACATACATCGTAATAACTACCTACTTTCTTCTTTTTCTTATTATTTTTCTTTATTCTAGTTCTCTTCTTTTCTGCTACTCCCTCTTCGTATTTTTCTCGTTATTTTTCGTCTTCTTGTTTCTTCTCCTTCTTCTCCTTCTTGTCTTCTTCTTCATCTTTTTCGTTTTCTTCTTCGTTTTTTTCGTTTTCTTTGCTTTCGTTTTCTTTGCTTTCGTATTTTTTCTTCTCTTTCTTTACTTGTAGCTTCTTCTTCGTCTTCTTTATTTCCGTGTTTTTTCTTCTCTTCCTGTTTCTTTACTTTTAGTAAAAACTCTTCTTCTTCTACTTTTTCTTCTATTTTGTATTATTCTTCTTCCTTTTATTCATTTGTTTTTTTTTTTACTGATGTGTGGATTCTAATCCAGTTTTTGTATTTACAACCTTGAGTCGAAGTTATTTCAACTCACCAATGTATGTGAATGACATTTTTAGTTCTAGCAGTCTTTTAATCCGAGACCTTTATTGATACCTATTGAAAATTACAAAGCCTATAATACCTCCACAAAAACTTTATACTTGCTCATTCTCTAAGACATATATAACTAAAACTCATCTTAACAATACATGACCCTGACACCTGGAAACCCTGGTTTTTAGAAGAGGGACACACAAGTGCTGATCCAATGGCTACAAGTGAGTATTTCAATTCCAAAACCAAATAATGTTGATAAAACTCTTCTATTTGACGAGGCTGGAAAAAATGATTTGTCTTCTTTTAAGGTTCCAGCCATTGAGAGCCTTCACGATAGTAACGTAGTAGCAAAGCTAATTTTACTGAAAAATTTGTCCATTTATAATATTTCTACCGCTGTTTTTATGCTGTTCAACCAAATCTTTAACTACTCGTTCGCCTTGATTTATATCTCCCAAATTATTAACTTTGACCACTCAACGAATATGCATTTTTGGAATTGTAAACCTACCCAAGTTTTATCCCATATTTAGCTAGTTTTGATGGCATGAACTGTGTAAATTTGGTTCCGCCTCTGAATGGGAAAAACTGCTAATCAACATTGTCAAATTTACAAATGGTTTGTAATAATGGAAAAGATTGGCATTTAACATTGAAAATAATTCTATAATAGGTGTAGGGTTGTCCGTTTGCATCCTAATATTTCTATTATTTTGCTAATCGAAATCTATACAGGTTTTAAATTAGTAAAAATTTTGTTTAATATTAATTAGCATATTTAATAATAAATCTTACCTTAAAATATTTTTGAATTTATTGATTGGCATGGTAGTTCTGTACAGATGATATTCAATTTCGACATAGAACGCTTAAGCGCTCCATGCTCGAATTTTGGCATCCGATTGTCAACAGAAGTCTCATAAATTCAAATATTTTCACATCATTCACTCTTTTCCATTCTAATTGAATTTTTTCAGGATTATTTTCTTTATAAGCTATAAATATATCCTATGTCATGTTAATTCATTTTCTTTATGTATAATTTGATATATCTTTGTTTATTTAATTATACCTTTACAATAATTCTATTACAATTTCAATTATATGAATTTTATTATATCTTTCAACTTAATTCTATTGACAGTATCTATTCCATGTCATTTTAAATTAGAGTAAGCAAGTCATTAGCTTTTTGATCCTCTTCAACCTCTGTTGGCTCTAAAAACTCACCGCTTTAGCCTTGTATACAACTTTCCCCCGTTCTGTTCTATTTTGTGCCTAATTGTCTTGCATCCGTTTACTTTAATTTTTTGACAATAATTGTACTTGACTTTATTCAGCAATCTTTATCTTGGTTTTTCTCTTACAGTTCAATTCTATTAACTACTCAAAATGTTTCAATGGACTCAATTCAAATGTTGAAATGATGGCTTTATCATCAGTAAAATTAATTTGAAAACTTACGAAGTCGATTTGAAGGTTTAACTGCATGCTGTAAAAGTCATTGAATCATTTTTAAATTAACTCACAAATCAATTTTTAGATTGTATACCTACTATAGTCTGAAAGGACTAAAGGATTGTATGCTATAGGATTGTATTTGATAGGCCCCACGGATGGGATTACAAGGAAGTGATAATACTGTAGTCTGTAATTAGAAGTAAATTAATTTCTCTAGAATGACTAGAGTGGCAAATAATAATTATAAAATAATATCATGTACCTAGACTCTCTCATCAAAGTGTATACAAATTGTATATTTTTTTATTTTATGCAACAATACATTTATATAATAATAACTACATATACGCATACACTTTTAGTATAATAGTGTAGTTGTATAACAGAATTACATGTCTCTAAGTACATAGAAAACAAATGAGATGTGATTTTTATTTTTTTTTATATTTAAAAAAGCATAAAATATGAAATTTTTCACATATGAAACTTTTCCAAAACTGTGTATGCACATCTTGCATAATGAATTTTAATGAGTTTTACTTTCCCACCAATACAAAAAAAAAAAAAATAGCAAAAAATATGTGAAAAAAGGACTTTTTATTTAATGCAAAAAAAAAATATATTTTAAAATAAGTAAATTTTCTTTTCTAAGTTTTTTAATAAATCTAATATGGGTAGTAGGTGCTAGATACTAGGAGTTGACAATATTGAATGTATTTACACTTGTGTATATTGTAAATCATATGTTTTTTAGTTGAATACTTTCCAAAAAAAAAAATTGATTTATAATAAAATAGTTTTTGAGCACAAAAAGAAAATATTCAGAGCTACGAGGCCAGATGTAAGAAGAGTCATGGGAATATTAAGAAATAGAACGGTTAGATAATATCGACAATTATCGTAGAATAGTGTAAGTCAGAATTTGAAGAACAGTGTTGTTTGGAATAGAAATAGGTGAAAGGATTTGATGTTTGGTGGTGAAGACCTGGGTTTGTAAACAGCTGTAATGTCGCACAAAGAAAAAACAGTTTTATAATAATTAATTTATTCAGACCTTAGCCGAAACTGTACGTAATGGTGGTATTGAATAATTTTATAGTTCAATTTAACAGGATTGTGCTATATGAACAGGATTATGTTCATTTATGCTTCCTGGAACCAACAAAAATACGAAATAAACTTAAATATTTTTTGAAATAGAATTGTTTCTATAGTTAAACTAATTTTGTTCAAAGCGATCATAGAAAAAAATCACTCACAGGCAACTCAAGGCTTTTTTTTACTAAATATTTATTTTTCTGCTGTTTCAAATCCAAAATGGTGAGTGCTTGAAAAATTATTTTTTATGTGTCTAACTAGACAAATAATTAACAAAGTTGTTCTAAAATCTGATTTTACATCAAATTTGGTATCAAGGCTAATAATATAATGCTCGTTAGGTATATAAAGGTTAAAAATACACTGTTATGGCATTCCCAATAGATCTGCTGTGCTATTTCTTATAATGCATTCAAATAATATTGGTTTCAGTTCATCAGTTTAAAAACAATTCCAATTTTTTTTATTATGAATATTCAAAAATGTTTTTATGAAGCACATTTCCATCTTTGGCCTACACAAAACACAGTGACATGCAGAAGAAAATAAGAACCCCCTAAAAAAAAATACATCAGAAGTTGATTTTAAAAATCAAATACCAACAAAACAAAATTAATTTTCGCAAGAAACAGAGTCCCCACTTGAGTACAATCAACAGCAAAATTATTGAAGATATCGCCGAATTAAATTATATTTAATTCAAATTGAAGCATTAAGCTGGGCATGGAAATTTAAAACTAACTAAAATAGCTTTCGGAGGACTCTGTGCTGTACGTAGATAACCTTGCATAGTGAGGAGCACTAAACTTAGAGTATATGATGCCAAAACTGTATGGCAGCAAAACTTGACTGATAAATACCGTTAACTTATCTTCGCTCAAAACAAACCCCCGTGATAATTCAATCAAATTTAAAATTTTACTTCTCAATATATATACTATACTCTTTGAGAAAGTTTTATTATTAATCTAAATTCTTGCTCTTTTTAAAGATTTGCAAGAATCTGTAAAACAAAAATTACACCGTTGCAATTGCTACAATGAGCGTTGAAAGAAAAATTTAGCTTGACATTATTCTTAAAGTATTTTTATTTAAAACCAAATTTGCGAAAAGAAACAAAGAGAGTTAAAAAAGAAAGGGAAGGAAGACATTTTAAATTTTTGGAAAATTAAATATAAAATATAAAATTGGCTTTGAAAATCTGCTTCCAAAAATTCGAGTATTACATAGTTAAAAAATTTCACACTGGTTTGACTGCAAAAAAATTTATATATTTTATTCATGGCTTAATTTTGACAGTAGCAGCATTCTGGGGAAAGCAAATTGAGAGCACTTCACAGTATACATAATATAATTAAGTCGTCTTTGTTCTCTTATAAAAAATTGTGAATGGAAAACATTGTTCAGTTTAAGGTATTTTACTATTATATATTTACATGATTTTATTTGGTTCACTTGTATTACATATATAGTTTTCTTAAATGGGTGTAAAACTTGGATATGTATTATGTTTTTCTATAAGTTATTTATTTGAAATATGTGAACAAAAATTAGTACTTTTTAATCTTTTCCGATAGTTTTAACCGGTAATTTGAATCGGTAATTTGAATCGGTAATTTGAACCGGTAATTTTGAACCGGTAATTTGAATCGGTAATTTTTTGCGGTAATATTTTAAAATACCTTCACATTAAAATTTAATGCGTTCCTGTCACTGCTTTTTGCTTCAATACACCGAGATGGAAAGTGTTACAATCATTAATAGCGTATTAATATATTATATAACTGTATATTCGATAATTTGTTGCATGTAAGCAGTGCCACCCAGTGCAGTAAAATATACTAGATTTTATACCAACCTACAAAAGTTGTAGATAAATTCGATTGTTATTTCTTTCTAGAAATTAAAAGAAACGTTTATATTTAAACTGATAGAAATATTTAAAAATGAGGTGAACTGAATTGATACCAAAAAGAGTACAATGAACCTAAAAGCTTGAAAATAAATCTTTTTTCTTTTATATCAAACCATTTTTTAAGTACTACACTAGACATCATTAATTTTATCAGTTGTGAAATATAACTGCACCATAATATACTCACCTCAAAAGAAAAAAAAAACCAATACATACCTACATTTTTTTTCGCAAAATAAAAATAAATCAAAGTAAAATTCTAATAAATTTATAAAATGAAAAACTTTAGATATCTTTTTCTTATCAGAAAACATTTTTCATGTAGCTAACAGGTTTTTCTTTTTGTATGTAAAATGTAAATAAAAAAAAAATAAAAACTTTTCTTGCTTTTCAACGTAGTCTTTACAAAATGTATGTAAAAATAGAGAACTCACCACACACCACTTTATACTGTGGTGATAATTTAAAAAACAAGAAGAATAGAATTTTTTTTTTGTACAATTACTACTTAAATTATAAGTAATTAAAAAAGAGAGTGTGTAAACAAAAAATAAAAAACAAAAAAAAAGTTCAAAAGAACTTAATTACATCGATAAGGATGTACACAGGGTGATACAAAAAGTTACTGATATATTTTAAAATTTAATTTTAATTTGAATTGGTAAAAATTGTTTTTGTAATATTTTTTTTGTTGTAAGTGATTATAACTGTTATGACACGATCGATATAATACGGTGTAGTTGTTATGTCATCCGACTAATAATTAGAAGGTCCTGGGTTCGAATCAGGCCAGGGTATGGATTTTGAAAAACGTTTTTTCAATAAATATTCTTTGAAATTAATTTGGAATATAATTTGATTATCACACAAAATGGAACAAATAGCATAGTTCTATTTTTAGTGATAACCAAATTATATGAAAAGTCGAAATTAATCTACAATAGATATGGTTTTCAACATTTAAATTAGTACCTTATTAAAAAAAACTATTGTATGTAATTGTGTATACCAAATCTATGTATAAAAACAATTAGAGTTTTCATCCCGTAAACTTGGAATTATAAAGAAAAAAATTACTCATACTACTAAATTCAATCTCTCAGCACTCTTCTACTAGAAGATAGGAGGTCAAAGTGACAATAAGTAGAATAGCAATATTTATTTATTTATTTACACCGGCAAAGAAATTGGAGACAATGTCGCAAGGCAAACATTGTATTGAAATCAGCAGGTACACCACGGGAAACATCAGAATCGCAGATCAACCCATAAAGAAATACAAAACAACAATAAAATATATTATGGATCTGGAAATACACAAGCCAGTCATAGGTTATTTTACTGATATGTCCTAATAGTCATAATTGACTTAAAAAGAACTTTATAAAAATAATGATTACCCGAACTGAACTGAAGTCGCATATCTTAGTCGATTACAAAACATTGACGAAGTCTGCATAAGTACTAGACGAAATACGTGTAACATATTTAGTAGTAAAATTAAAAAATACAAATTTTACTCTAATTATACAAATTTTACTCTAATTAGCTGAAGAATAAGTTTTTCAGGAACCTAATAGGTCGAATAATTTTTTTCATTTATAACTAATAATAGTTAGTATAAATAGTTATAATAAATTTTTATTTAATTTCAAATTAAAACTAATTGATTAGTTCATTATTATGAAAGGGTGTCAAAAACAACAGCTAACCGTCACTGCTACAAGACCATAATACTACATATATAGCTATCGTCCACTACACAACACAGTTTTGGTCAATACATATTCCATGAGTACGACTACTTAGGTACTCTCTCAAAAATAACCATCACGTATATTTTACCCAATTCTATGTTCAAGTTATAGAACCAAAAGTTAATTAAATTTGGGCATGTCTTCTTCTTTGTGACACAACATTAAAATATTAAAGCTTAAAACTAATATGCGAGTACGAATTTGAAGTAACAATAATTATTATTTATTAGTTCGAAATTCGATATTGACTTAGCTTAGCGTTAACTCAGTTACCCTGGTAGTATAATTACTCCAATTGGAGGCACCAAGGCCGGCTATGGAAAATCGATTTACATTAACTAGAACGGCTTTCGGAAGACTTTGGGTTGTATAGAAACAACCTCACTTTGTCAGTGGCATTATATTTGGACTATATATGATACCTGGGTGAAAACAACGCTACTGTATGGACAGACATGACATGGCTGATAAATAAGGAATATATAGGGAAAATATGTAGTTCTTCTATAACAAATGCTTGCGAATAATATGCAAAATATTTTAGCCAAGAATAATTAGAAATAGTGAATTCTGCGAAATGGCCAAACAAGAACCTATAGCTATTCAAATGAAGAGGAAAATTTTGAGGGCGATAGGCCATACCTTCAAAAGACCTACAAACAATATTCGAAGGCAAGCATTGGATTGGAAAAAGAAGGGAAAAAGAAGATTAGGTGGACCACAGAAAACAATGGCGCAGATCAGTCCATAAAGAAATAGAAAACAACCTGACAACATTCATGCACCCAGCGCCAGAGGCATAAAGCAGTACCCAAAAAAAAAATGCTCAAAAATTGCTAACGCTGGGTTTAAGATCAATTTCTGAAAATTTAAATGATAAAAGTCTAATACTGACAATGCAGTCATCAAAGAAAATGTAGTATACTAGTAACTGCCAGGGTCGGATGAATTTTCCGAACAAAAAAAAATAATAATTTTCAAATACAAAAATTAAATTAATTTTAAAAAATTAATTATGACTTTCTAACCACTCTACACAATACACAAAATATTTTCATACAATCAATGCATAATATGAGCTGAATATTGCCCTTCTGCATAGAACCCACCCACCCACCTACATATTGTTGCACATAATAAGAACATTTTTTATTGCTGCAATTTGTTTTTGTTTTTTTTTTTTTTGTAATAGGTACTAAAAAATTTATTATTAGAATATTCTATTGGAAGTGATACGAATTAAATTTTAACATTGAGATAATTAGAATATTTTAAGATTATTACATATTTTTTTGTTGTTGTTGTTGTTGTTTTCATTTTGTATATTTTGTTTTGATTTTTCATTTAAGTTTTCTTTTGTTCGCATAAAAACAAAGCGATTATAAGTATGAACAATATTTATGTATGTATGTATGTACACTTTAATAACTTAAATACTTAAGTATGCAATATATATGTGTGTGTGTGTGTGTGTATGTAAAGTGATTATTGATTTTATTTGTTTAAAGTTGTCTTATATAATATATAGAAAATCTAATTAAATTTAATAATTATGTATAGATTCACTAGAATTCAATGAATTTCAATTATAGATTATCTTTTGTTTTTATTGACTTATTTTATTCTAATTATTTACTTTTAACAATGATATTGTGTTTGGGATAATAAGAATATAATATTGAATAAATATATTATATGTATTTAATATTGAATATAGGAATATTATATTTTGAAAGTTTTTGTAAATATTTAATTATCTGTTTCGGATATTTTGAATTAAGTGGTAGGCATGTAAACGTCATATACAAAGTGTTTTGTATTAAGTGATATTATATCTTGTACTTTGATTGTAGAGGAAGGATTAATTTGGGAAAATATTTGTTATAAATAATTATTTATTTATTTTGATGATTCCAGATAGTATAGTGATTTGAAGAGATCTTCATAAGCTCAAATAGTTCAGAATTTTTTTAGTTTTGTTGTTTTATTTTTTATTATTGTTTGTAAATTGGAAATAGATGCTTTTTCAAGGGTTGGGAAACATTTGTTTTTTGGTAGCTAAATATTTTATTTTTTTATTATTTAACTTTTATAACTTGTATTATTCGCTGGTACAAAAACGGAAATATTTTTGCACCAACAAGTCATAACCGATTATTTCAACATAAGAAAAGTCGATATTAAATAGCCAGTGTATTCAGAATTTTCGAAATTATTTTCTGCCAAAATTTAATTTGATTCTGACAACTATAAGTCATATTTATTCTAATTTTGAATATAAAAATTGGAAATCTTAATCTTACTCGCTTATGTCAAAATTTGATTTGATTCTGACAATTATAAATTACATTTTTTCTAGGCTACATAATCGCATTATGTCAATATGACCTAAAAATATGTTTAACTTATAATAGTTTAAACATAATTAGCCATAAAAACTATAAATTAATATTTGTAAAGCGTTTTTTATAAATTTGGAATATTATTTTCAAATGTAGGTACTGACTATTTAAACGGCTTACTTTACACAACGGAAGAACACAAAAAAATTCAATATTCGTCTTATTGAAATTCTCCACATCAAATTTATTTAATTGCATTTTTGTACTATACACATTACTTTATATCCAAGTGATGAATAATGTATTAAGGTTGGATGGTAATAACCAGAACAGACTTTACTTCATATGCAAATATATTATATACCAAGTAAAAGCCCTACACAGACTCACAATGAGCAAAATTGAATTCATTACAAAGAAAAGTTAAATTCATGATTTTGGGGTGGTCGTATTTCTTTAACAAAGCTATGATTATAATAGATAAGTAATTTTATATATAGTATTTTTAAAATCGGTTAACCTAATTAAAGCTGATAGCTCTAGTAGTTTATCATTATTTTATTGTAAATTCATAAGTGGGACATATAGGTCCTAATTATCGTTTATTAATTAAATAAACTTAAATCAACGTAAATATTGTAAGATTGACTGATTGGTTAGAATAAATCGAGTACGAAACTTTAAATAGCTGTAACTTGACAAATATCAATTTGAGAGCTTAGATACAATTATATTTTTATATAAAACTACTTTTTTTTGTTATTACAACTGTCAAATTGTTTTAAAATTGGAATTAACAAATGAAACTTAAGACATACCAAAACGGAAAAAAGTTGTAAACAATGTCAAGGCTCATCCTGAGCTATAGCACCCATAGAAGATGATGATGACTGATATTGTTAATAAATGAATAGCCTTAAATATGAGAATTGATCTCAAATATTAATGATTAATAACCGACTGCAATTAAAGCATTTTATTATATTAAAATGTGGTGCAAAAAATGGTGCAAAGAATTCTAAAATATAAATTAAATTCTTAGTTGTTTCTCCATTTATTTCTTTCTTAACAAAAAATCGCTGGCTCACTAAAAAACAATTAATCTATCAAAATTTTAAGCTGATATAGAATTAAATTGATTTTTCTAAATTTAATTTGCCTATCTACGATTTAGAGTATTAATTACATATGACTGAGGGAGTTTTATTCACACATCAAAATGAAGTGTTCACTCTTAATGTTGTATCAATTTTTATTCACATCATCCAATATCCTTTTTCAATATCTACAACAGATCCACATAACAGATTTACAATTTTTAAAACTATTTTAGAACTATGTCCAATAATCTGCAACTAATATAGAGATATATACTAAGAATAATAACAACTATGTCCAATGTAGAAATTTTAATAACCATTATCTTATATTTTTTTATTTTTTCAAATTATATTACATACTTTTATCGTATAGAGGTCCTTGCCTTCTTCTTACAACATTAATTATTATTCTAGATAATATGACACACAATTCAACATTTATAGTTAATTTTTTTTGTTTTTTCAATTTAAACTTTTCAAATGATCATAGATTAAACAACAACAAAAAAAAAAAATTCATTAATTTTTTTTATTGATGACCATAATAATTCATCACTTGGCTGTCTAACAGAAAATATATAAAAAAAAAAAAAAAAAAAATGAAATTATATAAGCAATTCATCATAAAAAAAAACAATATTATCAAAAAAAAAATAATGAAACAAAAAATAAGTAACAATAAACACTGACATTAAAAACAAAAACAAATAAAAATACAGTTATTTTTTTTAAATGAAAATAATTCTCATTCCTTCAAAATAATAAATAAAAATATTCGCAAATTTTCTGAATACACGATATCGCATCACAACCTAATCCAGTAGTGAATTTGCAATAAATTTTCTTAGATTTCATATTTAAAAATAAAATTGAGGCCGAATAATCAACCGTTTTAATTCAAAAGAAACAAAAAAATTATAAAAAAAAAATAATAAAAAATAAACATTTTTTTATTTTTTTTTATTTGACATGACTATGTTGAAAAAGACCTATCAAGAAAAAATGAAACACAAAAAATCGGAAAAAATTTGCGTTTTACCGTTATATTATTAACATTAACGTAAAATGTCAGATATAATTTAGTATAAAAAAAAAATTATTTTTTTTTAACAAGAAACCAGAGGCGTTATTTTTTTTGCATTTCTTAAATCAGTAGCATGAACTAAAATGGTAGATACGCACGGCTTCAGCCAGTCTAAAGCCTTTTTCAAACTCAATATCAAACGATTGAATTAGATAATCATGGAAAAACGATGATGGGACTTATCACAGGTCACAACCCATTTAAAAAGCATATGTGCAAGATTGGTAGAGCAATTCTCACTTCAAGAAACATTTAAAAACAGATGTTTTCAAAATGATTTTATTTTCAATCCAAATCACTCTTCTAAAGCGATTGAATATTTTTCTCAAAATGCTAATTGCTTGGCCAAGATCATGAGCCAAAATTTATTACATCTTTATTATACACAAAACGATTTATTACAGTGTAGTGCAGTGGTTTCAGATCCATTACCATCTATATATAGCTCCATCAATAGCTTCTCAAAATCTTAATTCATAATAAATAATTGTGTAATTCGTTTGTTCGTTCCTGAAACAAAATTACTGAGAGACTACAAGTCAAATAAAACTCAAATAAAACACAAAGAAATTTTTTTTATAAATTTACAATATTTTATTTTTAAATCATGACAAAATACAATAACAAAAAAAATGTTGAATTTCTCTTCTCTTTGATAAACATAGTAAAGCAGATAAATATAATATTGTTTCAGATACAGGGAAACACTAAGAAATCCCGATTTTAATATTTTACATAGTCAATAAATAATATTATAATAGAATATAAGTAAAAAAAATGTGACTAAATAAGAATTGTATGATCTGATATAATAATTTTTATTGCTGTCTGAAGCTTTAGTTACCACAGATTATGCAAGTACACTCGTAACAAACAAATTCTTTATGCAATACACTTATTTTTATTTTTGTATTCACATAGATGTATGTGAAAAATATGAGTAAATGAGTAATAATAATTTGTTTTGTTTGCTGTCTGAAGCCTTAGTTACCAAATATTATTCAAGTATACTAGTATCACCCAAATGCTCTATACAATACACTTGTTTATATATTTGTAAAACTAAATTAATGTTCTACTTTTGATAACATTCAATTATTATTTATATTTTGCAGATATTTAGATATAAAATTGTAAAAAACTCAAATGAGAGTTGAAAATATATAGTAGCCATTTCGTTTTCTTCACGTGTTAAGATTGGCTGATTAATTTTTTTTTTATCTTTCATACAATAAAATTCAAATAACGACAATTAAATTTTTAAAGCTATTTAATTATTATACAAAATGTATCTATTTTGCAGTTTGCAGCAATCGAATATTAATTTGTTTTCACATTTAGCAAAGAGTGGTTTCTGAAAAAAAATGTTCAACTCAAGTTATAATTTCAAGTTATAAAATTTCAATCTGCGTAACCATAGGATGTTCAAATAGCAATAATAATGAAAATTCTTGCAGCACTGTAAAATAAAGTCTATAATTTTTTTGTGTTATTTACTAATTTAGGATTTCGATTATGAAGATGTGTGAAGCACAAAAATAAACGATAAAAGTCCTTGATTCACTCCAATAATGATTTACCGTTAGTTAATAGTCATAAATCAATTTATCGTCAAAATTACTTACCATCGCCTTCCGCAAAATTACCCCATTTTCTTTCAAAGTTAAAATATTATTTCAATTACTTTTATTGTCACGTCTCTGTTACAAATTTTTTCCTAAAAACCTAAACAAAAAACAATTTTATCCCAAAAATTATCCATTTTCTTTTAAAACATATGCAACGGACAGAAAATTTATGAGAGAAAGAGAGACAGATTATAAAATTTTTTGAAAATCTACTATCAAACATTGAAATATGGTATAAAAAAAAAATTATTAGCGCAACAATAAATATTCTTAAAAAGTAAAAAAAAAAAAAAAAAACAAAAGTCATACACCCGTACAGAACATCACAATTTAAGCTTCAAGTCATGCCAACAAGCTTGAAAGGTGTATAATTGGCAAAAAAAAAATAAATAAGAGAAAAAAAGAACAAAACCAAAGAGAAAAAAATGTCACCTGATATGACATTATTTTTGGGGTAAGTGGTATAGGTTAAGTCTTTCTAAATAAAAAAAAAAAACACAAAAAATAATACGATTTTTGAAAAGTAACGGTATCAACTGAATAAAAGTTATGTATTAGGAAAATAAAATAATATAAACAAAAACAACAAAATAAAACTGCCGTAAAGTAACTCTTAACATATTTTTTCTCTCCCGTATGACAGTGCCTGCCCAAATTATTAGACAGGCTTTGATTTTAATTTTTTATTTTCTGGTACTGGCTTGATTTTTTATTTTGCAGTAAGTTTGAAAGTCTTTTATACATAAAATCGTCTAAGATTGTCAATGTAACTCGGAAATTGACTTACTAAATCAAAAACAAGAGCTGTAAACCGATGACCCAGTAAAGTTATAATAACTTAAGCTAACAACACTACTATACAATTCATTTATATACATCTGACATAAAAATAAAAGTCCAATAATAGCCAAAACTAAATATATATTTTCACCTATATTTGTGTATATTAGAAAAAAAATATTTGTAATTAAATATAATAATTTCTATTTTAAAAAAAGCCACAAAAACTGTCAAAAAATGTTCATAATAAACAGTAAAATCCATACGCTTGCAATAATTTTCCCAGAAACTGTACTTACAGTAATATTCTAATATACAACATATTAAATTGTTGTTGTTGTTGTTGTTGTTATTCTCATTACTGTTGAACTGTTGATGTTGTTATTGTTTTTGTCATTTCTATATTACATTCATACATAATACTATGACACACAAGTTGAAATGAGTTTAGTTAAGTTTTTCAAAATTGAATTGAGTTCGTGAAAGTCAAAAGAAAAGTAGACATGATGGCGGAGATGATAATAAGCTAAGTAAATAAATATACAAACAATGTATGTATGTATATATAAATTATATGCATATAAATAAATATATGTAGGTATACATATAATAATATTGCAGTAAATTATAGCTTTATATATTTTGTTTTGTTTGTCTGTTTGTATTAAGGATATTCATTTTAATTTTTAGATTTCATATAAATTGTATATTTGAATTGGATACGTCATGTAGTAAGAAGTACAGTGGTGGACAAATTTAGTTTTAAATTAATGTTTAAGAAATGTGATCGTGATTAAGATCATGTTTAAAAAAATGTACATAACGATTTTTCCGTAATTGTTTTAATATAGAAAAAAAAAATTGTTTTTAATTAAATCAACTGTCATTTCTGGGAACTGCATAAGTTTAAAAATATAGGAAATTGCACTGAATTATTCTGACCAGTATACTGTATTAATTTGAAAATATTTTATTTAACAAAAAGTGTTAGTTAGCTGAACGACAGAGTCCTGTGATTACCAGGAGTGAAATCATTGAGAGGGGGTACAATGGATCTGTGAGGTTTAAGTGGAAGAGATAAAAACTTATTCTACTCCTCTAACCAACCAATTAATGGCGCTGAAGTAATAAAATGAAAATAATATTAAATCAGTAGCTTAGAACGAAGGAAGTACTCCGAGATAAGAAAGTGTTTACATCTAAACTTTAGAAAACATGATACCATAACTTTCGATTGAAGAACGAATAAACTAGCAAGTTTGCAAAAACTTTCGATCTCTGAATAACGAAAATTTTTTAATGATCTGAAGACAATGAAAAGAAATATTTTTCCAGACCCATAACTGGTGAATATAGAGAATCAGGAAATGTTTGTTAGACTCAGGACTATCAGTTATTAATTAAGTATGAGAAAAAACAGCAATTGATGTAATAAGAATATATTTTATGTATACTAATTATTCTATTCTATTCTATTCTATTCTATTCTATTCTATTCTATTCTATTCTATTCTATTCTATTCTATTCTATTCTATTCTATTCTATTCTATTCTATTCTATTCTATTCTATTCTATTCTATTCTATTCTATTCTATTCTATTCTATTCTATTCTATTCTATTCTATTCTATTCTATTCTATTCTATTCTATTCTATTCTATTCTATTCTATTCTATTCTATTCTATTCTATTCTATTCTATTCTATTCTATTCTATTCTATTCTATTCTATTCTATTCTATTCTATTCTATTCTATTCTATTCTATTCTATTCTATTCTATTCTATTCTATTCTATTCTATTCTATTCTATTCTATTATATTCTATTATATTCTATTCTATTCTATTCTATTCTATTCTATTCTATTCAATTCTATTCAATTCTATTCTATTCTATTCTATTCTATTCTATTCTCTTCTATTCTATTCTATTCTATTCTATTCTATTCTATTCTATTCTATTCTATTCTATTCTATTCTATTCTATTCTATTCCATTCTATTCCATTTTATTCTATTCTATTCTATTCTATTCTATTCTATTCAATTCTATTATTTTTGTATTTTTTTTTCTTTTTTAAAAATATAAAAACAAAACTAAAACAAAAAAAGAAAAAGTATTTAAATAGCTTAAATTCTGCGAAGGCAGTGCTTACCCCATTATTGTGGCCCCAAAAAAATAAGAAAAACGAAACTAATTTTTTGAACGAAACTGAACCAATTTTTCAAAATGTTAAACAAAAGCAGCTTCAATCAATGTGATACTCTTTACCTCATTATAGATTATCAAACAAACAGACTGTATTTAAAACAATATTTAATTTCCTCTACTGTAATTATGTACATACAAGTGTATGCTCTTGTATAAAATATATATAATATTGGCTTAGTCAGAGGAGAAAGCTTTTAACGTTTTAACGGATAAACATTATTGTTGTAGTTGCTGCTGCTGTTGTTGTGGTTATTGTTGTTATTATTATTATTATTATTTTGATTATTGTTAAAAAGAAAATCGTGACTTTTTTCAATTTTTCCAACGAATATAGGAAAACTTATTTTTTTTTTGTATTTTCATTTTTATGTGATTTTCTATTTATAATGTGTGAGTGTGTGCATAGGCATGAATAACGAGTATAGAATTTTAGATTATGTATATGGAAAAATTAAAAGAAAAATAAAAAAAAAAATTAGATGAGGACTTTTTCTTTTTTTGTTTTAGTTTTGTTTTTATATTTTTATTTATTTATTTACTAGTATCTTTAGATAAGGTTAAAATATCTATAATCATTTGTTTATTTATTATTTTATGATTTTTATTTTTTTTTTTTAAATTTTAATAGAGCACAACCACTACAACTTCTATCACAAATACTTTTCTATATTATTATTATTAGTATGTATTTGTATAATCGCTAATAGGAAAATTATAATTATATTTTTCGCTTCTATTTTATACCATTTCTGGCCTATTTATATTGATGAATGAAGTTGTACAGTGACGAAAATTAAAATGAGTTATGGCATTTTTGTTTTTTAATTTTTTGATAAGAGAATGTAGGCAAACAAAAATAGATTGTCCATTTTCAAATGAATACAGACCAATGGACTCAAAATATATATGCGCTATATATAAGTCAAAATTAAATTTAATTTAAATTTACTGTGATAGTTCTGTTTGTACCTGTAGTTCATTTGAAATTAAATTAATGAAAGGTCACTTATAAGAAATAATTTTCGCTGGATAGGTTGGAATAATTACCCAATCGTTGTTTTAGAAAATAAATAAGTTTGCATATGAGAAAAAGGCGATTTTTGAAAACTTCTAGAATGTTGTACCTCTTAATGCGTAGATTATAGAATGATACATTTATTTGTATGGTATATTATGTTTTAGAAGATCCTCTAAGGTTTAGATCTATTCAAAATCCAATGTGAACAGATGAAGATAGTCAATCAGTTTCTTTATTTTTTTATTGATAATTAGAATACATAAACAATTAATGTCTTTGCATCATTTCGGTTTAATTTTTTTTTTATTTTAATTTTAAACTGTACAGTTTGTCTCTAATAGAGACATTACAGTGGGTTGTATGGTATTTGTATATGTAAGCAACATGTATAATGACTTGCTTGACTTGCGGATGAAAAACCTAATGGTAAGTCATCCATAACAATCTAGCTATACTCTAATAGTATCTGTTGAGTAGTTGTAGAATGTTGTGACGCTTTACGTCGACTTCCACCATTTGAGACCAGCAAATTTTTTGCTAGGGTAATTGGATGAGAATCTAACCTATTATGGTATTTGCAGCTTGCACTTCTGATTTCCTCCTGTAGATCTTGATGTAAAATATCGTTACTTACGAACCATGGTGCCCATACTGTTATAGTCTTAATACTTTATATTGGAATGCCTGTAATATTTCAATATTAAAATTGCTGGTTACTCCCCCCGGTTGGATTCCGTAAGTACATATCCGCTTTAAAATAGATTTACAAATAAGAAGCTTGTTTTCCAACAACATTGGAAAGCTGCGACAAATGATCCAGTACATTTTATTTAATTCGAACCCATGTTGTTTTCTTTTGCTTTGAATATTAGTTTTCCATGTAAGTCTTCTATGCAAATGTATGCCCAGGTATCCGCTATCATCATACTATCCGCACCATCGTCCGACAAGTTTTTCTCTACAGGGTAAATGTGACATATTTGATTTGATTATCATGATTTTGCTCCATTCAGTCTGATTCTCCACTTCTAAATTTCCGCTGAATTTTATTTATGCTATGTTGCAGAATCTCTGTAGCATGTACTGGGCTAATATACAATGCCAATATGGCCGTATCATCGCCGAAAGTAGCGATTTTTGTCTCATTTGTTGTTGGTAAGTCCGCTGTATAGATGCGGTATAAAACAGGACCTAGAACATTGCTCTATGGTATGCCTAACATAATTTCATTGATTTGTTTATGGGTACTTTAATGCTTCACTAAAAAGTGCTTTTCGATGAGGTATGACCACATTAATAAATAATAGTTCTGTGGAAGAAATTGTTTAAGTTTGTACACCAATCCTTCATGCCATATTTTATCAAATGTTTGACTAATAATTTCAGTTTAATTGAATTCATTTTTCTTTTTCGAAATTTTAAGATCGAGCCTTGTAGTCTCATTTTTATTTGTATTCGCCGAAAAATAGCCGAACTAACATATTATTATATACCCATTTCGATATAAAATAATTTTTTGTTCATTGCGTTCACTTTGAATCAGTCAATTAATACAGAGTGCATAGGTAAAATTTATTATATAGTTTAATTTAATTATCTGATGAATAGTCTTAAATGATATTGATTAAAAACAGATTTGTTTTAAATGAAATTAATTCAATTTGTTGGTTCTGAAATTTTTTGATCCAATTGATTCGCTCTAGAATTTTTGAATTTCATAATAGTTAAATTATTAGATTCTGATTATGTTTTATTTGTATATAATGTCATTATTATTATTATTATTATTTATTGAATATAATTATACACAATAGTCATTTACAAGCACTAGCTGCCAGTGCTATCGGCTTTATTTCAGAATACAAAAACAACTTATAATTTTTTTTTTTTAAATTTCCATTACTGTAATATTATTTTGCAGGACTGTATATAATAACCTAGTTTTTATTGTAATAACCAAATACTTATATAACATAAAGTCGGAACAACCTGTTCATCATTTTATCATCAACATAAAAAAAACTAATTTTTTTATTTTTTCTTTATTTTATTTTATTTTTTGCAACTTTAGAACCCATTGTTTTACATGGATAAAAGACAATTAATGAAAAGAAATGGAAAAGTGTTAAGAAAGAAAATTTATATTGTCGTGTTGCCATATTACATATTATATTCATTAATTTTCATTTGAAAACAAAAAAAAAGTGTCACGACATCTCCAACAAAATATAAAAAGAAAATCTAGAAAAAAGAGCAAAAATAATTAATATAAAACGACAAAAATGACAACGAAATATTGTTGATAATAATTTGAGGTTATAATAATAATTTTGATAATATTTTGTTATCATTCTATAATTTATTTTAACTTATACTTGTTTAGAGTCACCCTGGATTTATAATTTGTTAGATGGCTTGAAATGCTTATCAGTGCACCTTGAAGATTTTTGAACATGTAAAAATGAAAAGTCCGAGTATTTTGTAAGTCTTAAATAAAGACACTCAATAGTAGCTTTAGTTTTTTTCATCGGGGTCAGTATCGGGATTACATTAACAATATGTAAATACAACAACAAATTAAACACTAAAATTTTAGATTTATGGAATAAAAGTCGAGTTTCCTTTCACTAATCATTTGTATTTATTTTGCAAATATCGATATTTCGGAAGCAACTTACTTCCTTCAGCAGTGCTTTGCGACTAATTAATATTTACACTAATCCTTACATATAAATATATAATTTGAACCCTTAATAATATGCTCATTTTGTTAACAATAGTAATTCCTTAATAGTGCTACCTAATCTACAGTGTTTTATTTATTAAATTTTTTTTTTTGTATAATTATTATTTATTGCATTTAAACTAGTCTTACGCAATAACCCTTATTCTAGTATTTATGATCTTAATTCTACCTGAATCTGATTTTTAATTTTAAAGTAATCTAAATAATGGTGTGAATCCACTACCTACATCATTATTAAGTCTGTTGTTAACAGGTTCTCTAGATTTGATTGCCAGGCTTTCATACATATCTAGTTTATTATTTTTGTTTACCTCTTTTATTAATTTTAAACTATTCTTATTTATATGATGTTCTTCTTCAACTATATGTTGCGCTACAGCTGACCTAAAATTCGTGTAGTTTCTTTTCCTCGTCAATTGTGCTTCCCTCATATGTTCCTGGAATCTAACTGTAATTAACCTCTTGGATTGTCCTATGTAAGTTTTTGTGCAATCTTGGCATGATATTTTGTATATACCACTTACTTCTTCTATGCTTTTCTTATCTTTAGCAGATCCTAACAGATTACATAATTTGAGATTTCTGCTAGTAGTGACTACATTTAAGTTGTATTTCTTAAATATATTGCTAAATTTTTTTGTGTATGCGGAATGTGTTACACAGATTCGTTTTGGCTTCTCCATATTTTTGTTTTGTTCGAATAAAGTTGAGAGATTTTCCATTTCAGTTCTATGGATCTTCTTCTTTATTATTTTCTCAATATTTTCTTTCATAAATCCATTTAATTCTGCTGTGTCCTCAATATATAATTTTTCCTTTTTTGAAGTTTTCTTCTGATAAAGGTGTGGTCAGTAGTCTGTTAATCATTGTATGATATGCTGCCATCTTTTGTCCATGGGGGTGGTTTGAATCGGAAGGGATAGTTCTTTTAGTTGTCGTAATTTTTCTATAGATATCAAAATTTATTTTTCCTTCCCTTCTAATTAATTTGATATCTAGGAACGGAATTTCCCCATTTTTTTCATTTTCCATTGTGAAAGTTATGTTGTTATGGATGTTAAACTTTCCATTTTGGTTTTTTCCCCTACTGCGATAATATCATCTACATATCGCATCCAGATCCTGGGCATAATTCCTTCTTCTACTATCCTTTCTTCTATAAAATTCATGAAGATTTCGCTCAATATAGGGGATAGTGGATTTCCCATAGATGTGCCTTTTGTGGTTTTGTAATACTTCCCTCTAAACATGAAATAGTTTTCATTCATACAAAGGGTTGCCAATTTTATGTAGCATTTGGTTTTTTGTTTCCATTCCTCCCTCGAATCATCCATTTTGTTGAGCCATTCCTCTAGTTTTATAATGGCTTCTTTAACTGGTATGCTAGGGAAAAGTGATTTGACATCAAATGATGCTAGCTCTTCACTTTCCCCTATTTCGGTATCCTTTATTGTTTCGATCAGTTCAGCTGTATTTTTTATAGCTCATTTCTCTTCCTAGGTTTTTGAACTCTGCTACTAACCATTTTGCTATGTTGTATGTTGGTGAGTTGGAATCTGCAATTATTTCCCTCATTTCATTTCCATCTTTGTGAATTTTTGGTTGGCATCTAATTCTAGGTAATGAAGGGTTTGGCATTCTTAAGTTTGTTATATTTTCTATGCTACCCTTACATTCTTTTAGAATTTTTTCTACTCTTCTTACTGAATCTGGCAAGGGATTCTTTCTAAGTTCGAAAAAATTCCCGGGTTCAAATTATATAATTATATGTAAGGATTAGTGTAAATATTAATTAGTCGCAAAGCACTGATGAAGCAAGTAAGTTGCTTCCGAAATATCGATATTTGCCAAATAAATACAAATGATTAGTGAAAGGAAACTCGACTTTTATTCCATTAATCTAAACATATCACTAAAAACAAATCTGATTATCAAAAACAACTAAAATTTTGTTCGTTTAAATTTGTGGCTGCGTTGTTGTATAAAATATTATTCACTTTTTTTTAATCTTTAGTGGGACTCGCAAGTTAATGTATTTTGACACTGTTATATGATAATTTGTTCCAATCAATAGCGTATAGTTATAACAAATTTCAATCTACGACAAATTCAAATCAAAAGCAAAACTGTTATGAATGTAAAGGATATTTCGTCGTTAAATATTCAACCCCTTGCAAAATTTGTTTGTAACAAAAATTTTATTATAAGACCTAAGTAAATTAATAGCCAATTTTATTATGTATTATATTTTAGGAACAGTATATATTTTATAGAATATGCTGTAGATTCTAGGTGAAATATTATTAAAATTTAATAAATATTAAAACTATAGGCATCTAAACTCTAGGTAACGTACTCGTTAGGTACTGACCATCAGTCTTTTGAACCGAAATCGATTAAAATATTTAACAAAATTTGTGAAATATATCTACAATTTCAATATTTATTTAATTGGAACAATATATATATATATATATACAAAATAGAAAAATGCAATATAGTAGGTACTTGTATTATTCTGTTTTGACATTTTTGCAAATGGCGAAAAAATATAAAAGATGAAAGTTGAAATAAAAAACAATGGCTTAATTGTAAAAATATTGTACAATACAAATTTAAATGATTTTGATCCGCTCAATACATTTTGAAAATTTGTCTCAATATTACCCACAAATGCAATAATAATAATATTGCACAATAATAATAATATTGTCAGTGGACAGTTTCCTAAACAGAATTTCTAACAGAAAATATTAAACATTATTTAAATACAAAAAAAATTATAATTGATTAATATGGCAACACTATAACACTTTAAAAGTATTCTAATTATAAATAAATACTTTTATACATAATAATATATAATTATATATATCTACAATTTACTATATACTAATTAATTATTTTATTTTATTTTGTTTTTGTAATTCTTTTATTGATTGCATTCTATAAGTTAATTTAAATTTAATAAGAAAATTAAAATAATTAAAATATAAAACACAACTGTACACACATACAATAAAAGTTTAATAGCTTCTTAATCTAAAAAAAAAAAAAAAAAAAAAAAATTGGAAAAACACAAAAAAATTCAATAATCGTCTTATTGAAATTCTCCACATCAAATTTATTTAATTGCATTTTTATACTATACACATTACTTTAAGTCCAACTGATGAATAATGTATACAGGTTCGATGGTAATAACTCCAACAGAATTTACTTCATATGAAAATATATTTATTAATTTTATTTTATTTATTTTTTTTTTTGTCTACCAAGTAAAAATCTTACACATGCTAACACTGAGCAAAAAATTTTAATTCGTTATAAAAAGAAGTTAAGTAATGATATTGGGGTGGTAGTATTTTTTTAGCAAAGCTATGATGTAAGTATTGTAATATTATTGTGAAAATCAATTAGCATTAAACTGATAGCTCTAGTAGTTTATCATTATAGACCCCAATTAATCTTTATTAATTAAAATAACTTAAATCACAGTAATTATTATAAGATATTGTAAGATTAGATTAGTTATAATAAATCAAATACAAAGCTTTGGAATAGCTATAACTTGACAAATATTTATAGATTTTAGGGCTCAAATACGATTTTACTACTTTAACTATTAAAACTATTTTTTTTTTATTACTATAACTTGAAACTGTCAAAAAAATTGAATTAACCCATGAAAATCAAAAGATATCAAAATGGGAAAATTTTTAAACGACGTCAAGGTTCATCATGTCCTATATAGCCCTTATAATAGATGATGATAATTAATTTTGTGAATAAATCAATAAACTGAAATGTAGGAATTGATTTCAAATATTAATAATTAATAACCGACTGTAATTGAACCATTTTATTAGATTAAAATATGGTGCAAAAAATGGTGCAAAGAAATTCTAAAATATAAATTAAATTCATAATTATTTTTTCCATATTTTTCTTTGTTTGCAAAACTTCACTACACACTGAAAAAATTTATCTAACAAAATTTGACGTTTACTTGAACAGTATAGTTTAGTGCCTTAAAAAGGGCTCTTAAACTCAAACCGGTCAAATTTTGTGTAAATTGACGTTTCAAAATTCAAGAAAATATTTTTTAATTCAATATTGACTTTCAGTTTTATCAAGTTCAAGTTTTGAGCAAGAATTTTCTCCATTTTTAGTTCTTTCGAAACTTCATAAATTATTTTTTAAAATCTATAACATTGAACCAATTCAAATCTGGAATAAATTTCTATGTGGAGTTATTGTGTTGCACTAACTCAATGCATTTAACCTTTTTTTTTTTATATAGAGGAAATTAATGATGTTTATAATAACGATTATTATGTTCTTGATGATGATACCAATGATGATGATGGTGATGATAATGATGATTGATTATGATGATGAAAAATTTTACTAGTATATTATATTAAAAAAATTTCATTGTTGTCTCATTTTTACCATAATATTGAAATTAATGAAACATTTTTGTTTTATAAGTCTGCACTGAAGGTGGTGCAGCAGGACGTTGATGATGATTGATGAATGAAACATTTTATAATATTTTGTGAATTAAGAAAATAAAATAGAAATTTTTAAGAAAAACATTAATGCCACAGAGCATTTTAAAAAACCTGAGAGGATTATAATGGAAGCAATTAATAGAAATTATGACACCAATTTAAATATTTTCTTGCAAAACTTAAAACAATGAAAAGAACTAATTTGAAAGGTGTGTATTACGGTGTATTCAACTCAACAATCAGAATATTAAAAAATAGAAAATAAAGAGGATACAAAAAAAATTCACCTTCGTTTTTACTTAAAATAAGATTATGAAAAATTACAGCACAAAACTAAGAATTGTATTTTAAAAGTTGAATATAATTTAGACAATGAGCAATGAGGCATATAAATTAGACAATTAATAATTTGATAAATTTGGGGTATGAGGAAAAAATTAATAATTATTACTTAATACGATGGCAATAGATATAATGAAACTAGGTTATGCTATACGATAAGTAATACATATATATGAAATTGTTTGGTAATATAATGATAAAAAGTATGAGTGCAAAAGAGTAGGTTTATTGACACGATAATTTGATCCGATTAATTGTGTAGTTGTAATAAAATTGAATGTAACAGAAATGTTAAAAAAAAAAATGTCAAAACTGTTATAAATAGATTTTATAAAAAACTTGATTTTAATTTGACTCACTTGTAAGTTTATGCAAATTTAAATTTTCTACTCTACTCATAAGAGCTTTAAACACAATAAATACAGGTTTCTGTAAACTAACAATAACAATTAATACGATTTAGGTAGTATTGGCTGCCGACGGTACGCAGACATATTTAGACCGGTAAGGTCCATCATTGTGATAAATACAATCTAAATACTTGTGAATATATTTAAACGTTAGTATTCTATTAATATTGTAGTTTCTGTATTAATTTTATTAATATTAATTGTATTCTATTAATACCGTAATAATTAAGTAATTAATATTAATATTAAATTTTCATTAATATTAATTGTATTCTATTAATACCGTATTAATTAAGTAATTTATACGGTATACATTTATATTGTATTCTATTAATACCGTATTAATTAAGTAAGGGCAACTGAACTATTAAATTTTTGATTCCACTACAAGATTACTATTGAATTTTATTTGAATGGACTCTTACAGTAATCTACTAATAGGGTATTGCACTAATACGGGACTACTAAAACATTCTACTACTTGACTACTACCATATTGTGCCTTTACTACAATATTCTACTACGTAATTACTACAGTATTCTAATACAGGGCTACTACAAACCAGAATGTTCTGTTAAAGTATTATAGATATTACGAGCATTCATGACCTATACAACTAATACAAGTTTATATTTAATATTTAAGTGTGTATGTGTGTATAAATAAACACATAAAAGAACTTAAGAAAAACTGATACAAACAATTTAATAAATATTTTGGGTCATTTTTATTTCAAATTAATTTTAACCAGGAGACAAAAAACTCTAAAACCAATTTTTTAATCTTTCGAATTATTATGAACAACAAGAGTATGAATGCTTACAAAATTAAAGGTGTAATAAAAAATAACAAAAATTAAATATCAATCATTACAAGTTGTTGTTTTCTTCAGCGATCTTATTTACCATTTATCAATCATTCAATTCAACGCCATCTAACCACTGCAGTTTGAATTTATTTTGACATCGATATTGAATTCGACTTATCTTCATAACAATTTCTACTGGACTTCTTTCATTGACTCCAACATGTATTATAATAATAAATAATTTATTATTAAATATAATGAAAACTATTATACATGCATATGTAGATATAATTAATGTATTGCAAGTTATAATTTTAAAACTATAACTTGCATTATATTTAAATGTTGTAGTACATAGTTAGTATAGTTTAGTAGTTGTTGTTTTTATAGAAAATATTTCTATATATCTATTAAAATTGTTTACAAAACCATTAATTATACATTGTTAAATAATATTAAATTGCTGGACAGCAAAAAAAAAAATTAAATAATTAATATATCGTCTCATATGAAATTCATAAATCTATACATAATAATGTATTGATTATACTGTCGCGTTAGATCAAACGGGCGTATCTACATTTTGACACTATTTTTCACAATCAAAATATTTTTACTTATTCAATAGTTTTATAATTTTAATATTGTTTTGCTGCAGTTTATTTGAAAAATATTTTATTGGATAAAAAAAAATAATATGCGATTATCGCAAAATTACAATTTTGTGATATACGGCAATTTGATTTAAACACGAGGGTAGTATAATTTTTTGTTATAAATTGTATTTAAATGCAAAACAATTTAATTTGGAGAGTATGTTAAGAGGTATAATATTATTTAATAAGAGTATTTAATAAATTAATAAAAGGTGATCAATTAAATTTTAAAATAAAATACAAGTAAAAATAACTTTGTTGACCCTTGAAGTTAAATAAATAACTATTATAGGCCTATTTATTGGTTGAAGCATTTTTTTTTTTGCTTTTATTATTACCATCTTTTATGTGAAATTTTGAAAAATCAATTTTAAATAATATTTTTCATACTTAATATTGCATTGTTAACATATAAAAAAAAATACTGGGCCCAAAAAGATTACAGAATGGAGAATATGTGATCAGAAGCAACAGCGAGCTCAGTAGTATGATTGATAGTGAGGATAGATAGTACGGTTTGCAAAGGCCAAAAGACTAAGATGGGCTGGCTACGTAAGTCGAATGCACGAAAGCCGAAACCAAGCAGTGGTGTTGAATAGAAAGCCCCATAGCAGTCGTGGTAGAGGAAGACCAAAAAGTAGATGGGCAGACAACGTGAAAAACGATGCTCAAGCCCTACAAATCCCAAATTGGAGACAAGCGGCACAATATCAACCTTTTTGGAGGAGCATAGTGATGAAGGTCAAAGCTCACCCAGAGCTGTAGCGCTATAAGATGATGATGATGATGAATATTTCATAGTTAAATATTTCCACAATCATACAATCCCGGTTGAGTTCTAAAGGACTCAGCTATTGAACTATTGCTACTATTACACTATTATACAATTATACAATTTTTTTAAACGGTTTTATTCAGGAAATTAGAAAGGAAAGATTTTTAAATTGCCTCATTCAACATTTTTTAATTGGAATTTTGAATGATTCTGTAAATCAGAATTAAGTATACGGCGTATTCTATTTACATGTCTTGTTTATTCAAATATTATAAACGTTAATTTAATATTCTGTCAAAATTTGTTTATTTCACTATTTGGAAAATTAAACAGTTATTAAAAGAAAATTGTAATTAAAATACAAAAAAATAATTTAAATATCGATTTATATGGTCATTATAGGAAATGAATAATTTACAAAAACAAAACAAAACAAAAAAAAAACAATGTTTAAAACGATTTTTGTATTTTTATTTTCTTTTTTTCCGAGAAACTTATATGTAAATATTCAGAAAAATTTAAATTAAGAGCAAGAAAAATTATAACGGAATTCATTAAAAATTAAAATTAATAATTTTTCTTTTTTTTTATTATTATTATTTTAATGGTTTAAATAATATTGTATTGTAATAAAATATTCATTAAATTAAATCAGTGGCTCGGAAAATTAATACAACTTAGAGATGGATTTATATAAAATGGAATTTCCTTTTGGGAAAATTTTTAAGATTAAAGAAAATTATCATTTCAATATAATTTATTTACCTTTTCGATTGTTATAGACATAATCTAAAAATTTAAATAATTTTTTATTCTTCTTCCAAATTAGAATTTTAAAAATTATAATTTAAGCTTCTTCTATTGTTCGGGAAAGTATACAGTAGAACTGAAATGATCATGTCTATGCGGAACACCTAACCTGCATAACAAAAACCTTGAGTCTCCGTTTTGATGTTCGTTATAGTTTAGTGATCTTACCACGGTTTTAAAACTGATTCAAAGTTTAAAATTGACATAAATTGCAGATTTTCCTGAAAATTCGTGATTTTTAATTTTTATTATCTATGAAAATGCTAGTAATATTATATATATATTTTTTTTTTGTATTTTGTTAGTTTTGTATATAAAACTTGGTACAATTAACATCAATAATAATTCATTACAAATTTAAGTAAAATCGAATAATTCAGCAAAACAATCAACAAAATAGCACTTCCAAAATCAACAAAAAGTATTTTTTATTTTTAAAAAAATAAATGAGCCATAGGCCATGAGGCATGGGTCATACTTGATCACAAATGATCACTTAACATACTATCATTAACAAGATTAGATATCAGTACAATTGTAGGAGTTATTGTAAAACGCTGTCTTATTTGCAAGCATTCTAGATGACTTAGGCTTCATTCAAAGACTAAAGAGCTAAAGAAGATAAAGTTCAATCCAGGAACAATCCTACCTCTTCTGTGCACTTTGCTTCGAATTAATTTACTTACGAAAAACCCCTGCTAGTTTTTTCTGCTGGTTGATCAAAAATTAATTGCTTTACGAAAACTCAAATTGGTTTTAACAAATAGGAAAGACGCAGACAAAAGAGTTTCTATGGTATCAAAATGGGCCATTTTGGTTGTTCTGTGGTATCAAAATGGACCATCTTGGTGGTTCGATGGTATCAGAATGAACATTGTTTTTGGACTTAGACAGTAACTCTTATATACCTCCCAAAGAATAGACCGACCACAATTTAAATTAATGCTTAGTCCATATTTTATCATCATTTGTCCTGCAACCCCATCCGTAGGGCATAGGACGGAAGTAAATTCTTTCCATCAGTTCCTATTTGCGGCTAACCTCTTCAATTGTGGCCACGTTTTTTGCTGAATACCTGCTTCGGCTAAGACAGTTGTTCTCCACGTTTTTCTCGGCCTTCCGACGCGACGTGTATCCTGAAGATTCCATTCAAAACATTGTTTCGCGATGTTGTTGTCAGGTTTCTTCAAAGTATGTCCGATCCAACGGGATTTCCACGTCTATTTGTGTTTGTTTCGTTTTTTGCACTTTGCCACATTCTGTTGGAAATGGTTTGTGGCCAACGAAAGTTTAGGATGCACTCGGAAGCATTTATTAATGTACGTTTGGAGTTTCCTGGTGATGTTTACTGAAACTTTCCATTTTTCGCAATCGTACAAGAGAACATATTTTACACTTGTGTTGAAAATTCTTATTTTTGTGCGCAGAGATATGTTGCTTGCCTGCCATATTTTTGAAAGTATCCCGAAAGCAATGACAATAAACACATATCGTCGGCGTAATCTAAGTGGCTGATACGTTCGAAAGGATACCGTTGCTCTCGTTTACACCCACACTAATAGTCATTATGTCATTCATTACTACTAAAACCAATATGGGTGATAAAATACAGCAATAGTCCATATTTGACCAATTTCAGTTCAGTTTGGATTCGTTAATGAATTAACCTATTTTTTGTTAGTATAACATTTTTACATTGATACTAGTACATTGATACTGAAAGAGATGGACAACTAAGGAATAACTCAAGTTATAACGGATTATGGAAATGGAATTTTTCAGTTCACTTGATAGATTAGAACTAAATTTTTTTATAATTGGGTTAAACATAAATCTATTAATCGGTATTGGTAATAGGTGAATTCTATTGAAATAAAATATTATGGATTGCCACAAAAATAGTACTTATGAAGTAATCAAAATTATCACAAATTACAATAAATTGTATGTGTAAGCAATTAGAGTGAGTGAGATGACTGTATTAAAGAAAATTAATATAATACAGTATTTGTAACATTTATGGTTATCCTCAATAAAATCATTCTGTGAAACTGCAATGTTGACAATAAAATAAGAAATATACAAATTTGTTTAAAAAGAAAAATTAGACTAAAATTAAAAGACTATATATGCATTTTTTGCATTTATGCATTTATGTTATTGGTAGTAACATAGATAGAAATTGTGCTTAATTAAAAACGGTACTACAAGTTTATACTACATATTTTACTACAATGTTTTTAGAGTATTTAATTATCAAATTGTCAAGGATTGGCTTATTACCTTAATGCTATTACAAAACGCTGATACTATTGTTAGTAGCTAAGCTATTTATTTTATCCCAATGACAATTAGTATACTGGACCAAGTCGACAAATGTATAAAGCATTTTTTTCTGCGTTGGCAAACAAACCTGGGTTTTTTCGGTTGAAAATACAGGCGCTCTACCTATACTGTGCCACCGCAGCGTGTATATGTACACTACATTGAATTAATATGTATGTACACTACCCGGTATAAGTGAAAATATTTTTCAGATAAATGAAATAAAAAAATTTTTATTGTACAAAATACCTATACCGATTTCTATTATCGCACAATCGTCACAAAACTATTCACATTTTTTTGTGAAACAATCCTATAATGTTTTTCAATTTATTTATTTATATAACAATTCGTCGGCTTCATTCCTATGTATCCAACAGGCCATTTTTTCTGAAATTGACTTTTCAATGTACCAGACCATTTTCGACTATGCTCTATCCGAATTTGCAGTCAAAATAAACATGATTTGTATTCCTAAATATCTAACAGACCATTTTTATTAACAAATGTCCAAACACATATGAAGCTTTACACTATACATACTACTAATATTTTTTTAAATACATTATTTTGATATTTCAAAATATTAAAATTATAAAACCATGTATGTTAGATGTTAAAAAATTACTCAAATTTTTATAAAATTCAAATTTTGTTTGATTATTTTTAAATTTTTCCAGTCAAAATTTCCGTCAAACTTAAAAATTCGTTTTTCTCAACATTTTGTTTTTGATCGATTCGATATACATATATAGGAATGTAGCCGACGAATTTTGTTTTAGTTGATGACAACCCAGCTCACTAAGAATTAATTAAAATTATTACACTTCACACTGTCTACCAGAAACACTTCGGAAAAAAACACCCACATCTTCCGTAGAATTATTGTATAGTGTCTCTACCACCCTAGTAACTATTTATAATTATTCCAGGAGTAAATAAGTAAATAAATAAATTCAGTTTCGAGTCGATATTTTTTTTAAATATATATTAAAAGAAAATTTTTATATTTTTGGTTTTGACAAATTAGTATACAAAGTGGTGCTCATTAAAGTCATATGCGTAGGTTACTTTAAACACAAAATGTCAAAAAAAAAAAAAAAAATTCAACTCACACTGAGAAAATTATAAACAATTTTTCTTTTTTTTTTTTTTCTTCTTATTCATTGTTTATTTTTTTATTGATTTTATTTTTTAAATAAAAAAAAAAAAAAAAATGTTCACCAACCAAAAGTCTAATTTTAAAATCAAATAAAGAGAATAAATAAACAAAATTTATTATTATGTAATAAATTTATTGAAAATTGGAAAAGTATGTTAATAACTCATATTGAAAACAAAATTTTAAAATCAAATAAAATAAAAACAAATGTTTTTTTTTTTTTGCTCTTTTGGTTTGTTTATGGTTTTTATTTTTTTGTTTGTTTGTTTTCACTTCAATTTAAAACTCATTAATTACACTATTTTGAGTTATTTTTTGATATTATGGTAATTAATATTTTTTTTTTTTTTAAATTTTTGAAAAGAAGAGGTGTTTTTTTTTACATGTTTTTAAATATTTTAATTGCTTCAATTAATCAGATATTTATTTAAAAATTGTAAAAAAAAAAAAAATTAATGCCTGGAAAAATAAAACAAAAATTTAATTTGTTCTTTAAAATGTGATTTCAATGAAAAATGCTGAAAATTTGTTTGTAATGAAAATAAATTTCGGACTTTATTTGATGTCTTGATTAATGAATAGAAAAAAAAAAATAGTTTATTACCTTGTCTGATAATAAAATATTATGTGGAAGGAAACGTAAGTTTTTATGTCTACTATACTGTAAAGCTACTATGCTGTAAAAATGAATGGAATTAACTATTATAATATACGTAAATTAACTTCGAAATTAGAGTATATTTTGATTATTTCCACCATACAATAGTAAGTTCACTATTTTATGTATTAAGGTTATTTATTAAGGTTTCTGACGTAAAATTGGAATTTTAAACAATAATTTAACAAGATTCCATCAAAAATATTTAAATTTACTCCAAAAATAGATGTAATTTTACTTTAATACGAACAATAAGTGTAAATCTACGCAAGTTCGATGTAAACATAAACAAAAATTTTAAAATTATTTACAAAAAGTTTAAATTTAATAAACTTGTTAATCGTTGTGTTTATTACGCATCTATTTATTTATTTTTATTTATTTTTATTTTTCAGTATCTCTAAAAGAGCTGTTAGCTTGTACAGAGTGTATTTATTTAGATTATATATAATTATAATATAGTAAATAATATGGTTAATCGAATGCAATGGATTAGAATAAAGAAGTTTTTTTTTTAAATTTGTATAACTCTGTACATAATAAGCTTACAACTATTGATATATTAATGACATAAGTGTTAATGTTAATTTTTATGAACAATTTTTACTAGAATATGATTCTTAGAAACAATAATTTTTTACAAAATATAGCTTTACAGTTCATTTGTAATTATTAGTTATATTAATACATAAATTTTTCAATTTGCATTATTTTCATTTATTTTGTTTTATTTATGAATATTTGTTTAAATTTAGTTTAGTTTGCAATAAGCATCATTTCTTCAATGTAAAAGCAGAATTTAACAAATTATTATGTAAAAAAGTAATAAGAAAAAAAAATACTTAAAAAAAATTTAAATTATAATAATAACATAGCGCTAAAAACAAACTAATAAAATATTTTATTAAAAAAAAACTATAATTAAACTAAACAAATTAAAAACTAAAGTAAAATAACTAAATTTAATGAAATAAAAATAAGTACAAAAAACGAAAGAGAAAAAAAAATATTTGAAGAAACTTAAAAATAATAATAGCAATAATAACAACACATATAATAATAATAACAACAATAAATAATAATAAAATGATCAAAATTAAAAATACTGCTAAAAGATAAACTGCATGCAGCATCATAATATTTAAACTCTAGAGAGGAATATCTAAAATAAATGTGAAGGGACGAAAACACAATGTTGACAACGCATAGCACTCATTAATTTTAGGGGTAAGACAAAAATCATATAAATAAAATAAGTAAAAAAAAAATTTTTTTTTTAGAAATATTTGCCTTCAATTTAAGCGTACTAAAACTACAAAAATAAACCTTAGAATCGCAGCTTGATATAATGTTTTCATAGCAAGTTATGATTGTAATTACGGAAAAAGCAGATCTTTTTTCTTAAGCAGAAAATTTTTGGAGATTTTTGATTAGATACCTTTGAATTTTTTAATTTACGTATTAAAAAATTTTCACCAATAAAAAATTACGCACTTTATAAAAAGAAACCCTGTTAAATACAAAAAATATTTGACGTAAAATCGTAGATAAAATCTGAGAAAAAGTCTGAAATGTAAACACTCATCCGACTTTATCTACGATAAAATTCGATTTTGTCCGACGTGTAAACGCTGCCTAAGCATAAATTGGCATATAAAAGTATAATATATACATGCATAAATCGAAATTAAACTTTTTTTACATTCGAGAAGAGTCATTTCTAACTGAGTGATAGATAACTGATACTTGATTGGTTCAAATTTTGTTTTCTTCCATAAATAATGTTTGCATTTTATTTTCAATTAAACTAAGCCATATGATTATGTATGTAACAAATGCAAGCCCCATATGACACATGTACGTACATTTACATATACTTAGTGAGAGAAAGAGAAATATTAAAAGAAAGAGATTAATAAAAGAAACCAAATTAAAAACACAAAAAAAATATAATGAAAATGATGATTGAAAATAATTGAAATTGAATAATAATAGAAAATGATTGAAATATAATGATAATGATTTGTATTGCACACATTTATTTTGTATTCCTTTTTTGTTTTTTTTTTTTGCTTCTTTACACCATAGAAATGTCAATAAATATAGTGAATTTAAAGAGAAAGCAAATTTTAACTTTATCAAATATCCACATTCCATTATTAGTACACACACATATGTAAATTTCACCTTAGTTGAATGCAAAGAATATCTATAATCTATATTAACAAGAATACGCACTCCCATTTTACGACAACCTATTTTTTAAGAAATATCAAACCGAGCAAAATATCATTAGTTAAAAGAGGTAAAATTTACATTTACTTATCGTATACCAAATTTACTATGAGAAAGAAAAGGTACAAAACAGATGTCTGCCTTTTGCTTTATATTGTAAAGTAATTTTGCGTTCTCATTATTCTCTGGATTTGTTTACGTTTCCTCCCATTATTTATATGAGGCAGGCTGGCAAAAAATGTTAGTTCTAATTTAGTTTGTTCCCTTATACGATGATTAATTCTGATCTTTTATAATTTTAATATTTTCGTTTTAAACATTATTATTTTCGTATATACCTATTAAAAATATTAAATTATAATTACATTACAATAATATAAGATATTATTAACATTTTTGTCAGTAATAATTTGGAGTTACAAACATTATTATTTTTTATTAATTAAATATTAAATTATAGTAAACCTAAATATTTATTATATTGGTATACGATTATAAAATAATACTGAGGACAACATCTATTTACAAATCACAGAATTTAAAGAATATGATAACGCTGTTTTAGTTAGGTCTCCTAAAAATCTTATGCATAGTTGATACAATTTAGAAAATAATATTGTTAAATATTTCAACGAAATTTTTGTCGAAAATTTTTTTCAAAATTATAAACTTTATTTATTTAATTTCAGCCAACTTTTTTGTTACTCTCTTTTGTTTACTATATTTTTTCTTTTTCTTACACGTAAAATTCTTATTATCGTCTATTTCTGACAATGTTTATCAAATTTGCATATGAATTTGTGTGCAAACAAATGAATACATTCATGAGTTCATACTCTTTTTAGGGATATACTTTGGTTAAATGGTTATTGAAATGGGTATTTTGTTGAATTGAAGCAAATTGAAACAAACATATAAAGTCCAAGGCAAGTTTATTAAGGCAAATATAATAATGTCACAGAAATAAATGTAAAAAAAAATAAAAAAAAAAATTATATTAAATAAAAATTTTTCTTTAAAATAAAATGTACTGAAAGCTTTTATTTTAGCAGGCTGTTCAATAAAAAAAAAAACTCCTAATTTTAATTTCAGTTCCTCTTAGCAGTAAGTTACCACCAAAGTAATGTAAAAATCATTTTTTTAATTTGAGTTCTACTGTGCCATAGCAGTAATATTAGACGACTATGAAGTAAAATTGTTCTTTTTAATGTGAACTTTACTCTGCCTTGGCAGCAAATTTACATGAATGGCGTGGCATGGCGTAAAATTAATCTTTTTCTATGAATTTTATTCGGGTTTAGATGTATATTTACACGAATATCAGGTGAATTATAATATTTTTAATATGAAGGTTAGTCTGTATTGATAGTAAATTTACACTATTATGAGGTAAAATTGATCTTTTTATATGACTTTAAGCCTGCCTTAGCAGTAAATTCACTTGAATATGAAGTAAAATTGATTTTTAATATTTCAGT
Organism: Argyra leucocephala; assembly: GCA_963942445.1. NCBI lineage: Eukaryota > Metazoa > Arthropoda > Insecta > Diptera > Dolichopodidae > Argyra > Argyra leucocephala. The sequence continues at coordinate 11,290,787 of OZ012679.1, read as the reverse complement.
TTTACTCTGTTTTAGCAGTAAATTCACACAATTAATTTCCAAATATTTTACACAACTTTATATGTGTAATTTATCATTTTTCCGTACACTAGTATAATATAACTACATTTATAAAAGGAAACACATTTGCCTACTATATTAGTAAACATTTTTAGTAAACACAGTGTATATTACAGTCGAATTACTAATGGTATTACATCTATATAGAAATCTAAAAATGTATATATACAGGCTGGTCTGCTCTGATTTAAAAACCCTTAGGTAGTGATTCCGTAAAGTATTTGAGAAAAAAAAATGTTCTAGAGGAATTAATTGACTTTACCTAAAAAATGGCAAGTCTGATATTAAAGCTGTCTATGTTGAAAATCTAAAACAAATATTTAACAAACTTCTCAGAGATAATCAATGTGTTTGTACAAAGATATAAGTTGTTATTATAACATATTAATTTAGGGCTGCTATTGCTCTACTAACGGTAGGTCTGATACCTGTCCAATAAATACCAATAGTTAGGTACATAAATTTTATTTTTTTATTTTGTTTATTCATTTAATTTTTCAAAAAGAGCTAACGAAGCTCGTATAGAGTGCTTACAATTCGTTTTAAAGTTCTTTATCAAGTTTATACAAATTAAAGTAATATAATGCAAAAAAAATATCAAATTAAGAAAGAAAGAAAAGAAATATTACATGTAATAGAACAGAAGTGATGAATATGTGAATAATTTAATGGACAATAGTAAAAATATGATTAAATGGAAAACAAATTAATTACAAAGTATGAGTTCAATATTGTGAAATTAGCATTTTTTTTACATTTACTCTTAAATATATTCTTTTTTGACAGCTTAATATTTAATGGTAGACTATTAAACATTTTGATAGACGAGCTTATTACTTTCTCTAATCCAAATAACAAAATGACGTAGATGAGTTGCATTTGCATATTCGTAGATTGAGTTACATTTGCATTTGCATCTTGTTGCATATTCGTGTATTTGAGTACCGATTTGTCATTTCAGTATTTGTTTTAATATGATTGTTCTGTATTTTGTGTATGTGGGTCATTTGTGTTAAAATTATGAAATCATTGAGTTTTAATATTTGCCGGTTCTTGTGGATTTCATTTTTCTAGCCCAAACACTCTGAAAAAAAACATAGTAAAATCAATGAAATTCATTAGATTTCACATTTGAAAAGGCGTCAAGCGTGTTTCTAATGAAATTATAAGTTTTTCTTATGATTTCAAAGTATAAACCGTTTAATGAATTCATTAGAAATTTCATGATTTCGTAATAAAACCTAATATTTTTTATAATTCTAACATAACAAAAGTAATAGAAAACTAACATTTTCATAAGCTTAGCATAATAAAATTATTTGAAATTTAACGTCTTCGTAATACATTATAATATGGCATAAGCATAATGAAATTAATAGAAATCTAATAGTTTACGCATACGAATATAATAAAATTTAATAGATAACTAATGTTTTTATAATATCAGAGTAATAATATTTAAAGGATCAATTTATTATATAAATTGATCCTTTATTGTGTATCAATATAATACATAAATACTAGCTTTTGGTAACCCGCCATAAATGACGGAAGCAAAATAAATTCTAGCATTTATTTCCTTCATTAGAGTTTTCATTACAATTTTAAGAAAAATATACGTATTTGCTTACTAATTTATCGTACCTTTATTTTTGTATTATAACGCTTTTAATTACCATATAAATAGAATATTTGTAGTAAGGTGCAAAATTTTCTATTCCCTAAGGGTCATTTACTCGATCATTTTAGCGACATCCTTTTTGCCAATTCAGAATCAAGTTAATCCTGTTAACATTCAATAACATTCGCTGCGTAAGTTTAGCGTCAAAGTTTATAACGAACAAATAATATTTTATAATGAGCCACAACTTTGAACGAAAACAATTTTAAAAACAAAAATAAATAAAATTGTTAATATAAAAAAACAATAATATTGTAGATACACATAATATTTATTTTAAAAAATAAAAACTCGTGTTGGAGAAAAAATTAAAATAAAAAAATTTACTGCAAATAAATAGGTATTTACAAAACTGTTCATAACTTTTGAACCATTGATCGGTTATTTAAAATTTCATTTCATTTCAAAAAATTCATTATCGAACTGTTCATGTTAAAATTCATACATAATTATTATTTATAACATACATTAAAAAGAAGAAAAACAATCAATATGTTTTAACCGATACCTATATATATACCTACTTGCTATATTAAAAAAAATCATCACTCTCTAAGTCTCTACAACATACATTTCTATACACTTGAAGAAAACAAATATACCTAAAAATTATAAATTTACAAAGATAAGAAATAAAAAATAATAGTACAAAAATTCATTTAATTTCTTTAAAAATGTATAGGGTGTTATTGTTTTTATGTGTAAATCAGCAGAACCAAAACCTAACCCCATAATACATACTAAATATTATATACGATCATAAATTTATACATATATCATATAAATATATATATATATATTTCTGGCTTGAGTATATATATACCTATAGTACTTTACAGGATATGCATACAGTATGGCAAAACAAAGTTATCATAACAACAACAAAAAACAAAAAAAATAAAAATAAATAACAATTTTAACTCTTCATCGCATCACATTTCTGGCTAGAGTGTATATATAGGTATACCTATAGTACTATAATACAGGCTATGCATATACGGTAGTAAAACTATGATCATTATCATAACAACAAAAAAACCAAAAAAAAAAAAAAATATGTAGACACATATTGTGTACATATGTAATTTTAAATAATAAGAATAACCTTTAAGTGCATTATGTTTTTTTTTTGTGTTAAATGCTGTTTGCCTTTTGGTTATTATACCATATTAAACTATTGATAAAATTTCTATTAGTCCTTCTTATTATAAATCAAAAAAATTGTTTGTTTTATTTATATTATTATTATTATTTTTTATTTTTCCTTATTATTTGCGAAGAAGACTAACATTAAATTAAAAAAATATATTTCATGCAGTGGTATTTTTTCCTGCAAAGGTTCAGCATGGTAGACACGGGTTAAAAAAAGAGTACCAAAGTAATTTGTATACATATTGCAATTTGTATATGTGTTGGAGCGTTCCGTCTAACTTACAAACATCCAGATAAATGCAGAATAATATATATATAATAATAAATTGATCTTTTGATAAATTGGTACAGTAATAAATTGATCCCTTGACCGAAATTATAAAATTGCAATAAAATCTAAAGGTAAATCTTATAATTTTTTTTATGACAAATGTAAATTAATGTCAATTATTTTTATTGCGAACTACCTAGAAATACTTATTTTAAAAATTTATAAATCATTCATGTAATTAAATATCTGAAAAAATCGTAAAAGGATGTTGATTAACTAGTTTTACAAATTTATATACTTATATAACCACTAGTATGTTTGTACCAAAAAGACAAATTTTTAAATAAATAAAAACACACTTAATTAAATTTTACTGTTTTATTTTAAACAAAATATATTTTCTTTACATATATAATTTAATTACCTTTTATATAATACAATATTAATATTAAAATTAAAAATTATTCAAAATAACAGTTTTTTATTATAATAATTGAAAATCAAAACTAAATCTAAGCTTATCCCAAAAAGTACTTAAAGATCTAACAAATTCTGCAAAAGGACATAGAGCAGAAGATTTTTATAAAATGTGTACTTGTATAACAGTTAATAATATTAAATATACGTAAAAAATACTTAATTTCAAGTAAGATTTTTAGGTTAATCTATTAATCTATTATTTTGACAAAATTAAATTTAATTCAAGCTTTTGTTTATAATATTTATATCATATAAATTACTATGTAATACTTAAATACTACAAAATTTGATTCTAATATACCAAGGCGATATTTCTGACTCAACTGGAGATCGTAAATAAATTAGTAGAGATAATAAATTAGTATTGCGAATCGATTCTTGTCCTATTATCTATGACTTTGTCAGCAGTTAGGAATTTGTTAGGTTTTTCCAAACAATATAAGGAATATTTTTGATAGACAAATTGATTTCTTTAATCATGTAAATACGCTTTAGAATCAAGCTTAAACAAAAAATCGTTTTACAACAAACCACAAAAACCAAAAAATCACTCAAGTCATGGCATTAAAAATAACCAGTTGCATTTTACTACCTGTACCTGGTGGTTATGAGTTATGATCTTGTGAGTTGATATTAACCAATTCTGAACATGATTATTCCTTATATGCGTTCTATAAAATTTTTTTAACTCTGTAAATTTGATTTTTGTAATTTTGAAGTTTTCCACAATTCTGAAGAAAGTTATTAAATCTTATTTGCATTTTACCAAAAAAAATTTCCAAACTTACAATCTATTTGAAAACTTTATTTCAAATTGAAAAAAAATAAATAAATCTTTAAAATTGAATTGCCTTTACCTACCAATATTTTGTATATTTTTATAATAAATTGTTCTTGATTACGAACTTCAGATGCCACATATAAATTCGTGAGATCATTTTTAAGGATCAAAATTATTTTTGTTGGAAATCCATATAAGACTTTATGACAAATTTAGTTTTTGTTTTTTATTTTTTTTTTTTTTTTGTTTACAGTACAGCTATATCTGATGTTTTGATATGAAATTATTATCAAATGCCTGAAAAGCGTCACAACAACAAAGTCTAATAAAAAACAAAAAAAAAAAACAATGTGTACTAAAATTTTCAGCAGAAGTTTTTCAGATTATGATGGATGGTTTCGTAGTGTATTAAACACCTAGCCATTTAACTGACAGTTGAATTAATTTTGTTTTTGTTTTTGTTTTATCTCTCATCGGTGCTTCTTGGAAATATTATTTATGGAATTCTGAAGGTCAAAGTTTTATCTTAGGTTTTTATATTTAAAGGTAATTGTTTTTATTTTTTTTTTATTTTCAAGTAGTTAAATGTTAACCTGAGAATCGTTTTAAAATCACGAGTATTATAGAGTGTTTTTATTTGCACTTGATAAGAAGAAGGATATTAATGGAACAGATCTGAGGAGGGGATTTGAAATGAATGAATTAATGAAAATAAAATAAAGTTAAGGTTACGATAGGGGATTGAAATTATTATTGGTAAGAGTGAATGCTTTAAATATGGATTTTTGTGGTATTTGAAGATAATAGTAGTTCAAAAAATGTTTTAGGGTCATCAATCAACATATACCCGTACCCTTATTTTATTCTAATATATTTTTAGCAATATGATAACTGATTGAAAAGCAGATCTTGAGTACTAATATCCACATTAATAATTCTTAACGGGATATTCCAATATATATATACTAAAGACAACATCAAATAAAAATCGATAATCATTGGGATGGGATATTATATAACAATATATTTTTAGTTGGTATACATTGCACAGATCCTGCAAATGCTGCAAATTATAAATAAATAATAAATAAATAAATAATAAATTTAAATAATTAAATAAATTATTATAATTAATATATAACTTACTGTTATACATAATTACTGTTATATATTATAAATAACATATAACTGTTATAATATTACTGTTATATATTATAAATAATTTGAACGTATTTAAATACGTACTACTGTTATACATTACAAATAATATAATATAATTGTTATGCATATTACTGTTATATAGTCTAAATAATATTAAATAAATGTTATAAGTAATATAACATAACTGTTATATATATTACTGTTATATATTCTAAATAATATAATATAAAGGTTATACATATTACTGTTATATATTATAAATAATATAATGTAACTGTTATACATATTACTGTTATATATTATAAATAACATATAACTGTTATAATATTACTGTTATATATTATAAATAATATAAATACGTTCTACTACTGTTATATATTACAAATAATATAATATAACTGTTATGCATATTACTGTTATATAGTCTAAATAATATGAAATAAATGTTATACATATTACTAATATATATTATAAGTAATATAATATAACTGTTATATATTCTAAATAATATAATATAAATGTTATACATATTACTGTTATATATCAGAAATAATGTGATATAACTGTAATACATATTACTGTTATATATTATAAATAAAATATTACTGTGACTGAAAGACAAAAAATTAAAATAATTTTTTGAGCGAAATTCGAATTAAAGTAATGAGGGATTCAACAGAGCTAAGGTGGTATATTATATCTGCATAGTACTGAAGGGGTTAATAACAAATTGCTTTTATATTAATTTTATATCTTTTATTACATTTACAAATTTTTAAGCAAACAGATAAGATGTTTGATGTATTCTACACTAGCAATATTATTAATCACAAAACCTATTAGGATTAGATGGCATATAGTCTATTCTGTTCATTAGTTTAACCTAAAACAGTTATAAATTCTATTTTGCATCCCTAAAGTACCGTTAATATCCTAAAATATACTTCAGTATTTTTAAAACGACTTACAATAATTTTGTTTTGTCTTTTATTAGATGTACCCTCTTGCATTTAAACTTTTAGAATTTTTATTTATAGTTTTTATATTATTTAAAAAAAAAAATTAAATAAATAAAAATTTACTATAGAAAAAAAAATCATAAAAAAAATTAAATACTATAGAAAAAAAAATCATAAAAAAAAAATTAAAAACGCATTTTCTATCTCATTCGTTTTTCTAAAAAAAAAATTATCGTTACTCATGAAAACAAAAAGTGTGTTTCTATAGTAGGTCTAGGTACACACAATTTTTATTGTATTTTTATATTTTCAAATTTTATTCCAAGCATGTACAATATAAAAATATAAAATTAATTTCCACACTAATAAAATTACAATGTGGGGTACAAATTGTGGGGTAGATATATATTTTTACATAAGTTTTTATATTCATAAAAATTGATTTTTCTTTTTTTCATAATGAATCTATAGGTAGGTACTTACAACATAGTATATACACATATACCTGCTATTTTAATTATTTATCATAGCTCGTCACAAAATTATATTTGTATAAAAAATAAATTAAGTGTGACATTTTCTGGTGGGCGGTGGGGGGGGGGGGGGGAGTTACCACAATTAATGTATACACGATTAAATATTGTATAAATGTTAATTCAATGATTGCAAACATGTATATAGTATACGTGCCATGATTATGATGGCGTATAGACAAGATTTTTAATGACCCGGTGTAACATGTAAAAATCACAAAAAAAATATTATTACAAGAATTTATCATAACTGGGGGGGTTTTATTATCACAACTCGTGATTTAAAACATGAAATTTATTTGGTAAATATTTTTATAGTAAAACTGTTAGAACTAAACATGTAAAACTGTCAAAATAGTATTGATTCAAACTAGAAAAAGTAAGGATTTATTATAGTTTTTCAATTGATAATATTATTTGTGTGGTGTGGAGTGGATTGGATTTTAAATGATGAATGTTGAAAACATCTGTAACAGAAAATGTAATGTTGAACTATTTTTTCTGATTATAGCTATTTGTTAAAAAATGTATTACGTCATATTTAATAAAACGCACATACCTTTTCGAAAATGGATTAGCACAAGCTTATTTACAATTTGGACATGCTAAATATCTATAAATTGAATATATACAACCTAAATTGGAATATAATTTACATTTAACGGCCGGTGCGGTGCATCAATAACCAATTCAATTACTGATACTAAATGTAACATGATGGCTAGCATGCTCAGCCATGACTTACCCATTATTTTCGATTGGGAAGAAAGTAATATATGTAAGTTTAGCACTCCATTTTACCCCAATCCATTAACAACTCCATTTTACCCCATCCTATTATTCCGGGGTACGTTACGAAATCAGCGAACCAAATACTCGAATATCCTGGTCATGTAAAAAAGATGCCGCGAGAGTCGGTGCAAAACGTATTTTTCTCTCCAGGACATGCTAAATATCTATAAATCTAACATACAACCTAAATTGGAATACAATTCACATATACTGACAGGTGCATCACGAACCGAATTAAATTTTCTCGACAAAATTTAATGGGTGCCATTAATTTCTTTGTCAAACAACATTAATATGGCGCCTCTCTTTACCCCTATTTTCTAGATATTTCGTTGGAATAGATAGACCGTTGCTGAAACAAAAAGAAATTCTTAACAACAAAAAATGGAAGAAACAAAAATAGAATTAAATTCACATTTCTACACAGTCAGAACTACTAAGTGACTCGAAACTGGCTATGGACATTTTAATTTTTTAGCATTAAGTAAAATTAACAGAAAAAAAATAATAAGAATGTAATGCAAACTCTTTACGAGCCGATCCATAAATTGGTAAATTAAAATTAAAAAAAAAAACAAAAACATGGGAACCATCCGGTACAACGAAAAAAAATACTCACTTATAACACTCAAGTAAAAATTCAAGGTAATATTAATAAATTTATTCAAAATGTCCTTTCCGATAATATGTACATTTTATTAGTCCCAATTTTTTCTATTCAAAATTGTGCATTCTTCTACAAAAGCCTCGTTTAGAACCTAATGTTTAGCTTAATTTAAAAACAATACATTACAGTAGATAGAGCACCCCCGCCTTTCTACCATTAGCTATTTTTTGGCAATCGGGCATTTGGCTTGTAAGTGTGTTCTCGCAATTAATTTATTTGAATAGATACCCAATTCTGTGTTGATATTTAAAGGTTAGTACGATAGTATCCCATCTTAGCCAGAATAAAATTTCAAAATATATTAAGAATACCATTTCTAATAAAATCACAACGTTTCATGACCAGGCTTCAATCATAATCAGTATTGAAATAGAATAAATGGCAAAAATTATAAATAATATGACCCGAGGGCAGGTTGGCCAATATGCAGCAACTAAAAATTGTATAAAAACAGCTCCCTCTGGTCGACATACACAAAATTTGAAATAAATTTTTTAATAAAATGTTTCCTAATTTTTATTTCTATTATGACACTGCTAAATTTGGCAGAATGATGTAATATCGAATTAAAACAAATAATAATAAATACATTTGAGTACCTACAGAAATAAATATCGAATTCAATAAAAAAATTTAAGTACATTTACTACAGGCGAAAAAAAAAATTAATATAATAAAATTTTTATTTTTGGTACATTTAATAAAAATTATATTTGCCATCCCTGGTGTATAATATTGTTACTATCTAAGGATATTATACTCGTAATATTATTTTTTGTTTTATTTTTATAAAAAGCTTTTAATCTCATTAAAATGTGATGGGTCATGCCCATTTTTTTACTTTCTTTGTTACTATCATCATTTTTTCATTTATTTTTTTTTTTTTCGCTAATTATAAAGACACGTATGGGAACACAAAATACCAAAAAAAAAAAAGCAAAAAAATTAAAAATAAAAATTAAAACAAAAGAAAATAGCATAGAAAAATACATTGTTAATGAATGATGAGTAAGTGGTGACCAGTGATCAGTGAAATATATCAGCATTAGACTATATTTTATCACTTTGTATATATATGTATAAGTATATTTATAAACTATTTTGTTGGCAAAAATGATGTAAGTGTCATAATAGAAAAGTTTAAAATTATTTTTATACCCAAAGTTCAAGTGGTCATTTAAAAAGGATTAAAATAAAATATATGAAAATGTAATAAAAATAAAATAAAAATACATTTATTTTATTTATTGTAATATGTAATTGACTATCGTTAATATAAAATTAATTACTCAAATATAATAGAATCAATATTGTAGAAATTATTTATTAATTAAATTAGAAATTGATATGAAATTAAAGTAAATGAAGCTAATTCGGGGTTTTTTAATTTACTTTACAATATTGTAATGTAGTTATTCACATATAGTTACAAATGTCATCATGTCCAAAAATGCAGTCAGATTTCAGTGAATTATCCTACAGCTTAACAGAGGACAGTAGCTGCAATTCGGAACTGAGGGTACAACATATTTCATGTTATAGTGTGCTAAATAGTACATCGAGATAAATGAATCGGATTTGATTCTGCACAACACAATAAGGGGATTACAGAAGACTGCTAATGAATGATGAAAAGTCAACACTTTATAATATACCGGATGTTCCAGAGCATGCGTATCAGCTTTTTAAGATTATTATATTTTAATTTAAAATTACAATATTAAAATTTGTTTGAACTATTATACAGTGGTAGGCTAAATTAATTACACACTCAATAAATTTTTACATTTTTTTTTTGTTTTTCTTTTCTAAGGGCGGAATTTACAAATGTGTTAAAAAAAAACTTTGGGAATCAATTTCACAAAGTGTTCTTAATTTAAATTTAAATTTTCAGCTGGAAAAAATTTCAAATGACTCAGGTAGTAACAGTTTTCTTTTGCTATGTCACCCGGCAAAAGTAATTACACATTTGGTTTCATACGGCATAATTAATTACACATTATTGCATTTTGATCTATTGAAGTGAATAAATACATTTTTTGATAGCGTTTAATTAATTTTTCTTTTTGAATTTGTATTCTAATATTTAAAAGTGACGAAGTGCAGCTCTTAATAGAGTTTCAAATAATTTTATTCTGTTAAAATTGCTGATTCATTTCTCATCCATAATGCTTGAAAACAAACGAATTAAATATTGAAAATCGCGCAGAAGTTGTTGCTTAACACTAGTTCGGTTGCTAGCAGAAATTTATGAAATTTCATTTATAACTGTTTAGAACCTTGTAAAGAAAAAATAGGAATACGGTAGCTTGAAAAACAGGGAAAGATCTAGTAGGAATGAAGTTTTTACTAAGAGACCGAAAGAAAGCTATTACAAATTGTTAAGCAATTAAAAATAAAATCCTGATATAAGCCCAGTTAAAATTGCTCAGCAAAAATTATTAGAAAAAAAGTGGGGGTGAACGAACAATACGAAGAATATGTAAATATTTTAATATTCAAACTTATGGGGTGCGTAAAGTCGTAAATATTTTACCACCCAATTTTTCAAAACGTGAGGCTTTTGCTCAAGAATATGTTAATGAGTCATTGGAATACTGATATAACGTATTGTGGACAGGGGAAAGTTAATTTACATTCCAAGGAAGCTCTTGGAAAAAAATACATTCATCTTCCAAAAGAGTTAAAGTATAAAGTGGTTTAAGCATTTGATTCCCATGGCGATGGAAGTGTTATGTCTTGGGGATGCATTTACTACTATGGCTGTGGAGCTTTGTTTCCAACATATGTAACATTATTTTAATGTGGATATATTAAAATATTAAATAAACATGCTTTCACTTAAACAGGCAGAATATTTCGTGATGGTAACTGTTGTTTCCAGCAAGATAATGCTTCATTTAATAGAGATTGCGTTGTAAAACGATTTCTTGTGTTGGACTGAACATTCTAACTTGGCCAACGAAGAGCCCTGACTTAAATGTTATACAGAACATCTGCGCATTTATGAAACAAATCGCATTTATGAAACAATGAAAAGGAAACAAATCGATAAAAGCAGAAAAAAACTGAAAGGATTGAGGAAATACTGAATATTTAGATAAAAATACCTATGGAATTAATTAAAAATTTAAGAACTTCAATATGAAAGTAATTGCAAGCTGTTATTGATGACATTAATAATGTAAAAATATTAAAAACAAAACTATTTAACTGTAAACAACTTTTTATTAAAAAATTAGCAATATTTCTTTAGCTTTACCTGATGTGTAATTAATTATGCCGTATGAAACCAAATGTGTAATTACTTTTGCCGGATGACATAGCAAAAGAAACCTGTTACTACCTGAGTCATTTGAAATTTTTTTCAGCTGAAAATTTAAATTTAAATTAAGAACACTTTGTGAAATTGATTCCCAAAGTTTTTTTTAACACATTTGAAAATTCGGTCTGTAGAAAAGAAAACAAAAAAAAAAATTTAAAAATTTATTGAGTGTGTAATTAATTCTGCCTACCACTGTAGATATAATATTTGTAACTTGTTTGATTTAAGCCCATAAATAAATAAATAAATAAATAATCCATTCAAACAACCAACAACAATGAATATGAATCAATTGAATCGGGCCATCAAAATGTAAACTTCAATCAATCAACAAATGTTGACTTTAACACACACATATATACATACATATTGTCCCTGTCAGATTTTTTAAAAGCCATAAGATACGATCGATTTTTTATTAAACACCTTAAATTTGAATATAAATTTAAAAAAAAAACTTTACATCTTATTTAGGATCTTAATTAGGTCATGGTTCTGCACATATCTAAAATAAGAACATAATTTTTCACCCCAAAATTAAAATCAAACATTTTTTGTAAGTAATTGAATGAAATTCTATTAAAACTTCTTCAATTAAATTTATAAAATTTATTCGAAGACTATCGATTTTAATTATTTTATTTAAAAAAAAAAACAAATTTAAGGAAATTTATACAATCCGGTTTTTCATTTCAACTACAATAACAATAAATCACAAAAATAAAAACAAAAACTTTCACTGATAATCTTTAAATCTCATTAAATTTAATAACTCTAATAGTTTTTCAAGTATTTAACTAATAAAATATTATCTTGATTATAAAAATGTATTTTTTTGTTGTTTTTATTTTTGTTTTAACATTTTCTGCTTTATTTGTTTATAGTTTTTCTCATTTTGTGTTTGTTTGTTGTATTTTTTTTTTTTTTTAATAATAACAATTTACATTTTCAAAAACATAAACAAATATTTTGAGAAAAGGAATAATTTTTTATAAATTTTTATATCCCCATTTATATTTTCATATTTTTTTTTTTTTTTATTTGTATCTATTATTGTTGTTTTTTTTTTTTTTTTTTGATTTTTTCTTGTTAAAAGCTAATTAAAAATTTCCCATTCCCTTGTTTATCTTTTTTTTTTTTTTTTGATTTTCTACTTTTTCTTTCTAACTATTTCAAAATAGAATATACAAATAAAAGAATATAAAAAAGGATGTTTTATTATCCTTCTATGTTGCTTCTATATACTACCTTACTATATTATCTTTATATATGTATGTAAAAAGCTAATTAAAAATTTCCCATTCCCTTGTTTATCTTTTTTTTTTTTTTTTGATTTTCTACTTTTTCTTTCTAACTATTTCAAAATAGAATATACAAATAAAAGAATATAAAAAAGGATGTTTTATTATCCTTCTATGTTGCTTCTATATACTACCTTACTATATTATCTTTATATATGTATGTACATATAGTTATATACATACAATAATACATAATATATTAAATGCAAACATCATGAAAAGTCAAACAAGGATAATAAATTTTTATTTTTTCAGTTTTTCTATTCAAAAATAAAAACATTTTCTATTGTTTTTCTCTTTAATTTATAAAGAAAAGGTATTGTCACAAAACTACAATGAAAAATGAAAAAAAAAAAAAAAAAAAAAAAAATTCCCCTCTATTTTTGAAACAATAATAATTATTATTATCCTTACAGCACCAGGTATATATAATATATATATATATATATATATTATTTTGGTTTTATGCATTTTATACGTTCGCACAATTCTTTCAATTATTTTTTTATAAAGAAATAAGGATCAAAAAGGATAAAAACTAATCTTCGAAGCTTAAAAACAATAAAAACAACAAATATTAAAACTGAGATAAACGGAAAATATAAAATATGATATTTAAAGAAGCTTTTATTATTCTTCAAAGTAGATTTTTCTATTTATTTACATAGCCATAATGTACATACATATATATATATACATTCAAAAACACATATCCATGAAATGAGTTCAATTATTACTATAAAATTTTAAATAAATCTAGAGCTTAAATAGTTTCTAATGATAATAAATGCATTGCAAAAACTATAATAATATAAAAATTGTGAGTAGGGAAATTTATAAGGATATTTTTTTTTCTTACACACGTTTAGTAAATTTTAATAATTGTAACAATGGATAAAAATAAGTAAATATCTCACACGAAAGAATTACAATAATCACATAATTTTCAACGCAAACAATGTCAAAATAAATAAATCAATTAGAGTAATATATTACAACAATGTAATATGGATCACGAAAACGAAATTGCATCAGTATTTAATCAATTCTTCTCAAATGTAACAGTAAATTTAAATATTTCATCAAATAATATTAACCTTAACTATATATGAACCAGTTTAATAGAAATATATTTAATAATAATGATCTATATCCTGTACGAATGCTGAATAATAATGTTGAATGTAATAAAGTGATTGAACACAATTCAGCTGCCACTGGGTATTGGGATAACATTTCAACAAAATTCATAAATAAGACCTGACTTAGTCAAATTTATAAACAAACCAATCTTTCAAACAAACAAATTGCTTCAAAATTATTGGTTTGGCTTCATTGCCTCAAAAATACTATTGTAATACCTTCTTTTAAAAATGGAATGGCTACACATTGATCTAACTATCGTGCAATATCACTATTATTTGCATTTTCTAAAATATTTTAAAAAATAATTAAAATAAAATTTAATTTGTTCATTTGTAAAAATTCTATTCTAAGCGATAAACAGTATGGTTTTGGCGAAAAATCCATCACAAATACTGCCTGTTTATGTCATAACAATTTCATCTCGCAAAACATTTATCGTGGAAAATTTTTTGAAAAAGCTTTTGATTGTGTATATCACGACATACTGCTAATAAAACTATCCAAATTTAATATTACCACACATCAACTTGCCTTCGTTCAAAAAATATTAGAAAGAGAATTGGAATCTGGAATTGTTGTTAAGTGTTCTACAGGTTTCAATATTAGGACCAATAATGTTTAAAATATATATTGACGATATCAGTATTTGCTGATGATGTGGTTCTCAAATATGCAAAAACAACAGACGAAGCCACATTTTCATCCATTCAACATGATCTACTTTAAATCGATCCGGGGCTAACTAATCACCAAATTGTATGAAATTTAAAAAAAACTTAAAATTATTACTTTTGAAAATAAACCATTTAACACAACAAGATAAATTGCTACAAAATTTTAATTACCTTGGTCTAATTATAGATAGTAAGTGTAATTGAAGCTATCACATAGACCGAATAATAAAAAGTATTACTCCATACGGATTTATACATAGAAGATTATGTAAGCTCTTAACCGATAGCGCTATTTTTACTTTATATTTATTATTCATCATATTTCCTACCTGAACCCGATTTGGAGTAGAGCTCCACAAATTTACCTAAACAAAGCTTGATATAGTACATAAAATATGTATAAGAATAGCTTAGGATTTTCCTATATTGCATCCTACTAGCAGCTTGTATATAATGAAAAGTATGTCAGCTTAGCAAACATTATTAAATTTGAACCTCTAATAACTGCATTCAACATTTTAAACAATCGAATTAAGCACACTTTCATATTATTAAATAGAAGTGTAGATATCCATAATCATAATACTAGATATTTTTATACACATTACACACATATAGATAAAAAAAAAAAAACATAATCGCATTGAATACAAGTGGTAAAATGGATGGCATGAAGCATCATCATGATGATTCGTGTGAAAACAGACCAATTGTCTTGATGAAAATATTTTACTTTCAGCTCTCCCTTCAATGCTGTTAAGTAGATTAAAACAAAAATAAATTATGTTAAGCAAATGTTTTTAAATTTCTTACCAACACAAATTTAGTTCACAATATTTTCTTATCCGATTTACAACAGATTTGATACACGAAAATATATAATATAAAAAAGTACAATATAAATAATTTTCTGCATTTATCTGGATGTTTATAAGTTCGACGGAATAATCCAATACATATACAAATTGCAATATATATACATTGTAACATCATGTAATTGTCATAAACATAGTATATGTTTTTTATTGCTTATATATGCCATCTGTCATCTGTCATCTGTCTTTTGTCATTTGTCATTTGTCATTTGTCATTTGTCATTTGTCATTTGTCATTTGTCATTTGTCATTTGTCATTTGTCATTTGTCATTTGTCATTTGTCATTTGTCATTTGTCATTTGTCATTTGTCATTTGTCATTTGTCATTTGTCATTTGTCATTTGTCATCTGTCATCTGTTATATGTGTCATTTGCTCATCATTTCATAATGAAATTGTCATGTCATTCAAGTGTTAAATTTAGATGGCGCCATAGAACTTTTTACTTTTATTATGTCTTAATTAATTTCATTTTACAATTTGAATTTTACAGTAGATCGCTGAGCTATGATTGTAAAAATATAAAATTATTGTAAGCTTATATTATATAGTTAGATTTTGTTTTCATTAAAAATATTATTTGAATTTAGTATTTCTATATTAATTGAATACAATAGAATGTCTAAGAATATTGATTATTTAGAATTATTGAGGCCTTAGGATAATATATGTTTAAATTTTCAATGATGGCAAATAAGATGTCGTTAAAATGATCGAGTAAATAACCCTTAGGGAATTGAAAATTTTGCACCTTACTACAAATATTCTGTTTATATCGTAATTAAAAACATTCTAATAATTCTAATAAAGGTATGATATTGATAAATTAGTAAGCAAATACGTATTTTTCTTAAACTTGAAATGAAAACTCTAATGAAGGAAGAAATGCTAGAATTTATTTTGCTTCCGTCATTTATGGCGGGTTACAAAACTAGTATAATATAAATTCTATAAAAGGGAATGGGATTTTAGCATAAACAGCTTAAATTGTCCTTTTAAAAACTATATCGTTATAATAATGGTGATAAAAGAGCTAACACAAGTACCAAACTATCAGCTCCGGTTTAAATAAAAAATTTTATATATCGCAAATTTGAGCTAAATACTACAAGCCAGTTTGAGCAAGATGGGAAGTTACAGAATTTACACTAATTCATAAGTGGAGCGACCAATTTTGACTCAGTTCAAGTTCAACTATAAATCTGAGCTAATTCATAGAATAAATAAATTTCAATTCTATGAGCTAGCTCAAATTTTGATTCAGCTCAAGAACAACTCAAAATATGAGCTAACTCATAGATTAAATAAATTTGAATTTTATGAGTCAACTCAAATTTTGATTCATCTCAAGAACAACTCAAAATTTAAATTAAATGAAATTCTTTTAAATTCATGGCTAGCCTAAGCTCAAGTGAGCTTATATTTTGAGCTGACCTTAACTTTTCAATTTAAATTGAAATAATAATTGTCCACTCAAAATTTAAGCTTATTAAATTCTGTGTCCTTCTACCCAGCTCAATAGCAAATAAACTTATATTTGTAGAACTGCTTTATAAATTTTGAGTTGAGCCTTTAGCTGAGTCAGAATTTGAGCTTTCTAATAATCAAGTAAATGTAAATATCTTTTAAACTATTAGAAATATTGAAACCGTTAATAGTATAAAATTGCATAAAGTTTTTGAGGCGTTTGTCTGAAGTAATAATGTCAAAATATGGTCACAATGAAATTTAATTACACTCACATAAAAAATAATTTTTTTACCTAAAAATTCTACTTTATTTTTATTTATTACCTCAATTTTACAGATTGACTATTGAATAGAGCTTGAATATCCCCTAAAACAGTTTTAATTAATGGGTTGAGTTGTTTCCAACCACCAAAAATCTCCTAAAAATTATTTTTTGTCTTCGTTGAAATTTCAAAGTTAATTGTATATAATTGCTATACGTACTTTGGTTACAAAATGTATTTACCCTATTTTTTTCTTCCACAGTATCACTGAAATTGGTAAATTTAACTATATTTATAGAAATAATATCCCAATGCGATTCATTTTCAATAATACTAATATTAACTATATAAGCTGTTTTAATATATTTGTGAAATAATCTAGGGCCAAATCTAACCAATTTTAACGGGATATTATTATTACTCTTATTATTATTACATTCATTGAAAATTATTTATTTTTTTACTTAGGACTATTATTTATAGTAGTAAAATAAAATTTTTTTTTAAATGAAATTTTCTTTATATTAATTTTTGTTGTTGTTTTTAAACCGATGATCAATCAAACAATCAATCAATAATTTTATTTTATTTTTTCTCTTCTAGTTGGCACTGTTTGTGGATCTGTTTTGCATTCATGATTACATAATATGGTAAATATTTTATTTAAAAAAATTTTTTTTAATATAAATATAGCTAAGTGTAATTATTTTTTTGATAATAATAATATAAAACCTTGATATGAGAAATTAATTTGAAAAATGAGAGAGGTTACTGTTGTTGAGTAAGGTCGCAAAAAATTTAACGACTTAATTGGATTTTTTTTTGTACTCGTATGATATGATATATTTTATATCTTATTCGAACTTCTGTTAATATACATTGAATGTAGTATAGATGGGGTATACATTGGGTATAAATTGATTATAATTAAGTAAAAATTTAATATACATTGGATCCACATTAGATATACATTGAATACACGTTGACTACACATGTATACACGTTGTATATATATACATTGAGTATACATGAAATATACATGAGTATACATTAGTATCGACTAGAAATACATTGGTCATACGTTGGGTATACATTTGGTATAATTTGGTATACATATGGGTATACATTTGGTATGCAGAAGAAATATACATGGAGTACTATAACGGTTATAAATTTGTATTAATTCAGTTCACATTGAATATACATGAGATACATATTGAAAATACAAATGGTATGAATTAGAAATTTATTGGTTTTACATTAGGAATACATTTGGTACAATTCGGATATAAATTAAATACACAGGTGGTATACATTAAATAAACCTGTTATACATGAAAAATATACTAATTATTATAATACATCATCATGGTATACGTTATAAATGGTATAAATTACATGGTATAAATATTATTGTATACATATTCAGTACACATTCAATATAGGGATATACATTGGATATACAAATGATGTGAATTAGAAATACTTTGGTCATACAAATTTGGGATATAGATTGAGTATATATTAAATATGTATGATTGTATGGGTATAGTTAGACATATGTTGAGTATTTAAAAACTTTTCAAATCGGCCTCTATATACCATGTATATTCATTAAAAAATTCGGGAAAAGAAAAATTATATTGATGGTGTTCACAACTATTTCGCTTTAGTACGAGTAAATAGTAATATATTAGTATTGTACAAAAACAATGTGTTTACATGGGACATATAAAGTTAAAATACAGTATTTATTGAGTCAACATGGAGTATTAATTGAGTGAACAAATTAGGTATACATTATACAAACCGATATATTTTGGGTATACATTATGTATGCCTCAGTTATAAATTGGATATACATTGAGTAGTATAGAATAAAATACATTGAATAAATTGAGTATTTATTGAGCATACATGGAGCATATATTAAGTAAATAAATTTGGTATACATTATGTATGTATACATTGAGTAAAAAATACAAGGTATATGATACCCTATACATTAAATATAATTAAATGGTGTACATATTTAAATTAAATATTAGATGTACATAAAGTATACATCAGAATAAACACTGAACATATATTAAGTATGCATTGAGTATACATTAAGTATACATTGTACGTGTAAATTTGGTTTACTTTGGATAAGCAATAAATACTCAACATTGTAAATTCAATTGAGTATAGTATATATTTGGTAGAAATTGGATATACATTGTGTATACTATAAATTGATGACATACATTGGACTTATTTTGGGTATTTATACATAATTTTATTTATTTACTGTTATTTTCGTTAAATTTGATGTACCTATTTTTACTGTTATTTTCGCACCATTGCACATACATTGGTATACATCCATTATTTCATTTTTGTACTGTTATTTATTGTTATTTAAAATAATTGTATAAAAGAGCATGATAGCATCAGTTTCGAACGACTTTCACCTTACAGTAGACAATATAAATAACGACTTTTATCTTACTTACCGTTATGTAGTTCGATTTGTTTAAAATTTCATTTTTTTCTTCAAAAAATTTGTTTAAAATTTCATTTCCCATTTTCTTCTCGCATTAGAATCATAAGAGACTTTTTATTTTATTTATCGATTTCAGTTTAGTGTTGGTTTTCAACCATTTTCTACTGGTATTCCATTGAAATTTGTTCATCGTTATTATTCTATAGTGTGGTCAAGTTTTTTTCTGATTTTTTTTTTTATTTCCGTGCCACGGTGGTTTTTAATGATATTTTTTGGTGCTTTAAATTTGTTGTTGTTGAGTTATATTGATTTCTTAATTTTTATTATAAATATTTGTGACTAGAAAAGGATAAATTTTTTTTTTTTTTTTTTATATTTTATAAAGTTTCTATAAATATTTTATTTCTAAAAAGAGTTTATTTAGGAGAAAATTCATGGAAAAGTTTTATATTCTTTTGTGATGTATGCACGTTGACATACATTTTTTTTTTTTTTTTTATCATATTTTATGCATTATGCATATTTAAAGTTTTAATACCACATTTTATATTCTTATTAGTTTTTTTTATTGCATTTTTTTTTTTGGTTTTTTTTTCAGAAAATCTCATTATGTGAAAATATTTTTAGGACTTATTTTTTTTTCTTTTTTCATATTCAGATTAGTTAAGTCATTTTTTATTATAAAACATTTTTTATATAAAATTACATATGATGTCGATCGTGATTTGATTATTTTAAATTTAAATAATTTAAAAGATAATCTTAAATAGATTATTTAAGATTTTATCGATTATATCATAATATGTGAAATAAAGTTGAACAGAACCAATTAAATTTGAATATCGTAAAAGGTAGAAGAAAAATTGAAGCCATATTGTTTTAAAAAATTCATTTCATCTAACTTAGTTTATTGCTTTTATTTCAGTTCATACTTTTTTAAGATGTTTTTTTTTTATTTTGCTTAAGGGTTATTTATTTATTTATTTATTTACTATTTAGTTCAAACAGTTTACAAAATATAATACAATTTAATTATTAAAATTTTGAATTAACACAATGTATCAAATAAGATTTATGATTTAAAGTTTAAATTACTTTGAAATTTAATACAACATAGTTTTTATAAAAAACAAAAAACAAAATTAGATAAAATAAATTTCATCAGAAAAAAAAAAGAGAAGATGAAAAGTTATTAAAAGTATTAAAAGATAATTATAACACTACAAATTAGTTAATATTAGTAGCGGAAAAACAAGATTAATTAGGAGGACTAAGGAAGCAAGTGAAACAAGGTTTTCTTTAAACTGGTTTTGTTCAAAGAAAAGTCAACACTGTTTTTGTATTGATTAACTGCCATTAACATTCTATTAATTGGCTCAAATTTACCATAATTAGTTCTATGGAAAGGAAGATTAAAAAGATGTTCTATACGAAAACGCGTACTGGTGTTAATGTACGAGTTAATCTGATCTTTTATAATTTTGGAATCAGTTTCACCATTGTATACTTGGGATATGAATAAGATATCTGCAACAACCCTTCTTGATTGCAATGTGTTCATCTGAAGAAGCTTCAGACGATTTATGTATGGAGGTAGGATTATTGGGTTAGACCAGGGAAAATTACGTAGAGCATATCGCAAAAAATTTTTTTGAATAGATTCAATTCTATTAATATGAGTGGAATAGTGAGGTGACCAGACAGGACTTGCGTACTCAAGGTGGGGGCGAACAAGAGTAGTGAATAAAGATTTAGTAATGTATGGATCATCAAATTCCTTAGACCATCTTTTAATAAAACCTAACATAGAATTTGCCTTGTTAATTATGCTATTAAAGTGAAGTTTAAATGTAAGCTTATCGTCAAAAAGTACGCCAAGGTCTTTAAAATGAGAAACTCGGTTGATTAGTTTAGAATTAAAAGTATAATCAGTTATTATTGGAATCAATCTACGAGTAAAGGAAATAACAGCGCATTTATCAATATTAAGGAGAAGATTATTATAGCCGCACCACTTAAAAAACGAATCAAGATCGTTCTGTAGTACAGTACAATCATTATATGAAGATATTTTTTTATAAATTTTCATATCATCAGCATATATGATCACGTTACTATTGTTAATGAGATTGTTGACATCATTAATTGAGATAATGAATAGTAAGGGACCTAGATGGCTGCCTTGTGGTACACCAGAGGTGGCTAGAAAATGATTCAGAAAAAGCTGATCTAAACATTACACTATAAGATCTATTGGATAAAAATGATTTAATCCACATTATAAAAAATTTAGGAAATCCCAGTTGAAAGCCAGCCTCCATAGTGTTCAGGAAGTGTGAGCAAGACTCAACTAAATTTGTAACCGTAGATTTTTTCTTTACAAAACCATGGTGATTAATTGATAAATGTTTAGAACAAATATCATAAATTGAATCAAAAACTATTAATTCGAAAAGTTTAGGTATGCATGAAAGTTTTGCTATTGGACGGTAATTTGTGACCATATTTTTAGCACATTTTTTATAAACAGGGCGAATAAATGAATTTTTCCAATATTGTGGAAATATTGCAGAAGTAAACGATCGATTGAACAAAAGGGATAATGGTAACGTAAAAGATTCAGAACAGTTTTTTAAGATTAAAGATGGTACTTTGTCAGGTCCAGGAAATACATCACTGTTGAGATTATTCAAATAACTCTTTATTTTCTGAGTAGAGAAATCTATTGAGATAACTTGGTTTTCAGGTTGGTTTATCATGTGATTAAAATTATTTTCATCAACTTCAAAGAGATTTTCTGAATAAGAACTACAGAAAAATAGCTTGAAGAGATGTGCAATAGATTTCGGAGAGTTAGCACTAACATCATTATAGGACATGGTGACGAGAAATTGATCAGATTTACGTTTGGAGTTAACAAATTTCCAAAAGGACTTAGGACTAATCCTTAGCTGAGAGCTAACATTTACTAAATAGTTGTTATAACTGAAATCTAATGTCAGTTTGTAGGAGTTGAACAAAATTACAAACTCATGATAGTTTTTATTGGTTTTCTCTTTTAAGTACTTATTCCAAGCTTTATTCTTTTTATTTCTTAATTTTTTTATTTTATGATTAAACCAAGGAGGACTAGAACTAAGATCTCTATTACGAGCCAAGGGTACATACAATTCCAAACCTTTAGACAGAATTTCGTAGAATTTAGAAACCGCCTTATTGATGTCATCATCTTCAACTATAAAATCAAAGTCAATTGATAAAAGAAAATTATTTAGCGCAGAAAAATTAGCGTTGGCAAAATTATATTTATAAGATAGATCATAAGCAGGTAATACTGGGCTATTATAACAATATGAAAGAAATATAGGAGGATGAAAATTATCAACATTTACTAAGGGCATAATAGGAACACTAAAAGTATAATTAGCCCAATCTGTTACAAAAATAAGATCAAGTTGCCTATCCATACAATTAGTCACTGAAGAAATTTGTTGAAGACCATTTAAATTACAACCATCCAGTAAAGTATATTCACAGTCAGAATTAATTTGAAGTGGAATTAGATATGTGTCATCCTCGTGATGTACCAATGATATTTTCGGTAAATTAAAGTCACCGCAAACTAATAATTCATCAGAGGTATTCATTAGGGTTGAGATATGGTCAAGACAAAGCTTAAAGTTAGAATATATGTTAACAACAGATTTTGGAGGTATATAACAACAAACAATATAAAGCGATTTATTAAGAAGTTCAACTTTTAAAGCAACTAATTCAAGTGAATCACAATGGGGAAAGTTAAGGGAAGGTTAAAGATGGAATGGAAATAAGTTGTTAATTGATTTGTTCTGAATAGTCTGTACAGCTTTACTCTGTTGACTTTTCGGAGTAAATATCTTATCAATTTTTAAGCAATTTTCATATCTATTCTACCACAACTTTCAAAATTACCTGACTAGTGAGTATAGGCTCTGTGGAGAAACAGAAGAAACCCTACTTACTTTTGATTAGGATAAAAATTAACTATTTTCTTATTTAAGTTAATTTTATCATCATTGTTCGTTTTTTGAGCTTTTTAGCCTACTTAGGTATATCAGTTTGGCTTAGTTTTTTCGACTATTTTGATTTAAATATATAATTACTGAAAAATATATATAACTATTTATGATTTTTACTTAACTATACTAACAGCGTATTTATTTTCTTTAGTTTAGTTTATTTTTCTAACTTTTTTCTCATTACTAGTATATATACCGTGTATTAAACGGCGAACCTTACTGGATGATGGTATATTGTATAATCAATAAACCGGTTTGGTCCTAAAGGAATATTCTAAGCCTCATATTTATGCTAAATTTTTTTAATTAAAGAATATAGTATAAAATATTATAATATCTTATATATATATAATTTTTTTTTTAAATATGTATATATATTTTTATTTTATTTTCTAAATTAAATCATAAAAAAAATGAAAAAAAAAAAATGATTCATATTCTGTTAACATCTATAACTTACACTGACTTATTGAACCCATTATGGTTACTTTAAATTATTAACTAACTTTTTTATCAGTTTTATGTTTTTTATATTATATTATAAAGATTATAGTTTCTTTACTGAATTAGTTTTTGTGTTCAACATTTGGCAATAATGTCGGAAAAGGGTACTTGTTGTATAAAAACCTTAAAACTACTTAAATCAACTTACAACTAATTAGCATACAGCTAATAAACCAGGACAAACCATTTAATAATATCCCGAGTGTTATATCAAAATCAGGTATTCCTAATGACACAGACATGGGTTATCACTATAAGCATATTTTCAGCTGCGTTGATATAGGAGACAAATTTCCTCCCGAAATTCACAATCTATCTATTTACATAATAAACCAGAGATGGTCGTAGTTTCAGTTTAAATTAAAATATACTTAAAATAAATACAAATTTTATTATCGTATATCGTGTTGTATCGTATCGTAGGGCCATACCATCATAATTTGTTATTATTAATAACTATATAGTTGACGTCTCTTGATGAGAGACTCATATTGTATCGTTAGATTGTTAGTGGAATACTAGGGTTAAGATTTGATTTGAAAGTTAATCGTTTTTATGTGCTTCGTCTGAAGGCATAAATTAATGGGGACATTGCTATAAATAGATTGTATATAATTATTTTGATTGTTAATTATTAATACTGTCTCGTAACAAAATTTTTAACACTATAATTAAAAATTGCATTACTAACAACCAGTCTGGATTAAATTCAAACAATGAAAGTAAAAAATAGTCAATTAAAAAAACAAAATTTTAATAAATTAAATATTTATATATTATTTTGAATTTCAAAAAAATTCTCTTAAAATTAACAAAAAACAAAAAAAAAAAACGTAATTAACAAAGTTTTAAAATAATTGTTAGAGTAGTTCTCTACAATTAATTTAATAAATTATTATAAAATGAAAATGACATTTTTCATTTTAATGTCAATTGTCAACTTAATTAAATTTTCAAAATAATTTTCATTTTTATAATTATATATTTCAAAAAACTATCAACGAAAACTATATTAAAACTGAAAAAAGAAAATTTTACCCCTAAATGTATGCAAGCGAATTTTCCAAAATATAATTTTTATAGAAAATTTTTCTTTGGTTGTTTTTGATGTGTTTTTTTTTATGTTTTTTAATGTAATTTAAACTTTTCTAATTTTTCAAAGTTACTAATTTGTAAATCGTTTTTTTTTTGTTATATTTTGATCAAATTTAATTTTTATTTAAATTAAATTAGTTAGTTAAAACTAAAAAGTTTTCTAAATGCATACCATTTTGTACGTTTTGTTGTTACGACTATATACATTCATACATATAGTTATAAAATATTTTTAAAAGGAAATTTATATCAAATATATAATTATTTATTTTATTTTTTTTTGATTTTCAATCAAAAATTAAAATTATTACTGTACACAAAATATAACAAAAAAAATAACTAAATGTGAATTTTCCGAGAAACATATTAGGTAGATAGATAGGTAGGTACGATTGTAATAATATATATTTAAATTTTTAATTTTATTTCAATGAATTGAACAAAAATGTATTAGTTTGTATATATATGTATGTGATATTTTATGACCTACATGAATTTAATTAAATTTTTTGTTTTTTATGTATCATATTAACTCATTCATAACCTGAAATCATGCAATACAATAATATTAGAATTCATGTCAAACAAATTTTAAATTGAAAATTGAATTGTTGGATTTAAAAATGAAATTTTCAATTTTTTTCGTTACTGTTATTTTCGTTTTATAATCCTTTTTTATAAATTAATTTTTTTTTTATTATTATATGATATTGAAAATTTTGGTTTTAGGGTTGATTATTTATTTTTTCTTTGTTTTATTTTATTTAAATTCAATTAAATATCAAGTATTTCATTGTTTCACAGGATGTTTAAGGAATAAATTGTCAGAGATTTGAAAGTGGAAGGTGAAGTTGTATATATATATAATATTGGTGATATTTGAACCTATATATATATAATATTGCATAACGTTTTAAAATAACGGCTCCTTTCCCTTTTAAATATCTGATACTTATGCTTTAGAACACCCGGTATAATATACATATATAATAATTTTAATATGTAGCTTATAATGTACTGAAAAACAATATAGACTCTACGACCTTTTTAGCTCTTTTTGAGATAAAATTTGAATAAAATAAAAATAATAAAACTGAAGGGGTAATTAAAGAGATTGTATTAAACAAAAACTGTAAAGAGATTTTGGTATTTATAAAAACTTGTTTTCCAGCGTTAGAGTAAAATTTTGGTATAACAGTGAAAATAGTCGAATATTTTCCTTTAATTTTACTGATATGCTTATCATACAGATGCGGAAAAGAAAATATTCGACTATTTTCACTGTTATACTGTAAAGAGATGTAAATCTATTCTGACAATCTATTGGTTACAGTTATTCATCTATGGAGATTTCTATATATAGCTTTTAAATAAAGACTTAATATGCTAGGTACACTGTAAAATAAATACTCGAATATACTGGGCTATACTGGAGTACATTCAACTTGAAATTCACAACTAATTATTACCAAAATTCGTAGTACACTTATAAAGATATAATCATTTAAGAGAGATTAGTATACTTTTGATATTACTGCTTGGCTGAGCATAGGTCTTTACTTGGTCTATATTTTTGCACGTCACATCTCAATTTCATATCTATTTTTGTTTTGTTTTTTCGGTTTTCCAACAAAATATACTTTTCTAAAATTTTTGATCAAAATTGTTTTCTAATATGTTTTAAATTGTTATTATTATAATATTAGCTTTGGCTTTATTATTTAGTTTAAATTAAGCTTCATAAGTTTTAGTAAGAAAAAAAATTTGTTTTTGTTATTTATCCTACCTACAGAGACAATAAATCAGTACTTGATCTATCCATACCGCAATTTCAGTAGCTGGTCATGTTTGTTTGCCATCTTTTCAAATTAAATCTTTATTTGTAAAGATAATCTGCCTCGGGACACCATTTTTCCATATTTCTAGATTCTACATTTCAATTATCCTTACCGTTATCCTCTTTTTATTATTTACGTTTTTTAAATATAATTCTGTTGAATACTGTCGACCACAAAATTAACTGGTAATGATTTTTTCAATCTTCACACTTTAAGGCTCATTTTCATAATTTTATAATTTCGTTTACCCTGTTTTGACATCTCAGTTCCATATAAATGACGTGATGAAATAAAAACCGAATAACGGGAAGATCATTGAAATAAAATCCTGCAGTAAATCGAATATAAGACAAACAAAATTACAAAAGGATGATTCGATGCATACCAAATTGGCATAAAATTTGCTAATATGGCAAACGAACATGTCCTTTCGTTATATTTTTGTTTTTAAATTTTTTTAATTTCCAGTCTGTAATTTCTAAACAGCCAATATGTTATATCCAATGACATTATCCACCTCAAAATATCAATTTTTAGATTTCCAAATATTATTCTAGTAGTTGGATGTCCTCTTTTAGTTTTCGACTTAGCTTCTGATTTTATTCTAAATACTGTTTTTGACTCAGTTCTATTACAATGATTTTTCCATTGTCCTTCTCCAATTTCATTCTCGGAAAAATTCTGATGATTTACTTCAATTTTTGTCTTTCCTTATCTTGATATTGCAAATTCGAAAACTGATGTCAACTTCACAACCACAATTATCTTATTTGCATCTACCTACATCACACAATAATTTTTATTTCACAATTCGTCAAATTTGCATCCTGTAAAAGAAAATATCACTTTTTTGTGTGTGTATACATCCTGTATAATAGTACATTTTTCATATATAAATATTGTAAGCCCTATATGTGTACATTATATATTATTATAATAATATGATGAATATATGGGTATTGGATATTCATTTTTCTTTTGAAATTTATTTTCCATACAAATGAATTCGAATGGATTACATTTCTGTTGTTTGTTTTTGTTTTTTTTTTTTTTATTTTTATTTTTTTCTTCAATATAAACTCTACAGAAAATTTCACGACATTTTAATAATAAAAATAGACACCAAACACTTTAATATAATGTTATAAACCAAGCTATAAAAAAAAAAAAAAACTGAAATAGGAAACTAATGGGGTTAAATAAAATCACCGAACTGAAAAATATTACATGGGTTTTGAAGAAAATGAAAAGAATAAAAAAAAAAGGAAAAATGAATTATTTGAACATAACAATTATTGTTATCCTTTTATTTACTTAACTCTCACACACATACATATATATATATATAAATATATGCAATGAAAGGATATAACAGATGTTATTATTATTATAATAAATTGTTATAATGTTGAATTCATTCTTATTTGAAGTAGTTAAATGGTGTATGGTGAAAATATATTATATATATATAAATATATATATAATATTATATAATTGTTATCGTATTGAGAAAATAATATTTTAGATGTGTTCATTTTGGATTATATTTTATTTAATATATTATAAATGTGGTGCAGGGGAGGGCATTATTATAAGTTATAATTCTATATATGTACTTAGAATTACAATAGAATAACAAAATATTCAAAATCATTATTATTATGTTATATTTAGATAATAATTTTATTCTGTAGGTGTAATAAGAATGTTTATAAATTTCTTGATATCATTCAAAAAGTGAAAATGTATTATTAAGTCAGTATTTAAGCTTATCTATAAAATATATTCATTATCATTATATTATCATTATCATACCATCAACATGTACAATCAATTTACATTTACATTTGCATCACTAAACGCATATTGTCTAATTTGCACCGATCTAATCAGCTGGTTGATAATGTTTTTCAAGTAGACTACTACTTAATATTCAGCAATCATGACATATTGTGTATAACAATATAAAAAATAATTTACCTCAAGTTGTAGAATAGTGTAGAGTTTATTTTGTTGTCTGCCGATGACTTGAAAATATTTTTAATATTTAACATTGTAAGAGGCTAATTCAAACAAACTTTAATAGGATCTAGACAGTGGGATAAGATTTAAACTACAATGGCATCTAGGCAATAATGTAAATTGGTCCGCTTGTAATAATTTATATTTGAATCATTTATTTCTTATACCGTTGTCTTAGTTAAATTTTATTTAACTACATCTATCGTTATTTATAATATTTTTCGGTCAAGACTGTTATGAATTAAAGGGAGTGATGAGGGGCCCTTTATTCTTCAAATTAATTTAATTTTTATAATAAAAGTCACCAAAAGTTTGAATACGAACATTTTAGAACAATAACAGTACACTATTTACCTGTTGGGCCCTTTATTATTCAAATACATTTAATTTGTATTGACCTAAAAGTTTTGGTATTCAAAACATTTAACATTTATCTATGCAAAAACGTTTTAAATTATAAATTAAAATTTTAATGATGTTTTAATATTAAAACTAGTATTTCAGCTTAGCTAAGTAGGTTTTAGAAAATTGATGTGCCGTTTGGAATTATTATTATTATTCCCACATAATTTGGAATGTAAAAGCCCAGTGGTCTACTTCAAAATTTGAATTACACAAATTATAAATCTATTTCATTCATCAGTCTCATACATTGTTAGGCATTGAAGGCTTTTAAGCATTAAATAATTAGTAAATAGACATAATAATACTTGTATATTAGACCCAGCATCCGTAGTGTACTGAAAGCCAGAGCAATAATACCAAAACCAGAAGCAGACTAACATCAAAATGGCTGAATGAAATTTAGGACAACTGATGTCTCTGAAAGATTGAAATTAACGGTTGAAATATAGTTATACAAGATAGAGTAGAGTGAAGAAAAGTGTAAGCTAGGATAAGGCTTACCTTAAACTGTACAACCAATAAATGACTATGATTATGATGACACCGAATTACCAAGCCATATTATTTGCCCAGAACTATTGAATTATTTTTCTCTAAATGTCTCATAAATTATGTTCAATAAATATGATTAGGGTCCTATATCATCAAACTGCGTGGTTTGAAATTATGCTTAAAATAAGCCGATTACAAAATGTATCATTAAGCGCAATTCTACTCTAAAGAATGTTTGATTGCAGTATAACGAGAAATGTATTTTAAAATGTAATAATGTCGCTCATGTAAATAAAGTCGCTCCACATTTCCAAATATTAGTAGTTTGCACACGGCTTTGTTTTACATTTAATAAAGTTCGATCCACAATCAATCAAATATAGGTAAATTTGAATAGCTTACTTACGATAATAAAGGCCCATCAAAGCGGTAACTAGAGGTTTGCATCCATCATGTTTACCAGATGACATTATTTTTTTTTTTATTCTAGAACAAGACATAGTTAAAATCATCGCAGCCTTTTTGAAACCTGATCGCTTTTTCACAGCCAAGTAATTGCTATACTTTCAATCGGATTATTTATACAAATTCAAT
The DNA here is from genome assembly GCA_963942445.1 of Argyra leucocephala. NCBI lineage: Eukaryota > Metazoa > Arthropoda > Insecta > Diptera > Dolichopodidae > Argyra > Argyra leucocephala. Next base: position 11,259,701 of record OZ012679.1, on the reverse strand, counting down.
ATTTAATTTTCTTCCTCTAGCTCTCATTATAATTTTTAGCATCACATACTTAACAAATTTTAATTTAATTAAGCTTATTAAGTTTAAAATACACCCCTTTGATATTATGTAAATTATTGTGACTTGAAGAGTGTATATCAATAAACTCTTACATCCTGATAATATTCTTCAAATTTGATTAATCTGGCCTTAATACATTTTGAATTTTCTAAACCAATAATTTCCGAACATTAAAATAGAACAAAAGAAAATGTAAATTTTAAATTGTAATTAAATAATTTCATGGTATATTAAAAATTTACAAATAAATTTACCAAGTCATCACTCACACACTCTATTACCATTCTATGCTATAAAAAAAATAATATTAACAACTTCTATAAATAAATTTACCAACAAATAAAAGTTATTTCTAATTATTATTATTTTTTTTTTTTTTTTTTTTTATTTTCGTAATAATAAATTTTTTTTTGTTTTTTTTTTTATTTACATTTTATGTAAATTTATTTAATAATCCTTCTTGAAATATCCTTTCTTATTTTCATATTTGTTTCCTTATCTCTTAATTATGACATATACCAGACAACACCTTATTAATTCAAATTTGTAAAAAAAAACAAGAAAAAAAAACAGAATAAAATAAAAACAACAACAAAAAACACTAAGGATCTGTTAATCATATTAAATGAAATAAATATTTTATATCTAAATAAGTCTCATAAAGGTAGGCAAAAATATTATTACACAATGTTAAAAGGATTCTCATATACTTGTAGTTTAATATAATATATGTAGGCTCAGGAAATGTTATACAATCTATATATGTATATATATATATATATATATATATATATATATATATATATATACATATATAGATTATAAATCTCTATATATATATATATATACATATATAGATTGTATATATGTACATACCTACTTACCTATATATATATATATATATATATATATATATATAGGTAGGTAGGTATATAGGTGTAGGTGTATTCTAATGTACTGATAATTATGTAAATTATATTTTTGATCCTTTTAAAGGCTCTCATCATCCAATAAAATTTCCATTAAAATTTACTTAGTTATTTTATTTTACCGAGTGTTTCATTTCAGAAAAATATTGATTAAAACTAGTCAATTGAAGTGAAAATACAATATAAAAATAACTTTTAAAAATTTAAATCTTAATAACGTTTGTACTTACCATTTTCTTTTTAAATAACATGTTAAAATTCTATTCTAGCAATTAGGGTTGGTTAGCCCATTATTTTGGTAAATAAAAAATATGTTTTTTTAAGACCCAGAATCAATTATTTTGGTAAAAAAAAAAATCTAATGTGTGAATTGTAGTAATCCCAGCTGTTATTCGGATACAAATAGATCAAATATGGTGAACTAAAATTTTTTGAATATCTAATGGGTGGTAGTTCAGTCTCTGTCATATCAAGATTAATTAGGTGAAATCAATAAATAAATTTTGAATACTAGACATCACAAATTACATCTCGAGTATAGACATCTTAAATCAACAACAATTTTTGTAATACATTTGTCTGCAACATGTTAGCTTTGTCAGCCATCAGGTCAGCTATAGGGAACTTTAATACAGTTAAACAATTATTTGGTTTGTCCAGTGAACTGTTCTAGAACGATCTAGATTGAAAAATAAAAATTTTTTAATGTTCAGTAGTTTCCGTACATTTTTTGTCTAAAAGTGTTATAATCGGTGTTCAGTAGATTGTCCAAAACAGTTCAAAATTGATCTTTTTTGTTATGAATTTTATAACATTTTTGGATAACTTTTTTTGCAATTGTTTTCTTTTTAAATTTTGACTATTAAACAAAGAAATTTTAAAGTAAACAAAAATTGGAACAAGAAAGATAAAAGAGCAGTGTTCAGAAAATTTTTCTGTTCTAAAGTAATCCTAAAATGTTAGACTTTTAATTGTCATTGTCTAAAACAGTTCAGTCCGATTTCGTTCTAAATATACTGAACAAACTTATTATTGATTGTTTTGTACCGAAGACTATACATTGTTTTGCTTCATATTATTATATTTTCATAACAATAACATTTTCTCTTTTTTTTAATTAGAAGGGCTTAGATATAATTTTTTTCACATTAAGACTACAAATTTTTAATAAATCTGAAATTTGATTTTTGGATCTGTAGAGTTAATTTCGTATTGTAATTTTTGCTTATATTTTGCTGTACTATCTCTGCGTAATTATTTCAAAATACATATTTTGATATATATATATATATGTATATATATATATAGATATATTTATCGGTAAAGATTAAGCAACTCCTTTTGCGAAAATAACGAAAAATGGTTTTATTAAGTTCAATTAAAAACTATTAAATAATAAAATAATTAAAAATAATCAAATATCAATAAAAAAAATTGCCAAATTATGCCAAAATTATGCAAAAAACAAAACTGAAATAATAGATTACGATATACAGAACACATAAACATACAAATAAAAAAAAATTAACCTAGCATTTATGATATTTAAAAAATAAACTATAGTAAATATTTATCGGGTAGGGTCGAATTGACATGTCAAAATCAAGGATTCGGCCAATATTAACTTATGGTTCACCAATTTTATAATATTTATCGAATAGGGACAAATTTATATATTAGAAATCAAGGCTTCGTCCAATATTAATTTATGGTTCACCAATGGTTCACCTATTTTATAATAAATATCGAGTGGGGTCAAATTGACATGTAATAAATCAATAATTCGTCCAATATTAACTTATGGCTCAACAATATAGTTCAACATTACCTCAACGAATATGAAAAAATTTAATAAAGTAGACAAAAAACGATGTGTAAGAGGTTGCGTAATATTACAATAAAATGTATAACTCGTTTATTTGCGCAACAAAAATATTGTAAATTTTGCAACAGAATAAAATTTAGAAGTAAATTTAAATTTAAAAATTATCCAAAAAAATAAATTTTATTTCTGTAGTTGGCCTGCAGAGTAATCTGTAGGTCCACTGTTAAATAAATAAATAAATAAATAAAAAATTTATTTCATTTTATCAAATTTATTAAATTTGTTTATAAGAAAATTTTCTAAAAAAGACATTCGTGTACTTAGAATTAATTAGTATTTTTTAATTCATTAAAACAGTGAATAATAATTGAAACTATTGAGCTAATTGAGCTAATTGAGCTAATTACTAAAAACTATAATACGTTTAATATATACGCATAACGCATAATACGCATAACAGTTAAAACGTCAAATATTGCTTATTTCTAAAAATCACTTAATTCGAAAATTTTCAAATGCAAGCCCTGCGAAGCATATTGTTGATATTGTGTTAACCATTCAATTTTGAAGATATTATATTATATCTAATGAATGTGAAAAAACTTCGTTAATGAGTCAGGCCGACGATTATCAAGTCAGCCTGTTGGCCATCTAAGTAAATAAGTAAGATAAAACTTCGAATTAACATTTACAATAAAAAACAATTCGCTTTAATGACTCAAAGTCAATAAATTACTATTGCTTCTGGCCTAATAGCTATAACGTAAATGTACCTATCACCGCCCTTGTACATTATGCCGCCCAAGCCCTTTTTTTGTAAATACAATACTTCCACGCTTTATATTCCAAATTTATTTTTCAAATAAAAATAGAATATTATTTCCTCGTTGTAATGCAAAATAATGCACATTTGTATTCATATTAATAAACGATCTATAAATTTAATTTCGCATATGTGTTTTTTGTTACAACAAAATTTTGAGTTTTTATTAAATATTGTATGAAAAAGCGGGTCGGTAATACGTGCAATATGTCCTAATTCCGAACTAAATATGCAGGTGTAAGCTATTTTCACTAAATTCATACCAAGTCTTATATTTAAAGAAAAAACTATATTTTAATTGTTGAAAATAAGCAAATATTTTCCTTTTATTAGTAGACGAAATACGCGTATACTGCATGACAAGCATATTTAGTAAAATTAAAAGGAAAATATTCAACTATTTTTAACAATTAGATAAATTTTACTCTAACGCTAACCCTAAAGAATAAGTTTTTTCAAAACTATGTTTCACTTAAGTATATTATATTTTGTTAAATTTAAAAATCTCTGGAACTATCTTGCCTTGCCCCCTAAATTTTATTAAGGCGTCCATTATAAATTACCAACATAATTTCTTTGTATACATTTCACAATAAGTTAAATAGAGGAGTGAAAACCATGACCATGTCTGACACATTTTGGAGATGGCCTGTAAAAGAAGATAATTTAATTTACTCGGACAGTGACATAGTCTACAAAATTGTGCCTACAGTTTTAATAAGCATCAGAGGACAATATAATGTACTCGAAATCATACAAATAAAAAATGTCAAAACTAAGAATTAGTAAATGTGATTTTTACTTTGTATGTATATGAAATATTTTGTATTTTGTACTTATTTATTTTAATTGTGCATTGTTATAATATTTAAGTTAATTATGTTATATTGAATTATTTTTTTTGTTTGAAATACTGAATTGTTGCGTTGTTTAATTTTTTTTAATTTTCATATTGTAAATGTATATTTTTATGTGTAACAAATAATTTTACTTACATTATCACTATTTATTTTTTTGTTTTTTTCAAATTACTTAGTAATATTGATTTTTTAAAGTACTAGTTAATTATTTAAAAAATTAATTATTAATTTTAATGTTAATAAACTAGCGTTGTAACCCGTCATAAATGACGGAAGCAAAATAAATCCTAGTTTCTTTTTTTCCTTCATTAGATTCCTTATAACGAAATTACAGTACTTATGTTTATATCACTTTTTATTTATTTTTATTTATGTTTATATTGGCCTAACACTAATCTTTTTTTTTGTTATATAACAGAAAAAGAAGTACCATACCAACAAATTTGTATAAAATGTTTGTATTTTTGTATGGTATACTCGTACTCAATTCCATTTAGTTATAATTCGTTAGTTATCTTCCATTTAGTATAAATTATACCGTATTAGCGTTATTGTGGCCTCTGGGATGTGGCCAAATTTAAAAATGGGATCTTATTTTCATATAAATTTTGTCTTTTGTATAATGTATAGGAATCTTATTTTGCTATATGAATAAACTGTTATTATGGTATTGTGTTATTTTTAAAAAAATATTCAAAATTTTGTATCTAAATTGTTAAAATTTACAAAAAATACAAAAACATTTTCATCAATAATTTTCAATTTAAAAAAAACAATGTTTTATTATCCGGCGTAGAAGTAGAGTTAATTATCTTACTCTACTTCTATCAAGTTCTATTGATTGAACAGTGAACCTGAACAGTGAAGTGAAAAGTGAACACTTAACACTGAAAATAAAATAATATTTTTGGAATGGAGCATTCAGAACATACAGAGTACAGATACAGCAAATAATAAAAAAAAACAAAAAAAAAAAAAAAAAAAAACAAAAATAGTTTTTTTTGAGTGAAGTGAGTTACGCACACAATAATGAGAAAAATAAAAGGTAGAAGCAATAAAGTAGTATAATGTATAATATTATACAATACAAATATGCTGATACACATGTATATTATTGTGTATAATTTTAAGTAATAAGAATAACCTTTGAGTGAATTATGTTTTTTTTGTGTTAAATGCTGTTTGCCTTTTGGTTATTATACCATATTAAACTATTGATTAAATTTCTATTAGTCCTTATTATTATTAATCAAAAAAATTGTTTGTTTTATTTATATTATTATTATTATTTTTTATTTTTCCTTATTATTTGCGAAGAAGACTAACATTAAATTAAAAAAATATAGTTCATGCAACCAATTTTTCCTGCAAAGGTTCAGCATGGTAGACAGGGGTTAAAAAAAAGCACCAAAGCAATTTGTATATATATATGCATTTGTATACATATGCAATTTGTATATGTGTTGGAGCGTTCCGTCGAACTTACAAACATCTAGATAAATGCAGAATAATATATATATAATATTTTAAATAGCTTTTTTAAATAAAATCGTAAATAGGTACTGTGAATCACAAATAGGTTCAAAAAGGGGAGTTGAATTCATATAAGGGCGGAATTAGTTGAAATTGAAATTGTCGCGCGGAAATACGTACAATCAAACTTTTTTTGACAGTTATAATATTTTATTTTTTATTTAGAAAAAATGAAATTATAATTAGATGAAAATATGTTTTTTTTTAATTAAAAAACACTAATTGTTGTAAATTTAAAAAAAAAAAATTAAAAAAAATGTATATATTGCTTAAACTTAAACTAATTTTTCCTTAAGGGGGCGGAAATTGGTACATTTACGTTATGGGCTTTTGTCCACGACTTTACTCGTATAGTCACTAATTAAAGCAATTAATTAAATTTATAGAAAAATTTAATATTTTGAAAACTACAATTACAAAAGAATAATAAATTGCAAACTGGTTTTTTTTCCAAAACCAAAATTTTTCACTCATCTCAAATAAACTTCTACATATACACAGTAGTTGGCAATATTATTAAAAACATCGTTTTATATACTTTGGGGCAGCGTTTACACATCAATAGTTCTTCAATATTCTCTCTCATCAATAAATATTGAAATATAAGCGCTGCCTAACATAAAAAATGTTTGAATATATTTCTTTAAATCACTCTGTAAATCTTCACAAAATAAAATATCTTTTTTTATATATTCCAAATACCACTTAACATAATACAGAATATTTAAACAAATATTATTAAATTAAAAAATATTTACTTCTTTTTAACTCTTACTAGAATATTAAAGTAGATTTTTAATATAATTCACAAATATCTACACAAATACATTCAAACGAATTCAATTTTACAATTAACATAAATTGCATCGATTTGTATTAATTTAAATTGTAACAAACCACACACCATCACCCTCTCCACCACATCTACTCATGTATTTTAAATTATCCCACTTAAAAATAATCAAAAAAAAAATGTTTTCTTTTATCTTCTTTATTTTCTAAAAATAATAAAACACTTTTTTTTTTTTTGTAAATCAACACTTGAACTGGGAGGACATTATTTTAATATAAAAGATTTACAGAAAAAAAAAAAAAAACAATAACAACAAAAAATAGAAAATGTTTACACTTTTCAATTTATATCTGCAGGATATAAGAGAAAAAAAAAAAAAAAAAAAAAAGAAAAAAAAACACTCAAGTACCCCCATTTGTTGTACTATAATTGTTTGTTATTATATCATAGTATACTAGCTATTTAAGAGATGATTTTAAAATGATCATTGATAGAACATTGAATCCTTTTTTAAACGTTCGAGAGTTTTAAACAAGAATTTTATTTTCATTCATTGTTATTGAGTAAATAAATATTTTATAGATAAATTGAATATCCTTTGAATTTTTTTTTTTTATTATTATTTTGTTTTTTTTTTGTATTTTTTTTTTTTTAAATGATATTACAGTTTGTAACATTTGTTTAAAGTCACTTTTGTTACGTCATTAAATTTATATTTTAATATTAAAATCAGGTTTACATTCATTAATAATTTTAACTTTAGTGAGAAAATTTTTTTAAAAGAAGCCGATAGCCCTCCTGGCAGCTAGCAAATTATATTCAATAAAAAATAATAATGACTATGTTTTTTATATTGATTTATCTGAAACAACAACCACTTTATACGTAGTAAAAATTAATTTAAAAAAAAATAATTAAATTCAAATCGTGGGTGTTGTTAAAATGACTTACACATGAATTGAAATTTTGAATTGAGATTTTTAATTGAAAATTAAAAAAAAAATTGAAAAAATTTTTGAATTCGCTACGTCTCTTTTTAAATTACATTTAAAAGAATAATAATGAAAATCGGTTTTGAAATGGTTTAACAGATTAAATATATATAATAGAACAAATATATAATAGAGCAAAATACCTGTGGCTAATCAAAAATTTTAACTGTTTAAGAAATTAAGTCACCTGTCAAATAATTTGAATAGCTCTAAATAACTGTTTTAAACTGTACCTTTTACCATAATAAATGCTGTACAGTGCACATATTTTTTTCCTTTTTTTATCTTAGAAAAATAAATAATAATAACGATATTTATATTCAATTGTTGTAAGTAATGTGTAAATTTTAAATTATATACAAATAAACTAATGTGTAATATATATATATTTAATATCCTTTTTAATACATTAATATCGTGTATTTAAGGATATTTAATAATCAAAATATTTATTTTTATTTAGCTATATACATACACACATATATAAATATATATATCTATTAAATAAGATAAATTATAGAATAATATTCAGTTTCATTCGAAGACGTTTTGTTACTCTAAGCCTAAACAGTTAAACCTGTAGGTCAATTTTTGCGGCGTAGAATGACATTTTCTGGTTGTCAAATACAAATTTTTGTAAGTGTTTTTAAATTTGTTAGAAAAAAAGATTTATTTTTAGAACATAAAATTTAAGGCGCAAAACACATAACTGTGTTTTAAAAACAACAAAAAAAATTTAAAAATTTTAGAAAATAAAATTTTTTAATTTTAGGAAGCGGACCGGAAATGTTCATAATAAAATAAAAAAAAGATAATTGACATTTAACATAGTAAAAATGATGTTTTTTAAATGTCAGTTGACATCGTATAGTTTGCCTTGAGTTTGCCTCGAGCTTAAAATAGTAATATATATTAAAAAATAATACATAAAAATAAACTTATGTATATACATATACTTTTATCGAAACAAACTTAGCCCCCTAAAAAGTAAAAAACAAAATGGATGGTGGTCAATTCTGAGATTCTACAAATTATAAGATAAATTAAATTTGCTGGAATATTTTTGATGGAAATTTTATGGAATATTTGAGGATTAAAAAATCATGAACGTTAAAAGAACAATGCTAAGCTTTTGGTCGAATTAACTTGGTCATCATACATTTTTATTTTCTATTTTTTACTTTTGGGCTAATTTTGTTTCGATAACAGTATATAGGGTGGTCTAGTTCAGAGCAAAAATTTTTTAAAGGGTGATGCCTTGGAGTATTTTACGAAAAAAAATGTTCTAGACGAGGGGTATATCTTTAAATTTAACCTGGGCTACAATAGGGTTAAAGAAAATAGGATTAGAAAAATTATGTCTAAACAATATTCACTACAGCTTCGAACGAATTGAAAATAGAGCAAAATCGTATTTACAACTTTTTTTTTAAATTAATACACCTAATTAACGGTATATATTGGGTGAATATCAGACTTACCGTTTTCGAATAATAGCTGCACAAACTTAAAACTTTGATTTTAACAACTAAAAGTTTAAAAAAAAACGTTGATTATCTGGAAAAAAAATCGTAAATTTTTTTTTTTGATTGTGTTACATCATCCCCTATAACTTTTTTATACACAACTTTCATATCAGACTTACCGTTTTTCAGGCAAAGTCATATTTAATATTTGGATAACCTGTGTTTTAGTAAGAAAAATAATAACTGACAGTTGAATACTAAAAAATATTTATTTCTTAGTCAAAATTAGTCAAAATTATTGAAATTTTATGAATGTTTAGAATATTTGTTTATTTGAAAATCATAGCAAAATTTTTATTCTATAAAAAAAAATTAGAGAATTAACTAACACAATCTAAATCGATTTTTTATATTGACTTGAACACATTTACAAATTCCTATAAAAAATGTTACCTAATTTTTATGTTCCAAGTACAACTCTAATCTACATTTTTGATTTGTTTTTGTTCGTAAATGAAAAAAAAATATTTAAAAATCCAAAATTCTACATAAATAACCCAATACATGGTGGTGATTTAATATTTCGTAATTTTCAACAATTTCAACAATTTTAGCTCAGACCATGTCAACATTTTAATCTAGCTTTAATTTTTCCGTCATTAATAAATCCCTTATTTCATCGTATCTCAACCCACAATGTAATTTATCATAACTAAATCCTTTAAACAACTTCAACAAAAATATTCTATATCGAAATTTAAACGTACAGTTGACCATATAAAATTGAAAAACTCTCCACCTAAACCCTAAACTATTTATTTAAAAACAAAAACAAATAAAAATCTAAAAATAAAAATTTCCAAAAAAAAAAACAAATAACAAAACAAACTACAAAAACATTTTAATTTTATTTCTTCAAAGGTCAAAACACTTTAATTGCTTACTCATTGCTACAATTAAAATGACGACTAAAGTCTATACTAAAACCAAATATGAACTCAAAAAATTCAAAAATTGTTTCGTTTTTCATCCCACATTTAATTTTCACATTCCACATTTCTAATCCAAAATTGAATTTCGTTTATAAAAATATAAAAAAACAAAAAAAAAAACAATCCAAAAAAACCATAAACAATTTTCATTACTGACTGAAAGTATATAATTTAAGTTTAGTCTCCTTTTAATTTACTAAGTATTCCATACGGATAACTTTAATTTAATTTAATTTTTTTTTTGTTTTTATTTTTCCGAAAAACAGAAACCGAAAGTTCAACTCTTTAATAATAAACAAAAAAAAATCTTACAGTTCAAATGGAAAAATATTTGCTATAATATGACCTTCACCACAACAAAAAAAAATTTATTTTTATTTTTAAGTCTTTAAACAAATTCTAAAACTCCATCCTTGCCATACCTTTTACAATTTATTGATTTCTACAACCAAATGTTTTTCAATTATTAACTAACAGTAACTCAACCATAATACTGTACCTAACATCATACATATACAAAATATTCACATTTAATATTACATTTAGTAGTAACACACAAACATACAAATTAAATCCAATACATATATAACATATCCTTTCGGATATAATATGTTGTATATCATTTTTAAAAATAACTAATTGAATTTATAAAATAGCAAAAAAAAAAAGATAAAACAAAAATAAAAAAAAAATGTTTTTAACAATAATTTTCCAATATATAGAAAAAATAATAAAATAGAATATACATATACAATAAACAATAACAAGTCAAAAACAACAACAAAAAAAAATTAAAAATAAAAAAAAATGTCTCAAAACAATTTTCAACGCATCAACGCCTTAATTAACTCCAAATAATTTTCTTGTCTATTCTATTTTCTTTTTATGTTGTTGTTGTTGTTTTTATTTATAATATTTTGATAATTTGAACTATGTTAAGGGAATTCTCCAAAAACAAAAACATTAGTGATAATTAAAGTGATTTTTTTGTACACATGTCCTGTAGATGTCCTGTATTTTTTTTGTATATTATTTAATTTGATTTATAATAATTAGTATATTGAATTTACACCATACTATTATTTCTTAGTTGTATAATGGTGAATAATGAAGTTTTTTGTCATCTTAAAACAAAAAAAAACAGGAATGGAATTGTATTAGGTGATATTGAGAGTAATTGAAAAGTAACAGCGATATCAAAATATTGCTGAAAATTTTCGATATTTTGTAAGTTGATCATTTGTAAAACTAGTAACGGTAATAGAACTATATTTAAACTGCATTTAGGGATATACAACTATTTACCTACAGAAGGAAAAATCATAATATTTAATCTGTAAATTAAAAATATACGGAACAATTTCCAAAGCCATTTCTCAATCGATTTTCATTATTATTTTTTTTATAATAATAGCTATTTAACAAGAGCCGTAGCGAAATTAAATATTAGAAATGCCAATTTAAAATATTACACATACAAAAGTATATACACACATTTTCACAAATGCAAAACAAAAGTAAAGTATAAGAAGATTTTAACTTACATATTCATAATACAAATAAGTCCACCGATAGATGTCGCACTATATCTTATATATAATACACAAGATGAACGACGTGGGGAGTAAAAAAACAAAATAATAGTTGAATAGTAAATTATACAACCAAAATATTAAAATTTTAGCAAGTTTAAAAAATTTTAACCAAAAATAAAAATATACAAAAGGGTGGTGAATACTTCAAACATTTAAAATAGTTTTCAAAAATAAAAAAAAAAAACATTTAAAATTAAATACCAACAAACCAAAAACAAAAAATAGAAGTAATAATTAATATACTATAATATAATATGGTACTAGGGGCCCCTGCTGAGTAACTATAATTTATGTTGAAGCCAAATTTAAAGTTTTTAACAGAACAACAATTTACGTACTGACATACACTTCTCACGTTATAGTAGAAACCAGTTATGTTTTCATAAAAATTTAGAGGTTAGTAAGTTTTATTTAGGAAACATAAATACTGCTCCCTCATATTCTGTTTCGTTTCGACATATTCCTATATTAAGTGGCATTTAATGTATAAAATTACTAAAAATAAAATATTTTTGTAACTAAAGAGGTACCTTTTTTTCATAAATGCAAACCTGCAGTCAATCTGCATATGCTGAATTTATGAACACACTTGTCAGATTTTCTGAATGCTGTTCATAAATGCAGACTCAAAGTCTACTGGGTGTCAACCTGGCAGCATAAATTTTTAGTATGCATACAATTTTTTAAAGTAGTTTTCTTTGTTGTTTTGAGTATTTTAGTTTTTGTTTTGTTATTTAAAAAAAAATTTTATTTTCAAAATGTCAGTATTAATGAACAGAAACTTTGCAGAATTGTCAAGTAAATGTAGAATATAGGTAGAATTTGTATTCATTATTGCGAAGTACGCCAACTGGTAACAAACTTGTTGTCAGTTTGCAGCATTTATGAATACACCCGTATATACATCATATACATATTTTTAACCAAAACTATATGATTACTACAAATGACCAAAATATAGAAAACAATAATTTGAGACAGTTACTTAAAGAAATTAATAGAATAAATTTCCTTTAATTATATATAAAAATAATAAGATGTTGAATGACACAAAATGGCTATATTTTATTTAAAAGTTTGAATATTATAAAAGCAAATAGAAATTTTTTTTTTGACCCGTATGAGCATTTCTGCCGTATATACAACTTATTTATATATTAAGAGCTCATTAAGAAGAAGCGAAATAAAATGAACTGCGCAGGTCCTTAAATGTTTGTCAATTATAATTATAGATATTTTACGGCATTCAATCATTGGGTTGTTAAATATTTAAAAATTAATTGTTAACGCTCTGTGGTATATAAGGTAATACAAAAGTGCAAAAAAATTTGCTCACTAAAGAAGTAAAAAAATATGGGATAAATAAAATACAATCACATTAAAATTATCATATTGTTTATTTTTATAATTTCCAGACTGAACGATTGCCTAACTGCTTCAATGGATTGGTATTTACAATAATATCTGCAAGATGGCATTAGATCAAATAACATTGTCTACTTCTTATAAATTTTTTTTGTTAATAATTTTTGGTACAGCAGTTAATTTTTATTTAATTTATTTATTTATTACCATGATACATATTAATATTTTTTTCTTTTAACAATATTAAATTTCTTAGAGCTTATACTATTGTATTTACACCTATGACTATTCTTAATTATTACTTAGGCTAGCTGTCTAATTTATTTATTAATTAATTTATTATTTAAAGGAAAAATGGCGACAAAAAACCTTTTTGAATATTTATGTTTTTTTTTATAAAACTTACCACTACTTACATACTAAGAAATAAACCTAAATTAAAACCTATTCTAAAATTGCTCTTATGAGCGTATTATTTGAGTTGTAGCAACTTTCCAGAAAAGCAGGTGTCAACTTTGTATATACCTACATACATTCATGACATAAGCGGAATTCGAACTCGAAAATATACTTTTACTGTTACATAACATAGTGGAAAACGTAACCACTACACTATCTTAACCCGTCTAAGTTAATGGCTATCTTTAATACTGACGAATATTTTTTGATTATATAAAAAACCAAATCTTTAATTGTTTAAATACGCTTCAGAATATATTCTATACAATAAAATCCTAAAAACCCACTTTGATATCTTATGTTAAGAGTAATGGGATTTTATTGTGTTAAATTATATTATATTATAGTGTTAATTTCGTCATAAGGTATTAGGTATATTACAAAGTATGAATATTCATGAATCAAGCGATTCAGAAAACAACAACAAATATACAAAAACAAATATGTTTTTTTATATAAAATTGTTTTTGAAAGAACAACTTCTGTGCAATTGCATAGGGGATTCACTAGTTATTAGATAGAATATTGAATGAAGAAATGAATTAATGAAAAAATTAAATATGTTTATTATTGTTGCCCAAGAACAAAATATTAAAAAAGGAACAAAAATGATTAGGTATTTCAATAACAGTTTTAAATGTACTTTTACTTTTTAAATAAAATTAAAAATAAATTGCTTACCTTAGTTTTAAATTACATAAAAATAAATTAATTTTATTATTATTTATAAAAATGTACAAAAAAAAAGTAAATCCATATAAAAACAAACATTAACACAAAAGACCTTTTAAGGTCTACAAAATATATTTATTAGACTAAATTATAAAAAATTTTATACGATTTTTATCAATCTTTCACGAATTTCAAGGAGCGGGCGAATTCTAGGATTATTTTATTGAATAAAATATAGCCACAAAACTAGATATAAGTCTCTACTGGCAAAAAAAAAAATGTTGAAATAAGTAAATATAGTAGCCTCGGTAGCCGAGTGGTAAAGCATTCGAGCATAGTAATGTAACGACCGAGTTTAAATCCCGTGAGAACTGAAACATTTTTCAAATGGTCAAAATTCATGAAAAATGTAATTTTCAATATAGCCACATCGGTTCAAATATAATATAATAATTAATAGATATATAAACTAACAAAAACAATATAATTATAATATACAAAAATATATACCAAATAATTAATACAATTTAATAAAGGGTCCAATTTCGAAAGGAAAAAAGGACCTATAAAGTACACCTACATCAGATTTATCTGTAGGATCCTCTGTTAAAATAAATAAATAAATATTTTTCACAGATTTATCTAAAAAATAAACAATGACTTTTTATTAACAAAATGGTTATTGTAAATAATGTTAAGATATAAGATTAAGAGTGTATAGCCAGTCAAACACTAATTCAAATTTTAATTCCCTAAACACCAAATGGACAGTAATTGTATAATTTAAATTGGTAATAAGCAATACAAAATGTTAAATTATCAATTAAAAATATATATGTAAATTGATTTAAAGAAAATATATTATAATAAATTAATTTTAATTTGATTTATATGTTTTGAAAAAAATTGAGTTGACTAATCCCAAGACACAAACCAGAGAAATTTCAAATTAGTAAATTCAAATTCTAATTTACATATGAATATCTGTCACAGTTAGAATATCAGTATTTTCATTTATAGACACATACCCTAATATGCTATTCACACTACAAGTGTATAACATGTTATAAAAGTCGGATAACTCGTTATAAAAACAGGCGTTCAAACTACGAATAACTAGTTTTCTGACGTTTAAATCAATGTAAATATTATTGATTAAAAAGATAGAAAAATTAAAGTTGAAAATTTTATTTTTATCCTTTTTTGTTTATAAAGATAAATAAACAAATTATTTCACATCAATGTGTCAATGTGTCATTGACAATGGGCCTTATTCTGAGAAGCGAATCACTTTTTCGCTATGTACCGGTAGAGCATCACATTGCATCACATTTGGTATTCTGAGAAACGAATGATACGATATTTTGCAAAACTGGCAGCATTGCTCATTAAAACTGTCAAATTTTTTTTTTTTATGTTTTGATATTTTTTGTTTTAATTTCTTGTTTGAAAAGTGTAAAGAAATTAAGTGAAGTTAAATTAAAATTTTATAGCTATTAAAAAATGTTTTTTCTTTATATTATTACGAAACAAAATATAATAAAAAAAATGTGTTCAATTATATTTGTTTTTTTGAATTCAGTATTTCAGACTCTCGAAAGAAACCTTTGCAATGATTATAGATAAATTAAACAATAATTTAAATCCTGCATTTGGTCCACATTCAGTAAAACTCATTATAAAATTGGTTGGAACATTGCGCTTCTTTGGTGAAGGAAGCCAAAAAGGCTTGGGAGACGAGTTTTTTGTAGGTTCATCTACATCAACTATTTCTAAAATATTAGCCGAATTGTGTCGAGAATATATAAAATTTCCTGAAACCGAAGAAGAAAAATTATCCATAAAATTGAGATTTTATAATAAATTTGGATTCCCAGGAATTATTGTATGTTGATGGAACACGTGTAAAAATCATTGCACCAACAAACATTCAAACTGCCTCCTATTTGTAACTTTTCTATAATTGCAAATGTAAAATAATATTTAATAATTATTTTTAAATATAAATATATATATATAAATAAAATTAATTTACTTGAATTTTACGTTAATTATATATTTACTTTTTCTCATTCGCCATCTTTCACTACATTTTTCTGTAATGATATACTTATCGTTTTTTCTGACAGCGAACAAAAAAAATCGATTCTCGTAATACCATGAAAATCGAAACGTTGCAATAAAAACCGATCAGTATCGCTATTTCGCTTCGCAGAATACCAAAAATAAAATTTATCATATTTTTCAGTACGTACCGAAAAATTCGCTTCTCAGAATAAGGCCCAATATTATAGTTCGGATAGAGTTGTTAAAAAAATAACAATGTAATCGGAAAAATAGAAATTATTTTCCAAACCCTTTAATTTTTCGTGTTGTGCCGGAAAACATATTATACTTTCCAGCTTCATTTACATACAAAATTTCTAGTTATAGCACCCTGCATAACTACTTAATCACTGATAACATGTTATAGAGCGTATTGTAAACAGGATATTAGTTGCAAAGTAATTTAGTAATTGAAATCATAAAACAGAAATAAAAATTGTAAATAAACAACTGACAAGTAGGGTCAATTTCGATTTAATTAAAAACACTTCATTTCCGTCATTTTTAATTTAAAAAATATTCTCTATGTATTTTTTCACAAACAAAATCTGATGTCAAACATATTGTTGAACATCGTTTAAACGTCAGATTTTTACAAACAAAATGCGATATGTAAGCGCTACCTTAATATCTTGATTTATATGTCTAAATCACGATAAATATTTCCTGATGTTAAATTTACGATATTACATATTTTTGAATATTTTTGGTAGCATAAAAATGCATTACTCATTTGTAAAAACTGATTTTTAGAAACGAAAATTAAAAACAAAAATAATTATTTAAATAAAGTGAATTGATATAGATTAATCAATAATTAAAACTTAGAAATAACATTTTTAAAGTTTCCATAAACAGATTATTAAATCGACCCACAGTCGTTTTGTTATTTATAATTTCCGGTTTTTAAGCTTCTACTTTCACAGTAAATTTAATAAAAACAAAAAAATAAACTCTTCTCTTGATTTTATATTTTTTTTCTAATAAAATAAAAAAATTTACTGTTGTTTTTTTTTATTTTTTTTTTTTTTTTGTTTAATAAATTTTATTTTTTATTGATTTTTTTATCATGTAACCTAGGTTTATCCTTTTTCTATTTTATTTTTTTTGTACTTATGAAATTTATGAGAATTTTTGTTGTTGTTTTTTTTCTCTCCAGTTCCAACTTTTAAAAAAATAAAGTTTGTATTTTTAATATGCAATTCAATATCAGAATGTTTTTTTTTTTTTTTTTTAACAAATATATTTACTAACTACCTATATATTTTATTAACTATACTCATATAGAAATTGAATTTTTAGATTATGTATATTATATATTTTTAAAATTTTATTACGGTATATTGAATTTCTATTAAAAAAGTAATATTGAATTTTTCAAGGAAAATATAAATTGCAAATCAATATTTTTACAATTGAAAACTTTAAAAAAATTTTCCATTGTAGTAAAAAATATTTTTTTTTTTTTTTTGTAATTCTATTTAAAATATTAAAAAAAAAAATAAAATAAAAAATTTTTGAATTAAAATATTAAAAAACTAAAACTGATGTAATTTTAATTTAATTTTAACAATTCAATAAATTTAGACCTAAACATTTGCAATTCATTTAAAGTGCAACGTAAGTTCAATTTTCCAGTAATTAATAAGTTATTTTAATAGTTAAAAAATTATTCAATCAATAAATATGGAATAGGATGGGTCTATGTTATACGTAATAATTACAAAGAGTTAATTATAACATAACTGTTGTATGAAATCTGTTAAATTTGAAGAAAATTAAATCAAATATTCAAATTTATATGGTTCATTTTTTAGTAAAGGTCATAAAGAGACAATAATACTAAAACTCGAGACAAAGTCAATGGCGTTTGTACGGCGTATCATCTGTGAACTGTCAAAAACAAGTGGCATGAGATGAAAACCATATAACCAGGCAAACTCGATGTCAATAATATTATTTATATAATAGTTTAATATAACAGTTATATTAATAATATAATAGTCTGATGCATGGCGCGTCTATAACGTATAATCTGTGATCTGTGGACTGTCAAAAACCAGTCAAATGACATGAAAACTATATAATAAGGCAAACTCGATGTCGATAATATTTTTTACATAATAGTTTAATATAACAGTTATATTAATAATATAATAGTCTGATGCATGGCGCGTCTATAACGTATAATCTGTGATCTGTGGACTGTCAAAAACCAGTCAAATGACATGAAAACTATATAATAAGGCAAACTCGATGTCGATAATATTTTTTACATAATAGTTTAATATAACAGTTATATTATAATGATAGAATTCAATATGTTAATATAATTGTCTGATGTATGCGCGTCTATGGCGTATAATCTGTGATATGTGGAGTGTCAAAAACAAGTCAAATGATATGAAAACCATATAAGCAGGAACACTCGATGTCGATAATATTTTTTATATAATAGTTTAATATAACAGTTATATTAATATGACAGAATTCAATATGTTAATATAATAGTCTGATGCATGGCGCGTCTATGGCGTATAATCTGTAATCTATGAACTGTCAAAAACAAGTCAAATGATATGAAAACCATATAAGCAGGAAAACTCGATGTCGATAATATTTTTTATATAATAGTTTAATATAACAGTTATATTAATAATATAATAGTCTGATGCATGGCGCGTCTATGGCGTATAATCTGTGATCTGTGGACTGTCAAAAACCAGTCAAATGACATGAAAACTATATAATCAGGCAAACTCGATGTCGATAATATTTTTGACATAATAGTTTAATATAACAGTTATATTATAATTATAGAATTCAATATGTTAATATAATTGTCTGATGTATGCGCGTCTATGGCGTATAATCTGTAATCTATGAACTGTCAAAAACAAGTCAAATGATATGAAAACCATATAAGCAGGAAAACTCGATGTCGATAATATTTTTTATATAATAGTTTAATATAACAGTTATATTAATAATATAATAGTCTGATGCATGGCGCGTCTATAACGTATAATCTGTGATCTGTGGACTGTCAAAAACCAGTCAAATGACATGAAAACTATATAATAAGGCAAACTCGATGTCGATAATATTTTTTACATAATAGTTTAATATAACAGTTATATTATAATGATAGAATTCAATATGTTAATATAATTGTCTGATGTATGCGCGTCTATGGCGTATAATCTGTGATCTGTGGACTGTGAAAAACCAGTCAAATGACATGAAAACCATATAAGCAGGAACACTCGATGTCGATAATATTTTTTATATAATAGTTTAATATAACAGTTATATTAATATGACAGAATTCAATATGTTAATATAATAGTCTGATGCATGGCGTATAATCTGTGATCTGTGAACTGTTAAAAAACAGTCAAATGACATGAAAACTATATATGCAGGCAAACTCGATGCACGGAAATAAAGGAATAAAAATATTGAAATAATTTGAATTTAAAAAAAAAATAACAGTTTTGGTTAGTTTTTCCAAATATAAAGCTGACTAGTGACTACCATGATTGGTTTTTTTTTTCAGTAGATGTTAAATTTTTTGTTCCTATTTTTTAACTCTACTGATATTAGTGATATTTTATCATACTCATTATTACTACATTCTTATTGAAAAGTCAACAAAGTTTTAACAAATTGTTAACATATTTATTTATTTTCCATCCTCATCTAATAAAATTAACATCAATAATGATTTTTTCATTACAATATAATTAGACAGTGAAAGTGTTAAGTATCACAATTAATATTTTGTATGACAGAAACAAAAACGATTAACTTTCATGTACAACTTAACCCAAATGATTACTGTACAGAGTACAATATTAATATTAGTATAGGGACAATTTTCAATTAGTTCAACACAATTTTATTTTCTCGGCATTCTCTAATTATAATTATTGTATATGTCAAATATACATACATATATACTTATCAGCTATTAAAATAATTGCACTCTCTTTCTAAAAATAGATTAAACCATTCAAATATAGCACAAGGATAACAAAATTAAAATTCAAAATATCCTGCAATAAAACTACATAATTATAAAACTCGCTAGAATCATCTCACTTTTCTCATATAAAAACTAAATAAATAAAAACAAAAAAAAATTCTTCTGAAATACCACAGCTTAATTTTGATCCTATGTAGAAATTAAGTCGATCCAACAACAAAAACAATAATAAAACAAAAAAAAAAATTATAATTAAAGTAATAACATAAAAGAGCAAAACAATAAAAATCAAAATCTAGGTCAAAGGATAATAAAATAAAATAAAATAAAAAAAAAATTATATATATATAATATTAAAAAAAAAAAAAAAAAAAAGAATAACAATAAAACAAAAAGAAATTAAATTAATGTGGATAATTACAAATCGACCGCAGTACACATATTTTAACTGAATACATGTACACTATTCTCAATAAAATAAGAATTCTTATATTAATGTATATTATTGCATGTTTATATAGAATATATATATATATTTAATATATCTGTAAATGTATATTTGTTCAATAATAATAATAATAATAAAAGGATATCTTATGATTCATTTAGTATTATGAACAATAACTGTTATACGCTTTAATAAAACCGCAGAAAACTATATTATAAAATAATATATTAATATTATGGTATACAATATTAATATACATATATTATACATAAATAGAATATGTAAATATAATATATATATATTGGTATTTACAATTAAAACTGATTAACTGTTAATTTCTCTAATTTGAGTTATAAAAAATTGCTATAAGAAAAACTGATTAACTGATAAATTTGCATAATTTGAGTTATACATTGATGTACATTGATTGAATATATATAATATATCTCAATATTACTGATTATGATTTCAGAGATTACTGAAGGGTTACAGCAGACATTAGAATGATTAAAGAACTCAATGAAAGGTTTAATATCATGCTTATTTGAATTAAGTAGGAAATTTAAGGTTTTCAGAATAAGTTTAATATACTTGCAATTAATTCTGTGTTGAATACAGAAATTAATTAATATTACTTAATGTTTCATATTATATATTTAATGTCCGAAAAAACAATGTAAATAATGATAAAAACAAATATATACAATGTAGACAACATTGTCAGGTTCATGAATGCTTCATATACAACTATCGGGATTGTTGTTTGATTACTACGTAATAATAATGCATATAATTTTTAGCTTACACTAATTATAAGACGTCTAATCATCATCAACATTGTTCTTCAACCATATCATCTGGACATAGGACATAGCCGATGCCTACTAAAATAAATAAGTAAAATAGCGTTTGTAATAAATGTGTACATGTAAAAGATGAGACCATAGGTGGAGAGCATTAAACTACCTTCTTCTTGTATTAAACATTAAAGTGAAAGTTGGTATTTTTACGAATCAAATTAAAATAAATAATAAAATTTAACAGAATAAATCTGTAAAAAAAATTAATAAAATAAAATTTGGTTGTTTTATTTCTTGTTTGATAAAGCATAATATAATGTAATACGCGGGCCCCATAAAATATATTTATTATCACACATACTGTATATTTGTACATAATTTGAAATATAATCAATAGTATTTATAAAAACCGCAATTGATCTACACATGCTTTTTTAATTACCCTTCATGCATAATTTTCTTTTGTATGAAGGTAACTTCAGTAATTAATATTGTCCTGTAAATCCATCAGTGGGGGTATACAATTTATATTTTCGAACTCATTATCATCGTTTATACATCATTTAATTTTTAGTAATATGTAATAATCTTATATACGGACCCCATACAAAATATAATTATTATGTATATAAAATGAGTATATAATTATGAATATAATATAATCAATAGTATATAATTATGTATTAATAGTATTATAATATATGTATATAAGTATAATAGTATTAATAAAGATCTTAATCAATGGTATTATTTTCTCTATATGAAGTTACAGTTCGATATCGGTAATTAATATTATAATCATCATCATCATTGTCTTGTAAGCCCATCCGTGGTGTACAATTTCTATTTTTGATTTCATCATCATCGTTTGTATACTATTTAATTTTTTGTCAATTCAAGTCAATTGGATATAAGGTCGATAATTGATTTAAAATTTTTGAACTGCCAAAAAGAATCAAACAAATAATATTATTAACCCTTTTGTAACCAGATGCTTATATTTTACAATAGTCGAAATTTCAGTTAAACTAAATATTTTGTATTCGAATAATTATAATTTAATAATAGTAATAATAATAATTCTACGTAATATAAATAATTCCAGCCACACACTTAGTATAATTAAGACGTATGATGATGTCTTACTACATGTTTGACATCAATTATGTTTTTTCTAATTTATCAAATTTGCAATTGTGTAATTTATGAATCGCCTCCTTCTCTTTTCTGCATTGCCGCAATTAGGTTTGGTCCATCTAATTTGGAATCAATAAAAAAAATTTGAATTGTATACATAAAATTTAAAAATTTAATTTTTGGAGATATTTAATTTTAATTTCAGGACGACAATAATTCACAAATTGTACAATGTTATTGTTAAAGTTTTTCACAATTTTTCTTTGATCATTTTTTTTTTTGTTTTTTTTTTTGTATTTAAATACTCCTATTTTATGCTTTTAATTCAATTTTTCAAGGTAGACATGCGAACCAAAACATACCACACCATCTTTAAATAATTATTAAAGTACACGAATTTTATACAAATATCTCTATATATATTATATACGAATATATATATATATATATATATATACAAAAAAAATAAGTAAATATTCATAAATGAATTAGTATAATTTTTTTTTGCTTATTATTGTTTTCATGTTTAAAAAAAAAAAAAACATAAAAAATGAATAATATTTTTATTACATGAAAGGTCATTCCTTGCGTGTAATATATATATATATATATATATACACAATATACATACATTTGCGTATGTGTATGTCTGATGTGGTATTGAAAATTTTTAATAAAACAAGAAAAAAAAAAAAATTAAAACATGAAAATTAGATATTGAAAAATTTTCTAAAAATAAATTGAACAATTTCAAATTATAGGATATCTTTTGAAAAGAAGGAAACAAAGAAAATTTCCTTTTCAAATATCCTTATTGTATCTATACAATATATCACTTTTTTTTTTATATACAAAAATATATTATGTTAAATTAAAATAAATGACAGCTGCTTGTCAACATGTTTTTGAGTTTTATTTTTTCTTTTGATTATTTTTTCAATAAAAATAATTCATTTTTATTGGTGGAATATTACTGTCATGACAGTGTTTTAATTTAATAGAATGTAATAATTTTATTATATACTGTACATACTTATTTATGTGATTTATTTATATCATCGATTACTGTCGTTCTCATACAACTTCATTTCAGAATTTGGCTTAGAGAAAAATTAATGTGGAAGTAAGGATGTGGACGCTAGCTGATTTAATTTAAAAGAAAAATGAATTAATTCCGTCTACGTAAATTTGTTTTTACAAAATAAACATTCATTATGCACTTGAAGGTGTGTCTGCATTGGCCAATTAGAATTATTTCGAAGTTGCTAATTAAAAGACGCAAATTAGAACAATTTAAAAAAATTTAATAGGATCTTTATTTATTTTTTTATAATTTATATAAACTTTAAAAATACTTCTAATTTGAAAAAGCCAAGCTTTATTGATTTGATTGATGATTGATGTTTTACTATTTGGTTATTGTATTAAACATATAATTTTCCTATATGGGTTTAGAACTTGGTTATGTTATTCTACTACAATAATGATGTTTATTTGAAAGATGGATACAAAAATTAGTACTTTTTAATTTTTGTTATTTTTCAATCGGTAATTTTTCACGGTAAATATTTTGAAAAGCTTCACATTTAAATTTTTGGGTTGTTGTCACTGCTTAATTCACCAAGGTGGAAAGTTTTACAGACATTATTAGCATATTAATAAATTCTAGATGCTCAGGAATAACAAAATAAGGTGAATAGCTAATAAATCAAAATATTTTAAGGCAATAACTGTTTTGGGGTGCCAGCTTATGTATGAATAATTATTATAATCCATCTATTACAGTATTAAAATATTTGTTTTTCTTTTTTTCAGTTTTTTTTCTTTATTAATTCAAAAATAAAAGTAATTGTCATTACAAATAAAAAATTAAATTTTGATCTTATAGCCATTGGCTATTAGCTATTTTTGTTTTTGATTTATAGATTTAGTCACTTTATTGATGGTTCTACAAGCTATGATTATACTATAAATGCACCCTAGAACCAAAAATAAGTGATTAAATCTAACAAATCATGTTTTGTTCTATACAAATATGGTATATGAAATATATGATCAATCCATTTTATTTTCCAATTTATCTACCTTAACCGTTTACATCATCCGATTGCTGCAGTTTATCAGCCTCTAATAATAATAAAATTAAATTTGTTTTGAAAATAGAAATTTTGTAATAAAAATGTAGTTCTATTATAGATTTTTAAAGAAATATTACAGCTCTAGATTTGTAGTACAGCTACGGGCTTAAACTTGATGTAAGTAATGAACCAATAATACTTGTAATACAGCTACGGGCTTGAACTTGATATACATAATGGACTAATTTGTATTAGGAGGCCGCCTCACTATGGACTCAAAATATAAAATTCTTAATAAAATGTAGTTAGCGTATTTAAAATTATAATAAAAAAAAACTATACGATCAGACAGCTTAAACTGAAGCTATGATCAATAAAACTAAATTTAGTTATCTATTTTGTATTTGTTATAAACATGAATTATAAATCACAATGTATTATTAAAATAAAATAAATAAAAAAAAATACATAAACTATTCAATATAAATCATCATAAGCATATAGAAATATTTTTTTTTCAGTCCGATACAATCAATCCGTTCGATTGTGAATGTATGTTATAAGAAATTTGATAGATACAAATGTCCACCATTATGATACGAATCTCTTTCATTTTTCCAATAGATACTAATCAACTAAAAACAAAGAAATTTAACAAATGTTATATATGTAGTATGAAAACTACATATTTTGTTTAGTTTTTATAACTCACATATTATTTTTTGAAATCTATATATATAAGTTGTGAAACTGATTAAAGTATTTAACTAAAAGTTGTCTTGGTACTTGGTAATCAAATATTACTGTTACATCACGTTCTACTTTATTTCAACTGTCAAACTTAAAACTACTGTTACATATAACAATATCTTAAACTATGTTTACATATAGTAATATACTTAAACTACGTTTACATATAGTAATCTACTTAAACTACGTTTACATATGTAACATCTCCCCTTTATAAAAATTTCAAATTTTTAATCTAATCGATATATTCATATATTTTAAATATTCATTTTACATAGTTTTTTCATTCAATTAAATTTTACAGTTATTATAATGTATTATCTTGTTTATATAAACTAATTTTCAGAACAAACTTTATTTCCTATTTTTCCCCTTTTTTATTTTATTTTTTTTTTTTTTTTACAACTCAGTTTTTATTCCAATGCTGATAATTTGTACTTTAATTCAATTAGTTTTTGTGATATATTTTTTCCATTCAAATTACTTTTTCGTATTTATTTGATCGTTTTGAAACGATCAATAAGTGTATTAATTCTATTACAATTCTAATAACTTGTGCGTTAATTTAATATTTAGTTTTTGTTTTTGTTATAATATTTTGATTAATTTTACCCAAAAAATGTGTACTTCTTCTAAAAATTTTGCCACTCTTTAGAGTTTTAACCCAGTATGACCTAGGTGCCAAATCTTTATCAATTACTATAGCCTCCAACCAAATATTACCATTTCTCATTTTTCTCAAATTGTTTTTCTTTTTGTACATTTCGATTATAACATTGGGCCGATTTCTTTCTTTTAAATTCAAAATTATCTTTTATATTAGGGAATGTTTTAATATTAAAATGACTCTGTTTTTCAGGTAGCAATGATCTAGTTTTCCTACCAAAGACCATTTGACTTGGCGATAAATCGAAGTGTTTTATTGGTGTATTTCTATACTCTAACAGCGAAAGCCTATTAATTAATTTCAGTCTTAAACAACTATTCAAACCTAAGATTGGTAAGGAATCACCTTTAATTATAACAAATTTTTCAACACTAATTTCATTTTTAATACAGCATTCAAGCTCAATTTCACCCATCAGATCCAATTTGCTACCACCGTAAGCCACTAATCTCAAATCAGTTCTTTTTATTCTTACATCTTTAAAAAATTTCAAAAAAGAAACCGGCAAAACATTAATTTCCGCGCCTGTATCTAATTTAAATTTAATAATATTTTTATTTACTAATATATTTGCAAACCAGGCTCTATTTGATTGGAAACTAGAATTAATACTGTCTATATAAAAAATTTCTTCCTCACTATTATTTTTCCGTATTTCATTTACTCTTCTAGACTTACAACAAATTGCAAAATGATTATTCTTGCCACATTTTTTACATGATTTCCCAAAAGCTGGGCATTTACCATAAGTATGGTTTTGACCACAAAATTTACATCTAATTTGTTTATCTTTATTGTCAAATTTCACATAATTCTTATTATTATTTTTATTATAGCCATATTTATTATTTTCAACATACGACTTACCATCATTTGAATTTCTTTTTTCTATTGCACAAACTTCGGATGTTATCATTGACTCACCTTTTCTTAATTGAAGGTTCTTAGATTGTAGATTAGTAATTTCATCAGCACGTGCCATTTCTATCGCCTTTGTAACTGTTAAACCATCCGTCTCTAACATTCGTTTTTGTAACTTTTTATTAACTACTCCTAACACAATTCTATCTCTTAGCATCCTATCCTCTAAATCAGCATAACCACATGTTTTTACTAATTTTTTTATATCCATTAAGAACGTATCAAATTTTTCTGCTGGATGCTGCTCTCTGCTCCAAAAGATAAAACTTTCATACATTTGATATTTCTTTGGAAGACAAAAATCTTCAAAAGCTTTAAACACCTTTTGAAATTCCTTCTTTTCAGCCTCTGTTAGATTTAGTGATGTGTGAAATACATCCGTGGCCTGGACACCTGTCGCATTCAAAAATATTCCAATCTTAGGTCCATTTTCTTTTTTATTAAATTCTGTTGCTGCTGCAAATTGCACCCAGCTTTGTTTAAATACTCGCCAATTTTCCGACAAGTTCCCGTCCAGTTTTAAATCCTCAATTTTTTTTAAAAAATCCATTCTTTCCTTTTCAACATATATATATTGAATTTTCCTTGGACGGCCACGTGGTTTTTTAATTTTTTCCAATTTAGTAACACTCACTATCTCCATGTATTTTATGACAAAACTTTATTTATTTTGTTTTCAATTCCATTAAATAGTTAATTGAAATTTTTTTTTTTTTTAATTTATTTTATATTCGTCTCTGCCGCAGCGCCATGTTATATCACGTTCTTCTTTATTTCAACTGTCAAACTTAAAACTACTGTTACATATAGCCAATATCTTAAACTATGTTTACATGTAGTAATATACTTAAACTACCTTTACATATAGTAATCTACCTTAACTACGTTTACATATGTAACAATTACAGTATCTAATAATGAATTCCTATAGTGACAGTAATACTAAAACTCACTAGTAGATACATAAAACATTCAATCAAAAAAAACATCATTTCTTTAATGAAATTTTGTGACAATTTGTGGTATTCAGATAATAAAAAAAAACATTTGTTAGTAAAAGCAAATATTCCTTTACAATATTTACTTAGACTGATTTTTAAACTAATTTTAGGTTAAGATCGGCAAAATATTTGAACTAAAATGTAGGATATGATCATATGATGCTAAAAAAATATTGGATGCAGTACAGACTTGTATTGTGCAAGTGACAAATTTTTGTATGGCTGTCAGTCTATTTTAAAGTACTTATAGCTAACCACAGCTCTGGTTTTAATACCATAATCAGCTAATTTAATTTTAGGTACACTTGATATTGATAGTTTTCAGATTTGTTACGTCTGTGAGTCATTTCGTTATTTTAATTTTGCTTGTACAGACCAAAAAAGCTCACGAAAAACTGAAGCTATAATACTTTACTCCGAGTAATGTTATTTAAATTAAACAATTTGTATGTAATTGCACAGAGTACTACCACCCGCCACCGGTCATGAATAAATAAATTAATTCAATTTCTAAAACTAGTATTGAAAACGAAAATTTAATAAATTAAAGAAATTCAAAAATATAATAAAAATTTAAAAATATTAAAATACATATTTAATTTTAATAAATTAATTTTAAAAATGCGGTAGTTAATATTCTATAATATTAAAAAAACGAAAACAAATATTTTCTTAACAATTAGTTTTAAAAAAAATTTCATTTTTATATATTTTTAACATAGTATTATTAATAATTTAATATATTTAGTTTTCCTTTACATTTTCATTAATGATTGCGTGCAATTTTTAATATAAAATATTCATACTAACTTAAATACACACACCACATTTTGTATTCAAATACCCATATAACAAATACATATGAATACTAATAAAATGATCACGAAATAATTCTCGTACCTATATGTAAAAATTAACATAGAAACGTAATTTTTAATTCATTTAATCCTTCATATTGCGGTAAAAAAAATAACTGTATAATTTTCTAGTAAGATTTCAAATTGATATGAATAAAATATATTTGCATATATATATGGATATGTATATGTATTTGAGAAAGTATGAATGAGAAAAGAATAATAATAGGAAAAATATAATGTTTATGAGATTTAAGTGTATATCCTTGTTTGATACTTAATTTTGATTATATAATAAATAAAAGATTAAACTTATTATAATGTTAAATTACTTTATAAAAAAAAAAAAAAACAAGAAAAATCAAAAACAAAATGAAATTGTTAGGTGAGATTTTGATACAAACACACACACACACACACAGATTTTTAATAAATGTTCGCGACAATATGATATTTTATATGTTTAGATTGTACGAGAGATATTTGAATAGTTTAGGAAGTAAAATTGAAACACTCTACTTTAAGACTTAGAGTTGTAAATTATTTTTTAATTTGTCATATAATAGTTTTTTATATTAACTTAATCCAAATTAGATTTAAAATTAAAATTAACACCGAAATTTTCTGCTGTAAGAACTTAACTTGAGATTTGCTCAACCTTGTTAAGAACAATTACAAACCCTTAATGGTATGTGCAGCACTTCTTAATAACTTAAAAACTGTATATCTATAAAAACTGCCATTATTAAATATAACATTCATTATATAACTATTCCATTTACCATCTAAAGGATGTTTTATTTTCCGGGCAAATACTAGAAATTTTAAGCCTGGTAAATTTTCCAACGCTATGTTTTCCAAATGTAAAACAAAATTATTTGTTTACATAAACTGCTTAAATATTTTGCCATACAATGCCATATTGCTAATCTACTAAAGCTTGGATTCAATACGCAATCACGCTTTATATTATGCACCAATCAAAATGTTTTAGTTCTACTATACTTCAGCCATGAATGGGGTTAATAGAAGTAAAAGCAATAATAATTTGCTATTAAAAATTATTTACTTATTGAGAATGTAAGTACCTACAGTTTGTTTAATAATATCTTCAACTAATAATAAAACAGAAGCAGGTGTTTATTTACTATTATATTATAATATATATATATTCTCTTATATATATATATATTATTAACTCAAAACACCAACAACAATGTAAAGTAAATACGTATTATCTCTCATTATAATACATTAATATTTCTCACTACACATTCCATCTACACCTACAACTTTCTTAATACATTTAAAAAAAATTATCTATTTTCTCAATTGTTCTTCTTTTATAATAATCGGTTTTTTTTTTATTATTATTGTTGTTGTTATAATAATTGTGTTAGTTGAAATTCTTTACTGTTTATATTTTTATAACGTGTATGAATACGAATATAATATGAATATGTAAAGAACATGGTTTCTAAGAATAAACATGCATAATATTTGGTAGCTAAGCTTCAGACAGCAAA
Source organism: Argyra leucocephala (assembly GCA_963942445.1). Taxonomy (NCBI): domain Eukaryota; kingdom Metazoa; phylum Arthropoda; class Insecta; order Diptera; family Dolichopodidae; genus Argyra; species Argyra leucocephala. The sequence goes on along the minus strand of OZ012679.1, from coordinate 11,229,058 downwards.
AGAAAATTAGTATATCAAATATATCATATATCAAATAAGATATAATACATAAGATATAAGATATAAGATATAAGATATAAGATATAAGATATAAGATATAAGATATAAGATATAAGATATAAGATATAAGATATAAGATATAAGATATAAGATATAAGATATAAGATATAAGATATAAGATATAAGATATAAGATATAAGATAAAAGATATAAGATATAAGATATAAGATATAAGATATAAGATATAAGATATAAGATATAAGATATAAGATATAAGATATAAGATATAAGATATAAGATATAAGATATAAGATATAAGATATAAGATATAAGATATAAGATATAAGATATAAGATATAAGATATAAGATATAAGATATAAGATATAAGATATAAGATATAAGATATAAGATATAAGATATAAGATATAAGATATAAGATATAAGATATAAGATATAAGATATAAGATATAAGATATAAGATATAAGATATAAGATATAAGATATAAGATATAAGATATAAGATATAAGATAAAAGATATAAGATATAAGATATAAGATATAAGATATAAGATATAAGATATAAGATATAAGATATAAGATATAAGATATAAGATATAAGATATAAGATATAAGATATAAGATATAAGATATAAGATATAAGATATAAGATATAAGATATAAGATATAAGATATAAGATATAAGATATAAGATATAAGATAAAAGATATAAGATATAAGATATAAGATATAAGATATAAGATATAAGATATAAGATATAAGATATAAGATATAAGATATAAGATATATAACAATTATATCATCAAATGAGTCTGAGCCCGAATTTCTATCTTAAAGCATGAATGTTTAATCACATTTTTCTTTCCTTATCCATAAAATAAGGAAGTTTTATAAAATTTGGTTGAATTAAAAAAAACTTCTTGTCAAATTTTCCACATGGAAATTATGCAAGCAGATAGTTTAAAGGGGTGTTGGTATAGACTAACATATCACTTTTAACTATGGCATATGTTATTTTAAATACTGAATTTCTAATTTGTTTCACCAATTCGACGGTGATATTTCAAGTACCAAAATACAAAACTTTCATTTTCTCTAAAAAGCTTGTATAGATTTTAGAAATTTCCAAACCAATGAGCAGAAGGTTTTACATGCCACCAGAAGTTTTTACATACCCAAAGGTTGATACAAGAAATCCTATATCTCCCGAACACTAGCAGAACCTTTTGGTCCTTTACTAAAAACATTATGAACAATTGCTGCGAATATTCATTTCCGCCACTATAGACAGCGATAAAATAATATCAGATTCGGTTGGAAAAGCAAATTTATTTACTAAATTGTTTTCTGTTAACTCCACACTTCCGTCACTATCTATCTATATACCGTCAAATCTATTTTCAGTTCCTACTCGTCCCCTTGTAAAACTTTTCAAGAATGTCAAATATTTGAAAATCTACCGGTCCCCCAGTCATGATTCTAAGATAAATAGTCCAACCATCGAGCATTTTATTTCATTTAGTCTATACTCTACCGGAATATACCCAACATAATCGAAGAAGGCGCATGTTAACTTAATTCCCAAAAAAGACAGCAAAAGCGATTTCTCTAACTACAAGCCTATAGCGATTTTATCGAACCTCTTCATAGTGATGGAGATCTTATAATAAACAAGAAGCTGACTAAATATTTACACCGACATTGTATTGTTCACGACAGTCAATACAGAATTAAATTCAGGTGATTTAATGACATATACCTTAAGCATTTGTTTGCACAATTTGGATGAAGCAAATATTGTAGCTCTGGATATTTCTAAAGCATTGTTTGTTATTAGCAAAATGTTAAGCCATAGGTTCGGGTTCACCTTCTCTCAAATGGATTGAAAGCTTCCTTTCGAATCGTACGATTATAATTAATGGACTTAAAAGTCCGATCAATTTCAAATAAACGCTGTGGTTTTTCAAGGGCCAGTTCTCTTATCTACGGTCTGTTCCTTATATTTGTAAATATAAATTTTTTCAAACCACAAATTTGTACTTTTGATTGTACAAAATGTGGAAGGAATAATTATTTATGTTTAGTGATGTTTAATACAATAACATACAATCTGTTAAGTATAGATTTACAAAAATAATATTCCGCAAATTTTTAAACTACACTCATATTTAGATTTTCCCTAGGATTTAGATATTATTTAAAAATTTAACTTTTATTTAAATAAATTTATAAAAAATAAGTTTTTACTGATTATTTAAAAAATAATAATTATAAAAAAAAAACATGTACTTTAACATATCTAATATTCAAAAACTTCAATTTTTCATGGGAATTAATCAGCAATTCGTAAGGATTTTCTGGAATATATAATTTCCATTTTATTTAAATTTTCAAATTCAAGGAAACATTTTTATTATTTACGTGTGTAAAAAAAAAATGTATTTTAAATGTAACTTTTAATAATAGTATGTGAATAACGGTATTTTTTTTTTTTTTTTTGTTAAATTAGTTAATAAAGGACTTAATATCCTGTTATAAAATATTATTGGTTATAGTTTTTACTTTTTTTCATGTTTTTATAGTTGTAGTAGAAGTAGTAGTAATGATTGAAGGACATTTTTATTTTGTATAGAAAAATATGACATGTATTGTCAAATCGATAGTATGTAGTAACAATTATGAAGAATAGATGTAATGAAACTTAAAATGGTAAGGAAGTAAAAAACGCATGCAAAAGATGTGAATAAAATAAATTTAAGTGAATAAAAAAAGAATATGACACTTGGTTTGATTGATACATAAAGCTTCAATTTGACATTTTGGCTGATGTTTTAGCAACTGACAAAGTTACGATATTATGGTGTGATTGGCACCATGAGTATATCTGACTGTGAGTTCTATATTACAGGAACTAATAGTCGACTAATATGGTGTAGTTCTGTTGTTAAAGGTGTTATTTTGAAATTAGTGTTAATACCTGTTACTGCTACTTTTAAATAACATGGAAAAATCAGTGTTCCTAAAAATAACAACTGCTATTCGACACTCAACAATATTTAAATAATAGACATGCTAAAAGGTAGTTTTTATTTTTGCATGATATTTGAACAAATAAAAAATATTTATTAATATTATTAACAATAGGTAATAATAACACAGTGGAACAAATAAAGTGGATTTGACATTTTATTAATAGCAATTTTACTTTAAATATTTTAAAAATATAATTTAACCAAGATTTATGGTATAAACAGAATTGGGGCGACTAGTGACAGATACAGCTACTGGCGATAAATACATCGCTGGCATAACACAAAAGAGATATAAATATAACTGCAGCACCTATATAAATAAAAACATACATAAATCCAAAAAATTGAGATCGAGAAGGAAACAAATAAGATAATTAAAATTATTGCAATTACAAGATGTGTAATTATAGTAATAAAATGTTCTCAGGAGTTCATAAATCGAAAAAAACGAACGTGGTGTATGTACATCAAAAAATGTATGTATGTAGGTACAGCAACATTGAATAAATTTATAATATGTCTTTTTTACCATTTGAACTTAGCTTCTGTGATATCTCTGCCCATATTAAATCCTTTTTTATAACATTTTTATAACTATATTATATACTATTTATATTTTTCCTTTACTAAATTTATTAATTTTTCCTCAAAAGCCATTTCAAAGAATGTAAAAGAAACCAGATTTACTTTTAATATTTTAATGTTGTTGGAAATTGTTTATGATTAATCATATGTTCAATCATATGCTACCAAAAGTAGCTGGGCCACGGATACAAAAATATAAATTTTTCTAATTTGTCTCAGTCGCCCATCTACAGTATCCGCAATTGTGTTTATGTGCATACAAAATGTATGGGGCTATTTTTTTTGACAGAAGTGGTAGCTGTATCTGTTGCTAATCGCCCCAATTTCGTTTATACTATTAAAATAAATCAAAATGTAGTTAAGTATCACAAATTGAAAATTAACTAAAATTTAATATGATTTTTTTTTTATATTGCGTCCTTAATTCAAAATCAAAATTTTATATTCATGAATATATTAAAAAAATAAATTCATAAATACTATAACTAATATCCAAAAAATGTATAACAGTATCAAAATGGCTGATAAAATTTATTATGCTTTTTTTTTAATTGTTAGACTCTGCTATTGATACTTTTCTATTAATTTCTGAACTTTAATCTAGTGCACTGCAAGATAATATAACAAAGTATATTGAACGGACCTGTGTTTTAGGATTGATACACTATCACTCTAAGAGAGAGCGTCAATATCCAATCCAATTCTCTTAATTTTGAAAACATTAAAGAAAATAATATACGAATGCAGAAACTAGACTAGAATATTAAATTTAATCAATTGAACAAAGAAAACTATATTATTATAAGTAACAAAAATTAATTAAATGAACATTGTAAGAAAAAAAATCAAATCAAACTCTGAACTAAAATGATTCCATGAAAAGAATAATTATTCAAAAGAATTTATTTAAATAAATATATATGTATATATATATATATGATATATATATATACATAATATGTATATTGAATAATTAAAAAGGATAACTAAAATCTCTGCAATTTAAAATAAAAAAAAAAAAAAAAAAACAAATTACTTTTATTTACTTAAAATCTACTCTACTGCAATATTTACTTTAATTTATTTCTATGTACATGTACCTATACATGTTTACTTTAAGTATTGAAATAAAAAAAAAAATTAAAATAAAAAAATAACAAAATTAAAATTGAAATGAAAAAAAAAAAAATATTTTAAATTTTCTGACTAAAAATTCATTAATAAGTTATACAAATATTGATTTTAAATCAAACTAAAAAAAAAACTAAAATTAAAACAATAACAAAAAATGAATTTTATTTTCTTTCAACTCCTATTCCATATCTGTACATCGTAAAAACGATTTTCCTTTGATAATAAAATTTTCATATACACATATTTACTAAAATAGTAAACGATTTAATATATTTGACATTTTAATTAGGATAATTGAATGAATACAGTATAATGCTAACATTCCATCATATCATTAGTATTTTTATGTTAGTATGTGTTACAGTTGAAGTCCGAAATCCATTATTTTTTTCTAAATAATCTTAAGCAGTTAAGTTTCGAATAAAATCGATCTAAAATTAATCAAAAAATCAAAAATTTCTTTATGTTTCACATCATTAGCGCTTATATTCTACAAATGGTTATATTATGTATCACAATATTTTTTTTATTTTTAATATAATTTTAATTTTATTTATTTAGTTTTGATATTCAAATATAATAGATTCTATAATACTAAAAATAAGACCAGTACGACACACAATTAGCTTAGGTAGTTGTACATTTTAAGCCAATCTCTCTTTATGTCGACATTACTGATACATTTTAATTTATAACATATTGGAATGTACTAACTTACACTCATCAAACAAAACAACTGTTCTATACTCTCTTAAGCATCAAAGCATCACGGAATAGATGAAATATTAAAAAAAAAAAACATGACAGAATACCAAATAATAAACAAATAAATAAATAAATATTAAAGAAAATAGACCCCGGAAAATTAATATAGAAGTATATGAAACAATTTATTATAGATTTAATATAACTAGAACGATTTGATTGAAACAAAGCTATACTCTAATAATCTAAAGGTCTAAACTAAGCTATAAAATTCTATGTTGGGCATTCAAAGAATTACAAGTAATTTTTTGCGAAAAAAATATAAGTCCATAAAGACAATTTACAGCCTACTTTCTTCTGCAATAATATTATAAATCAATTCCATTTGAAAATCATTAGTAATAACAATAACTAATAACAGTATATAACTTAACCCTCTATCAAGTTGGATGATTAATATGAAAATGTATAAGTCGATTTATACTGAAATGAACACAATAGAAATTAATTTAAATTTAATTCGGTTAATTTTCTCCTTATAAGTTAAATTTTTTTCTATTTGTACCTAAACTTGAATGCCCTCCATAGAATTTATCCGAATTAACCAAATTCGACATGATATTATTTTTATTCGATCAGTTAGGTAAAATGTTTTGAAATGTATTTCATTTGACTATTTTTATTTGGCTTGATTTTGACCTAAAATAATGAGATTAGAGTCAAATTTAAAGACTTTGTAGAATCTCTATGTTTATCTTTCTTTTTTCAAAACGAATTTTTGAGAATTCTACAAAGTCTACAAACTTTATAAAGTTTACAAAGTCTACAAAGTCTACAAAGTCTTAAAAGTCTACAAAGTCTACAAATTCTATAAATTCTACAAAGTATAAAAAGTCTACAAAATCCATAAAGTCTACAAATTTCTACAAAAACTTTGTATTTTATTTTGTTTTGTTTAATTTTGATTGCTACCCTCATTTGTTTGGCCCAAAAAATCAAATCTAAAATTTAACTTAGTTATAATAAATACCAAGTCAGCCAGTTTATTAGCTCAAATCGTTCCATTGTTATTTGCTAAAATTTATTTTTTAATTTTCAAATTTAACTGTAACAATTATGTCATATTTAAATTACATACACACATTCATATCATAAATATTTTCAAAATAAAGTAAATATAAATATTTAATTTAAAAATTTTATTTTTTTTAAATTTCTATAGTAAATATAAAATACATATATAATATATATATATATATATATATATATATAGTTATCCTCCCGATAACCTACACATTTGGTATGAAATTTAATATTATTATTTAATTAAAATAAAAATAAATATTTATGAATATTTTTAATAGAGTAAGTAATAAATAGAAAATTCATTTTTAATACACTGTAAATACATAAATATTGAATTATTTAAATTTTATTCTTATTTATTATATAAGCTATTTATTATTAATTCAAAAATAATATTGAAAAATATTTTGAAATTTTATTGAAAATTGGAAAATCATTTTAAATTACAGGTTTATAAATTTGTATATACATATATATATTTTAAATACAAGATTGTTTTTAATTAAAAATTTAAAATCCATTAAAAATATTTTATTTTGAATATATTTTAAAATTTTATTTTATTTTAATGTACTGACTTTCATCTATTAAAAATGTATATCCTATTATTTTATTAACCCTATATTTGGAATAAATTAAAATATTGTAATTAAATATGACTAACTATGATTTTAAGAATGTATATATACATCATCATAATTTAAGTTGAAAACAGAATACCGATTGGCGGTTGACTCAGTTGTTGTGCCACAACAAAAATTGATTTTTTATTAACCACTTACAAACACAAGCAAATTAATGAACTAATAATGGTATATAATATGAATTTTAATACCTTTTAATGGCTTCCGACACACTTACACCGGTAAGGTCAATTGTGAAACATCAATATAAAGGTTGCCAAAATGTAGGTCGACTTAAAATTATAGAATAGAAATATTTTTCAATGACTGAGTCAAGAATCAGTCCTTATTCTACGCTCTCTTATTTAAACGCATGTAATATAATTGAATTTCAGAAGATATGACGTTGCCAAATTAAATATTTTTTTTGTTCTGTTTTTCTATCAAGAATTTTGACACAATATCGAAATTTGACATTTAATAATATTAAAATAGCTTCTTTTATCTATATTTTAATGTAATAAATAAGTAAATACTTGCATCCTTAGAAATAAATAAAAAAATTATATTAAAATATAAAATAACGAAATGTAAAAAAATTTAATGGAAAATTTAACGTCAAAAAAATAACTGTATAAAAGTTTTCAAACAATTTTTCTGACGTTTAATTCTTCCTTCCATTTTCTTAACATTTTATTTATCTCTATTTTCATCAAATAAGACATGACAACATAAAATATCAAAAAATTTAGTGGAAAATTTGTAAAACTAAAAACTTTTATTACTAAAACAAAGTCAGGTAAAATTCTAATGATTTCATTTTAAATATTAACTACTTAATTTTTGCAAAAACATACTTGTATATAATAATATACACTAACAAATACTTGTTATTATACATAATTAATTAATAACATACTTTAAATGTTATTGAAAAACAGCAACAATGTCAGTTTAACCACATCTCTTTATAATACCACTTTTTTATACTTAATAATGTAATCATCTCTTTTAAAATAACTCAAATTAATTTATTCTTATCAAAATCTTAACCATAGATGATTGCAATTTTAAACTTAACTTTTAAATTATATTTTGTTAACTTTAAATAATTACCCAACACTCTGTAAATAAAAGTAGGTACACTCTGGAAAAATGTGGTTTGGTTTCAAAATTAACCAATCTATCTACGTCATATTATTTTATAGTATGTACATATATATATATATAATTAAATATTTTTTATTTAATTACCAAATTATGTACTCAGAAAAGAAACAATGCAAAAAATAAGAAAAAATTACAAAAAAAAAAATTTTCTTTTCATAAAATATAGTATCCTTTTTTTTTCTTAAATACATCCTTTTCTTAATAATGTACGAGAATAGTTTGAAAAATTTATTGATTTATTTATAATAATCTTTTCATATGAACATAATACATATGTGTATGTATATATTTCTACTCAATTGATTTCTTTGACATATTAATTAAGTAGTTTTGATAGGTTCACTTATGTAAGCTATAGGGATGTTCCGAATATTCTTATTTGTATTCGTATTCGCGAATACAAATTTTGATATATTTGTAACTATACAATAATTATACCTATTTAATTTATATAATCTACAATATTATTGTATTTAATTTAATTTAATTTAATTTACTTTACACTGTTCTAATTTTTGGGTCCTCTTCCACCAGAGATAAAGAACAACTTTTAATTTTACAATTTAATTTTTATGTCGGATATTAATTCATCACAACTCCCAAATACGATTGGATAATTTAATTCAGACCATACTTATTTATTCAGCAATTTAAAATTGTTAGTTAAAATGTTAAATTATTATCCAAAATTTTTATTATTTAAACACATTTTTTGAATCAACATTATTATTTGATTTCTAAGCATTTACTGATTGTAGCGACATCTAAATAAATATTTGAAAACTTATTTTCAAGGTGAGGTAGCTTAAGGTTGAGTTGCTTTAAAGAAGAAGATTATTTTGGTAATTCTGTTCTAATGAAAGAAATAATAAATCAAAAAAATTTGTTGTTGTTTTCAAATAAGATCGAAATTTGTTTTTCATAGTCAAAATGTTTATTGACGTAAACAAAGTAAATAAAGTACCAAAATCGCTTAGACCAGAAAAAGAAAATAATTTAAAAAAAGTTTTAAGCGAATTCATAATCCAAATAAATGACAAAGAATGGAATTGAAAAACCTAATTAGAATATTCCGTCAACAGTAAATGACTAAAGCAAAAAAAAAAATTTTATACATCAAATCTATATAAAGTCATGTGAATCAATAATAATGTAGTTAAAAAATAAAATATCACCACTGTGCAGTTGCACAGGGGTCTACTAGTACATATTAATTTCTAAAATAAAAAGTCGTACTAAATTCAATTACGAGTTATTTTCTATCATTTAAATTTATTCTTGGTACTATGTAATTTTTTTTTTATTGATCTATCTTAGATAACAACCGCATACATAATAATTAATTTAAATCATAATCAAAATAAATGACAAAGAAGGGAATCGGAAAACCTAATTACAATATTCCGTCAAAAGTAAATGACTAAAGCAAAAAAAAAAATTGTATACATCAAATCTATATAAATTCATAAGAATCAATATTAATGTAGTTAAAAAACAAAATATCACCACTGTGCAGCTGCATAGGGGTCTACTAGTACGTATTAATTTCTAAAATAAAAAGTCGTACTAAATTCAATTACGAGTTGTTTTCTATCATTTAAATTTATTCTTGGTACTTCATATATTTTTTTTTACTGATTTATCTTAGACAACAACCGCATACGTAATAATTTATTTAAAAAGAAAAAAAATTAAATTTTAATTTTAATTTTATAGTTGAAAAGATTATTTTATCTAAATTAATAAAAGTCAGTATATGTAAACTATATTTTAAAATAAATAAAGTATTAAATTAAATTTAATTTATTTAATTTAATTTAATTCCTGCTAAGAAAAAAATAACATTTCTGACTTGCGGCAATTTGATAAATTAAAATTTATGTATGTATGTTGTTACAGTATACAAATATATCAGTATACTATACTATACTGCATATGGGGTGAAATTTTAAATTAAAATTTCTAATTGAAAATAAAAAAATTTGGAAAAAATATTTATTTTCGCTACGTCTCCTTTTTACAAATATCTATGATTTGAAAGAATAATAATTGTTTTGAAATAGTTCAGATATTTGTACCTTACATTTTACAATTTACAGATGAAATAATAGAATGACGAATACTTGGACTGAGCATATTAAAAGTGTAAATTTGTAATTCGAAAATATACGAAATAACTTTCTTTAACAATAATGTCATAAATTAAATTAAATAATAAATTAAACTTACTGACCAAATATGAATATTGTAGATGAAAATGATATCCTGTAACATTACATTTAAGACACTATTTTTACTTAAAATGCAATAGACAAATTAAGGCAAATAAATAAAATTAAATTGTAAATTAAAAAACTTTTAAAAAAATATTTAGTTTCGCTACATCTCTTTTTAAATATCTATTATTTAAAAGAATAATAATTAAATGGTTATATGTTGGTGAAATGGTTCAGATATTTGTACCGTACTTTTATCCCAACATTTCAAATATAATTATTTTTACCCAATATCGTTAATCTATGATCCTGATTCCGAATTAATTTTACCTTTTATCGTTAATTTGTGGTCCTGATTCCAGATTTTATTACATTATAAATAATTTTTCAATTAAATATATGACTAGTGGCCCCTGTTGAGTAATTATATTTCAAGTTGAAGTCAAATTTAAAGTTTTTAAAAAACAGTAATTTACGTACTGACATAGACTTCGCACGATATAGCCGAAACTACTTGTGTTTAATAAAAAGTTTTGTGGTTAGTAAGTTTTATTTAGGACACATAAATACACGTCCCTCATATACTGCTTCGTTTCCGATATATTCCCTATAGTAAGTGGCATTTAATGGATAAAATTACTAAAAATAAAAAATTTTGTCATTAAAGATGAAAAGGTGTCTACTGCGCAGGACCTTAAATGCTTGTCAATTATAATTATAGATAGCTACTTTGACTCTATTATGTAAAGATGAAATTGCCCGTCATATGAATTTTTTTTGTTTTTGTATTTTTTTTTGTTTTTGTTTTTTTTTTATATTTTTGTTTGTTTTTGTTTTTTATTTTAATAAGAACTCACGAATAATGTATTTGGTGAATAATAAAACCATATGATTAAAAAATTTTCAACTGTGTGAGCATTATTGTTTTATATACAACTATTATATTAGAAGTTCAATAAGGATAATTATATATACTCCAACTCTACTATATAAAAATAAATTTGCTCGTCATATGAACAATTCAACTGATTTTTTTTGTTTTTGCTTTTTTATATTTTTTATTTGAGATGAATTTGTTTCTTTGTTTTTTTTTTTTGGCATATGTACATAAATTCATTTGCAAGTACATAATATAAAATATAATAACTGATTTGTTTACTTTTGTTTATTATTTTCATAATATCTCACTTATGCATAATGTATTTGCTGAATAATAAAATCATATGAGTACAAAATGTTGAACTGTGTGCGCATTTTTGTTTTATATATAATCTTATATATTATGTATATTAGAAGTTCGAAATAAAATGAAAAGGTGTCTACTGCGCAGGACCTTAAATGCTTGTCAATTATAATTATAGATTACAATTAAAATCTATCAAATTACAAAAATTAATAAATATTTTATTTATTATTTATATATATAATTTGTATGTTAATGTAAAATTTAATTTTTATCCATCATTTATTTACAATTAATTAATTTGATTTAATTGTATTCTTAGTCAATTGTTTTACTTATCCAAACCTTGGTTATTTGATATTTTTAACTAGTAATTAAACATTTCTCAATTCGCTTCATAATTTAATTTTTTAAACTACTCTCGTAAGTCATACTATGATTATAATGATAGAGATGATGCTAATGATGGTGATAATGATGATGATTATGTGAATATTCTAATTAGAGAATAATAAACTTTTATATAGGAAAAGGTAATAAATTTTTCTTCGTTGATTTTTTATAAAGAACAACAAACACATTTTTACCTACCTACCTACCTACCTACCTATGTAATAATAACAAAATTTCGTTTATTTAATTTTTAACTTTTTCATTTATGTTTTTTATTTTATTTTTTTTTATTATACTTTTTATTATAGTTTTTGCCACTAACAATTAAAAAAGGATTAAAACAAAAAAAAAAAATGTATTCTTTTGACATTTTAAGTAAGTAAGAAAATTATATCCTTATATATATACACCTTTATTTCATTTTATTCTATTAAAGTATTCTTATAAAACAATTTAGTTTAAATTAAGAGTTAAAATAAAAGAAAAAATTGAATAAAAAAGAAAACTACAAAAAACAATTGAAAATAAAAATTTCAGGATACATCAAATTTTTTTTTTTTCATACATATATGAAAACAAACCCACTGGTGTAAGTTTTTCCATTTCTAAAAATAATTTATTAAAAAAAAAAAATTTAAAAAAAAAATATTTTTCCGTTTCTTTTTATAATTTTTTCAAAATGTTAGAAAGAGATACAAGATCTTATAAAGTGTTATATAGAAAAATGAATTGAATAATTAAATTTTAAGTATTCATTAAGATCACCTATGAAATACTATAGGTACATATTGTATTCGTTTTCTTATTTATACTTAGAGTGTGATAATCTAGGGTTTGTAATTCATGGATAAGACCTTACTATCTATATAAAGTTATGTATGTATGAATTAGAGAACAGATACACATTTCATATGTTATTTTTGAATTTATAAGTAAATTGTTGTTTTCTTGTATTGTTTTTAATTGTTATTTACTAATCTGGACTATGCGGTGGACCTTTGTGGTTCTATATTTTTAATTATAACATATTAGAGTTTCTATATGCTCTCTATTTGAGTGCATCTCATATATCGCATACAAAGTTATATCAAGATTCATATATAACGGTCAGATTTAATGCTTAGAGCAAGCACATCAGACGTCTATTAGAGGCGAAAGCTTACTACATTTTTGTACAATATTTATTATCATTATGCAATGAGGTTAGTAGAACCCGACACCGTTATATAAAAAAATAAAAAACTTGCGGTTAGTAGATTACAAAAATTTATAATATATTAAAAGACTAAAATAAATAAAATAAAACAAAACCAAAACTGGTTAGTACATTACGTACATATAGCGATAGTAGTCTACTTTTAACAGTCCCAATGGTTACGTAATCGTCAAAAAATATTGAATTAAAATTTACTTCTCGAAGCATTCTAGTATATGCCTTAAATTTATCATATTCATGTAGAGTGAAGTGAAATGTGAAACATTTCAATGGTCCTAAGATTATTTCGAATGATTTTGTAAATCAGAAAAATTTTAAATTACGTTTGGTTAACGTTTTACCTGTGAGTAAGAAACGTCTGCAAATATCCGATGATCCCATAATGACTATAAGTAAATAAGTTTAAGACGATGTTGGAACCTAATGCGAATAAAAATATCACGATTTTATTTTTATCAAATGTTAAGTAAGCTACCTATTACCTAAATAGAGCTGATACATGTTTATTCGGTAAAGTGCTTAGTTATATTTGGACAGACACCTTGAACTCACTTGAACAATTCACATTACAAACAAAAAAAACCATCACTTTAGAATAAAATTCAATTAACTTCACTGGCTAATATGGCGCTTCTTCTTCAAATTGTCAATTACAGTAGAGGTCAACCTGGAGTTACTGGGGGAAATATGGGGATATCCTTTATTAACGCCAACATAAAAATAATTGAACATTTCTAGTTTAAGGTAATAAAATATACCGTGAATACTCTCTGGTACGTGCTAAATGGCAAAATAAGACTGGATTTAAATATTTCATCTGTTATGGTGGAAATTATCAAAATGAAAGCAGAAAAATATTTATTTTAATCCCAAATTTATTTGCGTGTCTTCTAATCAAAATTTAAGCTTCAATAAATCGTGGACCAAAACATGTTATTCCTAGATTTACAACCCAGGTTTACTTGGGTCTATATAAATCTCCAATTTGAATTAAAATTAAAATCTTTTAAACGGTAAACGGTGCTTCAGTATTGTACTTAATCGTTTTGTTAACAAGTAAGAATAAGTACAGAATAAAGACCCAAATAAAATAACACAAAATTATGACCCAACTTCTAAACAATTTAAAAAAATGAAACAGTTTAGACGCTGGGTGATGCCTTTCAATTGAAAATACTCCAGTTTCGATTCAAGAAAAAGGCAAAAAAATGTTTTATGGATTTTTCGATACTATTCATTACCTTTTTTCATAATTTCTGAAAATAACGGTAGTTTGCGACATTTAATGAGTTGAAAAGTCAAAAATTTGATAAATAAATATTGGAAAAAATATTGTAGTAAAATATGGAGCAAATGCTGGATGGCTAAGTAGGTAGAGTGTCTTCTTTTCAACACAAAATATCCCAAGTTTGATTCCCGACAAAGGCGAAAAAATGCTTTATGAGATTTTTGACCTGGTCAAATTATCCCGTTGTCCTTGGGATAAAATAAATGATAAAAATAATTGAGATTATAATTTTTATATTAATAACAAAAAAGCTATGCTTCTATGAAGGCGAACTTGTAGTGTGTGATTGTGTATACCAAATCTCTGTGTAAAAAACAGTTACAGTCATTCCATCCCATAGATTTGGATAAGCAAAGTTATATATCAAACTTTTTATTATTATTTTATTTCAGTTCTCATAAAGAGCAGTTCTGCTCATACAGACAGTATATACATATATATTTACTTCTTCCATCTACATAATTTTTGGCATTAAAAACCAGAATTAGCTCAATGGTTTTCATCTTTTTCAATAACGAATTTTTTTCAATTTCAATTTCAATTTCTGATAGATAAATTCTATCACATCTTTGAGACAAGATAAAAGTAAGAAAATAATTCCGGAAATAAAATACCAATTCATATTTTATTTCCGGAATTATTTCTATTTTATGTTGTTTATCTTATACCACCAATACTGATGTGATCATGGCTATGATGATGATTAAAAAATGATTTTCTACCATAGTACAGGGTATATGGATTCCATAGCAGGATTCAATATAGATTGCAAAAAGCAATATTATGTAAACATCAACCCTGCATTATTATTTTTTCCGTATTCGAGTATTCAGGTCCTGAATTT
This sequence comes from Argyra leucocephala, assembly GCA_963942445.1. Lineage (NCBI taxonomy): Eukaryota > Metazoa > Arthropoda > Insecta > Diptera > Dolichopodidae > Argyra > Argyra leucocephala. The sequence continues at coordinate 11,213,564 of OZ012679.1, read as the reverse complement.
AAAATCTTTTAAAATTCTTTTCAATTTTCAGAACAAGTTATGAATGGGTAAGCCACAATTTTAATAAAATTAAATTATCCTAAGAAAATCAATTACAAAACTTTTTAGAATTATTCTTATTTATTATTATAATGCTATTATTTTATATATATGTATACATAATACATATATATATAAATCTAACTTATAATATAATTTTATTATACATTTACTAGCAACACTTGCATAACTATTATCTATACTCTCTGAAAATATCTTTAAAGTTTTAAATTAAAAAAAAAAAATGGTAAAAAATAAAATTAAAACTACTGCAGATTTTTCCTATTAAATTTGCATATATTTAATTTTTGTTGTATTTTTTTTGTAAGGATAAAAATTCCTTTATTGAATAGGGATATAAAATATTTTCATAAGATGTTTTGTAATATTTTTGCAAAATGGTCAGATTAAGAAAAAACTGTTTTTTTTTTGTATGTAGAAATTTTAAAATGTTTTGTCAACAGTGAGTGTTACCATCACCACAATGAATCGAGTCTTATGCAGGTCCTTTTTTGATTAAACTTTATTATAGTTTATAAAAATTTACACTAATTAATGAATTTAAGTATTTATATCTCATTTTATATTTTGTTACCAGTTATTGAATTTATAATTTGTTCAAACATAATGTTTTAATGCTCATTCTGCTTGGATTAGCACTACAGTTCAGAATTAATATTTAACTGTGCTTATAATATTCCTACAAACTTGTGATGTTCTGCTTATTCTAGCTATTATAAGTTAACTAGCAACAAAACACTAATAACCTATATTTTGTGAAAATAATAACAAATGAAAGCAGAGTCACAAACTCATAATATCTGAGCTATGACGAAGTCCTATATAGACTCACAAGTACAGTGAAAAAGAAAAATTTAAAAAAAGTTTAAATATAAATGAAGCTGTTTATTCTCGTTACATAGTACGCTAGCCGTTTTTTAACTGTATTTTATCCATGGGGTTTTCAAATTTTTTTATTTGGGTTCTCATCTTAGCTATTTGTGCTGGTCATAATAATTAACATGATATAAATTAGATAAGTATAATAACTTATCGACATTTTTTTTATTTATTATATTTATTTAGTATATATTGCACAATTTTATCATTGTTGGATCTAGTCAAAGCATTGCAAGACACTTGTAGAGCTCATATTAATTTAAAAAGTATGAAGATTAAAATTAAACTCGACAACAATTAAATTATTTAATTTATTTTAATATTATTTATTTATTAAATTAAAATTAATTTACAATTATCAAAAAAAACTGAATGTTAACACTAGCATCTAAAGCCTTCAGCTAAGATTATTTATTTTAAAATATCTCTAAAAATAAAATTCAACATTATCGAACTCAATATCAATTTGTTCCTGCGCTATATATGTTTTTATTGATTTATGTTAGACAACAACCGGTTACGTAATAATTTATTTAAAAAAAATTCAAATTTATGTATGTTAAAATAACAGTTAAACAGTTATGCATTAAATGAAATTTTAAATTGAAATTTCTAATTGAAAATTAAAAAAATTTAAAAAAATTATAAAAATATTAGAATTCGCTACGTCCCTTTTAAATATCTATCATCTTATAACCTATGTACCTATTTAATTCAAATCATGATTCTCTCATGATTAAAATATATGGTTTTTGAAACTGAATTAGTTTTCTTCTTTTTTTCTACATCGATGGTATATCCAGTAACCATTGAGGGATGTAATTTTTTAGATTTAGTTGTACCTGTAACACTTTAAAATCATATTTTAAGATTTTTTCGAAGCCAACTAAAATTTAGAATGTATCGAAATTTATTTTAATTCTACATTTATATTACCTACAATATTCACTAGGTTAAATAATAGATTGTTCAAATAAATAAATAAACTTCTAGTTTTTAAGTTCGAGGAAATTGTAAGGATCTAAGAATTCATATGAACATAATATGAACCAAAATCAATACATTGTTCGCTTAACTCATCAATTCGCCTTCTTAGTTATAAAATACTTTCTAAAAAACTTACAAAATTTATTTCTAAAGCTTCGTTAAAAAATAAATTTCTAATTATTTTAGTTTAATTTAAAAAAACTAAATTTGGTGAAAGTGGAATAACAAGACTCACAGAAGAAAATATCAGTGATTTAAGAGAAAATGTTGATAACGATCCAAATTTGTCTATTCATTGCAATTTACACAAGCTTTTGATCTTTTAAAAAGCTAATTTCTGTTTAAGTGGCCAACAAATAAAATGCTCGTACATATATGGAGTGTGAATAATCCTGAATATGTTGACTAGATTCCATACAATTCATGGAATATATATTGTTATTGGTTTACATTCTGAAGACATTCTTTGATATTTACTTCTTTAAAAATGAAGACACAGCGAATCTTACTGTCAATTGTGGTCATTACATCAGATCGATTATAAATAATTATTTGTTTACCTGCAGATTAATGATTTCAGTAAGATGGTGCTACGGACTCGGTACAGTAGCCCCAAACAATTAATTATTATTATTTTTTCTGTGACGTTTGATTGATGTGAAACGCTACCTTGTCAGAGCTGTAATTATACTTCTCCATTTGATTGCTTAAAAAAGCAGTCTTATACCTTTGGTCGAAGCTGTTATAACAGTCATGTTAGCTTCAAAATAAAATAATTAGTTTACTGAAAAATAAATATTCATAACAACATTTTGATTCAAGAAATAGTCCAAGAGATTGGCTTTCAAAATAGTTTGATTTAATGGTAATGAATTAGTTTCTATGCGTATATTTGAAGTCATTGACTTAGGGTGATAGATCAGATACATCAACAACTTGGAAATTAACTCTTGAAAAGTTGTCCAAAATTGAAAATGCGATATAGGTAATCATGGTGGGTATGATCCTGACAATCATTTTTGAACAGTAACTATCACAACACAATCTTTCAATAATCTTCGATTCAACCTTAATTTTATTCATAATGTGTTTTATTCCAATTTAAAATTCTATCATTCTAAAAACAAAAAAATCACCCTTTATTCTTATTAGAACACAGATTATTTTTCAAAATTTATTTTTCCATTTTGAAGCTCTCTGCTTCTTTGTTTTTTTTTTCTTTACAAAATATTTTTCTTAAACAGGATTGTAAGTGCTGTGATGTCGGAAATATTTTCTTCTCAAATCAGATCTTATCAAATACCATATACATATACATACATATACTTGAACTGAACTTACATGGTAAACCTTTATACCGTAATGTAATTTCTTTTTATGCTTCTAAGGATAATGAAAAAAAAATTGTTATTTCTTTGGTTGTTTTTAAATTTTATGCGACTGCATTAAGGTATCCTCAGTTGAGAGGATTTCAAGCGCAGGTTATTTCATTTTTTTTTTTCTATTTTTCAATTTCACTGTCTTTTTCGGAGTCATCTAAAATATATATATATATATATATATATATATCACTGTCTTTTCTATTTCATAGTCATCTAAAAATAGATAAAATCAGATTCGCTTTTAAACATTTTCTATCTTAAAATTTTTGTGTTTTTGTTGTTTTTATTTTCATTGGTATTTGTATTACATATCTAGATACTTTAATTTTCGCTTTTTAAGAATCTCTTTAAAATATCTTAAAGTAATATTAGTTGTTTGGTTGGTTTGGTCGGTTAGAGTAGTTTTGGTTGGTTGGTTAAATTGGCTTTAACGAAGAAAAAAATAATAATTTGAAGGCATTTTTTGTAACAGAAATAAATTTCCTGCGTGTGGATTAGATTAAGAAGATTAGGTCAGTTTAAAGCGGATTTGATGCATTGAAATATCAAAGGATTTATTTGTTCGTAATTCATGCATTAAAATTATAAAAAAAAATTGTTAAAACCGCTAAGAAAATGTGTACCGATATTCTGTTAGACACAATATTTTTCTATTCTGTTAAGCGCAGACGTGATAGCTTTAAATTGACATGGTGACAAAAATAACTTCCAAATAATACCAGAACAGTAAAATTTCGTATCACCTATCTTACAGATTCTTACAAAACTGCTTTTTAATTGCTTCATTAATGAGCCAAAGAGAATATGGATTATAATATTAAAGTCTGTTAAGTAATTTAGAGCATTTAAGACTGCAAAATATCTGTACACAATTACATATTGGTGGTACATATTTAAAATTAAGTCTTATTCTGTGACACCAGAGCTAAATAATTCCAGTCTTGATGCTACTGCTACAATTACTGAGCCATATTCCCTATTTTTTGTTTATTTTCCCCAATTATTTACTCGCTGTTTCATAAGGTTCACTTTTAAGTCATCTATCCATCGAACTTTAGATCTTTCATCTACAGTTATTTTACCATCGATATTATTTATTAATATTTCTGTTGTACTACAATAATGATTGATTTTTTGCTGTAATCTTTGAAATTTAATAAAACTAAATATACTACATTTTTGCAGCAGCGTTTCTACGTAAATGAATATCTAGCTCAGCTTTAATATTAATTCAACATAAAATTGGTGACTCATTGTTTTATATATTTTTATTTTTGGGCTTATATTATTTAGTGTTGGCTTGAAATATATAGATAGTGAATAAATTAATTGTCGAATTCATGTGTACATAAATTAAAATTACAATTTACTCCATTTCTCATATCGCGAAAGGGGCTGCCAAATCTCTGTGTAGATTATTTAAGTTAATGTGAAGCTATCTTTCCACTTTTGCAACTAATCAATATCTACAAAAATACAGCTGAAGCTGGAATATAATAATTCAAATATTTGATTTGGCGCTTGCTGTTTCCCCTTAGAATTATTTGGCTGTGTTTTTGTAACAAATGTTACCTTATACTTAACTACTCTTAAATATTCCTCCGCAGTTAAAGAACTTTTGTTGTTTTATAGATACTTCGTAGGTTTCGTAGGTGCGGACACACGCTCTATAAAATTCAAAGAACAATGCTTTCTCTCAAACAGTTCCAACGTCAAAACAAGAAGTCTGGTAAACCTGAGCTTATCCTTAACCTATCTTAAAAATGATCACTGAACAGTTGAAGCAATTTCCCTGCTTTATAAATACTTCGTACGCACGGACACACACTATCATTTGAATTATAACATAATTTTAATCTGCCACACACTTTCATATCTCACCCAAGTGGTATTCTTCTTCTCTTTCCATTTAACCTATTAAGAGCGTAATGATAATAATTTTTTTCTTCAAACACCAGGTTTTTACATGCAGTTTTCAGGTTGATTTTTCCATATATTAACACATATCGTAACACATATGTTGTCAGAGTTGGTCAGTCTGACATGTGAAAGTTCAGGCTTTTGTTCTTCCTAAGTTGCTTCTACATTCTTCTACTATCAACTTTTCCATATCTTACAATCGGCTGAAAATTTGTGCTCAAAATAATATGTCAGATAGGATTTTAAAATTGTTTTTAGAAGTCTATATTTCACAGTAAGATTGTTTAATGTTCTTAATCTTCTTAATCTAGCTCTATACCCAAAGATCAAAGCTTTATATTTTTCTTCTATCCCAAGTTGAATACACCTACATAAGTATTAAAGCTTCTAACTTACAAGGCTGTTTATAAAACAACAAAAAAAATGTAAATAAGTTATTTTAACCCTTTAATAGGTAGGGTTCAGGTTTATGTCAACATGTTATTTCACAATATGAGTGTCTACTCTACTCAAAGTTTTTTTATTTAATACAATTTCTTTTTATTTATTTGATTCCTTCAATAGAACATTAAAAATGGCTTGGATTAAACTAGGTAGTAAAAAATAGCAAAATACCAGGTTAAAAAAAAATGCTAAGTAAAAAAATTAAACGCTAAATAAAATAACGTTTTAAATTTATTGAACGAGCAGTAGAAAATGGCTATTTGAACAGCAAAAAAAAATTTTTTTGCATAGTAAAATAAAAATTCTGCTCAATTGCACAGTGCAGAGTAAAAAATTTGTTTTTACATTATAAATAAAATAAAAGCACAGTAAATGTTGCCAATATTCCACTTTCAAATTTTGGAAGATGGGAAATATATATTTAGCATCCTATGACAAATTTGTGATATACCTTCTAAAAGAGGGATATATCCTCTTTCTAAAAATGTTACAACATGGTTAAATTTTGTTACCCCTTCTGGTGAAAACGAATATATTCTACCTTTATACGAACTATGAGCTATATTTAATTAAGTAACGTTATTTTCCCAAACTTTCAAAATTAATTTTGAGTCGTTTTGAAGTCATTTAAAAATCAATTTAGATAACTAACCGTAACTTTCGTTTAAATTCAACGTGTTGCAGATTTATTTACTATTAAATTATTCCTTTTCATAAAGTAATTTGTTGTGTTTTTATTGTTTTTATTCCTTTTAATGTAAATTTAATTTAGTTACTGTGAATTTTTTTTATTTACTTTTTTTTGCTGAGTATTTAATTTTTTTACTGTGTTTTTCGAATATTAAATGTGCAAAGTTTTTGACTGAACTGAATTTTAATTACTGTCTTTTTAATTTTGGCTCTTTTGAGGGAGATGTTGTATCGGCGTAAGACCTAATAACCATTTACTAAGGATATTAATCAACATGAAATAAATATTAAAACGTGCTTTAGACCGTTATCTTTCTAAAATATATAATTGAGTATTTTTCGTAAATTGATTTTCATAATACCTTCACAATAAAATTATCTAACAGAACTTTTTTGAGTTTCAATAACAACACAGTGAGTGCATATACTTCTATTTTTTGTTTTTGTTTTATTTATAATAAAAAAAAAATCTTAAGGATTTCAACCACGTCTCAGATCATTTTCTTTTAATATACTTGTTTTGTTAAGGTATTGAATATAGGTATTGGACTATATATTGTTAAGGTATTGGATAACGTGATGCGATGAGATAAAATCGAATTAAAAATTTAAAATAGAAAATAGCTAGGTATTGATTTTAAAGTTAAATAATAAATATATATATATTATATATATATATATTATAAATATTGGATATTCTATGGGTTAAAGTATTAAATGATTGAAATATTTGATTTTTTTTTTTTGCTTTAGAGAACTCTGAAAATGAAAATTGCAATGTAAATATGTATCTATGCGATACAAACAATATCTAAAATACTTTTATTGAAATTAAATTCTGAAATATGATATTGTCCGGCAAAAATTTTCTTCTTTATATAATAGTTTTTTTTTTTATTATATAACATTCGATTAAGAATCGCATTTTTTCAATCCTATAAATGGTTGTTAATAAAACAAGCTGTCTGTCAAATAAGTATAATTACTTGTATTGAACAAAGTCGGTAAGTATGTTAAAAACTTGTATCAAAATGAAATATTTTCAAAATTTGGTGTGTCCAAATTAATAATGGTTATAGGGTCGTTTCATTTATTATAATTCATATTTTAATTTATTTTGATTTCGTAATTTCATTTATTATAATTAATTTTTTGATTTATTTTTATTTAATAGTTAAGATAGTTAAATAATATCCAAAAAATACCTCTAGTATGTATAATTCTGAATTTCTATTTATTATAATTTTAGTTTTAATATTTTGTGTTAGCTTTGATTATTTTTAAGAATTTCATAGTGTTAGAATTTTTAATTTAATTAAATTGAAGATACGATCTATATTAATTTTCTAGGATTTTTTAACGATCATACGGCTTGTACTTGAATGAGATAGAATAATTTTATTTGTTATCTGAACTTAATTCGAAATTAATAATAAAAAAAAAACAGCTATACTTCATAAATTTTTTTTTTTTTTTTTTTTCCCACTATTTTTACATTCTTACACTAGTCTAGCCTACAAAAATTTACAAAAACAGCTACTTATTTCTAATTTTATTAACATCTAAACAATTTTACCGTTTTTATGTTAGTTTTACGCAAAATTTTATGAGTTTTTTTATACTATGTACAACTTTACAAAGTTTTTTAGTCTTTGAATTATAAATTCACTTCCAAAATTAAAGCTTAAGTGTTGTAAATTGTTATTTTTCATTTTAGTCAATATAAATTAACTAGGGGCCCCTGTTGAGTAATTATATTTCAAGTTGAAGTCAAATTTAAAGTTTTAAAAAAAAAACAGTAATTTACGTACTGACATAGACTTCGCACGATATAGCAGAAATCACTCGTGTTTAATAAAAAGTTTTGTGGTTAGTAAGTTTTATTTTTTATTTAGGACACATAAATACACGTCTCTCATATACTCCTTCGTTTCCGATATATTCCCTATAGTAAGTGGCATTTAGTGTATAAAATTACTAAAAATAAAAAATTTTGTCATTAAAGAGGTATGTATATACCTACATAATACATAATTTTAATAAAAACTATATTATTACTACAAATATCCAAAATTTAGAGACAGTTACTTAAAAAGATAAAAAGGAAGAATTCAAGTGATTTGTTTTTTTGTTGTTCTTATATTTGTTATTTTAGTTGAATTTGTTTTTTTGTTTTTTTTTTTTTTTGGCATATGTACATAGATTCATTTGCAAGTAAATATATAAAATATAATAACTGATTTGTTTGCTTTTGTTTATTATTTTAATAAGATTTCACATATGCATAATGTATTTGCTGAATAATAAAATCTTATGAGTACAAAATTTTCAACTGTGTGCGCATTTTTGTTTTATATACAATCTTATATATTGGAGAATCGAAATAAAATAAAAAGGTGTCTACTGCGCAGGTCCTTAAATGCTTGTCAACTATAATTATAGATAGCTACTTTGACTCTATTATGTGAAGATGAAATTGCCCGTCATATGAATTTTTTTTGTTTTTGTATTTTTTTTTGTTTTTGTTTTTTTATATTTTTGTTTGTTTTTGCTTTTTATCTTAATAAGAACTCACGAATAATGTATTTGCTGAATAATAAAATCATATGAGTACAAAATGTTGAACTGTGTGCGCATTTTTGTTTTATATATAATCTTATATATTATGTATATTAGAAGTTCATTAAGGAGTAGGAGAATCGAAATAAAATGAAAAGGTGTCTACTGCGCAGGACCTCTTAAATGCTTGTCAATTATAATTATAGATAAATTTAAGCTTTAATTAATTGTTTTTGTGCTTCAAAATATTCTAGATTTGATATATAATTTTTGAGCCATCACATTTATATAGATTATTGTCCGAACATAAAAATTATATATATAAGTGAGATTTCATTTTTCATTAATCAATAAAAAAATCATTCAAAATTTATATGCAATTTTTATTTTGGAATATTTCCAAAATTTCTCTTTCAATCCGGTTAATAAAATTTTAGTTCAAATCTCTCTATTTTCTTATTATCCTCATATTGTTGTAACTCCATATAGACGTCATTTAATATTTTTTTGATTTATTATATTCCTTTATTATTTTATATAAAGTTCATAAATTTCAAATATATATACGAGTATAGTTGTTTTGCAAGCATTTATCATAGTCACTAAATGGCATTTTACACTCTCTTATAAGTCATTTGTGAAAATTTTGAAAACAAAAAGAAAGAACAATATAAAAATTTCCCTCACAAAAGAAAAATTTCATCCGTTACCTCCGAAAGTGTTACGTTTTAGAAAATTTAATTTTGTTTTTTTTTTCTATTCAAGCCACCATTGAATTTTAGTATATGTATATAAAAGAAATGAGAACATCAGTATTAGTGACAGCAATACTTAATACCCCTGTTACATTCTTATTTTTTTCATATTTACTTGAGAGACTTGAATGCTTCCTTTAATAAAAATAATTTTAAAAATCCTTAAAAAAAAAAAAAAAAATAGTTAATTTTAAAAGATATTTGCTTTTCTTTGCAGCCATAGCTACTTCACACCAGCAACAAAAATTTAAACTGTATATCATTTTTTTTATATACTGTTAGTTATATATGTATGTATAATAATTTTACGAAAGCAAAAAGGATACAGGAAGCCATGAAACTATCTTTTTTTTTTATTAAATATTTTCTTCTATTTCATTTATTTCTAGATTTTTATTATGAAAACCAACTGGTTGTAGTTTTCTTTTAATATCCTTTTGATAAGACATCCTTTATCAAAACGAACAAATAATAAAATATAAAAAAAAAAAAATAAATAAATAAAATAGTTGCGGTTTCTTTTTTTTGTGTTTTTTTTTTTTTTTTTTTTATTGTTGCGGTATTCTTTTTCCTGTCATTTTAATAGTTTTTCTCATGAGGAGAACTTTTTGGCGGAAAAGTTTTATTTGTTAAGAAAATCAAGATCGAAAATTTATTGGTTGTAAATTTATATTTTTTTTTTTTGTTTTGTTTTTTTTTTTTTCTGTTTATAAAATGAATAAAAGTCAATTTAAGAAGAGAAAAAATATAAATAAAACCATAATTTTTACAATAAAATTAATTGTTCCGGATTTAGATGAAGATTATGACTTGAATATTTTAACAGGTTATTTATATATAGGATTAATCAAATGAATTGTATCTACATTTAAACACTGAAAAAATTTTTCCTAGTAAGATTGACAAAATAATCTTGTAAACTGTTAACAAAAATTTTTTATACGTACAACAATTTTTTTTCTATTTTATCAAAAATGTTCGTTTGCTCAACAATTTTTTGTTAATTTGTGAATATTTTTTTAAAATTTTTTCAAAATTTATAATTTGTAAAATGGAAAATTAAGTTTGTAAAATTGACAAAAAAAAAAATAATGCAAGTGAATAAAATTTTGTTATCCTGACAAAGAGCCGTTTTAAATCAATATTTGTATATTTGACAAAATTTATCTTAATTTCACAAAAAATTTTACTATGCAATTATTACTATTTTTGTTAATTCTACAAAATCTATTTTGTCAATAAGAAAATTATTATTATAATATTTGACGTTGTCATAGTCAGATTAACAAAAGAATTTTTTAAACAGCTGACAAAACAATTTTTATTCATACAACATTTTTTTTCTATTTTAGTTGAAAATACAGAAGTAAAGGTGCGGTTTTATGTGAAGTTGCGTATTTGAATTTGCTTATTAAAGAGTTCAATTTAAAAAAAAGTGAAGAATTAAATAAAAAAAGACCGTTGAAAAATTAAATTAAAAAAATATATTAGAATTAAGTTAAAAAACCAAATAATATGAAATATTTAAACTAATATAAAATTTGTTTACTTATGTATTTTAATAGAACTAGTGAATTATTTAATTTGCGTTGTTAATAAATTTGAATCGGAAGTTTTATTTGAATCTTGCAACTAAAACATTTATTAAAAATTGTAAATAATTTGAAGAAGGAAAAAAATAAATCTTACTATTTTATTAAATAAATAATTTGAAGAAACAGTATTTATTTATTTATTTATTTATTTATTTAGTTTAGCTCAAACTTCATTACAATTACAATTATTATTATTTTTTTTTTTTTTCTATTTTTTACAATACAACATAACACATTCAATTTACAAATTAAAATTATATCTAGCTTAGAACTAGTTAAATACATTGAAATAAATTGCACACATATTTTAATTACCACAGATTACTTATATAATTAAAGTTTTTGAGTCTGTTTCGAAGTGTGAAGTCAATATAGTTTATGTGTTTATTACCAATTAGTAGCATTCTATGAATTGGCTCATAATTGCCATAATTGGTTCTATGAAAACTTAATGTAAAGAAGTTTGTATTTCGTAGGCGATTATTTGAATTAATATTGATGTTATTTAAAATCTGAGGAGAAGCAATGTTTCCTTTAATAATTTCAGTAAGAAAAATAACATCCGCCACTTCTCGTCTTAATTTCAAAGTTTTCAAATGAATTAAGTTCAATCTATGCTCATATGGCGGTAAAATTAATGGATTTGACCATTGGAAATTACGCAAAGCAAATCTTAAAAAATTTTTTTGCACTGCTTCAATCCTGTTAATATGAACATCATAGAAAGGTGACCAAACTTGACTAGCATACTCCAAATTTGGTCTAACGAGACTAGAATACAAAGATTTGAGAACATAGGGATCGTTAAATTCGTTTGACCAACGTTTAACAAAACCTAGCATAGAATTAGCTTTATTGATAATATTACAAAAATGTGATTTAAAGTTAAGCTTTTCGTCAAAGTAAACCCCTAAGTCTTTAATTGAGCTCGTTTTAGAAAGGCTCATACCATTTAACGAATAATTAAAACAAACCGGATTACGTCGACGTGTGTAACACATAAGTGCACATTTGTTCACATTCAAAAGAAGATTATTAGCTGTACACCATTTAAAGAAGTTATCTAAATCGCCTTGTAGGAGTAAAGCGTCTTCTAAAGAAGTAATTTTTTTAAAAATTTTCATGTCATCCGCGTAAATTTTCAGCTCACTATTAAGAATTACTGAACAAACATCATTAACCGAGATTATAAAAAAAAGCGGTCCTAAATGACTGCCTTGTGGGACTCCTGAATTAGCATAAAAAGACTTAGAAGTATTTTTTCTAAATAAAATACTATAAGATCTATCCATTAGATATGATTTAACCCATTTCAGAAAGAATTCTGGGAAACCAAGTATCCATAATTTTAAAAGTATTATTGCATGTGGTAAAACATCAAAGGCTTTACTATAATCGGTATAGATAACATCCGTTTGAAAACCTGCTTCCATATTTCTCGTAAACGTTGAAACTGACTCAACAAGATTAGTAACTGTGGATTTTTGATCTTTATGAACTGGTCTAATAAATGAATGCGCTTCCAAATAGAGGGAAAAACGCCTGATTTTAAAGAAGAATTGAAGATGAATGACAGTGGAATTGCTAAGGCACTTGAGCATTTATTAAGTATAACTTCGGGAATACCATCTGGTCCAGGAAAGTTATTAGTCTCAAGATTGTCCATATATTTTTTTATTAAAGTTTCATTAATATCAATATTAGACCAAGTAGTTTTAGGAAAATCACTTAAATGAGAAAAATCATCATTATTTGGTGCGAAAATTGAGTTAGTGTACGCTGAACTAAAATATTCGCGAAAGACATTAGATATTATTTCTGAATCATTACTAGAAACTCCATTGTATTTTATATGAGTAGGAAACTCATCACATTTTCGTTTGGAATTGACAAATCTCCAGAAATGTTTTGGATTTGATATTAATTTAGAAGACATTCCACGAACAAAATCGTTATAAAGTAATTCCGAAAATGCTTTGAATTCATCAAAAAGGCTTTTAAATATATTATAATCATAAGGATTCTTTGATTTAACATAACAACGCCAGGCTTTATTTTTTTTATTTCTAAGCTTCCTCAAATCCGAAGTGAACCATGGTGGACTCGAAAAAGGGTTCCGGTCTTTAGATATTGGAACAAATTGCCTAAAACCATCAAACATAATTTCATAAAACCTATTCGTCATTTGGTTAGTATCCATATAATTAAATATGGAAGAAAAGTCATAGGAAATAATGAATTCGTTTAAAGCATCAAAATTTGTTTTATTAAACTTAAAACAATAAGACTTAGTAACATTCGATTCGATTGGCGAATTTATACAAAAACGTAAAACTTAAGGGAGGATGGAATTGATCAATACCCACAATAGGAAAGGTATTATCACAAAAAATTAAATTGTTCCATTCCGAGGTAAACACTAAATCAAGCTGTTTATGCTGAAAGTTACAAATTTCAGAGACTTGTTGTAAATAATTAGTATTTAATTTATCAATAAATACATATTCACATTCCGCCCTAATATGTTTCGGAATCATAAAATATTCCTCGTCATGCCTTATCCATCTTAAGTTCGGAAGATTAAAATCACCACATAAAATCAATTCGTCATTTGGTCCAAAATTGTTGCAAATTGAATCAATGGTTTCACCTACAGAAGTGTAAATAGTAATGTTGGAAGCAGGAGGAATATAACAGTTAATAAGAAATAAATTTTTTGAATGAAACTCAATTTTTACAATAATTAATTCAAGACTTTCAGAACACGGAATATTAACTTGAGTTGCATTAAAAGAATTTTTTATAGCTATCAAAACACCACCCCCTTTCGGAACTATACCATTAGAAAAATTGGAAAGATCAGAATGTCTATCCTTTCTAAAAACAGTATATGAGTTATGAAATAGCTCTAAGTCTAAAAAGGATGGATTTAGCCATGTCTCCGTTAAAGCAAATACGTCAAAATTTAAAATAGTTGAATTTAAAAATACATCCCTTATCTTCGTTCTAAGACCTCTTACGTTTTGATAATAAAAAGATATATTATAATTATTTAAATTAAAATTAATCGGCACATAAAGAAGATTATTTCGAAGTGCTGGGGAGAAAAAACTAATTAAAACTTTCACGTGAGGAATTCAAGTGTTTATAATAATTACTTTCACAATGACTTCGATAAGATCGAAGATCGTCTGCTACTTCTTGCTCATTAACACCAATAGAATTATGATTAATTTGATGTACAGTTTATGTAGATCATCATATTTCGTTGGGAGCCCTTCGTTATTTATTAATACCCTAAGGTTGGTTGGTATGAACCAAAGAGATGGGAACAATCAAAAGCTGAAGTCTGAACATTTTTAAAATATTTTGAACTTTATTTGTATAATTTTGAATAAAACTTTATTTTTTTAACTTTATTTTAAATTTTTAATTGTAATAATGAATTTAATTTTTTTTTGTTTTCAATGCTATAAAATAAATTAATTGTTGATTATCCATACTATTGTTATTTTATTTCTAACTGTAATATAACATCATGCATTTATTTTTCAGACGCACACATATTACATAGTGTTTGTAAGGGTTGTTTTGTTTTGCTAATATAAAATATGGTTCCAAATTTAATTTGTAGAATATTGTATGCATTCAAATAAATAACTTACAGATTAGTATATCATTAAAATATGTTAAAACAAAAATAGAAGGTAGTCCGTATAACGCTTTTTTGAAAATATAGTTTTAAGTTACAACTGCATTTTTGCAAATACAATAGCTATAATTTGTTAGCAGTAAGAAATGTTATAATAAAATATCAAATAAGTTATGTTTAAGCTAGAAGTGCTCTGTGCTGGAATAGGTCCTATTTTGCTTTTAACATTTTTTGATGGTATATTAATATGTAAGTTATTTATTTGTATATGCATACAACATCCTTTTAACAAAATAATTCTGTTAATTCGGCAACTAAATAGATGTTATTTTGACAAAAAAAAATATTGTTGATCTGATACTAGCCATATATCCTATTGACAAAATGATTCTGTTAATTCGACAACTGAATAGAGTTTATTTTGACAGAACAAAATTGTTGATTTAATAAAAACTTCATTTAAATTGACATATTTTTTCTCTAATCAACAAAATTTTATTTTCATTTCAACATATTATTTTATTACATTGACAAAAAATTTTAGCAAAATGAAAATTCATTTCGTCATATAAAAACAACTGTTTGTCATATTTACAAAATGAAAAAAAATTGTATTTTTTTGTTATATTGACTCATCATTTTTGTTGACGCTATATTTACCTAGTTTTTGTCATTTTAACTCAGATTTTTGTCAATATTACCTAGTGTTTTTTTTCATTGAAGGTTAATGGAATTCATTTTAAATACGAGACCTATTAGTCGTTAAGAAATATTGTTTTAAGATAAAAATATTTCATTTAGTTATGTTTGCTTTGTGTTAAATCTATCTAAAGGATATCAAATTTATATATTTTCTATCTAATAGATATTCTTGAATTTCCCCTGAGATTTTGATACCTAAGCTTTAGTTTTGCTATTTGCTCCACAAAATATCATATATTTTTTTGTAAGTCTGTTAATTTTAAATTAAATCATTCTGAGGAGTTTAAAAATTATATTTTTTCTATATGAGCCGTTCTTAAGAGTAAATAAACTATCAGATTTTGATTTTTGAAAATAATATTAATATTTTTGAAGTTCAGAGAAGATTTAAACTATAAAGGTTTAACTAAATAAAATAAATTAAAGAAATTTAAAGTTATATTTTGGTTTTACTAGTTTTAATCAATAAAAAGGACCATTAAATGGTAGTGACCAGTAATATTCTTATACCATAATATACCACTAAGTATCCTGTCATTTATTTATTTATTTATTTCATTTTTGAACTCAAGAGAGCTAAAGCTCGTATAGAGTGTTTTACAATCAAAATTAAATTAAATTCAGTACAATTATAGTATGTAATTCTAACTAAGACTAATAAGAAGAAAACAATCTGCATCTAAAACTAAAATTAAACATAATTATATAAAATGAACATTAAAAAAAAACATGAAAACTATCAAAATTGAAAATTGACTCAAATCATATTATTTTATTTACATATTCCTAAAAAATCTTAAATTTGTTGTCGGTAATATTCATCAATTTTATAAACTGATTTTATTATTTTTTTTTTATTTCAATTGGTATTTCAATTTATATTTTATACGCTATATTATAGACAGAATCACAGTTGTTAAACCTGACTCTAGATGACATTATTCTTATATTATTTGCATTTCTTGTTATGTATGCGTGTGTATTGCTATTTAATGCTGGTTTAATATTTGTATTTATATTATTTGTTACCATCAGATGCACCTGCATAGCCAGTTTTGTTTTTATGTTTAAACTTAATGTTTTTTTTTTAATTAATTAATTATAAGTCAATGTTAATACTTAAAAAATGTAGATATATGGAAAATAAATAATTCGATATATTTACTGAAAATGATACATAGATATAGTATATGATACATAAACATACTACATCTACATACTATATCAACTATATATATATATATGGGATTATAACTTAGAACGTAAGTTTGATTTCAATTATTATTTAAGGAGTGTTTTGTTCATTTTAAATACTACTTCACTGCAACTCATTAGTATGTATTGTAGTCCTAGGATCAATCTATTAATATTAAAAATTAGAAGTTGTATATTAAATAATACAAAATAGTGTTAGACAAACAAAACACTAATATTTAATAAATATGTCAGAATGTATTCAGTTTAGAAAGATTTACAATTACGAAAGTTATACACAAGACCGTAAGAGGGGCAAAGTTTATTAAATTCAGTTCTTAGTAGATCTTAATATGAAAGCTAACAAATTTTAATTTTTAAACATCATTATTAAATAAAATATTATCAATTAAGGTGCTTCTGAAACAAATGTTGTGACCAATAACTATATTTCAAAAATATCTTATGTTTCCAGCTTTTCAAAAATTAATATTCTCAAGATCTTATTATTTAAGGACAAAAAGGACATTTTAAAGCATTTTTTATGTTTTAATTTTTTTTTATTTATAAACCGTTATATCTGTTGATGTACTAGATATATATATATATTAATTTTTTTTTAAAACGTGGCACGACCAATTAGCTTTAATATACAGTGGTTTGGTCATACGCTATAGTCTAACATTTACTTCAGAAGACTGTTACTTCGTAAAAGCATATTTCAAGTTTTACATAAAAAACAATTTCAGCCAAAAAAAAAGCAATTTTTTTTTTAAATAAATACGGCTATATTTTTGAACTGCAATATAAATATAAAATATATGTATATGTATAAATTATAGCAGCAAAATGATACCTTTTCAATAATGTATTCATATTGAGGTAGTTTTCTAATAAAATATTTAAATATAAGATTTTTAAAGAAAGATACGAAAGATTGTTTTTTTTATACAAAATTTTAGGCGTAGAAGTAAAATATCTTCAAAACAGCAGTTTCTATCAGTAATCAAGTAAACATTAAAATATTATTCAAATCATTATAATTATTTCAGGCTAGACCAAAAAATTTAATATGCATATACATATATATTTAATAGATTAACAGATATAACAATTAATATGCAAAATATTAAAACAATAAGGATGCTTTCAAATGTCCTTTTCGTCCTTAAAAGGTAAGATGAGCCATTAACGAAATCTACAATGATTTTCGGAAACGAGTACAATATTTGCTTCAGAATCCCCTAAATTTCGATTGTAATTTTGATTTTACAGATTATTGATAGTAACGAAGGTATGCAATTTAAAACACTTTTTATAAATTCCTAGTAGTTCTAGAATGATGAAAAATTTTTAATTAAAAAACCTTGGAGCATAGTAAGCTTTTAATATTTGTATTTTAGAAGGTCTTAGCAAAATGTGAGTTATAAAATTTTACTTTTTCTTTTCAGTTCTGGTGTTATACACATTTTTATTTTTATTTGCAAATTAATTATTGATTTTAGAAGGCCTTGAAATGCTTTAAAATATTAAAATTATGATTAATATTAAAAACTTATATTAAACTTAATATATTAAGCTTATAAGCTTATAAAATTCTAATCTTAAAATTTAATTTAACTTGTAAGTATAATAATTATAAAATTATCATACACAAGCTGATTTGCTACAAAATTATTTATCATATACTGCATTTTGTATGCTGTTTATGGTTGGACGTTGATTTTTTTACTATTTTAGTTAAATCCAAATTGTCAAGTTAATCCTTTCATACACTAATTTATATAGTTTACAAGTAATTTAAAGCTATTTACTATATAAGTACTATTGAAACATTAAAACTTTTAGAAAATACATTTTTTTACCTCCATACTTATTTAAATGTTATTTTCTTTTACGAGTATGTACATATATTTTAAAAATTTATTTTTTACTTAAAATGTCGATTTTAATAATATTTATCTTGTACTATATACGTATATATTATCTTGTGTGCATAATATTTTTTTATAATATAATTTTTAATTTTACAAAAAAAAAAAATTGTTTTACTGTAGTTTTTGTTATTGATCCTGGATTCATAGCCCTGAATCAAATTAACCCATTCCATTTTTCTATTGACAAAATCGCTTGTAAATGTCATTATAAAAATATTAAATTACATTTTTGTCTTTCTTTTGTACGTTAAAAAATATATTTTTTTTTAAATTAACAGTAAAATGCATCTTTGCATTAATACAATTAATAAGCCAGATTACATTTGCCCAATTTAATTATGAATCATTTTACAAAAATAATGTTTACGAATAGAGGGTTAATAATAAAAAAATAAAGTATGGTATTTACTTTAATATAAATAGAAAATTTTGTATAAAAGTTAAAAATGTAAGTTATTTTTGAGATGCTCTGTCTTAAATTTTGAATATATATATTCTTAAAAATACTTACTACTACTACTATTACTACTCCTACTACTAAGACTACTACTACAGCTACTACTACTACTACTACTACTATTACTACTACTACTACTACTACTACTACTACTACTACTAGTACTACTACTACTACTACTACTACTACTACTACTACTACTACTACTACTACTACTAATACTATTACTACTACTACTACTACTGCTACTACTACTACTACTACCACTACTTCCACTACTAATACTACTACTAGTATTACTACAAAAAAAATGTATTTAATTACTTTTTCTGTAGCAAAAAGCATTAAAGGCAAGCATGAGATCGACTTTGGCTTCACTCCATATTCTCTTTCTATGCCTTGTATAATCATCTAACTGTTAAATATAACTAAATAATAACAATAAATATATCCACCTTCACTAACCTAAATCATTCAATATAGATACATATTAAACTTTCAATTCAAATATTGTGAATAATTTACCTCTATTATTTATCACATTATCATTTAGCATTCGTTGCGTTGTGAAAAAGTACATTTAAATTATCAATTTATTACCACCTACCAACATTACGATTAATTTATAATAATAATATCCATATTATCATTTGGTTCGCACAATGCACAACCAAATCATCAGTTAATTACAATTACTACAATGTACATAATATTATATTAACCGGCCCCTTCCATTTATTTTAAATTTGAAATTTAAAAAAAGGAAAATACAAATTATTCTAATATCTTTATGTATATTAAAAATGCATTCAAAAGTTTGACCCTACTTCCGTATAACTATACCGAATTCGATTTTCATCCAATTTTATAGAGAAAAACTATTATGGAGGATATAATGAGAATCTGCAAGTCAGATTTAGAATATACCTACATTTACTTATTACACAAAATGGCAAAACAATAACTGTCTAGAACGGCCACTGCGTTAATCAAATATTTTATTTTTAATTTCAAGGAGGTGAACCATTTAAACCATTAAACCATTCAATCCACAATCATTAACCATTCAATTCTACAACATTTTACCAGAGTCTCTTCAACAACACTGTATTCATTATATTTTCAATTTTGGGTAAAATATGTCAAAAACTTCATTATATTATCAAAGAACATGTAATAACAAAAAGTCCCATCTGGATACTTTTCTATTTTTTCAACTTAGATTTGTACGGGCGGGTAAGAAAGTGAAACGAATAGAAAAATTTCTCAGAGTAAAGAAGATAGTAATTATAATTTTGCTTAAAAAAAATAAATAAATATAACAGTATTCATTTAGATATGTATATTTCAATATTTTTTCAAATCAAAGGTTCAAAATTAGAAATATAAAAAAATATAAACACATACGAAAACCAATGAATTTATGCAAGTGCATTTTTTTTTTTATATGGATTTTTATTTTTATTGAAATATATAATATTATTTGTATATTATTACATTTTCAACAAAGGTTAATTTTTTCTGTTATTATTTAGCAATCACATGATATAAATATGTATTTTTTATATATGTATATCTAATAATAAATAAACAAAGAAAAATAACAAACAAACAATCTATCAAAAATGGTTGATTTCTTCAAAAAATAAAAATATTAAAATTGAAGTAGAAATATAATTTCCAACCAAGTTTTGAGAAAAAAACAAAATGGTATTCGCAGATAGTTCACGATTTGTAATGCATACTTAATTACTTATTCTTTTACAATTTTTCTCTAGATTCTATGATTCTATTATTGAATCTATTACTGTATGCTTAACTACATACTTATTTCAATACCTTCAATACCTTGTTTCATACTGTTTTAAAGAGCAAATTGTTTTGAAGATAAGATGAGAAAGGGGGTTGTCATGTGACGACCCGTCATATAAAAACAATATTTTAAAAATTTTGCATGGGATGAGACATCTTTTTATTACATGTTCTTTGTTATTATTTAACAGTTTTGTGCATTTTTAATTTATTAGAAAATGTTAATACATTTTATATTAATTTTTTAAATGGAAATTAAAATCATGCAAATTAAATACCTCAGGAGGTATACGGAACTATTGTCAACAATTTAAAAATGTTCTACCTACTAAATACCTAAATAGCTTTCTATAAAAAAAAAAAATATACAATTATCAGTTAATTTCTATATACAGAATACCTTAAAATCAACAATTTTCTGACCATTAATGAATCAGAGTACCATTTATAAATCCTCATTGTTATTATACATGTATATTGTACATCATACCTATATATATACAATAAATGTGTATTCAATTAACTCAATTTTAAAATCATTTATATTTTAATGAATGGAAGGCTCAGGCTACTCCTATTGAGTTATATTCTCTTGAAAATTTTTACATATCAAAATTTTTTTATGGTACATAATTTAATTTTAATTACATGCCAAACTAATATCAATGTTCGTATTATATACAAATAAATATGTATATACACAACTGTACTATAGTAGAAATAATTTAATTTTCCACATTTTAATTAGGAAAATTTTTACCACTTTTTAACACAAATTTTAAAGGATTATTTTAGTACTTTCATGAAAATTTTTCCTGATGTTTATCAAGGAATATTGAAGGATTGGATATAAATTATATATATATATATATATATATATATATATGATGAAATATGAATTGAAGCTGAATGTATGTACCTACCTATGTATGTATGGTATATTAAATAGAAAAATAAAAATGTTGTGCGTAATGTTAAAATAACGTAACTAAGAATAAGAGTAAGAGAGAGAGGGAGAGTTTTTAAAAAGCCTTAAAAAATTATTTTTTTGTTAATTTAGGTCAGTGTTCAGAAACGAAATTTTATTTTCTTGTAATTAACTAATTTTTCTGAAAACAACAAAATGAAATAAATAATTATAATTAATCAAATGTCAACTTATATATGAAAAATATTTAAGTTAAATTTTTTTACAATGGCGTCAATTTTGTTTAAAATTTGATTGAAACAAACATAAATAATTTGAATTAATGGATTTTGTTTTTATTTTATTTTTAATTAGGTACCTATTAAAAATATTATCTTATAGATTAAATAGTAAGCAGTAGATTATATAAGTTAGTTAATTAATTTAAATTGAGATGACAGTCATTGAAATCGGCTTCACAAAACCAGGCCACCTATGGAATCATAGCAATCTCTTTTGCCACATCACAAATACGATGAAAATATTAAGTTATTATTTTTTTTAAAGGCCTCAAAACATTAAGCAGCCATTTATACGAGCCTTTTATAGGAAGGGTCTATCCGCGCCTCTGATGTGGGCTCTTGTAGTGGATTAACAATCTTGTAGTGGATACATTCAACAAATCTAGTATAGAAGCACAAAGCTACGCTGATTATGTAGATATTCTTATCAGAGACAAATTTGAGTCTACAGTGGCTGAATTAACTCTACAGGCATCTAAACAAGGTATCCAAATGGTGCCGAGAGGTTAAAATCTCTATAAATCCAATTAAAAGCAGTATTGTTGTCTTCAGAAGAATTAGAGATAAATTAAACATCTCTAATGTAAATGGTGTAACGATTGACTTTTTAAAAGAGGTCAAGTCCCTTAGAATCGTACTTCATGAACATTTGAACAATCAATGAATAAATGCTTATCTATATATAATGCTCTAAACAAAGCCAAAATTTAATTCTGGACATCGAAAAGTTTATATGACCATAAATGGAGACCAAACTTCAAAATGGCATTATGTTATATAAAGCAAATGTGTTTGGCGGAAAGTTTGGTGGAAAAAAGGTATGCAAAACACACATCTCAAAAAGCTAGCGCATTCAACTTGTTTGATGATAACTTGGGCTATGCGGACAACATCTACTGCATCATTAAAGACTATGCTTCACCTAGAATCCTTCGTCTCCTTACATACAAAACAAAGTGACGGTTCACAGCTACAAATGTATTAATGGTGATAATCCGCAAATTAAAAAAGTAGCCTCGTAGCAGACTTTGCCACTTGGGACCAGTGGTCACCGAACAATAGAAGCTATCTAGCATACCATTGTTGAGTATCCTTTTGATTGTTTACTGATCACAAAATCAGGTATCCTTAATGACTCAGAACATACTTAACAAGCACAGGTTATCACAATAAGCCCATTTGTGTCTGCGGTGATATAGGGATATAGATAAGAAAATGGATTTTGAACAACACTAGCTTAAGTCAATTGATATTTGTTAAATATGATTAATTAATTTTATAAATTGTTTCAAGGGTTTTTTTTTATGATTCCTAGACTGTGGGATGAACCGCCCAACTGTTTTTACGCAGAGACTTAGATTTTAATCTAAAACGCGAAAATAGTAAATATAATTTAATGAGTTCATAAGCCAGTAATTTGATAAATAAATGCTCGAAGTATTGTAGATATTGTAGTGTAAACTTGCAGTACTGTACTTAATTAAGCACAAAAAGGTGATTCTACCTAAGTTACTGTCAAGAGCATAAAAAATAAATATATATATATATAAATAGTAACACTAAAATAGTCAAATAATGCAGTTCTCTAGTCTAGACTACAAGTCTGCAATAAACCAATTTATTTATTAATTTCTCTTTTGTTTTTATTAAAGCTGTTAAAGTTATTTAAAGAGACGACATCGTTATTTATATTTTCATCGTTTTCTATTTTCAAACAATCTCATACAATCTGTTTTTTTTTTATTATCATTTAAAACCTTTATAACTATAATAAAAACAATAAAACTATTAAATGAAAAGAAAAATCATCATGTCTACTAAAAAAAAATTTATATTTCACATGAAAAGTAGAATTCTTAAAGAACACTTTGTAGGTTATAATTACAAAGAGTCTGATTGTAGTAATACGAAAAAAATTTGATATAATTTCATATATACATTTTTTTTTTAAATAGAAACGAATGAACGCACGTCTGTCAATTAAAGAACAATAAAAACAAAAAAAAAATAAAACAAACAAATCTTTGAAATAAAAATAAAACCACAGAAATCTAATAATTCTACAAGACACGTTCAACCACTTACCTATCTATTTAATCATTATTTTATTTGTATACCTTATTATTCCTTTAACTTTAAGGTATCATTTAGGGATATTTTTTTTTTTTTTTTTGAGAACTGCTTTAAGAAATAAACTCTTTCGAATTATTGTTGTTTTGTTTGTACATGTTTCAGGAATATAATTTCAGATATAGGGAATATTTCAATATTGGAATTTAATGGGACTGAAAGATTATGTTATTATTTTTATGTGATTGTTGACCTGATAAAATTCTGTGTGGGATTGGATCTTATACAAAAAAAAAAGTAATATTGAGGCTATTTTTGGGGAAGTTCAATAGTGCTAGCCCATGATGTCGAATAGCTTTTCTTCAATTAGAAATCAGAAATCGTGTCAGATGTATCGATAAAGGAAAATTGTTAGCCAACTTCAGGCATATGAGCAGACCCTTAAGTGAAAAAAACAGTCTTATTTGTTTTATGAAAAATTTAAATATCACTTTAAATATTTTTTATTTTTATTTATTTACTATATTATGAATTAGTAAATCTCAACGAATAAATTTATAAAATTCGTTATAATCACAATGCAATCTAATATCAAATAAAGCAATCAAAATGAAAATTGAACTAAAACTATAAACGATACCAAGATGATCATCTAATCAACTGTAGTTTGTAAGCAAAATCTGTAAGGTTATTCCCGTAGATTAAAATGAAAAAAATAAATCATCTTGCATGATAATATTTCAATCGACAATTCATTATTATAATTCTAGTGCATTCTGGGATTCAATTATTTTTACTACACCCTAAATAATACAGATGGAAGGAGATGAAAACATTCAGAGATCTGCATACATGTTGTCAGTGAAAATATATGATAGCATAATAGTATTATAAACGTTGTATTTTATAAGATTTAATTAATTATTTTTATCTTTTTGCACCATTGAGCACTAGTTTAGTTGACGCAAGTAGAGTCACAAGTGGTCATACTTATTTAAATCATGGCTTACGTATTGTAGCTTTTCTGGTATTAAGGTATAGAATTGTAAGATAATACAATTGACTCCAACAATGTAATACTAGAGTAGGTTTGAATTGAAAATGTCTGAATCAATAAATAATACGTTATGGTTTTCTCAAAAATTATAAAAACAAGAAATATTCAAAAATATAATCAGCTAAAGAAGCTGTAGCAACAAGAGGCTTTTATCTGGTTATCTCGTAACCAGACGAAGGAGTATTATCAGAACGGTCCACAAATATGTATGTATATCAAATTATTTTTTTTTTGCACAATTGAGCACCAGCTTAGTGCATCAATAACTGGTCATACTTATTTAAATCATTGCTTATTTATATCTGGTATTAAGTTTAGAATTGTAAGATGACTCCAATTGATGAATGGAATTGACTCCAACAATGTAATATTAGAGTAGGTTTGACTTCAAAATGTATTAGTCAATAACAAATGCATTATGGCTTTATTAAAAATTTTAAAAACATAAAATATCTAAAAATATTATCAGTTAAAGAACCTGTAGCAATAAGAAGTTTAAAATATTATATCGGGTTATTTCGTAACCACATGAAGGAGCATTATCAGAACGGTGCACAAATATGTATATATATAAAATTATTTTTTTTGTACCATTGAGCACCAGCTTAGTGCATAAGTAACTTGTCATACTTATTTAAATCATCGCTTATGTATATCTGGTATTAAGGTATAAAATTGTAAGATATTGCAATTGACTCCAACATTATAATACTAGAGTAAGTTTGAATTCAAAATGTATGGAACAATAACGAATGCATTATGAGCTTGCTCAAAATTATAAAACAAGAAAAAAAAATTCAAAATACAATCAGCCTGCAATCAAAATACAAGAAGTTATTTCGTATAACCTTACGAAACAGTATTAACAGGACGGTGCAAAAATATGTACGTATATAATATATTCGGCAATGCACTTCTCTACTAGCCCACTATTTTTCTTTATATTAAATAAGCAAATAAAATCTATTATATCATATTTTTCAACGGTAAAAAATAAAAAAAATATATGTGGTTAATTGCACATTATTTGGTCGTGTTTGTCTCAAGTTTCTTCAATTATTTTTTCGATTTATTTTTTAATAGTGTATGAAATATTTTCAGTATGTATACACACTTAGAAGATAGTACTATACTCTCGATTTTGGCACTTATGTTAATATAAGCCCAAAGAGTCTGCACTTCAATTGCTGCATTCAAATAAACAAAATATAGAGATTAAAAAGTTTAATAAATCAAATTTGAAAAATTTTTGCTCATTGGATTGCATAATTAACATTATAAAACTTTGGCTTAATTGAGTAAAAAAATAGCGCTAGCAAACATAACACTCTTTTAATTAATTGAATCATTTCGTACTTGTTAAATTTGAATGAAAAATATAATTTGTTGAGCCTACTTTCATCAAGCATGTGTTCTGAAAAAATTAACAACTCTTTACTAATAATTTGCACAAAGCCAAGATGAATATTAATTAAACACAAACACATAAGACCATCAAGGCTTACATATTTTCAATTTTAATTCATTTTTAGACAGTCATACAAAAACTTTATCCAAACCGCTGTTTAATGCTCTACTCATTTCATTTATATCATCTCTAACATTATGAATAAGAGTGTATCATAATTAAATAATGACACTTTTTATAAGTTTACAACATCCTTTAAATCGTTAATATAAATCAAAAATAGTAGGTAATAGATCTTTGCAGAATGATCCCAATTTTATAATTTTTTTTTCATATACCATTTCATTAATTTTCGTCCTTTGTGTTCTCTCTGTTAAGAAGCTATTTATTATCTATCTATTTATTTATTTCTAATCCCGTATTTGAACATTTTACCCAATCAAATATTTCTATCCACTGTTTCGAGGAATACCGCAATTATTATTTTTTGCTCAATATCCATTTAATAGACGTTTATGAGGAATGATATTTCCTGAACCCAGATTGTTCTTCGCATAATATCTTTTCTGGCATTAGGTTTTCTACTGTCTGGTTATAAACAAATCTCTCTAATATTTTTTCATATATTGGTAACATGTTTATTGGTCTTAGCATCTCATGATTTTTTTTGCATTTTTTTCCTTCTCAACCGGAATGACTAATGATTTTTTCCAATCTTCCGGGAATATACCTTTCCCATTAATAATTTATATTATATTATTAAATTTAGATTTGGAAAAATTTGTTCTTTACTTCTTCCAATAAATTATCTTTAAGTTTAGTTTAGTTGTACAATTCCGATATATCAAGCTCGATTTTTAACTTTGTTTAACCGCGTCCACTCTTCCTATCCGCCTTTGCTATCTATTTAATTAAACTATTGTTTTCAGAAGACAGTCAAATGATTTAAATAAAAAGCCTATACTTACAATAAATAATTGCTTTTGATTGCATAAATTTGTCAATCTAGACAAGTCCTTAAAGTCAATCATCTTGACAAGTCTTATTTACTTACAAGTCCTTAAAAATTATAAAACATGAACTATTGTCTAGCATCAGCTTTTATTTACCTTTTTTTCTAAAACCTTCTTTATGTTTTTGGGGCAACAATACAGTCGTTTTAGAGGTACCTCTAACTTTTTTCAAATTTTACATAATACGAACAACCATTTTAGAGTTTCAAATTGACAATTGGTTATGATATATACATATATAATATACATATAATTATTCTGAAGTATTTTTTATTCTAAGCTTTCAATTTCAAATAAAAAATAAAATTCCTACTTTTGCAGAATTTACTCTTGTGTACATTTATCTATTGTTAATAATTTTTGTTATTACATACTATAATGATAATGTTTTGAATAAATTTCAAATTTTCATTTTCTTTTATTGATTTTTTATTCAAATATTGAAATTATTCAATAAAAAATAAAAACATTTCAGAAATTGAAAACAAAAAAAAAAAATAAAAAAATTAAATCACATCAGAACAAAATCAAAATAAGTAAAATCAGAATTTCGCTAAATAGGTAAAATGGCGGAAAGAAAAAAAAAATAAATTAAAAATAACGGGAAAAAAACATTAAATTAATTTCCACAATTTTTCCATTTATAATTTTATTATATAAAATGTCCTTTTAATCCTGTTTTGTATATCCAATACACATATCCATACATATATATACATATTACATAAGATAACAATGAAATATACATTGTGAGAATTTCAATGAGAATAATTAATTGTGTGTTAAATATAGGTTGATTGATTTTCATTTATTTTTTATTTTAAACTACTTTTTTTTTTCTTTGTACATTATTTTCTACTTATTCTGTAATACTCATATACTACTCTATTCTGGCTGTATAGTACGACAATAGTTTTAGAACTCTTTTTTTTTATTATTCTTCACTCTATACAATTTTCTGGTATTAAATTGCAGTTTTTGGAATTAATCAACTAAAGAAGATTAAGAATGTAATTACTTAAGCCTTGTTGGGATTTGATGAAAGTAATGGCTTCAAGCAAGTCACGTAACAAGTTTTCGAAAAATTTGCGTAGCAAATAAAAACAATGTTGCTTAACAAATTCTTCCTCTATTTCCCATCTTCTACATAAGTTATTTTTGATTAGGCCCATTTAGGTAAAGATGTTTCTTTATTAGACAGTTGCCTGTTATTATCCTTGCCAAGATACGCACCTATTTTCTATTGAAACATAGAATATTTTTTGTTTTCTTGAGCGATCGCTTAGGCATGAGCATTTTTGGTTGCAACGTTGGCCCAGAAATTCTCAGCATTTTAGCCCAACCTTTTAATTGCATTTTATTGCTATATGCTCAGGGGAATCCCACCGAACGGACTTGGCCCTATAAAAGGCGTATCTGATCCTTTTCTTACTCGATAATCTGCAGTTTAGTTTCCTGCTATACCAGAATACCATGGTACCCACATTATTGTGACTTTATTTGCTTTTTATCAGGGTTTTTCAGTATTTCTAAACAATCCCATACTAGCTTTGATGTGATGGTATATGAATTAATAGCTAGCATGGCTGCTTTACTATTCGAGAAAATGTTGATTTTACTTTTCTTAAAATTTCTTCTTAAATTCTCTCGCACACAGAGTTCTATAGCACTTACTTCGCGGCTTGGGAAACTACGTTTGTAGAGTCTACGCTTGAATAAATATGGGTATTGAAGCATTTTCCATAAACTCCCGATCATACTCCATTAATTTTCTTGGAGCTGTCAGTATCACTTACTAATGATTCTTTTTCGAAAGAGGGTGGGCAGGTTTTCCATGTATCTCTACTTTGCATGATTATGTTAAAGCGTTCCTAAAAAATATTTCTTGGCGAGCAGTAGTCGGATAATGCTATGGAAAGCGTATCATCCTTCTGTACTACACAAATTAGTTTATGGTGTAAACACTTTTTTAATTTGCGGATCATCACCAGTAAGACATGTGTAGGTCTGCACCAATGCTTATTTTTGTATAAACAGATAATGGGGTTCTAGGTGAAGCAGAGTATCTAATGTTACGGTAGATATTGTCCGCACAGCCCCATCAGTTACCATAAAAAAAGCTGAATGCTGGATTTTCAATTGTTGAGTTGGTTTTGAGTTGTGATTTGCGTACTTTTTTTTCCATCAAACTGCAGATGCGTAAGTTAAGGTTAACCTTATTTTTACTTTAAATAACATAATGCCAATTTGGGGCTATGTCCCCATTTACGGTCACATAAGCTTTTACATGTCCAGAGTATTATTCTGGCTTTGTTTAGAGCATTCTTTAGATTAGCATCCCAGATGTTTTTCAAGTACGGTTCTAAAGCATTTTACCACCTTGGAAAAGTCTATCGTTACACCATTGAGGTTAGGTTTCTTTAATTTGTCTCCAATTCTTCTGTTTGTGAAAGCAACAATAGTGCTTTTATTTGGATTTATAGTTTAGCGTCTCATCACTGTTGTGATACCATCTTTAGTGCCTAGGATTAAGTTTGAAAAAGAAGTGGCTACCATTGTAATTTTTTTCTTTGATGACGAGTTCTATGTAAATGCGACCTTTCAAAATATATTGTACTTCTGTATTTATTCTCTTAGAATTACAAATCTATGTCCTTAATAAACGCTATTATTGCTCAAATATCCTGTAATTACTTCAGCCATTTTCCTTTTTCAATATACCGTTTTTTTTTATTTGACGGACAGTCATTTAGTACCGTTTTTGAAATTTATTAACTAAATATTTCGAAAAATTAACTTTATTTATTCTTCACGTTACCTTCATTATCCTTTTAACCACCTCTAATAACCAATTCCACATCTGAGTGTGATAAACTATTCAATATTCAGTAAGTTGTTGTTTGGTAACAAGTATTTAATTTTAAAATCATTAACAACGACAATTTTTTTTTTTAATTTTATTCCTGTTTCATTCACACGTACATACATACATACATACATAATACAAAAACTAGCGGTAAGTAGCACAAATATCTGGCGCCATTTTTATGTATTGGAATATTTCATTTTTATATAGCTAGGTATAATTCTAAGAATTTAAAAAAACAAAAAATCTTAATTATAAAAAAAAAATAGTTTTTATATTTAAAAAGAAAAAAAGAGAGTGAGAAAATTTTCAATTATTTAATTGAGAGAGTATAGAAATTATAGAAAATATTTTCATATAAAAATGAATTCTTAAAGGTGGTATAAATTTAAAATTTATTATGCTGGTCACAAGCTCACAAGAAAAAAACCTCATACCTCAAATATTGTAAATAACTAAAAAATCAATTTATAATAAAATTTTATGCCCACCTATAATTAAAAATTGTAAAAGCATTTTATAATTATTATTATAGATGGTATAAATCAAAAATATCAACAGGATAATTTAATCCTTTTAATAACACTATCATTAGAAAATTATAAATTCCAATCAATTACAATCAATAAACAATTAATATTCTAATAATTTGTAATTATTAAAATCTAATTTCATACTGTAAATTAATCAATTAAATAATGTAAATTTTAATGGGGGAAAAAACTGCCAGGATTCAAGGATGACAAGCAACAAAAAAATGTTAATGCGTTCTGAAGTAAATTTTTAGAGTGTATTTTATAGAATATAAGCGCTAAACATAAATATTAAAAACTACGGATATGTTTCACTAATTTTATTATATAATTTAATCGATTTCGGTTATTACACCATCTAATAGATATATCTAATACAAAAATTGTCCACAAAAACAAAATTTGTGCTTTACTATACCTCTACATTTTAATATGAATTTACATTACAATATGATACCGTATTCCAGAATCATCATTATATTTAATGTGTAAATTGGAAAAGATACCTTACAAATATCTGAACCATTTTACAACCGATTTTCATTATTATCTATACTTTTAAATGATAGATATTTAAAAGAGACGTAGCGAAATCAAATATTTTTTTGAAATTTTTTAATTTTCGATTCGAAATTTCAATTTAAAATATTTCACCCAATGTATAAGTCTTTTTAACATACAAATAATTTTTTATTTATCAAATTGGCGTAGCTGACTCACCGCATTTTCAAAATAAATTATTGAATATGTGGTTCTGGTCTAAGGTAAGTCAATAAAAAATGAAATATAGTACCAAGTATAAAAAAGGATAATATGATGGAAAATAATTTATAATGAAATTGAATACGATTTTTATTTTTGTCAAACTTCTTCGACTTTCAAGAAACGGGCGGATATTAGTTCGCTATTATTCCACAAAATATATTTTTCAATGCAAAAACGTACTCTTTGTTTTATTTTAAATTCAATTTTGTTTTGTACATATTTAATCAAACATTTTTGGCCTTAATTTTATTCATACATTGACGATTATATTTAATTTTTTCACATTTACTTTATTTTAGATTTTTGTTGTTTGAATAAATTGACTAAAGAAAAACAAAAAAACGAGAAAAATAATATAATACTAAATTAATCAACATTATATTCAAAAATCTAATTTTCAAACACAGTTTGCAGATGTCCTTGCATTATATTATTAACTACATTATTATTGTAAGGTGTTCCAGTAGAGCAACACTAGTTTTAGAGATACCTTATCATAGCTTTGACAAGTTCTATAAACTCTAAAAAGACCAATAAAGCATTTTGGTTTGATTGAGAATCGAATCTGAAGCTTAAAGAGCGCGTCATCCAACGCGTTAATTTTTTCTGTCATATTTTATTTAAAATTTTTATTGAATGCAGTTTGTACTTAAAATAATAAATTGAAAGATCATAAAATTCAATAAATCAAATTATTTTATTTTCGAATTAGACAATTTTATAGTAATAATTAGAAATATATTGATTTAAAATTGATCGATACACCCTGTATTACATATATATTTGATATTATAATCAAATTTATTATGTTATGTATGCATAAAATTAAATATGTTTATATAATGAAAATTATTGTATAAATACATTATTATGAATATTCCTTATTAGTGTAATAATAACTAATAACCTTCGACCTATTTTTCAAATATTTCATAACATAATATTATTTCAAAAAATTCAATATTAATAATAATTTCATTTTTCATTTGACTTTAATTATATCAATTTCTGAATTAATACAACAACAAAAAAAGGAAATAATGATTAATTTAATAATAAATATAACTTAAAGCTCCCTCTAGTTCCACATGAAGAGAGTAAAAATATTTAACAAATGTCAAATTTTATTTTTTTCTTGTTATGTATTTAATTTATTTCGTTCAATTCTGACATGATTAGTTGTCAATCAATTTATTTTTAATTTTTTAATAAAAAAAAGAACAACAAAAAGGAAAAAATGTATATAACATGCTCATTATAGTGTCAAAATGCATAATAATCAACAGAGTAGGCTGAAAATCAGACAAACAATTTTGTCGCTATAAGACTCTTGAGCACTCTTATAACACTATTATAAACACTCTTATAGCAGTATTAGTGTTAATTTAAGTGCTCCGAAATTGCTGCGAAAGGTTATAAATACGTTATAGCACTAAAATTTAGAATTCTATAAGGCACCGGAGCAAGTGCTGTAATATTGTTATAGGATTAGTATACATGTATTAGTGTATACTAAACATATTTTGAAATGATATTCATTTGAAGAAATTTATGTTATGCGAGATTCAGAAAGGTATTATTTTTTATTTCCAAATAATAATTTTATGGAGTTTCTATTTATTTCCTGAGAAAGGGAGATAGATATTAGTTAATAATATAAAAAATGTCTTACTAATAAATAATATGTTTCGGTCAAAAACAATTGCATTAATATTTATAATTATTGTGAACAAAATGCAACATTTGGCTGGGAATGAAACTTCATTGACATCTATTATAAAAATACTTCGAAAAAATACATTGCCAAAAATAAATAACCAATTTTTAAATAAAAAAATAAAATATATTTTTAAATTGCATCTTTAAAATATTTAATAATGTATGTTAATTAATGCATAACATCAAATTTGATATTTAAATAATTATTCTTTTAAGTGAAAATGATATTTTTGCGACAAGGATGCAAAATAAAACTTTTTAGTTTTTGTTTATTTAAAAAAAATTTACCATGTTTGTAGAAAACAATGGCCGTCGCAAAATATTTATCTAAAAGCTACATTAAATTTATTAGTAACAGTATAGGAATACAGTAAAATAATAACACAACAACTGCTATTCTAGCAATTCTATTCTTATAACAACACTTTAACTCTTGATATAGGATTACGCACTTTTAGATTTATAAAAACATTGCTGTATCACTTGCGTAAAATCCCATTATAACAACTCCCGCAATTGCTATAACAACATTCTATTCGAACAAGAATCACGTTATTCCCATAAAAACATCATTATAACACCTTTAGTCATATAGGGAGTCATATAGAAAACATTTAGTCACTTATCGGAAGTCATATAGAAGTCTTGTAGCACTAATTTTGTTTGTATAACAATAAAATGTTACGTGGGATTTTACATTTATTAACATTTTATTTAATTTGTATACACTAGTGGGCCCCTGTGCAATTGTACAGTAGTAACTTTATTTAAAAAATCCTGGATAACAACATCATCTTTGATTCATATCAATATGAATCTTATTGTTTTTTCTGTAGGTAGATGGGATCCTAGAAGAACACCAAGTGGTAATTTTAATATTTTTGTGGTGTAATTTACTCTTTAACTGTTCTTGCTTTTTTACTCCCCACTACGTCGTTCATCTTGTGTATTACATTATATTAGATGATTTATTAGCCAAACGTAACATACTGGTACAAATTGTATTGGATGTGTATATGAAAAAAAAACAGGAAATGATAAAAGATAGTTTCTGTGGCAGTCCTATAGCCATTTCCATCAAGCCGTCATTTGTATTGTATATGATTCATATTAATTATTGTAACCAATAAAAAACCTACTATTGCTATTCGTTTTGGCCAAATAATATCCTAAATTTCAAATATATTATGTTAATTTGCAATAATTTAATAATTTTTAACACTCCCTGTAAATTAATACATAAAACATACACATGTATAAATACAATTTTATATCCTTTTCACATTTTGTTATTATTATACTATTTAAGTGTATTAAAAATATCGTAAAAACAAAAAAAAAACGAAAAACTTTTTCATTGCCTAAATTTTCATTTTATTATGTTAACCTTTTGACACCAGATGTCATTTTATTCGTTACAACAAAAAATGTTGACTAAAATTTTTGGTCATTACATAAATTGTTTGTTTTCATATTATTTTTTTGCTTTTTGTTTGCCTTTTTACTTTTTCTGTTTTTTTTTTTTTTTTTGTTTGACTGACATACAATTAATAGTTTGTCAACATTGGGATTAGGGCAAGGACATCAGAGTAAAAAACATAAAAAAATTTTTTTTTGTTTTAATTTTATTTTCATTATTTTGAATTACCTAAATGAATTAGCGAGGACACACACCTGACTTATTTTTTTTTTTTGTTTAATTTAGGGAGAGTCTATTTTTAGAATTCAAATTAGCAAAACTAAAAAAAAACAATTTTTATTTTTCTTTTTAAAATAGTTTTTGTGTACTTTGAAAATTACACTTAAAATTCTCGAATAAATCATGTGTGCAGAAGAAATTTGAACAAATGTATGAATATTTTAATATTGATTGAAAATGTGTATAGTTGTTTGATTTTAACTGGATGGATAATGTGTATAGAGAAATGTATGACAAATTGTATTAATCGTATTCATGCTATGATAATGGTTAAAAATACTTGCATAATAGTATATCTTGTGTCATTGACAGGACTGGGGCAATGTTTGAATCACAAAAGTGTGATTACAGCCTGATTCCAATATCAAAAATTACAGGGATTGCTACTTTTCTCAAATTTTATATATTGAAAAACAAATATTGATAATTTCAAACTGGTTCGAAATTAAACAAAAAAACATCTACTTAAAATAAGAGAGTTAGTCCCTAGCTCATCACTTTCAATTTCAATCGATTTTATGAACAAGGACTTGAAATATCGTCCATTTCGAATTTTTGCTATACACAGAGTGTTAATCTAACTGTGCACACTGTTAAATTACATTCTTTAGAGCTCTTCATTAGTAAGTAAAGCTTTTATGTTGGATCAATTCTTTAATTCAAATGCTTCTAAAGTGACTTATAAAAGATTTTCCGGACTATTTTGCTTTGCCGCAAAATTATAAATTATATTTCCAGCTGTAAAGAAGGTGAAAACAAACAACAACAAAAAATATGAGGTCCTTAAAACAAGCTTTCATTTACCCGCTGGGTGGCGCAGTAGGTAGAGCGTCTGCCTTTGAATTCAAAGGTCCCGAGTTCAATTCCCGATGAAGCAAAAAAACCAAAAAAAAAAAAAAAAAAATGCTTCATTGGTTTGGAGCTGGTTTAGTACCCTTTGTCATTGGGATATAATAAATGACAAAAAATAATAGAGAGTATATATTTGTCTGGTAACAAGTTAAATAAAATGAAACTATTCTATTTAAGAAGGCTTAGTTCCTGACAATAGTAGTAGTTTTCCACATTTAATGAGTAGATAAGCCAGTAATTTGTTAAAATAAATACTCAAATTATTGTAGATATTGTAGTGTAAAATTGCAGTACCGTACTTAATTAAGCACGAAAAGGTGATTCTGCCTAAGTTACTGTCAAGATCATACCAAAAAAAAAAAAAAAAGCACTTGGTCTTCAAAGTTAAAAATGTTGTTCCAAATAACGCATAATAGACTTTGGTAGCTGGAAGTGGCCACTCCAGTTACTCCTGGAAAACTAATTTATTTAATTGTACCTTTTTGATGCCATGACTCGGGATTACTTTCCCATGCGGGAACTCAGTACTATAAATACTCTGTACGATGAAGAAAGTCAATCAGATTACTAACTTTGCTTCCGGAAATATTTCCTATATTGTTAGACAAGGGTTAGACATTGTTTCTACATAACACTGGGCAGTTGTAAAAAAATGTTCAAGAGTTTTTGTCTCATTTTCTTTATTACAATTGTAACAATAGGTATTGCGAACGTTCGGCTTTGCAGCGTAGCTTTATATAAACCATACCACACCGTCACTTCGGAATATGGTTAAGACTAAAGGGACCAATATACGGGACATGACAAAAAGTTAATTTGGATTAGTTGTTGTCATACGAGAAATATGTTTCCGAATACTAAAATCCCTTTTGTTTGTAATATTAATATCTAAATTAGCACAGCTAAGATATACAGTTGAAAGCTTGGGTAAAGCAAAAACGTTAAACAAAAATGTTCATGCCTAAACACTCCCGCAAGAAAACTAAAACTCTTCTAAGCTTCAATAGAAACACAGATGTGTATTTTTGCACGGTATAATAAAAAAGGATCTTTATAAAATAGGTCTAACCACCAAGTTGGTAGAAGATGTGAAATAGAGGAAGAATATCTATTGAGCATCTGCTCTGTGACTTGTATCAGACTTTGTCCTTTGAGAACAGCATTCCCCGAACAATAGGAGCTATCCAGCATACCTTTGAGGTATATCATGAGTATCCTAAGGACCAATTAGCACTAACAAACACAAGTAATCACAATAAGCTCATTTGCGGCTGCAGTGATATAGGGGACATATGATCCCTTCCCAAAACTACATAATCTAATCTAATCTAAATATCTAGATTCAAGATTATATTTTTAAGTGTTAAATATCACTGCCATATGTTCAGTATCTCATGTTGTATAACTTAATTTATCTTTAATCTTTTAAATGTTTACATTTTTTATATAATACTTATAACAGTTTGTAGAGCGGTAACAACAACAACAATAGCACAATTGTAGAATTAATTTTTTATTTTTACTTTTTAATAATTTATTAGTCAATATTGATTAACATTTTAAACAAGTGACTATCAGAGCATTCTATTCTATTTTAGTTCATATATATATATATATATAATATTTTTTATTCCTTCTATACACCACACATCCCTTAGAGAACTCTATTTTATTTCTACTCTATTTAAAACTATTAATTTACTGTCTGTGACTGATTATTTAATGAAGTGATATTTTCGTTTGAAATGTATGTATACATGTTTGTGTGTATATATATTATATGGGTACAAATTTAAACCATAAAAGAATTCTATTCAATTAAATTTCTCAAAAGCATTTTATCTACTATACAACACTACTATCTCTATTTTTTTTTCTCTTTCACTCTAATAACATCTATTTAAAATAATTTTCTATATATATAAGAATAGGTACAAAATAATAAGTAAATATATAGAGAGTGTACCTTCTGTACATCAATTTAATATAATGAAATTCCAATTACACGTAAATTTTATACGTATATGTATGCACATATATATATATATATATGTGCATATAAAAATTTATTCATATATGAGTTGTGTATATAAATTTGTGTAGAGAGTGATTGAATTGAAAGTATTCAGGTGAAAATTGTTGAATAGAAAAGAAAATAAGAAAAATGAAAAACTTAATTTTTTTTTTGTTTTTTTTTTTCGTCCTTTATATTCATTGATTAAATGGAGTGTAGAAAAACTGAATATAAAAAAAAAAAAAAAAAAACTATTTTCTTTGAATTTTTATTTATGTAAAATATAATTTAAAAGATATGTTGTTCTGAAAGTGTTATATATATATACATGTAATATGTATATATATATATATATACAATAGTGAATGTGTGATAGAAAATTAAGGTTTTAAATTGGATTTGAAAATCGATAATACATAAAGGATATTTGTAAAAGGTGTGAGAATAGAAGTAGAGAGCAGACAGGTTTTTTTTATCAAGTTTTTATGATCATTTTTCAAATCTTTTGTTTTTTTTTTTGTTTTTTTTATTGTCCTGTAGTGCCTTGTATAGTACATGTTCAATACAATATATTTATTTTGGTGACTGGACAATATATTTTATTTACAATATAGTTTACAATTAGTTTACAATTACTTTTTGAATATTATTTTTAGGTTTAAAACACTTTATACATGTGCAGTGGTCAACATTTCTAAAAAAAAAATATTTTTTTAAGCCGATTGTCAGATTAAGCTGGGGTTCTTTGTTCGATTACATTTTAATGTCTAGGGAAATATTTTCATGATACTATTAATGATAAGTATAGCAATAATCAAATACAAATTAAAATTGTTGACATTCGAGATAATTTTATATTGTTCTTTACCTCTCTTCAAAATTTATTTCAAATTTTTAATATTGAAAATTAATTTTGAATATAGAAAATTGGAAAAAGCAAAATCGAAATATTCGAAAATTATAACTGAATAAATAAGCAATTTATTTAAACGATTTGAATCGAAAATTTGAGCTTGAAATACCGTCTCGTCTAGTAAAATATCTCAGATATGCTATGTAGTCGCTTTTAAATTTAATATTGGAAATATCAGGAAATAAGCTCTCGAGCAAGATCTATTTAAAAAAATTTAGACCCGTATCTTAAAGATGTCCATTCCAATCGGTTTTATATCATTAGGAATGTCAAAATATCGTTTAATAAAAATTTGCAGATATGCTATGCTATTTGAATGTGTAATTCAACAAATTTTGGATTGGATAAATTTTGAGGGGAAAAAAATTTTTCAGTATTTTTAGACCAGTTTAGTTAAGAATTTAGCTAAAAATTCAAATTTAACGGGTATGTTTTCGGTAAAATATTATATGGTGCGGTTGAATAATTTTTAAGAAATGAATGAAATTAAATAGTCAATTTGCTTAGAAACAAAAAACATAACCCTTTCAGACCCACCTAGCTTAAGCGATTATAGGATGTGATGAAATTAATCTATACGGCATAATAATTGATATTTCAATTTCAATTGAAACCATCTAATCCAAGCTTTTGTTGAATTGTGTAAAAAAAAATATTTAATTGTAGTTGCGTAGGTTAAACCAATCGAAGTTAAATTTTAGCTTTGGGTCTGAAAGGGATAATTGTCATATCTGTAATATTATTTATTCATATTACAATTTCATAAATTTTAATAGGTTTGATTGTATTCAGTCCTCCTGGTCATTCATCAGATTTTTATGTTGTTTTTAAGGTGATAAAATTGCATATGTTTCCAAGACATGTCATCAATACTAAAATATCCAATTGCCATATACATTTATAGGTTATTGATTATTCAGATGTGTAAATTAAATTATAATGATGAGCTCAACATAATAAAAGCCTCGCTATTGTTTTGAGCAGCGGATATGTACTTAACAATACCATCAAGCATAAACTAGTCAATTATAAAATCGTTACTATAGGAATAAATACAAATAAATGTTGTGTTTGTCAAATAAAATGTAATTATTATGATTCCATATATATATATCGGGCAAATTGGAAAAAATTTTCCAACCAAATTTAAGGTATATTTAAGACCTACGTTTAATGGAAAAAATTATTCAAACGTAATTAAACATCATTTTGTAAAACAATCATGATTGCAGAAAATTTGAAAATTTTAAATTTAATAAAATGTAACGATAATCGACTTTATAATCCTAATGAGCCACATATTACAGATATTTTTAAAAATTATTCACTTTTGAATCTATAAGAAATGCAAAAGTACAGTTATAAGTATACAATTCAGCTTTAGAGCAGTCTTTGGTACTCGGGAAGCTTTTCTTGAACTCCAAATTTTGATTCAAAATTGTCGAGATGTTCATAAGGATATTTTTCATAGTTTATAAAAAAGCGTTTGACAGCGTTCAACATAATAAACTTGTGGATCAAAATATAGATCAAAAAGAAATTCGGTGTATCAAAAACCAAAAAGCGGAAGAGAGGGAACCAAAAAGCGGAAGAGAGGAAAGAGGAAGTATGACAAGGTTGCGTATTGTCACCTTTACTATATGTAATCTGTACTCCGAAGCAACACCTTTGAGGAAACAAGGCAAAACACAAATATTTATTTATTTTATTTATTCATTTATTTATTTAAGAATTCTCAAATGAGCCCAATTGCTCAGAGTGTATCTAATAACTAATAAAATATCATCAGTGAGAAACAGAATCAGTTTAAACTAAAATTCAAAATATACAAAATACTAATATAATTCAATATAAATAGTATAGGATAACAGAAAAACAAAACAATAACAGTACCAGCAAAATTCACTTATTATAAAATAATTCAAAATTGAACAAAATAAATAATACAAAGATAAGATATTTAAGTAAAAGTAAATAGTATTAATATCAACAACATACAACATCTGTGTGAATTGCTGATTTTAAGTTTAACATTTTTAAATAATAAAATTATAAAATTTAAATATGTTTTACTATAAGCTTAATTTAAATTATGATCAATTTCGGTAGTTACACCCTTATCATCAGTTTTCTGATTAAATGATTATGTATAAAAGTTACCCATCGGTACCTGCTGGACGGAGCACCACGATCAACATGTTGATATTGTAACTAAAACTCAACAATACAATATACACTACTGAACTACCAATACACATGTAACATTTCATATAATTTGGTCCACACAGCACACGTGGTCATTTGGCCCACAGAAACACTAAAACTAACTAACGAAAAAGACACACAGATAATCAAAAAGCTATTTACAGTACACGGCGCATGAAATGACATTTAACAATAAAAAATTCAAAAATTTACAGAATAAAAATGAAAAATAGTAAACGAAGAGAAGAACGCAATGCCTTCTTCCGGTTTAAAAATATAAATAAAAAATAAATAAAATAAAGTAAGGAAATTTTAAATAAAAACTGATAATTTAGTAGGTGCATAATATGTATATATAATTAGATTTAAAATAGATTTAATTTGAAATCCTTTGTATATCTTATATATATAATACACAAGATGAACGACGTAGTAAAAAAAACAAGAATAATTGAATAGAAAAATATTCAAATTTTAACAAGTTCTTGGTGCTGAATACTAAAAACAATTCAAATATTTACACCAAATAAATGACAGTTATTTTCAAGTTGAGCGACATCTATACTCTAAAATAAATTTCAATCATGGACAATTTTATAAAAATAAATTCATAAAAATTCTGTCATTTTAAATAGACACACAAATTTATAGAAAAAAGTACAAAAACAAAAACACAAACAAAAATTGAAAACAAAACAGAAAAACAAAAATTAAATCAGATCATACTCTTCAAAAATGATATAATAAATGTTAGTTCATTTGCTTTTGCTATTATTAAATAATATATATACAGTAAAACATGGTTATAGTCATTCGCTAAATTTCAGTAATATTTCTGACTATAACCGTTTTGTGACTATAGGCGTAGTCAAAAAAAAAATGGCATTTTTATAAACAAAATCAAATTCAATAAAATATCTTTCGTTTAACAATTTTAAACTTTATTTTATTCATAAATAGTAATTCTGTTATGTAATCACAAAATATATATATATTTGTAATAAAGAACAGAAAAAAACAGTATATAAACCAGTTTTTTAATAAAATAATTTATTTTTGAACTTATTTTTTTGTTTTATTGAAAAAATTGGGGTTATATTTTAATGTGAGTTATAAACGACATCGACATGTATGAACTTATTGTATTACGACATTGCGACATTATAAACGACATGTATGAACTTATGAAGTTTATTATATTTTTTCATACAAATTGTTGACTATTGCTATAACAGAATTGTGACTACAAACGTTTTTGACTATAAACAAAGTAAAATACATCGTAATACATATTTTAATGTATTAAGTTATATTGAAATTAGTATTAATTTCGTCATAAAGAGTTAGGTATTATATTTTAATTTCATTGTAAAGTACATATATTCACGAATCAAACAATTCAGAAAACAACTACAATTATACCAAAACAAATATTTCTTTTTATATGAAATCGTACTTGAAAGAACTGCTTCTGTGCAATTTGTGCAATTGCACAGGGGATTCACTAATAATTAGTATATTTAAATAAGTTAATATAAGAATTGTAATAGAAAGATGGACCACATCCTATCCGGAAAAAGGTCCAAAATTTTGCCTGTACATTTTATGTGCAGTTAAAATAATTAAATTTAATTAAAATAAATTATATATAGTTATGTAATAGATCTAATAAATGGTGTCTTTCAAAGATATATTTAAGCCGGTTACTATTTCCGGTTACTGAAAGACACCGTTGTTAGATTAAAACTCAGTCTCAGATTGACCATTGAAGAAAATGGAATAAAATCTTAAAATCTGTAGTTGTAAATTCTTAAAAATAGTTACAAAATTTTTTATTTAATAATAAATTTAATAATAAAATCTGTGAAAAATAAATAAATAAAACATTTTAAAATTAATTAATAAATAAAATTTGTGAAAAGGGAATTAACAAAAGTTTTAATCACTATAATAATAACTACACAAGTTAAGAAAAAATATTTCAAAGAAGAAATATTAAATATATTGTATATCTTTACACATGCGGTTATTTATATCAAAATGTATATCTCTAGCTTGGCCATATCGGTCAATGATATTTGCTAATCTCCCACACTCAAAATAAAAATATTTTTTTTTTCTTTTTTTATTTCATATCTTAAACCACATCATGATTTTGAATTCAATTTTAAATAATTTATATCAAAATTTTATTTCAAAAAACTTACAAAAAAAAATAACATTAAATTAGGTACTACCTACTACCACAAAGTTGTGTCGTCTCAATTATCCTTATTCAAAGGAAATAATAAAATTAAGAACTTTTGAATAATTTTACAATAAATATATAAATAGTCTTATCATTTTTCATATCCTTTTTTTTCTTAATATATTCATTTGATATACCTACATACATATATCTACATACCAGGCACGAAGCGTCCATATATTGAGTTGAATGAGTGCTTCCCCAAATAAAATATTATTTATTATTTTTTACAACTGAATATAATATATTTAATTTAATATAAAAATTAGTTAACTACAAAAATTCAAATCAAATGAAAACAAAATTTCAAGCAAAAATTATATGCACAGATATTAACTGCATTATGTATGTTTAGAAAATAATGCCTATATAAACATCATTATTTTCTATTATTCTTTCAATCATACAAGACAACAAGAGATATTCAACAACCACAAATTTAAAGTATTTGAAAATAATGCCTATTAAAAATCATTCTTCTCTTACCAACCAATATAGCTATAATAATAATTATACATAGCATAAAAATGTAATGACAAATTAAATATTATTCTCCTCATTTACAATATACATACACTCAACACACACTGCCTCTATTTAGCAACAGCAACAAAATAATAAGAGAAGCGACAATAAAAAATAATCAAAAGGAAAAAAAATTGATTGAGTTGCTGATATTCATTCCAAATCTACCTGATATAATTAGAAAATAGGTTATCTAGGGAATCAACAACAAAATATCGCATGACAGAAAATGAAATTACAAACAAAAAAAGTAGCAAGGAATGAATTAATTTTATGCATTATTGTGGTTGTTGACTTAAATGAGAATTAATATTTATATAAATAATGTATGTAGTTTTGGGTTTTTTTTAGAGAGTAGTATTGATTTGTGTTAAGTAATTCTGTAGTTTTTTGTTACTGAATGCTACATTGTTTATTTTCAGCTATAATTTTGTTTTATGCAGTTTTGAAACA
The DNA here is from genome assembly GCA_963942445.1 of Argyra leucocephala. Lineage (NCBI taxonomy): Eukaryota > Metazoa > Arthropoda > Insecta > Diptera > Dolichopodidae > Argyra > Argyra leucocephala. The sequence goes on along the minus strand of OZ012679.1, from coordinate 11,168,990 downwards.
ATTAATTTGTTAACAAATTTAAAAATGTAAAACATACAAAAATTTATAAATAGTTGTTGTTGTTGTTGTACTTGCATATTATTATAGTAAGCTAGACTTAAACTTGTGAAATGTGAACAAAGAAACACAGTTTTGAAACAATTAGTTTGTTAAAAAATTTAAAAATGTAAAACATACAAAAATTAATAAATAATTATAATAGAACATTGTAATTGTGTTATTGAAAGAACAAATAATTTTCTGCTGGAAGTTTTGAGGAAAAATTATTAATTGTTAAGGATGGCAAGCCAATGCTTGCTCTACTAATAGCAACAACAATAAAACGGTGTAATCAGCATTTTTCAATAAAATTTTATAATTCGTATACGTTGTATTTTCCAACATTAATATGGCAAATTCATATTTACACTTTTTTTACATTGCTTTCTTAAAATCAGAACTTTATTTAACAGAAAGTTATATTTTCAGATTAAAATTTTAATAACAAAAACAGTATTTGCGAAATACTATTATTATTTTGAATTGAAACAGAATTACACAACTCTTTTAATGAATAGTATAAGCTTTGTTAATTGATAATAACACTTCTCTATAACAACTATTTCAGTTGAACGATCGTTTTTCTGCCTAAACAGAATTAAAACTACTTTGAGAAATAGATGTGAACAATTTTAACTGTCGAATTTAGCAAAAATTTCAATAGAAAAGGAAAGCCAAAGCAAACTAATGTTTCCTTTTATTGTGCTTCCCCAGTTGAAAATTCCACGCCCCGTCACTGCTACATACATATAATATGTACATGGGTTGAAATATTCTTGTTATCCTTTTTAGATAATAGATAAAGAACAAAACTACGGTAGCTAGCTAAAACTGCCACAACTACTAAATTGCTTATTTTATTTCGTTATATTCTTATAAACATTTTCTTTTATTATTATTTTTGTTTTTTTTTTTGTGTTTTTTTTTGTTATTGTTGCTGTTTTACAAGTTTTATTCTTTCTCTATGACACAATAAAAGTTATTTTGAATTTTTTTTTTTCTAATAAAATAATTTAAATAATATGAAATTTAAAATAACGTTTATAATGTTATTTTAATTGTTACACAATCCTAATAAGATATTAACTGTAATGTATTCTAGATCAGCCACCGGCAACGTGCGGCCCATGTGCTAAATGCGGTTGTGTTTTTATTTTTTATTAGTTTTATTCGTTCGCCACTATTAAAATTCTTAATTAAAAAACTCGACTCTTATTAATTTGACTGTTCCGATAACTAGTGCTAGTGCAGCCATTAAAAAACAGATGGCGTCATAAAGTTTAATTTTATTTTTCAGAATTGCTTTGAGGAAACCATGCTCTTGGTTTGAAGTGAAAAAATTTGAAATCCATTACCACAGATGGTGCTAAAAATATGATTGGTCGTTTTAACGGAGTTTGTGCTTTGGTCTGTAAAATGGTTATAGAATCAAATTCTCCAGCTCCTTATACATTTCATTGTATTATTCACCAACAAGCACTCTGTTCGAGAATTTTAAGATGGAGTTCTGTTATGGATGTGATAATATCTGTTATAAATTTTATAAAAAAAAGTGGTTTGAATCATCGTAAATTTCAAAATTTTTGAAAGAAATACAAGAAGAGGAGTACAGCAACGTGGTTTACTATTGTGTAGTATGGTGTCTTAGTGCAGGAAATGCACTTAAAAGATTTTTTCAGTTGAAAGAAGCTATACATATATTTATAGTTGAAAGCAAAAGAGAAGTATTAGAATTATCGGATCCAAAATGGTTTTTTGATTTAGCATTCTTAATAGACATGACTTCTTTAATGAACGAATTATACCGAAAGGTTCAAATAAAAGGAATTTTGATTTTGAATGAAGCATATTGAAATATACAAGCTTATCAGATTAAACTAAAACTACTTAAAAACAATATTTTAAAAAATGAATCACACAACTTGCCTTTAGTTGTAATAATGTTAGAACAAGAATCGAATCATTCTTTATCAAATAGCAAATTTCACGATTATATCGAAATCTTGGAAAATGAATTTCCGACACGGTTTCCTCACTTTCACAGCCGTTCCAAAGAAATTGACCTTCTTCAAAATCCATTTGCAATTAAACTTGATGATGTTCCCAATTGCTTGGAAATGGAGTTAATTGACCTACAACACAATGATGTCTTAAAATCAACTTTTGACCCATCGCAGCTGAAAATATTTTTATTATAATCTACCAGACTCTGCTTTTCCGCTTTTAAAAAAATTGTCTGCTGGTATGATAATAATTTTTGCAAGCACATATATCTGCGAACAAACATTTTCAAAGTTAAATTACATAAAAAAAAAATATCGCAGTAGAATAACTGATGAACACCTGCATGCAATATTAAGAGAAGGTGCAACCAACTTTGAGGTAACTACAACGAGTTGCTGAAAACTTTCAAACAATACCAAATTTCTCATTAATTACAATTACACTATTTTATTTTTTTGTTTTCGTTTTTGTTAAATGGATTATAAAATTATGTAAAAAAATAAAAAAGTTTAATTTTGAAAACTTGTTTTAATTAAAATTAAATTATTTGTGACAGTTGAAAATGTAACAGTAAGTATTAAGCCCCTATGGCCCCTGTTATCCAGAAAATTTATTTTGGCCCATCGGTTGAAAAGGTTTCCGATGGTTGTTCTAAATGATAGTATATGTATGATAAGCATATCAGTAAAATTAAAAGGAAAATATTCGACAATTTTGACTATTATTTAATTAGAATCTCTCATAAAAAAAAAATATAAAAGCGAGAAAGTAGAGATGGATTGAAAGAAATAAAATAAATTTGAAATATTATGTAGATAAGTGTTTGATTAGACCCCATCAAAGGGTTAAAGAAAGTCGGGTCGTCACAAAGAGTATTTGGAAAATAAGATAAATTCGGTGATTCCAAAAATTTGAATAAAATGAAGGGAAGTCATAGTCATTGTCCAAAATTTTATTTTGTTAAGGATATATTTGTTCTACAAGAAGCTACAACAATGTACAAAAATTAGTAGAAAATTGCTTCACTCCAACTTTTCTTATATTTTTCTCACAAAGTTTTAACTAAACTTTGCTAAATTCGGCTAAATTCGGCTAAATTAGGCTAAATACGTCAAAATAATACATAAACAGTTAGAACAGTTGGTGAGGTACTTTTCCATTATTTTGGGGTATACTTAAAAAAAATTAAATGTTATTAAGTAGAATAAAAATATTGAAACTCATATGGGATCTAGGTAGATAGATACATTAAAATTCGGTATTCAAATTATTGATTTGAATTGGAATCTGATTTTATGTAAATCATATTTTTTTAATTGAAAGTTAAATTATATTTCATCAATTGCAACAATAAAATTAGTAACTGTTAAAGTAAAGACTATTTTATTATTATTATTATTATTGCTCAGTTTCTAAACCCTTCTTCTTCTTCTGCTGTAATTAAAAAAAAATAGGTAAGAAATAGTGTTTGTTTTCCAGATAGAAGAATATCATCAAAAGAGGCTTCTACTTTTATTCTAAATACCGGGAAAGACCGAAGTGAAAGACTGTGCCAACTTTATCGCACTAAAACTCTCATCGTTTTGTTAAAATTAAAACTAGTCTTTAAGACTAACCATTAATACAATTTTAACTCTATTACTCTAGATCTTGATCAAATAAAATTCCATTAGGAATTATTGTAAGACAAAAAATTTTATCCTAACACAGTTCGAACGGTTTCGTCCGTTTAAGCCTTCTAAGAAAGTGTTGACTGTCAGCTAAACGTGAAACTTCGACATTGACATGTAAGAAATAGTGTGTTTTGTTTTAAGCATATATACAAAAATAATAAAGAGTGAAATTAAATAAACTGCCAGATTTAATGCTTAGAACAAGCACATTATACATCTGTTAGAGACAAAAAATTATTATATTTTTGTGGAATTTATTCGTTTTATTCCAACAAAAGTCGAATATAGAAGTCCAACATTCATGATAATTTTTGACTATAGTTCTGCTTGGATTTGTTCGTTCTTTTAATTCATTTTTTGTTAGGCCTACTTCTGCTATTATGTTCACATGAGTAATTATTTGTAAGCCATTTGTTATTATCATTTATATATACCGTCATAATATTTAATGTTTAGGGCCTATTGTAGTACATTAGACATCTATTAGTAGCATTGCATTATGTTTGGTATTAAACTAACCATTTCTACACATTTTTTAACACAGCTACACTAACTACCTCTTGTTATTGTATAGAAAATGGTTAGTAACGATGTACTTTCCGCTAGGTGCTGAATACAATTTTTTTTGTGCTGAATAATTATTTAGGGTTATATTTTTATAATTTGAAGTTTGATATTGACATTTAAGCTACACTAACTACCTCTTGTTATTGTGTAGAATATAGAGTATAGCTAGGTGCTGAATACAATTTTTGTTGTGCTGAATAATTATTTAGGGTTATATTTTTATAATTTAAAATTTATATTAGCTGTGTTCTTTTCATACGGTTCAAGGTCTAGGTTTTATTAAATTCAAAAGAACAATGTAGATTAATGATATGAATAATATTTTTAAGTTGGCAAACCTGTTAATTGAGTTATTAAAATTTTTTATAAAAACTACGCAAGCGATACTCGTGACAAATATAATTACTAAATGTTTAAGACCTGTATAAAAACCTGGTAAATATCTGGGTTTTGAATTCTTATTGTATTTTCATATTAAAGTAGTAACCTAGATCGTGAGCCGGATAAAAAGAACACAGCTATTATAAAATTAAAAAAGTAAGTATTGACATTTAAATAAACAAAAATAAATAAACAAAAAATTAAAATGAAATATTTTTTAACAAAAAAATAATTTAAATATGTTTTTGGGTTATGTTTTGCTCATGAGCATATAATAAGCATTCCTTTAATAATCTATTCATGACTAGTTTACACAGTTTAATGGAACGCTATTATTTATGTCAAATATTCTACTTACATAATCGCTTTTTTGCATATTCATATCCCGCAAAATCTGCTATACGTTTATGTAATTTTGTTTTTATGTTAGCCATGTATTGTTAATGACAAAAGATCTAATTTTTAGAAATGATGAAATTTCTAACAAAAATAAAAAAATCAGTAACAAAATGACATATCATTCACAACGGATATTTTTTCCAACTTACATATTCAAAATAGTCCTAATAAGTTATTAATAATTGATTAAAGCAACCAGTTGGGACGACTTTGAAATCAAAATCAGCTGAACCTTACCAAAGTCATTCAAAAAAGTTTCTGAAATTATTAAATTTGACATTTTTGATATATCAATTGTAATATATCACCTTACATTTGTATTTGAGAATGGCGTCACAATTTTATATATCCTGAATGTATATGGAAAAATTGTTAGTAGCTTTGACATTTTTGTTTTCCGTAGAATTGACATTTAGAAGATTTGACGTATAGTCCTGCTATTTATTTCGACAATGCGTTGTGTTATGTTTTATGCCATCTCCTCTTGTTTTGCTCTTCTCTATATCACGTCTTTCAATCATGTAGCAATGTATAAAAATTTCATTTATATATTTTGGCCTAGTTTTTTTTTTGATAACATAATGATCTAACCAATGTCCAGTTGAGCTATATAATACTTGTTTAAAATACTTTCTTCGTAAACTTACATCTGAGAAAATATCTAGAAATATTCATGCTTACAGATACTTCCATGTTATTTTCAAATTAAAATATTTATTTATTTTTTTTTTTTTTGATTAATCTATCTATTTATATAGAATTAAATTTATTTTCAGGTTTTTTAAAATTTTACGAATTTTTTCAAAAAAAAAAAAAAATAACCCAGAACTATAAATAAAAAATTAACTGGAATTCAAATCTAAAATCCTTAGATGTATATTTTAAAATAACCCACTTATTTATTAATCTATATATATATATATACAAAAGCAAATCAACATTAAATTCCATTCAATTTCTGAAATATTTTTACCGCAAATTCGACCCACAAAAAAAAATGATCTTAACATTCTTTAAGATATAACTACTTATACTATATACTTATAGATATTTTCGATTTCAAATTTACTCTTCTTTTTTGAGTCGTCATAAAAATAACCCACAGCATAGTGTTATCAAATAAAAAACTATAAAAGAAAGGATCCTTTCGAAATAAGAATATAAATGTATATATTAAATATATATATATATATATATATATATATATACACGTGTCTAGTGCTGTTAAAAAAAAACGAAAATAAAAAGGCAAAGTTAAAAGGCAGAAGCACTTTTCTTAAACAAAAAAAAAAAATTCACATTTAACTTTTGCCAATGTAAACATTTGGTTTTTGTTGTTGTTGTTGTTATTGTTTTTTTGTTGTTGTTGCTGTTGAATGAATTCAAAGGCCAATTTGCAAGTGCCTTTAAAATCATTTTTTATTTTATTTTTTTTCTCTTTTATTTCATCACTCACTTTAGAACAAAGCTCATTTTATTGTTCTTTTTACAGATCTTATACAGGGTGCTCATACAGTAAATGAAATGAGCAAAATAAAATTTGTAATTAAATTAAAATTTTACGGTTAGGCTGACAGAATGAATGTTGTGTAACATTAAATTTGAATTTATGATATATTTATAGTGGTCTATGAACGTTAAACATCTATAGACCACTAATTGGTTTTGCGCAATTTCACAACATGATTTTGCACATAAATTCGCCCATGTTCTTTAAAATTAAATTTATTGCCCATGTTATTAGACTCAAATATTTGATGTGCTTAAATAATATTTCAATAATATTTTTATCACATTCACCATGTATAACCATGGCTTTGGTTTTGCTAATATTAAGGCTCAGTTTGTTGTTTTTGAACTATAAAGCTAATTTTTTTAAAATCTGAGTTGATTTTTCGAATGCATTCTTCCACAAAATTGTAGCTGCACATAATATTATAAAAAACGTTATTGCAGAAATTAAAATAGAAATTGGAGAGAACAAGGTAATTGAATAAAGATAAATTATATAATATTATTAAGATTTAAGTCTAACTAAGGAATAGACAGAGATGACATATATGGCTAAGATATTTGACAGATTTGACAGAAAAGTTGACAGATCTGAATATAAGAGGTTGATAGATCTAACTAAAAAGTTGATAAGAGATAAGAGATTAAGAGGTTGAGAGACATGACTAAGAACTTGGTAGATTTATAGCTAAGAGGTCTACAAATCTATCTAAAAAGTTGACAGACCTATTTAAGAATTTGACTGATCTGACTAAGATATTGACAGATTTTACTAAGAGGTTGACAGATCTAATTAAGAAGCTTACAAACCTAGCAAAAGAGTCGGCAGATATATTTAAAAGTTTGACAGAGATCTGATCGATAAATTAACAAATCTGACAAATGAAGTTGACAGATCTGATTAAGAGACTTACAAACCCAGCTCAAAAGTCGGCAAATATATTTAAAAGTTTGACAGAGATTGATAAATTGACAAATCTGACAAAGAACTTGACAGATCTGATTAAGAGACTTGCAAACCTAGCTGAAAAGTCGGCAGATATATTTTGAAAGTTTGACAGACATCTGATCGATAAATTGACAAATCTGACAAATGAAGTTGACAGATCTGATTAAGAGACTTACAAACCCAGCTCATAAGTCGGCAGATATATTTAAAAGTTTGACAGAGATCTGATCGATAAATTAACAAATCTGACAAATGAAGTTGACAGATCTGATTAAGAGACTTACAAACCCAGCTCAAAAGTCGGCAGATATATTTAAAAGTTTGATAGAGATCTGATTGAGAAATTGACAAATCTGACAAAGAAGTTGACAGATCTGATTAAGAGACTTACAAACCCAGCTCAAAAGTCGGCAGATATATTTAAATGTTTGGCACAGATCTGATTGAGAAATTGACAAATCTGACTAAGAAGTTGATAGATCTGATTAAGAGACTTACAAACCTAGCGAAAAAGTCGGCAAATATATTTAAAAGTTTGACAGAGATCTGATTGAGAAATTGACAAATCTGACAAATGAAGTTGACAGATCTGATTAAGAGACTTACAAACCCAGCTCATAAGTCGGCAGATATATTTAAAAGTTTGACAGAGATCTGATCGATAAATTAACAAATCTGACAAATGAAGTTGACAGATCTGATTAAGAGACTTACAAACCCAGCTCAAAAGTCGGCAGATATATTTAAATGTTTGGCACAGATCTGATTGAGAAATTGACAAATCTGACTAAGAAGTTGATAGATCTGATTAAGAGACTTACAAACCTAGCGAAAAAGTCGGCAAATATATTTAAAAGTTTGACAGAGATTGATAAATTGCAAAATCTGACAAAGAACTTGACAGATCTGATTAAGAGACTTACAAACCCAGCTCATAAGTCGACAGATATATTTTGAAAGTTTGACAGACATCTGATTGATAAATTGACAAATCTGACAAATGAAGTTGACAGATCTGATTAAGAGACTTACAAACCCAGCTCATAAGTCGGCAGATATATTTAAAAGTTTGACAGAGATCTGATCGATAAATTAACAAATCTGACAAATGAAGTTGACAGATCTGATTAAGAGACTTACAAACCCAGCGAAAAAGTCGGCAAATATATTTAAAAGTTTGACAGAGATTGATAAATTGACAAATCTGACAAAGACCTTGACAGATCTGATTAAGAGACTTACAAACCCAGCTCATAAGTCGACAGATATATTTAAAAGTTTGATAGAGATCTGACTGATAAATTGACAAATCTGACAAAGAAGTTGACAGATCTGATTAAGAGACTTACAAACCTAGCTGAAAAGTCGGCAGACATATTTAAAAGTTTGATAGAGATCTGATTGAGAAATTGACAAATCTGACAAAGAAGTTGACAGATCTAATTAAGAGATTTACAAACTCAGCTCATAAATCGACAGATATATTTAAAAGTTTGACAGAGATCTGATTGAGAAATTGACAAATCTGACAAATGAAGTTGACAGATCTGATAAAAAAGCTGACCAGATTAGATTGAAAGGTTATCAGATCTAAATAAAAGGTTGACAAAACTAAATATTCGTATCAAATTCTTCATCGTTGCAATGGATTTTTCTACAAACCCGGTTCAATTGATCATAACCAAGACTATTTTGATAATATTTTATTTACTTAAAACTAAATAAGAATAAATAAATAATTTTTTCTTATAATGGGCTCAATAATTTTTTTTTAGTTCTTCTTCCATTTCTTCACTATGGTACCAGCACTAAAAAAATTTCTTAGGCTATATCGAATCGGAAACAGTTCGGTTCTACTCCATTGATAAGGCGCTTATTACTAACCATGGTACATTTTATGTAGGTTGTCAATCCTCCATGGTACTCCACTTTAGCTATAAAACACTTCCGAAACACTCTGTATAGATATTATAAACTTAAGTTTATATTTCGGTATTTTATATATATATATATATATATAATAAGTTTCTCTCAAGATATTTAGAAATCCTCACTTGAAATACATTAGTGTACATAGTGAAAATATTTGGATTTCTATTATAAAAGACCAATACTCAAAAAATTCTAGAAAAATTTAATTGTTTTTTTTTTTTTTTGATTTTATTTATTTTTTTTTTTTTTTTAAGAAAGTTCTAGGAAGTAAACATATTTTCAAAAGAAATTTTCAAAATGAATTTTCACTTTTAACTTTTCCTAAAAATTTTTTTTCCAGTTGTGTACTTTTGTTTTTTTAAATTTTACTAAATTTTATTTTGTTATTGTTATTATTATTTTTATAAAATAATATTTTCAACTGGATAAGGTATACATACTTAATATAATATCCTTAAGGAATCATCTACACAAAATAAAAAATTAAAAACTGACTTGAATCTATTGCATAGGGTTGCATTGGAAACGATTAAATTGATTGAATAGATCTTCAAGGCCTGATGATTTGGCTTTTAAGGCCTGATTCATCATCACGAACCATAATTTATCTAAAAATGTTTGTGATAAGAAAAATAACGACAGTTATTGTTCAAAAACAATTTAAATTTACATAAATGACATCTGAGACAGATTGAGTCAACTCTGCAAGAAACTGCAGAAATCTGCAATAAATATAAATAAATGAAAATTTGAAGAAAATGTCACTAAGGACAGAAACAAAATAACATATTAGTTGTTTTTTCTGTATTCCGTTAGAAATTCTAATGGGTCAGTATAAATTAACCCTAGAGTGAGAAGTCTTAAGATTTAATATATTTCTAACTGTAGGTTAATACATTGTTCATTATTCACCATTACTATAAAGTTAATTACTATAAAGTTATTTTTACTGTAAAGTTAATTTGATAACGGTATATTTATTTCCAATTCTAAATTAGAATATATTTGACATTTGAACTATATTCTAGAGATAATTTAATTACATTATTTTTCCAAAACAATAATTTGTCATTTCCAACTCTACAATAGACAATTTTTAATAATTTAATTTTTGTCTAATTCGAAGGTTAAAAACTAGAACTGCAGCGTTAATTTAATTTGATGAGGTTATTATCATTTCCATCATTTCCAATTCTAGAATAGAATAATTTCCACTATAAGATTATACTTTACCAATATTATTTCTATTTGTGACAATCTCTATGATCTCTATGATAAACACTTGCAATCTTAGCTTTTACATAAACATAATAAAGCGCTTTTAAATGAATTCAGTCTATTTGATATTCAAGTTAATATATTGTCTTACATAGCTTAGAGTTTCGGCTCATTAGAGCTCATTACCAGTGTTATCGATTTATATTCATTTGTAATATAATTGAATTAAAATAATCTAACGTCGACGTCTAAAACAAGTTGTAATCTATGCTCAAAGTTACTTTATATTAAAATCAAGCAAGATTAGTTTATATATTTGTTCTCTTCGAAACAAGTTTGGAACATTTTTAGCCTAATTTTTCATGATATGTATTGAGGTTTTTCTTTATAATAGCAGAAATTTATCCTAAGTAATTTTGGTTTTCTTAAATTTGTTCTTAATATCATTTCTGTTCATTAGAATTATTATTAGGAATTGTTGAACATTTTTTCCAGTCCTTCAGAATGTTGTAATGAATATTGTTGTGCCATTTAAGCGATTCAGCAAATAATGAAATACAAATCATTTTTGTGTTTTAAAGCTTTGAGCGAGTTTGAACTCTTTATCAAAAATCTACTAATTTTATTATTAATCTAATTTCATCATTTCAATTTATTTTTGGTACTATATAATATTTTTTTTATTGATTTATCTTAGACAACAACCGAATATGTAATAATTTATTTAATAATTAAAAATGTAATCCTGGCGATGAAAAAACGAAACTCTTAAAACATTGAAGAGTTACAGCAATTTGATAAATTAAAATTTTTGTATATGTAAGATGTATGTGTATATGTACTTATACTTCAGCTGAGCAATCCCATAAAACAATAAACAACAATAATAATCTGTCTCTCTAGTCTTAGCAACAAAAATACTGATCTTAGAATTAATTAGGTTTTCAGAAGCCTCTTCAACCTATTTACCTCTACACTAAGTAAGAAAATAATTCCTATAATTGTAACGAAATAATTTTGTAAACATAAAATATAAGTGATCCTGGTCCCCAGATATATGTATCATAAATAAAAATTTCAATATCAGTAAAAATATAAGAAAAAATATTATTATCATCATTTATTGGTTCTACAGCTCGCTCAGGGTGTGCCTCAACCTCGATTACAAATCTGCTCTATATTTTGTGTGAATCTACTTAATCCGTTAAATCTTACAACAGTTTCCTCGATTTCGTCCTGCCATCTTGCTCTAATATTATCTGCGTCTAATATTGCTGCTTAATTTGTTCATTCATCCTCACCACATGTCGCCTACCCCCATCTTAGTCTTTGTGCCTTAATAAATTTTAAAATATTAATTGTGTCCATCGCAATTAGTGGAATAACATATGAAATCCAAAATTAAATTAAATTATGAAAAATAAAGAAAGTAAATAAATAACAGGAAGTGTGCAAACGCAATCACCAAAATAGCTTCAAACCTTTACCAAACAATTTATAATAATCAGTATATCCACAAAAACTTTATATACAACTTTGGAACGAGTTTTAAAAAATAAATAAGAACTGAAGATACAGTATAAAACAACAAGAAGATAATTTAAATAATCTCAAATGTGTATAGCGAATGATAATGTCAGGACATTTTAAAAATCTTCAAAGTATTTCACTGAATGAATTAAAAATATTGTGGTTTTAGTTTAAGCCTGTCCTTTTTCTAAAATTGTTATGTGTTAATTTTGTTGAAAAATATATATATATATATTTTTTCAAGTTACTTATCTTTAAACAACAATGAAAATATCAAACCCAAATTTTATATATTATTTCTAATCAACACATACATTCAAACACATTTTCCTTTTGGAAAATTTTTATTTTATTTATTTATTGTTTTTTTGTTTTGTTTTCTTTAAATTTCATTTCTCTCTATTTGAGGTTCAAATTTTGCACTGAAAATGAACATTTGTTCTTTTATTCATGGATTGTTTTTAAATAATATATATATATATATTTTTTTTTGTATTTTTATTGTTTTTATTTTTGTGTTGATTTTCATAGTACCCATATATAGTTCTGTTAAGTATAATAGTAGTGGTATTTTATTATTTCAATGTTTTATTATTATTATTTTTTTTGTTTTTTTTTTTTTTGTGTTTGCCTAAGGATTGTTGGCAGTTATTGTCAAAGTTATTTTGTTGCCATGTTTTAATATTCCTTTTATAATTCATTCGTACAGTGAAAGTTTTATTTTTGAATCCTTTTTTTTTTTTTGTTGTTTTGTTGTATTTTATTGTGTTGTTTAGTTGTTTTGTTGTATAGTGAGTGGCTTTGTAGGTACTATGCTTATTATTATTTTTTTATTTTTTGAAAAAAAAAAAAAAAAATATGCATTGTGCTATTTTGTTTTATTGTACATTTAACACTAACTTTAATTTTATTACCAAGAGTGATTCGTTTTTTGAAATTTTAATATTAAAGATTTTTTTTAAAGTGAAATTTTTAGTGGTGGGAATTTAATAAAAAAAAAAATGAAATACTTTTTTTTTTAATGTTCAAAATTGAAGTACACTTTTGAACGATTACAAAACAAAGTTTTTGTATATATACAAAGTACTTTCTTGAAATGTGATATTTTCAAATTTTAATTTTATAAAATTATAATTAAATTGTTTTACTTTTATAGAAACTGATGTACTTTGTGGCTGAAAGTCTTTGAGAAACAGTGTGTAACTGAGAATATTATTTGTGGAAGTTTATTTGTTGACACTTTCGTCTGTAGTATGTGTGTAAAGTATTGACACTTCTTTTTCAGTTATGCAACCATAACAAATGTTTGTGTAACAGTGTATGTTTTCACATGAGTATATTTGAGATGTTAATGGGTTATAGAGTAGAAAGCTAATAAAGTAGAAGGTTTTTTTTGTTAATGTGATTTTATTTTTTATTATATACTAATTTAATTCTTATTTGACAAAAAATACTTAAAACTATATAAAATTAAAATTTTCAAAGACCTAATTTAGTGTCTATATCTCTTAGTTTTAAGTTAAACAGAAATGTAAAATTAAAATATTACAAATAAAGCACTACTACTACTACTTAAAATAAATTATTCATTTATTTATTCATTTATTAGTAAAATAAAACATAAATCAAAATTAACAAACAAAAGTTAAATCCTCAAATTAAAAATCAAATCAAATTAAACTATTTTGTTATTAATTCTATTAAGCTTTTCTTAAATTTTACACAAAATTTCTGTCTATTTTTAATTAATTCGGAAGACTATTATAGATCCTCTACCTCTACATAAAACTTCAGGTTGTCTTTTATGCAAAGACAACCTGAAGTTTGATGCATTTCTAACATTCTAGACAACCTGAAGTTTGATGCATTTCTAACATTCTATACGTATGACTGTCTGACTGACAGTATGACTGTATTTAATATTTTACAGTGTTTTGCCGCGTAAACTACATTATGTAGATTACGTTATTTTCTACACGTCGACAATACTTTTCGTAGATAATACCATTATGTCTAATTCATTGCATAGACACTGTAGTTAATTAAATAATAATGATTTACATTTAAGTTAAACGAAAATACTGGTGTTTTTACAAAAAAAAAAGCAAAATTATATTTATTATATAATTTATAGTTTCCTGCATATATCTGTCGATTCGACGGAACGCTCCAATACATATACAAATTGCTTTGATCTGTTTTTTTTTAACATAAAATAAATAAATTTCGCTAACCAAAGTGCTTTAAATATTAAAAATAAATAAAAGTAAACAAAGAAGATCAAATAAATATTGTGGGACCAGTACGACCCACAATCACATAAATTTGAAATGAAAACTCTAATGAAGGAAAGAAAAAGCTAGAATTTATTTTGCTTTAGTCATTTATGGCGGGTTACAAAGCTAGTTTTATATTTTTATTATAAAACTAGCTTTGTAACCCGTCTAAATGACGTAAGCAAAATAAATCCTAGTTTATTTTTTTCTTTCATTAGATTCTTTATTCCGAAATTACAGTACTTATGTTTATATCACTTTTTATTTATTTTTAATTATGTTTATATTGGCCTAACACTAATATTTTTTTTTTATATAACAGAAAAAGAAGTACCATACCAACAAATTTGTATAAAATGTTTGTATTTTTGTATGGTATACTCGTATTCACTTCCATTTAGTTATAATTCGTTAGTTAGGTTCCATTTAGTATAAATTATACAGTATTAGCGTTATTGAGGCAAATCCGGGAGAGCAAATTTAAAAATGGGATCTTATTTTCATATAAATTTTGTCTTTTGTATAATGTATAGGAATCTTATTTTGCTATATGAATAAACTGTTATTATGGTATTGTGTTATTTTTAAAAAAATATTCAAAATTTTGTATCTAAATTGGTAAAATTTACAAAAAATACAAAAACATTTTCATCAATAATTTTCAATTTAAAAAAAACAATGTTTTATTATCCGGCGTAGAAGTAGAGTTAATTATCCTACTCTACTTCTATCAAGTTCTATTGATTGAACAGTGAACCTGAACAGTGAAGTGAAAAGTGAACACTTAACACTGAAAATAAAATAATATTTTTGGAATGGAGCATATAGAACATACAGATACAGCAAATAATAAAAAAAAACAAAAAAAAACAAAAATAATTTTTTTTGAGTGAAGTGAGTTACGCACACAATAATGACAAAAATAAAAGGTAGAAGCAATAAAGTAGTATAATGTATAATATTATACAATACAAATATGCTGATACACATGTGTATTATTATGTATAATTTTAAGTAATAAGAATAACCTTTGAGTGAATTATGTTTTTTTTTGTGTTAACTGCTGTTTGCCTTTTGGTTATTATACCATATTAAACTATTGATTAAATTTCTATTAGTCCTTAATATTATAAATCAAAAAAATTGTTTGTTTTATTTATATTATTATTATTATTTATTATTTTTCCTTATTATTTGCGAAGAAGACTAACATTAAATTAAAAAAATATAGTTCATGCAATCAATTTTTCCTGCAAAGGTTCAGCATGGTAGACAGGGGTTAAAAAAAAGCACCAAAGCAATTTGTATATATATGCATTTATATACATATGCAATTTGTATATGTGTTGGAGCGTTCCGTCGAACTTACAAACATCCAGATAAATGCAGAATAATATATATATAATGTGTAACATAAATTTAATTCGAGTCATGCAGATCCTCTGTACCCCACGTATAACACTCCCACGATTGGCATGTATTAATCAATTCATATAATTGGTAAAAAAAGCTTTTTTTTTTCAAATTTTCTATATATTGATTCGACCATTCCAAGATCACATAGTTTAATTCCAATTAACCAAAAAAATTTCCAAATTCACTTGCTTAAATTCTTTTAAAATAGATGTCACGTAATCCAATAATGTGCTATTTAAATCTTTTGCAAATAGATTACCGGCGTGCCTATTATAGTTACTATACCACTACTATGAAGTGCTGAGACAATTTTCCCTTCCGTTTATGCTACTGTCGAATACAATAGCACAAACAACAGTAGGAATTCAATTCAGACTTCACAACAATTTCAGACAACTTCTCAGCTGTTTCGGAATCTCCTGTTAAGCATGTAAAAAAAAGCTTAATATCTGATAGCAATATATGCAACATTTAAACAATCGTTCTATCATTGATGGAACAATTTTTCCACCCATCAATAAATAAAACTTAATCTAAACTCATAATAACCTTAGCTGATATAATACATTTATATATGCTTTATCAAGCCAAGTTGATGACAGTGTTTTCCTATTTTAGAAATTTTATCTAAATACGCTGGCCGATTTTTTTTTTAATAAAGTACTTGAAATGAAGCAAATCTATACTGAAATAATAATAATTATGGTTTACATCATAGTTGGAATTGTTTTAATTCTATACAGTATAGCTTACATTGTCTACAGTAAATTGATTGTTTTACATTAAAGTCTACTTCAAAGTGTAGACAATTAAAAATTACGTGTAAAGGAACAACACTGATTATTTTTATTTTAAACATGTAAATTAGAGCATTGAACTTTAATTTTTGCTGTATATTTGTGGTGCCTTTCATGAAATTAGAGTTCAGAAATTTTTAACCCGAAAAACAACATCAATCTCCGGTACCATCATTTATGTAAAAGTAGTTGTGTCCTCAGAGCAAGCTCTAAAAAAATAATTAGAATAGCTTATATGAATATTGATATAGAATAGAAGTATAATTAAAAGTAGTGGAATTAAGTTAGTCTAAGTATAACAACGATAACAGCATGATATAAAAGTATACATATAAACCACCTACATGTGGCACATAAATATAAGGCACATTTTAGTTTTTAAACTGTATTAATATTAATTGATAAAATAAATATAGTAAACAAACTATAATTGGTGACCCTGACAATTAAAAATTACAGCAAACATGAAAAGTACAACCACAGTTAATTCAAAATTATAGCCAGCATTAATTCAGCAGTGCAGCTACATATTATTTGATTAAGATTTTTTTTGATAATTAATTTAATTTAATTTGTTATATTTTACAATTTTATTATTTTTTGAATTCTAAAAAAATATAATTTAATATATATGTACGTTATATAAAATACACATATGTAGTGTACAACGTAAAATTTTTATTATATTTCTAAATAACGATAAATGTATTTGTACGTACAGTACCCACACTTGAATAGAAACACTTGTTTCTAAAAATTGTAAAAAATTTTTATATAGCATATTTTTTTACATTTAATATATTTTGGAGTACATTTAAATTAAGTGAAATTAAATGAAAAAATAATGAAATGGAATTAGAGTAGAAGACAATGATTTAACGATTTTATTTGTAAAATAAATCAGAAATAGGATTAACAACAGTTTTTTAAACTATAAATTTTTATTTCTGAAATTATATTACATGAAGACTTATTTTGAATTACAGTTTAATGTATAAGTTCTAAATTACAATTTAATTAAATTATAGATTTTAAATATAATAGCTTGTGTACCGATCACATTTCAAGATAACTTTAATTACTCTATTCTGCAGAATCTGAAGTCTTTGTAGCTTACCAGCATCGCACATAAAAGCACAGAAGAATATCGTAGTACTCTGATGGGAAATAGCCAAATAAAAGTCAATAGACAAAATCAAATAAATATAGAGGTAGATGAACCAGATCCTCAGAAGACCTACAAACAATATAGCAAGCCAAGCATTAGATTAGAATTCGTAGAGCAGAAGAAGAATAGATAAGCATCGGGAAATATGACACAGATTAGTCCATAAGGAAATAACAACAGAACATGGATTAAAATTAAATACCTAGAACAGAATATAGTTTATTTGTATAATACTAAATATAACATTTAATTCGAATAATGTCTGTATTAGGAATACAATTAAACATTTCCAAAAATATATTTATACATACGTATATCATATATACGTATAAATTTATAATTTGATATGAATTGCTATATCTATATATAAATGTATATATACAAATATTTAAAAATACAATTTATATATACCTAAAAAAAATTATTTTCATAAATATACTACATATTGTATTATATGTTTATGTATATATATATATATACATATACATTACATAAGTTTTGTGAAAGCCCTCTGCTTCAAATGGAAGTGAAGTAGGAACAAAAAAAATTTAATCACACTTCGAGGCCCTCTCTAAAATAAATTTTCTCTCAGTTAACATTGTCTTGTACTGTTTTGGGACTTAAGACTTACAACAATAACAACTTATACGTAAATTATAACAATTCTAAAACCAATTAAAAAACTCAAATGCACCTCATTTGTTCTTTATCCCCATTAAATTTTCTTCTCAATTTGAGCTCTGATCATTTAACAATATATATATATATATTTTTTTTTTAAATTTCCACACGTTATTTTTGTGTAGCCTCGTTTAAAAGCAAACTTTTTAATCCTTTCTTCTAAAACACATATTTTTTTTTTTTTTTGCTTCTCATTTTACATTATTTATTTTCAAAAGAAAAAAATTTTAATAACAAAAAAGACAGCAAAAAATTCCTAAAATATTTATCAAAAGTTCAAAAAGAAAATCTAAAAAAACAGAAAAAAAAAAGAGAACAAATCAGTGAAAAACTTTGAAAAACTTTTTTAATAAATTTAGAAAAAAAAAAAAATTTATTGCATCGAAAAATTTTGTTTTTAAAGAAAACTTTTACATATTATTAGTACGAAAATTGTGTCAAATTTTCATAATAAAAAAAAAACAACAATAATAAAAACAAAAATTTTTGCTCAAAAATGACAGATACTAAAAAAAAAAGTTGACTGCCACAAGAAAAAAAATTTTTTTTTTCAAACGGAAAATTTATTCTGCCCAATTAAAGATATGCTAAGTTTCACAACAATTTCTCAAAACTATTAAATAGTGTCACTTTAACAAATTGTAAACGTAAAAAAGGATAAAAAACGGTTATAAAACAAAAACACAGTACAGTACACTCTTACAGAGGCTTCTTTTTTATCAAAATAATCAAACTTGCAAAACTGAAAAAACTGTTTGGGTAAATCAACTTTAATAAAAATATTTATAAAAAAAATTAATTTAACTTTTACTTGAGGATAATAGGGCTTTTCATAAGCATATACTGCAAAAAAAAATCTGCAAAAACAAAATACTGCAGAAAAAAAAATTGTTGACAGAGTTGTTAAAATTTAAATTTGCTACATTTACAGGGCTTTTCATAAACATATACTGCAAAAAAAAAAATTCTGCAAAAACAAAATACTGCAGAAAAAAAAAATTGTTGACAGAGTTGTTAAAATTTAAATTTGCTACATTTACAGGGCTTTTCATAAACATATACTGCAAAAAAAAAAAATTCTGCAAAAATAAAATACTGCAGAAAAAAAGTTTGTTGACAGAGTTGTTAAAATTTAAATTTACTACATTTACAGTTTTGCGTTATAAATAAAAACTGCAACACAACTAATTATCATTACTATTATGTTGCATACAATACATTGAATTACTAAACTCTGTATGAGCTTTATAAGCTCTTTGAGCAGAGAATTGAATAAATAAAAAAAAATGATTTTGCAGTTTTCCTGCTAAGTTAGAAATGTTTATGAACAAACTTTATTTGCAACATGAAGACAGTACCAACATCCAGTACGCACATCTGGTCATTTGGTGATTTTCCAGGGCGAAAGCCGCATTGACAACTGCCAATGTCATCGTAACAATAGGGCTTCAGATATTCGTGTCTTTTATGTCTACTAATTACTCGTACTCGTTACTATAACCATAACTATAGTATTTAAAATAAAATATAGCAAATACGGTTTGACAGTTTTTTTTATCCCCGAAGGACATCAAGAGCTGTGACACACTAGTGATAGTGTGGGATCGAACCCACTAAATCCCACTTATCTTATCTCCGTTATATCCAATCTATTTTGGATCCACTAATAATTTTTTTTCGTAAATTTTTCGATCGCTTGTTAAGAAAATTATTATAATAATAGTTTCACTGAAAAATCGCTATCAACATAATAATTTCTGTGTAGAAACCTATTCTTCCCCGTGAAGAAAATAGCATTAGTGGAAAATTATTTTTATATGTAAATTATTATCGTAAAATTTTCTATCTTAGGTAGGGACCAACCTGTGAGATTTCATTCTCTTGAGTCGCCAGAAATTATTGTCGATCTCAAGAACTACTGCAATTTCAGAGCTGACATGAGTTTTCAGTTGCTGTTCGTGTTTCACTGTATGTTTTTTGATCTCATCCGCTGACTGTTTCAACATGCAAGTCACAGTTAATATTTATTACATACGTACCATGGTGCTTTAATTATAGTGCCCGAAGCACTTTATTTTGAAATTTTTGAATCATTTCGATGTTGTTTTTCGTTACCAAAAACCCTTATAATTGGATACCGTACGTCCAAACAGGTTATAATTTCTGCTTATAACACTCAGAATTACATCCAAATAACCAGTAAAAATATTTGTGTCTAATAATACGGTCTTACAAATTTTTAAAATATCAGCTGTAAATGGAGATGTTAATTTGAAAAAATATGCAAAAACCGAATTAATCGTAAAATAATCAAAGCTACTTAATCTGTCTTGTTGAAAGCGATGTCAGCAGTTACTACAACCCTGTAACCTACTATACATTTCTTAATAAATATTTCAATTTCATTGTCAGAAAATGATAAATTCGTTTTTCTGCTTCTTACATTTGAACTTACATAATAAACTTACAAAATAATGAACTTAAATTTTTGAAACTCATTATTTTGTAATCAGTAATTAAAAAATTTTTTATAAGTACATTTTCATTTCCTGAAAAATTATTTTCTTTAATTTTCTTTTCAATCATTTTTCCACAATATTTTTCCACAATAATCCTATTTGAAAAAAAACACTATTTTTTTTTGTTTTTTTTTTTTTTTTTTTGCTGCAACAAATTTAAAACGAAAACCCAAAACTAACTACTCGATATTCAAAATTTAAAAAAAAAAAAAAACCCAAAGAAAAAACTCCATTTTTCTTATAATGACAATTTTCAGGAAAATTACATTGAAAAATCGAATAAAATCGATCGATATGAAATCCTGTCAGGTAAATTCAAATAAGAGTGAAAGAGATAAAAAATAACAACGAAAAAAAAACTTTAATTGGCATTTATGTACTATTTTTATGCACGTGTATTTTGTATCTTTCTCACTCTTTAACATTTTCAATGTGCTGTGATTTGATACAAAAATGGTAGAAAAAAAAACATTTTTGAAATCCCATGAAATCTGACACCTTCAATTATAATTACAAAAACTGGAAAAATAAAACTAAAAACAAAAAAAAAAATTTAAATCGTGTATTTTACTGTTAGGACTACTCCAGAAGTGTGACATAAAGATGGTACTGTAAAAAAAAAATAGTAGTGTACATAAAAAGAGATATTCAAAATGAAAAAAAAATAAAACCACAAACAAAAAAAGGAAAATGACAATTTTTTTTTCGGTTAGTTTTTAACGGAAAATTGCGCAACCAAAGAAACTAATATCGAATGGAGAGAACGAGGAAGTAAAAACAAACAAAAAACTATGATAGGGAAAAAAAAAATGTTCGTTTTTTTTTTTTTTTGTTTTTAATATGCATATACAGTCAATTTCAAAAGTATTTAAACAATGCTATTATTATCGTTTTTAGGGAGATATTTCGATAAATTTGACCAATGGTTGATCTTATTTATTTATTTATTTATTTATTGCCATAATACATATTCATAATTTTTTTTTAACAATATTAAATTTTTTAGAGCTTAGACTATTGTATTTACACCTATGACTATCCTTAATTATTACTTAGGCTAGTTGACTAATTTATTTATTAATTAATTTATTATTTAAATGAAAAATGGCGACAAAAACGTTTTTGAATATTTATGTTTTTTTCATAAAACTTACCATTATTTACATACTAAGAAATAAACCTATATTAAAACTTATTCTAAAATTGCTCTTATTAGCGTATTATTTGAGTTGTAACAACTTACCAGAAAAGCTGGTGTCAGCTTTTCAATTTGTAGCAATATGGTGTTTATATTAGCTAATTTATGCGATTTTTTGGTGAAATGGTTGATCTTCAATACAAAAATCTCTGAACAAAAAAACCCGAAGCGAAAATCCTCAAGCCAAAATACCCGAAATAAAATAATTTATGAAAAAACGGAGATTATATTGGGATTTTGAATTTGGGAATTCGACTTAAAAAAAAAGGGCTGTAGATTTTTGTTTTTGTAATTTTGTTATCTGAAGTACAATTCGTTTTATTAGATAAAAATAGTGTCCTAATTATATATATATATAATTTTCTGCGTTTATCTGGATGTTTGTAAGTTCGACGGAATACTCCAACACATATACAAATTGAAATATATATACAAATTGTAACATCATGTAATTGTCATAAACATAGTATCTGTTTTTTATTGCTTATATATGCCATCTGTCATCTGTCATTTGTCATCTGTCATCTGTTATCTGTGTCATTTGCCCATCATTATGTCATGGCACCATAGAACTTTTTAGTTTTATTATGTCTTAATTAATTTCATTTTACAATTTGAATTTTACAGTAGAAGGCTGCTATGATTGTAAAAATATAAAATTATTGTAAGCTTATATTATATAGTTAGATTTTGTTTTCATTAAAAATATTATTTGAATTTAGTATTTCTATATTAATTTAAATTAAAATTATCTTTTTGTCTAACTTATATTATAATTAATTGAATACAATAGACTGTCTAAGAATATTGATTATTTAGAATTATTGAGGCCTTAGGATAATATATGTTTAAATTTCCAATGATGGCAAATAAGATGTCGTTAAAATGATCGAGTAAATAACCCTTAGGGTAGGGAATTGAAAATTTTGCACCTTACTACAAATATTCTGTTTATATGGTAATTAAAAGCATTATAATAATTCTAATAAAGGTATGATATTGATAATTTAGTAAGCAAATACATATTTATCTTAAACTTGAAATGAAAACTCTAATGAAGGAAAAAAATGCTAAATGGTTACAAAACTAGTTTTTAATATCGAAAATTCTATTTACATATTTGATAGAAAAATTTACTTCTGTACCCCAAAAACATAATAGAAAATATGAAAAAAACATCAATCAAATCTGAAAATTCAAAGCTCACAAAAACCAAATACCTGAATATATTTTCAAAATTGATATTCAACGAGCTGGATTAATAGAATTAGCTGGATTGTAAAATATAGTATATATAGCTGACGACAAATATGAATGGCAGAAATATTTAAAAATTTCATAATTGACTTTACGGTCATGACATTTAAACTACCTACAGGACTCCATTTTTAATTTTTTGTTTTTTTTTTTTTTAAATTATTTAATTATGTATATATAATTTTTTTAACTTAACTGTACATTTATATATACAATCAAAATACATACGATACGACTACGAATAATATGATGATGATATTTTGATTATGAAGATCTTGTAGAATACATATTTTAAGTTTTAATGGAAATCGTGCAAAATCCTGATACTGATGGCCTAAAAATAATAAAAAAAAAGAAAAAATATGCAAAAAAAAAAACTGTAAATTTCTTTTGTTTTTTTTTTTTTTTACTCCATATATCTTAGTTTACACCACGTGCATATGTATCTTCATCTAGTCTAACATACATACATAACATACATACATTCATATAAGTAAATGAAAATTAAGATTTTCTTTTTATTTTTGGTTTTGGTGGCTTGTTTCCAAAAAATCCACTCAATTTAGATAAAGATTAAGTTTTTTTTTTTTATTATTTCAGTTCATTCTATGTGACAATTCATCACGTATTGTCATTTAATCTGTAGAAAAGCATGGGTTAATATATTTTTGAATATTATATCTTATACATTTATGATTGTGGGAAGGATTATTTGTATAGAGAATAATATTTCGTTTATAGTACTTTGAAATTTATTTTTAAAGTATGAATTTTAATATATTATATATTATATATATATATTTTTTTTATTTACTTTAATTACATAAATTTTTTTGATTATTAAATTTTACTGAAAATTTATTTTAATAAATCGTAAATTGCTTTACGTAGTCATGATTCGAATGGGCTCACATACAAGTTATATTTTCATTGAGCAGATGACTTATTATATGGTCTTTGTAAATTACACTCAATATGTCTATTACTTTTTAATGAAAAAAAAAGTCATGAACAAAAAATCTCGAACAGAAAAAACCTCGAAAGAAAAAATCTGGAATGTTTTCAAATTTTGATAATAATGTAAAAAAAACAAATATGGAATAATTTAAAATTTAAAAAAAATCCTGAATGATATAAAATTTTAAAAACAATATATCGAAAACAAAAATCTCGAAAGAAAAAATCTCGAAAGAAAAAATCTGAAATGTTTTCAAATTTTGATAAATGTAAAGAAAAAATATGGAATAATTTAAAATTTAAAAAAAAATCCTGAATGATATAAAATTTTAAAAACAATATATCGAAAACAAAAATCTCGAAAGAAAAAATCTCGAAAGAAAAAATCTGAAATGTTTTCAAATTTTGATAAATGTAAAGAAAAAATATGGAATAATTTAAAATTTAAAAAAAAATCCTGAATGATATAAAATTTTAAAAACAATATATCGAAAACAAAAATCTCGAAAGAAAAAATCTCGAAAGAAAAAATCTGAAATGTTTTCAAATTTTGATAAATGTAAAGAAAAAATATGGAATAATTTAAAATTTAAAAAAAAATCCTGAATGATATAAAATTTTAAAAACAATATATCGAAAACAAAAATCTCGAAAGAAAAAATCTCGAAAGAAAAAATCTGAAATGTTTTCAAATTTTGATAAATGTAAAGAAAAACTATGGAATAATTTAAAATTTAAAAAAAATCCTGAATGATATAAAATTTTAAAAACAATATATCAAAAGCAAAAATCTCGAAAGAAAAAATCTCGAAAGAAAAAATCTGAAATGTTTTCAAATTTTGATAAATGTAAAGAAAAAATATGGAATAATTTAAAATTTAAAAAAAAATCCTGAATGATATAAAATTTTAAAAACAATATATCGAAAACAAAAATCTCGAAATAAAAAATCTCGAAAGAAAAAATCTGAAATGTTTTCAAATTTTGATAAATGTAAAGAAAAAATATGGAATAATTTAAAATTTAAAAAAAAATCCTGAATGATATAAAATTTTAAAAACAATATATCGAAAACAAAAATCTCGAAAGAAAAAATCTCGAAAGAAAAAATCTGAAATGTTTTCAAATTGTGATAAATGTAAAGAAAAACTATGGAATAATTTAAAATTCAAAAAAAATCCTGAATGATATAAAATTTTAAAAACAATATATCAAAAGCAAAAATCTCGAAAGAAAAAATCTCGAAAGAAAAAATCTGAAATGTTTTCAAATTTTGATAAATGTAAAGAAAAAATATGGAATAATTTAAAATTTAAAAAAAAATCCTGAATGATATAAAATTTTAAAAACAATATATCGAAAACAAAAATCTCGAAAAAAAACATGATATTGACAAAACTATTAATTTTTCTATTGAAAACATTTTTGAAAAAGCATTTTTTTTTTAATGGGGAGTACTTTGTAAGCGCGACCTCTTAAGATCAATAGTACTTCCTCGTTTATTATTTTAGTATCATAGGTCTATGTCCTTGGTGAAGGCTATTATTGTTTTGATGTCAATTTCAAATTTTTAAATTTTGTCAATATTTTTTCTCATCTGGTATTGTTGCCACAAAATTTAAATTCGGAATTTTTGGTTTTTGGAATGTTTTTTCGGAATTTTTTTTTTCTAAAATAAAGTCAATATTTCCATTTTTAAAATACAGATATGATAACATTTAATGCCTAAATTATGTTCACACTGTTATTTTTTTTTTAAATAAAAAGACTTAAATTACATTTGGTCTATCAAAATTAAGTTATATTTGATTTTAGAGCTGATCAAAAAAATGTAGAACAATGATTTATAGTGCATTAGAAATCAAATTAGATAAGTTTTGTATAAACTTTATTTATTTTGCTTATCCTATTGTTTTGATAAGCAAAAAACTAAACCAAGGTATTTGATAGTCAACAAATTTACCTTCAAATGACTCGTAAAATGTTGGAAACCAATCCCACCAATTCACACAAATTTTTTTTTATTTGTTTTGCCCTCCCTATCACTAGTATTTTTTCAAATAATTTATTCCTACATAATATTTATTAATTCACACTCCTATTTGTGTTTTATTATTTCTATTTCTATAATTACTTTATATCTTTGTGACACACCCTGTATTTTTAATTAAAACAATAATTGCAAATATATTTTTAAAAAATTATTTTGACACATTTTAACCCTAATTAATCTCTTAGCTTCAATTAGGTGTTATATAGATTAGTAATATAGTAAAGAAACTATAAAAAACTATGTAGCGACACCCTGTATTTTATAAATTATTCAAATTAAATTTCTTTGCTTAAATTTGTTTGCTCCAAGTGTTATGGAAATTAATAGTAAAGAAATTTTATAGAAAATTATTTAGCAACACCCTGTATTTTTTAAATTATTACAACAATAGAAACAATTTAACTTTTTATTTTAACAATTTTCAATTTATTAAATCTCTCTCAACCACAAATAGTCCAATTAAATGAACAAACTGGGCCCGAAGTAACCAATAAAATACAAATACTTTCACTGAACACCTGTACAAAGCTTTTCAGCTATTGGAAAATGCAAATGAGAAAAAAACCTTATCAAAATAGATATTCCAGTAAAATTAACAACATCTATAAAAATAAGAAGCATCATCAATAAATCCCCTGGATTTCATAACAGGCAAAATTCTACAATAGTTGCCTAAAGAAAGCACTAAACCTGGTAATGAGGATTTACAATGTTTTGCTAAGGTTAAGATATTTTTCGCTTCAATGAAAGGTATCGGAAATAATACTCATCCATTAAAGTTGGCCATATATTCTATATTCTACAAGCCAGAAGAAACTGCATCTAATACAGACTGATTAGCCTATTATCATTTTTTTTTAAAAAAAATTTTGAAAAACTCTTTAAAAAAATCGTTTAATGCTATCTAATTATAGAAGATCGCCGGATCATCAATTTCATTTTCGAAACCAGCATGCAACCACAGAACATGTAAATCGTATTTTAAAAGATATAAATGAAGCTTTTCAAAATAAAGTATTTTTCAAACCTTCTCTTCTTGACATTAGTCAAGCTTCGATAAGGTATGGCATCCTGATCTAATGGGTAAATTGAAACAAAACCTACCATATGATCTCTAAGAAATAATTTTGAAAAGCTACATTGAAAACAGAATGTTTTATATGAAGCAAACTAATGCATACACTGGACTATATAAAATACAATCTGGTGTTCCCCAAGGAAGTGTGGGAAGGCCTTTATTATATCTGCTGTTTACGGTTGATATTTTAACAATACTAGAGATAAAAATCGCAACTTTTGTCGATGACACAGCTTTTTTGGTTCGACATCAGCACGCTATAATAGCAAGCATAAAAGATATTCAATTCAATTCATGGCAACAAAAATGAAACGTAAAAGTAAATGAATCGAAGAGAACACATAATTTATTTAATCCAAATGTTATGCAAATTAGTAGTAAAAAAATTATAGAAAGTTATTAAGATACACTCTGTATTTTTTTGTTGTTCCACACTGAAAAAAGAAATAGGAATGGCTTTTTTTATACAATTTTTCCTATTTTTATAACAACAAGTGGTATAGTGGACATTTTTAACAATTATTCCTATATTTTTTTTGTAAATTACCATCCGTTTTTAGAACAATAACTATATTTTTTTTTATAATAACTCCCAATTTTATAGTAGTTTTTCTTATTTTTTTAATAACATTTCATAAAAGTATACGACTTTATTGGAAAACGTATAAAAAATGTAGGAATTAGACCCAGAAAATTTAGAATAGTTCTGAAAAATTGTTAAAAAATATTGAAAATATACTAATAAAATAAGAGTTATTGTTTTAGTTGTAGAATGTTTCTTACAAAATTACGAATATTCATTTAAAAAATGAGAAAAACTGATCACAAATATGAGAAACATTACTAAAATTATAGTAATGTTTGCTAAAAAATAGGAAAATTGAGTGAAAAAAACGAGAAAAACTGATCATAAACATGGGAAACGTTACTATAATTATAGCCATGTTTCCTAAAAAATTGGAATATTGACTGAAAAAATATGAAAAATTCCTATAATTTCAGGAAGTTTTACTATACTTTAAGCCATTATTGCTTTCATATTTATAGGAACTTTTCAATAAGAACGTACTAAATAAAAACACCAAAAATATTATTTTCAAGAAAAAAAATTTATTTTATGATTTTTTTAGGTATTTAATTTTTATTTATTTAAGTATACTAATGAACTAATAATATAAATGATTCAATATTTTTATAATTATTTATAATTTTTTCTTTAACATAATTCTTCTTTTCACTTCTAACATGTTGATGTAACTTTCAAATATTTGTATTTAATTTTTTTCACATCTAAGTTATTTATTATATTATATTAAAAACGCCTACGAAAATTTTGTGCGACAAAATCAGATGTGGATGGAGAGTTTTTTTTTCATTAAATATCTTCTCAGTAAATTTCTGATATGTACTCTTCCACAAGATAGTTAAGCTATAATTATTCAAATTATAAAATTATATTTTTTAAGCAACTAGTTTATTTATACTTACAGTAATAAACATAAAAAATGAATTGTTGGACTTCGGTTTTTCTTAATTTATGACGATTTCTCTTCGCACTTCCTGGCTTTTCCTGTACAGTTTTGTATATCGATTAAGCTAATAAAAATGGAAGAACAGCAAAACCCGCAAGTGGTTCTTCTTATAATCTTATATACAAATACAGCAAGTATGGACAAAAAAACATTTCTTTGATCCGAATAAGTTTATTCAACCTACAGAATAATAAAGTGGATAAAATTTTAAATAAAATTTCTTATAAACTTGTGTTAATATTGTAGAGTTTCCCTGATTAAAATTTAGAAACCTATGAATATAATTTTTTTTAATTGCTTACCCTTGAAAATCATCCACAAGTTCGATCATGCTCCACTCAATTAATTTAAAAAAAAAATCACTTACTTAATGACAAATCAATCCCTAAAAATGTACTTTACAAATAAAACGACGCCCAGCCTATAAGGCTACGTGAAACTAAATTTTCCGCAACAAATTTCTTATTTATTATATTTTTAACATTATTTGTCCAAAATATAAGACCTATTACAATATTTATTAGAAGTTTTACTTTTGAGAGAAAAATTTTCCTTATTATGATAAATAACTTCTCTTAATATTTTGAGAAAAAATATCAGTTTAGCTCAGATATTCTACAAATAGCTTGTAGTAGATTTTCTTATATAAAATATACAAGTTATTATAATTGTTTTTACATTTTCATAAAAAAGTATGAGATATTGCTATTTATTTTGTAAAAATTCCTATAATTTATTAGGAATTTATCTCACATATTTGCATTTTATGTTTTGAAAATATCTCAATAAAATAATAAGTTATCTAAATGAAATTGGAGATATCACAATAAAAAAACGTAAAGAATCCTATATAAATAACCACTACTATTATTTTTATAACAAAATTATTGTAAATTTTCCTATTAACTTGGTATTATTTTTTTTGTAAAATTTATTATTTAAACTGGAATAAGTACAAGATACAATAACAAAATTTATTATTTTTTTAGTGAAATACCCAACAGATATAAGGAAAATTACCAAGCGATTAAATCGTTAATGGCTTTGTAAACCTTACTAAAAAAAATAGATAATTATCTAAAAATAATAAGAACTTGACTCAAAAAAATTGTAAAATTTACAAAAAAAATCGGTTCTTATAAAAATAGGAAAATTTATAAACCATTTTTTTTTCAGTGCAATAATAGAACAAAATATTTTAAATTTTCTACTTTGTAATTTTATTCAATTTCTTTGCTTCAATCAGGTGTTATCTAGATTAGTTAGTATAGTTGTAAATAAATTTAAGAAAATTATTTAGGTACACTCTGTACTATTTTTAAATTATTCCAACAATATTTTTAATTTTCTATTTCCACAATTTTCTATAATTTTTACAATTATATACTACCAATTTCCATAACACCAAATTAAAGTACAGAATTTCAATAACATATCTGAATTCAGTACACCAATCACATGCTATATAACCTAGCTTAATTTCATTCAATAACTTAATTTAAAAAAATGTTTTTTTTTGAAATTCTACAAAAATTTTCTCATTAATTTAATTCATTAACTTTATAATACATATTTTAAAATTTGTTTTAAAAAAAAAAAAAATACTTCACCATAAAATAACCAAATCATGTAAATTTTATCCTAAAAAATTTCTACACAATTTTTCAATAAAGATTTTCTTAATTAAAGAAAATATTCTATCATAAATTCTATCACTACTAGCTATATTCTAACATTATTTGTTCTCTATGTCATACTTCAAATAGTGGTTTCAATATAATATTATGTAGGTATAGTAAATATAACATGATATAAATTTATGGCATGAATTAAATATTTATTCACCACAGTTAAAATTATATTCTATTCTATCAGTTTTATATCAATGTAGGTACACTACCTACTACCTAATATACAATGTATTCAATTTTGAAATAAAAATAAATATCACAGACAATTTTTGATCTACATTAGAGTCCTAGATAATTCTCTAACATTTTATAATATAAAAATATAGATGTATATTTATTCATTTATCATAATTTACAAATATATTATACTCATATATATATAGTCATATAATAATAATATAACGTATATATTTTTCACCACATAATTCATGAATATCGTAATAAATTATTTAAAAAAAAAGAAACAACAACAAAGTATGAAACTAAAAAAATAAATTTATGTTTTTCTTGTTGTTCTTGTTTTTTTGATTTTTCCTCTTTTTATTCCGTTATAACACTGTATATTTTTTTTTGTGATTTATATTCCAATATAGAATCAACAACTCTCATAGAATTTCCACATATAACACAGAAGTTGATGTATATATATATGTATTTATATATATTATATATATATACATGTATATAAATTTTCCAGTGTTTTATTGAACATTTATTCATTTATTTATTTATGATTTGATATGACGTTAAGTTTTAGATTGCCAGATGTCAGAATTTTATTAAAATTAATAAAAAAAAAAATAAAAACAACAAAACAATAAATAAATAATAATTTTGATAAAGGTAAAAACAAAATGTATATATAGCTACATACCCACATAGCTTTCAAATAAAAAATTTTATGAGATTTTAAGAAAAATATCATAAATCGTCAAACGTCTCAATAGTCAATACGTGTATTATGTATGTGTATTAGTGTACTACATTTGAGTTTTTAGAATGAATATAAATTTGAAAGGATTTCTTCAAAAAATTTTATCCTTTTTTTTCCATTGTAATAAAATGGTATTTTAAGAACAATAATTATGCGATGATTGTAATTTATCTTTAAATCGAAATAAATTTAAAAACAAATTCATAAAACTGAAAAATTTAAAGAGATGAGAAATCATTTCAATCTTTTGGAATATGCAAATAAAAAATTTTAAGCTTCTAAAAAATCAGTTTAATGGTATAGGTACTTAAGTTTACAATTTGACTTCATAATATTGTTGTGAATTATATAAATTTTAATTTTAATACAATAAATTGGGAATAATAAATTTAAAAAATGAATTTACATGGTTTGACAACTTTGTTGTTCAGTTTGACAAGTCGATTGGCAATTCCTAATTGATTGTGTTATATTGAAATTTAATGTTTGACAGGTGTAGCAGGAAAAAATATTTGAATGAACTGTAGCAATTACTAACCTCTATACTATACACATATAAACTATTTGATGATGTATAGAAGAATTGATGAAAAACTATTTTATGATTAAATAATTTCATTGTTGCCAAATTTCCGTTCACTAACAATTTTTAATATTTTATTACAAATATCGATATTTTGGAAGCAATATACTTCCTTCATCAGTCCTTGCGACTAGCTAATTTTCTTAATTCATTTTTTCCCTTCTATAACTAATCCCTAACTGTTACATATTTTACCTGTACATTTGCGAATTAGCTTGTATTAATTTAAATAGAGGGAAGTATCTATTTTTTAAATCATTGTTCAATCTGTTATCTACCTGTTATCCCTCGAAATTGCTAAACTTTTATATGTGTCTAATTTGCCTACTTTTATTAATGATAAATTAGTGTTATTAATTTTATGATGTTCTTCAATCTGGCAACGATTACATTTTTTAAT
This sequence comes from Argyra leucocephala, assembly GCA_963942445.1. Classification (NCBI taxonomy): domain Eukaryota; kingdom Metazoa; phylum Arthropoda; class Insecta; order Diptera; family Dolichopodidae; genus Argyra; species Argyra leucocephala. The sequence continues at coordinate 11,136,246 of OZ012679.1, read as the reverse complement.
TTAAATTATCACTAAACAAAAATTAAGATCCGATTAATAAATTTAAAAAATGTATAATGTTAATATACGATGTGTTTAAATTAAGTAAAATAACTTGCTTTCGGGATGTGAGCCTAAATATACATTATTTTTATCACATTTTGTTTTGAATGACATATTTCCAATGACAAAAGGTCGAGAAAACCTATAAATCAATGTGTTCGTATAAGGCAGTTAGCCTGAAGTGATTTATCGGCTCAAAGATAGCCATACCTACTAAAAATTAATCACTCTATTATTGTAAAACCGTTGTATAATGCAGTGCGTATTATCATTGATGTCAATCCAGCGTATTGTTATTGAATTCAATTGATAAAGCAGTTTTAGTTATCTCAAACTTGTTTTAGGTAAAAAATATTTTTGATTTATTAAAAGATCAGCGATAACATGAACTAGATATTCAGATGAAGTTTTACTAGACGTAATACTTAGTTGGTTTAGTAGATAAACTTAACTAGCTTTAAGTTTTGACGTAAGCTTAACGAAAAATATATAATTAATTATTAAGTACAGCGTCAGACCTTATATTACATTATAATAATGTTAACGAAAAAACTTAACTAAAACCAAACAAAACAAAAATAATTTATTTATTAATAAAAGTTAAATATTTAAATTTGTTGCAGCTTCCAACTAATATAAAATGATATTAATTTAATTAAACTAGAAAAGTTTAAAGACAAAAAGTAATAGAAACAGTTAAAAATTTAACTTTTTGACATTTTTGACATTTTCAATCTTAAAACACTTTTAAACTGATTTATTTCATTTTTACTTTTTTTTTTGAATAAACACTTGGTGGTAATACCTAATTAAACACAAAAAAATATAAATTAAGAAGTTTAAAATTTTCTTATTTAAATTTTCTCTTTTCAATTTTTTTCGTTTTTTTTTAAATCAAATAATATTAAAGTTTTTTTTGATATTTTCATTTTTCATTTATTTTTTTTTTTCATACATCTTTATTTTCATATTTTTTGCTGCTGTGTTTAGTACATTTTTATTATATTATTATGACATTGTAAGAAAACAGGATAACTTTGTTGTCTATATATAACAAGTATATTATGTATGTAAGCATATATGTAAAATATAGACAAGGTTAAGAAAATTATTTGAATTTTCAACATTATAATTTTCATACTTTGTCTTTTACATATTTTACTAGTTATAATATATTTTACTCTTTTACATTTAACCCTTATGTTATTATACTAGGTTGTAGGGCCGATCAGACAATTATCGGAGTATTACAATAGGAAGCACTTAGTTAGAACATTTTGTTGTGTTGTTCTGAAATGATCACCTCTATTTATTCACAGGCGATTCACATGAGTACAATCGTGTCACTTCAGTATCAAACTGGTATCATAATAGACTACAGATACGATGAATAAATTGAACCGGCAGTATTTATTTATTAATACAATTTAGTACAAACTTTCAAATGTCAGTTTCTCTATTTGGTAAAATTAAAACATTAAGAAGTGAAATAAAATAAAAAATTTCACAATACCTCCATACTTATATTTGTCTATTTATAGTTTTATTATTTGAGGTTGGCTACATTAGTTTTATTATACAAAATTAAAGTTAAAATTTAATTAGTTATTAATTTCTAAAAAAAAAATATAATGTTCATACTATATTTCCGTTTTTACCAAGTGAAAATTTTGTTTAGTTTTTAAAACTCACATATGCTTTTATTTTAACATAATTATTAACATTATTATAGTATAGTATAGTAGTATAGTATAGTAGTATAGGATAGTATATTATTATAGTATAGTACACTATACTATTGATGTTAAAATGTAGTATGTAGTAGTAGTATATATATATATATATATATATATATATATATAAGTTAGAAACTAATAATGATCAATCTGGGAATTTTCTAGACAGTTTAATACTACAATGCCTTACAAACACTTCTTTAATTACAGTTTAAAATCAAGCTTTTTAACATCAATAGTATAGTGTACTATACTATAATAATATACTATACTATACTATACTATACTATACTATACTATACTATACTATACTATACTATACTATACTATACTATACTATACTATACTATACTATACTATACTATACTATAATATACTATACTATACTATACTATACTATACTATACTATACTATACTATACTATACTATACTATACTATACTATACTATACTATACTATACTATACTATACTATACTATACTATACTATACTATACTATACTATACTATACTATACTATACTATACTATACTATACTATACTATACTATACTATACTATACTATACTATACTATACTATACTATACTATACTATACTATACTATACTATACTATACTATACTATACTATACTATACTATACTATACTATACTATACTATACTATACTATACTATACTATACTATACTATACTATACTATACTATACTATACTATACTATACTATACTATACTATACTATACTATACTATACTATACTATACTATACTATACTATACTATACTATACTATACTATACTATACTATACTATACTATACTATACTATACTATACTATACTATACTATACTATACTATACTATACTATACTATACTATACTATACTATACTATACTATACTATACTATACTATACTATACTATACTATACTATACTATACTAAACTATACTATACTATACTATACTATACTATACTATACTATACTATACTATACTATACTATACTATACGATACTATACTATACTATACTAGACTATAGTACACTATACTATACTATACTATACTATACTATACTATACTATACTATACTATACTATACTATACTATACTATACTATACTATACTATACTATACTATACTATACTATACTATACTATACTATACTATACTATACTATACTATACTATACTATACTATACTATACTATACTATACTATACTATACTATACTATACTATACTATACTATACTATACTATGCTATACTATCTATAATTATAATTAACAAGCATTTAGGGACCTGCGCAGTGTAGACACCTTTTCATTTTATTTCAATTCTCCTACTCCTTAATGAACTTCTAATATAATATATAAGTTGTATATAAAATAAAAATGCGCCCACAGTTCAAAAATTTTTTCTCATATGATTTTATTATTCAGCAAATACATTATGCATATGTGAGTTCTTATTAAAATAATAAACAAAAGCAAACAAATCAGTTATTATAATTACTTGCAGTGAACATAAAATACAATATATACCCAACACAAGGGTTAATAAAATAAGAAAATTGATAGAAAAAAGAGAACGAGATAGAGATAGAAAATCAAAATGAAATAGAAAAGAGTAAATTTTTGAAAACCAAAGTCAAAAATAATACCATACCATATAAAAGTTTTATAAAATGCAATACTTATATAACAGGGATTAAAATAACATATACATATTCATATATATATATATATATCTATTCGTATATATTTACCACAATTTAAACAACCAAAAAAAAAAGAATATTTTATTCATTCATTCATATTTGCAGTGTTACACAAAATTGAAGACTTTTCATTTTATATATTATAACATTTTTGTTAAAATTTTTTTTTGAGTCATTGTTCACACAAGGATTAAATTAGATTTTATCATATATATTGTAAGAATATTATTTACAAAAAGGATTTAAGGATATTTTCTTTTTTTCTTTTTCTTAATATATTTGATAATATGGTTCTTTATTTTTTCATTTTATTTCTAAATTAGGATAGTTTTAGTAGACATGAACTATAGGGGTATGAATTGAAGGAGATATCGGTGTTGAAGAAGTGCAATTGCTACCGAAAATTGAATATGTCCTTGATATTTGTTTTTTTTCTTTTTTAAATATATTTTATTATACGAGTACATATGTATTTAACCTGACTTGCATCATATTTGATTTTATTAATTTTATTTTTCTATTTTTTAAATATAAAATTTTTGAGAGAACAGAAAATTTATTTTATTAACTTTTGAACATTTAGAAATCAACCACAAAAATAATTAATAATAAAATAAATTATTTAAGAATTGTACTTGAAATTAATAAATAAGTGGACTTGATATAAATAAATTGAAATAAAAAATATTTTGTTTAATAACTTTTATTTATGGTTACTCTCACATTAGTTTTGCACTTTAGAAAATATTGTTTTTAAATGGAAAAATTAGGAAAATTTATATTTTCTAAAATAGTTGTTTTTTTTGTTTGTTGAATAGCTTTTTAAAACTTGATTCTATTTTCTTTGAAAATAGAACAATGAGTTTTAAAGGATTTTAAAGTTTGATTCTAAATGAACGTGATTAAAAATAAATTGTATATTTGAAATAAAGTGAATTAATAGATATATACATTTTTTTTTTACTTAAATTTAATTTGTTTATGTGGAAGGAAAGTCGAATTAAAACTTTTAAAATGCATTAAAGCGAAATTATCAGTCTTCTGATGATGGTTTATTGATCGAAATCGATGAAGTTACATACTAACAAATTTTTGAAAAAAAAACTGAATATTTTTTTTTTTTAATTTTATAACATAGTGAATTCATCATAGCACGTTTTTGAATAGAAACCTGAATGTTTAAATTGTATACAGCTAACTTAACATTACAACTTAACTTAACTAGGTATATGGAACAAATACAAAACAACAGTAATGACAATATATAATCAATATAATAATACACAGTTAAAATGATTACAATTGTCAAATCCAAATCATTTGAATTATTTCTGGTTGTATAGGACTACTGTAGATTGTTATAGTTATTGCACTGCAACGAACCCTAATTTTTTTTCTGTCAATAAAAAAAAAAATAAAAAAAATTACAATTAAATAAATTATCGTCAATATTTCATATTTTGTCAAATGATTTTCTTTAATTATATTTATAAAAATTTTAAGACCAATGTAAATGAATTTAATTTTACGATTTTTCATAATTTTTCATCATTTCATTCATCACTCTCTCATACTTTCCTCCCTTTCTAGTTTTATTCTATACCATCCCAACCAAGCGGTGCGTCCATAAAGGTGCGTCCAATCGGTTAAGTAGTTTGATTTAAGTCATATACTTTAGGTTTTGGGCTATACTTTTGCACTGTAATCGATTATTTAGACAGAAAATATCTAATGGATAATATAATCTGTACGTTATTTCCATCTACTGAACTTACAATTCAATATAAAAAAAAATAATGCTCTAAATCCATGAAATTAAGTTTTAAGTTAAATTTGGAAAATGGTAAGGGGATCTGGGTCATGTATAGAATAAATATAAAATAAAGCATGTAAAATCTAATACATATTATTGTTAAAAATATTGCAACCGACAAATGTCAAATGTAAAAATTTTAATATAATTGCAAAAATCAGTTGTGACAAAAACATGTTTTTCAACATTGTCAAAATTAAACCATCAAATGTTTTTGATCAAGCTAATTTGATCTTAGTTTGCGATTTCCGACTAACGGGTATTATATCTTAAAATTTCATCATTTCAGTAGATTTTTCGACTAATATTTTTCCTGCAATGTAAAATAGATTTGTATAAAATATGGATTTAAAAGTAAAACCGATAATTAATCAAATTTTGATTGGCGGTGTTGTTCAGTGTTAAAAAAAAAAATAATTTTGAATCAACATAAAGAATATGTAAAAAAAGAAAATGTCTTATGAATATCTGAAAAGAAAATGTGTTATAAGGACTATATTTCCCTTTTAGTCAATCATACTAATTTCAATTAAATTTCTAATTGAAACATAATATCTTCTGGATTTTAGCCAGAAGTCTATACCTGTTCATGACAATCCGTTCTGTTTTTTTTTTAAAAAGTTAAATATATAATTTTAACTTCCGTTTTAATTAGGGTCGATTCTATGTTGTATATCATATACATACTTTGTTATAATGTTAGTAACATGCTATTGCGTTATTCAGATTCCTATTCCAAAGCTATTCTATTTTAACTGAAATATATTTTATATGAACGTATAAAAATACCATAATGAATTTATAAAAATTTAAATAAAAAATATTCAGTTAAGTTTAAAATTTTTATTTTATATATAAAAGACACATAAGGTCTTTATCGATTTCGGTCACTACACCATCATCAAAAGACTGAGAATTAACTAAAACAGGTCTCTACTATTTACTATAGAAAAAAAGTATTAGAAATTTTATTTTTTTTTAATTCTAGAGAGTTATTAATTACTATAATATTAATATTAATTATTTTTAAAAATTAAACAAAAAAATTTATTACATTATTTTTCTTAATAAAGCAATTCAAATTTATATTAAAAAAAAAAAACAATTATTATATTATAACAATAATATAACAATTTCATCTTATAAGCTACTTTACCTATACCTTTTTTTATTACAAATGTATGAGTTGTAGTAAATGTCTTTAAAGAATAGAAGTAGTCAAAACTAAAGTTTAAATACAGGCTGTATGGCAAAAACTATGGATAAAAAGAGTTTGTCGAGTTATAAATATTTTTAAATTTTTTAAAAATAAAATAATTGTTTTTTTTTTTTTTTTTTTGTGCTTCTGCTGAAGTCAACTTAATAATTCTTTTTATTTTTTATTTTTTGTTTTTTTTTTTGGCGAGGTAAGCACTTAATATTGTATATAAACTATACAAATAACTAAACTTTAATAAGTAAAACTAATTTTTTTTTAATTCTCTCTACCTATTATTTTTTTACAATCTCACCATCTTAAAAATTTAGTTCCACTCACCTCCTTATTGACATAATAATATACCATATTTTTTTTTTAAATTGCAATTGTTTTCCCATGGCATAACAAAAATTCATAAAAATCAGCAAAATTATAAAAATAAAATAAAAAAAATATTAAAAAGTGAAATTTTGTAAATATTTTGTTTAACAAAATATATATGAAAAAAAAAAAAACAAATAATAGTTAATAAATAGTGAATAACAGAATAAATAAATAAAAAAAATTTATGTTAAAAGTGTGACTCTGAAATATAACAATTTTAAAATAAAAATAGTTTCTGTGGGCAAGTTCTCTTTTTCTGTCCACCAAAATTAAATTAATTCTACAATATATTCATTATACAACGCTAGAATAATTTAACTCTAATTTTGAAGTTCTTTAATTGTCTTAAATATTTGTAGTTATGGCATTGTAACTATCTACTTTGTCTAGTTATTAATTATTAGCTCTAAGTATTGTAAGATTATTATTAAATAAATGCTGGTTATTGCAACAACATAAACAATTACAGTATAATATTATAAAATTTAAATATAATATTTTTTTTATATACATACATTAAGTAATAAATATATACTAGGGGCCCCTGTTGAGTAATTATATTTCAAGTTGAAGTCAAATTTAAAGTTTTTAAAAAAAACAGTAATTTACGTACTGACATAGACTTCGCACGATATAGCAGAAACCACTCGTGTTTAATAAAAAGTTTTGTGGTTAGTAAGTTTTATTTAGGACACATAAATACACGTCCCTCATATACTGCTTCGTTTCCGATATATTCCCTATAGTAAGAAGCATTTAGTGATAAAATTACTAAAAATAAAAAGTTTTGTCATTAAAGAGGTACGTTAATATATACCTACATAATACATAATTTTAATAAAAACTATATTATTACTACAAATAAAAAAAATTTAGAAACAGTTACTTAAAAAGATAAAAATGAAGAATTCAAGTCACCTACTATATCAAAATAAATTTGCTAGTCATATGAACAATTCAACTGATTTTTTTTGTTTTTGCTTTTTTATATTTATTATTTGAGATGAATTTGTTTCTTTGTTTTTTTTTTTTGGCATATGTACATAAATTCATTTGCAAGTACATAATATAAAATATAATAACTGATTTGTTTGCTTTTGTTTATTATTTTCATAAGATCTCACTTATGCATAATGTATTTGCTGAATAATAAAATCGGATGTGTACAAAATGTTCAACTGTGTGCGCATTTTTGTTTTATATACAACTTATATATTATATTAGAAGTTCATTAAGGAGTAGGAGAATTGAAATAAAATAAAAAGGTGTCTACTGCGCAAGACCTTAAATGCTTGTCAATTATAATTATAGATATATATATATATATACATGAGATTAAGTTAATCACAAGCTCTAATTAAGAATTTTTAACTTTAATTTTTCAAAATATCCATTAAAATTTTGTTTTCAGTTTTCTTATAAATCGATAATATTAAATTCGAACATTAATTAATAATTTCCATTATCTGAATTTGAACAAATTTGAATTTAATGACTATTTTAATTGAAATATATTTCACCAGGTATATTAAAAAGTGTTAATCTATGATCAATCAAGCAAATTTTTATCTTGGTATCTTTAAAAATTGTCATACATAAGTCATGGACATTATTATATCAATATAATTATCATAGATACAATTATCAGTACTATATAAATAAAATTCATCAATCATTTTGTCGTAATTTATACTAGAGTACTGATATTGTCCAAAATTATCTTAAGATTAGACCTTTATGTGAATATATAAAAAGCACCTATACTTAGATAAAGACGATTTTATCCAAAGCAATGCCCCACTATTATTCGATTAAAGTAGACGGGCTAAACGCACCATAATAGAGTATGATTCTAGTTGTATTGATATTAGCAGCTTAAAATATAATAAATATATATCTTTTTTAAGGATATATAATTATTGGTAGTTTCTTCTGCAGGTCTGCAAAATCTGTTTTTAATACAATGCAATTTTTTATCATTGCTTGATCGTTATACTGAGTCCGTCCTTGAAATATTGTCCGTGTCTACGAATTAAAAATTCCTCACCAGAATATGCGTAAAATAATACACATTTAATAAAAATACCTCTCATAAATATGCGTACAATAATACACATTTGTTAACTGACATCTGAATGCGTATCTAAGATAGATTCCTGATCACAACACCCATTTATTTCTACTGTTTTTTTTTAGTTTTGAAATATTAATTAATAATCTCACCCCTTCTATCTATACCGAAAATAATAATTTCTTTACATAATTCTGCATTTTATATTCATTATTATAATATAAAAATAATTATTAATGTAGGTCTACATTCATGTATTTTAATATTCAAAAGCAATTAACGGTGTTCATTTTTTTTAATTATTCTACAACAAAAAAAAAAATTCTCTATCCGGTTCCGTGTTGTTTTTCTTTCATTTCTTAATGCGGAATTTATTTTATAAAAGTAAAAAAAACAAAAAAAAATAAAAATTACAAAATAAGATAAAATTAAAACTCATTTCTTCTGTGTGAATTTTCACACTAGTTTTTATGAATGTACCAACACCCACCACCACCATCACCAACAGCAGCACCAAAAACAACGAATACAGTAAAGAATTAATTTTTTTTTTGTTCTAATTTTTGCTGCTTTGTTGTAATTTTCTTTGTCTGGGTTATTTGAGTTTTCGCATTATTAAAATAAAAAAATATTCAATAAAAAATGCAACAAGAAAATATAAAAACAAAAAAACAAAAACCAAAAACTAAGAAAAGAAAAACCAAGATAAACTTAAAGGTATGAAATTTTTTTTTTTGCCACTATAAAATTTTTGAAATTCAAGGAACACAAACGCAATTTTAAGATTTAGTGGTTCTTTTGAAAAAACAAAAAAAAAATAGTCTTAAAACTTTTATAAATTGAAATTTATGCAGTTGAAGAGTTCGTTTTTAATTTAGAATGCAGAAGCAGCAGATAAAAAACCAACAAAGGATATAAAAAAAAAAATATTAAATTAAATTTTTGTGTGTTATTATCATTTTCTTGGAATTTAAAATATCCTTTTTTATTGTTTTTATTTTGCTTTTATTTAAATTCATAGTCCATCTCTCAAGGTCTATGCAAAAAATAATATTCAAAAACTAAATTTAGAATTTTAACTTTTTTTTTTTATTATAAAATAGATTAAGAAAATTATAAATAATTGAATCCTTGATCCTTGAAATCTGTAGTAGCATTATCTAGAATTTGTATTAAAGGTTGAATTAATTTAAGGAACAACGAAATAAGTCTAAAAAATTAAATAGAAATAAAAAAATGTATGGTCACAAAATTACCCGAAATGTAAGACTTCAGCTTGGTTAAAATGTTTCAGTGGCGGTTTGTTCTAATGCACAAAGTGGGCACTGCCCATCAATAATATCCAGCGAACAGCTTAAAATTTTACTAACAAGTATTATTTACTATAATAACAACTATTATTAACTATTATACTTCTATAAAATTTTTATTGTAATTGTAACCGTAATTATATAAATTGTTTACATTTTTTGTCATTTTTACAAAATTTTGAAAGTTTTCAACAAATGGAATAATATTTTTTTTACATTTCAATCCAACCCAAACAGAATTTTATACTATGAGCCTATCTACCTGTCACATCATTACTGATGTGAATTTGCAAGATAACAAATAAGAGTATATGACCATTTGTAAATTACAAAAATCATTAGTTTTCCTAGACATTTGTCAAGGGCTGGAATCAAAATTCAAAAACAAAATTTCATAATTAGAAAATTCCAACCGATGCAAAAATAATATTTCAAGTTAAAAAATTCAATAATATAAAATTAAGAATATATTTTTTTTAATAATTGGAATATATATATATATATATATATATTATTTATGTTTAAATCAATCCTATTACAAAAACTTAGTCTAATAATTCATTAACTGTCATAAACATTCTATTAACTGATACAAATTTCTCGTAGTTAGTTCGGTGAAATGCCAAATTAAAGACATTTTCCGATCGAAAACGAGTACGTGTATTGAAATGGGGGCTGATCAACCGTTTAATACTAGGATACAATATCAGTTCTTCGGGACTCCAACGAATTTAATTGTATCAGTTTTAATCGGTTTGTATACAGAAGAAAAATAATAGGATTAGACCAGGGTAAGCTACGAAGGGAAAAACGAAGAAAATTGTTTTTGATTACTTCTAATCTATCGATATGAATACGAAATATAAAATATATTCGTATATAAATATCATCTACATCACCATATATAAACTGGTGACCAAATAGGATTTGCATACAGCTTAAATGATATATGAGTCATCAAACTCTTTGAATATATATATTTTTTATAAATTAGTATGTAAATTTGATTTGAGAGTCTTTCGAATTAAACTGTCCGTTATTAATACAAGGAAAAAATTAATTATATAAAAAATGGTAGAAAAAGATGAAAACCGGAAATGTAATCAGGAATTCGAAGATCTGCTAACAGCACCTGATTTAACCTTGTATATTTATTTACAAGCTAATATTCTCAATAATGTAATATAATGTTTTATCAAAACCGGGCAGTTCCAAAAAATTGTACTTTATGCAAAAAAAGTTAATTATAATCTTGATTCAATATGTTTATTATTTTATTTAATTCATCATCATCACAAAAGAGCAATTTTGCTCGTACAGAGTGTATATTTATAAACTTCAGCTCGCATTACGTTCAGTAATGTGTGCAGAGTCTGAACAGGTGTGCACAACTTTTTTAATATTTTGTTGCCGTAAAGGCATGGTGTGTACATTTTACGGTGTTCAATAAAAGTTTTACAATAAATAGGACAGAGCAGGATTAAATAATTATTTTTTGGAATTAAGTTCGAGATTGTAGTAAACTCCTCTCGCTTACGCGGAATAAATTATAACGTGTTTTACTCTTATATAGACTATAGAGGATTTATTATCAATAACACATTTTTATAGATAAATAAATATTTTCGTCTGAATTAAAGTTCGTTGAAAATATTATTTTTACTTAATACTCTCTCTCTCTCTCTCTCTCTAATGAAATTAAATCAAATTTAAAATAAGTAAAAAAAAAAATTAAAAATTGAATAAGAACATGTCAAAAAAATATATATAACTCATACAAGACAATAGCCCTGACAGCTAATGCTCACATTTATTGTAATTTTAATCATGGTAAATAAAGAAATAATAATAAAGGTCTTCTTCACTTATTAAAATGATTTTAGCTTTATTCTAGATTTCAAATTCAATTCCCGTAATAATTATTTTCGCACAGTAGTGTTTAAGTGTACTATTTCCAAAACCGGAGTATAGGGGTCAAGTGGAATCAAAAAAATTTAAAATTTCAACATTAGAAAAGGTTTCATGCGAATATGGGATATTAATTATATTGATTTATCAATGAATTTATACTATAAAATATTGCTAAAACTGTCAAAAAATATTTCACACCACTAGAATAGAATCTAGTTTCAAAGTAGATTATAAAATTACAATCCAATTCAATATAAAATAAATTAAATATTTTTTTTTTTATTATTATTAATATTAATTAATATTTTTTATATTTTTATTGTTTAATTTCAGATGTTTTTAAAATAATATGCGGTCCATATTTAACACAACAACAGCAACAACAGCCACATCAACAACAACAACAACAACAACTAATTTGGAACAACGTGATAATTCTATAATAAGAGAAAAAAATTCATTAACATTTTTAAAAGATTTTTCATCATCAATTTTATTCAATATTTATTCAATTAATAATAATTATGATACAAATTGCCAAAATTTAATAAATAATAATAATAATATAAATAATAACAATATAGATAATAATAATAATCAAATAGAAAGAGATGTACAATCTCAATATTATATATTTCGTGAATATTGGAATAAAACTGCTCAGGAATATATGGAGGCTGGAAATAATTTAGCATTAAGATTAATTAATTTAGAAAATATCAAAAACTTACTATCATGTAGATATTATAATAATAATAAGAATAAGAATAATAATAATAATAACAAAAATAAAAGTAATAATAATGATAATGATAACATAAAAATTAAAAATCATATTAATAATAATAATAATAATAATGAAATAATTCATAAAAATAATACAAACACAAATAATCATAATCATAATAATAACCAAAATAATAATAATAATAATACTCATAACGGTACGATTTATCGCTATTCATTAAGTTTATACACAGCGTCGAGCGTTATTTTAGCACTTTGTTACTTAACGACATCAGCTTTAGCCGCATCTGATATTAATCCAATGTAAGTAATCTATATACTATAAAAATCTATATATATAAAAATATCTATTCATATCAATAACATTAAAAATAAAAACTGTAATATTGTATAATATAAGTATAGTGTTGTTGATTTAAAAATAAGTGAATTAGTTTCCAATTTTTTCAAAAATAAAAATAAATTAATTAAAATTACAACGAGACTGAGAACAATATACATACTATACATTATCTTATATATTAATACGCTTAAACATCTGTTAAACTTTTCACAAAGCTTTTACAACACAAAGCTTTTTTCAACTAGATTAGACAACTTTATTAGAACTATTACGAATTACGATAGTGTGCAAAATTTAATTTAAAGGCATAAACCTAAAAACAATTCACCTATTGAGCAATAGCATTGATTATATCTGATTATATGAATTAATTTTTTTTAAAAAAAACAAAGTAGCAAAGACAAAACCGAATTATCAGAATATAATTATTATATCGATAAAATAGCTTTGTTAAAATATTACGATATTACGATATTACAGCAAAAAAAACTCACCGGTAAAACAAATGGTAAATTTAGAAAATATATTTTTTACCTCAACCATGTTCAGAAATTCCAATAGTTGAAATTTATTTATTTTATTAACAAATAACTCAAAAGTAAAAATTCAAATGCGCAGCAGCATTGAGTAAATATTATATTGTGCATGGAGAATCATAAACCGAAATTTACGATCTGCTAAGAACAAAAAAAACAAAATATGTTATAACATTATTATCAAGTTCCAATTCAATACACGGCAAATTTAGTACACATAAAAATTAAAAAAACTTTAAAAAGAAAAATCACAGACTACCCTTACCTACATCAGAGATCCTAGCGGAATAACAATATAACAATAAAAACTGAAGAACAAGAGAAAAAGCATAATTATTGGCTTTACCCCTAACTATAATAGTCATAAGGCGTCAATAAGAACTGAACAATAAGAGAAAAAGCATAATTATTGGCTTTACCCCTAAATATGTAATAAATGGCCTATAGATTCGATATGATTTAACAAAGCCATAACCATATCATAACCTTCACTATAATGGTCATATCTAATCATACCAAAACGGCAAAACCAAAATTTAAAAGAAGTGAAATAAAAATATAAATTCTATAAATAAATGTTTTTGTTTTTTTATTTTGAGTTTTCAAATAGTTAGGGCTATTATGATAATAAAAAAAAAACACAAAAATCATGTCTATGACTATTTTAATGTGTTTTTAATGTGGGTGTGGTATGTATTTAGTTTAAATTCATTTAACTTCATATCTATACTGCCAGCGACATCTCTGTTCGCCACATTTTGTTGAAATGTACATCTCTATTAATAGTATTTGTTAGGGAGCGTTTAGACATCAGATTTTGTTTCATGAAAGTTTTGTTTTACTTATTTTTATTACATTTACAAATTTTATTGCAATTACATCAAATTTTATTTCAAAAGTTTTAATTACATGTCTCAAAGATAAACAAATACAGTTGCAGAGTATACTATATTTCTTCATGCAAAATCCACTTTCTAAACTTGCAAAATACGAAGATACGAATATGCGTTACGAGTACTAATAATAAATACTTATAAACAAATATAAATATACAGTGTAATTTCAGAACATTTATGAAATATAAATATTTAAATGGTAAATCAATTATTCTAAGTATTTGTATTGATAAATAATAATAATATTTAATACACATTTTTTGTATTTTTTAATGTATATCTTTCAATATATTGGCATAACACAATTAGAAGTTTATAAATACCTTTTCTCGCAAAATTCACTTTTTCAACTTGCGAAATACAAAAATGCGTGTCGAGTACTATATATATAAAAAAAAATTAAGGATATTCTATAACAAAGTCGGATGTCAAACTTTAATGAACATAATTTATACGTTATAAACAAAATTCAAAACCGTATAAACGCGGCCTTATATAAAAGTTTTCTTCAAAACTATTAGCAGTCAAAATTAATTTATAATAAATAAATAAATACCGAAATAAAAATTATTACATAATAAATAAGTTAAATTGAAAAACTTAAAACTATAATTGTAAAACATTGATTTTTTTTAAGAAAATAAAGAAAATAAATAAATTGCTTCATTTATAATACTAATGCTAGACCGGCGAATATTACGCCGGGAATAGCTAGTATATTATAATTCCTAACTTTTCTTGAAAATAAAATTTTCTCTTTTTTGTCTATATTATTTTTATTTTCTTTTTCTCAAATGAGCTCAGTTGCTCAAATTCAATTCTGTTAGATTCTTCGTACCTACTATATGTGAATACAAGCTCAGCAGAAACAGAAACACATCTTTCTTCTCTTAAGCAATTTCAATGTGAAACAAAAGGACCTACCCATACACTGTTTATATCCATAGATGGCGTTAAAGCAGTTTACATAAATTCAAACATAATTCGAACATAAAAAATGTGGGATCATATTCCCATACAATTTGTAGAAATTTAAAGAAAATGTTAATACATTTAGTTTTCAACTTCCTACTTTTCTTCCTATACCTTATCGTATTCCTGTTCGGAAGTAATATCGTAGTTTTAGTTAACATTCTAACTCTTTGACTAATTATAAAAAAAATAGTAACAGCTATTATAGGTTTCTACCTTTACGAGTGTTTAATTAGTATTGAAAGACTCACTTTCTATTATTTAATTAATTGTTACCTCAAGTTTATAGGAATAATGACGTCGGTCTACTTAACAATATGGTTAACAGATAATTAAATTTAATTTAATTTGATATTTATATTATGGAGACCATTTGTACAATAAAATCAAGCTTGCAACACTCTGACAAGAGGTTCATCTAATGAATATGTCCATCCCAAAAATATTATAGAAATACATCGATTTGCCCGATCCCATAATAATAATGGCAAAATCTAATCAAATTTGTATTCTGAAATAATTAAATTAACATCAAAATTAGTTTTTCTATTAATTTTTATTATCAATAACACTACCCTCATTCATCCTTTCGAATAATACGTGGTACTAGTAAAACTAAAACTTGAAATCTGAAAAATAGTTACTTCCGAATTCAGTTTTAAAAAAACATGTTTAAAGTATCACAAAAACTGTCTTAATTTAAATTACTATCATCATATATATTATTAATCAGTTTCCCTCAGGACATTTTCATAGTAAAATGTAAACACAGATTAAAAACAACAAAAAAAAATTTTTTTTTTTGTATTTAAATCACTTGATTAAGTACAATAATTGTAAATAAACAACCAAAACACAAAAAATATATAGTATATATGTATTCTCGAATTAACAAAACAGGATATCGAATTTAATTTTAATGATTGTGTATTCTACCACAACTACAACTATAGTACTACTATATTATATGTAATTTGGTACAAGGTCATAGGTATATTATATACTAAATGATTTCAATATAATAAATAAAAAATAGGGTGATTCTAAAAACAATTTAAATGTACTGTTTTGAATTAATTGTAATAAATTTTAAATACATATAGAGATACAAATATGTCGTTTACTACTTGCAGACTTCTTCAGGGTTCTGTACCTGACTGAGGAAATATATCTAAAATCGTTTTATTTATTTTTATTGGATCGGTAGCAATTTGACCTATTTCGAATATGGCATACTATTATTTATTGTTTTATTTTATTGTTATAATACATTTTACGGTGCAATTTTGGTCGATTTTTATAACTCACAGATGTACTAATGACATCTTCTAATAAGTTATAAAATTAATCAAAATGAAAATAGGGGTTGTTTAGGTAGTCTAACACTAAAAATACCTACTGATGAGTTGCAGTAGTTGTATGATGAACGTACCTAAAAATACTTTGTTTATAACGTAATTTAAATTACAATAGCAAATTAAAAGCACCAGGACTATTGGGTTTTTTACAATTTTTTTTTGTTTTACCTTATGATTTATACACAAAATTAAAATCTTTAATTTTTGTAACCAAATTGGATATATTTAAATCTATTTTGATGTACATATACATATGCATGTATAATTTTAACATAAATACAATCTAAATCTATTTTGATGTACATAGACATATACATGTATAATTTTAACATAAATACAATAAAACTGAAAGTATACACAAAATTTTTTCTCCCTATTGCCCTATGCAAACCGTGGTGAAAATCAACCGACGAAATACAAACCTGTAATTTAACAATAAATAAATCCAAAGTTCGGAAAATAAATGTACAATCATTACCATCAATTCCATTGCACGTTGTGAGTGGATTGGACATCAGCAACAATGCGCCATCAGACTAGATTTTGTGTCACCACTTTGAGCTCACCCCAATGATGCATTTGCTTTAGTTATATCAGTTTGACGACATGCCATTTGATTTTCGTAACCTTGCGGATTTCATTCAAAAGCTATTTTTGGGAAGTGTATTGCAATTCTGCGTAGTATATAATAAATCCATTTACATTCTCTTAGTAATTGCTAATTTCTTATGTTATTATTCGCTTCCTGGATTCCTAGTTGGAAACTCTTTCTAGCCAAAATGTCTGTAGAATTCATCTCAAATATTTGTTAACAATTATACCTGGATATGTGAAATGATTATTTCTGTCACTTTCCATACTTCGCATCCCATTTAAATGAACCTTGACAATTATGATGTTACTTCGATAATTAAAAACAGTCAAGGTAAAAAGTTTAGTTAGTTTAATGCTCTAATGACATTAAAACCTTTAAAAAAAATTACATCTCTACATGACTCACCCTTCTACTAGAAGATCTGGTTACATTTTTTTATGGTGTATAAATAATAACCTTCATTTAAATATAAACAAATGTGTCAAAATGAATTACAATAGGCGAAATAGCTGCCCCTCTTATATATATTTACTTAATGAGCAAGCCTTAGAAATAGTCAAGTCTATCAAAAGGCTTAGAGGTTATTTTCGATGAAAAGCTTACATTCAAATTCCAAAAATAACATCATTAAAAAAGCAAACTTAATGTTAGGATTCATAAAACGATGGTCCAAAGAATTCAACGACCCATTCATCATGAAATCCCTATATATACTTATTTCGTTAGGCCACGTATGGTCATTCATACCTGAATCATAGTAAATGAATTGAATCAATTCAAAAAAAATATTCTTCCACCTTATAACAATGGACTAAACCATATTCATCTAACCACTTCAAAAAATAGACGTGAGATTACGGATGTGCTCTTTGTTACTCAAGTAATTAACGGGAATATCGCATCGTCATTTATATCTAAATTTGCTAAAATTTACTTTACACTTGTACCAGATTTCGTTCGTCCAATCTTTTCACCATAGTGTTTCATCGTACCAATTATGGTATGACTGAACCTATCCATCGATGATCATTTCTAATAAGTATCAGGATGTAATTGATTTAACCCTCTTAAAAGATGTGATGCAAGATGCGAAACGCTTCCTGTTTGTATTTATGTTTGGTATTGTATCTTCCTGTCCAGACCCCATCGTCGTTTTCAGAATCATATATCCGGCGAAGAATTTCTGTTCGAATACAACAAGTGTATGCCCGCTGGCTTTGGATCCAATATCCATGATTCTGATCCGTAGAGTAGAACAAATAGTATGAGCGTTTTGTAGATTTGAAATTAAGTGCTTCGAAATAGAAACTTTAACCCGAGATGTTTTGACAAACCATAGAATCAGCAACGGTTTGCAATGGCTATTCCACGTACCTCCGCATTGATATCGTTTGTATGACTAACGGTGATTCCAAACTAAATAAACTCCTAAGTTACTTTTAAATAATATACTCCAACAGTAATGTTTTGTTCAATATGATATTGAGAGGTTTTCTTATTGACATTGTCGACAATTTATATTTTGTTTCTTCTTCATTTACTTTGAGACCCATATTTTTTTGCTTTCTCTTCAATCTGGGTAAAATCCCTGATACAATTAGCTTAATTAAATAAATTAATAGAGAATACAATCCAATCTAAAAGTCTAACAATATTATTTCAAATATAAAATATTCAAAATAATTGTCTCCAGTCTAACAAAATTAATCGAAAATAAGTTATAATGATTGTTCAATCATTTGACTCCATAATTTTTCTACATTTATTGTGACACACTCTGTATAAACGTATTATATAATTTATATATATATAATACATATGTATATAATACATATAAGATTGATGAATTTACGTGTTCAAGTATGATTGATGTCACAGGTAAACATGAAAACAAAATTACGTAAATATTTTTATAAATCTTTTATTGCATATCAAAAACAACAACAACAACAACAGAATTCAAAGAATATAAGTCGTTTTTAGTCCTTTTTTTTTGTGTTCTTTTATTTTAAATAAAACAAAATAAAAATTAGTTTTTTGTTTTGGTTTTTTGTTTTTACTTAATTTTCAAAAAAAAAAAAAAAAAAAAAATCTGTAGGAAAAAGGAAACAAAAAAATAATAACAAAACGATAGAAAATATCTCAAGGATAATGTTTATTTATTTGTATAAATGTATGTTTGTATGTACATGTTTGTAGTTAACAAAAAAAAAAAATTTATTTCTTTTTAAATCACTTTAAAAAAAAAAAAACAAAAAATTACATAAATCGGCTTACATACATTGAAGTTTTTGTAAATCTTTTACTCCATATATATATATATATACTATAATCCAAATTACATACATTTGGAATTATTAAAATCATACCAAGTCACACTATACTGACTGAAAATAAACTTTTACAGAATAAAAAATATGCTCTGTATATAGTTTTAGATGTAATAACATACTACATAATAGTTTTCTGTATAATATACACATCATAGTTGTTTTTATCCATTTGTTATTTTTATATGTATGTATATATATAATTTATTCCTGACAACACTATCCTTTGAATACAAATGGACATCTGAAATCGAAATAATTATTTACTTAACGTGTACATTATAGAAAATTTCTAGTCTCAAGCTTCTATAATTTATTTTTATTTATTTACAGAGTTGAATGTTTCTTTAATTTTATTCTTATAGATATATAACTGTATATTTACTTATTTATTAATGTTGGATTCTGTAAATCTAAAAGGTCCGTCTTAATATTGACAACTATTAAAGTATTAGTTAAGTATTCAATTCCGAGAGGATTTTTTTAATGTTTTCATATCTTTATACACGGAAAAAACATATAGTTAACATTAAACGAAATTTTTATATAAAAATTGCTATAATTATTAGCTCAAACTGGGACAGTGTGATTTTATTTTAAATTTTCCTATATTTTATAACAATAACAAACAATAGAATTTCAGAAATTTTATTATAACTTTTATTATATTTTCAGTTATGTTTCCTATAAAAATATCTGCTAAATAGTAGCTTTAATTTCAAATTATTGAGAACGTATAACAAAATTTTTCTATTCGTCCGAAAAATTGTAGCAGTTTTAGCAACATATATTACAAAATTTACATCAACATTTTAATTATTTGTTACTTTATTAATTTATCATTTCACATATTTCTTTTTTTAAATACTACAAAATTATACCCAAATTTCTAACAAAAGATAAACAAAACTGATACAAATTATAGCAAAATTTCATGAAACTTATATCCCATTTTCCAGTCTCGCTATGCTATTCTGAACACTTTTCTTGCTATATTTAATTTAATTATGCATATTTTTTTTAGTAAAAAAAGTAAAAGTAGTTTTTTTATAAAGCTGGTTGAGCTATAAAATTACTAAATAATAGATGAATATTTCAAATTATTTTATATCTTATTATTATTGTCGTAGAGAATCTCAATATTCAATTTTGGTTAAAAGATATCAAAATTTTGTACACATTATAAGCTAAATTTCTAAAACAAAATTCTTATAATAATTCTTGATATACTTTTTGAAATCTTTGTTTAAAAAAATACTTACTTGTTTTTGAACTCTATACTTCTACCACTTTTGTCATGCGACACAAAATTAAGCTGAAAAACTAAATTCGGGACAAAATTTAAATAGGTATTCACAAAAATGAAAGCAGTGAAAATTAAGTATGACTTATCGTTTTTGCCAAAACTCATATTTTTAATCTTATCCTGTTGTCGAACTTATCTGTGTCTCGTAATTTGTTTTCGACCTAATCATTAGTGCATATTGTATATAAAATCATTTTTATTACTTCTCGCCCATTCAAAAGAAAAAATAAACAGTTGAATTTATATTAACATTTATTAAACAGTAATTTTATTGATATTTGAATTTAATAAAAAACTAAAAAAAATAAATCTAAATTCAAAAACTAAACAATTACAAAACTAATAATTCATTTTGAAATGACATTAATGCAAAAACTTCAAAATAATAATCAGTAATCTCAAACGTTTGCATATCGTTATATTTTTCTACTATATAACAGCATCTGTGCGCATCATAATATAAAACACTTAGTTTGCTTAGAATAAAACAATATTTGGAACTATTGTATTCCACAAAATGTTTTACCTCATAAAAGTTTTTGTATTCATCTGCAAAGCCATAACTGAATACGCAATCTACTTTTATTTTTGCATTATTGTTTGGCAAATATTTCTTCTGGACTTAGTTGATCTTGATATTTCTTTCAACTTTTTATGTTTTGCTTCAAGGCGCATGCTCCAGACCTGAGTAAGGGGTCCAATTTTTTTCATCATTTGTGGATAATGCACCATGAAATGGTGCTTAGGCTTAAGTGGTTTATCGTAAACATTTAAAAAACATTTATGATGTTCTGTAATTAGATTTTGTAAATGTATTGCTAAATTGTCATTTATTGAGTTGTTAAGAACAATTTCTGAAATTTCTTTTAGCAAAAGGAAAACTTGCCACTTTTTATTTTCATAGCACTTTTTATTTCAAAATTTAATTAAACACATTACTTCTGCAGCTGAATATCTTAATTTCCCGATTTTCAAATGTTCCATATTAACTAGCTGAGGTTTAATTATTATTAGTTAATTATTAATATTAGTTTTTGTCACATTAATTTGCACTATTCTGTAATTTTATGTTTTTCAATACAGTACGTTAAACCAAAGAACATATAATAATAGTTACTAGTTTGATAACCGAAAAACAGATCATTTTGAACATAATTCTGAGTGACACGCGTTTTGATCTATAATAGGGTTGCCAGAGTACTTTTTTTAAGTACGAATATTCATTTTTTTTTACTCATTTGTTTTATAACTTTTTATGTTTATTTTTTTTTTTTGTACCACGCTTTGGTATTTATTCATATAATACAATGTATCTATGATACAATTTGTATATGAATACATATATATATACTAGCTTTGTAACCCGTCATAAATGACGGAAGCAAAATAAATCCTAATTTCTTTTTTTCTTTCATTAGATTCTTTATTCCGAAATTACAGTACTTATGTTTATATCACTTTTTATTTATTTTTATTTATGTTTATATTGGCCTAACACTAATCTTTTTTTTTGTTATATAACAGAAAAAGAAGTACCATACCAACAAATTTGTATAAAATGTTTGTATTTGTGTACGGTATACTCGTACTCGCTTCCATTTAGTTATAATTCGTTAGTTGGGTTCCATTTAGGATAAATTATACAGTATTAGCGTTATTGTGGCCTCTGGGAGAACAAATTTAAAATGGGATCTTATTTTCATATAAATTTTGTCTTTTGTATAATGTATAGGAATCTTATTTTGCTATATGAATAAACTGTTATTATGGTATTGTGTTATTTTTAAAAAAATATTCAAAATTTTGTATCTAAATTGGTAAAATTTATAAAAAATACAAAAACATTTTCATCAATAATTTTCAATTTAAAAAAAACAATGTTTTATTATCCGACGTAGAAGTAGAGTTTATTATCGTACTCTACTTCTATCAAGTTCTATTGATTGAACAGTGAACCTGAACAATGAAAATAAAATAATATTTTTGGAATGGAGCATACAGAACATACAGAATACAGATACAGGAAATAATAAAAAAAAAACAAAAAAAAACAAAAATAATTTTTTTTGAGTGAAGTGAATTACGCACACAATAATGACAAAAATAAAAGGTAGAAGCAATAAAGTAGTATAATGTATAATATTATACAATACAAATATGCTGATACACATGTATATTATTGTGTATAATTTTAAGTAATAGGAATAACCTTTGAGTGAATTATGTTTTTTTTTGTGTTAAATGCTGTTTGCCTTTTGGTTATTATACCATATTAAACTATTGATTAAATTTCTATTAGTCCTTATTATTATAAATCAAAAAAATTGTTTGTTTTATTTATATTATTATTATTATTTTTTATTTTTCCTTATTATTTGCGAAGAAGACTAACATTAAATTAAAAAAATATAGTTCATGCAACCAATTTTTCCTGCAAAGGTTCAGCATGGTAGACAGGGGTTAAAAAAAAGCACCAAAGCAATTTGTATATATATGCATTTGTATACATATGTAATTTGTATATGTGTTGGAGCGTTCCGTCGAACTTACAAACATCCAGATAAATGCAGAATAATATATATATAATGGTATATATATTTTCATACCAACAATGTTACTCACATAGTCACATCATATCATAATGAAATTTGTTTTTTAATTTTTGTTTTGTTTATTGTTTTTTTTTATTAATTTTTACACAAATCAATGGATTTTTTAAGAAATTAATTGGAATTTTATACTACTATTTTTTATTTCATTTTATTTTAATTCAATAGCGAAAACCCTAAAATATTTTTTTTCCATATAATTAAAGAAAATTTAATTTGCTAAAAAAAAATCCTCGAAAGGCTATAGGGCGATCAGTGTTTCAGAAGTTATGACCTATTTTGTATCCACACTTCCTGTTTTTTTGCAGTAAATTTTTTTATTTTCATTTATTTTTAATACACGCATGTTTATTTTCATTGAAAGCAAAAATAATTTGACAGAATCATTGTAGCAAAAATAATTACAAGGTGCAACATAAGGTGATATATACATTACAAGCTTAGTCACTTTTAATAAACTTCAGGCAACAAAATTTTGACGTGTTTAACTTATTTATATAAATATTGTTATTTGACCAAATAGGTGATTAAATCAAATAGGTCTGATTAGCTTTACTATAGCAGATATATTTACTTTATCTTATCGTGACTACGCTGCCGATTGTGTGAATTTTGGGTGAACATGCAAAGTTCCATTTGGTGAACATGGGCATGGCAGCGCACGCTGGGACTTTGCTATATTATATTTCAGAATTCGAAATTTTATATATTTTGTGTTGGACTCGAACAACGTCGGGTGACTGTGCTAGTTAAATAATAAAATAAATAATATAATACACTAGGACTAATTTTATTTATATTTTATTTTATTTAGTTAATTTTTATACGTACTCTTTTTTGATACGGCAAAAACATTTATTCGAAATTTTTATCTGGTAACCCTAATCTAAACTTTAACTTTTTTCAAATACAAACATAATTTATGTACATTATAGTAACTATTCCTATGTATTGTTTCGTATTTGCAAATTACTGGAACAATAGCAAAGTTCTTGTTTAAACATGAAAATTCATAGATATGTACAGTTTTCATTATCTTATTCTTAAAATTTTGCTTTAAAATATTCTTATTTACGATACAGATAATGGAAAATCAGAAATAAGTTGTAGCAATTTTTGCTAAAAAATTTGCAAAAGTGGCATCTTGTAATTGAATTATATATAATATGTTATGGTACAACTGAAAAAGAATATCATATATGTATGTATTGATGAAATGTTTGCAACATTAGGTAATATGTATTGGATTTAGTGTAAGGAACTGTGTGTAGAATGAATATTTTTTTTTGTGCATGTGTATAGGATGTTTAACTATAGAGATACATAATTATTCAGACAAAATCTGAGCTAAATCAAATATCTCTTTGTTGTAATAATTTATTTGAGTAATAATCATAAAATAATACAATTTTATAATTTTTGTATCAATATTTACTATATTTTCTGTCAAATTTTAAAATAAATTCTCAAATATATTTTATAGCAAAAATTCAGTGTTGCTTTTTTTTCCGTGTATTTATCAAAGCATTGCTAGAAATGTCTATATTTGCTTAAGCTCCTAAGTATGAATAAATACGGGGATACTTTACCAATTACGTAGTCTGTATTGGTCAGTTCACTTTATTCTGTAATAATATGATACACCAATACACGCTGCGTGGTACAGTAGTTAGAACGGCTGCCGTTCAACCATAAAATGTCCCATATTCAATTCCCGAATAAAAGAAAAGTGCCCTTTGTCATTGGGAAAAAAAATTTAATAATTTAGAATTAAATAATTAAACTTATCTACACATTCTATATTTTCAGAACTGAAAACGAAGCTATAAATTTGTATAGTATTTTTGCCAAAATACAAAATTTTGTTTTATTTTGTATCTAAACACAAACTGTATACTTCAAGTCATTCATTTATAATTTTCAAGTCCTGTGTAACAACTTCATTATCCTTTTTCCCGGCGTATTTTATAGCTGTGTCATCCTAATATAAATTGAAAAATGTTTATTAACTGTGTTAACTTCATCACAATATATGTTTAAGTCAATCAGATCCCAAAATTTATGTTTTTTTTCATACTTTTATTAAATCCGACATACTTTTTCTCTTTGCCTATTTTTTTTTTTATTATCTGTGGAACTACAAAAGAGGAAGTTTAACTTATGTACTGACTTTTTACGAAGCTTATATGGCTTCTCATCTCATACTACCAAACATCCCATCACAATAATATTAATTCAGGAGTTACTGTATCAAAATACAAATGTATTAGATTTTCTTTGGATACCTGTTCATGCGAATATAGCCGGAAATGACGGGGCTAACATATTGGCGAAAGAAGGTCCAATGGAAATACTCGATATGAAACTATATTATCAGGATTGCAAAATTATGTGGGAAAAATATACTTTAACATGGCACAATAAAGTTAAGACTTGTAAAACGAATGTATTCAAATAGAGAAGCCTCCAACAACTAAACCGTAAAATATATGTTTTAGAGACTAGACTGCGTGACAGTGACAGTAGGCTAATACACAGTTACCTCTTCACCCACACAGTTATAACGCTCACACACAAACAACCCTACATATAGTTGTTCGATAGGATCCATATCCTCACATTACACTATATACTTGATACAACTCTTACACAACAATGTAAGAATCGAACTTGGTGTTATAGGTTGGTAATGGGTAGAAATAGAAAATTAATTACTATTATTTTTTGTTAAATTAGTTTTAAGTAAAATTAATATGAATTAATCACAACTGACTTTAAGTAGACAAGTTATAATGGTGCTTACTTTAACGAAATTTAGTAGAATTTCAAATGATAACATTTTGTCTAATATAAAAAAGTGGTTGTGATTTGAAACTATCGATTTTTAACTATAACTAATTTTTCAAAATCATTATATTTTAATCTATAAATCGAAAAAAGGACGGTACGGTAGCCACTTTACAACCGATTTATGATTTACAACCCATTTTCATCATTATTGTTTTAAATCATAGATATTTAAAAGGAGACGTAGTTCCTTTCGCAACCAACGGAAAACAATTAAAATTCAATTTAATTTTTTGTTTTTAAAAAAATTATTATATATTAGGTTGTTGTCTAAGATAAATCAATAAAAAAAATTATATAATGCCAAGAATAAATGGAAATTATTATTATTATTATTATTGTAAATATGTTATTTTCATATATTTTAATTATATATTTCAAGAGATTATATTACTAGAATATTTACACCTTTGATTTGTAATTATTTAGACTAACCTGACTTAAATATTTAGAATAAATTTAATTTGCAAAGGACAAAATGGCCAGTAAAAACATTTATTTAATTATTTTATGTTAATATAAAACCTAATGTAAACCTAACCTAAATCTTAACTAGCGTATATTAACTAAAATTATCTTAATATTAAATCTTAATTTCAGAATAATAAATTGAAATGATTGCATAAATAAATTAATAAAATGAAAACATTTCGAAAAAAAATTGAATACGATTTTTTATCAAACTACTTCGAATTTCGAGAAGCGGGTTAATACTAGTAACCCCTTTTAAGTCTTATTTGTGATATTCGCAACAAAAGATTAAAATTTATTTTTCCTTTAAACAATTTTACGTTAAAACGTTCTTAAATCAAAGAATGATATTGTCATGGTTCAATAATAAAATATTGACCTGTCAAAACCGGAATTAGAACTTTTAAAATATCTATCGATTTGCAAATTGTTTAATTTTTAATTTTCTTATATTAAAATAGATTAGAAGTGCAATGAAGTTTTAAAAACCTCAAAAAGTTATAATTCTTTCAATAAAGTATTTCTTTACTATTACATAATGAATCAGAATCCGAATTAGATGTATTCTAATTCGTTGGTATTATTTTAACATTTTTTATTTTTAAAGTCATTGAAAAAAAAAAAAAAAAAACAATTTAAAATTTAGCAAAAACAGCAAAAATTTTCAAATTTTCTTTATTTGAATGAAATAAAATATCCTTTTTTGTTTTAATAATACAAAATTTCAAAATCATCATTTGTCATACACACACACACATACATAAAACATCTTAAATATTAAAATATACATAAATATCCAGTCCAAATCTGGAATATTTCAAATCTATAAAAAAAAAAAATGTTTATCAAATTTAGTCAAAATGTGAAATTTGCTGGAAAATTTGCGAAATTAACATAAAACAAAAAAAAAAAAATTGAAATAAAATGAAACAAAAGAAAATAAATTCAACCAACGGAAAACAATAAAAATTATATTGAATTGTTAAAAATATATTTTTCTTCTCAGATTATTTTAGGCTTTTGCCCGTTTTTTTTTTTGTGATTACATGATAGTTTTGTTGGTTGTTGATTTTGTCACTTAAATGACCTTGGATTGTACTATTTTTAAAATCACTTTCTGTCGAGTTTCTGGACTATAGCTAGCTTTGCTAGTCATTTAGACCTCATTCTAGAAATATGTTTTTGTTACATCTTCTATCTGAGAAAATGAAGCCAAAAAATTGTTTCACTATTAAGATCAATTAATATCCATATACTCGTAATTACATAATGTATTATTCTTTACATACATTGAATTAAGAAATTAAAATTATTAACAACAAAAATTGCAAAGGATACTATCATATCTATTCCGTGACCTAATCGGTTGTTGCCTGGAAATATGTTTCAATTATGATGTGGAAGTCACGGGTTCGTTTCCCGTGCAGGGTATAAGATATATAACTAAAAACAATATCCAAATAATACATAAAATTTTTAACCAATAATACTTTAGAACCAAAAATACAAAAAAAAAATATTAACAAATCTTTAATAATAATTACACAATTGTCAACAACATTGGACAAAAAAAAAAGTGAATTAAGTACCCAGTAAACATATAGTAACATCACGCATTTTAGTAGGCGCAGATAAAATTATCAAAGTGGTGTTCTATAGTGAGCCAATCGCCCACACATACAGATTAACAATGAAATTAGACATTAACTCGGAAAAAAGCAGCTAGCAATCGAGTACATTGGAAATGCCAAGTAGAAACCCGATGCTACCAAAACGAGGAAAGAAAAAAACTGTTAAAAAACTGAATTATCAAACTGTTCATTTCAATAGAATTAAATTATATAAAATAATATTTATTTGTTTACCTAGGTAACATACTAATAACAAACGCAGGGAGAAAAACAACAACAGACTACGTAAGTCCAGAACTGCATTTACTGAACTAAGTCCAATATGGAAGAGTGTCCAAATAACCAGATTAAAACTAAGATTATGTCAACACGTCTGTATGATGGCGAAAATTGGAGGGCGACAAAGGAAATAAATCAAAATCTTCAATTATTCGCGAACAAGTTCCAAAGAAGAATTTGCAAAATATTCTGACGCAACAACACTAGTAATAAGGACTCATGGCAACTAACAGATGAAAAAACGGCAATGAACCAAATTAAGTGCGGAAAATGGAGATGGATAGATCAGTCTTTGAGAAAACCACTGACAAATATAATATAACCAGAATGGCGTTAGAATGGAACCCCCGAAGGCAGTAGAAGGAGAAAAAAATCCACCTAACACCTAGCGTCAAACCATTACAGCTGAATTATCTAATTACGGACGAGCTTGGGAGGACATTAAGATCCCTGCACAAAACAGAGAACAGTGGAAGAGGCAAATTAATGCCCTATGCTTCCACGAGAAGAGAGTAACATGAAAAAAATATTTATATAGAAAATTGATAAATTTATAAGAAATTTTTTTCAAATGAAAGATATTTAAAGTATAATTACTTCTTCATTACGTAATATTACTACTCATAAGGGTCGGTACACAGTTTTGTATTACAAAATGACTGTGTATGCAAATTACTGATTCTTATTTTCAAATACTGTAGGCTTCTGTAAACATGCTTTCATCATAGGATTACTCATTAGACAAAATATTAAAGAAGTTTAACGGCAATTGTCAAAATGTTCAAACTTCAATGTCAATTTGGCAATGTTCTACCATTATGGTTAGAATAACATCAAAGATTTCTTCTACGAGTCAAAAAATCTTTTCCAACAAATTTTTTAAGCAAGATTTCCACACAGATCTTCTTTTGTAGTTTCAAAAATTATTTTCACATAACAAAAATAACTCTCATTCCAAAAACATCAAATCCTTCTAACGCCATTTGTTACTTTATTTAGAATGGAACGAGCTCAACTGATTTTTTGTTTCAAATGTGATCCAAATTTCAAATTTCGATTATGAAAACATGCGTATTCATTTCAAAACATTTTTAATTAAAATTAATAAAAATATTGTATATAAAAACCGCATGTGAGGTGATGATTTGTATATGAAATACATCCCATGTTTGTCATACACAGTATTTTGTAATACAGTCATTTGCAATGCAGTATTTTGTAAAGCAGAATTTTGTGTAAACGATTTTATGGTACAGTATTTTGTATCCAACGTCTGATTCTAAATTTGTTCTTTTTTTTTATAGTAATTTTAAATAATTTAATTAATTATCAATTATTGCAGTTATTACTGGAAATAGAAAAAGTCAAACTGTTTATACAAATAAAACACACCCTCACCAGTAATTTCTATTTTTGCTTCATCATATTAATTTATCCAAGACCACAACCGCTTATGTAATTTTTTGATGAAATAATAACCAAAAATAAAATCCTTTACATCCTTACTTAAACACCCCCATCTTTTTTTTTCCACCATATTAATATATCCAAGACCACAACCGCTTATGTAATTTTTTGATGAAATTAAAACCAAGAATAAAACTCTCACATGTAATTTTTTTTTTTGCACCATTTTAATTTATCCAAGACCACAACCACCACTCACTGTACTTTTCACACTTAAAACGGAATTTTCTTATACAAAAATGAATAAAAAAAAATGAAACGGATAAAATTAATAACTTAATTAATTTTAATTAAAGGGTTTTTGCTTTTGCTAACAAACGATTTATATTTTTTTGTTTAAGTGAAAGAAAATTGCATAGATATGAGAGTTGTGGGTATTTGATAAATTAAAATATCCGCTTTCCACTTTGTTTTGCATTTTAAAAGACTCTGCACACGAACAAAGAAATAATACACAAATAAACTTCAGTTATGATATGATAAAGAAATAATAGAAAATATAGAAAAATTTCTATTTAGAATTTTTTAATAACATAAAACAAATTTTTAAGTTACAAAAATATTTTTGATATTATTTTTTTGGTTCGTGTGCAGATGCTTTAACATGTATATATGTTTTTTTTCTTCTTACTTTTTTTCTTCTACTTGGCATTTCGATCGTACGCAATTGATAGCTTATATTTTTTTTGCTCCCACGTTATGTTTGCTTTTTATAGTTATTTTCCACCAGGTGTTTTTGGTGGTCTTTTTGTACCTTGTGGGTTCCATTCTAGGCTAATTCACACAATATTTTTTGACAATTTCCTAAGTGTATGGTCTATCCATCTCTATTTCTTTCTTCGGATTTTTTTGGATATGGGTTCTGCGCCAGTTAAAGTATCCAGAGGTTTTTGTTGGTTATTGTGTTTGGTCAGAATGTTTGGCATATTATTCTTAGACATTTATTAATAAAGACTTGTCATTTTTAATTGAGATTGTTTTGATATTAAAGCTAAGTTTCACTGGCGTATGTCAGAATGGATTTTACACAAGACCGAAATATATTGAATATATTGAATACTCTGGATATTTGATTATATTTTTCCATATCGGTTTGCAATCTTCCAAATGCTGCTATTACTTTCTTCAACCTGTTTTCTACGTCTTCTTCAGCTTATCCACTGATTGTAATAATGCTTGCGAAGTGTGTGTTTTATTTTAAAAAAATATATTTGAAAAAATTTTTTTACAACATAAATATACTCTGAGCGAGATTCGAGCATGGGACAATTCTAATTAGTAGTCAGATCAGTTAACCGCCATGTGTGCAAGCGTGCAAATAAAGTTTAAAAAAAGCCTGCAATTCGGGAAAAAATTAAAAACTATGTCATCAAATATAATTAAATTGAGGTAAAATATATGCCTAAATTTGATTTGAACTACATCATACCCTATTGATAAGAAACAGAATATCAAAAGTCATAACAAAAAAATGACCTCATTAATACCGATACCAAAAGATTTTTCACTCTTTCTAAAAACAATCAACATGAATAAACAGAATTAAATTAGAAAAAAAAATTGTTGTTTTTCTTTTTTTTTTTTTTTTTGTTCAAAGAAAACTTTAGGAAATCACAGAAAAATTATTTTTCTTTGATTTTAATATTATGCAAACAGTATGTTGCCTCATTGGGATGCTTTTTTTTGTTTTTATTATTTTTTTTTATTAAAATAAAAATTTTTATTTCTAGCGCAAAACAACTAAAAAATATAACCGGAATAAATAAAAAAAAAAAAACAACAACAACAAAAACAAAATAAACAAACATTTTTCACAAAATAATATCCCTTTAAATTAATATGACAACTTACACAAACATTAGAATATAGTTTAAGCCTATGCAGACGGAATTTTAATTTACAAATAAATATATATAAGCATATATACATATATAACATATACATATCAAAACGTAAAAATCACTTGCGTTCTCTCTCTCTATATATATTTTATTCGCTTTTCTCTATATATCACGTTTTTATTTTTATTTTTTTAAATAAAAAAATTCTATATTTTTTAAGACTATTCGTTTCTCTAAATTCAGTTCGAAAGAAACAAAAACAAGCAAAACAAAAAATAAAAACAAATAAAAAAATTTCAAAAAGGACGAAAATGAATAAAAATAATTTTTATTTTTATTTGTTTTTTTTTTTTTGTTGTGACAATTTAATTTTTTTTTTTTTTTTTTTTTATAATTTACAAAACAGCATAAATATATAGTACAAGAAAAATAAAAAAAAAACAACAAAAAAAGCAAAACAGTAAATAAAAAATATAAAAATCGAGACACTTAAAAATGTTTACAGACAATAAAAAATGAAAGACGATTCCAAGGAGGTCATATAAAATGAAAACTTATTATAACTTCTCTATTATATGAATTTGTTCTTTTTTATGGGTGTATGTGTGTGTACATTTTAAAAAAACGGAACAAATTCTAATAACATTTTCCTTCTTTATATATATTAATACAAAACAAATATTTATATACATATAAATTATATATATATATATATACATGAAATAGAAAAAAAAAATTTCACTTTTATTTCAGTTAGGATTCTATTAGGATAACACAACATCCTTTCTTAGCATTACACACTCTAAATTGTATAAGTTATATACAAATAGATATATATATATATGTACATTCATAAATAATGAAACTGAACTGAAAACAACACTACAATGTGACATTTCAAGAAAATTATTGTTAACACTGTTTATATACCCTGGTTCTGCTTCTCATAAGTACTCAACAATTTTGTTTTACTTGAATAGTACCAAAAAAAAAAAACACAATAATAACACCAACAAGAATAGCATCAGCTGTAATAGTAGCAACAGCAGTAGTAGCAATAGTAGCACTAGTATATATATATATAGGATATAACTTTACCATTAAACGGATTTTTGTATTTTGATGGTAAGTACAAGGTGTCTCGTCGTTAATAGAATATTGGAAAATATTATGTATTAAAATAAAATCAATTTTTAAAAACTATTTTATTTATTCAGTGGGTCTGCAGATATAAATATATGCAGGCCAACTTTATGTCATTTTTCCTTTCGGTATGTGAACCAATTTTTTTGTTTTTAAGTTTTTTAAAATTTTATATTTCAACTAAGGTCAGGCGCAGACATGCAATTTTTATTGTTTTATAATTTTTGTTTAATTGCACATTTATATTCCATTAATTTATATGAAAGTGCGTACTCCTGCAAACTGGTGTTATGGGTGCAGGCTTTCATATAAAATAATGGAACACAAATGTGCAATCAAATAGTTGCACAACTAAAACTTGCATGTCAACGGCTAGCTTAAATTTACTTAGTTATTTTTATAAAGCTTTACATAATGATGTATTAGGTGCCATTTAGTGATAATTTTCCAGGCAAATTTGGTTATTTTTATCTCTAAGTTGATAGTATAGTTGTGATAATCGTTTTTACACATGTTTGTGCATGTAAATTTAGTGTTATCACTTATTAGTAGATGTTGATTTAAAGTAATCTTCTTGTTTAGATTGATGTTAATGTTTTTGTTTGACTGTGTTTAACTATGTATTTGTAAAATTCATGATACATTTCATCAATTTACCTGGCAAGCATTTAGCAATATTTCTGAGCTGATCACCTTATGTTGTAATTTTTATATAATAATTAATAGAATGAAAACTATATATTTTTAGAAAATAATGGATTATTAGCAATCATTATTTTCAATTCATTATATACCTTCATTTTTAACAAAAAAGTATTAGCAAGTGGGAAATTTTGTTTACTGTTTATAACTCACATATTGATTTGTTTTATATCTGTATATATATGAATATTCAAACTAATTAGAACCAAATCAGATTTTCTATATAGTCTAGCACTACTAGATCTACTGATAAGTTTCAGTACTGTTGTGTTTGTTTTATTTGAAGTTCAAACTTTATATAATGCATAGGGGTAACATTCGCCGGTGAAGCATTAAAAATATATTTGTTTCCCCTTTATTTACAAAATTTTGTATTTCGACAAAACAATTAATTTTTCCTTATGGTAATCTAATATGTCCAATTTAATCATAACATTTTTGTTACATGTGATATTTTTTTTTTTTTACTATAACCTTCTTGTTGTCACCTCCATGGGGTCACTGATGTACAATTGTCAATTCTGGTTTAAAATTTTCTTTTGCATTGACCGAAGACACCATGTGGAGATGAAAAAGATTGTTGTCTTACAATTTCAGCCCTAATTGAATAAATAGTCAATAATATCCTTGATATATTCTCTGTAATAACTTCAGGTGGTTTTTGTTATTAGAAGGAGTTTTAGCAAATCAAGTGAATTTCCAAAGGTGGCGATGCAAGATTTACCACAATGGCATCAATAGGAATATTTTTTTTTCTACTTGTCACAATTTTGCTTTACAATATAAACAGCTATATAATTTTGAAGATATGCCTGCATTTGTCAATTAGAAACATTTTGCGGTGGCTATTTCAAAGACACAAACCAGGAAAATTTCAAAAATTTTAATAGGTTTTACTTTATTTTTTTGGTAACTTCAATTGTCTTTAAAAAATACTTTTAATTTTAAAAAGCTTCATATTTTATTGATTTTATGATGTTTTGCTATTATTCAAATTATTTTATTTGGTTCTTATATTTGAGGCGGTCAGAGCTAGAATGGACCATGTAAAAAAATACCTTAGAGATAAAATTGCAATAAAAGAGAGGTTAATAGGCATAAAAATGAGAAAATCTACTTTTGAATTTTTTTTAAACGGTAATTTTTGCGGTAAATATTTTGGAAAAGCTAAAAAATATGAAAATGTCTGCCATTCAAAATATTCACGTTTCTACACACACAGAGCCCATGATCTATGATCTATGATTCACACCCTGTAAATTAGTTTAAAAAGTTTTTTTACTAGTTTAATATAGATAGGACTTCCATTTTCCTTAAGGATTTTTATTATTCTTGCCTTTTTTTTCTTTTCTTTTTATTTTTTTTTTGTTGTATAAAATAAGGTTCTACAATAAACATGCATGAGAATTATAATAGAAATAAAAATCAAAAATAGAAAAAAAAAACATGTTTTTATTACTTTTAAAGGACTTTAACATTTCAGCGTAACGAAATATACGAATATTATATATTATGTACATTGCGTAATATTATGAAAAAAGGATTAAAAAGTTTTCCCAATTTTTGTAAAACCTAAATTTTTCTAAGATGTTTATTTAAAGTAAAAAAAAAGTTTTTCAAAAATTTATATTTAAGTAATTTGTAATTGGCGGTAGCTACAACTGAGTATGAATAGAAATTATTTTTTTCAACTTAAATAACATAAATAAATTTTGTTTTTACTTAATTAAACTGTGGTTGTTTAGATGATGATTAAAATGAACCTATATTATATCTAGGATGAGAAAATTTATATTTTTGAATGTTATTAACCACATAAATGAACTTAAAATTAATCCCAGGGTCTAGCAAGCTATTTGTCATGTGGGCCAGTATTAAGTAACATATTTTCTGTTATGACGTATTCTGCTGTCATATTTGGGTCAACAAACAATAATATTATTTTTAGGAAATTGTTTAATTTTTTATTTTTAATTTTTAATATTTCACACTTAAAAAAATTTATAATTACATAAATTTATTTTATAAAAATAACATTTTACATTGAAATTTTGGTCGGTTTTTATAACTCGCAGATGTACTATTGATATTTTCTAATCAGTTATAAAATGAATCAAAACGAAAATAGGAGTTGTATAGGTAGTCTAACACTATAAATACCCACTGATGAATTCTAATAGTGTTATGGTGAACGAAACAATTTCCTAAAAATAATTTTGTTTGTTAACACAAATAATAATAATATTTGTAGATACAATGGTGACATAAATTGTCTATGTATCAATATTAATTAATAAATCGAACTTGTTATTTTTATTTTTATAAAAGCAAAATGACATGGAAATTTTTAATATTTCACACTTAAAAAAAATTTATAAATACATTAATTTATTTTATAAAACAATAATAATTTTAGTTAAAGCGAATTGTTTAACGCAACTTGGTAATAGAACTGTCCTAAGAAGCAGCGTGATATATATCAAATACTACAGTTTAACAGAGAAGGATAACAATTTGATGTAGGATTATTGACTAATGTTGGATTGCTGTTTTAAAGAACATACAAGATATTTTGTACATCTATTAGAATACAAACTTGATTAGTAAATTACACCACAAAAATAATAAAATTTTTCACTAGTTCTTAAGCCTAAAAATATGCAAAACGGTGGTGAATACTTATTCTTTTTAAATTTTCAGTCAAAATATAGCTAATGATGTTTAATATGAATTGTATTTAAATTATGAGCACATGTATATTAATAAGTATATATGTATAGTTATATTATTGTAAATGCTGTATGAAGTTATGAATATGTATGGATAATAATTTTGTAATTTAAATAATTTTATTTTTTAAATGTTTTTAATCAAAATAATTATGTTATGAAACTTCGTTTCGCTTATAATTCATTCTTGAATAAAAAAGGGTTAATAGAACTAACTGACAATAATAATAAAATTTATTTAAAATTTTTTTTTTTTACTAACAACTTAATTTTTATGGTATGAAGTGTATTCTTCAATTTGGGTACGGGATAAATAAAATAGAAGCATATTAAAATATTATTTTTTTCATCGGATTGTTTTCTTCAACGGCTTGGTATTTATAATAATATCTACAAGACATGGCATAGGCAATAACATTGTCTACTTATAATTTTTTTTAATTTTTTGTATAGCATAGCCAATTTTAATGTGGAAAACTGCATCTATTGTGAAGTAAAACTTGCCATCATAATATCAAAGTTCCATTTTATTTTAAATGAAAACGAACATGTATTCCAAATTAATTAGAATAATTGAAAAACTTTGTATGTGCATACATTCATGATAGAATATGACACAAGCGGGATTCGAACTCGAAATTGTATGTTTGTTATTAGATAACATAGTGAATAACATACCCATTACACTATCTTATATCGATCTAACGTACAGTAATGGGATTTTATTGCGTTAAGTTATATTTAAATTAGTATTCATTTCGTCATAAAGTATTAGGAATTATACTTTAATTTCATTATAAAGTATATATATTCAAGAATCAAGTCATTCAGAAAAGAACAACAATTAGCTATATCAAAACAAATATTTTTTTTTGTATAAAATCGTGTCTGAAAGAACTACTTATGTGCAACTGCACATGGAATTCACTAATAGAAATTATAATAATATAATAAATAAAAATATAAAAATTATTAATTTCAATTATTAGTAAAAGTTATTAACAAAAAGAAGAAGAACTGTAATCAGAACCAACTTTCATACAAAAAATTGTGTTAAATATCAAAAAAACAATTATTGTTAATTAAAGAAAATAAAAATGTATATATATATATATATATATATATGAATGTTGTATATATACAAAAAAAAAAAATTAATCGAGAGACGAGCAATTTAAATTAGGTCAATCTGCCAAACTGAAAAGCTAAGAAACTTGATTTACATTTTTTTTTTGTTGTTACAGACAAACTATATTCACCTTACCTATAACTTATTTTAATTGTGTTAAATATTTTACTTTCAGATCAATACTCTCCGGATTTCTTAAATCTTATCCAATTTTTAAAGCTTAATAAAAAAAAGCTTGCATAAAAAAGTACCCCTTCCCATTTGAAAATCTCGATTTCGGCCAGTTTCGCCAATTTTTGGTCTTAAAAAAAAGGCTTGGCGTCCTTTCCGGGAGTTGAAAATATCACCAATCGATAGAGCACCCTCAATCTCGATTCCGACCAATTTTGGCGATTTTTGGTCTTAAAAAACCGATTTGCGGTCCTTTCCGGAAGTTGAAAATATCATCAATCGATAGAGCACCCTCGATTTATGCAATAATTTTTTTTTTTAATTTTATCTCTCTTAAAAAGCTGATACGCATGCTTTGGAACATCGAGTATATAAATAAAATAATTAATAATAACGTTGCATTACGCAAAATAAAAAAATTTTGGAATTTATTGAAAAATTATTGGAATTTAATTTACACATTGGCAAAACGAAAAACCATGAATAGATATAACAAAAAAAAAAAACGATAATAATTTTGTTTACAACTTACTACGATACACATTACATTGTCTGTACCTATGGACCCACCTACATTTAATGATGAAAACAAAACTAATATGCTACCTATGCTATGCAGCACTCTCTTGAAATTTGTATAAATAGGATGGTGTACTAGTGTAGGTATGGTGATTTATTTTCTCTCATTTTTGGTGAATAAATTGAATAATTTTGAGGTGAAATGTTGACAACTAACTAATATTATAATATTTGATATTAAACCAAATTTTTTAACAATAGAAAATTATACAAGGAATAATAAATTTTTAATTTTTAATTGAAATATTAATTGAAGTAGATCAAAAACTTGTTTAAAAAAATTATTCTTTGAATAAAAATTGCTATTAGTTATAAAATTTAATATACCACATTCACAACTATATATTTTGTTGCTAAAATACTGTGTATATTAACATAATTTAATATTTAGTCATTGAGTACTTTACATACTAGGGGAATAAGTGTACTAAAATTTACTAATTTACTGGTTTTTATTGATCGTACTGGTTTTTACTAATGGTTCTTGGAAAATACTGGTGATGGTCAGTATCAGTAATTTTTCTGGTTACTGGTAATTTAAAGTACCACAAAATTATACTGGTACTGCTATTTGGAAAATTATTTTCATTAACTGTACTGGCTTTACTGGTTTACTACAATACTGGATTTTTACTGGTACTGGAAAACAAACCACTCTAATTATGTATATGCCAGTCGTATAATAATGTTGTGCTTTAAAGTTTGTATAATCTGTTCACATTATGATGTTGTTCATGCTATCAACTTTCTACATATGAAATCATACATATCAAATCATACATATACATAATATACATGTATATATGTAATAAATATATATGCGAGATTCTGAATTAGAAGCATTTTTAGAGTTGCATTCCAAAATCAAATTTTTAGATCTGCTGACACTCATAACAACAGCTTTATAACCAATATATAATATTATTTTATTTTAATTTAAATAAATTTTAAATTTCAATCTCAGTTCAAAAAATATGTTTTCTTTTTGGAATTTTTTTTTTTTTTTGCTTGTTATTCTTGTTATTAAAAATAAAAATCAGGATAATTCAAAACAATTTAATATTTTTCCTTGGAAAATATCATAAATAAACAATTTCTGAATTATATACGAATATTTTATATAAAAATTTGAGTGGTGAACTAATTTTGTCAATGCCATTGATAATTTTTGTTTTTGTGTTTTTTTTTTCTTTTTTTTTTTTTTGTATTTATGGATAAAAGTTTTTATTTTGAATATAAATTTATTAACATTTAATTTTTATCAAATTGAATAATTAAGATTAGAGATTTGAATGTCTTTTTGTTCTTTTTGTTGATTTGAATATCTATTGTGTATGAGTAGTAAGTATAATAGATATTATTTTGACATAAAATTTCTCCACCACCCTAAAAAATTAAAATTGAACTTAGACAAAAAAAAAAAAATTGTGTTTTTGTTGAAAATTATAATTTTGTTTTTGATGATTTAATAAACAGATTATATTGAACAAAAAATATAACGAGAAAAATTGATTTAATTATTAACATGAAAAATTTCGAATGTCATTTGAACATATTTAGATACAAAAGTTTGAATGTATCTCTAAAAAAGTTTAAAAAAAAATAAGTAGGAAGTTTATGAATTTACAATAAAATACTGTCTGTTGATTTGACTATTGATTATACTTGTACTGACTATTTCTAAAGATTTAAAAAACAGGCTGGGATTATATAATATACTAGCTATTCCCGGCGTAACATTCGCCGGTCTAACATTAGCATTATAAATGAAACAATTTATTTTATTTGTTTATTTTCTTTATTTTCTTAAAAAAAATCAATGTGTTATACATATTTTTTTATTACATAAAAAAATAAGTTAAATTGAAAAACTTAAAACTAAAATTCACTTTATTTAATATCTTAAAAATAGTTTAACATTTTAATACTTATTCAAACATTTCATAATATTTTATACTACACTAATACTATCAAAAGATCGTACTCTAGTCAAAGCAACATATAACTGTGAAATAGAGAATTGTGTTTTTAGTGAAATATTATATTATAATTGTATAAAATATGAGCACATTATTTAACCATATATTTTTATATATTAAGAATTAAATACATAACATAAATTCAGAATTATTAAAACAATTAAAAATCAAAAAAATATTTTATATCACTTTATATTTCAGTCTCATAATAATCATAGTAAAAATACAATACAGTTTAAAATAGGGTTGCCAGAATATTTCTTTTAAAGAGCACATGTACTCTTTTTTCAACACGATCGTTTTGTTCACTCTCTTTCTTTGTTCGGATCTTTCGTATCTCGTTTTGCTCTCTTTTTCTCTTAAACTGAATTCATCTTATTTTTATAAAGAAAAAGAGCAAAAATGTCAAAAATCTTCATTGAAAAAAATATTTTCTCCCATGAATTTAAGAAAAAACCTTTAAATCTGAAATGGATTTATTATTTCAAAGGCAAAAATGTAGGATTTTATGAGAGAAAACGTCTAAATATATGTGCCTATTACAGGTATCACTTTTTTTGTCGGATTCGAGTAATTTCATGTGACAACATTAATTACTATTACAACTGTCACGCGCCGACTGAAAAATGCGATTCAATTGTCACTTGCAATTTATATGTGACAGGATTCCGTTTGCCTGTAATTTTGTAATTTTTTGTGTCTATATAAATTTAAATAATGGATTCTGAAAAGAAAGGTTATGTAAATATTTACAAATTTATTGAAATAATTTATATATATAATATATATTTGAATTTGAATTTATATTATATAATATATATTTGAATATATTAATTCAAAAATTGGATGATAAACATTTTTGTTTATTTTAGTTTAAAAAAAACAACAAAAACACAATTTCAAAAAAAACATAAAAAAACACATCAACCAACTTTGTATTCTTATAAAAAAAAATTTTTTTAAATTCAAACGTCAAATGAGTTTTTCTGTCAAAGTACATAAAAAAATACGTTCATAAATTTGTTGCTGTCGGATGAGACTTGTAATACGAAAGTAAATTTCATTCGGGTGACTGGGAAAAATTACTGGAAAAGTGGTGTGACACCTGTAATAGGCACAATAGACAGTGTTAGTCGTCACATGCAATTATATATTAATATACAAACTGCAAAGAATTTTACAATGAAATAAAATATGGTAATAAATTTATAATAGAAGTAATTAACTCAAATCAAACGACAAATTATGAAACAGAGGCTTGTAAAATTGAAATATTGTGATTTGTTGCTGAAATAAATTTATATTATGTTTAATATAAAGTATATTATATTAATATAAAACATAATTAATTTATATAAAATATTTTTAATGTTAT
This sequence comes from Argyra leucocephala, assembly GCA_963942445.1. Taxonomy (NCBI): domain Eukaryota; kingdom Metazoa; phylum Arthropoda; class Insecta; order Diptera; family Dolichopodidae; genus Argyra; species Argyra leucocephala. The sequence goes on along the minus strand of OZ012679.1, from coordinate 11,094,032 downwards.
GTGTTCTGGTTTTATGAAGAAAACAACTGATGAAATAAAGTCTTATTTATTAATTTATTATAACAGTTGATCTTACATATAAATCTGCAGGTTAGCTTTAAAGTTCCTTTTCCCTTTCGAAATGTGGGTCTTTTTTTATTAAATTATATTAATTATTTGGTATAGTATATTTTTTGTATATATATATATATATATATATATATATATATTTTAATTTTATATAGACCCTTCTCTTTTTGTCCTCTTTTTTGACGAAGAAACTCTCTTTTTAAACTTTTCCCTTCTGGCAACCCTAGTTTAAAATAGTTTAAAATTTTGAAATTAAATATTCAGTTAATTTTTGCTATAATTCTAACTTTTTATTTTCTAGTTCTAGCATGGCTTTAAGTAATTCATTGCGTTTTTACGAATACAAAAATCTGCTTAATAATTTCATTGTAGTTTTTTGTTTTTTCTAGCTTGTACTAATATTAATTTAGTATTATTTTTTTTGTTAGATCGACATGATGAGTTATTATTGAAGTTGTTGGGGCAGTTGAGGAGGTAGTTCGTTCTGACGCACTTGCAGTAGTTGATTCCTAAAAAAAAATATTTCACTCAAATTACAATTAAATTTTTGGTCTTGTCTTGTATTTATAATATTATATTCTTTTTATATCAATTTACTTACAATAATTATAAGTTATTTTTCACCATCATTAATAATATTTTCAATCTCAAACGATTCTACAATGACATCAAAATATTTATTACCAAAACTTATAATAATCGTATGTTTACAATATAACAACAACATTTTTTAAAATCGAAAATATTGCTGATGTGAAAACATCAAATTTTGATTTTTTTTTTTTTTTGAATTACGATATTTCGAACTTTTTTTTCTAATAGATGTCTCTTTTCATAAGTTAATGATCATTCATGAGTTAACTACGATCTATAATGGTCATTTTGCTGTAATATCGTAATATCGTAATATTTTAACAAAGCTATTTTTATAAATCGATATAATAATTATATTCTGATAATTCGGTTTTTGTCTTTGCTACTTGGTTTTTTTTTTTTTTTAAATTAATTCATATAATCAGATATAGTCAATGCTATTGCTCAATAAGTGAATTTTTTTTAGTTTAATTTTAATTTGTTTTTATTTGGTTTTATCGTTTTGTGGTTTATGTCATTAAAAAAGATTTTTCATACTATCGTAATTCGTAATAGTTCTAATAAAATTGTCTAATCTAGTTGAAAAAAGCTTTGTGAAAAGTTTTACAGACGTTTAAGCGTATTAATATATAAGATAATATGGCTGGGATAAATTTGATTGGATAACTCGATTCATAAACTCAGCTTTTGATAAGAAGTTAAATTTTTTTATTAATAATTTGTCAATTTCAGCTTAAACCTACAACTTTATATTCTTATATTTGATAATTTTTTCAATGAATTTTTAAATTTTTTTTTATAATGGACGGTCCAATTAGTTCATTACACGCATCTGAATTATTTGTAGATATGAAATCTGAATACAACTCTAGCCCAATTTATTATTTCAATTTTAAGCTAAGCCAAGCATTAGATTTCCAACGATACCTTTATACACGAATGCACAGCTTGGACTAGTTGAGAGATTGGAGAAAGAAAAAATTCCATTTTATCAGTAGGGACATGTTGATTGGATTTGTTAATATTACTCTTGAACTTTTGTAAATTGTATGTAGGTATATTTTTACATTGATAAAACACATTTGTTAGAATATGGTTCCACATTCAAGAAAATTTGACTACAAATGAATTTGCATAGCCAATTTTGAGCCATCTAGGAATGATTACATTCTATTCTATTCATTCTTGAAAAGGGGTAATTAGAGCTTCCAATTTAAGAGGATCTAATAGATATGGCACTAATGGTCCCTAAGCCTACAATAATTAAAAATATTGTTTTAAAAACAAGGACATTAGATTTAGTCTCCTTTTAAGCGATTTGTAATAATTCTGCATCTTCTTTGCATTTCTATGCACCAGCTTAATGTAAAAATATTAAATTAAAAGATGTAAATTAAAAACAATTTAAAAACAAAATAAAAATTTAATTCAATAAATCGAAATTTTTAATTATGATATTAAAAACCTACGATACAAATTGATTTTATAATTTTGTATCTAAACAAAAAAATTCACATTTAATACCCATTAATTTATACTTTTATCAAATTTTGTTATTTTCATTATTTTTTTTTAAGTGCTTTAATTGAATTATTATTTTTAATGTAAACTTACTAAAAATCAAAACAAAAAAAAATAACAAAAAAAAACGAAAATATAAAACCAAAAATAATGATAAATTATTGTTGACATCCTTTTCTATTCCATTAACATTTCCTAATAACATATATATAATTAAATATATATATATAGTAAATACACATTATTGTATAGAAAAAAAATTGTGGTATTATAAAAATGAAAGTTATTTCCTCAGATATTTTATCAATGTCAATATAAACAAAAACCAAAAAAAAAAACAAAAGAACAATAACAAAAACAACAACAGTCAAAAGAAAATTATTTCTGAAAAACACAGTAAAATGAAAAAAAGCTAAAAAAAAAAGTAGAAATTTGTAAAATAAAAAAAATTTCTATCAAATTAGAAATTTTTATTTTTACTTTCATACTAAATTTAATACATTTTATACTTATAAATATATATATACATATATATATATATATATACTATTATAAAAGTCCTTTCTTTCTTTTTTTTGAATGAATTTTCTTTAAAAATTTTCATCTCAGGTATCAAAAGAAAAATCAAAAAATTTAGATATTTTCAAAAAGTGATTTTCCAAAAACAAAAAAACAACAACAACAAAAATAACTAGGTGTTTCAATACAATAATGATTGATGAGATTCACTTTGGTTTTCCTTTTAAAGGCGAACAATATTTTTTTATTTATATTTATAATTTTTCAAAAAGGATTAATGTCCTTTAAATATATACATAAATATTTACAGTTTATTATTATATTTTGTAAATAAATCTAAATTGATTTTAGATTTTAGTCATTGAGTGTTTATTATATTATTTTAGAAGGATATATAATGAGAATTTTTTAATTCTATTAAAAAATATTTATTTTTGGGATTTGGTAGAAACTATGAAGACGTCTAATGAATGGTATTATTGTTTTTGGAGTTTTTATAAAATGGCTTTAATATTTTTATTTAAATAAAATAATAGGTTTTAGATGAAAAAGTTCGTTAATGTAGGTTTTTCTATTATGTATCTATTCAGAGAATGGTGTGGTTCGAATCTGTAGAGGAAAACAACTAAAATCAGCATATTTAAATATGAAGAAAATTGAATTAATTACTCACCAAATATATTCAGATGGGATGGATCTGATGAGACTTACTATATTAAAACGACTAACTGTTGATTAAGGTTGGTTCAGAATTGAAGAAACAAACACCAAAGGAAATTGTAGATGCAAAAAATGTTTAGAGCATTGTCATTTAAGCCGCAAACGATAATATTAATGAAAACATTAAAATAAAAAGCAAAAAAATACATTTATCAAATATGTACTATTCAAGAATGAACAGGACTGATGTATCTAAAAATTTGTTCACTCTTATTTGAAGTTTAATAATGTTAATAAAAAGTTTTATACCGTTGGAGTAATAATGAACGTCTTTGGTCTAAATAAGTATGTAGATCTATGTCCGGAAACCTTTCCCAACAACCCACCTAAAAATTTAATACAATTTGATTGTATCCAAAAAGAAGGTGAGCATTTATGTTGCGTTATAATTATTGTGTGTTGAGCCGATTTACTCAAAATAATTCACACATTTTGGCTGACGCTTGGATTACAGCCGTAGGCTACTTTAATGTATAAATTCTTTCATTCTACAATTTCCTACTAATTTATATAATACCTCTCTTCTTTCTTCCTATCTTCTTTTATCCCAAAAACGATGCGTAAATAATAAAAGGTATATCCTTGGCTGTTAATAAAAAAAGAATTAAAGTTTTATTTTATATTAAAAGATATTTAAAAATACATTAAAAATATACTTCTACTTTAATATATACTAACTACCTTTGCAATTTCAAGAAAAACAAGTCTTATAAAATTAGTTGAACAAACTAAATTTCTGACATACCAAGGTTGGTGGTAGCGATTGCTATAAACCCACAAGACATCATTTAACCATACTATAAAGCTTTGTTATCTCATTTTTGCAGCTGAAACAATGTACAGATAATACTTTTGAACACTTCTTTTGAAGTAATCAAACTTTGAAGTGTAGGTAAGATTTTTCACAATAGTAAAAATGTATCTCAGGAGAACTGATTGACTTTCTTAACCAGAATATCTAAATATAATGGGTCACTAGAGTTATGGGTATCCCATAGCTTCGTATAGGCTACGCACAGCACAATGTAAGAAGTGACACACGAAAATTGCATTAATGATGGCTGTATTTTAAAATTAATTTTGGCTTTTAATTCTGGCTACACGCTGGGTGATGCAGTAGGTAGAGCGCCTGCCTTTCAACCTAAAAGTCCCGACTTCGATTCCCAAAAGAAGCAAAAAAAAAAAATGCTTCATTGGTTTTTCGAGCTGGTCTAGTACCCTTTGTCATTGGGATATAATAAATGATAAAAAATAATTGAGTTTGTCTGGTAACAAATTAAATAAAATGAAACTATTCTATTTAAGAAGGCATAGTTCCTGACAATAGTAGTAGTTTTCCACATTTAATGAGTAGATAAGCCAGTAATTTGTTAAAATAAATACTCGAATTATTGTAGATATTGTAGTGTAAAATTGCAGTACCGTACTTAATTAAGCACGAAAAGGTGATTCTACCTAAGTTACTGTCAAGATCATAAAAAAAAAACGAATTTAATGCTGGCTATATATTTTTACATTAATGATGGCTGTACCATTTACAATATCTATGGCTGTACTTTTACTTTATCGGGGTCACCAATTATAGCTGTTATGCTATATTATATTGTATTATTTCAGTAGGTGGTTTATATTAATATAATAATACTAGGGGCCCCTGTTGAGTAATTATAATTCAAGTTGAAGTCAAATTTAAAGTTTTAAAAAAAAAACAGTAATTTACGTACTGACATAGACTTCGCACGATATAGCAGAAACCACTCGTGTTTAATAAAAAGTTTTGTGGTTAGTAAGTTTTATTTAGGACACATAAATACACGTCCCTCATATACTGTTTCGTTTCCGATATATTCCCTATAGTAAATGGCATTTAGTGGATAAAATTCCTAAAAATAAAAAATTTTGTCATTAAAGAGGTATGTATATATATACATACTTAATACATAATTTTAATAAAAACTATATTATTACTACAAATAACCAAAATTTAGAAACAGTTGCTTAAAAAGATAAAAAATGAGAATTCAAGTGATTTGTTTTTTTGTAGTTTTTATATTTTTTATTTTAGATGTATGTATTTCCTTTTTTGTTTTTATTTTTTAGATGTAAGTACATAATTTCAGATGAATTTGTTTTTATTTGACATATGTTCAATTTACATTATATTCACTTCAAATAATTATAATAACTTATTTGTTTGTTTCTGTTTTTTATTTTAATAAGAACTCACATATACATACCTAATGTATTTGCTGAATAATAAAATCATATGAGTAAAAATTTTTTAACTGTGGTCGCATTATTGTTTTATATACAACTTATTTATATATTAGGAGTTCATTAAAGAGAAGCGAAATAAAATGAAAAGGTGTCTACTGCGCAGGTCCTTAAATGCTTGTCAATTATAATTATAGATATTCACTATTCAATCTAGACTAACTTAATTAACTTAATTCTACTACTATTATTCTTATATTCTAGCTATTCCACTTACACTATTACACTATTAAACTATTTAGATATACATATATATTTAGAGCTTGCTCTGAGGACACTACAACATAGTTACATTAATATTATAGTACCGGAGACTGATGTTGTTTTTCATGTTTAAAATTTCTGAACTCTCATTTCATGAAAGTTATCAAACATCTTAACTGCCTTCGCAGAATTTAATCCATTTAAAAGATCAAAAAACGAAGGATAGTAAAGAATTAATAAACAAAATTATAAAAAATATCAAAGAAATAGAATATATATAATAGAACAGTTAGTGTAGAAAATTTACAGCTATTTAGGTACTATAGATATTTAATAAAATATATTCAATACATACTTGATACGTACCAGTATAACCATATACATATTTGTTGGAATACACACGATGGTAATATTCTTACTGCAATATGATACGATATGCAATGCCTCTATATCTTCTAGCCTGGCCTCTGGGAGAGCAACTTTAAAACTGGGATCTTATTTTCATATAAATTTTATATAAACTTGTGGATAGTGGGATACAGTAAAATTTTTGAGACGAAATTAAAATAGCATGTAAATTGTTGTTGTTTATTTTTTTTATCTGAGCAAAACCTTTGATGGTATTTGTATTTAATTTTTGGTGTTAAATTTTTCACAATATTCTTGTTTGTGTTAGTTGTATTTTTCTAAAATTTTACTTTTATTTAAAAAAAATTTATACACAAAACAAAAACAAAATTTTAAAAAAAAATCATAATTCGATATATTCCGGAAAAACCATCGTGTAACTTGGCTAGAACATATAGAGCCATTGCGGTATGGTATTGTGATTTTTACTACATAATGTATCTGTATTGACACACCTGATACTTTGATATTACTTTATTGGTAATTCATATAATTGCCGATGGGGTAGTATCAATGTACCAACATCAATGTACAATGTATCAATGTATCAATATAAAATTTAAAATGAACTGAACATAAAAGTATGACACATGATTACAATTTAGTATAGTTTTGGATTTAATTATAACTAAGGAGTAAGCACAAGAGAAGTTGGAATTGTAATATTGAAAGTAATAAACTTAAAATTAATTGATTTTAATTTATAATTTTATTGAATTTTAATGCCTTAGATTTGACTTAGAATAAATTGATTTATTTTTATTATCTCATTAATATATGAAATCGGAATTAAAATCACGTTCGGGACACAAATTGTATACTCAACGAATTTGATAATCAATATTGTCAAATTTCTCACATACCAACTAATTAAATATTGAAAACTACTACTATGAATGGATTAGCTATTTCAAGAGATATCTGTAAGGGCAATATTAGCACTAGATTTTTCTTTTTTGATGCTAAAATTCATTTAACACTATGGCTGACAAATTAACCCAATTTAGTTATACTATATATTAACCAAATTGCATTCATTTCTGATACCAATCTAATTTTAAATGCTTTTCAACCAAAACAATTTATCCTGTTACCGCTTTGTCTATACCTTCAATCAAACATTAAGCAATAAACTGCAAAAAACAATGCATTTCAAGCATTGTACAAGCAATTTCAAAACTTATAAATTCTTCAAACAAAAACATCCTATTTCCTATATAGTTAAAGTAACCTTACATAATTTCAAAGAATCAATATATTTAAAAAAAAAACAAAAACAACAACAACAAAAAAATAAAAAACAGTAAAAAAAAGTAACAACACGGAAGAGCAACACAACGGCAAATGCATATAAAGTATTGAACGAAAAATCAAAAAACAAGAATAAAAATAAATAAAAAGTAAAAACAAAAACCGCCGCCTAATTCATGTATTCAGATGACCTAGAAAATTTAATTGAAGAAAATTTCTATAAAATCCTTTTTTGAATTCTTATGAATCATCATTTTTATTATCTGCTATTGTTTTTTTTTTTTTTTATTTCGTATTTACTTAACTTAACCATTTACAACTTCTTCATTTATATCATCCTGTCTATAATTTGAAATCCTTTTTATTTGTTTTTTTTTTTTTTTTTTTTTTTTTGAATTACGAAACAACATTTTGTTGTTGTTTTTTTTTTTACTTATAGTTCTCTTTATATAGTTTCCTTCCTTATAGTATCCGGTCAAATAAATGAAAATAAAAAAAAAAAAAAAAATAAATAGAAAAAAAGGCAAATAAAAAAAAACAAGGATATAAATACATAATATAATTTATTTTAGAAACATTGGAATATGATTTAAACCAAAAAATTATTTCGAAACATATTAATACAAAAAAACAACAAAACAACCAAAAAAATATCCTCCCATATCATGTGTTTTTATTTTAAATGAATTATTGGAGGTTACAGAGAAGATTATGTTTACAATATTTTCCTATAACGGTAATAATAAAATTTAACGAAACTGTTTTTTCTGTTTTTTTTTTTTTTCTATAATTCTAATTCGTTATTTTCACAACTCTATAAAGCAATCAGTTTGTTTAATTCTAGTACATATTATATCTATTTTCTATTTTCACCACTAATACTATTATAAATTTCATCACTATTATTATACTCCGAATAGTATAACGAACAAAAACATTTTGAGGGGAAAATTTTTTTTTTTTTCTATTTTTATTTTATTTTCATTTTCTTAAAAGCTTTAAAAACACCGCACATTTCATTACAAACAAACAAAAAACATATTCCCCTTTTTTTAACAAATAAAAAACAAAAAGAGCTTTACATTTAAATTAAGGCATGCTTCAGCCGTAAAATAATATTCACCATCATCTACCACCACCACCACACTATTGTATAACCACCGACACGACAGTCATATACAAATGGATTGTGTAAGGAGAAGAATTGGTTGCAATTTTATTATTTTAAATATTTAACGGCAATTTATATATATATATATAGATATATAAAATGGAGGAATTTTGAATGAATATAGTTTAGTTAGGCAGAGTAGATATACAATAATATAGGTGAGGTGTGTATATAATACACTTAAATTTGTTATTTGTGCAGTCATCTCACGTTTAATTCCTTCAAATTTTGTACAATTTTTAAAGGATATAGGTACATAATATAACAGATAGAAATGCACTATTTATTATATTTCGATATAATTATATATATATATATATATGTATATATATAAATAAAACGTTTATTTTTGTGTATTAAATATATAGAAGAGGTACAGTTATATCTTAGATTCAATTTCAAAATTTCACTAGACTTTGTAGAGTATTAAAAATAATATGCGTGTGAGTGTATAGATATAAAAATACATTTCTATATACGAAACAGGATTAAATATTTATATACATATAAAATATATTTATTTTTGGTACGAAATGAAATGAAAAATCAAATGCAAATTTCAAATATTATATATTAAATAAAAAAGTTAATAGTCTCTTTGATTATGCCTAGAGAATATAAAAATTCATTTTCAAAGGAAACTAAATAGAAATGAACAAAAATAAATAAATAAAAGCTAAATAATTATTGATTTATAGAAAAAGGATATATAAAATATAATATATGTATTGTATAAAAGAGGTGTATTCCAAATTTATTAAGATATTTATTTATTATTTTAATATTAAAATAAATTATTTTGTTCACTTTCTTTTTATGGAGGGAAATTTATTCAAAAAACAAAACTTTTTTTAGAGAAAGAAGTTTTTATGAAATTAATTTTTTTATTTCGAAAGTTTCGGAATATACAAAAGAAAGTGAGATTTTTAGAAAATGTGTTTTAAATAGAAAATTTCAGTATATTTTGTATAAAAGAACATTTCAGACATTTAATTAGTCAAGTTTTTGGTAATACAATAATTATTTTTGACATTAAAGTAATTTTGAATAAACATTTACCGTTAAATAAGGGCTGAAATGACCAAGGCAACTGGTTGAAATATTGGTGGTAGGTTTTATTACTGCCGTATAATAAAACTTGAATTAAATTAAAATTTACCGTTATATCTTGAATAATTTCGAAAAAAATGTTTACCTATTTTTATATCGAGCCACGCTTAAAATCCATAAAAAAAAATTAAAGTTCAATCTTTTTTGAAAATATAAAAACGAAAATTCAAATGTGTCAAAAGACAAACTTTCAAAACCCAAATCCATTCAAAGCCAATTTTGATTCCAAATTAGAGATTATCTTTCAGATTTAGTTTGAAAATCAGGATTGCCCCTTTTTCCAGAATTTGTATATATAGAATTTGTTTTAATTATTTATTTTTTCATTTATACATAATATATAGATACAAACATTTTCAACATATATATATATCATTTTCTGTGGCCTCAACGTTAACATGACCCTCCAGACGAGTCAAATGCTTTGCTGCATATCTTTTTATTTCATTTTCTATATGCAAGGAATTTTTAGATTTCTGTGCAAGTCACTGTTGCGAACATACCAAAAAGTATTTACCATGTTGCGCAAGACTTTATTTTGGAATTTTTGGATACAAAATACATATGTTCGTTTGGCACATCCCCATATTAAACATACATCCAAACATACATTATGATGCATATATTATGTTGCAGTACAATACATATGAATATGTATATGTATACATAGTTGGATTTTGAAAGTTTTTGATTCATTTGGATTTTAGGAGTTTAACCAGGTTTAACTTTTAAAAATTTTGGATTTTTGAAAAAAATTTATTTCTAGTGAATTTGGATATAGATTTGGAAAGTTTGGATTTTGAATTTTGGATTTTTTTTTTTATTATTTTAAAACAGATTCAAATTTTACATAAAGAGTCTAGATGGAGTTATCTATATAGTAAACGCTTTTGAATTAAATGATTAAATGTCATTTTTATCGACAAATCAACCATGATATATTGAATATTTTCAATTAAAAATTAATTTGAAAATGTGTTAATAAAAAAAAAAAATTATAGTACAAAAAATGTTTAATACTTTGAATTTGAAACATCAGTAAAAGATTTCTTTATATGATAAAGATTATTTAGTTCGATTTTACAACTCAGAACCTATTGTTACAATCCAATACAAAAAAATCTATGACCTTATGAAATAAAATAATTAATTGACGCCGTGTCATCATAACAGTGTTGTTGCTGACGTTTGTTAATAGTGTTAAATGTACAATAGTAATACATTAAGGATTCAGAGCTCCACACATATAAATTTTGCATTTTAATCACTCTGTACTTTAATCAATATGAATATCATTAGTACTGTCATAAACTCAATATACCACATATTGATTTAAAGAAATAAAAATTCAAAAATTTTATATGAACTTGATTATATATATTTAGTAAGCATTAGATGTATCTATGAAATTTATAAAATAACATTCAAAATTACATTTGTACTTTCTGGGGTCCCTGCAGAAGTTTACTATGCAAGGGTGACTTGCAAAATGCAGTAAAAAAAGTTTCAATATAGTTCAAATACAGTTCAGCTACCGCTTAAAGCTTTTATAACCACTTCAATGTAAAATAAAAACTAGCTTTTGCTACATTTTGGAATACTATTTTAAACATAAAATATATACATAAATATACATTCATTTTGACGTTCAAATCATAATTCTGTGTTTTTGTAATATCAAATTTTGAAAATAAATGTTTTTATTAATATATAAGCCAATAATTTAATTAATTCAAATAACGAGTGTAATTACTATTGTAATTTTAATAAGTGTAATAACTATTGTTAAGCCTCTGAATCTAAAATATTTTATCTTTCCTTACATTAAAAGTAATATTACCAGACCTTCATTGGTCAGCATATATTTTCGACGAAAAAATACATTTTATTAACATATTTTGCTACAATTTGATATAAAACTTATTTTTTCGTCAAAACCTATAATTTAATTGATTCTGGTAACTGTCTCTATGACATATATAAAAAATGTTGTCCAAATTTTTTCGTTACACACTCTGCTCTTATTTTACGTTTCCATTACGTATTTTAAACATTTTGGAATATGTCTACAAAGTCAAGAGCTTTTGAAATACTTTTTGGAATATGCTACATTGTAGATTATACGGTTTCACTACATTTTCGAAGTCACGGTATATTATGTATGTATCGTAAACTATTTCATTTGTAAAAAAAAATTCTGGAAATCGGGGACAGAATATCAGAATGAAAAAATGTAAAACGGTTAGGTAAACGAAAAACTTTAGTCGAAAACAACAGTAAACAATGGATGTACCGATAACTGAGAAATATCAGAATTAAAAAAGATATTTTACTTTATATTATATTTTAAATAGTTTCATTGTATAAAATTTAGTGAAATAATAAAGCCCAGGTGGTTGATAAGCCCACAATAAACAATTTATAAGTATTAAAAATAAATAAAATGTAGTGGTAATCGAATGCGAGAACTTTCCAAATTACTAAAAATATTAAAATTACAGTTAATAAAAAAAAGGGGTTATAATAACTGAATTATATTAGATTGAATGTTGTCTGGTGCATCTGATTTAAAAATTTAAAATCATAACAAATTTGAAAACATATTTTATCAATTTCATATAAAAGTAGTATAGGTAGTATATGTGGTGAGAATGAGTAATCAAAAAAATTCAAAAACAATACTAGAAGAACCGTTTTTCGTACAATACGAGAACAAAAGAAAGACTACAAGACGAAGACAGTTAGATAAAGCCGAGACAAACTATTCCTACAGAAATTTGTGAATTAACCTACTATTACAAAGGCATGTGTTTGACTTTTTTCTTACTTGCTTTTGCTTGTTTTGACTACTTTCCAGCCAGTAGTTTTGGACTACAGATATGACCACGGAACAGTTTCAAAAAATGTATCGGAATGGAGGAACATTTTAAATGAAAATTTAATTTTAATTTAATTTTTTAATTTTTCACTTTTCCAAAAGATCCCAAACTATCTTGCAGAGCTATTTATTTAATTTATACTGATTTAATTAAACATATTAAAGCTCAAAAACGAGTGAGGAACCGAATACATTTTAGTTCTCTTATTTGACAACCACATATTTTGTTATATTAACAAGAACTAAAAGGTCAAAGATTTCATACACCACTGCAACCTACAGAGATCTATATATTTTTCTGTCAAATAAATTATACTTAAAAGATTTTGTGTTGTGAAAAATTAAATAAATTCATTTCTGTTTTGAAAAAAGAGAAAATGTCATCCAAAAAATCAAAAATACGATATTCTTCTTAAAATATTTAAAAAAATTTCATCATAACAAAATTTAAAACTTATTTTTTTCATTTTACTACTTTTAACAAAAAATTCTTCAATTGTCAAATAAAATTAACCAAAAACTTTAATTAAACAAAAAAATGATATTTCAACCAATTATAGAATCCCGTAATACCCATTTGAAAAAAAAGGAAATTATACAATAATGATTTTTTCAATTATTTAAAAAAAAATAAAAACAAAACAAAAAAAAAAAATTGCCAAAATAAAAAGTCTAATAAACTTTGATATCATTTGAATTTTGGTTTAGTTTAGGTAATATACAGGAGTCATTTAATAAAACCTAATGATATAATATCATAATGGTAATAATTCCTCAATAGGTTTAAACACAGACGATAGTTTAAACAGACATATTTATTTGTGTTTTTATAAAAAAAAAATTTATTATTGAAAATAAATAGAGCAGAGCCTTGGAAAGGAAATACCTACATAAAGTAAAATAAATTTTGAAGTTTATTTAATGAATTTGAATACATTTCAATATTCCAGAATCAAACAGAATCAATACAGCAAACTTTTTCAATAAAAAATTAAAATTAAAGTTCGTCAAAGGATTTTAATAATATTGATAACTCCATTCATAACTCATATTTTTATAACATATTATCATGCATTTGAAAAAATTATTATATTTTTTTTTATATTTTATTTGAATATTCAAAATATGTATGATATTATAAAATTTATTTTTTTATTTTGAATTAATATATTTTTTGTAATCTGTCAAATTTATTTAATAATATTAAATAATTTATTTATTTATAATAAATAAAATAAATAAATAAATTATTTAATATTATAGTAAATAAATAAATCCGTCAAAATTTTCCAAAAATATATTGTGTGACCGAAATATGTATAAGATGTCACTATGCCAAGTGAATCAACTGAAAATGAATCGACGATCAATTATTTTTTCAATTTAATTTGTAATTTTATATTTAAAATACAAAAATATTTCATATTTTTTATTAAAATAAAAGTCAAAATCAATGTCCGGCCTCATGCCACAGAACTGAAAAGACATTGCATATGCATAATTACCCTCAAAATTTTACTAATACAATGACATTTTTTTAACATTTTTGGTTACTGTTTTGACTATTTTTTAGCCAGTACATTCGAACAGCATTTAATATGACATTTAGTACAACTGTAATGCACTAACAAACTATGTATATAATAAAATAGCACTACACAATCTATACTACATTTCGTAAATGGAAAATACATGTAACAGCTCACAATCGACATAGGTATGTGGCAATTAAATTGAATCTGGCAATTCGTTAAATTTTCGTTAAACACAGAATGTTAAATTCCATTCAAACTAAATTCGATGAATTAACTTTTTTGTGGTTTTTCTAAGAAATTTTTTCTTATGTTACTATACCATTATGGGTCGGCATGTGCTCTGAGAAAGTATTTATATTAGTTTCGTTAGGCAATTTGACAGTTACATAATATACTTTACTAATGTCTATATAGTTAGCGCATAAATGGTTAGGGAATAAAAAAAATTATAAAAACTTTAACTGCACACAGCTTTTCAATTTTACATTCAATTTTCTGACACTTATTTGACGTTAAAAAAATGGAATGAAAAATTTAATGTCAAAAAAAATATTTAAGTTAAATTTTTCATTCAATTCTATTTTGACGTTTTGTCATTTTATCTTCTTCATCTTAAAATTATTTTATTTGTTATTTTTCAAAGTTCTTTAAGGTTAAATTTTTCGTTAAATTCTTTTGACGTTTCGTCATTTTATATTTACATCTTAATATTAGGTTTTTTTTTGTATTTTTCAAAATCCAAATATGCACTGATTAAATTAAACTATAGATGAAAGCTTAAAATTATCTATCTTATAAACCAAATGGACAATAGAAGCTTTGAAAATATTATGGAAAGTCATATTTCGATATATGTCAAAATTTTTGACAGAAAAATGGAACAAAAAAATATTTAAGTAGATGTAAATACATTAATATTTTGACGTTTTAAGCCATCAAAAAAATTTAATGAAAAATTTGATACAAAATTGAAAGTCTTAAGACAGTATACTATGTATTGATTTTAGTTTTGTAGTAGAAAAAAAATAAATAGAGTAAGATATTTAAAAAAAATTTATTTAAATTTTTTAAAAAATTATAATGGAGAATTTCTGTTTATTACTATTAGAAAACATTTTCAGTATTATTTTGGTTTTTATTTATTTTGTTTATTTTACAAGTTACACGAATTATTTAGCACAATTTTTTTTTCATTATATTAATAATTAATATTTGTTAATTTACTAAATTAAATTAATTTAAATTAAATATGTGATTAAGTACTTAATAGAATGGGAAACAGAATGAAATTATAATCTACTTTAGGAATAAAATATACCACCTACACACAGTCAGTAATTTGACATTTCATATTATTAAAACAGTCAAGACCAAGGACTATCGCGTGTGGTGGCAGCGTAATATAAAATTGCTTACTATAGTATTTTATATTTTTTTTATTAAATAAGTAAAATATGTAAGCTTAAAAGTAAAACTGCAAGCAAACTTGACGGTGTCTGAACGGTGTATGATCTGTGAACTGTCAAAAACAAATTAAATGATATGAAAACAATATACATAATTTGGCAAATTCAACGCCGATCTTCGTCGATGTACGGCTAAAAAAATACAATTTCAACTTTTTCGGAGTAGAATGACATTTTGTGATGGTTAATGGAAATTTTAGTAAATGTTTTGAAAAGTAATAGAAATTAGTATAGTAAGTGTTTTGAAAATCAGTTAATAGCGTTTAAAGAAATATTTAATATTAGCACACAAAAATATTAATAAATATAATAAATAAAACAACAATTTATTTTAAAAAGATCTAAAATTTTTAAAGCACAAATCACATATTTAATTTTAGGAAGCGTCCACAAAATGTTAACAATAAATAACAAAATTACAATTGACATTTGGCATAATATAAAATATGGATTTATGTTTTTTAAATGTCATTTGATGCTGTTTAGTTTGCCTGACCAAATTAACTTTCGCCGATCTGCGCCTTACAATTTTCTACGGCGTAGAATTTGCCCTACAGCATAATTATTGTTAGTTGCCATCGTTCGACAAATAGTATGTAAATGAACTATAGTAAAAACATTTTTTATTCTTAATTATTATTTTTATAAAATATTTTTTTGAAAAAATATACCTCACATGGAAATAATACCCAATAAAGAACCCATCATTATAAACAAGCAACCGAAACTTCTGCATATGTGAAAATTCAGCTTCAATCATATATATATTATTTTGCTACTATTGAAATCACAAAAAACCATTAAATGATATCTGGTTTACCATTCTCTTTTTAATAAGATGACTATCGAAATCAGGGCCATTATATCTTTTAAAAAATATAATAAAATTATAAAAAAAAACAAAAAAAATCAATAAATCACTTTAAATTGTGTCATGAAATAATTTACTTCTTATATCACATGGTATTTTTTCACGAGACCATTTTAAAATAATATACTATTACATATATAATATTATATATCTATATAAATACATATATATATATATATATATAAATATATATATTATTCCAAATGAGATATATCCCGTTTAGATAAAGGAAATACCTTTGTTCATTCATTTTAGTTCTATCCATTTCCTTACATTGCATTTATTTACATTCAAATAAATATATACATACACAATATATATCTATACATTTTATATCAAATATTCTGAATGAAAAATTGTATACGATAATTCTTTTGATAAAAAAAAATATATTAACTATTTACAAAACTATTTTCAATATACTAAATAAATATATTTGAAACCAAAATTTATTACATTTTCTTTTCTATTATTTACAATTTTTTATTGAAATTTATCTATGAGTTTAAATGTACACGTACTCTCCATCTTATTTCTTTAGTATATATATTATCAAATTTATATTTATATACATATAATATTTTAAGTATGTTATGCTATAAGTTTAAAATTTAAAATTATTACACTAAAGAAAATTATTGAAAACAAAGAAATATTTCAATTAAAAGAAGTGATTTTCAGTAAGAGTGCAAAAAAAATTATTGATTTTTTTTAATTAAATTCAATTTTAATTTAAAATAATTATTATTACAATAGGAATTAAAAAAAAAAAACTAATAATATTTGAAATAATAAAATTTAATAAAATGTAAAAACTTTTATACAGAAAGTAAAAATAAAATCGTTTTTAAATTGGAATGAGTCAACTTGAAAATTACTTTAATTAAAATAACATTTTTTTTTTTCATAATAAATTATCCTGAACAATTCTATGTAAAAAAGGACATTTGAAAATGTAATGTTAAAGTTCAAATTTTGTTGTTGTTGTTTTTTGTAGTTTGTAAAGATCAGAAAAAAAGGTCATTATTTGGTTCAAAGATTTTTTTGAGGGTCACTAAAAATGAAACATATGTTAAAATGTAGAGAAAAATAGAATAAAGGACATTTTTATTTCTTAAAGTCATCATCGGTACAGTACTGAACCGATTCACTCTACACATTTACATATTTTAATTCAATTACAATGTGTTTAAAATTAAATTATTTTTAATAATCGCAAAAAAAAAAAACATTTTTTTGTCGAAATAATTGCATTTTGGTTTTAATTTTATGTCATCTGACAATATTAGAACATCCCGCGTTTAAATCCCGGTCAAGCTGTGAATGTTTAATTAAATTTTTCTTTCATTAAAATAAAAGTAGGCAGTATAAGTAGTTGTAATATATTTTTATTATGAGCAATAAATCAAAAGAAAACCCGTTCATCACAATCAGCAATGAACCCATTGAACCTGTTTTTGTCTTTAAATGTCTCGGTTGTTATCTTGGAGAAAGCTGGATGTCAGATTCAGTAGTAGATTAGAAGAATAAATATAAAAAGAATAAGTCAATGAGACTCTTGAAGTAGATAAAAATCTATACAAGTTTATAGTGCCAGTTAAGTAATTAAGTTTAGTAGGTCTACAGTTCTAACACTGTGAAGTGAACTAAAAGTGTTTGAATTCAAGAAGTACTTACATAATAAATGATTAGTATCGTCTGCTCCTCGAAATTCGATAAAGTTTGATAAAAAAATCGTATTCAATTTCATTAATTGCTTTCCATCATTTCAATTTATTCTAGGTACTATATAATTAATATTTTATTAATTTATCTTAGACAACAACCAAATATGTAATAATTTATTTTTTTTAAAAAAAATTTAATTGGAATTTAATTCTGGCTAGACAAAAAAGCAACTATGTACAAGGATGACAGGTGGCAATTTGATAAATTAACATTGTTATATGTTAAAATGTATGTCTATACTTTTGCATGGAGTGAAATTTGAAAAAATATTTAGTTTCGCTATGTCTCCTTTTAAATATCTATCATTTAAAAGAATAATAATGAAAATAGGTTTTGAAATGGTTCAGATATTTAAATAATGAAGAAAAATTAACTGAAACCGGTTTTTAAAACTTTCTAAGCCCAATAAAAATAGATGAACCAGTAACGGATCAACAAAACAAGATATTATATTGATAATAAATAAAGGGGAAAATGTTTTAAACAATAACAGCAAACTTTTGGTGTCACAAAAATTTTTTTTTACGATGAGGAATTCTACAAAACTACAGGTCTATGTCCTTGGCAAACACTATTATGGTTGTAATATCAATTTTTCAATCGGGCAATGTATACATTTGGAAATATTCATATCTTTTAACGGGCTATCACATTGCATTCTGCACTATTATTCATGATAGGGAATCATTCTCGTATTCTGTACTGTATCTTCATTTTCAATTAACCCATTAATTTGGCAATTATTTTTATACTTATTTTTATTCATCATACATATTTAAAAGTCCAAAGTTCAAATATATTTTTGAGTATCTTCTTTCAGAAGATAAATGTAAGCTATTTTTATCCGCTAATGTTAAGATCTATACTTTTCAACAATATGTAACTGTATAATGGCTGTATATACCAGTATTATTACGGTTGTATATATAATAAGCTCGGCTTGCCCAAATATTAATTTGAACTGCAGTATTCACTTATTCGCAAAATATTTTCTATTCCCGACTTTTACTTTATCATGAATGGATAATGCTTTATTATTTAATTATTTTAATTAATATTCTGTAATCGTCTTATCTGATATCATTTCAATTCTACCTATCATTCAGAGTAATCATTTTGAGAAAGTGATTACATTATATAAAAAAATTCATATAAAAGTTAGACCAATTTCCACTGAGAACTTAATTATATGAAAATTATTATTCTATAAATTATTAACCTACTATCGTTGTAAAATTGTGACATCAGTACTAGGGTAGGGGCCATTACGAGTCATTTTCTTATTGGCAAACATTCCAGAAGACCTTTACTCCCCTCCATCGAATCTTGCAGAATGTGTAGAAAGAAAGAAAGAGGATGAAACTGTTCAATACACGTCTCTTCTCTGACCTGGTTTTTATCAAAAAAGAAAAACCCATCTAGGAAGCTTCTATCTAGACTCACTGAGTGACCTTGAAGGTACTAAAAATCTTCACCGCTTTGTAAAAAGCTCAAAATGCGGTTCAACGAATTAGTTCTTATGCAAAAAAAAGTTCCAGTGGTATCACAATTGACCTTATTGGTCAAAGTATGTCGATGTATTGCCGGCAGGGTCCACCACCTTCATTAGTGTTCTTGAACTTCCTGCTCTGATCTTTATCAAAAAAAAGAAAAGCCCATTTAGGAGACTTCTATCTGGATTCACTGGGTTATTTATTCAACATTTTTAGTAGATTAAGTAGTAGATAATAGGATAGTAGAAGGATAGTAGATAACTGAATAATAGGATAAATTTGCTTTATTATTCAACAGTGTCCTGTATTTGAAATACCTTGTAACCCTGAGCTTTATGTAATTATTTTAAAATGTTTTTGAATTGAAAATAAAAAAAATTATTAATTTTACTATTATAATTTAATTTAATTATACTAATTAATTATTTTTATTTTCTTTTATAATTTCCAGATTCGATGAATCAAGCTCAGATAAAGAAATTTTAGATCACCTTTTAATGCAAAAAAGATATGATAAACGACTTTTACCTCCTGTAAACGGTATAAAATTTGAAATTTAATTTAATTAAAATATTATTTTTAAAATTAAACAAAAAATAAAAATTATATATATATATATACATATTTTTTTTAGGAACATTAACTGTTAATCTAAGTGTATTACTCCTTAGTCTAGCATCTCCGGATGAATCTAGTTTGGTAAAAATAAACTTTTTAATTAATTTACAATTTAAAAATTTATTTTAATATAATTTTATTTTTAATTTAATTTTTAAATACGAATAGAAATATGAAGTTGAATTTCTATTAAATCAGCAATGGACTGATCCTCGCCTTCAATATGGTAATAGATCACAATATGATTTTTTAAATGCATTACATCATCACAACGATATATGGCTGCCAGATACATATTTTATAATGCATGGTGATTTTAAAGATCCTTTAATACCAATGCATTTTGCCTTAAGAATATTTAGAAATGGAACAATTACATATGCAATGAGGTAAAATTAATTAAATTAAGTATAATAAAAATTAAATATTTTTATAAATTTTTTAAATAATTTTTAGGCGACATTTAATACTGTCGTGTCAAGGAAGCCTACATATCTTTCCTTTTGACGATCCAAAATGCTCATTTTCAATGGAAAGCAGTAAGTGTTAAATTTTAATTTTAAATTTATATTTATTTATTTATTTATTTATTTATTTTAACAGTTGATCCTACAGATAAATCTGTAGGCCAACTTTATAGGTTATTTTCTCTTTCGAAATGTGGGCCTTTTTATAAAATTATATTAATTATTTGGTATATATTTTTGTATATTACATATTTATATTATTTTTTTTTTCTTAGTTATATTATTTCTTTATTAATTATTAAATTATATTTGAACCGATGTATGTCTTTTTTTAATTAAATTTAATATGAAATATTTCAAATTTTGATTTCGAATTTATAATTAACTAATTGGTAAAAATAAAAGTCTATGTAAAGCTATTGAAAAGAACCTATCTCTTACGCCAAGCAGTGCAGTGCACTGTCAAATTAATACTTATAGACATCAGACGATTATTACTATAGATGAAAGTTTGCTACAATTGATAAAATATAAAGTAGGTAATGGATGGACCTACCCTCTACTATACCTACAGAAAATAAGCTATTCAAGAATTTAACTTAGACATCAGACGGTGATTACTAGATGAAAGTTTGCTACAATTGATAAAATTGATAAACAAATGAATGGACCTACCCTCTACTATACCTACGGAAAATAAGCTATTCAAGAATTTAATTTAATTTGATTTAATCGACTCGAAACACAAATGTTCAAGCAAATAGTTAGAAAAGAAAGAAGTAAAGCCGTCAGCTTGAGTAAATTAATTTTTTTTAATATTCTAGTCTTATTTTAATTTTGAATTACAATATTTTTAACCAATGTGAGCCAACAAAGAACATGACCGTAGCTGAAGAGGTTAGTCGCAGATAGAAGACGGTAAATGACTTTATTTCCGCCTTATGCCTACATATTACTGATGGTATTGCCGAATTGAATATCGAAGCCTGCATTAGCATAAAACAATCTGCTTGTAGGATGCTATCAAAAATATAAAACAGTCAAACAACATATCTTAATGCACTGAAATAAGATTTTGCAATTCAAATGTAAAGTAAGTTCTTTTGTACGATTGCGAAATATTAAAAGTTCAATCAACGGATGTCTCCACGCATTCGAAACATTCATTGACCATAAACTATTTCAAACAGAACGGCAAAAACATAATTAAAAACAAAGAGACCGCGAAATCTGACAGAAGAAATGGCATCTCAATAATGTTCCGAATTAACTCCTCAGGGTACACAATGCGTCGGTAGGCCGATAATAATAGTTTTAACCGAAGTAAGCCAACAAAAAAAATATGAAGAACAGTTTATGGAGTAAAAACATGGAGAGCAACAGTTATAACTGAAAGAAGTCCATAAAGAGGATAATCGTAGCTGAATAGGTTAGTCGTAGATAAAAGACGATGAAAAGATTTTATTTCTGCTTATATATAACTGATGGGGTTGCAGTACAATGACTATGATGACCTACTAATTAGTATTTCACTAAAAAGCAACTAGAATAGCCAATGCCACCTAAAATAAAGGATGTTGGGGAAGCTTTGTGGTATCAAAAAATTTTTGCATTAAGCTTATGTAAGACATATTAGATCCGGACTGTAGATCAAAAAACAAGAGCAGAATTAAGTATATAAATTAACCGTTATCCGCATAGAAAATGGGCCTGACATAACAAATAGCCCAAAATAAGGATTAATTAATATTTTATCATTAAAATTTCATCGTCAGTTGATGAATTTGAAGAACCTTACAATTTTGATTGATGCATTCTATGTGTAGGTTTAATCGTGCTGAGCTGATTAAATTAACCCTTACATTAAAATTCTATATTTCGAAGAAAAAACCATTTTACAGGAATTTTGCAATTTAAATATTCACTTATACAAATATTCAGATAATTTGGTCATTTCTATTCATTTTTAATTCCGATGGACTTCAGCATACACAAAAAAAAAGAATTCGAAATAAAATTGACTTTTCCAGCGTGTGAAATCAATTCGGAATTCAACATACCACATGTGGGTTTTTCATTTCGATGGACTTGAGCATAACCCTGTAAATTCTTTAAATACGTTAGTAACGGTAAGCGTACACTAAATCCCCAATATCCCAACCATAAAAATAACAACATTTTTTTAAATTAATTTATTAAAATTAATTTGAAGACTGCAACTTATCAGTCTTGATTAAACTGATTCCACAAGTAGGTAGACTCTTATCGATTTCTTAAAATTAAAATATTTCTTAGTCTTTTAACAAAGATTTCAATTTAAAAGTTGGGAATTTTTGCTATTATGTGGTATATATGTAATCAATAATCATCATTTTCTTTATTTACTTTTGTTTTTTGTTTTTATTTGGAGTAGACTTTACCTACCTATCTAATAACTTCTCTTTGTTGATTGAATCTGATTCATAGAATCAGTATGACTTCTTGCGTGACTTGATTTTATTTCAAATTAAATTAATTACTATAAAAATATTATATACTATTACTAAAAGGATAAAACAAAGTATATCTTATTAATATAGTTTTGTTTTTTTTTAATAAGGATATCTTAATCATATACAATGTATATAATAATATATGTATAATAAATAATTCAAATTAGGGTTACCAGAAGGTTGTTTTTATTTAAGAGAACACTTTTTCGATTATTTGTCGATTTATTCGGTTTAATTTAATTTTTTTTTCACTTTCTGTATAGACTCACCTCGTACATTTTTTTTCACAATGTTTGGTTTCTTTTGAGACAATTAGATTGTTAGAGAAACAGAAAATTGAGCCATTTTGATTCCACGACCCTAATTTAAAACTGCCCCACTAAATATTTTTATTTATTGAAAGAGTTTTATATTATACGAGGGCAGTGCGAAAAGTTTTCTGTATTCATATTAAAAACCCATTTTTTCTGAATTTTTTTTATTTAACATAGTCTTCTTCCAACTCAATACACTTTAACAAACGTTTTTAAACCTTTTTTATTCCATCTGAAAAATACGATTTTTTAAGACCTTTGAAATATATTTCAGTTTCATCGATAACTATTTCATTTTATGTGAATCTCTTTCCAGCAAACAATTTTTTTTATATTCGGATACAAAAAGTAATCATTTGGAAGTATTCAAAGTAATCAAGAACCAATTTCGTACCGTAATTCATTCAATTTTACTGTTTCCAAACCTGATAGTGTGTTGTCTTGATGGAAAATCACTTTTTTCTTTGCTAAATGTGGTCGTTTTTCTTGATTTCGTTATTCAATCGATCCAATAATTTCTCAAGATAGTCGATGAATATTATACCTTTCGCATCCCATAAAACTTTTTTGCTTTCTTTGGCGTACTTTCACCACGTTCTATCCATTGTTCGAACTGATTTTTTTTGTCTGGTATATAGTAATGGACCCAAGTCTCATCAACAGTTATAAATCGATTTAAGAGATAATTAACAATTAATTTAGATTATGCTGATATATATTGCCAAAAGCTCAAGACAACGTGTCCAACAAATTATTTTTTATGGCAATGTTAATAAACGCGGCACCCACCTTGCTGATAATTTTTTCATAAGGAATACATCATATAAAATTCGTCCAACGCTGGCAGACATATTTGATATTTTTAATATGTCTACCAGCTCACGAATTCTTATTCGATGACCGTTTGTCACTGCATCATATTCTTATAATTTTAATGGATGTTGCAGGTTTTGGTCTCCCACTTCTTTGTTCATCATTTACAGTTATATTCGACCACGTTTAAATTCAGCTATCCAAAAACGAATAGTTTCATATGATGGTGAAGTACCTAAACTACTATGCATATCCTTTTGTATACCGTTTGTGATAAACCTTTCAAAAAAAGATAATAAATTACAGTACGAATTTTAAATTATCTGAAAAGAACAAAAGTCAACTGATTAGATAGCTGTTTTTTGACAGATTGATTTGCAAATTTAAGACAGACAAAATAGAAGATTATTATTTGAAATGACAATCATAAACATTTATAATATTGACAAAAAAATACCGTTACAAGTACTTTCTCGGGTTGCCCTCGTATTTATTATATTAACTATAATTTATATTATAAAATAAAATTTGTAAAAAAAAAGCCGATAGCTCTGGCAGCTATGGTGCTTGTAAAACACTATTGTGCATAATTTAAATTGAATTAATATAAAAATATATTATAAAAATAAAAAAATAATTTTGTTCGTATTATTTTCTTATTTTTTATTATTTTTTTTTTTTCATTTCAGTTTCATATGAATTATCCCACATCCAATACGTATGGAAAAATAGTGATTCAACATTAAAAAATAGTCCATCATTGACAGCTTTAAATGCATACCTTATATCAAATGCAACAATTTTATGTCCAATTAAAAGTTGGAGAGGTAAATTTAAAAACAAAAAAAAAACATTTTTAAATAAAAAAAAATAAAAAAAAAAAAAACAAACAAAAAAAAATTGAATAAAAATCTTCAAAAATTCAATTACACATGAACGCATAATTATAAAAATGTAAGGAAATATACAATTAATTATCCTGGGAGGCTATAGTAATAAATAAAGAAAATTTTCCAAGTATTATATTAATAAAAAAAATTAGAACCAAAAAAATGGGGCTATCTAATTACATAATCACCTCCTCCTAATTTATGTAAAAAAAAAAAAAACTGAAATTTATTATTTTAATTGTAGGGGTTATGAACTATGAATGATTGCATAGACTCCCCTAAATAATCTTAACTTTAAATAAAATATATTTGTTTTGCGAGGAAATTTTTGAAAATGTATAAATATTGACAGTGTATAAATATTGGGTGGGTTCAAGTATAAGCAGTGTATAAGATTGATATTTTTTCTTAAAATTTCCACTTTGAAGTAAAATATTTTCATAACGGCAGCACCTATTAATTTTTCTATAAGAACTTTTTAGAAAACATATCCAGTTTCAGTGGAAATTCTGCAACGAGTTTTCTCTTCAATCCTAAAATATATTGACAATATAATATATTCATACTGGTTTTATATCATCAAATAAATGTGCTCCAGACCGTTTTCTTACTAGATGAAAAAAACTGAATATATATATATATATATATATATATATCTAACAGACCAACAGATATAACTGTTTATATACAAAAGCATAAAAACAACAAGGATACTTTCATATGTCCTTTTCGTCCTTAAAGAATAACATGCACCATTGAAGTATATATTATTGGAATATATATAGCTAGGACCACCAGGTATTCTTGGGGTATAGTTATTAAATCCTATGCGGATATACCATCTCCTTCAGAATGCTGTCTTTTAATAATGCTTCTGTTCTAATTTAAACTTTCTACAAGTAAAAAAAAATTAACCGTCTCTTAATTTCTTTGTGTGTCCGGGTCTCGCCAATCATTCGCCCTGTCTTTTAATAATGCTTCTGTTCTAATTTAAACTTTCTACAAGTAAAAAAAAATTAACCGTCTCTTAATTTCTTTGTGTGTCCGGGTCTCGCCAATAAATTTTCATACAGGTTTAGGTATACTTTACAAACCGCTGCTGTGTCATCATATATATGGTCATTATATATATATATATATCATTCGATTAATTGTCTCTTCAGCTTCTATAAAACAAAAACAGTTCTTTAAAACGGTTTTCTTTATTAAATTTAAACTAGTGGATCCCTTGTACAATCACACATAAGTCGTTTTTGTAGACACGATTTGATTGTTTCTGCTTTCTGAATAATATAATTTTATTCAAGAATTCCGTACATTATAACGGAAATAGTTTTTTTTTGTATTTTAATTTAACGAATTGAGTAAAAAGAGTTAGGTACCGTCTTACCAAATTTTTTAAATTAAATTTTAACGTAGAATTTTTCGTTGAAATGTATAAATTTATCATAAATATTTTATTTGAACATTTTATGGTTAATACATACATCAATAACATTTTTATTTTTTACTATTTTATAATAAATTATATTATTTTTATATTATTTTAGGAAATTATAGCTGTTTACGAGTAGATTTAACATTTACACGTGATCGTGCTTTTTATTTTACAACTGTTTTTATACCTGGTATCATATTAGTAACATCATCATTTATTACATTTTGGTTAGAATGGAATGCTGTTCCTGCACGTGTTATGATAGGTTTGAATATATCATTTATATAATATACATAATATATATACATTCTATTTAATTAAATTAATTAAATTTTATTTGATGTAAAATTTTTAGGTGTAACAACAATGTTGAATTTTTTCACAACATCGAATGGTTTCAGAAGTACATTACCAGTTGTTTCAAATTTAACAGCAATGAACGTTTGGGATGGTGTTTGTATGTGTTTTATCTATGCATCATTATTAGAATTTGTATGTGTTAATTATGTGGGCAGAAAAAGACCATTACATAATGTAGTATATAGACCAGGAGAAAATCCAGTTACGCAGGTGAAGTATCTTATATAAATAATATATATATATATATATATATATATATATTTTTTTTTTTAGTTTTTATATTTTTGTGTATTAATTTTGTTAATAAAAAAAAAAAAAAAAAAACAAAAAAAAAATATTTTTTTTTAATAATTTTAATTAATTATATACAATATGTACTATTATATATTATATACATACATTTATATATGTATATATATATTTACAAATATATATATATGTATAAATATATATATGTATATATATATATATGTATATATATTTATAAATGTTTGTTGTCTATTAAAATATTATAAATATATATATATACATATACATAAGTATATTTAAAAAAAAAAAAAAACAAATATATTTAATTATATTTAATTTATTTTCATTTTAATATTAAAATAAAAAAGAAATATTTTTTTTATTTATTGATTTATTTTTTACTATTTTTTTTATTTAATTTTTTTTTAATTTTGACTCTTAAAAATCTACTTCTTGATAAAATGTGTACAGTTATTTTGATTTTTATTTTATTACTTATATTATTATCTAAACAAACATATAAACGGGGTGCTTTTCCTTATTTTATTTAAAACTATTATTATATAATAATTTTCTTTCAAATACATTTCGCTTTTAACTTTTTACAAAAAAAATATTTAAAAAAAAAAAAAACAAAAATAATTTTAATATATATTATTTTAATTTTTTGTTTTTTAAATCAATATTAAATATAATTGAGTTTATATGAAAATAATTATTATTCAAAAAAAAAAAAAAAAAAAAAAATTATTTTTTTCTGGTTAAATGGGAATTTTTTTCTTTTCCTTAAAAAAGCGGCCTAATTATGATTTTTTTTTTCTTAATTTGAAAAATAAAAACAATGAAAAAATTATAAAATTTAGCTTATCTTTATTAAATGTTATTATTAGCATTATTAGCATTATTTTTAATATTATTATTATTATTATTAATATTATTATTACTACAACTACGTTATTACACCAGATTGACTTTCATTATTGTATAGGCTAGCTCTACTATTAACTTCCTCGGGAGGGTGAATTGGGTTACCCCAGTCGGGGCATCAAAAAGTCACAATTAATTTCTAATTGATTTGATCACGTCCACACACCTACCCACTACTTCTTCACTAGTTCTACACTACTTGATCGACCTGAAAATATTATAATTTCTTTTTTCGATATCCATGTATTCGTATATATTTTGAATTTCTTGTTTTATCTATGACTTTAACTGAAATTATTTTCAAATTTCTGTTTTAAGCTAACTTAGGTTTTTTTTTATGTTCATGCCAGTACTTTAGCTATAATTAGCTTCTCGTGCTTAATTAAAGTACAGTATTCTGCTGGTTTTTTACTACATACTTATTTTACTACAATATTTTTTCCAGTATTTATTTATCAAGATTTTGGCTTTATTTTAGTCCAATGACAAAGTGTACAGTAAGTATTGTAATGCATCAAAAAAGGTCAAAAACCCCATTTTTTATTAAAACGTTTTGTTTTTTTGCTTGGTCGGGAATCGAACTTGGAACCATTCGGTTGAATAGCAGGCGCTCTGCCTATTGATTCATCCAGTCTGTAAGTAATAACAAATTTATTAAATTTGTTGGTTTTTAAAGGTTGTGATAGTTACACCAATCCGTTGTAGCCACGACAACAGGCTACATGGGGCCTAAAATCAATTACATTCACCACATCACAAAAAGCAAAGTTAGTTAATATTATCTTTTAATGTGTATAAAACTCTTCTTAACTTTTCTTCCAATAATGAAAACATACAATATTTTTATCGATAAGCAAACACGTTTGTTATAGGCCAAAGATATGCTTATTACAAATAATTTTAAATTGCCTTAACCGAACCTACAATAATTTTGTATAAAAGAATCATTTCCTTTGGGTAGTGTGTAAAAAACAAAAAAATATCTGAATTAGTCATTAAATGCAGGGTATTTGTTATATCATCGGAGTACTAATTAAATCAGACATTTAATCGGACTACATTGAACTAATCGGAGGGCCTCGGGTTGAAATCCCAATAACGAAAATCAATATTGTACAAAGTTTTTTTTTGAATTTTTCATATAATGCATTGAAATTAATTTTTTGAATTATTAATTAAAAGTAATGCATTACAATAATTCATTGTGTGCAAAAATAATGCATTACTTACAACACATTGTTAAACTTAATTCAAATTATTTCAATTACATTTGAAATACCTCTGAATTAAAAATATAATTCATTGAATTACTAGAGTTATATTTGAATTATTTTTAAATGGGAATTCAAATAATTCACAAGTAATTCAAATAATTTGAATTGTTTTTGGTAGTACATTATAATGTAATGCATTGTTTTTGAATAAAATACATTATTTTAATGAATTAGTTTAAAACATAATTCAAAATAATTTTTTTACTGCATTGTATAATAATAATTTTAATGCATTGTAAATTAGATATAATGCATTAATTTATGCATTACAAATAATTATTGTAATGCATAAATTAATGCATTATATCCAATTAATAATTACGAATAGTAATGCATTATAAAAATAATACAAAATTCCCATCTTTGATTTATGACCACAATCGAACTCAAACCCATTCAGAACTTAAGACATATTTTGTTCTCTAGAGTAACATAAAATAAAAATCTAGATCTAAAATAGGTTGCGGTGGCTGAATGTCAAAATGGCATTTTAAAAATACTTTTTGACAAATGGCAAATTAAATCAATCCCTATATTATCATCAAAGGTGTATTACAAAAAAATTAGTAATTTTATTATTATTGTTATTATTATTATTATTATTATTATTACTATTATTATTATCATTATTATTGCTTTTATTGATTCTACTAATTATTAATTCACGTTCATTGTCAAGTTTATTAAAAAAAAATAAATATAAACATACTCTAATTAATTTATGTAATATTTATTAATGTCATCACTAATATTAATACAAATAATTATTCATTTAAATATTTGTATTTATAATAATTTTATTCTTATAAGAATTATGTGAGTTTAAATTGTGACTTAATTTGATTTTAAAATATACATACATACGTAATTTTACAATAAATTAAAAATAATTTTGTATAGATAAAGAATTAAATAATTCCTTTAATTGCAATATAATTTGAAGTATACAAAAAATCAGTTCTGTTTTATGTCGTGAAATAAAACTTTTAAATATTCATTCTTGATAAAAATCAATTAAAAGAATAGTACTGACTGATTTTGAATTTAACTGTCATTTAAATTACATTCTGATCACATGGCTAAAGGCCTTTTTGTATTTATTCTGACATGTTTGACGGCCTTATATTTAAATTTAAATACATTTGTGCCTACTAATAAAAGTCATATACATCAAATTAAATAAACTTCAGAATCCGGAGATTTAGAAGTGGTAAAATTTAATTAAGACACTTTTAACAAAATTAAATAAATATTTAAAAATTAAAATAACTGATAATTCACACTCACATAATTTGAATTATTGATCCCAACTCATAAAATAATAATTATTAACATCAAGAAAATTAATTGAATTTCTTGATCTAAAACTAAATACATACATATATATAAATATTTTTAAAATGTTAAAACCCAAAAACAAAAAATTTAAAATAAAAAATTGATAATATAAATAAAAATTTAAATTTTATTTAAAAAACAAAATTAATAAAATAAAATATTGTAATTATTAAATTGGAATCAAAAAATTAGGCATTAAATAATTTCGTATATTAAAAATGAATAAATGAAAATTGGAAAATAAATTATCAATTTTAAATTTTAAATAGTATCTAATTTAATAATAATTTATGAATAAGTCCCAAAAAATGAGAATAGGTAAATTAGAAAATATTTAAATTTAATTTACAAAAAAGAAAATATATTTTATTAACATTTTTAAGTTTTTCGAAACAAACATTTTTTACCATAATGGTTTTTACATAAGCAATCGAGTGGAGATTTGCAATTTTTTCAAAATAAATACAAATTTTTTTCTCAAATTGTGAGAATGGTATCAGCGGGCAATTTTGATGTTGACACATTTTTCCATTTAGACTATTTTCTGTGGGTATACAATTTACCGTGTAAATAATTTTACATGTGGGATTTTTTCTGTGTGGGCATTTTTCTCAGAACCAAAAATTATCTTTATATTTTCTCATATTGATTTGAGAAGGCATGGTGGTATCAACATGCCAATATCTTTATGCTGCGTACCTATTGACATTTTTTTATAAGTGTGTCTATAAAAAAATAAGAGAAACTCCACAAATACTCAATATAATATTAATCAAATAAAATGAAGCTAATAGTGGCTGCCGGCAGTACGCTGACACAATTAGACCAGTAAAGTTCATTTGGACAGACATTTTTTTTTTTGCGTGAATTGTATAGAAAAAATTAAAATAATTTCAAAAATAATTCGGTGGCATTTTCAGTGAAATTATTTTACATGTTGACTAATATAAGTATGTATACCTCGTACTGGCAGAATGATACCGTTACAAATCGAAAAATCAAATTGAATTATAAATATTACTGTTTCTATTTTTCATAGTTCAACTGTATACACTATATCACTGCAATTATAAATATTGTTGTTTCTATTTTTCATACAAAATTTAATGTTCAAATTGGAATTTCTCGAAACTTGAAATATGAAGTTTTCATTTTGATGGTGCCTTATAGTAGATTTATTGAAGAAAATTGCGGGAAATTTTGATCATTTATCCACTTCCAGAACCAATTACAACAACAACGTCGTACAGTTTTTAACATAATTCATTTAAATCGCTATTTATATTTGGCGGGTTCGATACGAAATTTTCAAAAGAAAATACTGAAGACAAAATTTCCAACGACGAAATCTGCAAAGACAAAATCCTACAAAAAAAAAATCTACTTCCATTCATCAACAAGATTGTCTTTGGGGATTTAGTCTTGGGGATTTTGTCTTTCTGAATTCTTTTTATTTTCATTTATATTTGGCGGGTTAGGTCTCGAAACTAAATCTCGAAGCCAAAATTCCCAAAGGCAAAATCTCCAATGCAAAATTTTATACCATTAATCAAATATTTTTTTTTTTTTTTTTTGTAAAATCTCCAAAGTAGTCATTGTAAATGGCAGATATGTTCATATGAATGCCACAAAATGCCATTACTTTTCCACCAGTAGTCATTATCCATTACAGATAAAATTAATATTGATAATAAAATCCAACCTTGCTTAACTCCATTATACACCTATCGACGCAATTTACAATTTACAGTTACAAATTAATTTAATTTACAATAATTTAATTAGGAAAAAATTAACAAAACAAAAAAAAAATATTTTATATAAAATAAAGTCATAAACCATAACCGAATTAATAATTAAAAAAGAAAAAAACAAAATTAAAATTAATAATTTTTACTTTATGTTGCTATTTGCACACGAAACAAAAAACAAAATGATTTATAAACAAAAAAAAAAATAATTAAATTTAATTTTTGCCTTAAAAAATAAATATTTGCAAAATTTAATTAATTTTATTTAATTTTTTTTTCTTTATATTATTATTATAATTATTAATAATATAAAATTTAATATTTTTTATAATTATACATATATTATTTAATTTATTACAGCTTCAAAATGTTCAAAAACATTTAATAATTAAAAAAAAAAAACCAAAATAATATCTTATATATATATATATACATATAACTATGATTCACATAATATACATTTACCTGATGTAATAAATAACATTTCATATAAAATAATAATATTAATAATAATAATAATAATTACATACATATATAAAAATAAATTAAAATAAATTTTCTATATATATATATATATATATACATAAATAATATTAATATATTTCTTTAAAAAAAAAAAAAAAAAAAAAAAAATTAAAAAACAAAAAAAACAGCAAAAAAAACATAAAATTTCATTCTTTTACAGAAAATGAAATCTTTCGGAGGGATGAGATTTTATAATGGGGTAATTTTTTTCCAGTAAATTTACAATAATTGCTATAATTAAAACCAAATAAATATAAACAAACAGCAACATCAATCAAAAAAATTTGAAAAATTCAAAAACAAAAAAAAAATTTTTTTTTTAAATACACATACAAATCAAAGGATTTATTAATTATCCTTATTATTATTTTTTTTTTTTTTTTTTGTTAATTAAATCCTTTTTGCAAATAATTTCTTTAATTTTTATCTAGTAGATAGAAAAAAAAAAAAAACAAATTAATTCAAATTTTTTTTTTCTTTGCCCATAATTTTATTCATCACTCAACTCTATATATATATTTACATATATATATAGATATACTTTTAATTATAGCCTAATAGTAGTTTTTTTTTTTTTTTGATCAAATTAATTAATTAATTAGAACAACAAAAACAACAATAAAAAAAAATATTCAAAATAAGAAAAGCAATTAAAAAATTAATTTTAAATAATTGGGGACAAAAGCAAAAATTTTAATTTACTTATTTATAAAAAAAAAAATATATTTATTATTTTTTTTTTTTGTATAAAATTTGAATGCATATTTAATAGATTTAATTTAATATTTTTTTTTTGTTTTTTATTTATTTTTTAATTTTTTTTTTTTTATTTCATTTAATCAAATCACTTTTCCAAAATATCTAATTATCATGCTGATGGAATGAATTTGTATATTTTTTTTTTTTTTTAAATAATAATTCCTTGTCTTTGTATATATATATATATATATTTTTTTTTATTATAAATTTAGTTTTTTTTACCCTTTTTAATAAATAACTCTCTGTCTCTCTCTCACACTACCAATATATTATATTTTTCTTACTTTAATTTTGCCTGCGTCCTCCCACATAATGAAATTTTAATTCTTCACTCAATTTAAATAAAATGGAATATATATATATATACCATATATATATATATTTAGATCATAAAATTTTTAGAATTTTATTATTATAAATATTAGTAGTGAGTCTTTAATATTGAAATATCGTTTCAGAGGTCAATCACCATTTTAATACTATTGTTTTATATATATATTATATATAATTATGTGCGATAATATATTTCTCTATTTACTTTAAACAAATTTAAAATAAAAATTTCAACTCACCAATTTATTAAATATAATATATTTTTATTTTTCAAGATAATTCAAATTCTCACAAATTTTTTAAGTAGATTTTTTATTCTCATAATTAATATTTAAAAATAAATAATAGTCATTCATAAATATTATGGCAGTATTTAAGTATTTACAGTAATGTAAATAGCACAAAATATTATATATATATTTTTTTGTTTATTCTTATTGTTTTTTTGTTTTGCAGGAACTACCTGTCAGAACTATTTTGATCTAATTGAGGAATCACATGATTATAATTTATTCGACTAAAATATTAAATCAGCGTTACTTTAAAAATTTTGAGCTTGTGTGTGCTACTTGGATATATTACTTTAATCCCCTTATCCAATTTAAATTAAATGTATCAAAAAAAAAATTTAAATATTAAATGGTTGTATCGAAAACCCTCAAAATTGTACAACAATTACCTATACCTACCGTCTCTTTTCTAGCTTGACTTTCGTCATCTACCTCATTTACTACCTCTATGTTTGAATGAGCCGTAGAAATATATTCTATTATAAAATTATTTAAATATTCCGACATTTATCTCTAAAGTTTTCACTAAAAGTTAGAATTGTAACGTTTAAATTACCATTTCGATATCACATATGGTAATATTCACGGCTGAAATTTGGTCCAAATATAATACAATGATTCTGTAGTATTTCTGTTTGAAAAACACTTCTATGACACTTCCAAAAGTAATATGATCAATTTCCTTGCATTCAACTTTTTCACAACAAAATTCAGGATCAACTCTACCTTCTATTTTTGAAATATCAGTGACGACATCTCATTGATAATCGAACAACCGAGTTTATATTCCAACCCACTTTTAAAGGTACACAAATTTATTTTATAACTATAGAAATAAGTCTGAACTATAATTAATTATGTTATAAAAGCCAGCAATTAATGGATCATTCAATCCATCCGTTAAATATAAGTCGAATTTTACGTTTATCAATATGTTTTTATTCACTTTCAAATATCGATATATTTATGATGTTCTAAATAATACGACCTTACTGTATTTGTTAACGATTGTTATATAAGGGTTTCACTGTAATGAATATACTATAAATATAAAACATACCAGACCTTTCAGTATTACTTAGTTAATGTAGGTCCTGATCTGACATATATTTCATGGATACCAAATATAGTGAGAGGTAGATGACATTGTCTAAGATTAATCTCGGTCGTAAATTAGAGATGTTAGGTTGTACACAGTATAACAATAGTGAGATATAAATAAGATCTAAATATAATTTATAACCAGAGTTTTATTTAAATATTATCAACACATTACTTTTCATCATTAGCAGTTTCTTGTTTGATTTCAGTAAACTACAGGTAACCACAGGTTCAGGCAACTGCAAATACAAATAACACGAGAATTACAAATATACTGTATCCAAAATCGTAAATCATAATTCTGAATTAGATCCATTATTATAGTTCTGAACCATTTTCTGAATTATAATAACAGAAACAACAATAAAATATCATATATATATATATACATATACATATGCAAAATTAGCGCACTATTGTAAAAATAAATATGCATGAAAACTAAATTCTCCATTTTATATAATAAATTTTTAAGAATTAAATTTTCTTATAATCTGCCCCAAGGAGAACTATATTACATAATATCCTTTATTTTAATACAATAATTCTTCCTTTTATGATCCTTAAAATATATACGTATATAATATTATACAAGTTTTTTAATTTTTTATTAAATTTTTATTTTTTAAGCGCACTTTTAAAATTTAATATAATATTTATAAAGCTTTAAAATGCTTCAATTAATAAAATTTTATTCATAAATAATTTAAAAGCACAAAAAAATTAAAACAATACAGGGACATTTTTTAATTATAAATTCTTAGCTTTAAAAATAATTGTGTATATTAAGAGGAGCTTCAATTTTTTCTATTTCTTAAAATAAAAATTTTTTAAATTTTGTCTGATATTTTCTAACTTCATTTATAACGCATGCTGTTACGCCGCAAGAGGTCCTTTCAAATAATTGTGCCATAAATTGAATAAACTGCATGTTTCTTGGTAATCCAAAAAACAAAATATAAATAAATATAACATTCTTAACTTCCTTATATGGATTTTATAATCTTCTTTCTTGTTTTTTTAATTTTTATTTTACTTTTTCTCTCTCTTTCTCAATTTTCTTCTTATATAATATAAAATATCTGATGCTGTTCAGTATTTTATTTTAATTATATTATTTAAATATATATTAATATATTTTTATTATATTTATTTCAATTTAATTTTTATATATATATATAATATAATTTAATAAAAATAAATATATTTAATAAAAACAAAAACACCGTAAGTATAGTTAAAATTATTGAAATATAAAAAAAATACACTGTAACACAATTATTAACAAATAGGAGTTTTTAATATTCATGTTTTAAGAAAAATTATGAATTTTTAAGAAAAATTTTAAATTTTTAAAATATATTTTTAATTTTTATAGAAATTATATAAAATTAGGAATAGAAATATAAATAGTGGTTATTCTAGAATTCAATTAACTGGTTTATACTTATATACTCTAAGATAAAATATTCATACAATCAAATCAAACCTGTCCTGTTGGAAATCAGGAAATAAATAGATAAATTGTATTTAAAATAAATCCATTCCAATTACTTATATGCAATAAATTACATAATATACAATATTTATTAAAAATATTATTCTTTAAATTGTGGTGAAATCGATTGGAGACAAATGAAACATAGCATTTTTTTTAACATTAATATTTTCATCGCAACAAGTAAAATACTGTAAAGATAAAAAAGTATGCTAACACTTGTTTTTAAAACTTGGAATAATTACTTAAATAAAAGAAAACAAAAATTTTTTTACTTCCGTCTTACCGTTATTTATAATGGGTTATGGGTATAGTAAATAATAGATTAAATATACCAACGTCATACACAAAGGGTTAATTTATTAATAATGATCTTTATTTTTGGTGAGATGCGGATAATTGAAATCGAAAAATCTAATACATCTATTCAAAATTAAAAAAACTAGCTGTAATTTTCACAATATTCTAATAGAATTCGTACAATACAATACACATACATAAAATATAAATAATTTATATATATATAATGATGTACATAATATATTTACGAATATTGTTAAGTTCTATACTTTTCTTCTTTTTTTAATTATTATTTAATTATTGAATAGTAATGATAAAAAATTGTATTATATTTATTTTGTACATACTATTTATGCATTATATATATATATATCTATATAATTTTTCTATAAGTGAATTTATATTATTATGTTAATAAATTTATTTTGTACGTCAATGTCTCTAAAGAGCAAATATATATAATGTTAACGATGATTTTTTCTTATGGAATAGCTTTCACAATTCTATTTTAATAATACAAAACATATCACTTTATGTGTAATACGCAAACAAAGATGTTGTTTTTATTAATGGGTTCTTATTATATTTTTAATTATTATATAATATTTTTATTTACTAAATTTTTGATATGCAATATATTTATTTTTTATAATAACTGGTGTAAATAATTAACATTGAAAAAATATATTACATAAAATATTATAATTCAATATAAAAATATTATTTTTTATTTAAATAATTTTTTTATTTATTAAATGGGTTACAAATAGTAATTAAATATTAATTGGGTTAATAAATACTAAATCGGTTAATAATAATAATAATAAAATTGCTTTTAAAAATGAAAAATAAAATAGTAAATGATTAAAACAATAACACTAAAATAGTAAATGGGTTAAAAATATATTGGGTTAAAATAACGAATACAAAACAATAAATGGGCATGCAAAATAAAATAGGGTGGAAAAAGTAAAGTTCTGAATAAATAATTTGAAAGCATTATTATTGATAGCAAATATTGGATTACAATACAACATATTAAATGTAGAATATCTACCTATTACATTAAATTATTTTGTCTTTTATCAATTTATCGGTTTCAATTATAATTTACATATTATTTAGAACATTATTTTAAACACATTATTAAAAATACATTTATTAAATAATTTTTTAAAACAATTTAGGTACAACTTATCTTTATAGGTACAAAGTAGTACTTTTTATATACTATTACATTTTTCATATGATACTATTCATGTTAATACAATCGTTTTCGATACAAATATATATGACCCAAAATATAGTATTAACATGATTTTGTAAATACTATATTTAAGTTTAAATTTAATTTATTATAACACATTTGAAATTATGTACAGAAATGAAATAAAATGTATTATTAGGGTAAGTAAGTGGTGTATAAGGTAAATTCACATTTACGCAATATAATATGAACATTTTTTCCATACACAAATACAATTTTTTTTTTAAATTAATTAGTAAAATTAATAGACAAATCTATCTTGGTTTATAGAATATAACATAATCACATTTATTTATTTTTTATGGATAATAAAATTAACAACCAATACACCTAATTATTTATTTTTTTCAATTTATTTTTTTACATTAAATTACACTGAATTAATAGTTTGCAAGAAATCAATATAATCAACTGAACAAGAAATCAATAAAGGTGTTCATGTAAAATATGAAGCTGATCTAGGATCGTAGGTAAATAAAATTTGTCATGGCAAAATATAAGTTGTAAAGTAAAAAATTAAAAAATAAAAATAAAATAAAAACAAACTTCTGAAATATACAATTTTAAATATTCAATAATAAATTAACAACAGGGTTGAGTTCTAGGATATTTTTGTCTAAGATAAAAAATGTCAATGCATATTTTTTACAAATCAAATAAGAAAAATGTCTGTCTAACTACGATCCTAGACCAAATTCCTATTTTACAGAAGACCCTTAACACACTTAAAGTCAATTATTAGTTATTTAACTTTAAAAATATAAAAAAATAAACAAATAACAAAAAGTAAACTTGTATAAAAAACATGGTGTTGTTTCAGATGTTTTTCGATCTGATCCAACCATTGTCATTGGGATAAAATAATGACATAATAAAAAAAAATATATTCCGCGAGGGAAAATTGTCTAAAACTGATATATAAGTAAAAATATTAATTACAAATTTGGGTGTAAGGCACTAGGTAGACTAGGGCTGCCTTTCAACCGAAGGGTTTCAGGTTTAAATCCCAATGAAATCAAACTGTTTTATGGGTTTTTCGACCTGGTTCAGTACTCTTTGGCATTGGGATAAAATAAATGACAAAAAAAATGTAATGTATAGGATGTAACAATTTAAATAAAATGGAAACACACTATTTAATTCCATTGATAATAGTAGTTATTTTTCCATATTTAATGAGTGAATGCCAGAAAAATTAATAAATAAATAAATACTCAAAT
Organism: Argyra leucocephala; assembly: GCA_963942445.1. Lineage (NCBI taxonomy): Eukaryota > Metazoa > Arthropoda > Insecta > Diptera > Dolichopodidae > Argyra > Argyra leucocephala. The sequence continues at coordinate 11,053,996 of OZ012679.1, read as the reverse complement.
AACATTGTATTTATCACATATAATTAAAAATTGAACTAAACCGTTCTGTCACGAACTTAAAAAAAGAACAAAAACAAAACATAGAGTGAAAGAACAATAAAACGAAATAAAATTAAATAAATTTCCAAAAAACAAATGGTTTTTATGTTTACATATTTACTTACTTTTATTTTATTTTGTTTAATTATTACCCAAGAAGAGTTTGGTAGCTCTTATATAGCTTATTTACATTTTATTTATTAATTATTAATTATTTTTCAAAAACAAATATTAAATATTTTTGCAAAAATTTATTTTTCAATTTAAAATTTATAAAATTCAATTGTAGATTGATTTATTTATTTATTTATTTTTTTTTTAATATTTATTAATTATACAATATAATAGTACTAAATAGTATTACATAATACTATTTTTATATGTAAAAACAAATTCAATCACATTTCTATATTACAATTATAATATTTATAGATATAGAAACATTTATTTATTTTTTTTTTCTCAAAATCAATTATTGTAGAATAATGCAAAAATCAAATTAAAAACAAAAAAAAAAATAGCAAAACAAAATAAATAATATAAAAAAAAAGAAAAGAATTCCCATTCAAATTATTATAAATAAAAAAAATCAAATCAACTGAACATTAGTTTTATTTTCAATTATTATTACACATTTAATTTCCTTTTTCTTATATATATATATATAAATATAATACACATACTTAAATTTTCAAATTAATAAATAATAATAATTTGTAATATAAATTATTTATTGCATAGATTATAATAAAAAACAAAAAATATTTCTTTTTATTTATTTAATTAATTAATTAATATTTCATTAATTTCTTTAGTTATTACATATATTATTTATTTTTTTTACATTATATCAAATTAATTAAATTAATCAAATTACTAAATCCGACCTCTGAAAATTAAAAATAAAAAAAAAAAAAACCACAAAAATAAACATTTCAAAAAATTATATATTAACAGAATTAAAAAAAAACAAATTAAACGTAAATTTTTTTTTAAATCAGAATTTTTTTAAATTTAAATTTTTTTTTTTAAATACTTATTTAAATTTCACCTTTTAATCCAATTAATTAAAATTTTTATTATTTAATAAATTTTTGTTTTTTTTTTTTATTACTATTAATCTTAATTTAATACAAAAACTAGAATTTAAAGCACATCGTACGAGTATATATAAATACTTTTTATAATTTGTATATTTTATTTTTTAATTATTTAGTGCGTATATATTTTTGCATTTAAAATAATGCCACATCGTCGGAATGGAACCCCATCAAAAAAACAAATCGAAAAATTTCGCTAATTTTCATACAAAATTTAGTTAAAGTTTAAACTTGGAATAGTATAATATACAATATAAAAAAATATATACCAAAAAATAACTGTATAAAGACCTACATTCCGAAAGGGATCTGTAATTGGGTTGCTGTTTAATCTGCATATCCCACTGTAAATAAATAAATAAGTTTAAACTTGAATTTTGTCGAAATTTAGAATTTTAAATAAGCTTTCATTCTGATGGTGTGTGATATATTAAAAAAAATACATATGTTACAGGGAATTTGATAATTATATATAAATCTGTATTTTTGATACTCACCGGTGCATATGCATACTCAAATAACTAACAATATTTTCTGAATATGATAAAAACATAATAAAATTAATGAAATTCGCCGATTAGTATTCAAATCCAAAATTTATCGAACTCCCCGTAACATAAGTAAATATAAAAAAAATTGAAAATTAGTTTATTTTTTGAAATTTCCGAACTTTGGTAAAATTTACTATAATTTGTATATTTAAAATTTCAAATCCAAATTATTTTTTTATTAAAATCACACTTTTATAACATATTGGCTACCAATGTATCACCAGTGAACATTGCCATTTTCGTTCTAAGGTACCAAATATTTAGTGATACCAAAATTTTCCTTCTTTTAGGTAAAACTTCTAACTTTGTAAATATCAGGGCGATCACGGTACCTAAAGACGAAAATGGGAATGATAATTGGTGATATAGTGTACCTGAATGCACGAAAATTTATATGTCACTGCTAATTGCGGTAGACAAAGTGTTAACTGCAAGAGAGATAGATAAATGTTTTATTAATTTTTATTTTTCCTACATATAAATCTGTAAAGATGGATTTTGGATACTGATACCCTTGTATCAGTATTTCATACTTTTTCTTAATTCATAGGGACTTCTTGGTCCACAAAAATAACTGCAGGATTTATTACAATCAATTGAAGAATATTGTATTGAAGTACAATACATTACAGTTAACAATTTTCATGTTCTTTAAATGGAACAAACAAATAAAAACAAAAATACAAATTGTGCTCGATAAGTATATTGTAAAATCTGGGTGTCAAATCAAAAATATAGATTTAAAATTATTGATTTTGTAACCGACTAACTGTGTACAAAATTATAATTTCCAACAATCAAAATAATAAAAAAAAATATATAAGACATTATTTATATAAGTCAAAAATTACATGAAACAGTGATTTGTGATTTACCATGTTATTTATTAAAATATTGAGTACTAATAGCAACTGTTTTAGAAACAGTTTATTAAAAAATTTTCATTGTTATTTAAAAATATTCTGTAACAGTTAATAACAACGATTTTCAAACAACATTTTTTTTACATCTTTAATTGTATATAAAATATACAATAAATTGTATATATCATAATATATAAAATACAAAAATGTTAGTGACAAAGGCATTAGCCTACCTCCCTTCCACCCCGCTTGTTTTTGATATTTTATAAGATACAAAACAATTCAAATGCATACGTTAAATATCAAAGAACATATAATAAATAAAAATCTCATTCCATACGAATTTTTAAAATATTATTTTTATATAGTGGGTCGTTACATTACAACCCGCTCTTTCATTTAATCTTCAAAGCAATTTGCTATTTAAAACAAAAATTGTACTCTTCAAATCTGATACGGATTATCTACATACGAATATCTGATATGGTTATATGAATATGCACAGCTATATTTCTAAATAATAATAAAATACAAGAAATTTAGAATATCAATGTTGGTAATATGTATGTATTGAAATAAGTACGTATGTATGTTAGCATATCCTATAATAGAGCCAATGACAGAATCACAGAATCTAGAAAAAAAAATATTAATAAGAGAATAAAATATATTAGTTTACTGTCAAATCGTGCATTACAAATCGTGAGCTCTGTACGGAATACCGTTTTGTTTTTTTTTCTCAAAACTTCGTTGAAAATCATATTTCTATTTCAATTTTACTATTATAACTTTTGAGGGAATAAAAACGGACAACAATACATTTTTGATAGATTGTTTGTTTATTTTTTTATTATGAGATATACATACGTACATATATAAATACATGTTTATATATGATTAATAAATAAAAACAGATAAAATTAACAAAGTAAAAAAATATATTCTTTGCTGAAAATTTATAAATATATTTTAGTATAATTTTCAATATAAACAAAAATCCATATAAAAAAAATAATGCACGTTGATAATTTCATTCATAGATCGTATGTATTTAAATTTTTTGATTTTTCTTATTTCGAAACTTGATTTGAAAAAATATTGAAAATATTGAAATATATCTACATGGATGGATTGGATATTGTATTTAGTTTTTTTTTTTACAAAATTATAACTACTCTTTTTTGCCCTCTTCAATTTTTATTTTCGTTTTATTTTCTTATCGGCCCGTCCGCATCATAGTTGAAAAAAAATATTCAAATGAGACTTCTTCTTATTATATGTTCTTTGTTTATATATATATATTGTGAAAAAGGGGAACCACCTAACTTTGAATCAACTCTAAAATATGTCCCAAATAGTTTTTTTTATAAAATAATTAATAAAAATAAATTTATTCAATTTTCGGAAATTTGTTTTAAAAACTTAATTTTAGAAAATATTTTTTTCTAAACAAATTTTCAAAAAAAAAATGTTTTTCAATTAAAATATATATATTTTTTTTAATTTCTTTTCTTTTTTATTTGAATTAATTATTTTTTTTATTTCAATTTTTATACACAATTAATATTATTATTCAATAAAACAAAATATTTCATTTTCAAAATAATTGTTTTGTTTTTAATTGTAAAGTTTTTTCTTGCAAAACAAATTTTCTGCAAAATTTTGTCTTCAATAAATACAACAACAATAAAAATGTTTTTTCTTTTTCTATTTCAATTCGAAAGTATTCTTTTTAAGTTTTTCCTATTTTCAAATAAAATTTTTCAAATATATTTTCTTTTTGTTTTTTATTTTTTTTTCTTTTTGGTTTTTTTTTTGTTTTATAATTATCTTAATGTTTTTTAATGTGTTTTGTATGAAAAATTGTGTTCATAATTTTTCCAGCGTCTTCCAGCAGTTCTTAGCAGGATTGGAATTATTCTTGCAAGCCCTTTGGTAAGCTACCTATCCACCCTTCCTTACAAAAAAAAAAAAAAACAAACAAACAATGAAAACCGTTAAAAACAAAAAATAGAAAATTTTTTTGTTTTTTCATTCTTCAAGAAAAGAATCAAAACAAAAACAATTCAATAATATTAAAATTATCTAAAAAATATATATATATAAAATATATAAATATATTTATATACATGTAATATTTTATATATATATAATATATTATATATATATACATATTATTTACACAAAATGTATATAAATATATATATATTTATATAAGTTATATATCTATAAATATACATTGATAAACATATATATAAAATTTATATATATATACATATGAATATATAGGCAATAATTAGAAATTAATTAGAGAGCAAAATTTATTCGCAAAAAATTCGTTATAAAATTTAAAAAAAAAATATTTTTAAAATTTAAAACTTCAAATTCGAAAAATAAATTCTAATCAAAATTTATTCCAAAAACAAAGAAAAAAAATATACATATTTCTTTTAATTATAGTACTTTATTTTATAAAGTTTTTAGTAAATAATTCAATTTTGTAATAACTTAATAACTTAATGTAGATTTCAATTAAAAAATGCTTTTTAATTTAAATTTTTTGAATAACTTGTGCATTACATATTTACTTAGTTTAATTAACGTGCATTATATATACATATGTAATATTTATTTTTATTTATAAGCCGAAAGTTTCAGATGCTAGTGCTTATAATTGATCATAATTTTAATTATTGTCAATTAATAATAATAATAATTTTTATTTATGTTTATTGATATATATTTAAATATATAGATAAAATGCACTTAAATTTACATACATATGTATATGTACGAATATATTTGTTCTGTGATAACATATACAATAAAAAATTGCTAATAAATTAATTATTTTCTGTTTTTTTTTTTTCAATGTCTAAACTCTATTTTCAATGTTTAATATTGTTATACAATAATTTGTTATTTTAGTTTACAAAAAAAAAAAAAAAAAAGAATAGAACACCTAGAATTATGCAATATAAAAAAAAATTTTTTTTTCCACATTTGCACTTGCCTATTTTTTTCTGTATAAAATTTTTGTTAAATAAATTTTTTAAAAAAAAAATTTGTTTTTGTTAAAATAGAATAGAATAAAATAGATTTAAATAGAATTATTAGGTTTTTGAATAAGTGAAATAAAAAACGATTATGTAAGCTTATTTCTTCTAATTTTTTATTGTGTCGTACGACGTTCTGATGTTGTCAATATAATTTTAATATATGTAAGTCGTGGGCATAAATCGTTGAAATAAATTATAATATAATTATAAATATTTTATTTAGCTTAAACCTATGGTTACAATTTGAGCGTGTTTCGTTAAATTGATATATGTAGCTTAAACGAAAGGAATGTTTTGTTCACCAACACCACTAATTTAATTCTAATGAGGTTTACAACTCATATATAAATTTAATTCATATGTGAGTTATAAGAATTAAACAAAATTCTCTTATGGTCTCTTATGTGAAAATGTTAAAAACGTATTGTATGAAAACTGTATACTTTTACAAACTATAGAATATAATTTCTCACTTATTTTTGATTCTACATTTTATTAATTTTTCTAATAAATAAAATTAAATAAACATCTTCAATGAATTGAATTTAAAGCAAATTTAACATAATAGATTGAATAGATTACTTATTTCTATTTTTTTATGTTTAAATTTATAGAAAATATATTTCATAGATTTTATAGTTTTCAAGCAATACTTGTAAGTGTTATTGTTTCAGTAGATGAATAAATAAATAAATAATAATATGATTTATGTATGCTTAATATATATATATATATATATATATATATATATTGATTTTTGAATGACAGTTACATAGGGGGGAATTAGTAGGCTAATAAATTGATTAAGCAAAAATTCTTCTATTTGGAGTTTACTCACTCTACTGGCAACCGATTAATAAACGTATTAATTTGTGATATTTGTCAAAATGAAATACAAGATGATATTGGATAAACTGTGCTATTTGGCAAAATCAAAATGATGTCGACAAATTACCATCAAACTCTACCCCTTTTATCAATATAACAAACTAACCCCCACCTAAAGTCAAATAACTATTTATCATATTATATTATACCCCCTGTATCAGTATATTGATCTTTAACCAATTCAAATCATATTCTTTTAATTCTAATTAATCCTAATAAGTTTACGCTGTCCTCGGCAAAAACAGGCATACCGTATTGTCCAAAAAATGCATGTCAGCTTTTTAAGAGGAAAAGGAGCCGTTATTTTATAATTTAAAAAAAAATCATTAACTAATTCGATGATACTCTATCGATTGGTGATATTTTCAACTTCCGAATATTCCGAACCACTGAACATGCTCTGGAACAACCGGTATATCCAATATTTCTTATTATCTATTTTTTGACACAAAATAAAAGAAGTAATAAGCTTTATAATCGTTAATAACAAAGTAGTAGCATTTTAATTATATTTAGTAAAAAAAAAAAATAAAACAAATCACATGAACACACACACATACATTAATTAGTACCTATATTATAGAACTATTAGAAGTAGTTGAAAATTTATTAAAAAAATCTCTATTCTGATTAAAATTAATTTAATTATCCTTTATTTTTATTATTATTATTACATAAAATAGTTAAAAATACCCAAATTTAATTAGAATAAAAAAACCTGATACTTAAAACCCATATTTTCTATAAAAACAAAGAAAAATAATTAAAGTTAAACAAAACTTGAACAAGGTAAGGTGCTAATCATTATTATATTTCTAAAAATATTAAATTAAATTGTAAAAGCTTTAAATCAGCTCTACTTCATAAGCTATAAACCAAAAATATTGTGCCTGCATTCACCAAATTATTATCAACTGTAGATTTATATATGATAGATAGATTTATTAACTGTAGATTATCGTTCTTGGTTTGACATTTGATAATCACACTTAATTCATATATTAAAATTTATTTAATGAAGACAACTCAACTCTAAATAATTTTATCATAAATAAATAAATTCATTAATTTAATTTACTTAGAAAATATTTATATTATTGTTATTGCTTGCATTTATTTTAATTGAACAAAGTTTAGACTTTGTTAATTATTTTTTAAAAAAAAATACATATTCAATTCCATAAAACATTCCATTAAAATCTACAGCTCTCTTGTTTCTAATGTTTTTGTCGCAAATATCAAAGCATAGCATTGATATAAATTAATTGTTGCTGATTTGAAATTAGGCTGCAATCGCAGTTATAGTCATACGTAAATTTTCGTTTTCAATTTTAATGCAGCACTACACAAAATTTTAATATAAAAGTTATAGGAATGCTAAAATAGTGTTATAAAAAATAAATTCAGCCCCAAACATTTTTTATAGCATTTTTAGCACAAAATATTTATTTTATTTAAATTTTACTGCTCCGAAAAATAAATTTCAAATCGGTAAATAAAATAAATTTTATATGAAATATTGAATTTAAAATTTTAAAATGTATAAAATTTTTAATATATGTACTTTGTTAAAACATTTTTTAACATTCTTTCTACAGTAAGATATATAACAAAAACTTTAGAATCTCTATAACTTACACCATTACTGAATATATTCTTGGAATGTAAACAGCTTTAACTTGCAAAATAATAATACGAAGACTTTAGACATAAATTATAAAATGAAAATAATTTATTGCCATGCTGCTTTACTTGCTTCCGAATCATGCTGCATACTTCAATAGAATTATAAACTAAAAAAAAATTTAATTTAAAAAACGTGAGTTTTAAAGCATGAAAAAATATCAAAAACTTGTTTCGCATTCAATTGATTTGACAAATTATACTTTGATTCAATCCATGAAATCAAATTTTTCTATTATGACTATCTCTGTAATAAAAAATCTATGATATAGATTGACTAAAATTGCTCGGTCGAAAATAGCTATATAAATTAATTATTGGAAAAATTTTCATGAAAAATACCATTAAAATAGTAGTCTTTAATAAAATTAAAATTGATTATGAAAATTCATATATTCGTATATACAGTTAGAATTTTTAAATGCCTGTTATCCTATTTTAACCTCATGCAATTCATTCTCTAATATGTATGCAGTTGCACAGGGGATCCACTAGTACGTATATAAAATAATCATGCTTTTGCTGCTATCAATTGTGCGTGCGGCTTTAACTAATCATTTTTCATAATAGGTTGAACGCATGTTTAATTTATATATATACCCTGCCTTAGCTACATAGTACTACTACCCACTGAAGTATTATTAACAAAAAAAAATAATTATACATTATTACTTTTTATTTTTATAAAAGTAAAACAAAAAAAAATTAATTAAACACTAATAAAGATAACCAATACACATAATATACACTTATACATAAAAAACTATAATATTTTTAATAAATATAGAAAATGAATAACAAACAATCAAAGAAATTCTTTAATATGCCTGTTAACAATATAATATTAATTATTTATTTATATTATTAATTATTATATATTTAAAATATTTATTAAATAATAGAATCAACATAGAGTTAGCAACATAGAGTTAGAATAGCTTTAATATAGAAAAATAAAACAATAATGAAAAATAAAAAAAAAAAATTAAAAGCAAAATCGAAATCGAAACAAAAACAAAAACAAAAATCAATTTAAATATGGCGCAATAATTATAGTTAAATTTTTACTGCTTGATTTCTAATATTTTTATATTTATAAAATAATATTGTAGTTTTATAATTTAATTTAATAATGATTATTTATTATAAATATTATCTCATTTTTTTTTTTTTTATTTAATTGCTATGAATTTAGTTATAAATCTGAATATGTAAGATATTAAGAGAATGTATAATCCCTTTTTGTGTTCGCATTAATCCGTTAGCCAACTCAAAATTAATATGAAGATTTTAATTTAAAAATCGAATACCATTTTGTTGAAATTATATATTAAGAAAATTATTATTTAAAGAACTATCTATATTAATTTATGTCTAATATCAAAATTGAGTCATGCTCACAAATCAAAAAAATAAAAATATTGCATTTGAACAAAAGATTGTTTTATATTTGTGATATATAAAGCCAGCTTATACTTTGATTTCTCTAAACAATAAACCCCAAAAATAATTAGAGAATTCACTTGAGTTATTATTAAAATTCCACAATTATTCAATTCTGTCTTCCTATACAAACATGATACCAAATTTAATACAACAAAATATCAATTAAATTCATTCGAACCATCATGGACATTCAAATTTGAATAATTTTTCTTTGTATTTTTTCTATAATCTTACCAAAATTTTTACATTTAGTTCATTAACGCGTTCTCTAAACTTTCAAGCGACCTTCAAAAAGTCCAAGACTGGAGAAATTTAAATAGGGTAAAATTGAATGCTTTGAAAAGTCTGATCTGCCTCATATCAAAATCAATTGAAATTTTTTTCGACCAATAATTTTTATTTTAAAACTGTAAATATTAAAAATGTCGAAATTTCAAAAATTTTTGAAACAAAACTAAACTAAAAGCAAATTTTGTGACTAAAAGCTGATTTTGTGAATTTTTCTATTAAAAATAATTTCTATCTTCCAATCTCTAATTTTTATTATAAATAAGACATAGAATCAGCTGCAACTTAAATACTACTTACACATTTGGGATGGAGAACTGAGCATCACCCTGCAGTACCTAGTGAGTGATTCATAGTACAAAAGTGATTTATCAAAATTATCAGTGATGAAGATGTTATATACATCGCCTAACATTATTTATTTATTTTATTCATTTCTCTAAAATATTAACTAGCTCGTACCACAAGTTCAAGTAAACGAAAAATTAACCAATTGATTAAATATAAAAAAAATTAAAAAATTAGAATAAAAGTAGAATTCTATCATCGAATTATTTATCCCATTATTTTGACTTCATATATAAAAAAAAAAAACTCAACCAAAAAATTTTACCAATTAAACAACTTTTGTGCAATTGCACAGGGGATCCACTAGTATGTATATAAACTAAATTATTGACATTACTTTTGAGATGGCAAGGATTAATATTTTATTACCCAGAAAATTTTATAACATTTGAATTGCAATTTAACATAATAATAAGAACAAAAATATTACATTTTGAAAATAATTAAAAAAATTGAATTCTTAATTATAAAAATATAAAAATAAATAAAATCATTTTTTTGTTTAAATTTTTTGCTAAATAATAAATTATTAAATTGTAGAATTTTTATTTAAATTTCATTACTATTAAATTCATATGTAAGAAAATAATAATTATTAAAATTAATATAATATTTTAAAAACAAGCACCTTTTTGATATACAAAACATCCATATTTTATTTTATATACATAATATTAATTTTATAAAATTTAATTATTCTATATAAATAATTATTACAATATTAGTTTTATTTTATTTTTTTTTTTAATTAATATTCATTCTATTATACTCTCATTATTTATATATATATATATAAAAATTAATTTATTTTATTTTTAAATATTTTTTTTTTTTGTTTTTGATAATATATATAATTTAATTATTAATTATTTTATATTATTAAATATAGAAATAAAAATTATGTGTAGAAATTATATGATTTTTAGATTTATAAAATGTATTAAAATAAATAAAAATAAAAATAATAATGAAAAAAAAATTAATTTAAAAAATGAAAAATAAATGCTTTTTGTTATTAAATATGAAGAAATTAATGTGATAAATTTTGTAAATATATTTATAGAAATTAAGTTTAAGTAGTAATTTTGTATTCAATTCGAATAATTTAATTTTAAAAAAATAACTGATAATAAATTTTAATATATTTAATTAATTATTTTATAAACAATTAAAAAATAGTAAGATAATTTAATAAGAACATTTAAACATTTTTTGTTGTTGTCAACGAAAAAATATAGTTTAATAAAAACAAATTTGATAGAGGGGGATTTTAGAAACATAATAATTCAAAATTATTAAATTATTATATTCAATTCATTATTGAATTGTTTAATCATTAATCGAATGTTGTTTTTAGTTATATTTTAATGTCATTCTTCCACTTTTATTTTTATTACAAATATCGATATTTCAGAAGCAACTACGACTAATATCGTTTCAACCAAATAACTTCAATTATAAATTTTAATTCGCAAGTCATGCTGAGTAGCATTTCTCGACCATAAAAATTAGATCATTATCATGTACATTTTTGGAACCATTACATTTAATCTTTAAATTAAAAATTAAAAAAAGTACAGTACAAATTTATGAACCATTTCAAAATCGATTTTCATTATTATTCTTTTAAATGATAAATATTCAAAAAGAGACGTAGCGACTTCAAATATTTTTTTAAAATTTTTTTTTAATTTTCAATTAAAAATTTCAATATAAAATTTCCCCTCATGTATAAGTCATTTTGACATACAAAAATTTTAATTTATCAAATTGTCAAGCCCCCGGTTTAAATTTATTTTATTTTTTTTAAATAAATTATTTCTACGGTTGTTGTTTAAGATAAATCATTCAAAAAAAAATATACTGTTCACGATAAATTGAAATGATCGAAAACAATTCATAACGGAATATTGAATATGAATTTTTATCAAACTTCCTCGAATTTGGAGGAGTGGGTGAATATTAGTTTAATTTATGCCAATTCAATATTAATCTATGTACTTACTTATTAATTTTATTTATCTTCCCTATAAACATTTTAGATCAAATTTATCTCTTCGGATAATAAATCCTATGAATAATTTTACTTAGGACTGAAATATTTAATAGAAAATTGAAACAAATTATTCAGATACTTTTTAAAGAAATTATATTTAAAAATTCATCATCATCTATTGGTGGTATAGGACTGAATTAACATTGACCTCATTCATTATACTTCTTTACATTAATCTCTCACGGGTAACTATTCTTTATGTGTCAATTCAAATTTGTTGACAATATTTCGTTCGACTTCGTCTATAATTATTTTGTTATTTAATTATTTTGATATTGGTTAACCTCCTGACGTTGTATATGTACTTTTGTCGGGCTTAATTTGTTATTTTGCAAATATCGATATTTCGGAAGCAAATTACTTCCTTCAGTAGTGCTTACATTATTATTTTGATTATTCATCCTCACTATATGTCCTGCTCGCAACAATAATTATTTTAGAAAGGATAACAACAAAATTTAAGGATGTCATAATCGTAACAGTTATTTGTTAAAAGTGGTGCTATATAAGGACCTCGGATACAATATGTCCGATACAAATAAAATCAATTAACAATCTTAAATTCAAAAACACAAGTTAATAATCTTAAACGCAACTAGAGTGCTATAAATTTTCTAAGAAGAATCAATATTTAAAGCAAAACAAATTCTATACAAGAATGGAGCAGAAACTAAAATATTAATAGAAGATTGAATCTTGTATATTTCATCCAACAATGCAATCAAAATGAAGGACACAGTAGAAATGATGGAATAATTAAATATCATGTACATAGTTATATAGTTAGATTTTTTATTTATTTAATTTACAGTTAACTACCATTAATGTATATTAATTGTAATATTTGACTCTTTTTCGAATGTAAGTCAATTAGATTTTTTTTTTGTTCTCTCAAATCAATCTTAGAATACAATAGAAAATTAGTTTTATTTTGTTATTCTCTTTTTTTATAATAAATTTTTAATTTAAAATATTTTATGCGCCAAATTAATTAAATTTTTATACATAAAATATATAATTATTATATATATATATATATAATAAAATTCATAAATTTAAGTTAGAATAGTTATTAAGAAAATTTTGTAGATTTTTCAACAAAAAAAATATATAATTAACTAATTATATAAGATTTGAGCTGACTGACTCAACATTGGAGTAGCATTGAGTAGGAGCAATCGAATCAAATCAACTCAAATTCAATACAAATTCCTATTATATATTTTTAATCGTTGTTAAAAGTATGAGTGAACTCAAGCTGTAAAAAACTCAAATTGAATTAACATTTGGGCTCATTTGATTTGATCAATTTGAGTTGATTTTGATTTAATAAATTGCTCATGCACAATTCTGTTCATGTACAATTACAATTTTGGCTCAAGATTTATTTAATATAATGAAATATTCTAGTGTGATTAATTCAATGTAAAAGTTTTTTTTTTAATTCAAAGTCAAGGCTGATTCGATTATTATTCAATGTTAACAAAATAACGAAAAAAAAAAAAAAGAAAACACAATTATTCTGCTAAATAATGTTTATGTCTCTTTCTTTTGCTTTAATTGTTTCAAATTCATTTTTTGTTTTTTTTGTGTTTATGTTTTATCGTTTTCATTTTTGTGAATTTTTAATTTTTTCTTTATTTTAATTTTATTTTTTAATTTAAAATTAAATTAATTTTATAATTTTAATATTTTTTAATATTAAAATTATGTTTGTTCTGCTTTTCAATGAAATATAAAAATAAATATACAATAATTATTTTATATCAATTCTCTGTACTTAATTTTTAATATACAACTATGTGTATTTAATCTGTTTCTATTTTTTTTTTTGGTTTTACTTTTTTCTGTATGTGTGTCTCTTTCTATAATTTTTTCTATGTTTGTTCATTTAAGTTTATATTAATTTTCTTTTCTTTATTTCATTTTTATTTCTTTCTATTTTTTTTTTCTATAATTTTATTATTTTAATTTGTTTGGATTTTTACAAGGTGATTTTGAAAAAGGTGATTTGATTTATCATACCTATCTACTAGATTCATTAATAAATTCATTTTTGATATTTTTTAAATGTTTTTGTATTAAACAGAAAGCATATTTTTATAATAAATTTTTTTTTTTAAAATGATAAATTTCATTTATTTTTTGAAACAACATATTAACACACACATCATACATAAGTATATGTTAACGTTAAATAATTAATACTAAAATGGCCAACATTTAAAAAGGAAAATGGCCATAAGTGTAGCCATTTATCTACATTCATATAATATACAATTGGTTGCTATAAAAATAAATAAATAAATAAATTAAATTAAAAAAATTTAAATGAAAAAAAAAAAACAATAATAATAAAAAAAAATACATATTAAATTAAATTTTAATTAAAAAAAATTTCAAATGGTCGGAATTAAAAAAAAAATAATATAAATAAAAAAAAGTACAGGACTTTAATAATTGTATTGATGTGGCCACAGAAAAAAATGCAGTTAAAGTTATATTTATTATTGAATATTGAGTAAAATTATTAAAAATTTAATTTTTCAAAATGGTTTTTCTAAAATTATCAAATTTTTATGATATTTTTGAGATGATACGAGAATAATTAATTTAATTTAACCCTTTAGTTCATACGGTGCCATATATATATATGACTTTTTGAAATAATGATCAAGTTTTGCTATGTAATTTATAAAATAACAAAACTTCATAATTATTTAAAAAATTCATATATGGCACCGTATGAAGTAAAGGGTTAACAAATATCAGACAAATAATCAGAGCTAGCGCGTAATTATTTTCGTTGGTTGTACCCACTTTATATTTAGTGCTTTTAATTTTATTCTATCTTAAAGTATGTAAATTTTTAACACTCTAGAAGGCTTGTCGCGACATTTTTACTACCTAGAAATAAACCTATAATTTGGTATGTTTAAAGATTAATCATTGATTTTCTAAACTTCTATAAAGTATGGATACATAAATTGTCAAATGAATGTTGCAAATAAAAGAGGAAATTTATAATATCAATTATAATAGTTTGAAATAGTTTTCATATTTGTAAGAGTACCTGAGAATAATTCTTTGGAAAAATATACAGGGTGTTTCGGGAAAAATCTGCCATAGTCTCATGGGTGAATTTAATTTTCAATCAAAATTTTCTATATTTCATATTTATTTTATTATTTTTTTCTCATATAAACATTCATTCATAGTCAAAAAGCATAAACAAAAATCAACAATTTTATATTGTACAATCCTACTATCTTATATATATTATATATATATTATACAAGATTTATATATTATTATACTACTATAGACTACAGTATATATATTAATATACAAGAGACGAGATATGTTAATAACTAGATTTTTGTCACAAAATTTTTTCCCCATATAAATTTTTTATTTTATTTTAAATTTTAATTAAAAAATTAGTAAGTGCATACCTAACTGTTTTTCCTCAATTCATTAATAATTTAATATATATAAATTTTAATATTTATTTCGTTACAATTATATTGCTCTGAAAGTAACATCAATATCAAATCAAATATTTATTGAAATCGTTTCTGATAAAACCACTTCTATGCAATTTTGCACAGGGGAACCACTAGTACTCTATTTAAAATCAAATACAGCCGATCCTATGATTGTATGTAAAAATCAACATTACAGATATTAAACTTAACATTTTTTTCTTGTGGTCATAAGTAACAATATATATTATATATATACATTTTTTTAACTAATTTTATACTAATAAGAATTTAAAAAAAAAAAAATAACAAATTTTAAATATAAAATAAAAATATAAATTACATTATAGCTATTTATTAATTTAATTTGAATTTTTATTTTATAAAATAATATATTTTTGATACTACAAATCATGTAATTTCTCTGGGTATTTAAATTTAATTAATATTTACTCAGTTTTATTTCTATGTATAATAAAAAAAAAATAACCCTTAACTTTTTTTTTAAATAATATTTAATATTTTTATTTTAACAATTTTTTGCTCTGTATCTTTTCCTCCTCTATCTCCTCTATTCTTATCAATGTTAATATTAATAACTAAAAAAAAAAAATAAAAATAAAAATAAAATAAATTAAAAAACTTTTATAACCTTTTCGCTGTAAAAAAAATTATATTAAAAATTAAGTAATAATAATTTTAATATTATTGTACAGAGTTTATTTACACGATGGTATTATTTTTTTGTACAGTGTACGTACCTCATCTATACCCGAACCTTATAATATCATCGTGCAGACATACTCTGTATATCCTTTTTGTAAAAGGAATTGTGTAATTTTTTTTTTTTTTTTGTTTTGCTTAATCAAAGGATACACTAATGGACGTCGTAAGTACATTTATCATTATCTATATACATATCTATAATTTCAATATATCCAAAATAGTAATTTTGAGATAATTGAATATTATGTTATAATATTTTAGAATAATTATTTAATATTAAATTTGATTTTTACAGCGAAAAGGTTATAAATTTCATTAATTTTTAATTTTTTTTTTTTTTTTTTGTTCTTTCTTTCAATTTTTGTCTATACTTTTTTCTTTATTTACTTTAATTATTATTTTTTCTATATTATATATATATTTAAATATTTATATACATAATTATATTTATTTTATTTTATTTTTTTTTTTTATTTTTAAATTAATTAATATATCCTTTTAATAAAATTTTAAATCACTCCGTTATTAAAAAACAAAAAAAAAAAAAAAAAAATTTTTTTTAAATTATATTTAATTAAACAAAAATTCACTATTCGAATTCGAAAATTAAAATTTGAAAATAAAAAATAAAAATAAAACAAACAAACAACAAAAAAAAAAATAATAATTTTCCAAATTCATTTTGTTTTTCAAATTTACAATTTTAAATTTCAATTTCAGGGTGAAAAACGTCGAGATCTTGGAGGACCAAATGAAATTGTGGCATGTACCAGTTGTGGCGGTGGTACAAGTCCATGTACACATTCAGCTAATAATGGATGTGCAACTGAGGTAAGAAATTTGTTATTTATATTCTACGATTACTATAATGATGGAGGTCCTCATAGGAGGTTTCTAGATTATTGTTACAGTTCAAATATAGGTGATATTTCAGCAATATTCTTAATCAAAACAAATATTTAAATATTTTTTAAATAATATTAAAAAATTACGTTCAAGTTTAAATTTAGAAAAATAAAAAAAAAAATTCAATAATATAAAATTGTGTAGATATGACATTTTAATTTACAGCCACATATAAGTTTAGAGTCAACTTTAAAATTTATTTTTATTTTCATTATGTTCATTCAGTATGATAATCTATGATTGCAATCGATTACAGTTATTAATGAATCAATAATTAATAACTTGAAAATATATCATTTACAATATTTTTGAAAAAAATGATTGAAATCAAATGTCATTAAAATAATAATTATCAAAGGCGTATTATATTATTTTTTTTAGCTCAGAGCAATGTGCATGCAATACAAATCAAATCAATCAGATATCGAGCATATAGAGCGCGTTCTGACAGAGTGCAAATATTTTGGTTTTGAGCGCTCTAAGGTACTAAAAACAAAAACGATAGAGGTCGACTATTTTTTTTTTAAATAAATTTATTAAAAGGAGTGTGTAATTCTTGCTCCACTTTTATACTTAAAATAATTTACCATCAAAAATAATTATTCTTAATTAAATATTAAGTATTCATATAGCTACTAGGGTGATCCATTTTATCTTAATTATAAAAATTACATTTTGACATTTAACATTCAAACGCTTTAATAGCTCTGTTAATTTGTATCGACCATGTAGAGCACACTCTGAACGAGCAGTTCATGCTCTGCTCTGAACTAAAACAAAAATAAACCCTTAAAAAATAGTAAGTATTTTTCAAAAGTTGTTATCCTCTATTTTGTCTGGCCATCTTGATCTTGGTCTATTTCATTTTTTAATATTGTACAGCACTGTATCTAATCAAAATTGAACGTCAAAAATCTGTCATGAAAATTTTCTTACAACTTTTTTGACATTTTAATTTTTTATTCAATACTTTTAACATTTCCTTAAACCATACTTTAAATTTTTTGTTAAATTTTCTAACATTTATGTAGCCGTCTTATATTTTTATTTGTGATAAAAAGTGATAAATAAAATGTCAGGAAAAACAAATAAAAAATTTAACGAAAAAAATATAACGGTAATTTTTCTTTAACAACATTTTTGACATTTCAACCTTTTTTTTTTACATTTCGTCATTTTGTACTTATTTACATTTTTTAAGTTTTTGTTATTTTCGTGCTTCTGAGGTTGTAAGTATTTACTGAAAAATTATAATAACTAAAGTACAATACTAAAATTGCAATTGGTTTGAATTTTGTTTAAATTTCTAATTTTCAGCAGCAGCAGCCTGTCAATATTGCAAAATATATATTAAATTCCAACTTAACAGAATTGTTTAACAAACTTTCTTAATAGTGAAAATATTTATTTTGACATTTACTTTGACATTAAATTTCAATCATGGATTGTGATTTGAATTGTCATCAAATGTTGCGTTCATGCCGGTGCTAAATTAGAAATGCTAAGCTAAATTGACATTTGTGGCAAGGGCATGAGCACGACATTTTTTTAGTACCACTAACTAAAATACCTAACACAAATTTAGCGCAATTAAGTTGATCTGTATGCATCTGAAGAATGAACTCTTCTCTAATATTATTATGAAGCGTACAGTAGGCTACAAATACTAATGGTATGAAATTTACGTCTATATCCGAATGTAGTGATAAAATTCTAAAATATTTTTTCAATATGCCGAACGCCGGTTCCACTTTTGACATTTATAGTAACGAGCGGTATGATCCCGTACTAAATTTTTGACATTTATAGCATTGCTAATTTAACACCGGCATGAACGCAAAAATATCAGAAGTTATCCAAAAATATCATTTTCAATTTCGGATTGTAATCAATTTTGTTTATATTTTTTTCTAATTTTGTTAATTATTTTTACTGTTTTCGATCTTGGCTTAAAATCTACAGTTAAAAAAGGGTGATTATTTCATTATTTTAGCCTCAATTAAAAATAAATGCAATCGATTGAAATTAATTACTGAATGAACATAATATTCTTATAATTTTACAACAAAAATATATAAAATAACATTATTAATAATATTTTTTATTATTTAATTTATTTATTTTTAGACATGTTTTGTACAAGTTAGAAAAAAAGAACCACCCCATCCGATACGTGTAGCCAAAACAATAGATGTAATAGCTCGAATAACATTTCCAACAGCTTATTCAATTTTTCTAATATTCTTTTTTGTGCACTATAAAGGATTTTCCTAGAAATTATATTCTAATTGGTATAATTAATCAAATATACATACATACATATATACGCTTTACATTACATTGAATACATTTTACATATATACATATATATTTTATTACATACATAATTTATTATTATTATTATAAAAATATAAAAAACAAAAAAACAAACAAAACAAAAAGAACAAATATATATATATATATATAGTACATATATTATATATATATATATAAAATATTATTTAAATACATTTTTACATATAAAAACAAACACACAAAAAATAAAATATATATTTATTTAGTTAAAGTATATTATATAATATATATATATTATATTCAATTTATATTGTAATGAATTATTTTTTTTTTTAAATTAATAAATTATTTAATTTATATTTATATTATATATAACTAATAATATTGTATTTATTATATTTACTATGTCAGTTAATGTAATACAATAACTAGTAAATATAATTAAGCATTATAATTTATTATTTTTTTTTTCTTTTTAATGCATAGACATTAAATTAAAGCTACATAAAATTTAATACCCTACTTGGTATTAATTATTTTAATACGTAAATTTCTAAACCGTCAAAAATTGTAGAAAGGATGTAGAATGTCTAATGAAAAAATTTATAATTTGCACAAGATTTGTGGAAAATTGAAAACTAATATAAATTGCTATAATCTTCTATCAAACCTCAGCTGTGATTATGTAAAATTGTGATGGAAGTGGTGTTTTTTGTTGTAATTGTATATAGGAAGAATTCCAAACCATCAGTCATCAAATGTGATAATCGTGTACTAAATAATGAATTTCAAACTTAGTTTAAAAAAACAAATTTAATTGTAAAAAAAATTAACTGATATTCAAAATTATTAATACAATTATAATTTATTAGAAAATAATATTGTATAAAATGATATCTTTTAACATTGTGACAATGATCTTACCTTCACTTTCATCACTAAAAAAATAATTGCAAACTTAAAGCTGATACTGGAAAATAACGGGATTATAATTTAGCTCGAGGAAGAAAAAAATGTGTAGATCTGAAATATCCCTACTGATCATAGATATTCCGTTCTCTAACCCTCTATCGCTTGAAACATAATGTTTGACTAAATTTAAAAGTAAAAATAAATTTCAATAATTGGTATTAGTTAGTTGGCTATTTTCTCTTTTTCTTCCCATTATTGAACATTTAACAAATAGACTTGACTATGATTTACACACAAGGATATTCTAATATACAACCAAATAAGGTAACGGGTGGACTCGCTAAAGAAGGGGGTGAAATCGAGTTCAGGTCAGCGTATAAAACCATTCATTAATACCCAAAAGAAGTTTACTGCAATATTAACTGGGTTTGCATTAGATAAGTTAACTCTGACTGGCATAAGATTATATCTTGTAAAACATTAAGGGTAAATAATTCTTATACAAACAAGTCACTGTTTTCTTTGAACAGCAAGCAATACGACTTAGATTCATCAGTACCGATAACTGTCAACTTTGCAAACATATTGCCATGCAGCAAAGCAAGAATACTTTCCGCAAAAGCCCGGGTCATTCAAAAATTAGTCTTAGGTAATTGCAATGGTATATATTTGACAACATGAGAGAAATCTGATGGTTAATTTTAATGATATCCACAGATTTGCAACAACTAGAGGTTTTTCGGAAAATAGGGAATGGTACAGTTGGTGTTTTGTGTTTGTGGGATATCGCTGTGGGTCCTCAAGTGGCCTAATATCGTGGCACCAATTGAATACAGAACATAGAACATAGAATACAGTAAAACATCCATTGTAATTCCTTATAAAATTTTTAATATATTGAAAAACAGAGATACTTTAAAACATTTAACAAAAAAAGATTTTCAAATTGTCTTACAGTGAATTACTATGATTTACCACGCTACATATAATCTATACCTAAACCCAAATTTTAATTTAAATATAATCTTTAATTTAAATTATCCGTACAATTTATTTTTATGTGTAGATTTTTCTGCCGTCGAGAAACCCAACATTTCATTAAACTGGATAGTGGGTTGGGGATCAGACAATCACGACTAATAAAAATTAGTATTTAATTATTTAAACAAACTTCAAAAATTATTGTTAATTCATTCACGTTTTAATCATGTAGATTTCAGGATTTTTTACAAGCATCAATTTTTACAATGCTTGACTAGATTTTTGCTTCAATTTCAATTCAGTCTGAATTTTTATCTAAATTTTTTCATCGATTTCATCATTTTAAATTTTTGTCTCATCTGAATTATATTACTCATCTCTGCATTTTATTTGTCTGGATTCTGTCTCTTTGGATTTTATCGTTTTAGATTTTGTCTATCTCGACTATCTCACTAATCCTTTCATACATTCTACTATGTCAGGTAGGTAATTAACGTATTAAATGAATACCAATTTGCATTTTTTTATGCTCCATTCACTACAATATTATACATTATATACTTTAGCTATATATATATACACCATCAATACTATATATGTATATACAAAACAAAGAACATACATAAAAAACTATAAAATGCAAATAAATTGTACCAATTACTAGATACGAGTATATAATATATACAAAAAAAAAAGAAACAAAACAAAAAATATGATAAAAAATTAATTTAATTAAAAATTTAGAAGAAAAAAAATAATAACAAAATTACAAAATAAAATTAGAAGAAAAAAAATTATGAAATGAATTGATCAAATCAAAAAAAAATAATAAATAAAAAATGACGATTTAATTATTAAGGCTTTAAGGTATTATACCAACCAAAACAAGAAAAAAAAAGAAAACATACATGCATAAAATAAAAATACATAACTATATAATATACCATAAATTAAATTTAAAGTAAATTGCAAAAAAAAGAAGAAAAATCACAAAAAATTTATAAATAATAAAAACAATAAAAACAAAAAAATGTGAAAACTTTCGAAAAATGAATGCCACTAAAAACCGGAAAATGAAGTGAAATTTTTGATGTTATTTCCTAATAAGGATTGTGTCATCTTAATATTTATTATATATAGAGTACTGTTATACAAGGACTCATTTGTAATTAAGTTGATTTAGAATGTGCGTTTATGTTGCAATTTTGATAAATGATAACTTTAGAGAAAATTAAAACCACATTTTCAATATTGAATTATTTGTGGCAATGAAGCAATCACAACCCATTAACACCACATAAGATTCAATAATCTGTATTTTATTGTCTTTTCTATTATTTATTTCCATTAGTTCTTTATTTTGGGCTATATCAATCTATCTGGATTTTAGCTGGGTTTCAAACCCTCAATTTCCTTTTTTCACTTCACATTGATTGTTGTTTTGCTCTAAAATTAATTAATTTTGTTCAGTAGAATTAGAAACAGATAATCGAACAGAACGACTTTGAACAATGACAATTAAAATGTCAAACACTTTATGATTACTTAGCAGAACAGAAAAATCTACTCAACACTTTTTTTTATATTTTTTTAACTTTTTTGTTCCAATTTTTGCTAACATTGTTGTAATTTTTTTTGGCATATAATGTCGCATTGCAAAACCCAACGAATTCACATTTTCATTTTCAAACAACAAAAAAAATATTTTTATTTTAATGGTTTAGAACTGTCAACGTGAAATGTCGTAGTACAAAAACGACAAATTTTTAATTTTGATCAAATTCTTATCGCCGAAATTGTTGTGTACAACTATTTGCTATGATGCTATTTAAACACATTTGTTCAACATATTATTTGACATATTTCGTTGATATACAATGTCGTGTCGTTTTTATTGAACTTAACTGTCAAAATCTAAATTTAAGAAAATTTTAAGAAAACCAAAGCCGTGCTTAAATTACCAAAACTATTCATCCATTTTATATTTATTTTTAACCCCGGAGTGTCCTCAGAGCTGCTCAGAGCACGATATTTTTTAGCTTGGAAAAAATTTCCAGATCTCATAGAATTATTGTTAAAAAAAAGAGTCAAATTAATCAAAATAAATTATGTATATATATCTATATATCTATATATATATATATATATACAAATTAATTAAATATATATAAATTATGTACAAATAAATAAATGTGTATTAAGTTTGATGTATATTTTTTTTATTTAATTTCAAATTCAAATCGTATTAGGTATACCAGACCTACAACAATTAAAAGTAAACAAAAAAAAGCAAAAAAATTTAACTCTGAACATTTCTTTATTAACTCAGAGCTTCAAAGTTCGAATAAAAATTAACTTTGCTTAGATTAAGACCCTTATTGTGAAGTGTCAGTTTTCAATAAATATCTGAGAAGTATCAGCAGATATTCAAAGTCAGTTGTGTTGTGATTGACAGTTGTGAGCAAACTACTGGTAAATTGTGAATACTGAAAAAAATTGGTATTGTGAATATCAGTTTTTCTGACATTTTAAAGCAACTTTTTTCAAAAATTATATTCTGTTAAAAAATTTTTTTTTTACTAAAATTGTTTGGATAATAGACAAATTATTATACTTTAATTTAAATGATATTATTTTTTTTCTAAAAATTTAAAACAAAATTTTAACTATCAAAAAAATGTCAATTTTCTCAGTATTCACAATAGAACAAAATCTTGAAAAATGTCATTTCACAATTCTAAATAAAATCTCAAAAGACAAAATTTATCAGTTCTTAGTCGACTGAACATCGCAATAAGGGCCTAAATCAAAATGTTTGACATCTACTCACAGTATTGCTCTGGATTAAAAAAATATGGAAATATTTTTCACTTTTCTCTACTCTTTATTGTTTATCGAAACTTCTACTTAAACACACCCCACTTTTGTTTTTTTTTTTCATTTTTTTATTAGTTTTTCACTTTTAATATTACAAAAAAAAAAAAATTAATTTATTAAAAAACAAAAAAAAAATTATTTTCAACTTAATTCTAATGAAATTTTGAAACTGCAACTCTATATAAATACACAGAGGCTTTATAAATCTAACATTTGTAAACATTTTGCAAATGATGGGTAATAAATAACCAATCAGAAATTTTCGTAATTGTTTTAACAACACAGTAAATAATTATAAATTAAAGAACGAATTATTCTAGCAATAATATTTTTAAATGAATAAATTAGTTAAAAACAAAAAGAAAAACAAAAAAGAAATTTTCAAAAAATTATTATTAATTAAATTGTTGTTTTATGTTAAAATATTTAAAAATGAAAAAAAAAAACTAAAAATAAAAAACAAAAATAGCATAAAAATTTTTAAAAAAATATGAATTTAATAAAAACATCATCTCTAATATTGATTTTAGAGTATTAAAACGATAAAATACCAATTAAATAAAATAAAATTAAATTAAATTAAATTAAACAAAAAAAAACAATGTAAATTTTAAACCTTAAGTGCTACAGACAATTTTTGTGTTACGAACGAACGATTAAAAAAAAATATATAGGTAGGTGAGTTTTAAAAATTCTTTCGAAATATAAAAATAAAATACAAAAAATTTTAAGTAACAGGTTTTTTTTTTATTTTTAAATTTTTATTTTTTTTTTACAACCATTTAAGCAGAAGAAATAAAAGTACACAGTAATGACATGTAAAGAAAAATTTTTTTTTTTACGTTTTTAAAGATCACTCACTGTATTACAATAACAATTCATTATCAAAATTTAAAGTGATATGTTTGTATTGTTTGCGCTCATCCGATTAAACAGATTTATCTATTCTACTCTCAACTCAACTCTCTTTACTCTCTGAAAAAAAATATTGATGAAATTAACACGTAATGTGTTCCATATATTACAATAAAAATAACGGATATCATCTCTATGGTTCACTACACATTAAAACATGCTTTTTCTTTATTATATAATTACATTCTAGGTATACAAATACAAATTCTATAATAGAGTTACCAGTTATACACTTAATATAATAATTTAAATTCAACACATATTAGTTGGTTATATACTTTTTCTGAAAAAGAAGGCAAACAATATGTCAATCAGCTATCTTTCAAATTGTGCGATATATTCAAAAACAAAAAATAGTATGTCAAATATTTAAAATATACTTTTATAGAATAATGCTTAAAACATATTTCTGAGTACTTCGATGTTTTGCACCTAAAAAATAAATTCAAGCCTTACCAACGATGGATGGCAAAATAGAAATGGCCAGTTTTGAAGGCAGCATATTTTTTATATCATTCAGGATATGTCATAATATATATGAATGCAAGATTATATGCTCTCTAGCCCCCTTAAATGTAAAATTGGATCTTGAACATCTCTAGAATTGTTATAAGATAAATGAAGCTTACTGGAATATTTATAAATGAAAATTTGGAATATTTGTGGTTTAAATAATTTTTAGTGTGGTAATATTATATACCTATTGTTGTTATTTTTCTTATTTCATATACTTTTAATCTTCTACTCGTTCTTGCAAGCAGACAAATTTAAAATATTGTATTGAAATAACTTCTTTGTACCCTTTATATTTTTATGTCCCACTTTGTTTTTTTACAATGCAAAATTATTATTTTATGCTATCTTATTTGTTTTCATATCTTCTTTTTGTTTATTTTTCTTATTTTACACTTCTACTATTCTAATATTATTTTTCAACAATTATTTCTATTTTTTTATTTTTTCTTTTTTTAAACAAAATCAATCTTTTTATACCTCTACTCTACTAATATTATTTTTCATCAATTACTTCTGTTTCTTTTATTCTTTCTTTTTTTAAACAAAATCAATCTTTTTATACCTCTACTCTACTAATATTATTTTTCATCAATTATTTCTATTTTTTTTATTATTCATTCTTTCTTTTATCTTCTTCTCTTTATATATTTTTTTTAATACTAAAAATCAGAATTACAACTAAATAAATATTAACATTTACTAAATATACAAACAAATAAATAGACATCGGCAGATTAATATAGATGAATAAAAAATTAGACCACTTTAATTGTTATTAAAATTCCCACACACTCATACAATGTGAATTGTGTGTTATCAATACTAATGAAAGGGGAAAATTTGTATATTTGTTCGCTATACACGTCCACAATTTTTAAGATAGAGTTTTAAAATTTTACATTTATTCGTGATCAAACTAATACTGTACTTTACAATGCTATGAAATGACAGGATCGGATTTAGCGTCCAGGTACAAGTACAACTCAATTACTAAAATTCATTCAGAAATATTTCAAAAACCAAACTTGTTACAGCCCTGAAATTTTTTACTTGTTATAGCCTTGAAAATTTGTAATTAAGTAATTTTTGGAAAATAAATAAACATGCATTTTACCGTTTATCATTTACCGGTTCAAAAATATAAAATTTATTTAAGTACATTTTATAAATTTTGTGTTGAGCCGGACAACGTTGGGTTACTTTGCTAGTATTAAATAAAAATCAAATATTTGTTTTTCAATTTCAATACTGCGCAAACAACTTAGATATCTACTTTTGTCATTATTAAAGAACAAAAAAGAAAATAAATAATGTGAATATCGTACTTTTTTTTGTTTCGGAGTGTAAGTTATATCGAGTAGTATAGGCATGCTCATTATTATCGAGGTATATTTGAATAATGGAGTGATATTTAATCGCTTTAAACATACTAAAATCACCACTTTTTAATTTTTTTTTATTTTTATTTTTTCCGATAAAAATTTTACAGCTATTCACTTCAATAGTTTCAGAGTTTTCCCAACTTTCTCAGTTGGGTTAATTAAAACTAGTCAATACTGACCAAAACATAAGTTTTTTGATTTGAAATAATTTACAGATTCTCAACCTGATAAATTAATTCAATGCGTGAATTTAATAGTGTTATTTTATTTTCTTTGTATTTCAATTCGGAAAGATTTGGCGTTATTCATTTACAGCATTTTAAAATTCTCATTCTCATCTATACCTTTTTTTTATTCTGCTTAAAATTATTAACCACAATTCAGTCCTACCTGTGCCAATTATCAACAATTTTTTTTTAATTTATTCGTTTATTTATTCAGTGAGTCTGCAGATGAATCCCTTTCGGGATGTTGACCTATTTTTTTTTTCTAGCAATTTATTTTTTTTTTTTATTTACATTTTTATAAAAATATTAATTTAATCTATAACAAAATTACTATAGAGAAAGTCAATGTCAAGTCAAAGTCAATGAAAAATTTTGTAAATACATTTTAAGAGATGTTTAAGGGGGATCCACCCTCCTTAAGATCTTCATGGTATCCATAAATCAGTTAAAAATTTAAAAAAAATAAATAAAAATTTTATTATGATCTCAAATGAAAAAAAAAAATAAAAAACAGAAATTAAGCTATACAAGTTTGAGTACCAGATCAAAATAAATGTAATAGAATTGATACTCTGACTGTCTGTAATACGATAGGAATTAAATAAATAAAAAAAACAAATAATAATAAAATAAAATTAAAGAAATTAACAAAAAAAAAAAAAAACATTTATGACACACTATTAAGCAAATTCATTAAAGCTGTAAATATTAAAATAATAAAAAAAAAAAAAAAAAATAGATAAATTAAAGTTACAAAAATAAAATAAATAGTCGAAATAACAGAATTCATCCACAAAATTAAATTATAAAAAAAAATAATAAAAATAATTGAAAAATTTTAAAATTATCGATAGTGAAATGATTTCGGATCAAATGCAATTTGATAAATAATAATTTCGTCCTTTATTATCCTGTTTTTTTTTTTTTATTTGACAAGCTTCTATTGGGGGCATTGTTCAGTTTTTTTTAATCATTTAATTTTTACAAAGCAAAGGTGATTTGTCACTGATTTATCTACTGTTGCTAATCTATAATTTAGTGTTGCCAGTTCTAGTAGAAGAGAAAAATACGTATAGTTTCAGTACTATTACACAATCTAATCATAACCTAATATAAAAATGTCTACGTAAAGTATTTTAACATTCCGTGACCCGCGCAGCTCTCAATCAAATTTTCACTTGATCGGTATAATATTCATTTTAGTAACTTTATTTAAGTGGCCTTTGAACACAATAGAGGTTTTTAATAATATTCATTAAATTCAGGTAAAAAACAGAAGCTTAAATAATATTTTGATTTCGATCCTATTGTCAGTAGTCTAAGGACTTAGGGAGTTGCAAATTATTACACAAAAAGTGAAATGACATAGAGTGAATTACGGCAGGTGGGTGGGAAATGGCTATTGCAGGAAACGTTAGCTTCTCTTAGGAAAGCAATTACTATACGGTGTTTTATTAATTTAATGCCACATCTAAATTGGCCACTTGTATGTTTTAACTGTCCAGTTATTTTTTGTCCAACATTTTTTTTTATTTAAAATTAAACAAACACCCATCATTAAATTTGTCCGAAATCATTTTTTTATTGAGAAGAAAAATTAAAAAATTAAATATAAATAAAATATTTGGTAATGGAGCACGATTTAGATGCTATAAAATATATTATATTGACTGCCTTTTTCATAGTAAATATTATATTTAAAAAAAAAAAAAAAGAAATAAAATAAAATACAAAAAACGAAATAAAATTTAAAAGCAAGAAAAAAAAAATAATAAAATTTATTTTGTACATTCTTCGTTTTTATTTTAAACGCATATTAAAATTATTATTAATTATATATGTATAAATTCATAATATATATATAAATATATATGTATAAATTAAATATAATAAAATAAATATATTATAATAATGTATATTAAAATTGTCAAAAAATCCACACAAAAAAAAAAAATTAAAAAATTAAAGGATTTGATATACCTTCAAAAATGCATTTCAATTGCAATCAAACCAATGCCACTAATTTTTGTGTGTGATGCACAATGAGAGTGGTACTGAATAAAAATAAAGTAAACCGAAAAATAAAATGAACATTAAATCAATGCTTTATTAGACTCAGTTTTATCCACATCATCCAGACCAACTTGATTTCATCTAATATAATTTAATCACAGATTCAATTAATACAGTTTAACCAAAGACATTAAATATATAAAAATTATCCAAAAAATTTATATCGTAAATGATCAGCATCGAGATTAATACTTTTTTTTTTTTGTTTATATTGGTTCAGGGAACCATCTACAATTATTATTCTCACAACAAAGATATTGATTTAATAGTCTTGGCTTAAACACAAAAAACTAGATGTGTATTTAAACTGGGTTGATCGTAAAATTGTATAATGATGTGATTGTGATTCATTTTTGAAGAGTTATATTACACACCCTTCATTACCCATTACTATTCCATATAGATATTCATACATAAAATACCTACATACATATTTATCCCATATCCTCTTGTATAAAAACAAAAAAAAAATATTGTGGATAACGAAAGTGTGCTTCTTATTTAATTGTATGGAATTTAATTCTAAGATAGTTTCAATTCGATTCATCAAGCCATTATAATTAAAAAGAAAAGAATAATCAAAAAAAAAAAAATTAAAAATCTACTTTCTAAACAGATTTATGTATATATATATGTAGTAAAAATTATTGTTCTACCTTTATGATTAGAATTAAAAAATAATTTATTTCATATTGTTAGCAAATAAAGGACAGATTGAATAGAAATTTGTTTATTGTCAGAACATCGTGGCACAATTGTGGAATCTAATACCATATGTGTTCTTCTAAACATCAGTTGTTTACTTATGACCAGAATAAATTTAAGATATCTTAGTTCATAGTTCATTTTGTTCACTTATCCTTACACTTATCCTTTTTTCTAAATGCATTTAAGTTTCCTTTCTAGTCTAAGATACACCAATCGCTATAACAGGTTCGAATCTAATATTTCAATAAATTAAAATTTTATTTATAAGAGACTCTTTACCTTAGATATTATATAAATCTATGAGATCAATCAAAACGAACCTGCTTATACTAATAAATTACTATTATCGTAAATAAAACACTATTATCGTAATTATCTTATAAAAAAATGTGTTCAGTGGAGGAAAATTTTTGTTGATAATAATTTTAACAACGAAATAGTCCTCTATGGTGCTACAACCCGATCTCGAACTTTTATCTCTGGCAATAGCCTTTTTCGCACATTGTTTATCCTCAGAGGATGAAAAAGAAATGGTATATCGTAATAATTTTTTGGTGAACTGTATTTTTTTTTATCATAAAAAATAAAGAGGATGATTAAAAATGATATCGTAAAAAATTTGGCATTAAACTTTATCGTAATAACTATCGAGAATGAAAATGAAATGGTACCGTAACAATTTTGCGATTGAAGTACTTTTTTTATCGTAATAAATAACTAACGAGGCTGATGATAAATTATATTGCTTTTCGCTGAAGTATATTTTTATCGTAATAACTAACGCGGGTGAAGAAGAAATGATATCGTAATTATTTGCCATTGAAATACATTTTTTATCGTAATAAATAACACGTACAAATAGAAAATTGTAAAATAGATTTTGGCAGAAAAAAACGTATCATAATAATTTGCACATAATAATGTCATCGTAATGATGTGTTCGTTGAAGAAAAGTTATATCGTAAAATATATTTATTATCGTAATATGCTTTGTTGACAAAACTATATCGTAATAGTTTTTGTAAAGAAAAAATATATTAATAAACTAATTTCCATGTCTACATATCGTAAATGGTTAGAAATTATTATCGTAAAAATTACCGAAAAACTACTTACTTAAAAAACTAGTAACTTTTCTATACAAAACGATATCAAATCATTAGAAATTAGACTGGATAATGGAAATGATGATCAGTGCAACGTAATAATAATTAAGTGAGTGTGGAAAATAATTTTTTATTAAAGAATTATTTATTTACGATCATCGCATTGTTTTGAAAGTCCATCATCATACAGCCGCAATTTTTTCTATTGTCTGCTTCAACATTTCTTGAAAAACAATTAGTTGTGCCTTTTGATGCCACGACTTAAATAGCCAATTTGTTGTTATTGTTTAGTAGATTTAGTATATCAATAATCAAATATTGACAGATTTCTTATTATAGATCTTGCATTATTATCATTCTATTTAAAGCTTCTACCCCAGTTTTGTTTTTAGAAAATATTTTACTAAAAAATACTTAAACAATTTTCATATTTTAAATATACAAAGCTAATTTCAAAATCATAAAGATGAACAATTTTTTTTACTAATATAGTAGAGTCACGTATATTTATTAGTTACCCATACTCTTAGGTTTAAAAAAAAAAAAAAAAATCATTACTTAAAGATCTCTAAAAAAAAAAAAAAAAAAAAAAAAAAAAATTCAATTAATTATGTAAAAAAAAAAAAAAATGCCTTAAATAAATAAACATACCAATGATATTTCAAATTGTTATATACAATACATAATATTATAACTAGTTATTTAAATAAATAAGATTTTAATTAAGACCCGTCCTTTACCTGAATTTTATAATATACATATAATATATATATATACCTACCAGTTATATAATATTATGTTTAAAAATGTATATGGCAGCCAAAAATTTTAATCAAATATTGCCTTTCATTATAATTTAAAAATGAATCCTAGAATACCTTTAATGAAGAAGTGTGGGCGGAGGATGGTTTCGTCGGTGATGAATTTGATATATATATATATTTTTTAAAGGTATTCAATATAAGCTTTATATCATTGTTTTTAATTTGTTGTAGTAATATTCGCGCAATGTTTTCCATTTAAAAAAAAAAGACCAACGAATAATTTAATAATAGAAAATTTTGCTGGACAGTACCTACACTAGATTTTGTAATAACATGAATTGTACTAGAGAAGACAAAAACTAAAGAAAAAAAATATTTCAATTCAATTTAAACATTTTTCAACTCAGTTTAGATTTTTCACAAAGCACACCCCTTTATGTCCCAACAAAGGTTAAAATATTTAAAATATGTATGAGTATAGAAATTATATTTAAAAAAACTCAAAATACGGTCATATTTTTACGAAATTACCTCAAATACGATCTTGAGGTTATTTCAAATCAACAAAATTGGCTAACATTTTTTGTTCTGTGTGAATACTCTATGTATATAGTTACTTTATGATACAAGTTAAGTATTTATGAAATGACCTCAGATACGATCTTGGAATGATTTGAATCAACAAAATTGGCTAACATTTTTTGTTCTGTGTGAATACTCTATGTATATAGTTACTTTATGATACAAGTTAAGTATTTATGAAATGACCTCAGATACGATCTTGGAATGATTTGAATCAACAAAATTAGCTAACATTTTTTGCTCTGCGTGAATACTCTATGTATATAGTTACTTTATGATACAAGTTAAGTATTTATGAAATGACCTCAGATACGATCTTGGGATGATTTGAATCAACAAAATTAGCTAACATTTGTTGCTCTGCGTGAATACTCTGTGTATATAGTTACTTTATGATACAAGTTAAGTATTTACGAAATTACCTCAAATACGATCTTGGGGTGATTTCAATCAACAAAATTAGCTAACATTTTTTGCTCTGCGTGAATACTCTATGTATATAGTTACTTTATGATACAAGTTAAGTATTTATGAAATGACCTCGGATACGATCTTAGGGTGATTTCAAATCAACAAAATTGGCTAACATTTTTTGCTCTGCGTGAATACTCTATGTATATAGTTACTTTATGAAACAAGTTAAGTATTTACAAAAAATTTTGTTCATATAAAATCTGATTATTGTTCAATTTAGATTGAATTCATTTAATTAATTTAAATGTGTTTACTAATCAGAATGTCATAGTATATTGATCGTGAAAAGGTTAAAAACATATATTTACGAAGAGTCTGTGTCTAATCAAAGACTAATTTTAACTCTAATTCCCTAAACATCAAATGGACAATTCTTTGACAATTTAAATTGGCAACAAACCATACAAAATATTAAATTATCATTTAAAAATATATAAATTAATTAAAATATATGTACATACATATTATATATTTACATAAATTAATTTTATCGTTGACTTATATTATGTAAATGTCATCAATTAGAAACATTTCGATTTGGCTAATCCCAAAAAACAAACTAGGCAAATTTCAAATTAGTCAATTATAATTCAAATTCTAATATGAATATCTGACACAACTAGAATGACTCATCTGATTAGACACAGTATGACTCAATAGGTTTTAAGAATAAAACTTGATTGAAGAAATTTTCCTAAAATATTTATTATTGAATAATAGAACTATTGATATGACGATGTGAGTTAAACCAGTAGTCTAGAAATTATTATAGCTTCTCCTCCTTTTTTCATAAAAATTTATTTTGTTCATATAAATGTTAGTTACTATCATCAATCTGAGATCAAATTCAGTAGCTTAATTTAATGTTATTTTTATAGTGATTGATTATATTAAAATATATCAATATGTGTTCTACTACGCACTCTAGAACATATTATTTGTTTTCATTGTGCTATAATCCCTACAGTGGGAAATAGGATGAAAGAGACATCATTCACCTGTTATACTAGATTTAAAAAGAATGGTTTTACTGAAGAAAAAAAACTTGTATTTAAAAATATAAATAATATAAAATAGAACCAATGTAAGTCTAGTTATTGGAATGATCTAGTAAAGTCTAAATGCAACTGTAATCTATAAAATTATTGTTTACAATTAATTATTTTCCTAATACGTACATAATAATAAAGATTAACATTTCCAATATAGTTAATCTTATATCCATTATCAATATATTCGTTTCAGTTCAATTTCTACCACAATTATTAACTGCTATCTATAAATTAAACAGAGGACGTAATATATTAATAATAATAATAATAATTGTTGATATAAATTTATTATCATAAATAATATATATGTATATTGAATAATTTCATTTCTTAGAATAAAATTTCATACAGTTGCTTTTTACTATTTATAAAATATAAAAACAAAAATAAAAACAAACAAAAAAAAAACAAAACGAACAAATTTAAAAAACAAAAAAAAAAATGAAAACAATTTTTAAGTCCATCTTTTAATTTTTTTTTTTTCATTTCTATTTATTATAAATTAATTAATTCTCTTTGTTTCTTTTAAGAAATATATTTCTATATTTTTTAATTATTTAAAAACAGAAAATAAAAAAAAAAAAACATAAATTCAAAAAAATATAAAAAAAAAACTAATATTAAATATTTTTATAACTGTTTCCTTTTACGCAACAGGATCAATTTGCATAAAACAAAAATTATAGAAAAAAAAATTATGAAAGATATATATATATATACATATATATATATATATATAGATATATATACATATATATTTTAGTGTATTTCACTTTCTTGTATATAAAAAAAATTTAAAAATGAAAAAAAAAACACAAAAAAAAACAAAATTAATTAAATTTCAGAAAAAAAAAATCGGCTCTATTTAAATACAAAGGTGCTCTATAGAGCTTGCGAAAAAATTTGTTAAATTATAAAAATTATTTGTTTATAAAGATTTATTTATAATTATTATTTATATATTATTATATATATATATAATATAGTAAATGAAAAGAAAAAAAAAAAAAATAAAAAATAAAAAAAAAAAATACAAAAAATAAAAATCATAAATTA
Organism: Argyra leucocephala; assembly: GCA_963942445.1. Taxonomy (NCBI): domain Eukaryota; kingdom Metazoa; phylum Arthropoda; class Insecta; order Diptera; family Dolichopodidae; genus Argyra; species Argyra leucocephala. The sequence goes on along the minus strand of OZ012679.1, from coordinate 11,018,638 downwards.
CAATCCTGAATTATTATTGTTTTATTTAAATTATTTGTTGTTATACTCCTCATAACCATTTTCCACATTCGATTAATTAATTTGATTTGGAACAAAAATTGTCTAAAATTAGTTTTTTTATTTTAGGTGTTTTTCATTTAGGTATAAGTTTTAAAACTTAAAATATTTTATTTGATAAAAATTTAAGCGTCATTATCATAGTCATATTCTGTTGTTCTTCGTTGGTTTCGTATGTGCAGAGATATAGAGCTATCAACTAACTTCCTACATAATATTATTTTTACAGAAAATAGACTAAAGAAAAATGCTGCCTTTAGAGCTAAAATATTTATAAATTATATAAATTATGAATGAAATAGATATTTAGAACTAAGTAAGTACCTACATTATAATATATTTGCTCAATATTGGTGTTTAAAACTAGATTGAAGATGAGCTCTATTTGCTACATGCAGTAAATTTCACTTCTATTTTATCTAATTTGTATTTGTAATTGTAATAATCAATTATCGAATCGCCCAAACATGTTAAAAAGGTTAAATCGTGTCCAAGTCCTAACAAATACAAATTATTATGTATATTATCATGTTTTATATCAATTTAAATTTTACCTTTTGAAACAAATCACAATAATTAACGAAATTTAAATTAATTTTTTTTTTAGGTTATGTAGTTTTCATTTCAATAAAGGTACATGCAATCACAAATTGTTTGTGGTGAAATATAATCAAAGTATGCTTTACAATGCGGATAATGTAGTTTGTAAGAAAGAGAAAGATATTGATGTATTTATTTTTTCGTGCACTTTTACTATAGTCAAAATTTATAATAAAAAATTATTTGATACAAAGTTTTCATGATAAATTAATAACTTAAAAAATTAAATTAAATAATTATTTTTGAAAATATAAGTAGTTAAAACTATAAATTTAAATTTAGTTTATTTTTTATATTAATTAAGATAATTTAAATACTATTGATTTCAAGAATAAATTAAATAGTTCAAATTAAAAATTAATTATAAATAATATCAAATGCTCACCGGAAACATGTTTCCTACTTCCACTTTTAAATGCTACTAAATGTTAATTTTAGTATTTAGTACCTAATAGTACATAAAGTAAAGCTTCTAGCTTCGTCTGGTAAGAATTTCGTTTTTGAATTGACTGAGTTACGAAAAATTTTAAATATCCCGTTTTAAATCTGAAACGTCAATATTAAAAAAGAATTAACCGCGACAACGGGCATAAAATTTATCGCGCAAACAAAATTCAAAATTAAATTTAAATTTACAGAATTCATCATTTTTTGTGAATGTGAAGAAAAAAGGATTTTTATTACTTCAAAAGTAAGTAAATTATTATATTTCTACATATATATTTACATTAGTATTTTTTTTTCAAATATTTTTTCTTTAAATTATTAAAAGAAAAATTAAATTTACATGGTAGAAAACAAATAAATATGTAAACTAAGGAAATACAATAATTAATAATAAAATAATTAAAAATAAAATAAAACAACTTTTTTTAATTAATATAAAAATAAAATTGTATTTCAATTTATTTTTCAAATTAATTGTATATATATTAATAAAAGTTCATAATTGTACGAAAATATTTATAAAATTGTACTTAATTTTAAATTAATATGAAAAATACTGATAAACATTTAAATAGTTTACGAATTGTAACCACAAAGTAAACATATAATGTGTATATAAGTATATAATATATATTTACTTTATGATTTTAACAAGAAGCACAATTTTAAAGAACAAATTTTTTCAAAAAAAAATTACATTTTGAAATATGAATTACAATTATTAGAATACATATTTTAAAAAAATAATATTCGTATTAAAACATAAAAAATGTATTTCAAATTTTTAAATAACATACAACATTAAATTGATGACTTAACAATTAATTAAATGCAATTTTAACATTTTGAATAAAACTTAAAATGAAAAACCAGTAACATGATATGGCACTGTAGAAACTACTGCTTTCTGTTGTTTGAAATTATGTTTCTACAAAACAAAAAAATTAAAATTAATTAAAATTTAACTTTTATGTATTGTAATTTTAATTAAAAAATATTTTTCATATTTATTACCTTTACAAAAGCTTTAAAATTTTTTCCATTTGTTGTATTTAAATTTTTATTACTACCATCACTACATATAGATTCCATATTTGGATTTGAACATTTTGAAACAAGTACCATTGATTTAACACGAACTTGAATACCATCTTTTATAGAATCAAACCATTTTTTAGTATCCTCTTCAGATTTTATTTTCATTTTTATATCAATTTCATCTGTTTTATCAACTGGATCTGTTGTAGATTTTGTATTATTATTTACTGTTAAATCTACTTCATCTTCAATTTTAATTTTAATAATTTCCTTAGATAACCAACCTAAAGTTGAAATTGGTTGTGAAGGAGTATTTGGTTTTTTCCATTCTTTTGTATAACTTTGTTTTTTTGTTGAATTATTTTTCAAAGAATTTAAATTATTAGATTTGGATATTTCAACATTAGTTGATTGTGTTAATAAATTTATTTCTCGTGATGATGATGATGATGGTAATGATTGTGAAATTCGATTAGGATTATTTTTTTTTCTTATATTAAATAAATTTTCATTATCACTATCATTTTGTTGTTGATCATCTGAGCTATCATTAATAATTGTTCTTTGTTTTTTATTTTGTGATCTACCAAAATCAAAAAGATCATCATCATTATCTTCATCTTTATCATCATCATCTAAATTAGCAAAACGTCTACGTTTCTTTTGAGAAATATTATTTTGAGATTCATTAGGTGTATTTGAATTATTGGTTTTAGTTTTTGAATTATCATTTTCTTTTCGTATTAGACTTTTTTCAAGAAAACCTGATATTGATTTTGATGTTTTATTTTTTGATATCATCACCTCTTCATTGGGTATTGTTTCAATAGTATTATCAATTTCTAAGTTAACCCTTTTATTTTGTTTCATATTTGGGCTACTATCTCTTTTTCGTTTATGTTGAATTTCGTCATTAATTGATTTTTCTATTGAATTATCATTTTTTTTGTCATTAGTTTTTTCGTTATTTCGCTCTTGTTGTATATTTTGCATTTCATCTTCAACAATTGCATTAAATAGATGTTCTTGAGAATTTTGAGCAATATTTTCAATATTTATTATTTCTGATACTTCATCATCTGATTCAGTTATATCATAAACAGCACTTGCCATTGTTACAGCACTTTCAGGAATTTCAATTTCAGGTAAATGTGTGTCTTTTTTATTTCTTATTGTATCTTGAGCTGGTGTATCTTCAGCTATAACATCTAATTTATTATTAGATTCTGGAATTTCTTGCAAATGATTTTCTTTAAAATCACATTCAAAATTATATTTTGTATTACAATATTTTTCAATTGAGCAATTAATCAATGCCAATCCAATTTCATATTCAGGAATTAATCTTAAATCTTTTTGTTTAAGAAATTCTAAAATAAATGCAAATTAAATTTTGTTTGTTATAACTTTAATAAGAATATATATTTTAAATATGTATTTTGTAAATCTAAAAATTATTTAGAAATCTATTTTTATATTTAGTATTTAATTTAAAAATGAAAGAATTAAAAAACACCCACATCCTAGTAGAAAAAAGCTTTAAATGGTCTTTAAGCAAGTTAATTTTTTTAGATTTTAATACGTAGAATTTGACAGCTTCATATTTGTATTCACAGAATGGTTAGTGTATTTATAAACAGTTTTGATTTTTGAAATGTTCACAAATGCGTATTGAAATTAGAAGAACATAAAATTTATCAATAGTACTAATTAAAAATAAATTTATTACCTGATATTCTATCACTAGTTTGACTTGATGTTTCACTCTGTGTTGATGATGTATAATTGATTACAATAGCATTTTTTTTTGCTAAATATGTAATTTGAATTTTATTATTTAGTGTTTTTGATTCACCGCCAGCTTTGGAAATAATCGGAGAATATGTATCATAAGAGGTTTTATTCATAAAATAAAATATTTTTCCATTAAATAAAGTTTTACGTTCCTCTTTAAATAAAAGCATTTCCTTGTTAATATTTAAAAAACTTTCTGCAATATTTGGTACATAATCTGCCGGATCTGGCAGATTACTACTCTTTTTTTGTAAGGCATCCAAATAATCTATCCAAAATTTAAGTGTTACTATTGGAATGCCATCAACTAAAGCATGTAATAATTTATTTGTTACAGTAATTTCATTCATTGTCAAATGTGTACACTCTGGTGTTATCTTATTTTCATTTTGACCTTTTAATACTTGTAAAATTTCTATTAATTTTTCCTTCTCATTTGAATTCAATGTTGATGGTACTGTACAGATTTTCATTCTTGTTAATACAAATTCATTTTCCAATCGACCAAATTTAACACGTTCACCATCTCTTAATTTAAATGGTTTGTTAAATTCAAGTGGAATATTATTTTCAATATTTTCATTACAATATGTATTGTATTTAGAACCAACATCGATTACATTAACAAAATTTGTTGATGGCTTAAAAACACCATGATTTCTACTTATAGAAGTATCATTTTTTAAATTCAAATCACAATTATTTCGTCCAACTGAGTAGCATTCATTTTTTGATAACATATAAATTTCATTACCTAAATTTTGATAATGGAAACAAATTGATTAAAAACAATTATATTTATAAAAAAAAACAATGCATATTTTTTATTTACAATTTTCAGTATAAATTCAAATTTTGAAATATAATTTATTGTAATAATATTGAAAACTTACCAGTTTTCTTACTAACAAGTTTCCACATTTTAAGAATATTTCAATTATTTTATCCCATGAAATTATTTGTAATCAAAAATTTAAATCTTTTATCTTTTTGAATTTTAACTTTGAATATGACAATTGACAATTTTATGTCAGAACAAATCTCAAATTGCTTACTGTAGCTACTTTAAATAAGCAACGATGCAAAGCAACAATTGTAGTGGTTAATAAAATTAAAGGTAATGCAGTTTTATAATTTGTAGTTGGTCAATTTTTCTTTTAATAAATTTCAATTTCAACGCTTTGCTTCTTCTGAATCTGAAAATGCAAACTTTTCGAAAAGTACCGTATTGTTTTATTTGTGTTCATTATATAATACCCTATTCATACTATTTACCTACTTTTTACCTGGATAAGAAAACTATCGTTCATACTACTAACTGGTAACCAGCTTTTAGTTTTGTAACCAGCTTTTAGTTTTGACAGCTACAAACATTTGAAATACACAAATAATACACATATAATGGATGTAAACAAACTTGTATTTTTATTTTTACTGAAAAAAAAATAAATTATCAAATTAACTTTCTATTATAAATAGTTCAATTGATAGTAAATGGAATTATAGAAAATGCTTTTGGCCATGTAAAAGCTAGGTTCAGAAGAATGGAAAAGGAATTGAACAATCATATAGAAAATACAACTTTAATGATAAAACCTTGTTGTGTACTCAATAAAAATCTGACACAATGTAATCTACAGAGCTCATTGTGTCTATGAAAATTTACACTAATCCACAAAAAAAAAAAACTTCAACAATAAATATGTACAAATATTGTTTTAAAATTATCAAAACTGTAGCTCACATTCATCAACTCCGTTGAATTTATAAATTAGCTTTTTATAAATATTTCCTTTGTCCTTAAAAAATGACCATACTGACGGTGACCCACCTGATGGCCGTATTAAATTTTTTCCAATACTACAATAAATGAAAATGTCACAAATATAATTCAAATCATTTTTCTATTATTTGTTCGTTTCTAAAAAGATCTGCATTTAATTGTAGCATTTTCTGATTTTAAATTTTCGACGGATCTGCATTTTTTACCTGTACAATCAGACAATATAATAATATAAAAATTAAAATCAAATGTCAATCGTTCAAGTTTTTTCCATTTTTTTTTTTATTATGTTGTTCGGTTGAACAGGATAAAAATGTAGAACTGTTGAAAATTTTGATGCAGAACATGTGACATTAAGAGGAAGAGTTCTTAAAAATTGAACACGAATTTATTTTCCATTCAACATTTTGTCGACATTTTGTTTACATATGCAACCCATTTTATTTATATTTTAGTTTCGAAACTACACATTTAAACATATTCAGATACTTATGACTCCCCCCATTTAAAATCAAAAAATTTTGATTTTGTAAATTGTTTAAGAAACTGTTTCGTTGTTTCGATTTCCACACACGATTAAATTTCACAAGTTTCGAAACAAGTTTTTAAACAGATTTAAACGTGTATGGGGTCTATATACTATCCATTTTGATCAGGTGCAGTAAATAAAATGCTACATACAACAAACAAATTTTCGAGTCATTTTAATAAATCACGTTTTAATATCTAAAAAGAGATATAAGAAAATTCTATAAATATTTTTCAATAAAATCATTAAAATTCCTAAACATACATAATTACAATCATTATCATTTTTATTTGCCACTAGATGGTAAATGTCAAAATAACAGTTACTTCAATCATAAATGACACATATTTAAAGTCAAAATCATTGCTACTACAACAAAAAATTGAATTCAGCTCAATTTTTTTCATTTCTTTTCTATTCAGCATATTAAAAAAGTCACAAAATATTTGCTGAACATCGTCATCCATCATAGAACTATCAAAAAAAAAAAGAGAGAAAAAAAAAAGTTCACTGTCACAGGAAAGAATGGCGAGCGATCTGCAAAATAAAAATTTATCAGGTATTTATATACAATATTAATTAAATAAATAATTTGTGATTGAAAAAAGTGAAAATAATTATATATTATTTAAATATATTTAATAAACTTGTGAAAACTATATAAAGTGTTCAATTTTAAATTGATGATTTGATGGAAACAACCTTGACTGTGTGTGTAGTGCAGACAAACATTTTTCTAGTCAAAAATACGAAAAAAAAAATGTTGAAAAGAATTTTTTTTCTTTGCTATTTTTTTTTTTTTTTTGATATAAAATATTAGCGCATAGGTGGCAATTAAAAATGTAAATTAAAGAAGATTATAAATTAAAAAAAAGAATATCTTAAAAGTGATTTCAATAATTCATAATAATAATTTAAATATTAATAATTATATAAAATTAACAATACAAAAAGAAAAAAAAAAAAAAAAGAAATGCAAAAATTAATTTTCTTAATTTTAGAGTTAAAGAAAAAGAAATAAAAAAAGAAAAAACAATCAAAATCTAACACAAAGAAGGAATAAAATATTTTTAGTTAAGATCAGGGTGGGGAATTTTTCTCCGTAATATTAAAAATATTTCGGAAAATTCAATATTACAAAAAAAACAGAAAGAAAAAAAAAAGGAAAAAAAAAAAAATTGGAAAATATACCCATGCACATTGATACATACATGCAAATATAACATATCTGCATACACATATAATTTCCATATGTGCATATACGTATACATTTCACATGAGACATGAGTCCGTCCGTTTACTCTATTATATTTATTATTGAAATGTCAATGTGACTAATTATTAATTAAATATGCATTTTTTAATCTAAACATATTTATTATAATACATAAGTAAAGTACCTATAAATAAATTTAAATATTTAATTTTTAATTTAAATTATATTATTATTAATATTATTAAACATTCATTTTGAAAATGTTATTTTTCAGATTGTCTAAGAATTAAGAATAAACAAAAAAAAAAAATTAGTTAGTCTGAATCATAGCTTTTCATATAAATTTAATATTTTTTTATTTAAAATATAGATTTATTCTACCTCAGCTCCATTCATATAACAGTAAATTTAATATTTTATTAAAATTAATAAAATATCCGTTACGTAGTTAAATCATATGATTTTTACTTTCTTTTTTTTTCTTTTCTTGATATTTTGTGTGGTGCCAGAGTTCATGTTATATCTACGAAATATACAATATTTTTATATGAGTATGTATGAATTTAAATTTTATAAAATCACGTACGTACATTCTATATAGGTACATAATAACATTTCCCTGCTTTTTGGATTTATTGCACAATATACTTTTTTATTGTGCTCTTTTTGCGGCTATTAATTTCATTTGAGCCCAAATTTTGTAATTTTCATTTATGTATTTGATATAAAGCTTATTCCTGATTCCGGAACATTTTTTTAAACTCTGAGAGCTCCAAATATTTAATTTATTCAGTTTCATTATTTCACAAAATTTTGAATTTAACATTAAATTATCTATTATATTATATCCTAAATTAATTGGAAATGAAGTTCCAGAGAGTTCCAGATTTAAAATTATTTTGCAATTTATATAAGTACTTCATTTCAATCTATAGGAATAACCTTACAGATTTAACCTCTTTAAAGATATTAGTTGGAACTCAACTCATTGAATTTTAGATTTTAAATTTTACCTTTATTATTTTAACAAATCAAATCCCATCAATTAATTGAAATTTAATTTTATGAGTTGAAAATTTAGGTTTTTGATTTATGTTCTTGATAGTAACGTAGTTAGAATTGCCTTTTAATTGCGTGCTAAATACGATACTACAATTTTTACTACATTCTAATATTTTCAAGTATGCACATATTTATTTATCAAATTTCTGGCATATCAACTGAATAAATGTGTAAAACTACTAGTACAACTGTTATTTATCTCTCAATTTTTAAAGTTCAAATTTTTATTTACAATTAAGTAGATTTTTGTAAATTTATTAAAGAAAATATATGAAAATTTTTGAATTTTACACACAAACATTTAAATATAATTTGACATCTTTAATATTTATTATTTATAAAAATTCCGTTATATAAATTACAAATGTCGAATTTGACATCTTCAATTTATTATTCATAAAAATTCCGTTATATAAATTACAAATGCCGAATTTGACACCATCAATTTATTTATTAGTAAAAATTCCGGTATATAAATTACAAATGCCGAATTTGACATGTTCAATTTATTTATTACTAAAAATTAAATTATATAAATTCAAAATGTCGAAATTACTTCTGATCTTGACAACCTGATAAAATCAATTATTTAATCAAATTTTGGTTCAATAAAATTTAAATTGTATTCAAACAATTTTCCGTTGAAATTCGGTTTTATCAAATTTAAATTTACAAATTTTATAACTAAACCTCAAAATCTGATGAAGGCAGTTGTAGACAAGTTGTTTCTGAAATATTTTGACATTTATTTATTAATTTTTATTAACAACCAATTGAACAATTATTATTGCTTGTTATAGGCTTATTTTATTTCGAATGTAGGTCAAAAATATCGATAATAATTGTAAATATTTTTGTGAATAAAAAAATTAGTTGAGATTCAAACCTTCAATTTAAATTTTATTTAAATATCTCAGAAATACAAAAACAAAAACACTTGAATAGTCAGTCTTCTTAGACAGACATTTTAAATAAAAAATTAAATTTTTTTAATAGATAATTATTAAAATTGAATTCTATAACATTTTGTTGTTGTTGTCATTGTTATTTATGTGCACATTTTTATTTACAAAAATGACAATTTTAATCTTGTGTACATTAACGACATCATGGTGGGTCTCAAACTTATTCATTACCTCATGCGTTGAAATAATTAAGTTGAAATTGAATTCTTACAATTGTAAAACAAACCAAAACTAACTCATAAATACTTACTAACTTAAGTAAATTACTTTCTTTAAAGTTTTTTTTTTTTTTTTTTTTTTTTTAAAGTGTATATAATGTATAAAGAAAAAAGTAAATAAGGAAGTACATATACAATATTTTATTCATTCGAGTATGAAAAGAAAAATTGTCGAAATTTCTATAAAACGGTGGTAGCCTTTAAAGCGTTAAAATAACATACCGCAAAATACTTTTTTTTTTTATTTGTTTCTGATTTTATTTTTTTTACTTTTTTTTTTTTGTGTAAACTTTTTCTGGATAATTTTCTTTACTTTTTATTCTTTACTTGATTTCTTTTTTTTTTTGTTTTGTTATTCTTGTTATATTCTTGTAATTTTCATTTTTTGTCTTTTTTTTTTTGCTTTACTTTACTCTACATTATATTGGAATTTTAGTTTTCTTCAATAGATAATAGGTACTTAAAAGCGACATTCATTCAATTCATGGAATCAATTAATTAAAAAAAAAAAAAAAAAAATAATAGATGGTCTAGTAATTTTTTTATTTGATTTTTTTGTTGTGGTTTTTTTTTTTTGTATTAAATATAAATTAGATCCTTAGTAACTGATTGAATTGACACACAAAGGTAGGGAAAATCACAAATTTGGGTGTTAAATATAATCCAGTACCCATATTAAATTTAAAATTGTTTTGGTGATTTTTTTTTGTATGTGGTTGTAAAAAGCAAGTACAAAGTCAAACAGAATACGAGTATAACCTCACAAGTCAAATTTTTCATTCAATTGCAATCTCATCTCATTTGAAACAAAAAGAGATTCAAAAAATGTAAAATAAAAATGGAGTGAAAAATTGAAAGTCAAATATATGACATTTTCATCTTTTATCAATTTTTTTTGACGTTTTGTCATTTTAGAGATTTTCATAAATGCAGTACTGCAAACGCAAAACATGCAGAAATTGTAATATATACATTGCAGTACTGTTATTTTAATTGAATAATACTTTAATTAATTGAATACTTGTCCCCTGTGTGCTCTACTATAAATTTTTGCAGCTTTTCTGTAAAGTTAGTAACATTTATGAACAAACGTAATTTGCAATTTGAAAATGCTTTAGCAGTATTATAGCAGTACTGCTTGTTTATAAAAATGTTTTATATTTTATTTTATTTTTTTTTTTGTGCTTCTTATTAGTTTTAGTTACTAATAAAGGTCAATCAGTACAATTTGGGTACATATTTATATGTATGGATAATAAAATTCAATTCAATTCTAGCTAAGATAAATTTTCAAAAATACAAAGTTTGATTAAGATTCAGCGAGTAAATAACAAAAGTGAAAAATCTAGTATTAATTAATTAAGCTATATTATTTAAATGTCAAATTTCTAAATTTGTTAAAATTGCTGAAATAAATGTTTAACGAAAAAATATTAATATTGGCATATTTTAAAAGTTCAAAAATATTGATCCTGTGTGATTCATAATTTAATCTAATTTGTTTTATATCAAACATTGGAATTCCGGTAAATCAACTAAACGTGATGTGATTTTAAAAAATTTATATATGCAAAATAATTTTCACTATAGTTATACACCCATATTCACTTAGACCCATCGTTGACGAGAAGAAAAAATTCATCTCGTCTCGTCTCGCTGAAAATGCATTTCTGTTAGACACTGTAAGCGGCGCGATAGAATATTTTATTTGTTCGTAGTACTGATCATTTTTTACTGTCAACCAAAATTATTGGTATATAAACAAAATATGGTTTATAAAATTTTTGGAAAGGATTAGTAGGGCTTAGTTTTAAAATATTTTTTAAATAAAAAAATAAATATAAATATATTAATTAGTTTAGTATATAAACAGTAGTAAAACAGTAATAGTAACGATGGTTGTTTTTTTTTTTTTTTCAAAACAAAAACACAATTTTAATATAACAGTGAAAATATTCGACTATTTTCACTGTTATACCAAAATTTTACTCTAACGCTGGAAAACAAGTTTTTATAAAAACAATTTTAATAATAATGCAAAGAAAATAATGAAAAATTGTTTATTAATCTTTACTTAACTGAAAATCTATTCAAATTATTTATTTAATTCAATTTCTTGATAAATTTACATTCAATTAAATACATATATAATGGATTTAAAAATGAATTTTATATATATATTTTTTTTTACAACAAAACCCAGGAGGCTGATAGGCCCATCATTACAAAAAATTTGTTTTATATTAACTTGCGCCGATGTCTGTTTATTTATTTATTTATTTTTAAACTAGGTTCAAGTTTAGTCAAAAATACATATATAATACTTACCATATACATATAGTACTGAGATTTTACATATACATATACACATACACTGAGTAATTACATATTTTAAGATTTTTGTTTTGTTAATTATTCCATTTATATATCGTTTCACTTTTCGTACCGATGGACCTTGCATCAAGTTTGAATTTTTTAGCTATGCTAAACCAATCGTTTTATAGATTAGCATGCACATGACCATATTAGTCATTCACTTAAATTGAAAACAATTTTTTCTTCCAAATTTATACACCAAAAAAAAAAAACAAATGAGTGACTCAAAAAAATTACTCCGGTAGTAGGCATTTGAAACTAGTCTGCTTCATTCAATATGATTCATTTCGGTTCCACTTCAAAAGTATAATTTTTCGTATAGCACAAGTGAAAAATTGCAAGTACAATTGATAATATAAATTTTCTCCGTTTTTTTTATGTCAGTCATGCAATTTTTGCATTCTTTTTTTCAAATCACTTCATTCTGACTATATGTGTATTGAGCAAGGTGTATCTGATAGGTACCCTCCCTGATCCAAAATTTTGAAAAAAAAAAAAAAAAAAATCGATTTTATTAGTTCAGTATATTTCAATTTGAAAATGATTAAATTAAAAAATATTTCATTATACATATTATATTATTGTAGATAGATAATATTATAATAATTTGTATTTTTTGTAGATTATAAAAAATGAGAACAAAAACAAAAAACAAAAACACCTCCACATTGAATCATCGTCATCTTTGTTAATGCAACTAAAATCTGTAATATTTAAATATTATCTTTCTAATTTTGGTTATACGGTTATACTATCAAGACAAATATGTATATGTAAATGTAGTACTAAACTGTGGCCATGATTGCATGTGAATTTAATGTGGGTTTTTATTTTATTTCAATTATTTAAGTTAAAAAAAAAAGAAATAAAAAACGAAAAAACAAAAACATCGAAACACTGATTTTCATGTGATTTGAATATTTTTTTCTATCTTTCTTCAAGTTTAATGTCTTGGTTAACATTTTTGTTTTTTTTTTTTGTATTAATGTTAATTAAAAATTAGTTTTATGTAAATATATTTTTCTATTTTAAATTTTTTTATTGAAATTATAAATACAAATTATTTAAAAATTAAAATACACATACCTAGATATCCATATTAGGATATGGAATTTTTAAGATTATTGTATATATTGTATTGTAATATTTCAAGGTCTAATTCATTCCCTTATATGATGACCATATTTGGGTGCAACATATAATGTATATATATATATATATATATATATACCTACATATGTATTTAATGTTAAAATATTAAATTACCTATATGAACTGATCAATAATATTTAACATATTTTGTATATTTCTCTTACCTTAATGAGAAATAAACATGTTTTTATTGTTATATTTTGTATACCTACCGGTGTTTAAAAAAAAAATATGTTTTGTTTTAAAGGTTAAAAAAATTTTTTTTTTTTAATTTTTGCAATTTTGTTTTTTTTTTTTTTTTTGAATATTTATTATTTTTACTGAATATACAAGGATTATAAAAATAAAAAGCAATAATAATAAATAAAGGGTGTTCAATATAGATAACCCGATAACCCTAAGGATATTATGTGAAAGAATTCTACCTTAAATTTGTGTTTTAACAACAATTTTTCATATCCTCCCTTGTTGTTAATTTTTTATTTATTTATTTTCCTTTTTCATATATTTTTTTACCTATGGATTTTAATTTTAATTTTAGAATTGTCAGAACCACCAAGAATGAGATAAAAAAAATGTATATATTTAACCAAATTGAAAAATCGGTATTGTACATTTATTTTTTACCCCTTTATATCGTATGCACTTAAGTATATAAAACAAAAAATGTTTGCAAAAACGGTATTAAAACTGCACTGAAAATATGACAATATGAGTAGCCAATGAGTTGTGTTAATCGTTTTTTTTTTTTAAATTCTATTTACATGTTTTTCTTCATTATTGGAAATATTTGTAATTGCTTCAATACTCCTTATAAGGTTACTCATAGCAACGGTAATGTAATTCAGCTCGATTATATACACGCTGGGTGACTAGAGTATATTAGAGAGTCCGTCTTCCAATGTAAAGGTTTCAGATTCGATTCTCGATGAAAACAAAATAGTTTACGGGTGATATTTGATTGCACTTTTTGCACTATTTATTACATAAATTAACTTTAATCGGAAATCTGGTATCGATGTGTGTGCGATAAAATAAATAAATTTCCAGATCAGATAAAGAGAAGAGGTACAAGAACATTTTGCCAGCATATTAATATTCAAATAAACTGATATGTATATAAATAAATTCAGATACAACTCAATTATGTGCTCCGAAATTTTTCCATGCAATTCGAATGTTTATGTTCGTCGTTTTATTTAACTTTTAAGGCCATTTTATTAGAAATTTCTTCATACAACTAAGTGTGGTCTAAAATTTCGCTTAAATGACATCATATTGTGTAAATTGACTTTGATATATAACAGTGCGGTGCAATGGTGCAAATCATTTTATTTGACATTTCTCTAATCAACTTAATGGTATGCTCTAAAATTTCTAAATATACTGTTCGTTTTTTTCGACACTGGTATACATGCAAATTACTCTATTTCATATTTCTCAGTACAATTAAATGATTTATTTTTTTTAATCTGTACAATTACTTTTATTTGTTACTAGCGCATACAACGTCCATTACATCAAAAATGCAGTATTAGGGTTTTAACTACAATGTAGTCTATTCCAAAACGTAATATATACAACGTAATTAATTTGAGTATTTAAGGCAAGAATGCATGTATTTTAAAGTTATCTACATTGTATGTAATACATTAAAGAATATAATAGATTGTAGTTGAAACTCTAATACTGCATTTTTGATATCACAGTTTGTGTGTAACTGTAGAAATTATTTTATTTAAAAAATTTTCATAATATATGCATTTTTCTGTCAATCATATCTAAGCAATTCGATTTATTTTATATTGATACGGAAAATATTTCTATATCGATCTGTTTATTTATCTAATCCATGCCAAATTAAGTGCTATCTAAACAAGTTGATATTTTTGTAAATTAAATATTGTATTCATAATTCAGCAAGGTATTATCAGAAATAATAAATATAATAATAAAATAATATAATCAAACTATTTTTGTTTTTGTATCAAAGTTGATACCATTTCCTGATATTATTTATAAAACACTATTTTAAAATCGCTTATTAAGCAAATCTATAAATCGATTTTGATGGCGTTATAATTTAACGAATTGAATTATAAAACAAATACCTATATAATTTTAAAACAATTTAAACTAATAAAGCTTTGTCGTTGAAATTCAAACAAAATGAGTATTTAAAATAAAGTTCCTACAAGCAAACCATTGTCAATTGAACTTAATTAAATTTAATTAAAGACAATAATATAATAATATGGTGGTGGTGGTGCCGGTGATGATAGAATTTTCATCCTAATAACAGATTATTATAATCTTAGACTTAAAGTGATTATTTGTTATTATTTTTGTCAAAAGCTTTTTTTAAGAAATTGATAACAGGTATTATGTATATATTTTTTTTTTTATTATGACCTTATGTTAACTTATTTTTTTTATTCCTAAACTGTTTGCAAAATATATAAAAATTGTGTGAAAATATTTTTTCTGAGTGTAGTGAAATTTTATAGTTTTAACATATACGTTAAGTATAATAATGTACATACGTTAAGTATAATATATATACATATATATATTTCTTTCAATTTTTTTTATGATTTATTTATATTAATATTTTTTTTTTTATTCCCGAACTGTTTGTAAAGTACATAAGAATTGTATGAAAATATTTTCGTATATGTTTAAGAAATGTTTAAAATATTTGTTCTGAGACATTCTATTGTTTTTAACCTAATATTATGTTAAGTGTATTGTTTCATAATATCAAAATTGTAAAATTACTAAAATATAACAGTTATATCAAATTATAACAGTTTTTACATTTTTTTTTTCTAAATTTTAGATCTGCATTCATCAATTCTGTTTTCAAGTTGATACAAATTCAAATTCGATTTATGAAAAAACATTTAAACCTCAAAAATAAATTCTGTGAAAATCAAAATATACCTATAATTAAATAACAAATAATAAAAATTCTATTTAAATTTGGAATATTTGGTGAATTTTTTGAATCACCTCATAAATTTCTATAATAAATTAGCTATGATTTATTCTGGTGATTCACAACTAAACTGATATACTTTCTAGAAAATTATATTTACATTGTAATGTAACAATATTACAGTCTTTGGAATAAATAATTTATAGCTTGTACGAAAGAAATAAATGAGGTGGCAAAATTTGTAAAATTAGTCTGTTATTTTTACTTTCCAATTCACAGAATCTAGATAACAATTTATTATTTAATTTGTTTGGATGAAAAAAAAATCAAAATTTCAGTAAAAACAAAAAATGTTTCAAAAACTTACCTTAAAAAACATTAACAACAAATTTTTGACATCTCAAAACAACAACAACAATTTCACAGAAATGTTTACAGATAAAAACTTTATTTACAAAAATTTCCAAAATGAGAATTCTGTTAATTTAACAAAAACGTAAAATTTAGATATTTGACTTGCGATGCTGCGCAAATGAATTGATATATTATATCATATATAAAAAACTCATCGCAAAACTATGCTGTGCTGCCATTGTACATTTTTTAAATTGACATTGTGACATTTTATTCTTATTTTAAAATTTGAAATTTTTTATTAAAAATAAAAATAAAAAAAAAAAAACATTTGTTATAAAGTTAAAATAAAGTAAAAATCAATAAAATAGACTGTGTAGCATTATACGGGTCCACTGAAGATAAACATCAATTTTTTAATAGCAAAACTTTACATTAATTTTTAAACAAAAAAGTATATTAATAAATAATATAACATGACATAATATTTATATATGTTGAATTAATAACATTGTTTATTTACATTTTAAAAATATTTTCACAAAAATTTGTAAAACTTAATAAAAACACAACTTGTCTTTGCAAACAAAAAGCCAAACGAATGAAACACGTAAAAAAAATGCTAAAATAGCATTCTGTAATAGCTAAGTTATTTAGATTCGTATTGCGTCGTGTTATTTTTTGACATGCGAAAGTCATTTAACGAAAGTAGCAATACCTACCTGTATTTTTGCATCATTTTTTGTAAAAACAATCAATTTCAAAAATTTCATAAAATTTTATGAAAATTTTCGTATCCGAGCCAATCTATTGACTTTATTTATATTTTTAAATAATATTAATATTTTGGAGAAAAATGTTAAGGGAAGCCGAATTAGCAAGAATAAGAAGTGCATACTAGTAATTTTAGGTCGTAGCTTGTAATTGAACGACATCATAAAATTGATAAGACCAAATTATCAATCAATAAAGAAGGAGCAAAAAATAAACAAATTAAATACATATACAATAGTTTAGCAATTTTGACAGGGAAATAATAGATTGAATAATGGTTTAGGAAATGGATAATTAACGCTATTTAAATTAATATAAACTAATTAGCAAGAATATATACAGTTAAAATATATAATTGTTAGGGAGTAGGATATAAAGAGTAACAAAAATAATCAATAAAATTAATTTACTACCCAAGCACTGATGAAGGAAGTATTTTGCTTCCGAAATATCGATAATTGCAATTAAATATTAAATATATGTATAACGAAAACCTGACAACAATAAAACTATTTAATCTATCTAACAATGAGAAAAAATGTGTTAATTAAAAAAAATGTCATTTGTAAGTAAAAAAATAGAACACATTTCTTGTAAAAACTTGCACCTATCAATTTGATATTTACAATAAGAAAAATAGCAATAACAATAAGAATAATAAAAGCAACAAAATTTGATTTTAACAAGCCATAAATTTCCACTTATTTTTACCAAAAACAAAAAACTCAATACTCGAACGCATTTCTTATCAAAAAAAATTAAGTTTTCGCAAGTTGGGCTTTTTCGGAACTTCATTTTTAACTTAGTTTTAACGTGTGAGTATGTTTTTTGTAAACTGCCTTAATTGCAAAAGCATAGTGTTCGTAAATGAGAAAACTGTAAAAGTAGTATTAGCAATGTGTTCGAAAAGCAGAACTACTATAATTTAAATCTGCAGAATTTTCCGCAATTATGCAGTATTAAAATTTTGCTTGCAAATTTAAAATTAATGTCAGATTGTAAAACAAAATGTCTGATCTAATTTTTAATTTGTATGTGTAATTGTGTATTAAAAAATTATCCATTTTTTTCACTCACAATTTTTAATGAAAATACCCAAAATTGATTATTTTTTAAAGAAATAATATTGAATGTTGTTTTTGAGTTGATAATTTAGTTCTTGCACGATGCGAAACTTTTATTATAAACTTTAAAAGTAAATTCAGCAGTCTGCACATATCGCAAAGTATGCGTAACATATTTTTTTGCAGTTTTAAATTAAAAATTGTAGTGTACCTTGACATCGTAAATGTCATATATATGATCTTAAATGTCTACAAAAGCTTACTAAATCTTGAGACATTGCTAGCGCTCAGTGAAATTAACCAATGGATCTGTATGAAGAACCAATGGATTTTTAAAGAAATAATATTGAATGTTGTTTTTGAGTTGATAATTTAGTTCTTGCACGATGCGAAACTTTTATTATAAACTTTAAAAGTAAATTCAGCAGTCTGCACATATCGCAAAGTATGCGTAACATATTTTTTTGCAGTTTTAAATCAAAAATTGTAGTGTACCTTGACATCGTAAATGTCATATATATGATCTTAAATGTCTACAAAAGCTTACTAAATCTTGAGACATTGCTAGCGCTCAGTGAAATTAACCAATGGATCTGTATGAAGAACCAATGGATTTTTAAAGAAATAATATTGAATGTTGTTTTTGAGTTGATAATTTAGTTCTTGCACGATGCGAAACTTTTATTATAAACTTTAAAAGTAAATTCAGCAGTCTGCACATATCGCAAAGTATGCGTAACATTTTTTTTTGCAGTTTTAAATTAAAAATTGTAGTGTACCTTGACATCGTAAATGTCATATATATGATCTTAAATGTCTACAAAAGCTTACTAAATCTTGAGACATTGCTCAGTGAAATTAACCAATGGATCTGAAATCCACAGATCCATGGATCTGTTTACTGAACGGTGTGGTAAATGTTACCGGTTAATAAAAATGGATCTGAAAGAATAGATAGATAAATAAATTTCATGGATCTGACTTTTAATATGTAAAAACAACAACAACAACAACAATTTTCATGTTGAGTGTTGTGACATCTACTGTAAGAAAAATTAAATGTTTATATTTTTTATGAAAGTTGTTGAATTTAATTTTTTTGAATTAGTGTGAAAATTTAAATTCTTAAGGAAGATTTATGTATACATAAAACTTAAATTAAGAGTTATAAAAAATAAATTATATGTACGATAATTAATATTATGCCATTCAAATTTAATTTATTTTTAAAAGCACTCATTAAATTTTCCGGTGATGGCGCTAGTATTGCGGTAAATTTTTGTGTTGAATTGCGTTCAGTGGCCAGATATATGGTACATGGATCCAAAATGGATTCCAGATTTACCGGTTAATGCTAATAAACGAACCCATTGTCTACATGATCACAATTGCTGTAGACGATGTCTCCGCGACCGGTTTGATAGGTATTTGGGGTTTACAAAAATTTTTTAAAAACCCAATGTTGTTCAGTGTTAATAAAAACTGTCTGTTAATTTTGCTTGATCACAAATGAATTAAAACACAATGTTTCAGAAAGCTTTCGTTACACAATGTTGCCAACTTATTTTGCAGATAAAATTGACAATTTAGTTTTTTTTTTACATTGTATCAGGTTGAAATTTTTTTTAAAGACATTTACAATGTCACCGGTAGTATGCATTTCCGAAAAAGCATTCTTGTCTTTTATTAACTGTTTTTAAAAATTAAGCTATAAGATTTTTTCAACATTAATTGCATGACATTGTATTTTCATGTTTTCTTAATGATAAAATTGATAAATATTTTCTTAACAATTCGTTTATCAATTTCTAACTGAAATTCATTTTTTTTTTAGAAAAAGTTGAATCAATATGACGTACACACTACATATGTATTGTTTACTTTAGACTTATTAATAATAATTTTTTCTATTGCGTTTCAGACATCACATCACAACTCACAACCTATACAGATTTATTAAATTTTTATTTCCATACTGTAATAATTATAATAGTAGCGTCATATTATTTAATTTATTTTGTTCAGACAAGTCAGAATTTACTCAATGGTTCTCTTAATTTTCTTAAAATAAAAATAAATAAAATCAAATCCACTTTGGTTTAATTTCATTCATCTTGTATTTTTTTTTTTTCGTTTTTTTTTTTTTTTATTTCTTGTTTTGTTGTGTTTTTATTACGTTTTCATAAATTTTTCGGAAAATTCTTTCACATTTTTGTTATTTTTTGTGTGAGAAATGTTTAGGAAATGCGTTTCTCTTAATATGATGGAAATTAGCTTTTTTTTTTTTATTTATTTACTTATTTTGTTTTTAAATATTTTTTTTTTTTTTAAATTAAAAGAATTTTAATAAAAAAAAATGTTCTCTTCTTAATTTAAAAGAAAAAATTTAATTTAAATTAAAAATTTAATTTTTTTATTAAATAATGTTATACATAAAATAAGTATAAGTATATTATTATTTATTTTAATCTAAACAAAATCAAAATAAATAATAAATAAAAAATTTTTTTGCATTTTCGAAATGATTTTTTAAAACGCAACTTTTTGATATTTTATTTAAATTTTTTTGATTTTCTGTTTTGTATATACATATATACATATATTTATATATTTACATATATAAAATATATAGTTAAATACAAAATCAAATAAATATTCTCTCTAGAAGAAACAAAAAACAAAAATACAAATCTATTTTTATCCCATTATATTTGAGTTATTCCAGTATTTCATGAATTTTTAGTATAGGAATAAATAAAAAAAAAAAAAATGAAAAAATCTGTTTCACATCTTTGTTGCGCCCTATTTGACTACAAACTTTTAACATAATATTGAAATAAGTCTATTTTTCTTCAATTTCGTTTTTTATTATTTTTCTTTTGGTATATTCTCAAGTACATATTAATAGTACATAAGTACAAAAATGTAAATTAGTAGAGAAATTTGTGGTTCAAATATGAATGTACTCACCTTCTTTTGAATTGGATTTAAAATTAAAGGGGAGTTAATTTAAAAAATATTTTTATTTATTTAATAAAATTAATTTTTATTTATATATAACAATTTTTTGTTGGATAATTATGACAACCGAATGTTTATCCGAATGTATTATCTATTCCTGTGTTCATATTAAGTTGCAATTACAATCAATAAATTCTTTTTTATCTTTCACACTTATATGCATTTCTCCAAGAAAATTTTTAAAACGAACATGAAACCTTGTTGACTACAATTGCAATTTATGTGAACGTAGCCATAATCTGTATTACTTGCATATTTACATCAATACTAAATGTAAATTTTATGCTGTTCTTCAGACCACTAGTATCGGTATGGGATCGTAATACGATATCAATTTGTTTTGTCAATTATGAATTCATAACTTGTCAATTGTGAATTCATAATTTGTTACTTGTGAATTTATAAGTTGTCAACTGTGAATTCATAATTTTGTCAATTGTGAATTCATAAGTTGTCAATATTGTGAATTCATAAGTTGTCAATTGCGATTTTATGATTTGTCAATTATGAATTCATAACTTGTCAATTGTGAATTCATAATTTGTTACTTGTGAATTTATAAGTTGTCAACTGTGAATTCATAATTTTGTCAATTGTGAATTCAAAATTTGTCTATTCACAATCCATAATTTGTCAATTCTTAATTCATAATTTGTCAATTGTGAATTCATAAGTTGTCAATATTGTGAATTCATAAGTTGTCAATTGCGATTTTATGATTTGTCAATTGTGAATTCATAATCTTGTCAATTGTGAATTCATAATTTGTCAGTTGTGAATTCATAATTTGTCAATTGTGAATTTATGATTTGTCAAATTTGAACTCATAATTTGTCAATTGTGAATTTGCAATTTTGTCAATTGTGAATTCATGATTTGTCAAATGTGAACTCATAATTTGTCAATTGTGAATTTATGATTTGTCAATTGTGAATTCATAAGTTGTCAATTGTGAATTTATGATTTGTCAATTGTGAATACATAATTTTGTCAATTGTGAATTCATAATTTGTCAATTGTGAATTCATAATTTTGTCAATTGTAAATTCATAATTTGTCAATTGTGAATTCATAATTTTGTCAATTGTGAATTCATAATTTGTCAATTGTGAATTCATAATTTTGTCAATTGTAAATTCATAATTTTGTCAATTGTAAATTCATAATTTGTCAATTGAACGACTTGGTATAGATGTACCGGTAAATGAAAATGAATATGAAAAATTCGTATGCAACTATATTTTTTGTATGTAAAAACAACAATTTTTTTTTTTTAATTTGAATGTGAAGACATCTAGCGTACAAAAAGTGAAATGTTTGTATTTGAAATTGTCAAATTTAAATCTAATTAATTATTTTTAATTGTATTTTGATTGTCATGAAGTTTATGAATTAAATTTTCAAAATTATTAGGATGTAGAAAATTATTAGTAAGTTCGAGAATCCAATTTAATTTAATGGATCCATTATAAACAAATTTTCAGTTTTGAAAACAAAACTATCAAGTATGAACAACTAAAAATCAAAATGTTTAATTTTTATTGTGAAAATCAGTTTTAATATTATTATTTTTACAAGAATTTTCCGGTGATGTCAGTTAGTATTGTCAGTTAGTATTATTTGTCGTAAATGTATGCATAGTTTATTGATTGTTTATGAATTATGAATACATCCATAATTCCGATAATTATAAGTACAAATGACAATTTAGATTTGTTCAGTAAACTGTTATAAAACATTTTAGAGCAAACGAAAACATTTTTTTGTGTTCAGTATAGTTTCCGTTAATTGAACTTTTTTTTGTCAAAGTGTTCTGATTGGTATTCAGTAGATTGTAAACTTGTAAATAGCAAAACTTGTTTTTAAAATTGATTTGTTTTTTGTTCTGAACAGTTGTTGTTTTTTTCTTTAAATTTTGACAGTTAAAACAACGAAAATTAAATCAAAAAAGTTTAAAAAAGATCAAAAAGAGTGTTCACTAGATTTTTCTGTTCTAAGTGGTTGTAAAGTGTTTGACAGTTAATTTTCAAAAACTGTTCTGTCCGATTCTGTTTTCGATCTACTGAATAAACTTTATCACATCTGATAATTTACATTTTCTTTAAAAATAAATATGTACATAAACAAAAAAAAAATTTTTTTGGTCTGCTAATAGGTTTGCTTGATAAAAACAAATTAAGGTATTCCGAACAGCCCAAAGAATTTTTCTGTTCAATACATCTATACATTTAGGCTATGTGCGAGCAAACATACAACCAGTTGTATATAAACTAATGGAACACAAATGTTTCAGTCTAACAGTTACCAAACTAAAAATTACTTGTCTGCATTTAGCCCTACGAATGGGGTTTGCAGGGGACAATGATGATGATGATTTACCCTTAGACATAATTTTAATTTTCATCATTATCTAATTTGGATTTTCTGTGAATATGTGGTCGATCAATATAATTTATATTTGTGCCGTTTTATTTATATGTCGGAATTTATAATCACGGATTGGTGTAAGATGTCTTCTTTTTCAAAATCTGAACTATATAACAGTGTCCTTCATTTTTTCCAGTTAAATATACTGATCTGGATTCAAAGATTCTCTTAACTGAACCATTTTCATACATCCGTTCTGTTGTGTGTTAGGCAGAGTCTATGATTCTAATCCGTATATCAGAACAGAGAGTATGAGTTTTGTAAATTTGAACTTTGGTGTTTCAAGATATGATCTTTGACAAACCAATCATATAGGTTGACAAAATGTTTTTAATATTTGGTATTTCTCTACCCCTACTATCGAGGCGATTTTTGTTTATTAAATTTTCACTTAAATCCGATTTATATGTATGTATATAGATAGTTAATAATTAAGCAATAATCCTCAAATCAAAGTTAATTGATTTATGATATAATAAAAATTCAAATAAGGAAATCTAAAATTAAATAATAAAAATAAATAATAAAAATAACTTCTAATTGTGTAATTCGAATGCCAAGGTTTATTTTGAACTCTTCGAGTTCAGTATAAATAAACAATATCGTACATATATATGTATATTGTATACATAATTTCAATGGAATGTATTTATATATTTATTTTAAAAATTAATAACAAATACACATATTTACATAATGTTTGTATATGTATTTTTAATGCAATATAATATTTTAATATCGGCAGTAGATTATTATCACCTAAAAAAAAAAAAAAAAAAAATGAAACAAAAAAAAATTTTTCTTTGAATCTTGAAGAAAATCTTATAATTTCCAAATTATTGAAAATTCATTTTAATGATTTTTTTTTAAATATATATATATATATAAGTGTAGGTACTATTATATAGACACAATATAATATTAAAAATAAATCATTTTTTTTTATAAGTGATACTGGATAATCTAATGATGGGTAGATGATATAATTCTGTTATAGGTATATGAACTGAAAAACTTTGTGATTCATTGAACTGAAAACTTGTAAATTTATTTTGATGATTTTCTTTGAAAACTGTCCTCAATATATGTGTTATATATATATATATATATATATACCACTCATATAAAATGATTCATATTTTTTAAGGATTTTTTTTTTTTAGTTTTTTCATATTTTAAAATAAAATAAAATTTTGAAAAGCGGAAGAAAAAAATCCATATTTATTACATATTACAAAAAATTTTTATTGAATAAATAAAAATTATATTTTCCTTATATAATAATATTTGTAAAATATACATATATATATATATTTCAAAAATAGAAATTTTTATGTTTTTAATAAATTTTTATTAAGTATGACGAAGTGAGAAATACATCTACTAGATACAAATATACTTTTTTTTTTAATTAAAAATGTAATACACAACACTAACACATACATATATATATATTTGGGTTATTTTTTATATTAAATTATATATTTACTATGTACAAGTTGTTAAAATTTTTTGAATTTTCTAGTTATAAACATTGTATTCAATAATTATAATTAAATTTTTTGTGAGTTTTAAAGTGGTTAATTAAAGTGTTATGCTTCTTGAAATGCTGCTTAGAATAATTAAAAAAAATAAAAAAAAGGTCTAATCAAAGTTCTAAATTGTAATTTATGGAAATTTATTAAATGTTCTTGAGATAAATATTTCCAAAAAAATGTTCAATTCAAATGTTGAAATGTATGAAATGAATTTGTATATTATTTGTTTACGAACACGAATAGTCCATTTACTCCAGATGATGAATTGTGTGTTGGTATGTGTTTGTAAAACATGTTTGCCAATATATCGGAAATAATAAATTAGGAAATTGAATTAAATAATTTTTAACTCAATATTTTTTAAAAATATTAAAAAATTTGGGTCATATCCATACCATATATAAAATGCAAATCTAGTGCTACAGTAGATAGGTACTAAATTGATGAGAAGTTCGTTATATACATAGTTATTTTAATTATTGTATTAAATTAATTAAATTTAAATATTATACCTGCTTTCGGGATATAAAATTTGCTGAATTGATGATCAATTAATTAATTTTTGATTCAACCAATCAACTGTCAAACACATTATGCATACTTTTGACGTCATCTTCGGTATTACCGAACATAAATTTTTGATTTATTGTATTTTTGATTTTTATTTAATTTATTTTTAAATTCAGTTTTTTATAAAAGTATGTGTAATCAAAATTAAAAACAGATAGAATACCATCTTAAATTTAACCCTTAAAAGCCCAACCTGGTATTTTTGAACCAAAAAATTTTTTTTGTGTAAAAGTTCATCAAAAAAGTATTTTTTATTCTGGGACTTTCTAATTTTACGATTTCGGCATAGAGAATTAATGATTTCAAGGATGGTATCAAATTTGATACAATGGGTTTCAGAGAAGAAAAAAAAAACAATTTATATAATATTAAAAATTTGTTTTCTTCAATTCTTTTAATCTTTAATTTAATTTTTTTAATTTTTAATTTATTTATTTTTTAATAAAAAATATTTTAACAATTCATTTAAAAATTTAATAAAAAAAAATTCCCTTATTTTGAGAAAAACAAAACTTATATTAAGATAACACTTATTTTAAATAAATGTATGATAAAAAGGAAATAAAAGCAGTTCGTTCAGAAAAGAAATTATAAACTATTTACATAAAAACAAAAATAACATTGTCACATAATTCAATAGTTTATTTATACTTCTTTAAAACAAGTAAGTTTTAAAGTCATAATCAGTGGGTAGTTTACAACCAGGTAAACGATTTCGTCTAACTGTACCTAAACTAAATATATACCTTTGGAAGCCAAATAAATGATGAGATCCTACTGATGTATAATAATTATCAAAATAAATTCGATGATTTGTATTACACGTAAAATCCCTTAATAGGCGAACAACAACGTTTGCCGAAGCTCCTAGATCAGGCTCATGAAGTTTACGAAATCTAGCATGGTTTTCTTGTCAGAGTACAACTCAAAGTGGTGTACAAAACCATTACTATTACTTAAAACAAACAGTTTGTAACCCCACTAGTGAGGCTTGTTAGGCTGCTTTAAATAGCTTTTGCCGTTACTTGAACACATTTGTTCGTCCACACATAAATATCTATCATATGCAACTGTTTTAAATTTCGTATTCAAGTAGTCAATTATGGGGCGTAATTTATGCATTTGATCATGATTTTCATCTGTTCTAGCCAACATTTTGTTATTGTCGTTGAAATGTAAAATTTTTTTAAATTTTTTCGAAGCGATTTATATTCATAGCTTTGTAAATGCCTTCATAACCTAAATGATTACTCCCATATGAACGAATGTTTGGCAACTGAATTATTGAATAATATGAAGTATACCTATATAACATTCTACTTCATTTCTTTTAGTATTTGGTAAGTTTGTAACGCATATTTGTGTTGCGTACAATTTTGTTTGTTTTACAATATGTTCTATTATTTCATCATCGAAGAAATATTTAAAAAAATTGGAACGGTATGCAAGTTATTAATTTCAGAAGCATATTCATCAGGTATAAAACGTAAAATATCTTCTTCTATTAACATGTTACGTTTGCGACACAAAATATTTTTAATTTTTTCAGCCTTACTTCCATTTTCTTCAGCAGAAAATTTGTTATTGCTGCAACGTGAAGGCTCCTCATTTTGAATTTCTTCTTCCAAATCTTCGTCAAAAAAATCTAAAGACATATTTTCTATTTCACAGTTGTTAAACTCATCATTAGAATCATCCAAACCATCTTCGCTTTCCCAACCGTCAAGAATTCCTTCAATGTCTTTATCCAACAAACCATAATTTTTTTCCATGGCTAAACGATCAATGTATCAAAAAAAAAAAATAGAAACAGTTTTTTTTCCATAGATGAACCAAATCATAATATATTTTAAAACTTTCTATTTATTTGTAATAAAAATAATATTTTTTAATATTTACAAATTTTTTTACGCGCCGAAAATATTTAAAAATATGTAATTTACACTCATTCTAATTGCTACTTAGCTGTTGTTCTGCAGTCAGTGACAAACTGAATATTATTTTTAAATTTCTACTCAAACACACACAAAAATCAGATAATGAGCGTAATTTTGAGTTACCTCTTGAACAGAATGAACGCAGCCATCACGCAACCAACAAAGTTTCTAAATGTCAAAAACGCAGCAATCTAACTTTGTGCACAGAATGCAAAACGTTGAAAGCGTTCACTGGCTTTGTTTTGCTTACTTTTTTTTATTAAATAAATTTTCAAGAAAATTAATAAATGTTAAATATATGTTATAAATTTATAAATTAATTTTATTATATTATATCTGAGCTCTGCCGCTTTTTTTTATTTTAAAATTGATTTTATGATTTGATTATATGATATGGAAATCAATATAAAAAAAAAATTTAATTTGTATTAATATGTTGTAGTACAGTCACACAATAATTTCACTTTTACAAACATATTCAAATAAAAAATAGTTTTGTTAGTTGTCAAAGTAGAATTCTTGCGTTGAAGTTAAAACTTTTTCAACTTCTGCGCGATGGCTGCGTTGACAACTTTTCATTCTGTGCATTTGCATATGTTTTCATATGTTTCAACTTTCAAAGTAGTATTTCTGCGCGATGACCGCGTGATGCCTGCGCTCATTCTGTTCAAGGTATTAAAACAGTTCGTCTTAAATAAAATACAATGGACTTTGTGGACATGGATTAAATATATTAAAAAAATGTGAAAGTTTAAATCGTATATATTTAATTAAAACGTATCGTGTATCAAATTTGATACACGATACGTTTAAGGGTTAATAGAGAAAGTATAATCAAATATAACAATACTAAGGATCCTGTTGGAAAAAATTACTAAAAATAAAATATTTTTGTAATTAAAGAGGTATATTCATATACATATTTTTAACCAAAACTATATGATTACTAAGAATGACCAGAATATAGGAAACAATCATTTGAGACAATTACTTAAAAAAATTAATAGAATAAATTTCCTTTAATTATATATACAAAAGATGTTGAATGACTCAAAATAGATATGTTTTATATAGTTTGAATATTATAAAACAAAATAGAACTTTTTTCTGTTGTATATATACAACTTTTTTCATTTCTATTGTATATACGACCTATTTACATATTCAGAGTTCATTAAGGAGAAAAAAGATAAAATGAGAGGATGTCTACTGCGCAGGTCCTTAAATGCTTGTATATTATAATTATAGATGCTAATAAGAAACAAATATATTAATAACACTCTATGTCATTAACTATGACATAAAGTGCATTGATTATTCCCAAATAGCAAAATAGATCATAGTTATGCAACAATTTTAGTAAAATAGTAATTTAAAATAAAAAAAGCGTTATTTTGCAAGTCTTTTTAATAATTCGTCACAAAAAAAAAAAACAATTTTTTACCGGTTCTCACAACAAATAACGATCAAATCAACAACTAATCATAAAAAAAATTACTGCTGATTTGCATGCTCTAATTTGACTGTGCCATTATATTTTACATAACCGAAAGTATGATCGTCAATTGTCGTCAATCGCGTAAGCGAAAACGTGATGATAGTTTATTTATTTACATTAGCAGCAACACCATAATCGAATGCGTATTTATTTGTCATTAAATTTTTGTTTTTATTTATTTACAATTTTGTTTATTTTTTTTTAGTTTACACAAATTATTTAGTTCTAAATTATGGTACAAGGCACATATTGTATTGTTGTTATTGTATATATATATATATATATATATATATATATTGTATTGATATAGATTTCTAAAATTGAAATAACTTAACCTAATAAAAATATTTTAAGTATTTTGTAACAATACGTATTGCCGGAAGTATACTTAAATCAATAAACAGTAGAGAAGATTGCTTTCAAGCCTATATTTTTATTATATAAAATTCGAACAATTCTGAACAGTATAATGTATAAGTATAGAATGTATTTATTATATGTACAACTACCACAACAACTTAGACCATATTTAATTTTGGATTGAAATAAACCATAAGCAATATATTGTTTTTATACCCTGCTTTCAGTAATGCTGAATTAACGATCAATCAACTGTCAAGTAGACATATGCAATGCATATTTTTGACATATTTAATTTTGGATTGAAATAAAACCATAAGCAATATATTGTTTTTATACCCTGCTTTCGGTAATGCTGAATTAACGATCAATCAATTAACTGCAATCAACTGTCAAATAGACATATTCAATGCATACTTTTGACAATCGTGGCTTCGCAATTACTGAAAACAATTTTAATTTAAATTTTTTTTAAAAGATATATAACAAGATTTACAAACAGTAGATTGTAGTTACATATTCTCATGTTTTTTGCCATTTTTCGCAACATACTAACACCAGAACAACAATGATCAATAACTAACCATTAGGTAAATTTTTTGCTGTTTGTCTGTCATTTTACATTCCGATTTACATTTCGGTTATATGACCGAAAGCATGACGATCGTCAATTGACAATTGTATAACCGAATGCATGATGACAGTTGGTTAATTTTTACAGTTGCACCGCAGACGACATAATCGCAAACAGTGATATTTTGTAATAAACAAAAATAGACCTACAATAGTTTTTTGCACATGTATTTACACAGTAATTAACTCAGTAAAGCTGGGAATCAAAATTAACATCTAAATATTTCAAATTACACATTTCCAATAATTTATAGGTGTTGGAAATGTTTAGTGGGTTTTCAGAATTATTATTGTTGATTTTTTATGAATGGTCAATTATTTTCATGTAATTTAGAACTTTTGGAATTGAATATTGTGGTCTTGCTTTTAGTAAAGAAAATGCAAATTTATTTTTATCAAATATTTATTTTCTCTTTATCTTATTTGCAAAGTTAATTCTATTTTCTTGATCGCATAATTCGATGAAATAATTTAAAGTTAGAATATAGTTAGTCACAACCAAGCACTGATGAAGGAAGTATGTTGCTTCTGAAATATCGATATTTGCAATCAAATATTAAAAAAATATTAGTGAACGGAACCCTGACAACAATTAAATTATTTATATTATTTGATTATAACGCGTTCGTTAAAATCAATTGACTGACAACTGAAAGTTTTAATAATTGTCCCTAATGTAAATTGATTGATTGTTTAACGATAAATTTGACAATACCGAAAGTATGGTTAGCACTACACTAGTGCAGTTATGTATTTTCAAAACCCCCTATGGTTAACTAAATTTTGCCGTAGATTCATATTTTCTTAAAATTCGACTTAAAAAACCAAACAAAGTTAAATGAATGACGTTAATAAATTTAATTCAATTTAATTTTAATTAAAAATTCAAAATGTATTCAGTTAATTTAGACTTTAATTATTCAAAGTATATTTGTTCCAAAAATTTTTTTTTTTTTTTTTTTGAATTGTGATCTTCAATTTAAGAAAAATTTGTAAATTTAAATTTATTACACTATTTTTTTTTTACCAAAATTTTTTAAATTTTGTACAAGTATTTTTTCAATTTAAGTAAATTGTTAAATTTGAATTTATTAAATTGTGCTTATTTTGTCATTTTTATTTTTTTTTATCATAAATAATAAATTTAAAAAAATTTTAAATTTTGGATGTACATAACGACGACAAAAAAAAAAAGTTCAATTATATTTTTTTTTTTTTTTAATTTTCCATAAATCTTGTAATCGTTATACCTAATTTTCAATTTCAAAAAAAAAAAAAAAACAGTAAAAAAATACATAAAAAAGTTCAAATAAAAAACGAACGAAGATCATATTGAGATAATATCGACCTACATAACAGTTGAATGAATTGAACATATGAAATAAAAAAAAGGTAATAAAAAAATGTATATATATATTAGTTAGCTAGCCATCCATCTAACTACAGCTAACTTAGTTCGACCTTCATGTCATTAATCATAAAAATAATAAATGAAATTATAAACTTTCTCATAAAATTTCTTTTAAAAAATTACTTTTTTTTTTTTTTTTTTTGTAATGGTGGTATGGTAATGGTAATAGTGATAATCAATTTAAACTAATTTTCTTACTTAGATATAATTCGTTCTCTCACTCTTTCTATCTTTCACTTTTGATTTAAATTAAATATTTTTAAGAGTTGAATAGTTGATCCAAAAACCTACACCCTTTTTGTTTTTTACTAGCTACTTTTTTTCTTTTGCTTCTTTTATTATTCTACTTATTTGAGAATCAACGTTGAAACAGTTGGTCAACTGAAATACCTTTTTTTTTATTTGTTTTATTGGTTTTTTTTTTTGTTTTGTTTAAAGAAATTTTGAAGCTTTAACACCATTTAAAAATACATAAACTTATTATGAATGATCGAATATGAATTAAATATGAAAGCTAAAAACTATTATTATTAATTATTATTATTATTCTTATTATTACCTACTATTATTATGATTTTTATTATTATTATCATTAGTTTAATTCTTATAGTATTGCTTCACTGGATTACAATAATTATTGTGTTTAATGTACTATACATAATATTTATACAATAAAAATATTATGTCGGTAGACAGGCATAGTAATTTAAAATCTTAATTCAAGTAATGGAATTGTGTTGCATGAAATGCATGCATCCATATACATCATCATCATGATAATAATCTAATATTTTTAAAATATAATTCAAGTTGGTCGATGATTCGATTCAATTTGATATGGTATCTTGGTTTAAATTAATATTATAAAAAAAAAAAAATCTGCAAAGGTGAAAATACTCATAAAATGAAAAGAAAATGACACATCAATATTATATATTTATACATATATATATTGTAGGTATATATAGAATTATATAAGGTGTAGCAATGAAAGATTTGAATTTAAAAACGGTTTTTTGTTTTCTAAATAAATTTTCAATCTTAGTTTAGATTTTTTTGTTTTTTCTAAATTTATCAAAAATACATATGTATTGCATATATAAATACATAGTTTTTAAATTATACTAAATTAGATAGGTAGACCACAATTTTATTTATAATTATTCAATCTTAGTCAATTAAAAAAACGAAACGAAAAAAAATGTAAAGAAAAACAGAGAAAAAAAGTAAAATAAAAAACGATCACTCAAAGTGAGTGCTTTATGATTTGATTTTTTTTTTATTATTGTTGTTCTTATATTTTCTTTACGTTTTTGTTTCATATTACAATCTTAAAAAACAAAAAAAAAAAAACATTTTATTTTTTGTTTCGTGGTCATGGTCGGAAATATACTGACTGGACATAAATAATAAAAAAAAAAAAAAAAATTTTTTTATTGAAATGTATTATGAATTTCGTAAATTATATTTATAATGTCAAAAATAATTTTATTCATTTAAGTATACAATGTTATTTCTAATCGGTAAGAGCGTCGCAAAAAAAAAAAAAAATCTATGAAAGATATTGTATGTTGTGCTGAGAATTTGATTTGTATCAAACATTCATAACTCATATATCTAGATTTAAAATAAAATCATATGTGAGTTATAAAAATTGAACAAAATTTTATTAAGTTCTGTAACACACATCTATAGATTTAAAATAAAATCATATGTGAGTTATAAAAATTAAACAAAATTTTATTAAGTTATATACAATGATTATATATGCATTGTAGTGTGGAACTATCTAGAGTCTAGACATACCTCCCAGTAGTTTGAATTTGATTAGTTCTATAACTCACATCTATAGATTTAAAATAAAATCATATGTGAGTTATAAAAATTGAACAAAATTTTATTAAGTTCTGTAACTCACATCTATAGATTTAAAATAAAATCATATGTGAGTTATAAAAATTAAACAAAATTTTATTAAGTTATATCAATGACTTATATCAATGCATTGTAGTGTTGAACTACCTTAGACGTACCTCCTAGTAGTTTGAATTTGATTAGTTCTATAACTCACATTTATAGAATTAAAATAAAATCATATGTGAGTTATAAAAATTAAACAAAATTTTATATATAATTACGTATTTAGTCATTGGTTATATAAAATAAAAAGCAAATATTCGTATGTTAATATTTTTTTTTTCGTTATGAAAGTGTAATTAAGTTTTCAAAATGATTCTTAGAAGCTGTTGTAATATGTACAGTCTAAAATAAATTTTAAATTTTTACTCAGTTAATAAACCTGTATATAACATGTAAACACAACTCGTTTAATCTTGATACAATATTAAAATATAATATTCAAAATTTAAAACTATTTATATCAGGTAATAATACCCATCCATATTTTTTAATTCACAATCTTTAATTCAACTTATTTTAACTTTAAATCAAATCTTTTTAATTTTTTTTACGAATAAACAATTTAAAATTTTAAAGTAAAGAATAAATGTTATAATGTCAATTTGAAAAATATTCATGAACAACACAGTTTTGTGATGCGTTTTTGATACATAGTAGTTACCACTTCAGTTATGCGCAAGATCAAAAGGGTAAATTTGTAATAAATAAATGGTAGAGGTAGGCCAGGATAGCCTAGAAGTTTATAGGACAGATAGGTGTGTTTAGAAGTCTTAGCTTGAGCTTAGTATAAGAATGTTAAATTTTAAAGGTTAAGAATTAAATGGAATGGTTAACCGGTATTTATTTACTTGTCAACTTGAAACCCTACAAATTGTACTTTTGTAGAAACAAACGGAATTGTATATAATATAGGATGTCCCATTTTTATTAATTTCTAAATATCGCTACTGACTACATATTCAACTATTTTCATTGTTTTTAAATAATTACCGATACCTCAAAACATACTAAAATTTATTTATTCTCATAGTTATTCGGAATAACTATCATTTTTTTTATTAAATTTTTAACTCATTACATTTTTTCTTTTCTTTTCTTATTTTTCTATACATTTTTTTTTTTTTACTGTTTTTTTCTTCTTCCACTATCTATATATTATTGGTTATAACACTGTCTTCTCTATGGATTTTAAAGTTGAAAACTTGAGAAATTTAAATGTATATCGTATATTTATTAATTAAAACAAAAAAAAAAAACAACAACAACAAAAAAAACTTCTTTCACTATTGTAAATTTTAGAGTTTTATTTGAAGTGAAGTAGAAGAAAAGTAAAGTACATTAAAATAATTTAATTGTGATTCTCAATAGTAGTAACAATAACCAGGAATGTAGTGAATAAACTAAAAAAAAAAAAATATATATATATATATATAAAAAAAAATAATAACTGTTCAGTTATAGAGTATTTTTTTTTTTATTCATTTTTTTAAAATATATTTTGTTAAAAAAAAAAATTATTAATTTCTTGTAGATGAAATTTCTTTAAAAAGAAGTTAAATAAAGAAATAAAAAAAGCAAAAAAAAAAAAAAAAAAAAATAAATGCAATTTTTAAGTTTTGTGCAAAATAAATTATTACATGCAAGTGAAAATAAATTTTTAAAGTAAAAAAAAAATATAATTTTTTTTTAATTAATTTTAAATTAAAAATAAAATTGTAAAAAAATAAAAAATAACTTATTGTTAAAAGATTTCAATAATTAAAAAAATTAATACCATAACTAGGAAATAATTTTGTTATTTTTTGCGTGTTAAAAAAAATCGTTTAATTTTTTCTATAGAAGTGAATATTTTTTTAATTATTTCGTTAAAATTGCGTAAAAAAAAAAACAACAAAGTGGAGTACAGTGGTTTGTGTCTTGTTTTTATTTATTTATTTATTTTATTTTTTTTTCATTATTTAAGTCTTAAATAATTTGTTTTACCTAATTATTGTTACTTACAATACTACAAAATGCATACGTAATTTACTTAAATTTTTAATTAATGTATGCAGAAAGAGAAATTATTATTTGTCAATATTTATTTAATTTATTAATTCAGTACTATATCTCGAAAAAGAGGTGATAGGTCTTACTAGACTTACAAATTAAATTAAATAAACTATTTATAAAAACGTTGGATTATAAATTTACTTAAAATTATATTAAAAAAAAAAACGGTTTTTTTTTTGTTTGGTTTTAGTGAAATTTTAATTATTTTTTGTGTGAATTGGAAATTATGAAATTATTTTAAATGTTTAAACGAAATATTAAGAAGATTTTGGTTCAAAAAAGTAATAAGTAAAAATTAAAAATTAAAAAAAAATTAAATTAAGCACTTATATACTTAATTTATGTATATTTAATAATATTAAGTACATCTACTTAATTTTAAAAATCATTTTAAATTAATTATTAATTAACTGGTACATAGATTCGTATAGCTTGTGTTTAGTTAGTCTTAATTTTTATGAAGACTATATTATAATAAAAATTTTATATTAATAGACTTTTTTAAATTATATAATATTAAATTATATAGTATTAAAAAATTAAATTATTTAAAATAATATTGATAAGTGAAAAAATTAATATTTAATATTTGAAAATTTAATCATAATTATAGTTTCAGTCGATGACTTTAAATTGAAACTACAATCTATATATATATACATATATATTACGTATATTCTATCAAATTTGTGAAAGCTCTATTTTTTTTGTTGTTGTCTGTAACGGTGTTTGAGAAATTTAAAAATATTGGGGAAAAATAATAATAAATTATAAATAATTTTATTTATTTGTTCTTCTTTCAATTTGACACAAGACTTTGTTGTATTTCGAAATTATTTATTTATTGATAAAGAAAAAATGTAAAATTAATTTAGAATTCTATTAAAAAAAAAAATAATGAAAATAAGCATGTAGCCTTTATTAACTTTGACCTTCAGAATTGTATTTAATTTTATGAGGATTTTCCTGATAACCGCCAGCCATCTGAATACATCAATTTAATTTGAATTATTGATGTTTGTAAATTCTATTGATATGATCTTCAAATCTCCCATGGATCTATTTTCATATCTATCAATTGAACAAATCAAATTTCATTCTTTCCACTGATTTGGTTTTGTTCTTTTTGTCAATTGGGTTTTTCTTTGTAGTTTTTGGCGTACCGCTTCATCAATCTCTTCTTTTTTTGGATAATTAAATCCTTATTGTGAAGTGTCAGTTATCAGTAAATATCTAACAAGTGTAAACAGATATTCAACATCGGTATTGTGATTATCAGTTGTCAGCAAACTACTGATAAATTGTGAACACTGACGAACATTTGGTATTGTGAATGTCAATTAGAGTCCAGTTTTTCTGACATTTTAAAGTGATTTTTTTCAATTGCAAATTTTATTAACTCTGACCTTGGAAATTGTATTTAATTTTATAAGGATTTCCTGATAACCGCCAGTCATCTGAATACATCAATTTAATTTGAATTATTGATATGATCTTCAAATCTCCCATGGATCTATTTTCATATCTATCAATTGAACAAATCAAATTTCATTCTTTCCACTGATTTGGTTTTGTAATTTTTTTTTTGTACTTTTTGTCAATTGGGGGTTTTCTTTGTAGGTTGCATTAATCTCTTGTTTTTTTTTTTTAGATAATTTAGGTCCTTATTGCGAAATGTCAGTTATCAGTAAATATCTGACAAGTGTAAACAGATATTCAACATCGGTATTGTGATTATCAGTTGTCAGCAAACTACTGATAAATTGTGAATACTGATGAACATTTGGTATTGTGAATGTCAATTAGAGTCCAGTTTTTCTGACATTTTTAAGTAATTTTCTTCAATTGCAAATTTTAGCGTGACAATTTTTTTTTTTACTTAAATTGTTTGTTTTTTATTTAAATAGTTTTCGTTTTTATTAAAATTGTAAGTATTTTTTTTTACTTTGCTTTTAAAGGTATTAAAAATAAATATCTTATATTAGTAAAATGACGAAAAGAGCAATAAAATTTATTAATTAAAGCGATTAGTAGAATTATAGTAAAATAGACAAATTATTATGACAACATATTTATATTTTATTAATAAAATAAGTACTCTAATTTAAATAAATATTTCTTTTCTAAAAAACTTCAAAACAAACTACAAATTTATGTCAAAATAACTGTCAAAAAAAAAACGTCAATTTTCTTAGTATTCACAATAGTATCACTTCACAATAGAGACGAAATAAAAACTGACAAAATCTCGCAGTTGTCAGTCGACTTAAAACTGAAGATCGCAATAAAGACCTTCATTTAGTATAAAGTTAAATGGAGTAAGACTCGTCAGAGTTCATGTTTCATTGACGCATTATGTTTTCTTTTTTTTTTTGCTTGATTGTATTCCCTTCACTAACTAATTCACTTTTGTGGATAATTTGATCCATTTGATCAATTTTTGACTATTTGATACATTGATTAAATTCAGTATGATTCAAATTAACTTTTAGACAAAGAGTCTGTCTCTACTGTCCCCTATAAGGTATTTTATATTTGTTACTAAGACTTCTGCGATTAATTTCTAGTAAGTTATTTAGATTTTCAATAAAATGAGTAATTTATGTATAAGTATTATTTTATCAAACGTTTTTCGTTGAAATCAATGAAGCACTTCAAAACCGCGAGTATTATAATCAATTGATTTCAACTCTTTGACTCAATATGACTGAATTTTTAATATTAATTTTATAATTAAATATTTTTTTTGACGTTTATTAGTATTTATGCAATAAAAAATATTTAGATATCTACAATTATGTGTCAAAAAATTGCAAATACGTAACAAATTGTAGGTTATAAACAAAATTTAAATTCGATTAAGAAATTTCAAATAACTCTATTTTTGTACTACAATTTCATTTATTAATCTTTGTAACTACCTATTTATTTTTTTTATTTCCAACTATACTTATTTTTAACTAAAATTTAAATATGTCAATTTAAATATTTTAAAACGTCTTTTATGCAAATAATTGCTAAAATCAAATGTAACTGTCATCAAAAAATTATCGTCGAATTGTTGACGTTTTAGAAAAGTATACATATATACCTACCATTCTATATCCCTATATCAGTTATTGTGGACTTCCTCTTCAATATTATTTTACACTATTAATGAAACACAAATACCATTAAAGAAAATTTTATGATTTCCTCTCAATGCGCGAAGGACTGACATTTGTTATGTAGTCAAAAAAGGTTGACGTTTGAAAATATGTTTACATGCGGTGATATTACTTTTATTAAAAAATTTTTAAATTTTGTTAAGAGTGCTAATGGATCATAAATTAATAACATTGTAATATTCGAAAAAAATAAAATATAGCGCTTTGCTTTTATCTTAAAATATAAATAATTTGTAAGAAACAAAATAATCTTATACTAAAAAACAAAAAACAAAAAAATTACACTTCCTATCTTTTTCTTAAAAAACATTTGAAAATCTATATGTGAATGCGTTCATTCATAAATCGAGATAGCAATAAATATTTATCAAATAATTATATATCTATCCTTTTTCTTTTACTTCGTCCTTCAGCCAAAAGTTAAAAATATTTTAACTAAGAAATTGGATGAAGAAAATGCCCGGAGAGGATTTTTCGCGTATGTAAAACGCGTGGTAAAATCAAATTTTTTGATTGGTTAAAAAATTTGTCCGGACGTTCGTCCGTTAAGAGGAAATCCACCTTTAGTCTCAATTTTGTATTTGTGCAACAAATTATTTTGTTATATAGAAAATTTGGAGTGGAATTTTGTCAGGTGATAATAATTGATAGTGACTATACTGTTACAAAAAGTAAAAGCGATCAGAAATGTTGCTCAACATTTGCGATATTTTGTAAGGTAATCACTTTTAGCAACATATGCAAAAACTAAAAATGTATATTAATACCCTTATCATGATTCTCGAATCGAACGTATAAGTATTAAGTAGACGAATTCGCTGTCATACGATAACGATTAGCAAAGCGAACTTAATACGTTCGACAATTTGTCGAATGAAAAATTAAAGTGACAACCGTAAAACAAAAATAAAAAAAAAATATTTTGTTTTTTTTTCGAGTAAAAATGGAAGGGAGGGTAAATTTAAAAAAAAATGTGAGAATATTATTTACAAAATTTATGAATAATATAATAATATGATATTATTTGCAGCTATAAAAAAAAGTTTGATAAGCTGGTGCAATTGAGAGAATAATGATTAGGCTTATGAGCAAACAGTAAATTGGAATAAAAGTGCATTAAAAGTGTTGTGGAATCGATTTGCATTCGAATTAAATGTATTAGGATCTTCAAAACGTGAATTCAAAGAGTGGAATAAATCATTGTTTATTTGTTTATTCGTCTATATACTGCGTATTGATAATAATGATTACATCAGGTATTGCAAAAAAAAAAATATATAAAAACAACAGGTGTAGGAACAAGCTGCCGATGCTCTGTTGAGCAAAGAATAAAATCCAGAGAATCCAAATTAATCTAGAGAGCCGTTCTAAGTGTTGACAAATTCAAATACACTTGAAGAAACCTAAAATGAAAAATACCAGTAAATATATCGGAAACAATCGAAACTCTGAATTATTGCTAGTGATGTTACTATTGACAATATATTCCATTTGTTCTAATTTAAGGCTTCGATTTATGTTTCACTGAATTTAAAATATAAAATAATGCATCTTCATTCAACTGAAAGTTTTTCTTATTAATTTAAATATACTTGTTAAAATATTTAATTTTCAAGTGTTAGGTTAGCAACGACTTTTCCACAGCGAATAAATTTATTCGCGAATTGTGATCACATTTACGCGAACATTCGACTAGCATATTCGCTTAGACTCATATTCGATTCGAAAATCATGATAACGGTATAAAATGCAAGCAAAACATACAATTATCATAAACAAAAAAAAAACAAATAATTTTATGACAAATATGTATAACTACCTATGAAGTATAAATTGTTGTGTAAGAAGAGAAAAAAATAATATTTTGTATACCGGTGACAATCAATTTGTTGTCAGTCTCAATTTAACAAAAAATTGTAACTATCACAGTGACAAAAATCTTTCAAAATGCCAAAAAAAAAACGTGTTTAATCTTACAAAATGTCACTCCTGAATT
This sequence comes from Argyra leucocephala, assembly GCA_963942445.1. Lineage (NCBI taxonomy): Eukaryota > Metazoa > Arthropoda > Insecta > Diptera > Dolichopodidae > Argyra > Argyra leucocephala. The sequence continues at coordinate 10,977,741 of OZ012679.1, read as the reverse complement.
ATATTAGATAAATTATTAACAAATTTCTGATCAATTAATTGTGTTTGAATAATTATTATCGTTAAGAAGGAACATTTTATAGACAGTTGAGTTCTGAACTTACAATCAAATCCAGTTTACTGTAGTTAATTTTAAATGAGAAAAATATTATAAAACAGTCAGAATACCTACATAAGTACGTACAAAGATAGCACAATTCATTAATTATTATTTCATATTTTTTAATATGCTACAAAAAACAAAATTAAACAAAAATATTTCATAATTAAGGAAGTAAAAATGTAGGAAATATTTGTATTAGAAGTTAAACTCATTATTGACTATAACAGCACATCTGGAATATTTTAACTTGTTATTAATAAATTTCCGGAATATCAAAAATCACTTAAAATCTTCAATAAGAGTGCATTCTAAGAATTATTGACCTTGTTTATTCCACACTTTATCAATATACATATTATGTATATTAAATGTATGTACATATTTATATTTTGGTCTACTAATTTCTAATTAGTAATTATCTACTCATTACTCATTACTACTAACTTACGGTAAAATAAATGTTACTATACCAAATATTTTAACAATATAATCTAAATATCAAATATTTAATAAATTATATATAATTTTAAATATTTAAATAATTTTCTAAAAATATATGTATGTACGTATGCGCATACATATTTCAAATTTATATTTGCATATTTATACACTACACATATTATTTATTTACATATATATACAATAATTAATGGAAAAAAAATTTGTTTAAAGTATTAAAGTAGCGCTTAGTAAACTTAAAAAAAAAAAACAAAAAAAAAAATTCATTATCGCGAAAAGCAAAAAATAAAAAAATTGTATTCGACCTTGGTAATCTCTAATTGAATGACTAATAATAATAATTTGAGAATTATTTCTTATAATTAATAACGAAAAAAATTTTCCGAAAAGATTTACAAAAAAAAAAAAAGCAAATTAAAATATACAAAATTAATAATTTTGTAATACTTTACCATAAGAGTTTTATGTCTATGTAATTAATTTATTTCAAATGTCATATTGAAAAATGTTGTACATTTTGTAAAAAGATTATCAAAGGTAAATAATTGTGTGTACGGATTTGAATCTATACAGATTTTATTTTTTTTATATTCTATTTTGTGCACAATCAAATGACATCATCTTTTTTATTTTATACCACTGAATAAATTTGAAAATAAATTTTTTTGTTTTTTTTTAATTCCCTTCTCAACAAAAAATCTTAACCTTTAGACTTTGATAATATAGTGTGGCGGCGGTATACTGATATATATACTCCTGATATACTATAATTACTCTTTTTTAGAACGGAGTTCACTTTAATAATTACAGTTATACAATTGTTTTATTCAAATTTATTGATATAATTCTAATGATTATTTAATTAGAGCATTTATAATTGGAAAATTTTTGTATCAAAAATTGTATACAATCAGTCATACAGTCATCAGTTATTTTTATATACGAGCCCTAACAATTGTATATCTGATTTTCTTATTTTAATTTCTTATATTATATTCGAGTGTGGTCTTTATCTATTTCGAGTTTAAAATGTATCGAAGCGCTATAGAAACAATAAGCAAATTTGTATCAAAAATTGTATATACAATTTTTATAAATCTATCAACAACTATCTTTATATATGCGCTCTAACAACTGTATATATTCGGTCATCTAATTTTCTTATTTCAATTTCTATTATTATATCTGAGCGTGGTCCTTACCTATTTCGGGCTTAAAACATATTGAATATAGGTATAGAAACAATAAAAAATTTAATTGGAAAATGTTTGTATCAAAAATTGTATACAATCTGTCATCAGTTATTTTTATATACGAGCCCTAACAGTTGTATATCTGATTTTCTTATTTTAATTTCTTTTATTATATTCGAGTGTGATCTTCACCTGTTTCGGGTTTAAAACGTATTGAATAGGTATAGAAACAATAAAAAATTTATTTGTGTCACACATTGTATATACAATTTTTATAAATCTATCAATAGTTATTTTTATATATGTGCTCTAACAACTGTATGTATTGGGGCATCTAATTTTCTTAATTCAATTTCTATTATTTTATCTGAGTTTGGTCTTTATCTATTTCGAGTTTAAAATGTATCGAAGCGCTGTAGAAACAATAAACAAATTTGTATCAAAAATTGTATATACAATTTTTATAAATGTATCAACAACTATCTTTATATATGCGCCTTAACAACTGTATGTATTCGGGCATCTAATTTTCTAATTTCAATTTCTATTATTATATCTGAGTGTGGTCCTTATCTATTTCGGGCTTAAAACGTATTGAATATAGGCATAGAAACAATAAAAAATTTAATTGGAAAATTTTGTGCCAAAAATTGTATATACAATTTTTATAAATCTATTAACAGTTATTTTTATATTATATGCTCTAACAACTGTATGTAGTCGGTCATCTAATTTTCTTATTTCAATTTCTATTATTATATCTGAGTGTGGTAACTAATAGATAACTATTTCGGGCTTATAACATATTGAATATGCATAGAAACAATAAAAAAATTTGTAACAAACATTGTATATACAATTTTTAAAAATCGAATATCAACAGTTATTTTTATAAATGTGACATAACAACTGTATGTTTTCGGATACCTTATTTTATTATTTCAATTTCTTTTATTATATATTCGAGTGTCACCCTCGGGTCTAAAACGTATTGAATCGCTATTGAAAACCTAATAAATGACATACACAGAATCAGAATTTTTTAATTATATAACAATCGGAAATTTTAAAGATAGAAAAAGAGATATTTGACTTGAGAAAGCATTTGATAGACCTGTTTCCATTAGTATTCATAATGACACAAGTGTTAGAATAAGGCCCCCCTCACTTAGATATTATCATGTTAGATATAATCATGTCCCCCCTCACTAGCAAAACACATTTGTTTTGTGTAGAAGATTTTCTGAATTTGTTTGTTGATGACGAAAGTATGAAAGGTATACTAAAACAGTCATCATGAATACTCGTGGAAGCAGGCCCGACGAACATTAAACATTTACTAAAGTAAAATGTAAATAAGTATTATTCAATCTTAATTATTTTACATTTAATATAGCTGTCTTCTAAATGGGTTAAATGCTGCGTAGGCAGTTAGAATGCTTGTTTTGGCCTCACATAATAATAATAATTAAAAAAATAATAATTCATTGTCCGAAGTTAAATTAATCAAATTTTTATTAAATGAAAAAAAAAAATTAAATTTATTTTTTTATTAAATTAGTCAAATTTTGGTCAAGTGAAACAAAAAACCACAATTATAATTTATTTATTTTTATTGTCCCTGTTGAAAATTTATGAACATTCAGTTTTTTTTTGTCGTGCATATTTATAAAAAAAATAGATAAACCTAATGTATATAATTATGGCATAATTAAAAAGGGTCTACTTAAATCTTCGTAGGAATCTGTAAACAAAAAAAAAAAAATAATTTAAAAAATATTAAATATCCAAATACATAGTTGTTAGGGCTCGTAACAGACTGAATTAAATAAGTAGTTAAATTATAGTGATTTTATATTTGTATGTTTATATACAAAACAAAATAAAATAAAATTAAAACAAGTTTTTCTCTTTTCTAAATTAAATAATTCCATTTATAATCTTAATTATTTAATTATTAAATTAAATGATTATTAGTCAAGTTTGAGATGCTAATTTAAATTTATTGATTTAATTTCATTTATTTTTAATTATACAATTGATAGTTATAGTATCGATCGAAAAGCTCTCAGACATTCGATTTAATACAATTTTTACATACATAGGTATTATAACCTTTGTTTCATAATTTTAAATTAATTTCCCTTTTGGGATTTTGATAATGTTTTGAAAAGGATATTTTAACCCCTTAATGACCAATTGCATATCCAGTGTGTATTGTACTTTATTTTTACCCTTTTTGTTTTTTATTATGTTTTAATTTGTAACAAAATTATTTGTACGGTAAAGTGGTTTTTGATTTTATTATACATTCTGAATCTGCACAGAATCTGCAGATATTAAGAAAAGCAAGTTTGTGATTCTAAAACACTATAAATTATTTATATATACACATTTATATATATATACCTTTATATGAATACACATTTATTTATATATAATTATCTATAATCCGTCAAAAAACAATTAATTTGTTTGACATAAATTATAAATAATTTGGGTTGGCAACCACTGCTACCTACATATTTATCTTTTTTGCATAAAATTCGCAAAATCGGTCGCCGTAACAATTAGGAATTATTGCTAAACTTTTTCTTAATAGCTTTAAAAATATGATGATGGGAAAATATATTTATTTAATTTACTTTTTTACTACCACGAGATTTAATTGATTATCTAATCTTGATATTTGAATAAATTGTTTGTATGGTACTTGTACGTACCACTGTACCATTCTGTATCTACATATTTTCAAATAAAATTTTTATTGTCAAAAAAAGATATAACAAATCTTTACTACTATATAACGCATTTTCAATATATGTTTGCTTCAGTAAATTTTTTCATTTATATTTTAATTAAACTGAATGATCAATTCATCCTTGCACTGTGACCTTAAAATCTGTTTTTTTTTTTCATAGTTGTGGACATTTGTTGTTATTTTCAAACAGTTTTTTTCATTCCGTAACAATTGGTGAGATCAAATATTAATTGTAAAATTATGTTGAAATCAATTTATTATACTTATATATATATATATATATATATATATATATATATATATAGGTATACGTATACATGTCTCAATTAATTATAGGATAAAAAAAAATTGCTTGCAAGTTTGTCATCTATCCCTTAGGTAATTTTTTTTTTTTTTTTTTTTTTTTTTTTTTGTTGATTAATTAAGCTTTTAGCTTGTCTTTGGTTTTTGTTTAGTTAAAAATATTTAAAGAAAAATTTGTTTATATGAAGAATTTTGATATGAAAATAAGAGAAGGGGAAGTAATTTAGAAGAGAGGAGTAGAATTTGAATGCTTGTGAGCAACAGTAAGTTTTTGTGTGACAAATTTTTTTTGTTTTTTATTATTTTATCAAATTGGTAAAAACAATTAGTCTTTTTGAAATTGGGAAATGAACTGAAGAAAAAAATTTGTTCAACAAAAAATGCTGAAATAAATTATTAGCGTTAGGGCCTTTCCCCTTTCTCCCCATTTAACTTGTGCTACTAATTTACTTCATCAATTTTTTGTTTGAAAAATTTTATTTTCAATTTTATGAACTTTGTAATGTGAATATTTTCATTTGGAGAGTTTTCGAAGTATTGGAGATTTTAAATTCGGAGGCTTATAGACGCTATCCAGATACATATACATTCATATTATAAATAAGTTATACATTTTTGATATGTCATTTAATTTTAAGTTTGAAAGATCTACACATTGCTTGTTTGCTGCAAGACTGCAACATTAAGCGAAACGATATTTCAAAATTATTTTATATTCAAGATCAATAATAGGGGAGAAATCGAAAAATGTAAAACGTAAGTTTTTGTGGACATTTTTTTTAATTAAAAAAGTAGGGTTTTTGTCTTTGATAAATCGACAGATTCTAAACAAAATGTTACAATCAGTCAAAATATAACTTTTTAGCGGACATATATTTGAACTAAAAAAATACGGTTTTTTATCATTCATAAAGCAGCAAATTCTAAACAAAATGCGTTACAATCAATCAAAAAATTACTTTTTTTCGGACATTTTTTGAACTAACAAAGTTAGGTTTTTGTCATTGATAAAGGGACAAATTCTTAACAAAAATTACACTCAATCAAAAAGATTACATTTGTTAAGTTGGCATAGTCTTGGAGTAAGCAAACAATATATTTTTTTTTTTGGTTAACAGTTTATTTTTCTTATCAATGATCATATCAATTTCTTAAATAAACTTTTCAACAAAATAATGGCGTTGAGGGGTGGTAATAAAAAAAATATCCTTTTTTGAAATCGAAATTTACACTTTTAACCTTCATATTTATTATACCTACTTTTCAGATGACATAATAATTGTCAATTTCAATTTCGAAACTCATATCATATCTTTCGATCAATACTTTCCATTTATATATGTACATACAACTACATAATTGTAGGTTATGTTTTTAGAGAAAATACATTTGATACAAATTGTATGTACATACAAAATGTATTTATTTATTACACTATTTCAATATCATATTTTACAATCTAACTGTTTTTTGTTTTTTTTTATCTGCTAGATTTTATTTTTATACATTATTTTATCTATTTTGAAATATCTATTAAATATTATCACTATTGAACAACAACAATAATAAAAAAAAAAAAAAATCTTCTAATTAAGTGGAAATCATCAAATTTTATATACATATATATATATATATATATATATATATATATATATATATATATATATATATATATCCTCATTATCATTATCAGGCTTTTCTATCAAATCAACCAATAAAATAAAAATCGAATTTGAAAAATTCAATAAAAGATGACTAAACATTTGAGGTGGCATGGTATGTTTTTTTTTTTTTGTTTTTTGTCGATACTTGAAAGAATAATAAGTTCATTGAATGCTAATAGTTTTCTTAAGTTTCTTTTTTTTTTTTTTTAATTTTTTAATACGATAAAAAATTCTTTTATATATATTTTTTTTTTTTTTATTTGTCGCTAATACAAATAATAAAAAACTTAAATTATTGATGAAATAATCAATGGTGTTGCGAATTTTGATTTTTGTTGTTGTTGTTTTTTTTTTGTCGTATAATAAAAGAATTTAGTTTCTCTTTTTGTTTGCATTTTACTTTAATTTTTTTATTTCCATTATTGAGGTTAATAAACCTTATTAACTGAAGTTATGAATCAAAACGAATTCTATTTTTATTAATTCAAATGTAGTTAAAAGAAAATTTATTATTATTTTTTTTTTTTGTTTTTTCTATTTTTATAAAAATTTAAATAATTTCTAATAATATTTTTATTTCTAGAATTAATGTAATTCATTACAATAATTTTATTTTATTCAATTCTATTTATATAAATTTATTCTATTTACAAAAAACTGACCTATTCCACTAAAACAAAATAAAAAAACACAAAAATTAATGTTTATTAATATCTATCCAAATTTGAAATAATAAAAATACCTATTCAGAGTACAACATTATTAAATAACAACACTGAATGAATGAATAAATATTTTTCTAAATAAACATGTTGCTATAAACAAAATAAAATTTTGTAACTTTGTTGTTAATTGATTAAAAAAAAAATTTTATGTGATAATTTGAATTTGTTATTGTTGTTGTTGTTGTTTTAATAATTATATTATAACTGATTATAAATTCAATTATAAATATACAAGTAGTTACAAAAATGACATTATTAAAATTATTCCCATTAAATTAAATATAACTATTTAGATATACTGGTATACATAATACGATTGTATGTAAATATAATAATATGTATAGTTAAAGTTAATGAATTTAAAATGACTAAAAGTTGAGTGACTAATAATGGCGAATCATGTCAAATATTTTTATATTGTGTATATACAGCAATTTCTCAAAAAAGCTTCATTGATTGTATAGTATTACGTATGCATATTATAATAAATGTATATCTTTATTTTTTGTTTTTTTATATACATTCATGTATATATATAAAGATCTTAAAAACGTTCAATATAATAATGTGACAACAACAGAAACAATAACAGCAGCAACAAAAAACAAATATAATAATAAACACTATACATACTATATAATATAGTTATTATTACAAGGCATTCATGAGTTAATTTTTTAATTTAAAATTTTGTAATATAAATTAGGTGTATTACATTTATGACTTTACGTTTAGATTAACGTGTGGGGATTGCATTTTTGTTGTTGTTCTTGTTCTTAAGTGATTTGGTTTTGTTCTGATATCTTTAAAAACACTTAATGATAAAATTTACAATTATCGTTCTCATGTTAGATAGTACTACGAAGCTCATCAGTCTCATTGACTGATCAAAAACAATTATCGATTTATATATGTAGATTAATTAATAGGTTTTAGTTTTATACATTTAAAGGTGAAGCAGTATGGGTGACTTCCAAAATGCAGTATAAAATTTTTGAATACAATTTACAGTTCTACTACCGTTTTTATAAGGTCTTATAACCATTTTATTATAAGATATAATAAAAGTTTTGTTATACATTTTGGAATACCATTTTGACAGTATAAATACACACAAATACATTTTCAATTATAATTTTGTGTTTTTGTAATATAAATTGGTAATAATTTGTTTTGCTACATTTTGGATACCATTTAAACAATATAAAATACACACAAATACATTTTGACGTTTAAATTATAATTTTGTGTTTTTGTAATATAAATCGGTAATAATTTGTTTTGCTACATTTTGGAATACCATTTAAACAATATAAAATACACACAAATACATTTTGACCTTTAAATTATAATTTTATGTTTTTGTAATATAAATCGGTAATAATTTGTTTTGCTACATTTTGGAATATCATTTAGACAATATAAAATATACACAAATACATTTTGACGTTTAAATTATAATTTTGTGTTTTTGTAATATAAATCGGTAGTAATTTGTTTTGCTACATTTTGGAATACCATTTAGACAATATAAAATACACACAAATAAATTTTGACCTTTAAATTATAATTTTATGTTTTTGTAATATAAATCGGTAATAATTTGTTTTGCTACATTTTGGAATATCATTTAGACAATATAAAATACACACAAATACATTTTGACGTTTAAATTATAATTTTGTGTTTTTGTAATATAAATCGGTAGACATTTGTTTTGCTACATTTTGGAATACCATTTAAACAATATAAAATACACACAAATACATTTTGACGTTTAAATTATAATTTTGTGTTTTTGTAATATAAATCGGTAATAATTTGACTTTTTATTTATCTTTCTATAAATTTACTTTTAGATCTTTAAACTCAATATTGCCATATTTTCGGCGGAAAAAATATTTTTTTTTTTAAACATATTTCACTACAATTTGGCACAATACATAAACTAATTTTTTCGCCCAAAATATATGCTAACCTATAATATAATGAATTCGTGTAACTTTGACTTGTATACAAAATGTAGTGAGTCTACATTTTTTCGCTACACACTCTGCTCTTACGCACTTTCATTTCCATGTGAAAGTCATATGCAATTATTTGACGTTTCCACTACGTATTTCAAGCATTTTGGAATAGCATACAAAGTCAAGAAATTTTGATATACATTTTGGAATGTGTTATATTGTAAATTTTACTGTTTCATTGCATTTTGGATGTCACGGTATATTTGAAGTTTTGGTATAGCATAAAATTTCGAAGAGATTAGACATATAAATGATAGGTAAAGGGTTTTAAAATTGACGAAAATTAATTTTAAAAACAAGGGTTGCCCTTGAATTTATATTTTGTGTTGACAAAGTTTAGGTTATGGACTACTAACTATACTATAGCTTGCTTTGTTAATATTCTTTTTTAAATTTTGACAATATAATAAAATAGGTTTATTGACCTTTGGTGACATTGAAACTAATAATTCGGCCTTCATTTAAGGACATCAAATCCTTAATACGTATATAAGTACATATATTGTATTATCATACAATAGCAAAAACATAATATACAAATGTCAGCCAATGTTTACCGGTTATACCACATAACTATAGTATAGTTCTATAAACCATAAGTCAACAATTGAAATTATTAATTAAAATAAATAAATTTAGAAATTCAAGGTTTTGATCTAATAACATTTATAATAATTTCAATCATCATCACTTTAATTTGTTATATTTTATATGATCCTATAATTCTACAGATAACAGATCCAATAAAATTATCTTCTTGATATTTTCTGCTTTTTTTTTGTATTAGATCAGTGTCAGTCGATAATTTCAAAAATAAATACATTAAAAATAAGAACAACAATAACAATAATATCAATAATATAAAAAATAAAAGAAAAAGAGCAACTAAATGTCAAAAAAAAAAAGAAAAAAAAAAGAAATAAAAAAGAAATAAAAATGATTGTTGATGATATTGATGATGATGATGATGATTATGATAATTTTATTGTTAGTAATGATGATTATAATGATGATTATTATTATTATAACAATATAACCAATATTCATATTTATATTAGGGTAGGCAGTATACTCGTTAATAATCAAAATCTACCTTGCCAACTTCCATATTTTGATATCAAAGTCTCGTAATCATCATTTTTGCCAATATACATTAACAAACAAACTCATGCATTATCGCAATTTAATAAAAAAAAAAAAATAACAAAAAAAAATATATATTTGCGTAGACTTTTAAACTTTACTAGATAATATGATGACTGTGACTTGCCATATAAGTGAAGAAATTGTTGTCAGTTGCTAACTCTATGCTGGTAGGTAATTCAAAGAAGTATGTATGAATGTATGTTCGCTTTTTTTATGGTTAGACAAATAACGTAAGATTTTCTTTTATTATTCAATCAGAACGAATGATTGAATAAAAGAGAGTAAAGAAAAATAATTGCATACCAAAAGCCACCCCTTTTAGCATGTATGATGTGTGCAAAATTTTTAATTAGTATTTTTCATTAAAAAAAAAAAACAATTTTTTTTTTTTTTGTTCAAAAATGAAGTTTACGAAAAAAATATTTTTTTTTTTTTTTTATTATTTTTGAAAGTATACCAAGTGGTATGATGTATGTAGGTGAAAACATATTGAGAGGTTTGATAATTAAATGAATTGAACTTTTTGTTTTATTCAAAAAAAAAAAAAAACAATTTATTTTCTTTTGTTATTTTATTAATTATTTTTATTTGTAATGTAATTTTGAGGTAACTACAGTTATCAAGAAAACAATTAAAATTTAAATTATGTTACTTGGATACTTAATTAGTGTGACATTGTATTTGATTTAGACCGCCGCATTAAAGAAAGACAGTATCGTGTTATCATTTGGACTTATTTACCGATCGCCCACGTACCGACCCATCGCGCACGTACCTACCCATCGCCCACGTACCTAATCATCGCTGACGTAAAGAAAAAAATCATCGTATCACATCTACCTGGATATGTTAAACATTATAAGCAAAGTGATCGAATATTTTATTATGTTGGTAGTACTGACCACTTTTTACTGTCAAAAAAGATTATTTGTATATGTATAAATAAAATATACCTTGTAATATTTTGGATAATACCATAATTGTTAATATGACATTAAATTAATGATGAATAATAAATAAATAAATAAATATATGTATTTTAAATACAAGTATAGTACATAATAGTATAAAAACTATAATACATAAGTGTATTAATGATTTTTGGTTTATTTAGTGTTTGATTCCATGAAGAAGATGGCAAAATATAATTATTGTTCAAAGATTCCTAACCTTCTTTCATTAACTATAATTCCTTTGAATTTTTTTTTTTTTGTTTTCTTTTCTATATCTACGTAAATAAATATGCTGAATTATTATTTGTAATACTACACTACTTATTATTCTTTTAATACATACAACTACGTCCTGTCAATTCGAAATGTTTGTTCGAATTTGGTATAGTCTGGAAGTATATTTTTGCCCATACATTTTTGGCGAATATCTTTGCAATCGGTAGTAGTCATCACGGTTTATTCTGTTATACTATTTTTTTTCAAGCTTATTTGGCTCAATTCATTTAACATGATCTCTTTAACATTTTTTTCTCTGTCTTACTCAATATAGTTCCATTTTATAGATTGCCAGTATCATAACTGGCACAAAATAGTTACTAAAAAAATGTTATCTGTGCAAATAATGACATCTGGGCAATAATTGACATCGAGAGATGATATACATATATCATTTTTTTTTTTTTTTAACTCTTTTGTGTCAGTTCTCATACTGGCACTGTACTAGCATTGTATACAACATAAATGTGTATAGGATTAATTTTCATTTCAGCACCATTCATTATAAATTTTGATCGTACTGATGACTGTACTCACATATGTATTTTTTCATCCATGCGACGTCACAGAAGCATTCAAAAAATAGCTTTGTTTACTTATTTCTTAATAAATACATTCATATATGAGCTAATGGTCTTTTTGAGAATTAAAAATAAATAATTAATCTCTAATCTTAAAACCTCTGTTTACGTAATATCATATATTGGTTAAAAATTATATCTATAATATTAGCTGTGTTCTTTTCGTACGGTTCTAGGTTTTATTAAATTCAAAAGAAAGATGATTAATGATATGGATAATTTTTTTTTAAGTTGGCAAACCTGTTAACTGAATTATCAAAAAAATCTATTCAAAAATAAGCAAGCGCTACTCGTGATAAATATAATTACTAAACATTTGAGACCTGTATAAAAACCAGATAAATATCTGTGGTTTGATTTGTTATTTTAATTTCATATTAAAGTATTGACCTAGACCGTAAACCGGATGAAAAGAACACAACTATTAAGGCCACTGTTTATATAATATCATTTGGGTATAAAAAGGTATATTTAAATCGAGTTACTTGTTCGGTGTGATTTATTTCAATTTCAATATAATTTACTTAATCTAGTTTTAAACTGTGTAATACATTAAATAAATCAATGTTGTGTGACCTAGCCTGAGCTGTCTAGTCTAGTTATTTTCCAAAACAATTTTTATTTTTTTTATTTTTAGATTGTTTTGACATTTTGTCTATTTCGTAGGTACTTCATGTATTTTTTCAAGTCAGTGTATAGCTTTTAGAAAGTATAGCTTCTATCTATAGTATACCCTATTATTTTTTATCCCTAGTCCATACTCTTCTAAATAAATTAAAAATCGAATTACATTTCATAAATCGATTTATATTTCATACTAAATCAGATGTGGCTGTGACTTATGCCACCATATTATTTTTTATCCTAATTCAGACTTTACTAAATAAATTAAAAATCGATTTACATTATTCATAAATCGATTTATATTTCATACTAAATCAGATCTGGCTGTGACTTATGCCATCATATTATTTTTTATCCTAATTCAGACTTTACTAAATAAATTAAAAATCGATTTACATTATTCATAAATCGATTTACATTTTATATTAGATCAGATGTGGCTGTGACTGATGGCACCATTGGTATTATTTTTTATCCTAATTCAAACTTATCTAAATAAATTAAAAATCGATTTACATTATTCATAAATCGATTTATATTTCATACTAAAAGATGGCTAGAACTGATGCTACCCTAATAATGTTTATCCTAATTCAGACTTATCTAAATAAATTAAAAATCGATTTACATTATTCATAAATCGATTTATATTTCATACTAAAAGATGGCTAGAACTGATGCTACCCTATTAATTTTTATCCTAATTCAAACTTATCTAAATAAATTAAAAATCGATTTACATTATTCATAAATCGATTTATATTTCATACTAAAAGATGGCTAGAACTGATGCTACCCTATTAATGTTTATCCTAATTCAGACTTATCTAAATAAATTAAAAATCGATTTACATTATTCATAAATCGATTTATATTTCATACTAAAAGATGGCTAGAACTGATGCTACCCTATTAATTTTTATCCTAATCAAACTTATCTAAATAAATTAAAAATCGATTTACATTTCACAGAAATTATACGCAAACGTAAGAGATCATTTCTATATTAAATTTAAAAGCTTTAAACTTAAAGTTCCAACCTTAGTGATCGTGTGATCATATTAGTAAATAATTTTAAATTTATTTCTTTTAATTTTTAAATTAGTCATCAATTTTGTTCTGTTACTAAAAAAAAATATATCGTCATTTCGTTCGTAATCGTGTTGGCTTACATCACTTGAATAACAATAATTTCTTCATCTAGTTCGCTAATATATTGGGCTACCGAGCACTGACATTACAGTATTATAGTTATACAATTTTGTACATCGTTTGTTGTTGTTATTTTTTTATTTACAGCATCAATGCAAATTTTGTACCTATATGTTAATAATTAAATATTGCAAATTCCTCCCCATTTAGCCCATACATTTTTTTTTATGTTTTTGTCATTTTGGCAATTCATGATTTTTCGAAATAATTTAATTTCAATTATAATAATAGGATAATCTCGTGTAGGAGCTGCATTGCCATGGAATCTACATGATATATTCCACACTATATTTATTATATCTTTAAATATATAAATACATGTATGTGACATCACAATCAATTCATCTGTTCAAAGATACTTATTACAAAATGGAAAATATTCTAAAACAAAAAGAAAAACAATAATAACAACAAAAACAAAATTCACCGGCGGCGCGATATCAATTGTACCTACATACTTTGATATATTTTGTTTGTCGTATGATGTCATGTTTAATTTATTTTTTATTTCATTCGTTTTGAGTTTGCATGTGCCTTATTGTTTTAATTTAAATAATAATAATAAAAAAAAAGGCAAAAAAAAACAATGAAAACAATATACAATATAATTTTTTATTCAACTTTCAAGTAAATAAAAGAAGCAAAAAAAAAAAAACAAATAAAAAAAATATTAAGTTATAAATTCTTATTTTTTTTCACCAGAAGTGTGTATGTATGTTTGTGTGTACATGCAGCTATAAAAATGCAGGTGAAAAGTTTTTGTTTTAAAATAAATAATAAAAAAAAAACAAAAAAAAAATTTACGTTTCACTTGAAACTGTTTTCTGAATTCTTAAATAAATTGTTCAAATATTTAATTGAAAATATATAATGGTGTTATAATTGTTCTAATGGTCATGCAAAGTTTATACTGTATTATTTTTTTTTCAATGAAAATTTTATATGTTGCTTTGAAATTATTGGATATATTATTATATATAATTATTGGATATTGGATATATTTTTTGAAATTATTGGATTACATATATTGGATTAATTACTACACATTTTAAGTGGGCAAATATTTTAATATAAGAATGAGTGAAATAAAAACAAATTTAAAACTGTTTAGTTATTTAAAAATTAAAACTGTTTATGCAAAAATTAAATATGAAAATATTTATTTTGTTGATTTATTAATTAAAATTGTTCAATTTTGACATAAAACTAACAACAAATCTTAATCAGTTATCAAAGCCAGTATTTAAACTATTCTCGACAGAGTATTTTTAGCTTATTATAAATTGTTAAATTCCCAACAACACAATATCAAAATTAAAATTCAAACAACCATCAGAATATTTTTTTTTTTAAACATCGCAAAAACAATAATCAACCGGACCATCGTGCTTGTGCTACTGATAATATCAAGCTAATAAACCCCAATAGACAAATAATTATCACAACGGGTTAAATTTAAAAAAGAAAAAAACAAAATAAAAATTATCATAACGGCTTAAATTATTACACAAAGGAAAATTGTTAAGCTGTCAAAATCATCTGTTGAAAAAAATTATTTTAATTTTATTTACATTTACTCAAAAAATTGTTTAAAAAAGTGTTACTGATATTTTAAAAATATACTTTATCAAAGTAGATCCAACCAAACTAGTGTTAAAAATATCCCAATGTTATTTTTGACTGATCACCTCCCAGATTCATCTGTATTTACTTTCCCTGTTTCAATCCATAGTTGTCCGACATCAATTCTTCCCATGTGATCGGTTTTCTGAGTGTCTGCCCATTTTTTCTATTTAATTCATTTAATTTGTACTATTATTATTATTATTTCCTACTTCATAAGAAACCATGATTCTATGATTGCAGTTGTTTTGAACTGAACTTTTAGTTGCTAAAAAGTTTATTCGATACTTTGATATTATATTTATGGGCTAGAAATATTTTTTGGATCTAATAAAAATATTTTTGTTATTTTTTTTCGCTCGAGAAATTCGCATCGCATCTCTAGTTACGAATTTGAGAATTTATACGGAAATGAAGAATAAAATATGTACAAAATTAGAAATGAGTTTTTAGAAATGTGTGGTACAAAATATATAAAAAAATAAAAACGTTGCCAATACCAAATGATATTCGTATTAAATCTACTATTTTCATTTTAGAGAATAAGTAAAAAATTTTAAAATACGAAAATCGTTTACAGCAAAAGTATACAGGTATACAGTATGCGATTAGTATCAAAATTGAAGTCATATTATGATTTGCAGAAATTTTAATTCGATTAATTTCTAAAATATATAAATTAGGATAACAATTAGAGATGTTTGTGACTTATCATTGTAATTATTCTATTTAGAAGAATTAAATTAGTCCATATCTACACGCTGGGTGGTGCAGTAAGTAGGTTCGATTCCCGATGAAGCAAAAAAAATGCTTTATTGGTTTTTTGACCTGGTCTAGTATCCTTTGTTATTGGGATATAATAAATGACAAAAATATGTGAAAGTATATATACACCCCTATCATAATAGACTTGGCGATACGATTCGCATGAGTAAAATCGTGTCACTTGAGTATGAAATTGGTATCATAATAGATTTAAGATACGATGGATTAATTGAGCTGGCACCACTTTTTTTTATTAATACAATTTAGTACAAATTTTTGAATTTTATTTTCCTCTATTCAGTATTTTTGTTTGCATTCTGGTTTGTAATTTTGGAATTTTATAAACCAAGTTAATAAAATTAAAACATTAACAATTGGAATAAGATTAAAAATTTGTCCAATACACAAAGAAAAACATTTTGGCAGTCTGTTAGTGCTGTAAGGCTTTTTATAAACACATACTGCAAAAACAACATACTGTAGACATTTTTTTTTTTAACAGAGTTATAAAAAATTTAATCTTTCACATTTACAGTTTTGTGTTATAAATACAAACAGCAGCACAACTGATTGTCATGCGCTATTTACTATAATTTTGCAGTTTTCCTGCTTAGAAATGTTTATGAACAAAATAACTGTCAATGTGTATAGGCAATATTGCCAATATTGCTTGTTGATGAAAACCGCTAGTATGTCTCAGCGGAAGTTGTCGAATGGTCAAAATGATCAACAGCTAAATCGCATTGTCTTGATAAGTGTAACACAAAACCAAAATTATAATTTTTCAGAGCAATCAGATAAAATACAATTAAAAAAAGTGGTAGTTGCCTTCCTCGTTTTTCGAGAATATTTTACATATTTGTTTTGATAACTGATTTAGATTTTTTTGTTTGTTTTATTCAAAATTTGATGGTCTGTCAGATTCAAACGTTTTTATTTGTTTTGCTTGTTCTTATTAATTGCATGTAACTATATTTTTGTTAATTGCATGTATAAATTCAAACACTTAATTCTGAAACTCTGGATTAAACTGTCATACTACATCTTCATTTTTTTTGTTACAATATCCTATAGTAGTCATACAAATTGATTAAATTTTCATCTTTGATTAAAAATTCTCAACAAAAAAATCGTTATACTCAATTAATTGAAATATTTCAATTATAACTAAAAGTGGTACTTTAATTATACTAAAAGTACCATTTTATAGCTCTTTTGACATGCTACTTTGTTACATGCATCAAAGTTTGACAAATTCAGTTATTTAAAAATGACACCAAATTTATAATTTTTTACTACTTTTTTTTATACCTACTTTAAATTTCCATAATTATAAAAATTAGTAAAAAAAAAAATTAGACAGCGCAGCACCTCCAATTTTTAAAAAAAAAATCGTAGACAGTTATTAAAAATTTCAATTAACTTTTTTGGAATTATCTAAAAAAAAAAATGAAATTTTATTAGAGTTGAGGCGGTCTCAAAGTGTTGAAAATTAATACCTGTGATTAATATAATGAAAATTAAAATAATAATAATAATAATAAAAGAGTTAAAAAAGATAAATAAACGAGTCAGTATAATAAATAAAAAATGAAATAAAAAAATGAAATTATAAATATAAATCATTGTACAGGTATATCTGTACACTATATATATATATATATATATCATTATATTCAAGTATACAAAATACAACATTGAATTTTTGTTGCTGATGTATACCAAAAATAATAATAATAATGATTACTAAAAAATTGAATTTAATTTACTGTTTATTACTGCTATGTACATATAATTGTTATTAAGATAAAAAAAAAAAAAACAAAAAAATCAAAATAGAAATGGTAATTTAGTTTAGAGAATTTCTCTATATTTTTCCACTACTTTCACACTAATGAAACTCTCGTGGAAGTAACAGAGCGCGATAAATCTTTAATTAAAAAATATCAAAAATATAAAAAAACAGAAAAATATTTTTTTCCGTTTTTACAAGAATGATAAACCATTGGTATTTATTTATTTTTAACTAACGATATTCATTTAACTGTAAAATTATATATATATGTATATTCTTATATATATATCTACAAAGTAGTTAAAATTAAACTTAAATTTTTTTTTTTTTTTTTTTTAAATAAAATAAACAGTAATGTTCTAATTTTATTTATTTATTTTTTTTTTTTATTAAAAATTTATATATTGAAGTTATTAGTGTTGCCGTATGATTAGAAATTCAAAAAAAAAAAAATTTTATTAGATCAATTAAAATTTCTAATTAAATTATTAGAAAATTTAAATATAATCGAATTTTAAAAGTTAATCTGATACAATGATCTTTAATTTCCTTGATTGAAGGTAGGCGGTTTTCAATTTGTAATTCTACAGTATTCTACAAATGGTCGTCTACACTGCATTATAACATTACCCTTAGTAAATGTACAGTCAATAATTTTTGTGGGTTTAGAATCATTAAAATTTTCGGCTCATCATATCAATTTTATAATACAACATTGTTGAAAAAAATCTGTGCTTGTGTAGGTGGAAAACCAATTAGCACTTTATAATTGTGCCTTTTTGATATCACAACTCAAGTGACCTGTAAAATTGCATTCGAAAATTGTCCATGTTTATTTTGCATTAATAACAAAGTAAAAAACATATGATAATTTATTTATTTTATTTTAACAGTTGATCCTGATAAATCTGTAGGCCAACTTTATAGGTCCTTTTCCCTTTCGAAATGTGGGCTTTTTTATTAAATTATATTAATTATTTGGAATATATTTTTGTATATTTATTATATATTTATATTATTTTTTTTATTAGTTATTTATTTATTTATTTATAAGATGTTTATTATGGGCTTATCAACCACGTGGGTTTTGTCAAGCCCTCATTCTTTAAAGTTTTTTACATAATTATCTTAAGTTCATTTCATTATTATTTTTAACATAATGTTGTTTTAAATTTAGATTTTTGATTTACTTCTTTGTTTCCATTAGTTATATTATATATTTTTATTAATTATTAAATTATATTTGAACCGATGTGGTTGGTTGTATTGAAAATTACATTTTTCAGTAATTTTCACCATTTGAAAAAATTTTCAGTTATCATGGGGTTTGAAGCCGTGCTCCTTCGGTCGTTACATTACTACACTCGAGTGCTTTACCACTCGGCTACCGAGGCTACATAACATATGATCATATTTCAAATGTCAAAAAGCATATAATTTGACAGTAAATTATTTCAAATATATTGTGTTGAAAGTGATCAGAATTGTAAACAAAACATTTTGTGTTTTCGATACAATGCGTGGTTGAACTCATAAATTTTACATTTGTGTTATTTTTATGTTGTATCGGCTTGCAATATTTTTTACGTTATATTTCCGAACGCAATGAAAAAATTAATGACTCAATTGAGCTATTTTATTATTTTTATCTCGTGAAAGATCTATTGTTTGTTTATTTTTTATATTTGTCTTAATTTTGTTTAATTTTTATTTAAATGAATAAATACATAATTTTAATTTAGAGTCGTATATATACCAACTAGTTTGTTTGTTGACCAATAGTTTTGATTTTGTTCTTTTTCATTGATTATACGACTTAAAACATAGCTTAGATTTTGTGGCTTTGTTTTGGATTTAAATTATACGTAATTTGAGTTGCTAGGTATGTACATTGTTCCATTGTATTATTTCATTTTTAATTTGTATGTTTACATTTCAATACAGTTTTATAAATACAATATATATATATAATAATACAATAAGAGTAAACATTCTAGAAATCTAGGCTAAGAGTAAATACATTTTAAAAATTTAAATTTCAAAATTAATTTATCATAGGGATATTTTTATAACGATAAAATCTTTTTTTTTTTTTTTTACCATAATTTTAAATATACCTACTGGTAAGCAAAGTGTATTATGTACTAATAAAATAAAACCTCAATGATAGCGCGATAATTTTAAATTGTTGTTGAACAAATACAAGATAAATTTGCATACATATATATGCACGTAATACAATTTGTTTTCCTTATTATTATTTTTTTTTTTACTTATAACCTTCTTGTTCGTTCTAATTTAACTCTTTAAAAATTTATTTTATTTTACTCTCCTTTTTCCCGAGTCTTTTGCCTTAAAAACTTTTCTTTTTAATTTCTTCCAAATATATTTCTTAGAAAAAATGTTTTTTTCCTTTCTAAATTTAAATAAAAAATAGATAAAAATTGTTCGAGGTTATAGGTTAAATTTTATTTGCTAACACCTTAGATAAAGTATGTATAACAATAAAGAAAATAAAATAATAAGAACACAACACAAAAATGTTGATAAATTGTTGGTAAACATTTCAATTTATATATATAGTAGGTATGTAGATATATGTATGTAATGTATTTTGTTATTGTTCTAAATTTGTTTGCATTACCATATTCTATGTAATAATAATATGTACACACATAAATGTGTAGATATAATTAATATTATTGATCTATTATAGTATCTATTATAGTATAGAAATTATGTGTATCTATAAGATACAATATATAGGAGTATTATTTTGTTTAAGAAATTTATTTATTTATAAAATGCATAATAATGATAATAAGTTAAAGTTTTGAATGAAAACAATAAACCCAAAGTATAATAAAAAAAAATTGCGTTATTGTTGTTATTGTTTTGTATTGATTTTATAAATATTTGTATTGTAGGTCATTCACTGTGTGTATTGCTATTATTTTGTAATGTAAAAAACAAAAAATGGAAAACTTTTTTTAAAATTTTCAAAATTGATCCAAGTTCAGATTTGTTTTAAAATTACATACTTACATATATTGTTTTTGAAATTTGTATAAATTTACCATTTTTGGATAAATAATCAAAGTCAACTCAACATTTAATTCGGTATATATAAAGTGCCGCCGCCTAGATGTTTTGAAGTTAAAAAACATTTTGTATATATTTTTTTTTGTCTTTTTTTTTTGATTTTGTAATTCTAACAACTTATGTATCGATTTGATTCAATTCGTTTATCTTATGTCGATATGTATCTCATATTTGTATGTATTTATGTCTTATACTATTTATTTACTATTCTGAATTATTATTTTCAATGTTTTTTGCGTAAAAATAAAATATTTATAATGTTCTATATAGAATATTCGATTTCGCAGTTTTGATTTAAAATGGTTAAAATAGGTTTAGGTTCTTTTGTTAAAATAATTTTTAGAAATTATGTGTGAAACCTTTTTTGAATTTATTCAATCAGCATGTAAGAGGGGGGGATATCTAAATAATAAAAATAAAATATTTATCGGAATAATAACGGAATACGTATAATGTACATTTATTCGAAATCATATTAAAATTCTAAAATTACAAAATTTGATTTTTTAAATATTCATTGGCACAGTTCTGAGTTTACAAAATTCGGAGTTACGACATTTTGAATTTTCCAAAAAATATTTTTGACATTTTTCTTATCAGAATTATTTTCATAACTCAAAATTTAATAATTCGGATTTTGTAATCCAGAATTTTGAAATTCAGAATTTTTTTTATATAAAAAATCTTGTAATTTAGACTTAAAATATCCAATAATAAAAATAAAGTATCAAATCCATTTTAATCTATTAAAATATAATGAATGCTCTATCTAGTTTAATCGGTAGTGAAGCAGAAAAATAAAATGTAATCGATGCAAATTAGTAAATCTGTTTCTAAGGGTTCTTCTAAGGTCAAATAATCTGGTTTACTTTAAATAAGGTCAAATTTCGTTCAAATGTGAGCTGAATGGGCTCAAATAACTGAACGATATGTGGCACAAGCGACACTATAGATATTCTTAATTACTTTGTGTAAATTGAACTGTTTTTCACAAAAAAAAAATGGCCTATACTCCTGAGTAAATAGAAAAAATCTAATTTTTGCATTGTAATACACAGGATAGAAATCGAGCAACATATTACAGAATCGAAAGTATATCAGTAAGTCATAACAAACCAAAAACTGCTTATATGACGCGAAATTAGAGGGCGGTTAACATTTTTAGCAATATTTACTTTTTTCCTTCCAAACTAAGGTTTCTTAAAGTCGATTTAAGGCATCTGTCTCTACCCAAATATTTTTTTTTTTAATTTACCGTTAATAACTTAAATATCTGTAATATCTTAGGTATAACGGAATTATTTTTTATCATTATTTTGAACTTCTTAAATAGTATAGTTCAATCTTATTTAAATCAAATTATACCCTCCACTAATTTGTTTATTTCATTTTTTTTTTTTTTGAAATAATGAAAGAAAGAGAAAAAAAATGAATTAAAAATCTATACTATGAGCGGGATTTGAAACAGGGACCTTTTGATTAGTATGTGAATATTCAGATTACAACCACTACACTGACATAACAATTATCATATATCCAAATTATCCAAAGTCATCTTTTGTTCTATTATTCGATGCTCTCAATTCACCCTGTATTGCAAATAAAAAATGGCATCTTTATTAAAAGATCTTTTTCATGATCCTTCCTTTTTTAAATTTGACCATTATATACCATCGCGGTAACCATATAATTTTTTGCTTGCATTACATTTCGACTTCCAATAGTTATATCTGATGATACTTCCTGTATTATAAATAAAATAAATACCTTATAGCATCTTTCAGATCTTTTTAATGATCTCTTCTTCCAATTTCCGTTGGTTTTCATATTTGACCATTTGACCAAGTCTTCTCTCCGGCTCTGCCTGTTGTTAATCAAAAATGGCACCTTTCAGAAGACATTTTTAATGATTTGTTCCCTCACTAACTATATATAATCTTACTTTCAACATAATTTTCGTTCTTATTCTATTTGTTTTAGGAGGATATGTTTTATATTGGTATATGTCATATCAGTATGTATTTTTTTACCACTTTTTTTATTTGCTATTTACTTATTGTATTATTATAGTCTTCCATGAGATATTTAAATCAATTTGCCCATATTTATACGAGCCAGAACCCATATTTAATCTATCGCAGAGCTGCCGCAGAAATCTACCTTCATATTCATATGTAAAAAAAACTGGTAGATTTCTGCCAATGTTGCTGTCAGATTATTTGAAATAACAAAATGGCTGAATATGTAGATTGTGACAAGAAAATAAATAAATAAATTTTTATTATTCTACTAATGTAAATCCCCTACAATATTATTTGTATAATTTTTTATTTTAAACGATTCGAAAATTACGTTTACAACAACAATTTCCTTGCACTTTGTGTATAAAAAATAATAAAAACATTTTGACACTGACATACATATTCTCGGAAAAAAATTGAAAGGTATTAAATCAACCAGAAATTTCATATTTTGGTAGATTTGCTTATCTTTTATCGAAATCATCCCTCACATACAAATTTTGGTAGATTTCTACCACTTTTCTACACGTATGAACATGCATTTTAAGCATTCAATTTTGAAATAAATAAATAAATGTTGTTGTAAAAATTTGATACGGGACATACATGGTCATTTATCTAAACAGTTGGAATTGACTTAAAATCTATATTCTAGCATGTGTCCGGCTATAATTTGAATATAACGGCAATAAAACATCTAATAGATTTAAAATTGACATAAAATGTACTAGAATGTATACCACAATTCCCTTCTAAATTTCTAAAATTTTTAAATTTATGCAGTTTTAATTTAAATAAAAAAAAATAATTATATATGTATATGTATGTATACGTACACAAATAAGGTTAAAAATATATACTTAAGGTTTCTATTAATTTTCTATTAAAGCTTAATAAAAATTAAATGAATATAATATTAAGATCTCATAAATCATTTTTATTATATTCTAAAATGACAAATTATTAAACAAAAAAATATTCATAAACAATATTTTCCTTTTGTACTTTTATAAATTTTAATTTTTGTTTGTTTTGTTTTTTTTTTACTATTTTTTATAATAAAATCTATTTCCGTTTCCTATTTATCATTTCTATATTGTATATATGTACATACCACATTCAATTGTACTGAAATATGAGATAGATAGATACTTAACATTTCAATCAAAAAAATATATACATATAAATATATGTACATATATTTATACATATATATATTTTAAACAAAATATTAAAACCATAAAAGAATATAAATTTTAAAAGGAAACAAAAAAAAAAAACATTTTTTTCTTAAAAAAAAAAATAAACAAAAAAAAACAATCTCTAAATTTCTAATTTTAAAATTGAAGTTTTTTTTTTTTAATTTATTTTTATTTATTATTTTATTTTTTTATTTTCAAAGTGAACAAACCTTGTGGCTGTGTATAATTAGAAAAGAAAAATAATAAGAACAGAAAATCAAAATACAAAACTAAAAATGAGACTATTTATCAGGTTAAATTGAAAATTCTTGAAAGAAGAAACTCTTTGATTGTTGGAAAATAATGAAGAGAAAAGTATTAAATAGAAAAACAAGAAGAAAAAAAAAGAAAAAAAAAAGAACAAAAAATGATTTCAAGGCCTTGTCTCATTCCATTTAATTTCGAGTTGACTAAAAATGGTACTTTACTGTGTATTCTACTTTTTTCTATTTTTTTTTTTTTTTTTTTTTCAATTTTTAAATTTATTTTACGTTTTAAATTTTTTTTATATTAGAACTGCTACTATGAGCTAGCTATAAAATATTTTACAAAAAAAATATTAAGTGTATTTCATTTTTGAAATAACGTTTAGAATATAGGCCTTTTCACAGACGCATAATGCAATACATTAATCTTATCATGTGTTCATAATTGATTTTACATTTGTTTACAGTTCATAAACTACATTGCAACAATCATATGACACAAAATTCATTAGCAAAACAAAGTGTCTGTTCAAAAATGCACCTTGCGCTGCAAAATCTAAACTAAAACATTTGTTTTTTGTATACTGCAAAAATTTGAAGAATTATAAATTTCCTAAACTGCAATTGAAAAAAGTTCGTAAATCTGCAAGCGTTAAAATTTAATTTGATTTGCAAAATTTGTTATGATAAATAAAAATAAAAAATATTTTATTTCAAGTATTTTAATTATATTTATTTTAACTTACTTCAATATATCCTCAATATCTGACATTTTTATTTCGCAGAAGAAAAATAATGCTGCAAATTTTCCACTATTTTTTTAAAAATCTAATTTGCAGTTTATAATTTTCGAACGTTTTGTTGTTACAAAATATGCTATTTGGAAATTTTTAACTTACTGCCTTTGCAGAATAGGACTTTTGTTTGTTAACTTGTTAGATATGTTTTAGAAATAAATATCCGAACAGACCCAAAGTCAGCTACGCATTATGAAATTTCATACTGTACAAAAGTGTTTTTTCTTCTCAGTTTTGTTTTTTAGAGATAGATTTTTTTAAAATGGCTGAGGGTGAAAGACAAGGTATTAAATTTGCAACAAAATCAATTTGAAATTGTAAACAAAATTAAAACAAATGAAAACTAAATTTTAAAATGCATGTTCATAAACGTCAATAAATTATTGTGCAGTGTGACATAAATTAAAATCATATGATACATACGTCATAAATTAAAATCATATGATTATAAGTCAGTCATGTATAATGCAATTGTTACGTCATACTGCGTTTATGAAAAAGCTTTATACTTTCAAGTAGAAGGTATTATGTTTGACAACAGTTTGTTATACACATTAGTGTATAGGATATGATTTTTGATGATTTGGTAAATTTGGAAATGCATCAGCATCAAGTATTATAAAATTTGATGATTGATTTGATTAGTCGTTTGAATTTGATAAAATTGATTAGTTATAAATGCAATTATAAAATTTTGCAACGGCAAATTAATTTTTTTTTTTGCATCATTACATTTTATCATACGTGATTTGACATTTTATGACATTGGCATTTCAGAATTTATTCATTGATTGAATCGGTTTAAGTAAATTAATACATTTAAAATTTTGTTTTTATACGTTCGGCACTTTCCCAGAACATTTTGACGATCATTTGGCAATCACATCAATCACCTTCATTTACAAGTGACCGTTATATGCAATTAAAGCAATTGTCGTCGTTGACGTTTTGGATTTTTGGCGCAACAGTAAACTTTCATATTTTATAATTTTTATTCATATTTTAATCCCTTTCTTAATAAAATTTTTATTATTTCATTACTCCAACATTTATTTTCTTATATCTATTTTCTATTTTCAACATTTATTTTCTTATATCTATTTTCTACATAACTCATTTTTGACAACTAATTTTATTTTATACAAACGCAAAAAAAAAATCAAAAAATTACGCTCACTTGCAATAGCAATGAGTATTGGAATTCATGACTTTTGCAAATTGCACGCAAATGACGTTCTGGGAGAGTGTTTCCATATCTATATTTATTTATTTTCGAAATCAAAGGTTGTCAAAACTGACATATTACTGTTTTTTTTTTAAATATAGAAAATGTGCAAAGATAGTAAATTGTATTTCTGATGTTATTAATGTTTTTGTATTCTTCAAATTAGAGGTCAAAAATCTGTTTTAGACTTTATTTTTAAAGCTCTACTAATCCAATTTTTCCTACTATTTGAATGAAATTTTAACTCATCTGGGAATGAAGTTATAATCTAATTTATTAAAAATAATCAGTCTCAATCTCAATAGCAATCAAACACAGTTCGAATTCGAGCCTATGTTCAAATACAAAAAATGTATGTACTAATAAAGAAACTCTAAACAATGGCATACAGCTGTGATCACATTAAATTATATTCACACAAAAGATTTGTTGCATGCAAAAATTATGGGTATACTATTATGATTCACAACACCGTTTAGTTGAGTTGTATACTTTACAACACAACCCAATAGACAACACAAATTTATGAATAACAATTTTAAGCAGTTGTAAACGACTGTCTATTATTATAGCAGTGCTGCCATTGACAATTGTATAGTACTCAAAATTGATTTTTAATTTTGTGTGGTTCGTTGTTAAAACAAGTTCTGTTTAGTATTAATTATTTTGTAACAAAAATGAAGTCAAATATTAGGTGGTTAAAATTAATTCGTGTAAAAATTGCCTCGCATTGCTAGCTTATTGCTAAATGTAAAATATTTTTAACAAAAATAAAATACATAAAACATATTTTTTAATAATTATTTTACACTACGAATTTTTTTCTATTTTAACTTTTCTACGTTTTCCCGCAATATTCAATTATTCCAAAATCAAGTACCTACTAATATAGATGCGTCAAACAGTATATAAACACAGCTGGTCGATCTCAATCTGTTGTAAAGTTTTACTATTGTCTCAGACAACTTAAACATTAACTGTCAATCACAATAGCTAAATTTCCACATAAATCAAGTCGAAAATTAGATTATATAATTTTGACAAGTTGTGTTTTGAATCATAATTGATTGATAGACAGCAAAGTTGTCAATTCAAAATTTTTTTTAGTATATATGTTGTTAATAATAATAGGTAAGCTTATAATGTTACGTTAATGGAGTTAATGTTATGTTAGTGGAGCTTCAATTTTATTTACACAGGCTCGTTTTGTATTGATTTAAACAGTGGTATTGTGTTATCACAGTAAGAAATATCTGTGTCTTTCACCCATTTTTAACCTGATTATTTAATCTATATAACAACTTAATTTTTGAAATTGTTTTAATAATTTAATTTATAAACAAAATTTAATTTTAATATGATTTTGACTTTCATGCTATATTTTATTGAGCTTTCAAATCTTATAATCACCCACCACCACTAATAATTTATATTTATCCCCAGGAAAACTAATAACTATAAATTATTATAAAAAATATTAAAAAGAAGTTTATAATACTATAAAGATTCAGTTTATGTCAGGTTATACCCCAAAATTATGTTGATGTATATTATGAATTTAATCCATTAAGTTCAAAATTACAAAATATCAAACATTAGATCCATTATGATACACACTTATCTTATAATTATAATTACAACTCTTGAAGCACCAAACAAAAAAAAAACTTAAACACATTCAAAATAAACGCATAAATTTTTCCACATATCCATACATACATTAATACAATGCAGTCATACATAAATAAAATACCATATACATTTTCTTGATGGTTATTCGGTTGTTAAATTACAGTTTGAATATTATTTAAAAAATTAATTGTTTGTGAAGTATAAAATTTTTATTTTGATTAAAATAAAAATAAAAAATTTATGACTGGAAATGGATGAATTGTAATTAGTTATGAAATATAAATTATAATTAAAAAAAAAAATTATTATATAAGTCCAAGAACTAGAATTCAATATAAGAAGAGTCTTATTTTGTTGTGAATTAGTATTGGGAAAATTGTAAAACAAGTGAAAACAAAATTCTAAAATGTTTGCATATATACCCTCTTTGTCTATTCAATATTTTAAATTTTTGTTTGTTATAACAAAAATGAATTATTACCTTTGTAGAAACTATAGAACATCTATATGCTTTATAGTTACCCTAACTTTGTGATTCAATTTAAACTTTATATAATATATTTTGTTTTTGATAAATAAAATACACTAAGTAGGCATTTAAAATGTTTTTTCAACATATTCAGTAAAATATATATTTTTTATTTCTATTTTATTTTCTTAAAGAAAAAATTGCCTCTCTCTTCCACATACCTTTGTATTTGATGCCGAAATTATTTACATTGTATTAAGATTTAAATTATCCGTAAATTTTAATGCTACATAGAGCATGATTCAAGTTCTAACAAAGCACGTACATTATATGGATAAAATACAGGATGAGTGATTATAATGTTTATTAATACTTCATTTTATGAGGCATCAATGTTGTTATCGTATATTTTATGAGACATCAATGTTGTTACTGTATTTTATGAAGCATCAATGTTATTATTTCAATTTATGAGGTATCAATGTTGTTACTGTATTTTTTGATATATCAATATTGTTATTGTATTTTTTGACACATCAATATTGTTATCGTATTTTATGAGACATCAATGTTGTTACCGTATTTTATGAGGCATCAATGTTATTATTTCAATTTATGAGGTATCAATGTTGTTACTGTATTTTTTGATATATCAATATTGTTACTGTATTTTTTGACATATCAATGTTGTTATTGTATTTTTTGACACATCAATATTGTTATCGTATTTTATGAGACATCAATGTTGTTACCGTACTTTATGAGGCATCAATGTTATTATTTCAATTTATGAGGTATCAATGTTGTTACTGTATTTTTTGATATATCAATATTGTTACTGTATTTTTTGACATATCAATGTTGTTATTGTATTTTTTGACACATCAATATTGTTAACGTATTTTATGAGACATCAATGTGTTACTGTATTTTATGAGGCATCAATGTTATTATTTCAATTTATGAGGTATCAATGTTGTTACTGTATTTTTTGGGACTTCAAAATTACTGTAATTTTTGGGACATCAATGCTCTAACTGTATTTTTTGAGATATCAATCCTGCTACTGTATTTTTTGACATCAATATTGTTATCGTATTTTATGAGACATCAATATTGTTATCGTATTTTATGATACATCAATGTTGTTATCGTATTTTATGAGATATCAATTTTATTATTTCATTTTTTTCTTTTTAAATAAATAAATAAATTATTTGGGTTTTTGAAAATTATTTTTTTTAAGTAGCATTATATTGAATTTATTAAAGCCAACTATTATAATTTATATATTAGTATGTAATGTATAAAAAAAAATGATGATGGATACCTTCACAATTAAGTATACATTTATAAATAGTTTAACCCAATTAAATTAGCTTGAAGGAATTTTGAGATGTGATGAAATGCTTCTGTACATCGTATTAATTGATATTTCGATTCAAAATCCGAAATTATCGATCCATAGTTCTTGTTTGGTTCTATAATGGTATTTGATTCTAATTTTATATCAATAGAACAGTGACATTATTTTATCTTGGGTATCAAAGAGTTAAAAAAAAACAAAAAACAATTTGATTTTTGCATTTGTGAATACATTTTGAACACACCCTGTACATTAAGAATTTTAAAAGTCAAAAAAGTAGTTATATTAGAACCTACTGTCATAACATTTTATATTTTATATCAATAACAGTGACATTATTTTGTCTTGTATCTCAAATAGCTAAAAAACAAACAAAAAACAATTTGATTTTTGCTTTTGTGAATACATTTTGAACACACCCTGTACAATAAGAATTTTATGAGTCAAAAAAGTGGTTATATTAGAACCTACTGTCATAACATTTTATATTTATCTATATATTTATTTATCTTACATATTATGCTCATTTCTATGTTCTCCAACAACTTTATTATCCATTGGTCCTTGAACATTCTGTATAAACATTTTACAAGTGAATCATTTTAAAATATAAATTATATATTTAATATATTTTTATTCATTTAAAAAATACATTTAATAATTTCATTTTATTTTTTTCTAATTTCAGAATCAATTACGCTTAAGGATAACCGTCCTCCTAGTGCAGAAAGGAGATGTAAGTTTTATTTTATATTAAAAAAAAAAAAAAAAGTGAAAATGGAAGAAAAATAATTAGTACATTCATATAATCATCGTTCAAAGTTGATTTAATGTCGAATGTTAAAATAAAAAATTAAACTACATAAATATATATACATACATTTATATTAAAAAAATTAATTAATAATATAACATACATATTATAATAATATAGTTCATATTTATGTATGAATTTTTAGGTTATGTTATTCATTTAAAGTCATAATAATTATTATTATCTTATTTATTTTAATTTATTTTTTTCTCTCTCTTATTTAATTTAATTTAATTTATTTTTTTATTGTTATGATTTCGACTCAAAACACACATTCATACATATACGTATATACACAATCTTTAATAATAATAATTATTTAAATTCTATATACATTATATACCTACATTTTCTTTTTATTTACCATTTAAAGTGCTTGTTTTAAGTTCAACGCACATTCAATTACATTTATTTACTTTTTAATTGTTTAATTATACATTTATATACATACATACAATATAGATACGTATAGGATTAATGTTGAATGCAATAAAAAGAAAAATTGTATACAAATTTATTTTTTTTTTTTTGTTTTTAATTATGACAATTTTCTTCGTGCTCTCTATTCGTATATTGTGTTTTTTTTTTTATTTTTTTTTTTATTTCAATTAAGAAAATAAAAAATAAATATATTTATGCATAAAACTAAGCTTAGAATTACATACTATAATCTAATAAGTATTTTTTTAAAAATAGGTTATACAAAATATTTAATTTTACTATAAGTTGCATACAATACGTTTCAGTTATTGAGAATGAATTAGATTTAAATAAAAAAAACAAAAAGAAAATCATTAATATTTTAAATTGCTGAATTGAATATTTTTGCAATAATTTAAAATTGATTTGTAAAATATTATATTTACATCGATTTATATATATATGATGTATATGTAGGTAGTTAAATATTAATATTATAAACATTTTATTGAAATTTAAATTGCTGAATGAAATAATTTTAGAACTATTCTATTATTATACAGTTAGTGCTAGAATTATTTACACAACCTGAATTATTATAATTTATTTATTTACAGTCAGTGCTAGAATTATTTATACAATCTATATTATTTACTAAATAATAAATAAAGATTTTATTAAAATTAAAATTTTAATAATCAAGAATGGAACAAACACCCTGTAAATAGACTGTAAAGTTGTGTAAATAATTGTGTCATTCACTGTAAATTTATAAAATTAATTTAAAAATTAAATAATTATTTTGCGATCATAACAATTTTTTATTAAATATTAAAATATATTTATACTATATATATATATATAAGTTTATACAATATAACTTATACATTATATGTAGATCAAAAGTTCGATTTGTGTAGAAATAAAAAAATATATATATTCTCAATTTGAAATGTCTTTACACCACAACAGCTGTCCATATCAATTCAATGTTGATTTAACATTCGTTTTACAAATTTTCATATTTTCGTTTTCGATATTTTTTGTTTTTTTTTACTTTGT
The DNA here is from genome assembly GCA_963942445.1 of Argyra leucocephala. Lineage (NCBI taxonomy): Eukaryota > Metazoa > Arthropoda > Insecta > Diptera > Dolichopodidae > Argyra > Argyra leucocephala. The sequence goes on along the minus strand of OZ012679.1, from coordinate 10,945,177 downwards.
TTTTTCATTCAAACATCGTCACTCAAAAACAATGAAAAAAGAAAAGTTAATTGAATTTATTCGAATAGTTTTATTGTTCTCCAACTAAATCAATCAATGTAGCACTTTATAATTCACCATCGTATTTTAAACAGATATTATGTTCTGTTAGAACACCCGAGTAAAATCTATTTTTTATTGAAATTAAAATTTTTGTTTTTTGTTGTTTTGGTTTTTTTTTTTTCATATTGTTGTCTTGATGGATGTAAAACAATATACATAGTTAGTATCTATTGCAGCATTCTGTTTTTGAGTCATTCACTTTTATTTGTATATGGATGTGAATAAAAATTTAAAAAAAAAAAAAAGTGAGTGACTAAAAAAGTGACTGATGGTATTCATATTAAAAAAAAAAAAGGGTATGCAGATTTATCAAATGAAAAAAAAGGTTATGTGTGGCCTTGAGCTTATATATCGTAAACGGAATAATTTTTCAAATTAACTCATATAGCTCAACTCAAATCAATCCAAATACTATGTATTGAATTCACTAATATTTTAATAGTCTCTTTAACTCAGTTGTCAAATCAATTCATAGCACACTTTAATTCAATCCAAATATTGGATACACTAATATGCTGAGTCCGCTGGATTCAATTGTCAAATTAGCTAATAACACACCTCAAATCAGTTCAAATATTGAGTTCACTAACATTTTGAGTCCTCTGTACTCAATTGTCAAATCAACTCATATCTCAACTCAAATCAGTCCAAATAGTGAGTTCACTAATATTTTGAATTCGCTGAAATTCTTTGCACAAAATATAAAGGTGGCTCAAATTTGATCATAATTGAAATTGAGCAATGAGTTGAGTGCAATTCAAATTCAAATTGTGCAATAAATTGAGTATAAATTTGATTTGTTGTCAATAGTCTAGTTTAGAAGATGTGATGGCGGACATATGAAACAGTACAACTAACTTAAATAGAAAATTAAAAACGACAAATATAAAATATAAGTTACTTCCAATTCTAAAACTACACAAATCGAAGTTTTTAATATATTTATAAATCAAATTAATTAACTTCTAACAAATACTATAAACAATATTTTTATATTGAAAATGATACAATAAAAAATTTCAAAAGTCTAGTTAAATAAATAAATAAATTTATAAGAAAAACAAAATCTAAATAATATATACATACATATATATATTATATACCCATATACTTTTTTTTTTTTATTAATTACCTATTTTAAAAATACACATTAAATAATATGTTTAGCAAACATGGAAGATCCCAATAATTCAACAATTCATTGGTTTGCACAAATTGGAGATTCAGGTTCTAATGAAGGTACCATTAAAAAAAAAAAACAAAAAAAACTAAAAAAAAAATCATACAAAATTTATAGTCTTGTGCATGTAAAATAATTTTCGTAAATAATACATTAAAAAAAAAATCAGAAATTCAATTGGCAAATTGTTTTCATTTCTTAAATTCTTCTGCAGCATGCTTACAAAATATTTAAAATAAAATAATATTGTAATATATATATATATATATATATAATTTAATTATACATATTTTATAATATAAGTTAGGTTAAAATGGTTGATAATTTTTTTTTTTTATATATTTAATAATATTATGTACTATATTTAATACTATCACTATTGTGTATAATTTAAATTATCTTCAATAAAAAATACAAATAATAATATTTAATATTTTTAATTAACTAAAATTAAAAAAAAAAAATTGTGTATGTGTGTTTATTCATTTAAGAGATATTGTACTAAATAAAAATATTAACAATAATTGTAAATAAAACCATATATATATGTATATATACATAATATATTATTAATAAAATATTTTATTATTAATTAAGCGTATAACATATTAAACGTATTGCATTTTCTATTTTAAAATGGAATTTTTCTACTTGAAATTGAGACACAAAATTTATCATATTAAAAATTAGATGAATCGAATGGCAATTGTCATGATATAATCAATATATTAAACTATAATATATTAACTGTAATATATTCTCACTTGAACAAAATCTACCTGGATTTAAAAAAACAAATTAAAATCTACCAAAGCCCCCCAATAAGCCCCCAAGCTTCCCATACAAAAGGTACATTTTGACAGGATTTTGTTTAAATTTATTCCATACATTTATGTAAACTAGCTTTTCAGCTAATTCAGCTCATGAATTTTGAAGTTTGTTTGACATCTTTCATTTTAATTTTTAAAAAAATTGACAATTGTGTTCGTTTTTGATTTGAAAATAGAATAAAAATAATATTATAAATTAAAAAAAATATACAAAAAAGTGTAATAAATGGAAAAAAGCAAATAAAAAATAAAATGAAAATAAAGTGAATCAAAAAGAGTGATGAGGAAATATTGGTGTATATATACATATTTTTATTTCAAACAAAACACGTTTTAATATCATTATTTGTAAACAAATAAAATTGTTGTCAAGTAAACGTCAAACAAAATCTTTTAAACATAGTGTGTTTAACACTTAAATGTATATTTTCAAAATCTGGGAGGTTCTGCTCAAGTGAGAATATGCAAATATACTCATTAATGCTCAATTCAATTCAATATTAAAACATAATTTTTGAAACTCAAATGGAAAGTGAAAATTTAATTATCACATTCAGTTAAAAATTATTTAATTTGTTTTAAATCTCAACCAGTTCATACTACATGAATTCATCATATTAATTATATTAATTGGTTCTTCGACATTAGACTTATTTCTGGAAAAATTCCAACTTAAAATGAAAATGTTATATTATTACAAATATATTTAATTTAAATATGCTGAATTGCTGAATTGTGCGCTTATTTTGTGAAAATTTTAAAAGTTTTATTTAAAGAACGAATACAGAATGTATTTAAAACCTTTGAATATATTTTGTGAAATTATATTGTAACCATTAATTTTAAAATCTCTGTCTCTTAAAAAGATTTATAAAACTCGGATTTTTGTTTATGCTTAAAGTCATTAAATTATAGAATTCTATTCATCGCAAATGGTTTCTAAAATGTATGTTTGTTTATAAAATTTAATTTCATGTTAGCTTTCACACCACATTCGAATAATGAATTAATCGTTTTGAACAATTGCTTACAAATTTGATTTCATCATAACGAACTGCTGGTTAAATAGAAAATTCTACGTAACCTTCACAGAAATTAATCAGCATAAAAATCATAGCTTTGCTTTAAAAAAAAACTAACTTCATGTAAATAATCTTCCATCCCCTAAATTATAATGTTAACAGACAATCTTTTTCCATGGAAACTATTACGATAATTTCATTATTAGCTGATAATATGCAATTCTGCAATTTATTCATTTTTAAAATATGTCACTCTTACCAAATATTTTTTGCTTACAACAGTTAAAACAGTACAGCAGAAAAATATTTATCGCTGACAAATAAATTTTATCAATTACTTGAGCAGTCGATGACGTTTTCAATAAATAGCAATTTATCATACGAGCAAGTCCTATTTTCAATAATAGGCAGTAACATTATCTTCCTATCGATTTATTTTAAAACAAAAATTAAAATGAATTTAATTATAATAATTTATTTAATCATTGCGGGAAGCAGAATTAATGATTTAATTAGCTCTTCAATTGCACAAGGGCGCTTCTAGTACTAATTTTTTTGGTGAGTAATCTCCTAAAACAATCAATAACAAAAATAGAGTCCGTCGTGACATCAAAAATGCACAATTACGTGCTAATTGGTTTTCCAGAAGCAACCGGAATAGTCCCTTCCACGGCTAGATACCAAAGTTCGTAAAATCCTGAATATTCATTTTTAATATCTGCTTTGCACAATTACTTAAATTGTTGATTTTAAATTTAAATATAACTGTATACATAAAACAATTAAATTTGATAATTTTAAAAATAATAAAGTTTATTGTAATTAACAAACTTTCAATGATTTTTAGTCGAAATTTCACGATATTTATTTTTTATATCACGATTCTACCAGTTACATTAAAATTAAATTCAACTCTTAAGATTGGCATTGATTCTTATTCTATTTACAAAATTTTATTTTCAATGTTTTTAAATTTTCCAAATAATTACATGCAATTCAAATTGTAATTATACCACCATAAAGGAAACCTTCAAAATTAAAATTAAATCGAAATGTGATTCATTTGTATTAAGTCATGTGTAAAATATAAACAAAATGAATCATTAAAATTAATTAATTTTAAGTATATATATACACATATATTTAATTTATGGGATTTTATAAAATTTAAGAAAGGATTTTAGTTATTTAAGAAAAACTATTTTTAAAAAACAGCTTTCTATGTGTATAGGTTCAATCATATTTGAATTCTTTGTGTACAATAAAACCGTTAAATAAAATAATATTTCAAAATCACAATTTGTTTACCGCATCGGTACTCTTCATATCACATTAAAATTAACATTTTACCTACTACTCACTTTCTTCAAAAACCATTTGTACAGATTTTACTTCTTCATTTGTATAAAGCTATATCGTTTTTTTATTTTTGTTTTTCTTAATTTTTTTTTTCATATTTTTATTTTGAAAAAAATAAACTGCATCAATAACATTATTTTTTTATTTATTGTCACTAACTTTTAAGCATTTACATGATCATAATTCCATACATTATAAATATTATTTATAATTAAACAATTTTTAAAATAAAATATTTTATAATAAATATTTAGTAGCGGAACGAAATCGGGAGGAAAAATTACGAGTAGCTAAAGAGCGACAAAATGAAGAAAGACAACGAAAAATTGAAGAATTAAAAGCTCAAGCCGAAGCAGCACAACGTTTTCGTGAACAAAAAGAAGAAGAAAGACGCCGTCGTATTGATGAATTAAGAAGTCGTGACAATGAAAAACGCCATCAAGTTGAAGAACGAAAACGTGCAATAATGGAAGCTGAAAAAGAACGACGTGAATATATAATGAAAAAAAATCAAGTAAGTACATATTATATTTTTAATTGATTTTTATAACTCACAGATGTATACATACTTTAAAAATGTTGTAATAAGATATAAAATCAATCAAAGTAAAAACTAGGGATGTTCCTGCTCTTGAAATAATCGCTATTTTGTATAGATAAATATCGAACGGTAAAATATCGATTACCGATAATATCAGACTCTAAAATTATGTATATGATATCGATATGAATTATTGATCAGACTACCGATAATACCAATAAATTCATATCGATAAATTGTTCAATACGTTAACTAAATTACAAAGAAAACTTGAAAAAAAAAAAATTAAAATTTTTATACGAGTTTTGATTATTTTGGTAATTTTAATTTGATAATTGATTTTTAATGAAAAGTCATCAAATATTTTGAAATAATGATCAGAAAGAATAGAACTCTACTCCCTAATGAGTTGGGTGAATAAAATTCTCAATTTTTATCTAAAACACTCACAGTTATTTCAAACAAATCAATCTATCAGTAAGAGTGCAAACTTCATTTACTTGGCTTGAATTATTTTTGAAATTTCAAGCTGTGTATTCGATTAACCACCTTGAGTGGCTGTCAGCTCGAAAATAGCTTGTAATGGTATTTTTGACGACATAATTTTTTAAGCCTAAAATTTAAATATTAAACAAAATATAAAATTAAAAAAATATACTCTAAACATTAAACAAAACTTCATAAAATTTCAACTCAAGCTTTCATCAAGCTACGTATTTACTTAAAATTGTCAAATCAAGTATATACATAAATAAATTTTTATGATTGACTTGAATGAAGCTGATTTCAAGAAATTGACGTGTATATGATGTTGAAGCGTACTTTAAGCTTTCTTTAAGCTATTATATATAAATTGTAATTTTAATGTAAATTCACTGAAATGTACATAATTTATTTTTTCAATTGACAATTGAGTTTGGAAATGTACCATTCAATTTTAATTGTTTGCAGAAGTTGAACAATTTATTTTTCTTCTAAACTTTTTTAATTTTTTATTTTTTTGCTATCTCTATTTATTAAATTTATAAAGTATATCATCAATTTTTCATTTTTAAAAATATTCGCTTAATTTAGTTTATTTTGTAAAAAACATATCGGTATAAATTTCAAATGGAGTGTGAACTTTCAAATGAAGTTTGAATTCAGACACAAATGATATATCTAAGTGTTTAACACCCACAAATGTTCACTTAGTCATTAGTTTTATTCACACCAAAATAAAACTTTTACTCAAATGTCAAAGATAAAGAGTATAAAAACTGTATCGATAAGTTTATCGATACTTTTTTTTTATTCACCCCAAAATGGGTGAATGCTGATTACTTTAAAAAAACTGGAGAAAAAACTCGAATTAAATTTTTATTCATACCTGAATTTTGATTTCTCATTTGCTAATACTTAAGTATTATTTATTACATACGCTAAAGCCAACAACATTTTAATATTGTTAATTAATTAAATAAATTATTAATTTTTTTAATTATATTTTATAATTAATATTTTAATTTAATTTTTTTTTTTTAGGAACGTTCAACACGTTTAGAAACTAGAAAACGACACGAAAAAAGTTCAATTGTATTTGCATTTGGTTCATCAACACCTAGGTTATTAGATCCAGCAGATATGGTATCTGTATCACCTAGTTCGTATTGGGGGAATAGAAGGTAATTATATAATATATGTATACATGGTTATTAACTGCAACTAATTTCATCCCAAATTGACTTGAAAAAAAAATGATTGAAACTAATTTCTATGTAGTACATTAAAAATATGCATAAATTATAAATCTAAATATTAATTTAATAAGAGATATTTAAATTCTATTTAATAAATTATTGATCATAGTTTTAAATTACTTAACATTGTATTTGATTAATGCAGTAATCTAATGAACAAAACGTAACACCATACTAACTTCATCTAAATTAAAAATTTTCTCAATTATTTCCAAAATATAAAATCATAAATATGCAGATCAATTTTTAAATGTAATACTATACAACTATACAATTTAATGTAATTTGTCTCAAATTATTAATTTTATTTATTATTGATTTATTAATTATTGATTAAAATGAAAATTATGAACCAAAAACAGCACTACCTACTAAGACTACAGGCTAACTTATTTTTATTATTACATTTAATTTCAATCATTTAATTATTTAAAATCTATAAATTTTTTTCTAAAATTCAATTTTAAATAAATTATTAAACAAGTTCAATCAATAAAATAAGTAGAATTATTCATAATTTATTTTACTGGCAATTTTTTAAGTATATTTAAATTGATTTCAAGAACTTTGACTATAATGTATCAATTATGAGTGTACATTTAATTGATGAATCAAATCAATCCATATATTTCGTTTTTTTTTTGTTTATTAAATATAAATTCGTAGAAAAATTTTACTCAGTTCTTTGCAATTTAAAAATTCATTTTGAGTTTATCAAATCATAATATTTCACAGAATTCCAGACTTATAATATATTTTTTTAAATATAATTTATTTAATTCATCAAATGTAATTATACGTTACTAATTTAATAATAAACAAATTTGATAATTTTAATCTAAATGTATATAAAAAAAAAGTAATCATTTTGTACATATTAAAGCAAAATATATCTGAATGCTTATGATTTAAAAATGATAATATAATTAAAATTTATAACCAATAATAATAATAATAATAATAATTTCTATATTTCTATCTAAGGTCAACATCAATATCAAATGTGGCTTATTCTGGTCCAACATTAACAAGACGAAGTTCAGAACGTGAATTATCTGATGGTTCTAAAAAACGTGCAACATCTGCTGGTGGTATAGATAGACATAATGATGGTAAATTATTATTGAAAATAAAAATGAAAAATAAAAAAATTATTTTTTATTAGAATTTTTCAATTTTATTTATTTTTTATATTTATTTTTCTTTTAATATTATTTACAATTTTTTTTTTTTTTTATATTTAAATCCAAAATTTAGTGAATTAAATATTTTATTTATTTAGTTTTTTTTTTTTACGTTAAAACGTTTTTCCGACAATATCGTAAACAAGAAAAACTAATCAGTTTTTCGTTAAAAATAGTTTTGCACGTATAAATAGTTTTTCTTAAAACAAAAAAAAAATACAAAAACAATTTTTTTTTTATTTTTTGGCTTTAAAATAGGCAAATTTTTTTGAAAGCTTTTATTGAAATCCTCAATTATACAGCATTTAAGTGAAACTGTTTACTTTTGTAATAATACATTTTTTTTATTAAACTTGCATTTTTTTTACATTTACATTTTATATTGAATTATTTGAAGTATTTTTGCTGCAACCATCGGAGTTAAAAATATTATTATATCTTAAAATATCGAATTATTTAGATAAAATTTAAATTTATAAAATATTTTTGACGTTTAAAATTATATTTATATTAATAATATTTATTGTTATGCAATGTTTGTTATATGAAAATTATACATATATATTTCTTTGTTATTATCATTATTTTTTTTTATATTAAATAAATTAGTCAGTACTTTAATTAATAAAAAGTGAATTGCTATTATCAATTTTGACGTTAAAAATTCAGTTCATCTAATAAATACATTTTGTTATTGGATTATACGTCAAAAAAGAATAACAGAACACAAATTAGACATAATTCATTAATTGACTGTCAAATGCTCGATTCTGATTAGTTTAAATTGTTAAAGTGTTAATGTTTTAATAAAATTAAAGAGATATGAAAAGACACGATAAGAACAGAAGAAAAAAGTGAAGCAACTTCGAATTAATAACAAAATACTATTATGTACATATAAAAATACATTAATTTTGTTCAGTTACATAGCAGCAACATAAACACAATTATATTCAGCAAAAATATTCATTTTTTGCTGCTTTATTTATTTTCTAAACAAATCTTTGGCAACCTAAGTGTCGTGACAACTTAAATATTTAAAAAATTTATTCACAAATTTTTGTATATGAACATATCTCTTTAATCTTAAATTCAAATCTAAATTGATGCCAATTATGAATGTATTAGTATAGAAATATTTAAAAAAAATAAAGTCATGAATTAAATCTTATTAAGTCTTATTAAGACACTGAATTAAGGGACCTTCAGAATGTTAGATTCAGAACACATTTTAACTCTATTCTGTGAATAAAAATACTCAATTCATTGAAAATTTACATTTTTTTGCGAATTTTAATATACAAACAAAAATAAAGTCAGCTTAAAATAATTTAATTGTCATTCGTGGAGTTACCACATCCAAATAATTATCTTCGTATATGCAATACTAAATAAATAATAATATGTAACGTATAATTGAGGATGGAATAAATATGAAAATTAAAATGAATAATAAATATTAATTGTCGTATTAACGTTTTTATTTTATTATTTTATTATACTATTTTTAAGTTGTTTAAAAACTATAGAAATTAATTTTGTTATCGTTAAATTTTAAAACAAAAAGAATCCAAGTGTTTTTTTCTTTTTTTATGTCGTTGTTGTTTAAAAAAACTATATTATTATATATGTTAGGAGTTTTCCTGAATTACAAATTTATTTTATTTTTGATCCTCTCTCTCTATATACAAAATGAGTGTTGCACGCACAAAAAAAGACACCAACATTTTTTTTTCGATTATTTAAAAAAAAAAATAATAATATTTAAAAATTACAATTAGAACAATTTATTGAAAAGTAGATAAAATTATTTTTTTTTTACATTTTTTTTTTAAAAAAAAACTTTATTTAAATTTAAAATAAAAAAAAAATACAACACAAAAAAAATTATATCCAACACACACACACAGACAATAATTATTTATTTTATTAGCATTACGTCGTAATAAGTCAGGTTCAATGTATGAAGTATTCAATTGGGGTTTCTGTAATGATGAACCCCCAAAACGTTATTCATTATCAATTATTGGACATGAAATTGATATTGATGGACCTACTAATAATTATCAACACAAAATGGGTGAGAGGGTATAAAATTTTATTAGAAAACAAAAAAGAAAAAAAAATATATATGATTTTTGTTGTTTTTTTTTTTTTTAATATATATAATTTTTAATTCATTTATATATATATTTTTATATATTTGTTTTGAATAAATTTTAATGCTCAGTAATTTTTTTAGTGAAATGATAATGTTTTAAAATTAATCAATTTAATTTTTTTTTTTTAATTAATTATTGAATTTATATACATATTTTATTTATATATGTGTATGCTACAAGGAAAAAATTAATAAACAACAGGATTATATTATGCTCCAGAAAATTCCCTGTAACATGTACATGTATAAATATTTCGTTTAAATTAATTAACTTTTTTCATAATTCATTGTTTAAATCTTTAAGAACTACAGAAAAATTAAATTTAACCTTAATTACTCTATAAAATATAGAGTCATGTCTCAATTTTCAATTATAATAAATTATTAAAGTGTAATTTAATTACTCTAAAATATATAGTCATATCTCAACTTGTAATTATAATCATTAAAGTGTAATTTAATCAAATATATCACTGTTATATTATTTCCGTGAATCCTATCTAATTAAAGTGACTAATTTTAATCAGTCATTTTTATTTTTATTTATTTTTTAAATCTTCAACATAAAAAAAAAACGAAACAAAATTATAGGACAATCAACTTTCATTATTCATTATCATCATTAAGGACTTAAAATATGCCCAACCCAAATTTTAATTATTCACAAAAACAAAAGTCACGAAAATTTAAATTTATTACCACCACCATTATACTAAGAGGAGTAATTAACTATTTTGTACAAAAAAATAAACATACATGATTTCAAATTACCGAATTTTATTTTATTCACACGTTTAAATAAAACAAAAAATTCAACAAAGGTTGAAGTGAAATAGGAAACCCCGTATCAATAAAAGAATACAATATTTGATATAAGATTTAAAAAATCCGTGTTAATAATCTGTATATATGCACGTTTGAAATACGTGAATTATACGTGTTAATCACATACATTTAAAAAAAATTTAAAATTTATTACATATATTCATGAACATGGGTCATCGGTCATCTATCGTTCACACATTTTCTATACATATATATATATATTTCGTAATTTGAATAAACTCATTGTATAATTTACATTTATACTCTTTAACTTCGTTCGCTTACTTTTTTAAATAATAAAATCATTTTTTTTTCTACTTAGCGATGGCTTTGACATAGCTTGGATCCACATAATTATTTCGAAGTTATACTTCAGTTTCTATAAATCATTAAGTTTTTCACAACATTGTTGATTACTCTACTGTTGTTAGATGATATTATTTACAAATATGTAATTTTATTCTACATACAAGCAGAGATGTAAAATAATGCATTACTTTTTTATTGTGCTATCAAGAGCATTAGCAATGAATTTGTCATTACAATTTGCAGTCCTTGCTATGCTACTTCAAAATTAAATAATTACCATTCAAGGTAATGTATTAATGCAAAGTAATGCATTAATGAAAAGTAATGCATTAATGAAAAGTAATGCATTAATGAAAAGTAATGCATTAATGCAAAGTAATGCATTTATTAAAAGTAATGTATTTTTTGAATTACTTTTGTAGTACCTACTAAAGTGTTTTTGAAGTACTAATGTACTTTTAAAGTATTGAAGAGTTCTGAAATATTTTTTTGGAGTGCTGAATTACTTTTGAAATACTTAAGTAGATACTTTAAAAATACTTCAACAATACAATGCATTATTAGAATTTTTTTATTTTAAAGTACATATACAATTACTCCAAGTAATGATAATGCTAATGAATTTATTCACTCCACTCCAAGTAATGCATAATGCTAATGAATTTATTTATTATTATTAATTTGTAAGACTACTTCACTGTTCACAGTTCTATACTATATACAAGTACAGTTTAAAATGCATACATTTAAATGTAATTTAACTGAAATTTAATTTTTTTTAAACAAATCGTAATTTAAGATCAAAATGAAATTATGTATATCATTGCTATTTATTTTTTTTACTTTCATTAAATTACATTTTCTGTAAAAACAGATTTAGATATTAAATTTCCGAATACATACACATATACAAATTATAATAATTTTATACTCGTGTAGTCGAAATTATTTCTGTAGTACTTAAAGATTAAATATTAATTAATTTAAAATAAAATAATATTAAATATAAAATTAATCAAAAAAAAAAAAAAAACAATAATTATTCATATAAAAGTCATGCATAAAAAAGTGATAAATTTCAGAAGAAAAAATAATGCTTAAGAAAATAATAAAATGCATGTTTGATTGAGAATTTGGCAATTAATTTTGCATTTAAAATTATTTTTCTATTCTGATTTTGATTAAATTTGTTTTTTTTTTTTTTGTAGTATTTATTTATATATATTTTTTATTAACAATTAAAATCAATTAGTAAAATATAATAATGCTAGAAAAGTATTTTATCAAAATAGAAAAAAAAGAAAAATTACTGAATCAATTATCATCGTTTTGAGGTTTATCAAAACAAATCAAATAATCTGTAATTTAATCATCTAATCTTTTTCTACATATAATAATCAATTAAATTAAATTCTTCTTGATTGACATGATCTTATATATTACCATTTTATTAAAATTTACGATTTCAATTTTACGATTCATTTTTACGACCATTTCACGATTGGTAAATCGTTGGTCATATTCCAATTGAGTTTTAAAATATAAATATTATATTATGTACGAGGTTGATAGCTCATTTTGACACTTTTCTGACACTTTGTGTGCAAAACGAAGAAAAAAAAAAATGGGAAATCTTATTCCAGTATTGAAACGTATTTCAAATACAAATAAGATGTGGACAAATTTTTTTTTTACAATAGAGCTGCCAAAGACGTATATACAATCCAATTTAATATATAAATTGCAATAATTTTTCAATATTTTACTCATGTACAGCGAGCGAACATTTTTTTTCTTTCAATTTAATTTTATTACCCATCAAATGGAATTTACAATACTGAAATGTTTTTGGATCGGTTAATTAACAAAAAAAGTGAACTCTGTTCTAATGTTCGTATATTTGTTTTCAGAAAAACTGATATTTGGGGAAAATAAAAATGCTTAGAGATGTTTAAAGAAAAACAACGATTACCAAAAAGTCAATTTAACATTGCAAAACGAATCGGTTATATATATGTATTTTTTTTTTTTTTTAAGAAAAACAGGACACTTTAAACAATAAAAACCAGATTTTCCAATTTTTTTTTTTTATATTAAAAGTTCTTTAAATTTTTAAACTATACACCATCAGAATTAAATTACATAGAACAATTAAAATACTTTAAAATATTTTTTTATTCTACATATATAATATATATAGATATTTAAGTATAATATTTATTACTATTACAAAATTATTAAATCAATTAATTACAAATAATTATACATTTTTTTTAATAATAGTTATTGTTACTCCCTTCCCTCTAAAATTTGAATTTTCTTTAATTATAAACTGAATTTTACTAATAGTGTACAATTTTTCTTAAATATTAGAGAGTTTAAGCAATTTACGTAAACATAGACGGAATGTTTTCAAACATACGAAAACATATAAAATAACATAAATAAATTTTTTTTTCCTTTAAGAAAACAAATTTTTACTTTAAGTGCAAGTATTTCCATTTTAAGTGCAAATTTTTGTATTTACATAACTTGTCCAATTCTGTGTCCAATTCCAGTAGCAAAATCTTTACTTCCACAATAATATGATTTTTTTTTTGTTTTTGTTTTTTATTCTGATTCTAAAATACTTACATTTAAAAAAAAATACTTTCACTTAAAGTGGAAATCGGAATATAATGTGGTGAGTAGGATATACATTATTATACTTGTATGTTTACAAAAATTGCTCAAACTTATTAATTAAAATGTCTGCCTATAATTGATTTATTCGAAATGTCTCTTATCTCCACATTTATTTATTTAATTAATTAAATTTTATTAGATAGTGGTTTAACAATTTGAGCCAAAAAAAAAGTTTGATATTAATTAAATTAGTTGAAAATATTAGAATATTATTTTATACCCTTTAAAACTTTTTTTTTTGTCTCCAACCCCTTTATTCAGTAATTTTTAAAACTTCGTTATTTTTAAATTATATTTTAAAAATATAAAAATAATTAATCGTTTTTTTAATATAACATTTGTGTAATAACCAATTTAATTAATTTTATTTACAAATTCTAATATTCTATATAATAATTATTTTGTGTTTTAATTTTATTTATCTTCAATTTATTAATACATAATTAATTATATAATATATATTTTTTTATATGTCTATATAAATAATTTAATAATATAAATAAAAAAAAAAATAACAAATTTCAGTTTCCCTTTTTCCAGTTATTGATTTAAAAAATATTTATTTATATATAATTTGATTGCGTTTCCATGATGAATTCTGTTATTTTATGAATTTAAAATAGAATTTATATATTTGATGAGTATATACAGGATGTCGTATTAAATAAGAGTTATTATATTGTTGTATATAGAAGGTTTTTAAATATGTTTTTCTGATATCAATTATCGGTTTAAACTGTTAGTCGTAGCTGTCTGATGGTCTTATATAATGTTTATTATAATAATGTCAGGTTTATGTTTAGTGCCAGTGCCAGTGGATCGAACAACAGTCAGTAGACGAATTGCTTGGTACAATTATTTTTTTAGCAGTATGTCATACTCCAATGGAATTAGTAAACTTATTGTTCATATTGAAATTGGAGCAAATTAAATTAGAAACAATTTGTTAGTAGTGAATTTAAAAATAAGATTAGATATAATAAATTAGGGGTAGTAGTTACAAAGTTGGGTACGATATTACAAAAAAAAAAATCATTTTCTGAAATACTAAAAATATAATTAAAATGTTCTGGAAACCCCAACCATGACATATAGGTATTTTAGAATAAAATGTAATTTTGAGTTTTTGAATTTTTTTGTTGGGAATTGTGTTTTTAAATATTTCCGAATTTTCTTATTTTCGAATTTAGTTTTTGGAATAACTGTACTAAGACGTAGTTACGTATATATTTAGTTTGATAAGTGGAATCAGTAGCCAAATGACAATTTGTCTCGGCAATTGTAATGACAATTTGTCTCGCTCATTGGCTATTTTAAATTTTAATTTTTTGGTACAAACTATACAGGAGAAAGATCTTATCAATTGATATGCCGCTATATATTTTGTGTGATTTGATTATATCCTTTGAATTATTTCGATGATTAAATTGTTATGAGCTGTTTATAAACAATTCTCTATAACTGGCACTCAAATCACCAAATTATTTTCAAAATAGAATTTTATAATACAGTCTTATATTCCTAGTATAGTTTAGATATTTTCCTAATAAGCCAGTAAATGCGGGTTCATCTTAGATTTTAGTTAATCTATTTTTGCTTTGATATTATGTTTCGTCCAAATGAGATTTATCATGTTTGTGCTCTTATATGTATTTAACTTCACTAGGTTGCGAATTGATTATTACATTTACATTCAATGAAGACGTTAACTACCTGGCAGTAATTTCTTTCATTGGTTTTTATTTATAAAGCTATCTTTATATCTGACACAATTGTTCTTGTAAAATTTGTAAATAATAGTATCTCAAATTTAGATAACCCCTCAAAGTTATAGTATCAGTTCAATAATATTGCCAGGGTAAATGTTAGAGTATTCATATTTGATTTGACATACGAATTGGTATAAACTAAATATCAGAGGGGTTTAAGAGCAACTACCCCAATATTATTCTGTTAAATATAGCTTTGTATCTAATTTTGAATAGAATCTTAGTAGTGGATGTGACTTAAGTGATCGCACATAAATGCATATTAATATATTTTGTATACACAATATAATAAATATTCTTCTATTTCTACATGACATCCTTTATCATATAATTAATAAATACTTTGTACTTTGTTAAGTAAAGAAATCATTATGGAATTATTTTCATTCGATATTTCTAATCTAATTTTTAAAAGTTGAATTTGTCGAAAATATAATTTTTTTTTAACTATAGTTTTTTTTATTTGCTTTAAAATATTTATGTTAGTTAAATTTGAAGTTTTTGAAAAATTATTCAAATTTAAATATATTTCTTTAGCATGATTCGCTTCCATACTACATATATTGTTTTACAGTTTTAACAAAGTGTGTTTTTAATTTGAAATTTGAACAAAACCAATTAAAAAAATTAAAAATTAATAGTTTTTATAGTAGCTTTGTTTTTTTTTTTTTTTTTTTTTTTATCGTTTTTCTATAACTCAATACAGTATTCACAAAAATTTTGAATTATATTTGAAGCAAATAATTTTGATTGTGTTTTTTATTATTATATTATACAATTAGTTTGAGTATTGTTTTATTTTTCTTTAATAATTTTACAATTATTTTTTTTTTTTTTGTTTTATTTCACAATAGAAATTTTTTAAATCAAAATTTTTAATTTTTTTTTTAACTTTATTTTTTTTTCTCTTAAAAAAATTTTATGTTGTTCATCAATAAAACAAAAAATATTTATAATAATTTATTTTTTATAAATATTTTCTCTTCATTCCTCCAATTATAAATGCACACACACACTCTTTAAATCAATAAAAAACAAAAAAAAAAAATACGTATAAAAAACAAAAACTTATGATTAAAAAAAAAAAATTAAATCAAAAAATGGGGAAAATATAATTCCAAAAAAAAAAAAAAAAATAATAAAATAAAAAAAAATCAGAGGAAACAACTGATTCACCTGCACTTATGTATCGTTCTGTTGCGAGAAGAAAAACCGATTTAATGCCTACGATACCAATGCCAAGAGAACCAAATTTCGGATCTAAATCTTCTCTCAGTCATACGCCCAGAACGCCAGGTAAGATTGATAATATTACAAAAAAAAAAAAAAAAAAAAAAAAAAAAATACAAAAACAAAATGATTCTTGAAAATCATCAATTTATTCTCTTTATTTTCTTGTTTTGTAGTTTTAATTTTTTATTATTTTTTTTTATTTTTTTACATTCATTTTCATTTTTCAATACTTATATTTTATAGTTTTAAACAAATAAATTTTTTTTTAACTGCATTTTTGAATATATTTTGTTGTTTTTTTTTCCCCAATTTAAATTAAATATTTGCTAGAAATTTATTTTGAAAATTTTGTTTAATTTTTTTTTAAATGTTCCTTATTTATGAAATGCCTTTCAATTTTATGCTTTTCAATTTTAAAAATATATTTATGTATAAATCTATTTATATTTATGTAATAGCATCCTTTTTATTTAATTTTAAATTTTCATTAAAATAATTTAATTATTTATTTTACTTTTCAATCAACCTACCCGTTGGGGAGTAGGTCACACAAATTAATTAAAATAATTTAATTGCTTTTAATTAATTATTCATTATATTTTAAGTTACTACAATACATATTTCGATAGTTCTAATTAAAATAAAAAATAAAATTAGAAAATTCATCAATATTCTAAAATACTTCTTAAAGTATAGGTGGAAATTAAACGAACCTACCTATTCAAATTTTGCAGTGAATTCTAGTATTATAGGCCTTTTTAAGAACTGTCATATATAACGAGCAATTGACAAAATCTAATCTTCAAAAAATCAAAATCACTGTAATTGTCATAATGTTCAAAAATTAGTCAAATCAAAGTCAAGTCAAACACGTAATATATGAAAGTATATTATACTAATTATTACAGTTTATATTTGCTTTTCGATTAATAAGTTCAGTAGATTTAGAATCGAATCGGTTAGAATTGTTTCGGACAATGACAATTAAATGTCGAAACACATTATTTATTCATTCACAATCTACTGGGATCAAATTTATTCTAAAAAAAAAAATCAGAGACATAAAGATCAATTGGACAATCTACTGAACATTGATCAGAGCACTTTTGGACAAAAAAGTTCAATTAACGGAAATTACTGAAACAAAAAAGTGTTATTTTTTTACTCTAGATTGTTTTAGTGTAAAAAGTGCAGAGCCTACAATGACACAGGCATAAATCAAATTAACAAGATTATGATTGGAAAATATATTCAAAGTGGGGGCAAAAAAAATTTTCATTTTGCTCATGAAATTATTCCACGAACACAGACCAAATCTATCTGAAATTTATCTTAGCGTTCTTTTGTTAGCCACTCAAAAAATAGTGACATATAAACAATATTAAATAAAACTCGACAAAAGTAAAATGTTTAATTATCCATTCAAATGCAATACAATATTGTTTATTCGTTGACATACTTTTTTTTTGACATTTAATTAAATCACAATGATGATTGATAACTTCAATAAATTTTTGCTCGTCATAATGACAGTTTTTGAAAAAAGCTCTATATTAATCATAAATATTTTATATCCGAATTATAAAATTTTTGTTTTATAATTTTTCATTTTATAATTTTAAAACAAATTAAAACTATTTATTTTATTGCACAATTTCAATTTCATTTTAAATTAATTTTTAGTTAAACTTAACCAAAGAAAAATTGTTTTTAAACAAAACCAAAAAAAACAAAACAAAATGTATTTTTCAAACGTTATTGAAAAATTGGCCTTTTTAAATATTTTTTATTTTTATGAAATTTATTATACCGTTATCATAATAGACTAACTAGACGATACAATTCTAGATGAATGTAAAATAATAAAATTGTTTGTACTAAAAGTCAGCCTCGCCTCTGCTAATAGTCTAACTATAATCCCAAAAATGGGCATTTATCGAAAAAACGACTTTAGTCTATTCTATTGTGATAGGGGTATTAATATTTAAAAAAAAAGAACTTTAAACTTAAAAAATAAAGGATGTTTATTTTGCTTTTTCCTATATATATATATATATATATATATATATATATATATACATATATTTATTTTTGATGTTTTCGCATACAAAATTCTGAATGTTATTTTAGTGCTTTTAAATTATTCGCATATTATGTATATTAAATTTAAGCTATATAATGTAGTTGTCAATTTTATTATTTAAATATTAAAATAATTTTTTGCTGAATTTTTTCATATTTTATTATTATTAGAATTCATTTAAATAAATTTTGTTAAATTTTTTTAAATTGTTAAATATTTATTAATTAATATTAAAACATTTGTCTACAAAAAAACTTGTAATTATTTGCAACAATGCAAAAAAATTAAGAGATCACTTTGAAACTATAGTAGACATTATTAAATATTAAGTATGTAATAATAAAATATATATACAGGATGTGTATGTACGATGATAAAATTTTTCACAAAATTGTTAGATGAAGTTAGATGTACAGAAAAATGTTTGTTCTATATAGGGTTAAAAGTTTATTGGTTCAATAGTTTGTTTGAATAGTTTTAAATTACAATATTTTCGTATCTCTAATATGAATGAGATAAATTGAATTTCTGATCTTGTAATATATAATAAAATGTCGTCCAAACGTCCCGAATTTTTTAAAAAAAACATCGAAATTCCGTAATATTTTGTAAAAGTTAAATTTTAATAGTATAATTTGTGGATTCCAAATACTATAGTAAAACCGTTAAAATTACAATGTAACATATTCCAAAATGTTTATTAAAAGCTTCTGACTGTACCAAAATGTTTAAAATACGCATTGGAAACATAAAATAAAATTAGAGTTAGCAACGAAATAATTTAGAGTACATTTTGTATACATGTTATAATTAAATTTATTTGAATTAATTATTTTTTAAAATTGCGATTTATGATTGTAAAATACATTTACGTATATTTTTAATTGTATATTATGCAATACAAATATGATTGTAAAATACATTTACGTATAATGTCTATTTTTTAATTATATTTACGTATTTTTCTGTTTAATTTGTAATGATCGACAATACAAAGTCAATGTTACATATTCTTGAAATTTTATGTATTTTACTGGAAATTACAATTGCTGACCTGAAAACTAGCTCTTGTAAATCACTATTTGTGTAATTTAAATTATATTCAATAAAAAACAGTAATAATAATATAAATATTAGTAAATTCGGAAATGCATCAGTATCACGCATCGTAAAAGTTTCACATTCTAAAATGCAACATTAAAATCACGTTTTTTTTGCAACATTACTGTTTGTGATGCGCAAACGTGAACAAACTTCCCATCATAGAATTTGTTGATGCTTTGTTTGCTATTGTTATAAACAGCTGTTTGACATTTACAATTTATTTGTGATTTCACTTGATTGAAATACATTATCTGTGAAAGTGGTAATTATTTTAAACTTAATTTTTTTTCCATTAATTTTATAAAAAAATACGATTTTTTTTTTTTTAACAAATTTTCATATTCTAGTGATTGTTTTACTTTGTGATGGAATTACTTACTGTAATCATCATATTCTGATTTTTATTATAATTTTCCAAAAATACATTCAAAGCAATATTAAATAATATTTTTTTGATTTAAATTAGTAGTCTTAAAATGTTTTAATTGCATCAGCAACACAAAGCATCATTGCCGAATTGTATCATGAATTTTGTACAGATACAATAGTGGTACCGCATCATGATTGGCAATGTTGCATTTCCGAATTAACCTTATGTACAATTGTTATTACAATGATTGCAACTTAAATTAAATAAAAGTATGATAGTTGTCAAATTCTGATTGAATGTCATTTTGACAGTTGCGTATTTTAGTCTGATAAGAAAATAATATGAAAGCTGTCAAATTTTGCTTTTTTTCAAATAAATAAAATAAATGCTAAAACAAACATTTTTTCAATCAAATCTCTTCTGCACGCATCTGAAAAAAACAATATCATCGTACGAACATATCAGAGGCTTTCATAAACCCAATACTGCAAAAGCAAAACATTCAGAAATGGTAATACACTACATATAGCCGTACTGTCATTTTAAGTAAATTATAAATTTTTTAACTGTAAAAGTAGTGCAGTTGATTATACTGCACTTGCAACTACTGATTTTGCAGTTGCTATATCCAGTTAACAACATTTATGAACAAATTTCATTTTGCAGCTTTTGTTTATGTACCAAAATGCTTTAGCAGCACTAGCTGGTTTATGAAAATCTCTAGTTCTGTATTATTATTTTTACACACAACATTTTTAAATATAATAAAATAGAAAATTTTAGAATTTAATTAGTAAAACTTCATTCATTCATTCATTCATTGTAGTATAATTCAGCAATAAAAAAATATTTATTTTTAAAATTCTCCTATATTATATCTGAAGTAATATCTACATTAATTTAGGATCTTAAGAGGTATTAGGATTCTATATATATATATCTATTATTAGGTATATTTATATAGTTAAGCTATATTAGTTTATCTATTTCTATTTCTATTACATAAAACTAATCGTTTCAAATAATCTTCTTTAATTTCTTTAAATTCTATTAAAAATTTACAACAAACTACAATAAAAAAAAAAATTATTTAAATTAAAAAATATTAAATAAAAATTTTTATTTATTTTATTTTTTTATTTTCTCATATTTTTTGCCCATTTATTCTACTATTTAAAAAAAAAAAAAAAAAAAAAAAAAAAAAAAAAAAACCAATATTTTAAAACAACAAATTAAAAAAAAATATTTATAATTAATAAAAAAAAAAATTAAAAAAGGACGTGCAGTATCAATGACACGTTTGGATCAATTGGCTCAACCAATACGACGTAATGGTGAACATATTAGAGCAATAATTGAACGTGAAAGATTACAACAACTTGAATCTGAAATGAATAATAATAATAATACTTCAGTAAATAATTCCCCATCAAAAAGCATGTCTCGTAGTATGACGCACTTAAATGGAAATACAAATAAAAATAATCATAATAATAATAATAATAATAGTAATATAAATCATAAGAGTGGATTACGTCCATTAACTAAAAATGATTCTAGTAAAAGTATGACACAATTAGCAACACGTGCTATTTCATCTACTAAAAAATTCCTTAATCGTTTCACAAAATCTGATAAAAAGGATGATGCACAGACAAATAATAATAACAATAGTAATAATAATAGTAATAATTTATCGCAATCAGGTGTGTTTTTTTGTTTTGTTTCTTTTTTCTGTTTTTTTTTTTTTTTTTAAATTTTATTTAATTTTAATAATTTTTTTGTTTCAATTTAATTTTAATTTTTTTTTAAAATATAATTCACATAAAATTTGCACATCCATTTTTCACACAGTTGATTTTTAATTTTTCATTTTAAATATGTAATTTTTTTTTTAGTTGTCATTTCCCATTTTTTTTAAAAATCATGCTATTATTTTTTATTATTTTGTTATTTTTTTTTTTTTGTTTTGTTTTGCTTCTTTTGGCAATTTTATAAATTTAATTATATAATTGGAATTTGGCTTTTTATTTAATTATTTATTTACAACAGTGTGTCTGCATATTAAATTGCAGTCAAACTTCTGGTCCATTTCCGTTTTGAAATGGGGGTCTATATATGTATATAGATACACATATATATATATATATATTTTTGTCAAATTTACATAATACACAATTCGAAAAGTTTAACAATGTTTTTTAGTAGAATGAAATCTAAAAATAAGTTTAAAAATAAAATATAATTGTAGATTATAATTTGAAGTGTTAGAATTTAAAGGATTTTCAGGATATTCTATTTAATTTTATTCTTTACTATTTAATTTTATCTATATATTTCTATCTATATATATATATTACTAATTACAACTTTTATTTTATGATTTTTAAATATCGTTTACACAATTTTACACTGCACGATCAGTGGATATTTATACTTACTTTTTTGTTATTTTAACCCTTGTTGTGATATATAGGGTAGAATTGTAACTGAATAGGTGCAATCAATTATCATAGACTTAAATTTAAAAAACAGAAATCATTAGATAGGTTTAGTTTACAATTTGTTGTCATTTCATCATTATGAAAGCTCATTAAATAGCTCAATTAATAGTGTATAGCTTAGAAAGTATAACGCTACCACAAATTATTCTGGGAATGTACAGAGTTTAATGTACATATAAAATAATAGTACATTACTAATTAATTTATTTTATTTATTTGATATTTGAACACATTATAAATTTTTTTTAGGCCAGGCTTTTTAATTAAATTTTATAAATTTATAAATTAATTAATCATTTATTAAAATGTATACAGAATTATTTTATACATTATATTTATACACATACAAACCAAGTATATACAGAATCTTATATAAAGTGTGTATAGGGATATTCATATAAACAAACAAACATATACATATTTGTTAATATATTTGGATAAACTGGGCTAAATTAAGGGTTGTACATAACACATATACATTTTAATTCAATACGATTTTCTGATCGACCAAACGAATTTGAAAAACATTTGGCATTTTATTCATATGGCATTCTAACGTGATTCTGATTTTGCAGAAATTTATCTTAAATGTCAGATGTCTAACACTGCACTCATTTTTAATTTACTTTTTTGTATAATTGTACTTTTGTACTAAATATGATTTTGGAAAATTTGTCAACTAACCAATATTTAGGACATTTAGGTACCTACTCTTCGCAAATTCCTAAAATTGGTTGGTGGTGTCTATTTGTATTATATGAATATTGAAACAAATTTTTATAGCAATAATAGTTAGTGATTTGCAGCGATAAGCATTTTTATGTATATTTTAAAGTAAATTTTAAGGTAAATAATTCAATTGTTGTCTGGCTTCCGTTCACTAATATTTTTTAATATTTGATTGCAAATATTGATATTTCGGAAGCGACATACTTCTTTCATCAGTGCTTGTGACGACTAATCTGTGAAATTATCAAATAAAAATCTGATTAATAAATTAAAAAATAAATGTTAAGGATTTTATACCTTAAATTTTGGATAAATCAGTTTTAAACATTATTTCTTTGTTATGAAAATTGTTATTAAATTTTTATTGAACAGTCTGTAATCGTTTTTACGTTCTAGTTAATTCTAAAAATTAATTTCATTTTTTGATTGTCTTTTGAAAAATATTTTTAATATTGGAATTTATTGGCCCAAAATATTTTAACACGTTCATAACCAAATGTATCAACAGTGAACATTATTCAATTTTCGTTCTCAGGTACCGTTATCACTAATGATATCAAAAATGTAATTTTCTCAAGTACAAATTCTAAGATTGTAAATATCACTGAATATCAGGATACCTGTGGACGGAAATGGACATATGGAAATGATCAATGTTAATATATTATATTTCAATGGAAAAAAATGTATATCATAGATGATCACGGTATGGCCAAAATGTTTATATGGAGTAGTTAGATGAATTATTTGTTTCGTAAAGGTTAAAATTCAAATTAACTTTGAAAATGGGCATATTCTAAGGTACACAAATACTATCGAAAGAATAAAATTTAGTGTTCTTGTACTGATTATATAAAATTAACTTCGTTACGAGAAATTTGAATATAATACATATATACATTAATTTATATATATACACTCATAATTGACGTTTTTATTGAATTTACATAGTTTAAATACCAAGTTCGAAATTTTATTAAATTATGAAAACCAAGTTAGAGTTGTTTTGTTAAAAGAGTTTAGTAATTGAAGTCATAAACAATCGGATAATATACAGTAGGTTACAATAAAATCTTAACTATAAATTGTATACGTTCTCAATGTCATTACGAAAACGAATTACGATAAGTTAAAAAAAAAAATAAACTGTTGTTGATTATTGTTACATGTGTAAATGATTTGAGTAGGTTCTCAGGTACCAGATGGATAGGTGGAAATCACCTAACTCTCAGAAACTAAGCTTTAATTGAATTTATTTTTAATTAATAGATATTAAAAATTAATATAAAAAATTTCTTTGCTTTTTTTATTGTTAAAAAAAAAATTGTTTTGCCAATATTTTTTTCCATTAACACCAGCTCTTTAATTGCAAAAATTTATCTTTATTCACATAAAAATCATTTATACTAAATTACATTTATACAGAATTTGAGTAAGTACGTTTTGTTTGTTGGAGTTTGGTTCATAAATATTAAGAATTATTCCAGAAAAAAAAATATCTTCTTAATGTGTATGTTTTTATAAATTAAAAATTTTAAATTTAATTATGGTGGTGTGCACGTTTTTATTTTTGGTTTTGGTTTTGTTATTGTTTTTTTTTTCTTACTTTTATATCCTAAAAATTTATTTAAAGTCACTTTTTTGCACGTCTTCTTTGTTATGTCTATTTCTATATTATTATTGATTTTATTTTTTTATATATATATAATTTCGGGGAAATTTAAATTTTTTAATTTTAAATTAATTAAATTTAAAAAAAAATTATACTTTAAAATATTGTAATAATAATTAAATAACTTTTTTATTTTTATAATAATTAATTTAGGATCAAGGTCTGGAGATGTTACACCTGGTGGTAGTGTTAATCCATCAAGACCGGGAAGTGCAATGTCTACATCAACAACAGCATCAAGCTTCGTGCAAAGAAGAGCAGTACCAGCTCCAAGAAAACCACGTCCAGCAAGTATAGCTGGTACAGGTGTTACATTAATTGATGGTAAACTCATAATGAATTTAATTTTAATATATTTTTTTTTTTTTTTTTTTTTTTACTATTTAATATTAATTTTAGAACATAAACAAAAGAAAGATAAACCGCCAATACCAAAAACACAAAGTAATACACCAAAACGGACAAGTTTAAGTAATTCAAGTTCAATTACAAAATTAACTTCATCCGCTGAGAAGAAACCAACACCAATTAAAAGGGTAATTTTTAATAATTGTTATTTTTTTAATTTTTAAATATTTTCAATAAATTTTAGGAGCCTATTTCTTCTTCAAAACCAGCTACACCTAATAGTAAAAATACAACTCCGGCTAAAATTGTTCCAACAAATAATCAAACACCAAACAAAACACCTATATCAAAGAAAACACCTTCAGCAATCAATCAACCACAGTATAAAGAACATCCAACAACAGAAAAACAATATCAAATAATTGTAAGAGAAAATATGGGAGATATTCAAGAGCATCAAATTCAACAAGATATTCAAACTAAAGCAGAAAAAGATGCTATAAATATTGAAAAAATTGATTCAATTGAAATTGTTGAAATTGTTCCAAGTCTTGATGGAAATACAACATCAGTTGTTGAAATTTCTAATACTGAAACTGGTTTCGAAACGATTACAAATGGTTCAATCAGTGAAATGTCAACTACAACAACAAACACTGTTATTAGCAATTATGATAGAGCAATTAAAAATCACGAAATTGAATCAGTTGATGAAAAAGCTGATCAAGAAACTGAAAAAGAACAAAAATCTCGTGAACCATCAATTGAACCGCAGCATCAACAATTACAACAACTGCAACAGTTACAAGATAATGAAATGACTGCATCGATGATTGCACGTAAAATTACAACTGAAGAACAAGCAAAAGCAGCATTGGCTGAAAGACGTCGTTTGGCAAGAGAAGAAGCTGAAAGACAAGCTGAATTGGAAAGACAACGAATTGAAGCTGAAAGATTAGCTGAATTGAAACGTCAAGCTGAAGAAGAAGAAAGACAAAAACAATTTGAAGAAGAATCAACACGTTTGGCTCAAGAACAGCGTAAAGCTGAGGAACAACGTTTACAACAAGCTATTGAAGTAATAAAAAATTTTAATGAATTTAAAAATTTCAGTTATAATCAGTTTTTTTTTTTTTTTTCAAAATTCATTTAGGAAGCACGTAAACGTGAAGAAGAAGAACGTCTTAAAAAAGAAGAAGATGAAAAATTAAAAGCAGAAAGAGAAGAAACTGAACGTAAAGCTAAAGAAGAAGCTGAAAAACAGAGACTTGAAGTTGCTGAAAGATTAAAACGTGAAGAAAAAGAACGAGAAGAAAGACGAAAACGTGTTGAAGCAATTATGTCACGTACAAGAAAAGCTGGTGGTACTACTCCAAATTCTACTCCAACTAAAGTAAGAATTATTTTAATAGCTTTATATCATAGAGTAATCATATAAGTAGAGTATTCACGTAGAACAATATTTGTTAAATCATTTTCTTCTAAAAATGCCGTCCCATTTTTACTCAAAACACGAAAATGCCGTCCCATTTTCACTCAATACCCCAAAACACTCAAATATAATTTTCGAAACTCAATTATTTTTACTCAAATTTTTTTTTTTATTGAGAAGAATATTTCATACAATGCCACTATACTTCTAGCCTATTCACAGAATGATTTTTTCGGAATTTTATCGAATTACGATTTCGTTTTAAGTTTTGTTTTAGTTTTGTGTATAAAGTTTTGCTCTCCCAGTGACTAGGCTAGGAGTATTGTGTTCTTAAAATATAATTTATAAAAAATGTTTTAAAATTGTACTAATGACATACTTTTATAAATATAGTTGTTCATAGAAGGGAGAAGTATGTGGTATATCAGTTATCAAAATGAGAGATGTGTATCATATTGCCTGAAGATATGCAATATTTTATAAATATTTTAACAAATTTTATTTAATCTAACTCACATAGATTAATTATTCGTTTTCTAATACATATAGAAATATTTTAGAAATTTATCGGTGACATTTGAAAAAAAAAAATGGCTGAAATAGAAAAAAAAATATTGTCAATATTAAAAATTTTAAAATGAACGCCTGTAGATAGGTGAAAGAACATTTTTTTTTATTTTGGAATTTAATTCTGACTAACATTTTTAGTTAAGTTATTCATAGGATAGAAATATTTCATTACTGATGATAGGTAGCTATAATTTACCGGACATAATAACTTTTTTTTGTTTTTTTTTTTGTTATTTGAAAAGTTAGAAAATTTCATATTAGAAAAGTTTTCTAAGATTTTATTCAAACGCCTGTAGATATGTAAATTTTTTATTTATTACATTTTATGGTGTAAATTTATTATTTATTTTTTGTGTTTTGTTTTTTGCTATAATATAACTTTTGAATATTGTGTTAGTAATTTAACATAATCAAACTTTATAAAATCTCTAAAAATATAGTTTTATTAAATACTGACTATGCTAGGGCATTGTTTGATAATTTTAAAAGTATTTACATACGTATGTACTTTTGATTTATATGAAGAGTGTATATCGTAATATCGAATATGTGTTCACCATACATTTACATATCTAATTCAATACAAAAAATATATTGTATATAGAAAAATGTAAACAAAAAAACACAATTAATCGCAAAGATAATGAATGAAATTATATCCATACAATAATAGGTCAATGATAGCATCACATAATCCAGAAATTTTTTTAAAAAATAATGCTAATAAAAGAATAAAATTTATTAGTAATGCATTACAAATCGTGAACTTTGTACGGAATACCGTTTTGTTTTCTTTTCTCAGAAGTTGGTTAAAAATCGTATTTCTATTTCAGATTAAATAATTTCTGAAGAAATAAAAACAGCCAACAATCCATATAAAGAATAAAATGTCCAGTTTTATTCTTTTTACTTACTTTTTTAAATTTTGGTAGCTTGTTTGTTTGTTTGTATTCATAATAATTATATTATGTATTCATATATATACTATTCATATTATTATCTACGGTAAGAAACAGACAAAATTAACAAAATCAAAATTGCTGAAAATTTAAAAATAGATGTAGGTACCTACTTTTCAATATACTTTTCAATAGAAATCAATTTGAATTATTTTTAATTTTACAAAACCAACATTAATTTTTTTGTCCCTTTCTTCTATAAAGTTTGAAATCACAAATTTCATAAATCACATTGACCAAGTCCAAATAAAAATATTAATTCTTCAAATTTTAAAAAATTAAAGCAAAATAACAACAAATCCAGCAATAATCTTGAATTCTTTCAATTTCTAAAAAAAAATGCAATTCTTTGATTTGTAATATTATTTGTGGTCCATTGATAGGACTTCAAATGCATGTGTAGTTTTTTATACACCACATTGTGTAATTTTTAATTTTTATCACATAAGTAAAGTAGGAATGCGAACAGCGAAATAAAGAAGTATAAGTATATACTGTAGCATGCACATTCGCATATATACATTTTTGAGTACCTATCCACACAACTTTTATATCGTTGACACTGTTGGCAGCATAATAATAAATAAATATGTTCATAGGTAGTAGGTACACAAAATTTTGTTATTTATGAGTACAAAATACATTGCGCTTAACTTATAAGCAGTTAAAAATTAAGTAATATTATTTTGAGTGAACACAGAATTTTGATATTTGAAAAAGTGACTAGCAAATTTTATTCTACGTGAATACTCTACTTATATGATTACACTATGTTTATATATTAATTTTTTTATTACTATTTTATTAAATAATTTAATTTAATTTTTTTTTTTTAGGAAAATAATGGTGATTCTAAAAATGAAGAAGGTGATGATAAGATAAATAGTAATAATATTGATGAAAATGAATTACAACAAGAACAGCAAGAGCTTGAATTTCAACAATTAGAATCAGAACAACAACAAATTGTTGAAGAACAAATTCAACAACAACAACAACAACAACAACAAGATATAAATCAGCAACAACCGGAACCGCAACAACAATTTGAAGAACATCAGAAACAACAGGAACAAGAACAAATTGTATCAGAACCAGAACAGCAACAACAAATTCAAGAAGAACAACAGCAACAAGAAAAACATGAGCTGGAACAGCAGCAACAGCAGCAAGAAGAACAGCAATTGCAACAAAATGATATAGAAAATCATCAAACTGAAATAGAAAATCATATAACAACAGTAACAACAATTTCTGATAATAGTAGTGTAACAACAAGCAGTAATAATATTAGTGATATTACTAATAATGGTGATAATAATATAATAATTAATAAAGAAACACAAGAATCATTGGTTCCAGAATTAGATACTAATCGATCAATGACAGTAACAACAACAACAACAACTACTACAACAGTAAATGATAATAATAAAACTCAAGCACAGCAATCATCATATGAACAAACAGTAACTGATAAAGAAAATGCCTTAATAAAAAATTTTTCTAATATGATAATTGATCAACAACAGAATATGAAAAATTTACAACAAAATTTTATAGAAAATTTACAAAATAATCCATTTGTTGAAGTAACAAATGGTACAACAACAACAACCAACAATACAACATTAAATAATGAATTAATTTCTCAAACTATATCCAATGGTAATGGACATATTGAAAATATGAATAATAAAAAGTGAGTATACACATATTTATATTTTTGTTTTTTACAATAAATTAAATAAATTAAAAAATTAAATTTTTTTTTTTTTTGTTTAGCGATGTGAAATCATTAGTAGATTTAACAAGTGATCAATTAATTGACTTCGGTAGTGAATCACAACAAATTTCAAATGATGCTGTTAATTTTAATAATAATAATAATATAAATAATAACAATAATAATAATAATAATAATAATTTATTGACGTCTTCAACAACGCTAGTCACTGCAGATAGTCATGAAAATAAAGGTAAAGAAATTTTAAAAAAAAAATTTTTATGTGTTAATTGTAGTTTAAATTTGAATTTGAATTGATTTCAATCCCAAATTAATTTTCAGAAAATTATTTAATATTTTTTTTTGCATTACAGAGATTTCGTTGTTGTGAGTTTTCAATGGCATGGAACCAACTAGGATTGTATTTTAGAACATAAATAAATAACTAAATATACACATATATATATATTTATATATTATATATAATAAAAATAAAGTGAAAACAAGAAAAATATTTAATTTAAATTAATAAAATAAATTACAAAATTTGATAATAATGATGTAAGATCAATGATTATTTAAATATTTTAAAAACAGAAAAAAAAGGTGAAATTAGATTATGGCAGAATTATTTTTTGCTAATATCATAGATGGGCAGGAAAATGTAAAATGCAATTTACATAAAAATTTTATTTAACATAAACGAAATAACTCGTAAATATAATGTTTTCATTTAACTGCACATCAAAATGATTTAAGTAAGAATTAATTCTTATAAAATTTATTTATCAATTTTCTTTTTTAGTCCAATAATATTTATATATATATATATATACCATAAATATATATATTTATATATAACATATATACATAAATAACTGTTTCAAATTTAATTAAAAAGAAAAAAAAACTCAACAATTCATAGAAATGAAGAGGATTAACTGACAAATATTGCTGCATACTAAACTAAAATAAAAAATATATAAAAAAAAAAATAGTAATAGTAGATAACATATATATAAATGAAAAAAAAAAAAATTATTTGAATAAAATTCAAAAGCTTTTTTTTGTATTATTTTTTAAATAGTTAGAACTTCATAATTATAAATATAAAAAAAAAAAAAATTAAAATAAATTATAAATTAAATTTTTTTTTTAAATTCAAAAACATACATATTATACATATACATACATAACTATACTTCTTTAACTAAAGTCTGATTTTTAATTTCAACAAAATTTATTGATAATTAATTTTTTTTTTTATTTATTTTTATTAAAACTATAATAATGTTATTGAAAATTTATAAAAAAAAAAAAAAAAAAATGAGATTGAACGTTTAAATTTTAAAATTATATATATAAAATATTTCATTTTTATTCCTTTTTTTTTTTTTTGTTTTTATATATTTATATTTTCAAAATAAATATTTGATTTTGCATGAACTTAATAATCAGGCTTTAGTATAAATGAAAGAACAAAAGCACTATTAGAGGAGAGAATAGCTTCAAACAAATTTTTAAAATCTTATATCAACTTCATAAATATTAAATTAATTTCTTAATAAAATATATTAAGCTAAATTTAATTTAATTCAATTTTTTTTAAAGTGATATTTTTATTTTGAATTTCTCCTTTAATTTCAAAATGCTAGTAAAAAAATTTTTTTTATATATTTTGTTGCTTTTTTGTTTTTAGTTTCTTTAATTAAAATAATTTCATAAATAATAGAAAAAGAAAAACAAAAACATAAAAATTAATATCCTAAAATTTCCATGGTGGTATTTTATACATACAATTAACATTATATACTATTTATATATATATATATGATACAAAGGGCATTCAGCACAAATATATACTACATACATATTATATTAATAAATGTATATTGTCAAATTATTTGTCGTAATTATAAAAAAAAAATTAAAAAAAATTAAGAAAACTAAACAAAAGAAAAATTCTGCACGACATGTGTCCTAATTGTAATAAACAAAGTAAAAAAAAAACAAAAAACAATTATAAATAAAATTCAATAAATACACAAGCGAATACATTGAAATATGTTTAAAAACAAAAATACTAAACATAACCTTTAAAAAAAAAAACATTACAAAAAAAATAAACCTTCATTATAAAAATTTTGGAAAACAAAATATTTAATTATACATTAAAATTTCAAAAATTAATTCATATATATATATATATATACACAAACATATATATATATTTATAACTCTTTGTTAATTATCCTTAAATATACATATATAATCTTCAATATATACATTATTATATTAGAAAAAAATAATTAAATTAAATGAATTAAATGAAATCGTATTTAAAATAGAAAGAGACAAAAGAAAAATATATTTTGCACTGAATACAGAAATGGTAAAAAAAAAATAAAGTAAATTTAATTTTGGAAATTCTTGACGTTACTAAATTTATTTATTATTTTATATTACATTATATATATCTATTCAAATATAGTTAAAAAAAAATATATATGCACTTAGTATAAATGACAATATACTGTAGTTTTCCTATATATTCCATTTATTCACGGCTGAAAACTTTTCATGGTAGTAGTTTGAACACTACACCATATTTTAATCTTGAATTTGAATTCTAGACTATTCCGTATCTTAAACAATCAAATTTTTTTATATAGATACAATCAAATTTGGAATTAAGGTGAATTCAGAGGAAATGATAAATTGGATAAATATCTGAAACGTCAAGAATTACATAAATTAATTAAATTCATACGTATATATTTTTGTTTATTTGTTTTTTTTTTTTTTTCTTTTTCCATCTAAAATTATCAAAAATGTAATTGAATTATTATTTAAAATGTAATCAATATAAATATATTTGTATTTGTATTTATTTTTAAAATCTCTAAAATTTGTATATTATTTATATTATTTAATAACAATATATATAACAGTTTTAAAATAATAAAAATATGATTATTTTGCAAATTTTTACTGTTTTTTTTTTTTTTTTTTATATGAAATTTTTCAATTAATTAAAATTAAATAAATTTTTTAATTTATTAATCGAATTCTTTTTTTTTTAGTGATATTTTAAATTAAATAGTTTTTAATTGTTGTCAAGTTCACTAATTAATTATATTTTGTATTTGTAACACCGTAAGTGCTTGTGACTAACTTAAATATAAATTAATTATTAGTGAAACGAATATTTGACAACAGTTAAATTATTTAAATTAAAAAAAATATTTTTATTAAATATTTAAAGCGGATATTATGAATGAGAGTATGAATCAATTAATTAGTTAATTAAATACATTATGTACTTCAAATTTGTTGGTAGTATGAATGAAATATTTGGTTAGAAAAGAATTTCACCACAGTAAGTAATTATGGTGAATAATTTAGTATGTCAAAAATTAATTCAATGTAGTTTAGGCTAAAGTTTTTGTGTAATGTAAAGGTTTAAAAAAATTCGAAATTGCTCGACTTAAAGTTTTATATTAGTTAAAAACTAATCAATTTTTATTTTAATTTATAAATATTAGTAAAATTAATATTTTTTTTGTGTAGAAAAAGTTTTACATTTTTAAATAGAAAGAAAAAATAATATCCGCTTGAATGATTAATATTTTTTTTTTCACAATCTCAAAATTGGTATTATTCTTAAAAATAAATTTTCTATATAAATTATAAATATGTAATAGTATTTAATATAAAAATGTATTATGTATAATTTTTTTTTCAGAATCAAAAAAATTCAAAATATTTTAAAATAATAAAAAATAATTGAAAAATATTATATATGTAGCTATATTTGGCTTTTTGGAAGAATATACTATGGTGACATTTTGTAAATTAATTTAAACTTTCAGAATACATAAATATAAAAAGTAAATTTTAAAAAAATTTATCACTTAAAGTGGTATCGAATATTTTAAACACATATAGGAAAAAACTATGTTAGAAGCAATATTTTTTAATTTTTTTTTTTTATCATTATCCGCAGTGTTATTAATAAAAAAACAAATAAATACATTTTTTCAAAACAATTAAAATAATTAATTAAATAATCAAAATAATATACAAGTAATTTTTAATTTATAAACAATAATTTTTTTTAAATTAATATCATTTTAAAAAAACTTTGTTTTTTTTTTAAATTTATGAAAACATTGTTTTGAAAAAATTTTAGAGCATATTTTCGATTTTTTTCGATACAAATATTTTTACCTCTTTTTTTTATAATATAATATACCTATATTTTTAAAAAATTAATGAATGAATTAATATCAAAATGAAAAGAAATCGATAGCAATTATAAAAATGAATTTATTTTAAAAAAAAATCTGATCCACAAATAAGTGGGTATATATGTCCCTAAATTAGGTATTCCATACATGCGAATTAATAAACAAACAAAAAAAAAAAAAACAAAATATAAGAATTCAAGTTTTTAAAAAAAAAATATTAAAAAAAAAAATTAAATAATTTTTTTAGTTCAATTCTATATACATTTTTTATTTAAATTTATTTTAAATTAAATAATTTAATTGTTGTCCATGTTTCCGTTCACTAATAATTATTTTAATATGTGATTGCAAATACCGATATATATTTGCAATAAATTCTATAACTAGAAATATTTCAGTGATTTTTAATTATTTGATTTATGTTTTTATGCTACTTTAAAGTAGGCATTAATTAATTCATTCAAAAGAACAATATTGATGTGTTGTTTTTTTTCAATAATAAACTTGTAAATGCTTATCCGTCCAAATTATAATTTGATGGATTGAAAAACTTCTAAAGGAATCATTTAAAATTTCATACATACATATTAAAAAATTAACTATAGTAATTTTAAATAAAATCATTAATTAAGAATAATTATTAATTATTCTTAACAAATAATGATAAAAATGAAAATTCGTAAATTAAATGACATATTTGTAGGAATTGAATTGATGAAATTATATTATTTTTGAAAAATATATGTACACATATTTTTTCTAAAATTTAATTACTCAGATGAAGGATGGATAGTCGCTTGAATGTTTATTATGGCAAATAATTATTATAAAAAAAAAAAAAACAAAAAAAAAATAACAAAACTAAAATATGTAGTAGTTTAGGTTACAAAATTTTAGGTTGTAAATTTTTTTTCAATAATTTCCAATCGTTGCCAGAACAGCTTTATGAAAATGAAATGGAATGGAAATAAATAAAAATTAATTAAATAAATAAAATAGTTAATTAATTAAAATATTATATTGAGTAAACAAGATTTCTAAGCATTTATTAAATACATACATAAAAATTAAAAATTAAATAGAGGTATTATGAAAATCAAATTTAGCTAAAACAGAGAAAATTATAATAATTTTTAGTGCCTTTTTTTAAAAATGAATTTTCTTTAAAAATCAATTATATTATTATAAATCATTTGCAGCATTACATAATTATTTCTTATTAAAATAGTTAATTTCAATTAAATCAGTTTTTTTAAATGTTCAATTTTTGTAAATGTTACAACAAAATTATAAATAAATAAATTTTTACTTCATTTCAAAACTATGAAATTTTATTAAATTAAATTAAAAATTTTATCCTGTTAATTTTTCTTTTTACTTTAAAATTCATACACACACATTTTAATGTCGTCGTCAATTTTAAACTATTTCAATGTTTCACATGTAATTCATTATCATTATTAATTATTATTATTATTATTATATTGCTATATTATAACTATTATTATTATTATTACTATTGTTAAAAAAAATATTTTTATTATTAATATTATTAAATATTATATAATTTAAAATAAAATCACAGATAATAAACTTTATAAAGTTCAATTGTCTGTGATAAAAAACCATAAAACTGAATGAAAATATGTTTTTTGATTTAAATTTTATAAAAAAAAAAAATAAAACAAAAATACGAAAACTTAAATTTATACGCATCTTTTTGTGAATCGGAAAGATTTTAAAAAAGCTGTGTGTTTACGTACACTAAAAAAAAAATTGAGAAACTAAATAACATTATTAAAAAATGAAAAAAAAATGATTTAATCTCTAAAGAAAAGAAAAATATAAAACACAAGAAAATTTAAAACTTCAAATCAAAATTAAGTATTAAGAATTAATTTTAATAAAAAACAATAAAAAAAAAAAATTAATTAAAAATAAATATTATTGAAATTAAATAAACAAAATAAAAACAAAAAAAAAATGTATAATCAATCCTCTAGTAAAAATTATTTATCTTGCTAAATAAATATTAAAAAAACAAAATGTATTTAAATAAAAAAAAAAAAAATAAAATAAAACTAAATAAAAAAAAAAAACAAAAATAAATTTATTATTATTAATAAAAACAACAAAATAAAAAATAAAATAAATAAAAATTTGTAATAACATTTTATGCTTTGAAATAAAATGCATTACGATAAAAAATAAAAAATTGTTTTTTATATTTTTGGGATTTTTGTATATTTAGAATAGATACACAGCGTAAAAGCAACTATAGGGTAAATTTTTATTTTCTATATTGCAGTCCATTCAGTGTTATACTGGATCCCCAGTCAACATGTTTAGCATTTAGATCACCTCTTAGGATAAACCTTTCGCCTAATTGTTGAAGCATGTCTTTAAAGAGTTGTTTGTTCATGGTATAATTGGGTGTACAGTATATTACCTATCTGAAGACTTTGATGTTATTTTTGCCACACTAAGTTGCATTTCATTATTTTCTATCTTATAAACCTCATAATGTTTCAGTTATTCTTTAATGTGTTGGATTGTCCGGATAAAGTGTGTAGTATATTTTATAGCCCCAAATCTTAATTTTTTTTTTACAGTTGTGGCAATCAGATATCATTAAAAATGTTGAATGTTTTTTAGCATCAATAGCTTTTCTAATTCCAATTTTTTGTTAAGAATGCCATTAGCATTCCAAGTTAAGATTTTAATACCATTTTCTATTATCTTCATGTAGTACGCGGTGTTACAGGATACTTTTCAGTATTTTTCTTTTTTTCTAAATTATCTTGTCTTGTACTAATTTTTCCTGTCATCACTAAGAATTTTTCCATTGTTTTCTAAATGGTTTTCCAAACAACGTTATTTCCATTTGATGGGGGTATAGTTTTTTCCCTGAACGCTTTTCATTGGTGTTTGATGTGTTTCAGTTTTAAATTGATTGTATTGGTTTGATTGAATCGCCATATTAGCATTATGTTATTTGATCTGAATTTTTTTGTCTCTTGTTTTTCCTTAGGTTTGATATTTCTTCTTCGAACGATTAGAAAATATTCATTTTATTTTAAATCATCTTAACTAGGTACAATACTTACATAACATACAGGTATTGTAGTTAAATTGATTTAAAATAGAGTGAATATTTCCTAACCGAGTATTGAAGTCTATAATCTTTTTCACATTTAATATAATTAACGGTTAAATGAGATGAAATCAGTGAGACTACTTAGATCCAGTGTTGGAAACTTCAATTTGGAGTTCTTTGGCTGCAATACATCCACGGTAGTTTGCTGGGTGGGTCTTTTGACAATTTGAGCATTTTGGTGCAGTTGTTTTGGGTTTATTGCAATCAGCTGATAAATGATTATACCAGCACATTTAACACATAGTACTGTCCTATAACAGAACTTCCTAGTATGCCCGTATCTTTAACACTTTCTGCATTGGGGAACCTATTTGCTTTTCTTGCTGCCTCAATGTTAACTCTTACATTTTGTATATATCTGATGTCATAAATTTTTTTTATATCTTCATTTTTAAAAAAATTATTAGTAATATTTATTTTGCAGAAGAAAAAATAATACTGCAGTTTGCCACTATTTTTTTTAAAATCTAATTTGCAGTTTAGAATTTTCGAATGTTCTGCTTTTGAAAATTATACAGTTTAGAAATTCAAACTTGCTGCTTTTACAAAATGGAAATTTTTTATTAACGACTGTGCTGTATCTTGAAACGTTCATAAATTCTATTTTTGTTGTAATATAATTAAAAACCAAGCAATTATAATTATAATTCTTTGTTGAAAACGAAGGGGGGAAGATTTTTTCTTGCTAATTTAAAATAATATGAAGTTTTTTACAGAAAATAAAACCTTTTGAATTTTTACTAAAATTGCATATGTTTAGGATGACATTTAATTTTATAGTACATTTTCATTTATATGGCAACAAGTGTGATTTCGTTTTCGACACCCAAACAAAATATTTTAATATTAAACCACAAATTATTGGTATCAAAAAAATATCAGTGATTAAACATTTACTTGATTACAGGATTTTGCCGTTCAAGGTCGTAAAAATTGCGGATCTAATATATGATACTCTAAATGCAATAATTTTATGCTTTATAATTTACTTCCGAACCCTTCTAATTCTTGCGATGACAAATTCTGTCGTACAATTTTCAAACTATTTTCCGTTCCGACGAAGTATGAATAATAACGATTAACGAATAATGACATTTGCAGACCATGGAATACAATACGGACTTCAACTTATGAAATGCGGAATGTAAATGGAATCTGAATGACATTCGGACGGACTTCAGCATAACCCCACCTAATTTCTGATAAGTAAATAATTTTGAAATTACTCCAACTGAGGGGAGGGTTTTTTTTGATAATTTAAATGTTCACTTATTTAGTTCTAAACATGTAGTCAAGTAGTGCGCTGTTCGTTGAATTCAATCAAACTACAGCACAACATACGTACTACAAACTACAAGCTGCAGTTTGCCAAAGCAAATGCAAAAGCTAAGCACAAAGTAGTACTTTCAAAAGTCGCTATTGTGCTTGTGCGGTTTGGTACTGTGTTGCAAAAACGTAATCGAACAGTGTTCAATTGCGGTTTGAGCGCAATTTAAATTTTTTTTTGTTAAGAAATATTGAAATATTGTAGAAACTAGAAATATTGTAAAAGTGCAAAGGTGTTCAAATTATTAAAAAAATTTTGTAAAAAATATTAAAATATTTAGAAAAAAAATGTCATTTACAGATATAGTCGAGTAAAATAAATTTTTTACAAAATTTTTGTATTTTATTTTAACTTTGTATGATTTATTTTAGGTACTACTGCAAATTACAAAAATCAAAGTTTTGGGAAAAACATCAAACAGAATTAATGTTACAAGCTAGATTTCATTATCATGTGCACTTTCAAAATTCAAAAAAATCTTTCTTTTTGTGGAACATTTGCCTAAACCATATTAAAACTATTGATCCAAATTTTCCGTTTTTGGTTGAGGATTGTATTAGAAAATTTCATAATCTTTTCACCACATACAAGAGAATTAAAACACAAAAACGTTTGTTATGCACATATAAAACAAAGTGGCATTATTTTGAAATGTTTGATAAAGTTTATGACATTGCATTTAATATTTCAATGTCCGAATTAAATGTACAAAACGAAAAGATCAAAACTAATGCTCGAGAGGGGAATGATAATAAAATTGGATTATTTTTAG
Source organism: Argyra leucocephala (assembly GCA_963942445.1). Taxonomy (NCBI): domain Eukaryota; kingdom Metazoa; phylum Arthropoda; class Insecta; order Diptera; family Dolichopodidae; genus Argyra; species Argyra leucocephala. The sequence continues at coordinate 10,905,235 of OZ012679.1, read as the reverse complement.
AAAAGTTTCAGCAAAGAAATAGGAAACAACTTAAGCAATTAATAAGTATTGAACAAGAAAGGCTTGAACTTGAAAAAGAAAATCGACAAATTATAAATGATAAGCTAGATATAATGATAAACATTATTAATACATCCCATTTAATATTGAAATAAGTACGTACATACCTACAAATTGAATGTATAATAAAAAGTTTTGTTTTTAAAGTCTTTAAAAATGATATGGGCTTTGCCTTAATTTATTTTTTTTTTTTTTTGTTTTGTAATGTGAATATGTGATAAAGTAAAAATTTTGTTTTTTTTTTATTTTTATGAAGTAAGTTATGTTTTTATTTTTGTTTTTCAGAATAAATATTCTACTTGAAAAGTTATAGATTCTTCGAGTTTCATTTTAAAGACTCAGATTTTCTCACAAATCTCATCTCTCATTTTCTGCTTTTTGAATATCAGCTCGCTGGCTTGCATTACTATTTTTATGGTGGAAGAAAAATGTAGCAATTGATCGATACTGACTATTGTTTTAAATGAAATTAGAAATCAACAAATTTAAAAATGAGCTTAAAAAAATGTCATTTGTACCTAAGTAATAGAATGCATTTCTATTTCGTTTCAAAAACTTGGTGCTTTTCATTAATTTGGATATAGGAAAAAAAAAACTTAAATTGGAATACAATTTTTAGAATGTATTTTAGGTAATTTTGGTTCTTTGGTTGGGTAAGGTAAGCACAGCAAAAACAAGGAAAACATAACCTTAAAAAATATAAAATCAAAATTGAAAAGTTTTCACAATTTAAAATTTTATTACGAAAAAATTTGTACAAAATTGCGAAAATATATGGAAAATGTTGGGAAGGGGAAATGGGACGTCAGCAACATGCTTTCAAAGAAGTTTTTGCAAGTAAAAATTCAACGTGTAAAAACTTATATTCGTCAGATTTTGTTAATGCCTTTTTTAGGTTATGTTTTTATTTACTTTTGTAAGACGTGTTTTAAAGAATGTACAATTATTATACTTTTTCAAATATATCATTTACTTAAAAAAAAAAAAAACTAATTTACCTTTGTAAATTCAAATGATTGTTTACCTATCCTATATTAAATAAATCAAATATCAGTAATTTGAGAGTTGTAAGCGTTCTTGTCTTGTACTTTAGGTGGTTATGCTGAAGTCCGAAGCGGAATTTCTCCGAAAAAAAATACCGATTCGAATACGAAAAAATCGGTATGCTGAAATCAAAATCAGATGTTTCGGAACATTTGTTTTTTTTTTTTCATGTTCATTTCAAAAATTTTTATTTTAAATAAAAAAGGCGACGTCACAGTTTGAGTTTTTTTTATTTATTTTGTTAAATTTATAAATTTTTCATAGATAATGTATATATACAATATGCATACATAAATCAAAAGTAAAAGTTATAACGTTCTTAATTACATATGTAGTATGTATATACATATATACAAATTAAAATAATGGTAATTTTTTGTTATATCAAAGAAAATTTAAAATTCTCTATACATCTCCATATACATACATATTATGTTATAATATTAAAAACAATAAAATATATTATTCTTTCGAAGCGCTTTTTTATTCCTAAGTAAAAAAAATATTTTTCATAAATGAAAAAAAAATTGAAAAAAAAAAATATTATTACATTTTCTACTTCTCCTAATATTCAAAATACAAAAATTGTACGCTTTATAATTCATTTCCGAACCATTCTAATACTTCCGATCGAGAAATTCTGTCGTACAATTTTCAAATTATTTTCCGTTCCGACGAACTTCAGCATACATAAATTTTAAAATTTCGGATAAATAATGACATTTGCAGACTGCGGAATACTTACGGACTTCAGCATACCAAATGCGGAATGTAATCGGAATTTAACATTCCGACGAACTTCAGCATAACCACCTTTCGACGACAACGAAAATGTAGTTGAGCGATTGTAGTTAGAATTGTGAGCATATGCATAAGAGCTTATGTACTTTAATTTTTTCGTCGGTAGTCGCAATTAATTGTGTTTACCGCTTAACACCACCTAATTTCTGATAAGTAAATAATTTTGAAATTACTCCATATGAGGGGAGGGTTTTTTTTCGATAATTTAAATTTTCACTTATGTAGTTCTAAACATGTAGTCAAGTAGTGCGCTGTTCGTTGAATTTGAATTCAATCAAACTATAGCACGACATACATACTACCAACGAATTAGAATTAAATGGAAGTGGCTATCCATACAAAAAAGTGTCCAATGTTTTGGGTATATTCCTCTCTTTCTTTGGTATGTCCGATTGTCAAAAAACAGAAATAGACGAATATATTCGTTCAATATATTTTCTCTCTTTTTAATGGAAATTATTTTGATAAATAAACAGGATAGTGCTCTGAATTTAATATGCCTCAATTTGTATGTTTTTTGACTTAATTTTTTATTTAAATATGATGAGTAAGAATATCTAACAATAATGGATAAATTAATCAAAATTAATTAAATTAATTTAATTTTACTATGCTTTTTTAAATTTGGTATCCATTTTGCGGTTTGAATTCCTTCAATCCAGCGTTGTTTCAAACCATCGTCTTTTGGGAAACTACAAACATATATATACTTTTTTTAAAATTATATCCAATATATTCAAATATATATATAATCCAATATATTCAAAATAAATATTTAAAATGATATTCAAAAAAAAAATTTCTTTGTCCGGATATTTAAATTATCCTAATACTACACTGTTTTGTTTAGAAGTTTTTAAAAATTCAAAAGATGTAAAATATAATACTTACATATGTAAAGACACGTAATTTTCTTTTTCCAAATGAGACTTACAGCCTGGAATGATACAAATATTCTTTTTACGTTCCATTTTTCCTTAAAATTTGTAATTTTTTTAACAATTTATAATAAAAATCAAAAATTTTATTGACTTTTTTTAATATTTATTTGACAATAAAAAATTTTATTTTTTCCTACTTCATTGCTAGTGTTCGTACTTTTTGAAAATTTCATATATCCATATATTACACACTACTGCTACATTTTCAATATTTCAGAAACATGAATGATTTTTTTTTTTTCAAATAATTTAACAGCAAAACTTTTCTGTGTAATAATAGAATACGGTAATAAAGTAAAAGAAAGTTTAAATTGAAAAAACATTGTTATTTTTATTAAGATTATATTTTGATACCTTTTATTTTATTCATACTCAAAGATTTTACTAATTTTCTACTTAAAAAAACTATATTGGCCTAACACTGAAAAAATTTGTTTTTTGACAATTGGAAACCCAAACAAACCAAACAGAAAGAGACTAAAAAAATATGGACAAAATGTTTGTATTTTTGTATGGGATAGCCACTTCCATTTAATTCTAATTCGTTGCATACTACAAACAAACAAGCTACAGTCTGCCAAAGAAAATGCAAAAACTCAGTACTTTCAAAAGTCGTGGTTTTGCTGTTGCGGTGTTGCAAAAACGTGATCGAATAGTGTTCAACTGCGGTATCAGCGTGATTTAAAGTTTATTTTTCTTTTAAGAAATACTGCAAAAGTGCAAAGCAGAACTGTGAATATTCAAATTTGACTTCTTAAAATAAAATATTTAGAAAAAAAATGTCATTTAGAGTCGATATAGTCGAGTAAAATCAATTTTTTACAAAAATTTTTGTATTTTATTTTAACTTTGTATGATTTATTTTAGGTACAACTGCAACTTACAAAAAACAAAGCTTTGGGACCTATTTCGAATAGAATTAATGTTACAAGCTAGATTTCATTATCATCTGTGCTTTCAAAATTCAGAAAAATCTTTCTTTTTGTGGAACAAATGCCTAAACCATATTAAAACTATTGATCCAGATTTTCCGTTTTCAATTGAGGATTGTATTAGAAAATTTGATGAACTTTTCGCCATATACATTAGACGTAAAGCACAAAAACGTTTGTTAGGCATATATAAAAGGTGGTATTTTTTTGAAATGTTTGATAGAGTTTATGACATTGAATTTAATATTCCAATGTCCAAATTAAATGTACAAAACGAAAAGATCAAAACTAATGCTCGAGAAAGGAAAGGTAATAAAATTGGACAAGAAAGGCTTGAACTTGAAAAAGAAAATCGAGGAATTTTAAATTATACGCTAAATAAAATAATAAACATTTTTAATAGATACCGTTCATTATGTCACGAATTACGTGCATACCTAAAAAATTGAATTTACATATATATAACAAAAAGTTTTGTTTTTAAAATTTTTTAAAAATGACGTGCTTTGCATTAATATTTTTTTTTTTTTTTTTTGTTTTGTAGTAATGTGAATATGTGATGAAAGTAAAAATTTTTTTTTTTTATTTTTATGAAGTAAATTTATGTTTTTATTGTTTTTCAAAATAAATATTCTACTTGAAAAGTTATAGATTCTTCGAGTTTCATTTTAAAGACTCAGATTTTCTCACAAATCTCATCTCTCATTTTCTGCTTTTTGAATATCAGCTCGCTGGCTTGCATTACTATTTTTATGGTGGAAGAAAAATGTAGCAATTGATCGATACTGATTATTGTTTTAAATGAAATTAGAAATCAACAAATTTAAAAATGAGCTTAAAAAAATGTCATTTGTACCTAAGTAATAGAATGCATTTCTATTTCGTTTCAAAAACTCAAATCTCCGTTTCAAAAACTTGGTGCTTTTCATTAATTTGGATATAGGAAAAAAAAACTTAAATTGGAATACAATTTTTAGAATGTATTTTAGGTCATTTTGGTTCTTTGGTTGGGTAAGGTAAGCACAGCAAAAAAAGGAAAACATAACCTTAAAAAATATAAAATCAAAATTGAAGTTTTCATAATTTAAAATTTTATGACTGCTCACGTGACACGTACGACAAAATTTGTACAAAATTGCGAAAATATATGGAAAATGTTGGGAAGGGGAAATGGGACGTCAGCAACATGGTCTCAAAGAAATTTTTGCAAGTAAAATTTCAACGTGTATATTATATTCGTCAGATTTTATTGTGTCATACAGATATATATGCCTTTTTTAGGTTATGTTTTTATTTACTTTTATGAGACGTGTTTTAAAGAATGTACATACAATTATTTAACTTTTTTAAATTAATATATTACAATTAATTAAAAAAAAAACTGTAATTTCCCTCTGTAAATTCAAATGATTGTTTACCTCTATTAAATAAATCAAATGTCAGGAATTTGACAGTTGTAAGCGTTCTAGTACTTTACTACTTGTAGATGAGTTTTTTTTCACTTTTTTCTATAAAGTTATGAGAGAAAATCTTTCTGATGTACATTTCTCCTAATTTTGACAAAAACCAAAAAAAACTCCAGATCCGGACTCAAAAAGGTTTTTTGTATAAGTCTTTAAAAACTTATGTACTGAACCTTATCCTCTTATATTAAAAATAAGCTTTTTGTATTTTTTTTTAAATAATTTTTATTAATTTAAATATATATTTTTATATATTTATTTTAGTTTGCTTTGTTTTTTTTTTTATAATTTATAAATTTCTACACATATTTTACATATACATATTTTTTTTCTTTTTTATCAGTACTCAACTATCTCCAAATTTTAAATAACAACATTATTGTTTATCTTTTTCTTCTTAATTTACTATTTTTTAAATAGTCACCTTTTACTTAAACTTGAAATAATTTTTTTTTTGTGTTAATTTTAAATCTTAAGACGATTCACAGAAAAATTACTTGTTTTTTTTTTTTTTTTTTTTAAATTTATTTAAGAAGTTGTTAGTATGAAAATTAAAAATAATTTTTATATTTTTGTTAATGAATAAATTTTAAATTTATTTAAAGTTATTTTTACTTATTTTAGAATAATAATAATTAATAATAAATTGTATGTATTGAAAATATATTTTTTAAATATTTAAAATTTTAATTATTATTTATTTAAAAATTTTTTTATGAAAAAAGATTAATGCTTTAGAAAAATTTTTGTTCACATTATTCAAATATTTCTTATAACATAAGTTAAATGTTCTACATTTTTTGTTTTTTTTTTTAAGAAATTGAAATTATTATATATATAAATAAATATATATACTTACATTATTTATATTAACAAAAAAGAAAATAATGAAAAAAATAACTAGCTATAATAATATATTTGATTATTATTTATCAATTTAATTAAATCCAAAAAAATTTTTTGATTTATTCATTTAACATATTATATGCAAGTAAATTATTATGTTTTAATTTTATTGTTGGAATTTTTAGAAGCCGGCTATAAAATTTAAAAATAAATTATTATTTATATACAATTAACAACAATTATATAAACTTACAAGAACAAATACTTTTTTAGGCATAGATCTTTGAACTAATTCGGATAGAATATTTTTATGACTGTCATCCTTGCTTGGATCTGCTTGAGTATTATATTCTAAAGTTAATTCAGGTAATGATTGCCAACCAACTGTTAATGGATATAAATTGAATAATAACTCCTTTTCTGAATGTGCAAATACAGATATATTAAGCTGAAATAATATAATATGTATTAATATATATTATTTATTAATTTACTAATTGTTTTTTTTTTTTTAATTTGCAAATGTCGATATTTTGAAGACAGTATAACTCCTCAATATCAGTACTTGCAACTAAGTATATATTAATTAAAATTAAAAGGAAAGAAATATGACTTTTATTTAATATAGGATAAATTTAGAAATTCATCAGCATTATGTATCATAAAATTTCATGATGTATTTGTTAATTAAAATTTTTGTATTGTATTTTATCAATTTTATTAAATTTAAATTACTAGCAATTTAACTGTTTGAATTGCATCATCTATGACACGTGATGCTGATAATACATTACAGAATTAACATTAAATTTCAATTAAACGTTATTAAAAACAAATCCTATTATTAATCAAATTTTTTTTGTACATTGATATAACTAAAAAAATATATATGTAACTATATAAAATCTTACATGTTTATGACCAGAGCACATAAAATTATCATTATTATTTAATGTTGCTATTAAATGAATAATTTTTGTTGTTGGATTTTTAAATACAATTTTAAATGGCATTGGAATTTTAACAAAAACTTTCTCTTCAATTGAACAATATAAATTTAATGGTGGTTCATCAATATCAATGCCATTAATTAAAAACTTTGATTCATTCTCTTCTTTAGAACCATTTCTACGCCATCTAATACAATATAAACCAAATATAGGATATACACCTGGATTATCATTTAATAGAACACCTTTGATAAATCCTCTTAAATGACCAGCTGGTTGTATTGCTTCAAGTGCTTTTTGATATATAATACGAGGTATACATTTTTCTTCCTCAATATTATTATTAAGATTGCTATTGTTATTATTATTATTGATATTATTTATTTTTAATTTTCCATCATCTGAATTTAATGATGTATTCATTGGTGAATTTTGATTTATATTTGAGCCATAACCAATTATTGTCATATTTTGTTGTGGTATTTTAATTAAAGAATTTTTATTTTGAATTGTATTTATTATATTATTATTATCAAATTTAATTTGATTCATTTGATTTAATTTATTTAATTGTAATGGAATTTTATTTAATTCAAAATCTTTTTGTGTTAACCAATTTGAAAAATTTGAATTTGTTCTTAAAACAATAACATCTTCTAAAGTTTCAGAACGATTATATGTTCTAGTAAATTTTTTACGTTTATAACTATAGGTTGATTGAACTAAATTTGGATCCTAAAATAAAATTTTTTTTTTTTTTAAATGTATTAAAAATAAAATATAATATATTTTAACTTACACATATAAAATATGTTTCTAATATATCCAAATCATATATAGATTGCACTTCAACATTGGCTCGAAATAAAAAATTTTCACCACGATAAATTTTTGCTAATGGTTGACGATTTAATGAATAATAACGTCCAATAAATTTAAATTCAGGAACACAATTTATTTTAATTTTTTCATCACGAGTTTTCTTTAATGTTTTTTCATCCAAAAAATCTATTCGAATATGAGTTGCTATTAGAGATTTATTTAAAAATTCATTTGATATTGGACGATAATTAACACCATTTGGTGATTCATCATTTGATGTTGGTGAACATTCAGATGTTGTTCGTTTAATACGATTTGTTTCTAAATTATACCATATTTTTTTTAATAATTCAATATTCGAAGATTCTATTAAACTAAATACAAAAAATGATATTTTTGTATTACTTTGCATTGTCATATCACCAATATCAATTTGTATTAAAGGTAAAAGTTTTTGTCTTGATGGATTTATATCAGTTGATAGAAAAACTAAAATTAGAAAATTTCATATTAAAAAAAATGTAGTTCTGTGACCCTTAAAGAGCTAATTTATATCGTCGTTATGTTTTTAGTTTGCTTCATACGCTAAAAATATATGTATATATTTTTTAATTTGGAATGAATATGTGGGTTTTCGAATGTGCCGAATAAAATTTTGGTATAGTCGAATGATAAATGACAAATCATATATTTGGGGAAAATATTATTCAATACTCGCATTCGATCAGTAATCTGGGCAACATCCAAAACCTTTGAAATTATTTTTTTTGCGTATGGAGTAAACCAAAATACTTATATACCTTTATTCCTTAGTTGTTGTGGAACAGCAATACTAACTCCAACATTTTGTAAAAATAAATTAAAAGAATTTGTAATATTACAAGTTATTTTAAAATATTCATTAATAAGCATTTGAGAATAACCTAATTCAACTTGAGTTGATAAATGGAATCTAAAAAGAATAAAAAAAATAAATAAATAAAATTAAAATTATTTTTATTTATTTTTAACAATTTTAACTTACGTTGGAGTTATATAACAAATCGGATTTATTCGCATATTATCTACTAATAATTTATAACGATCATAAGGTTTAAAATTTCTTTGTGACAATTTAGAGTTTTTCATTAAAATTGCATAATTTCGTTCGGTACCCATATGAATTTCAGTTTTCATAATTTGTAATTGGCAGTTCTCAAAAAATTGATTAGCATCTGTACTAAAAACTATACAATAATATTTATCTGGATATATTTTTAAATCTTTTTGTGCATCAAAATCATAATATCCATTTGCAGCAACTGATATAATTTCATGTGATTCAATTGGTCTTAATTCTTCTAAATTATTATATACACAATATTTTAATGCTTTCAATTTGAAAGATTCATTGCCATCAGTTAAATATACAATAAAATTACGAACTTTTAATGGAACATCGGTTAAAATTCTACAAAATATATTTGTATACTTAATTTAATTATATTAATTTTATTAAAATAAAAATTTTTACCTCATCACAAAATATATATAAACTTTTTCATCATTATTTAATTGAATTTTATCAAAACTAGCATAACCTTCTATAATATCAGTAATACGTTCTAAATCAATTTTAGTTGGTGATTTATACGCTGCTAATGATTGTTCCCAATGTGTACGTAATTTTGGTATTATCACACTTTGTGTTCCAGGTGGAACATTCTAAAAATAAAACAATTTTTTTTTTATATTTATAATTTAACAATTTTATAATTCTATTAAATAATGATAATATGTACCTGAAAGACTTTCCATAAATTCTCTAAAACAGCAATACGATCCTTTGTATCATATTTTATAGTTGGTGATAATGCTTCAATACTACATGATATAAAATCAGCAACTGAAGCTGATAAATAAGCACATCTTAAAGTTTTTAATAAAACATCAGAAAAAACTGAATTCCATTTTTCTTGTCGATAATCTGACAACATTAAAGAATAAAATCTAAAAAAAGAAAAATAAAAAAATAAATTAAATAATAATTTTAGATAATTTTTTTAATTAAAATTTACGTTAAAGCATTCGAATGATCTCCACTTTTGAAATATTCTTCTGCCATATCAATTGAAAGCTTTTTACAAAATCTTAAACATTTATATGTTTTAAATTGAATACGAGCTTGACCTAATAGATTTATTATTGTAGCCTTAAAATAGATAATTTTTATTATTATCAAAATATATAAACTTGATATATGGATATAACATACAGAATGATCAAAATTACGTTCGATATCTTGAACCATTGAAATCATTTGCTGATCTGAGTATGGTTCACCAGCTTTAATTGTTCTTACACCAAAGAATTCTGTAAATATTGTTGGTTGATGATTATTTAACAGAGATGTTGGTGTAAGTGGTTCAGTTGGTGATAATGAAGGAGCTAAAAAATATATATATTTAAAAAATTATGTAATATTTACGATATATTTATAAAATATTTTTGTTGGATAAAATTCAACTTACAGCTAGATTTTAAAAATGCATCTTTTCTTTTAATTATATATTCAGCTGCCTTGTGATAATAAATACCAGGATGTTGAGTTTGTAATGCCGGAAGATCATTATTAACAGCTTCACAAAATAGATCTGCAAAACCACTATGCCTAGATTTTAAAAAAAAAATTATATAACTATATATGTATGTATATATTTGTTTTAAATATACTCACTGTACACTTAACCAGGCATAATGTTCAAAAGATAATTCTTTGAAACCAACTCTACTTTTATATTTTTCTACATGACTAAGAAAATGATTAATTGAATCTCTTGGCATTTTTAATTTAAACATAAGTCGACATATTTTATAATTTAAAAATCCAGCTACAGTTTTAATTTCTAAACAATTTGTGTCAATAATTCTTATTTCGTCAATATTTGAATACCCTTGTGAATAATGCCTAAAAATTATTTTAAATATATAATTAAAATATTTTTCTTTTTTTTTTTTGTTAAATTAAAATATATACTTCAATGCAGTATTAAAATCTGATATCATTTCTGATATAAAACCTAATTTAAATTGATGACGAATTTTTAATATAATATGTGATGCAGTTAATTGTTCCCTATGCATACGAATTGTTTTAATCATTTGTTTATAATAAGATTGAGCCATCTCCAAAAATGAAGTTTCCAATCGTAATGTATAACCAGTCAAATGATCAGTATGTGGTAATATAAATAACATTTTACTATTAATACCACAAGCTGTTGCTAAACTAGCAGCTCTTTCTGATGCTATCAAATCATCATTAGATGGTATTGGAGCTGATTTTTGTATTAAAACTAATGATAAACGTGTATTTCTATCCTAAAAACAAAAAACAAACACAAAGAATATAAAAAATTATATAATAAAAAAATTGAAAAAAAAAAAGATTAATTAATTTACTTGTATACTGTGCTTTAAATTTTGTATTAATGAGGCACATTGTAATTGCTTTTCAGACCAATCTGAATCATTCCATTCTATATCTTGAAATAATACTATTACGGCTGGTAGCACATGCAAATGTTTTAACATCCAATTTCGTTTTAATATACCCTTTGGATGATACCATTCATAACTAGCTCTTTTTGGCTTAACAACAGGAAATTCATAATTTGGTGGAATTATTTTTAATTTAACAGCAGCACTATTTATAAAATTATAAATTATATAATTTTTTTTTTGTTTTTTTTTTTAATCAGTATTTTTTTTTATTACCCATTAGTTTTCCTATTATTATTAAATGCATCCCATATTGAATTATGTACAGAATTTTTTTTAATATCTAAGCCACAAAAACCAATTAAAGGTTGTGGAGGCGCTAATAGCTCACTAGGTAGAGCTGTTGTATCCATTTAAAAATAAATTTAGATTTAATTAAAATATTAAACACAAATTGAGAACTAGAGTTAAATGAAAAAATTTATTTTCATATAAAATAAAATAAAAAAAAAATAGAGATTACAACCCTCGCACCAAGATACAATATTGACATTATTTTCAGATTGTCATTATATTAACGTCATCTAAATATTACGTATTGATACTACTAGCGACATTTTGTGGCTTAATGGTTGAGTTAAATTATGATATGAATAATGAGTGAAATTTATATATGAAATAGTCGAATTTTTTTTTGTTTTTTTTTTTTTTTGAAATTTATGTTTTAAAATATTCTCCATAGATGGAAAAAGTTTGTTTTGAGTGAAATATTTATTTTATAATTTAAAAAGGATGGATATTTTTAACGGAAAGGTTAACTGTTATTTAACATTATTATTAATTATAATTTATTTCATTAACGTAAGTATTGTACACAATTTTTTTTTACATAATAAAAATTAAATGTTCAATTTAATTAATATATTGACAGTTTTCTGATAATGGTGTAACAACAGAATTAAATAAAGATATTAATTAATATCAAATTTAATGAAACATAATTTTATTATTTTAAATATATTTCAACTATATTAAAGTTTATATTATATCTTATATTGGATAAAATAAATTGTACTTTAATCTTAATTTTTGATTTTTGGTGCATAGAGTAGACCAACTCTTTTCAACTTGTGTTATCTACTGGTAAAATGTAAAATTTTATTTATTTCTATGGGAAAGTTGTAAAAATTTATATTGATCGAACCACTGATGATATTATATTATGTATTTATCGGAAAATATTATGTATTTTTCTAATCAAAGCAGAACCGGGCATGTCAATTGGAAAAATCTGTTTGTACTGAAGTTATCCAAACTATCCATTGTGTATTTATTTTTCACTTGCTGCTCAGAGCGTGATATCTGATGTTAGTTTTCAGATCTCACATAGTTATTAAAAAACAAAAATGTCAATTGAGTTTGATGAATAAATTTTTCAATTACTGCTGGCACACAACACCATCATAACAAAAACAAATCTTACAAATAGTCGTTACAATTTCAAATTCAAATTGTATTCGTATAGCGTTATTTTTTATATTCATTTTTCTTCTTTTAATGCAATTTTGTTTGTTTTTTTATTTATAAATAATATGAATATTAAATTTTTGTATATATGTTTTAAAAAAAAGTATATATATTTTGAAAAACCTAATATGATTCAGTGGGTACCAAAATAAACTTTATTCGATTCAATTCAAGTGCTTCTTATAACTCGATAGGAATTGAAAGCGAGTTCCTCCCCCTGCTATACAATATTTTGTTTCCCAAGGTATCCTCTATCATATATGCCGAAGTCAAATTAACTAATCAAAATTTAATAAGATATGTACAGATGAGTACACTTCACGAGTCAAAAATGGCATACCCTGTACATCAAAAATCTCATTTATATAAAATTTAAATAAAAACAATTTTTTTTTATATCAAAAAGCAATAAATAGAAACATAACTAAACTACACACTTATACACGAGTATAGAAAGAAAGTATAATAATTATCACACACCCAATGAATTCGTATTCGATTTCATTAACAGTTTTTTTTTTGTTGTTATTATTATTATTTTTATGTAGATTTTTCTAATTGAAAAAGTTTATATAAAAAGAACAAAACAATATTATTAACGAAAAATGAAATTGCTAACCAAGATTGGTACCATAAAAAATTCAAATCTAGAATTTTATAAAAATACAATAATGAAAAATTAATCAAACTAGGTGTACAATGTACATATATACGATATGTATATAAAAGCTCACATAAGTATTTTTCTTATATAAATACAGCGTATATACGAATCAATTAACAACGTGACTTATATATATACTCGAATGTATATACCGTTATACATTAATATATAAAAAAAATTAAGGATTTATGTTTTCATTTATAACTGTACAAAATCAATCAATAAAAATGTTCACTTTTTTATTTTCCGTTCCAATATTTTGTATATATCTAAAAGTTCAATTTTCATAATAAAACCGTTATTATTGTTCTACTTTTTTGTTTTATTTTTTGTTTTATTTTTAATTTTAAGAAATGTAATATTGAAATGTTGATGGGTATTATAAAAATGAATGTTCATTAGTGATGTAAAAATATATACATACAAAGAAGAAATATTCTTAAAATATTAACAGTTACTCTATAACTGAAAAAATTACAACTTTTTGATAATAATAAAAAAGTAGGTACGTATAAAGACAGTTAAAGACATCTTAAGTATAGTTAACAATGTGACAACAAAACATTTTTATATGAATATATATATGTATATCGTTCTTTCAACACTACTGGACCCATCAGTTATATGCTTAGGCTGCAAATGTTTAAAAATTGTATGGACGACATTTCCTGCCTGACTAATTTAAAGCAAGTTTTATGCGCTAACTATACAATGACATTATATATCTACAATGTCAAATTGCCTACCGAAGCTGATTTCTCAAAGCATAATATGTCGACCCATAATGACATAATAACACAAGAAAATATTTCGTAGAAACACAACAACAACAAAAAATTACATAATTAAGTTGAACTCCGTTTGGATGGAATTTAACACTAGAATTATATATTTAACGAAAATTTAACGAATTGTCAGATTCAACTTATTTGCCGCATATATCGATTGTGGTCATTTATTTACATGTATTTTCTGTGTATGGAATATCATATATGACATGACATTATGTCGAATTCGGTTTGGATGGAATTTAACATATGTAAGAATTCTATATTTAACGAAAATTTAACGAAATATATGATTGAACTTAATTGTCGCATATATCGATTGTGGACATTTATTTACATGCATTTTCTATAATATTACATATATCATGACATTATGTCGAATTCGGTTTGGATGGAATTTAACACTAGAATTCTATATTTAACGAAAATTTAACGAATTGTCAGATTCAACTTAATTGCCGCATATATCGATTGTGGTCATTTATTTACATGTATTTTCTATGTACGGAATATCACATATGCAATGACATTATGTTGAATTCGGTTTGGATGGAATTTAACATATAAGAATTCTATATTTAACGAAAATTTAACGAAATATATGATTGAACTTAATTGTCGCATATATAGATTATGGACATTTATTTACATGTATTTTCTGTGTATGGAATATCATATATGACATGACATTATGTCGAATTCGGTTTGGATGGAATTTAACATATGTAAGAATTCTATATTTAACGAAAATTTAACGAATTGTCAGATTCAACTTAATTGCCGCATATATAGATTGTGGACATTTATTAACATCTATTTTCTATGCACGGAATATCACATATGCCATGACATTATGTCGAATTCGGTTTGGATGGAATTTAACATATAAGAATTCTATATTTAACGAAAATTTGACGAATTGTCAGATTCAACTTAATTGCCGCATATATCGATTGTGGACATTTATTTACATGTATTTTTTATGTACGGAATATCACATATACAATGACATTATGTCGAATTCGGTTTGGATGGAATTTAAAATATAAGAATTCTATATTTAACGAAAATTTAACGAATTGCCAGCTTCAACTTAATTGCCGCATATATCGATTGTGGGCATTTACATGTATTTTTTATATATGAAATATCTATGTCATGACATATTATGTATAGATTTATGTCATTATAATTACATATCAATTAACTTTCAAAGAAAGCGTGTGTGAATTATAAAAATGAATTGAAAACGTTTGTTGTTGATCTATATTTTGCAGTAGCATTATTATTGTTAAATGTTTTTTGATTGAGAGATATTGAAAACTAAAATTTAATGTTAAAAAGGTATTTTTCTAAAGATTTTTGAAGTTTTCCGTCTCACTTTTCTTTTCCAAGTAGAAATCAAATTTTCAACTAAATGAGCACGTCCTAAATAAGGACTACAACACTCGCTTCTAAAAAATTTGATATAGCAACTGACAAAAACAAATTATACTGTTGTTGATTTCTTTTTTTGTTTTACCCTTTTGTGGAAGGTTCTGCATACCAGAATTCGGGACCGAAGCTTCCTAAAAGGTTTTAGATCGCCCACTTTTGATTTCAGCTTTCCATTTGTTTGTTAGTTTCCAAATTTTTAAATGTTAAGTATTCTGGACATTTGCTAATCTGGACATTAATAAAAAAAAAACAATTATACTATACTTAAATTTTGTTGTTGTTTTACCCTCTGGCGAGGGGTTAGGCGTTTGTCCAGAATACGGCACCGAAGAGATTTTAAATCACCAGATTTTGATTTTTACTTTCCGATTGTTTTTTGATTGTCCGAATGTTTGAATGTTAAATGCCCATTTTGCTAATCTTTCTTTTGGCAAACATTTGTAAGCGCAAAATGTCCAAAGACCAAATGTACATTTGCAAAGTGGAATTTGCCAAATGGACAGTAGTGTACCCGTTTTAAAAAGTATTGAAATGGCTTCGAATTTTTTAATTTAAATATGATTAAAAGGTGGGTTAACATTTTTTTTTTACATTTTCAACTCGCCAGGATTAGTTAGGTATTCGAAATATTATTTTGTTTTTTTTTTTTTCATTTTAATATTAAAATTGGAATAAAAAAAATAAAGATTTCGACATAGAGAAAAATTATCAATTTTTTTTTTCTTGTACTGTACTTAAAAACTATTCTATTTTTTTTTTTATGTTTAAATTTTTTCTATTAATATAAGAATATAAAAATGTAGGTACAAAAAGAATAACAAAATATCGTTGAGGTCCTTTATTATCGTATATACATATATATATACATACTAATGGATATGCATTAGTGTATGTGTATTCCATGTTTTATTTCATCCAGAAAACAAAAAAAATGTTCTTTACTAATACTTTTAATATGCTAAATAACTTACCTATCCTTATAACCATCACCTCCTACATCATTGTTGCTATATAAACTATAAACAACGCATCTATCATCATCATAATACTAATACCGATACCAACTCCTTCATAAAACCACCATCGTCATCACAACCACCACCGCCAACCACTATCACTATTTTTCTGCATACACATATATAATTGTATATATATATATATATATGTCGAAACATTTATTAGTCAGATTTTTTATTTTAGTTCATAACGACGATAATTCGCTTTTTCATTCTATCCCCGACAAAAATATTTTACACAGAGTAAGACAGTTATATTATGAACATATTCAAAATGTTTATAAAATAAAAATTTCAATTTATTCTTATTCATTCACTCTAATGTAAAGGGCAGAATAAAAAAAAAAAAAAAATTAACGAAAAAAAAGGAATTAAGGACGAAAAAAATTTTTTTCTAGTTTTTAATGCGAATTTTTTTTTATTTATTTTGTTTATTGTTTCTTTTTTTTTTTTTTTTTTTTAATTTAGCTTCCCCGCTGATAACAACCTAGTTATGATGTACATACATATTCACGTGTACAATACACAATATTATATACATATTTTTTTTTGTAATTCACTGTACCTAACTAACTATGAAGGTTAGGGTTGACTTCTGATTGGTTTGAGGGGTGGAATTTGAAAAAAAAATTCAATTTTTTTATTTTATATTCTATTATTGTTGTTTTTTTTATTTTGTGATGGCAGCATTGAGTTCGCTGGCTGGCTGGTTGATTATTGTTTAGTATAGACTTTTTTTTTTATTTGAACCATGTAGAATAAAAATGTATACAATAAAAAAAAAAAAAATCGCAATATTATGAGGGTGTCAATTTTTAATAGTATTGGGTAGATGTGATGGCAAAAAAAAAACTGTTAGTTAGTTTTTATTCTCAAAAAGGACATATAATATACCAATAGAAAGGTAGGAAAAGGAGAAAGGAGGCATTTGGATTTTTTTTTTAAATAATCTATATTATGAGGGTTGGGATGGTGTACAGATGAAAATGTATATATGTGTGTATATATCAAATGGAATCATAAAAAGCAATGAAAAATATAAAAATACAAAAAAATAAAAACATCCGAGTACTTTTTTACGCTTCAAAACATTTTTTGAAAAAAATTATTTTTTTAGAAATGTTTTCTTTTTTTTTGTTTTTCAAACAAAATGGAGAATTTTGTTTCATAATTATATCCTATTTGCCTATAATAATGATAATCACAATTTATTTAGTATATATGTATATATTAGATAATATATACCTATCTATTTATTTAAAAAAAAAAAAAAATGTTTTCAATTGCTTGTTAAAAAAAATTGTTTTTGTTTTTTTTTTTTTTTTTTTGATTAGAGTTGCCTATATGATTTGACAGTGAAGTGATAATTATATTCAACTTTTGTATTAATAAAAATGTTTATTAACTTTTGATGAAATTATTTTCAATTGAAATTGAAATCAATACATTGGAATATGAGTATGTTAATATGTATATGTATGTATATATATAATGAGGGGTAGGAATGGATGGAAGAAGAATAGAAAGCCTGGATTATATTAATTGTGCACTACACCGACTCCTTGTATTACACTATACCTTGCACAATAGTCCAAAACAATTAAATTATTATTTTTTTTTTTTTTTATTTATTTCATTTCAGTGTCTCAAAAGAGCTCAGTCGTTCGTACAGAGTATTTTATTGTTACTAACAATATTAAGACTTAAAAATGTACAACACAACAATACAATTGGTTTTAACCTATATATAGCAGCAAAGCCTGGACAACGAAAATTAGTGACGAAAAAAAATTTAAAATATGCGAAAGAAAAAAAAAATTTGGTCCCAAAATAAATAACGATGGTAAGTACCAAATATAAGATCAAACAAGGAGTTATATAGAAACAAAAACAATCCACACGCTAATATTATAAAATTGATTAAGACACAAACACTAAGGCAGGACATGTGTGGTGAGAATGAATGAACAAAGAATGAGAAAAATGATATTAGACACAGTATACAGCACAATGCAAGAGGTAGACCAACATCAAGATGGCTGGACGAAATCGAAGACAATTATCGAAATATGTTGGTACCAAAAAAAATATGAGTATATCAAATAAGATCAAATGAGTATAGAAACAATCCACACACTATACTATAAAATTGATTAGTACATAAATACTAAGATAGGCAGGACATGGCATGTGGCGATGAAATGAATGAACAAAGAATGCCTAAAAGAATATTAAATGCAGTACCGTACAATACTATACAAAGCAAGAGGTAGACCAATTTATTTGTTTAATTTACAAAAATTCAAAGTGAAAATCAATAACATAGTTCGTAACCCCCTGCCGAACCTTTCTCCTACTACTTCTCTATGACTATCGATTTTATTTTCCAAAAACCAACGGTACGAAACTATAAAGGTTTCTCTGACCTAAGTTTAGGCTAATAATATATAGAAAAAAAAAATCAATATGGCTGGACCATTGTCAAAATATTGATCTGACAGTTGTAAAAGAATAGAACAGAGTTGTAAACGAAATTAAAGCTTACCCTACTGAGCTATAAAATCAATAGAATCAATTGCGAATATGTTACCTATCTCGATCACACTATTTTTACTTTATCTGTCACAATCTGAGGCTTGACGTTTTTGTACTATTGTATTGACCTATACTGAAAAAGCAAACTGATAAAAGTCAACATTATAGATTGGTAAATAATGTAAAATGTAGAGCAAGTAAAGTAATTCTGCCATCTTGGTAGCGGTGGCCGGTGGTTATTATATAGTAGATGACGGAGTGAACATGGATGTTGTCATTTTTTTTTGTTATATCAACTAATTTACATAAATGGAAAACTATATTTTTTGTAGATTAATCTCAATTTCATTATAATATAGTTTCAGTCTATTTTAAGTGTAAATTGTATCCAAATTATTTATGAAGAATAATTGAAAATCCATGCCCTGAGCGGCATTCGAATTAGCGGTACCTTCTGAATAGTAATCAGATGATACATTACCACTATATCATATAGCTCGGATATTTGTATTTAAAACGCACGCACAGCATACTGTAGATAAAAATTTTAAGCTTGCTAAAGCCGGCGCTCACGGAACCAGAAATTTCTTTAAATTCACATTTCTTTCAGCTCTTTTCTACGAATACGAACATGGAAAGTAACAGAAAAAAATCATCTTACGTATATCATCTATAGGTATTTGTCAACAAAAAATGTTTGAAACGAATTCTTCAGATATTCTGGAATGAAAAAAAATCCAACAAAGAAGTGAGGGAACGAAGAATAACTGAAACAAATCAATAGAATGATTGAGAGTTGGAAATGCAACCGGGCTGGTCAAATGTTGTTCGCGGACTTATAGGAAACTTAGCGAAAACCGTTTTTTAATGGAATTTATAAGATAGCGGAAAGTATTGTCAGCCAAAAATAACATGGCACCGAGCAATAACATGTGAAGAAAGTTTACATTAAAAAAACATTTTAATTCAAAACACAGATGGCTTGAATTGAATTTAAATTGGCTTGAATTGTGCACCCACAACGAGCAATATAAGGCTCTTGATGATTGAATCATTGAATCATTGAGGCAAATATTTCAATCACGGTATTTTTTCTGAGCTTCGAAATACGATGCAGATGGTTGACAATGATTGATAATGTGTTAGAAGACGAGTTAAATCAATTTTATTATACAGTTAAAACAAAAAGCTAAAACAAAAATATTTCCACCATGAAATAAAATTAATAAAGTCGCTAGTCCAGATTGTATTTTAAAAACCAAAAATATTTTTCTTATATTGAAAACGAATTGAATCTCTTTGGTTAAAAATTTTCAACTACAATAAAGCACATTTCTCTTGGCTGGATCATTTACATCTGTGCGATCTACGTGTCCGACCCACTGTAGTCTCTTCAATTTAATTTTCATGACTACGTCCACTTTATTATACAGAGTTCACAATTATAATTTCTTCTACAAACCAAATCGTCGTTTTCAGGACCATATATCCGGCGAAAAATTGTCTTCTCGAAGACACCAAGTGTTTGCTTACTTGCCAATGACATATAACTATATAGTTATCACTGCGAAGTGTCCTTAATTCTAATATGTTGAGCAAAATTAGGAGTATGATCATTTTATAGATTTGCACTTTCATGTTTCGGTATAGAAGCTTTGACCCGAGATGTTTTGACAAGCCGAAGCAGCAACGATTTGCATGGCTTATTCTTCTTCGTCGTACCTTCACATTTATGTGTGAGATTGAAACTGGTTCCGAGGTAGATAGACTGCTGAACTACCTAGGAACTATATATGACGATATATATATTTAAATAATTAATTTGTGTATTTTGGAATAATATAAACTGCGCAAGCATGTTTAGAAAGAGCATCAAGACGTATGTATATGGCGCTTTAGCAGAATTGATATTTTTTTATTATTTACTATTATTAATCTAATTAAACGACAATACAATTTGTTGTTTTTTTTCTGTAGAAGTCGCTGCCATTGTGTGTGAACAGTTATTCACGAAGATGTGAGCTTCAATTGATGTTTGTTATACTGAAAATCATGTTAAGGCAGCCTTGAAATGGCTTCGTTTTTTTTTACTTTTTAAGAATTCTTATATTTTACGTCTTGTAATTTTTTATGATGATGATGAAGTGCTCAAATAAATTTTGCAGATTTCTGTTTTCAAGATTTTTATTTCAAGATTTTGTCTTTTCAAGATTTTGTCTTTTCAAGATTTTGTCTTTTCAAGATTTTTTTTTCAAGATTTTCGTCTTTAAGATTTTTATCTATTGAAGATTTTATTTCTTGTAAAGATTTTTTATTTCAATAAATGCATCTTCTTGCAAGTGATGTAGAAAACTTGTATACCAGCTATCTTAGATGATACACTTTCAGCTATCCAGGATGTCTATGTAAAAAAAGAGGGTCCATAGTTTAGTGATTAATTACAATCCTGCCAAAACAGTTAAAAGTAGCTGTATTGAAATGAAAATTTCATGTGTACCAAAAGCCAAGACGATTAGCTTCTTTGGAGAGGGAAGTGGTCAACCAGCAAATGAAAGAATGGCTACGTGAGGATATTATTAACCAACATAATAGTAAATCCGACTTTGCAAGTCCAATCGTTTTGGTAAAAAAAAAAATACATAAACTATCGATTATGTGTCGACTACCGAAAGATTAACTATGCAAAATAATTAAAGATCGTGATCCATTGCCCAATATGAAAGAGATATTAGAAAATTTGTATGCGGACAAAATATTAACGACACTTAATTTAAAAAATGGATTTTTCCATGTTGGTAATGTTGAAGAGAAAAGTAGAGAAAATACATTTCGTTTATAACATCTGATGGCCAATATGAGTTTTTATAGGTGCCCCTTGGACTCTGCAACTCTCCCTCAATCTTCTGACATAATGTAAATAGGACTTAATAACTTCAATAGATTTGGGGTCAATGTTTCGATCTGCCCAATTGTATTGTCTCAATCATTTTGTTAATCCCAGCCCACTCTCTATATATCTAATTGTTTCCTTAGTAAAGTAAACGACGATTAGTTAAAAAATAAATTAATAAAAACAAAATTATAACTGCAACAAATTGATAAATAATCTCATTATGTGAATTTTACAAGCAAAGCAAAAAAACAAAAAAATTATATAAAAAAAAATGGTTTTCAGATATTTAAATTGAATTATTTAAAATAATTAAATTCATTTAAAATAAAAAAGTTTTAATTTTATTAAATAAAAAATATTAAATTCAAATATATCATAATTTTTTTTTGTTCTTTTCTTATATATACCGATTTAAATGTATATAAATGAATATATTTTAAATTGTTTGAAGAACAGCTCATTTCACCAAACCACACCACACAACACTATAGAATGTTTTCAGTCACATTTATGAAACCACTGAATGAATGAATGAGTGCTTACTGATCTTGCTATTATATTCCTATTTATTTATAAATGTATATCTATTTAATATTTATATATATTTGCATATATATGTATATATGTATACAGATATATTTAATATTTAATTTGCAGAAAATTATCCTTTCAATATGTAAACTAATAATTTACTATACTTGAACAAAATACACATAATATATACATATGAAAATGTATATTAATAATTCTGATAGTATAAGTATAATTTCTCATAAAATTTTCATCATCCTTTATTACTGTTTTCTCATATTTATAATATGAAAACTTTTGTTTAATAATTTTATATGAACGCTTGAATATCCTTATAGTAATATGTGTATGTGTATGTATGGATGAAAGTCTAAATTATATTGTTATTATTAAAAATACAGCGGTTTCAACTGTTCAAGTCAACAAAAAATATTCCTATACGATCATATGTACATATATACATTATATTAAATATACAAGAGTATATAATGTGTGCAATAATGACGGATGCTTACAAAATTATTATCGAAGATAGAGAAGTTATGTGACGTAACGGGTGATAAATTCCGTTATTATAAGCTCTATAGTTTTGAAAAAAAAAAAATATTTTTTTTTTATTTAATAAAAAAAATACAAAAAAAAAAATTAAATTGTTATATAAATATTTGTAGAAAACTTTTTTAATTTTTTTTATTATTGTCTTTTTGTTGTTGTTCTTTTTTTTTTTTAATATAATATTTCCCATCATTTTTACACCGGTTAAAGTTGATTTTATTATTTTGTTTTTGATTCTTTAATTTGATTTTTTTTTTATATATCTATCTATATATGCGTAGTATATACAGGGTGTTACTTGATTGATATTATGGAACCAAGATTATTGTTGTTCAGTTCCAGTATTTAGCCCCACTTAATATCTCTTATTTTTCATTCAAAAATTCGTAGGCATGTTTGAAGAAGCCTTGGTCAAGCATCATGACAAACATCACTTAAATGTATTTAATTTTTTACTTCTTGTCAAGCGTTTGTCAAGTATCATGACCAGTTTAAGTGATACTTGTATTTAAGTACAGTTTTCACTCACAAGCATTACATTACATATTTACTCAGAGATCGATGAATTGCATGTTTTCATACACTTTTTTAGCTAATTTGGGATTCATTATTATGTTTACCATCACCAGTTAAGACAGGATAGTTTAATCATGATTAGGTATATTGAATCTACTTAAATTAAAAAAAATACGGTACAAATCTGAACTATTTCACAACCAATTTTTATTATTATTTTCTTTTAAGTGATAGATGTATAGTGGGAGACGTGGCGAAATTAAATATTTTTCCAAAATTTTTTACTTTTCAATTACAAATTTTAATTTAAAATTTTACCCCATGTATATGAGGGCTGTATGAAAAATCGCCCAAAACCAAATGCACCAAAAAAATGAAAGTGAAAAAATAACCAAAAATAACAGTCACAATTTTTTGTGTCGCTTAGAATTATTTTCAGTTTTTGGGCAATTTTTTATACAGCCGTATGTATAGGTATACACATATATATACATTTTAACTTATAGAAAAATTTCAATTCACAAAAGTATGTACAGATTTTCTTCTTTCCGTCGCTCGAAATAAATTTAAATTTAATTTTTGTTAAAATAAATTATTACGTATACCATGGTTGTTGTCTAAGATAAATCAATAAAAACAATATTATAAATATTATCATGAATAAATTGAAATGATGGAAAACAAAAATTTATAATGAAATTGGTTCTAGTATGATTGCAGGGACTGTTATATAAAGTATTACAGATTCAACATTGTGTTTTGTTACTAGAATTTTCTGGATATTTAAGAGACATCTGGTCGGTACATATTTTGTATACGAATTATTTTTTATTACTTTGTCAGCTTAACAGAAATAATTTTCCGTAGTTTTTTTTTCGGTAAATTTTTGGTTGCTACAATAATTATGTTACGCTGTATAGCACATATAGTATACAGTATATTTTTAAGCCTCTTAATTTTATTGTAAGTCTTTTTGATGATCGTATATGGAGGGTTAGATAGACTGAGCGAATCGCATTACCTAAAACACAATGCTATTTCAATTTTCTGTCTATTAGAAGGTAGATTCCTATATGAACTCAAATGAAGACCTATTTGATGTTTCGTACTGTTGATTATATCGGTTAAATTAATTTCAGTGCCATTAAATTAAATTAATTACATGCTATCCCTTACTTCATTTTTCAATTTATTATTATGTTCAGGAATTCACGTGAATTTTGCTCAACTTTGTTAAAGACCTCTTCAATGTTTATACTGTTTCTAGACTGATTAAATATACTGTTTCTACTGATTAAATCAATTAGACCATTACAATATAGGTTAGGGGTACCCTAAAATTATTTTTCAGTTTACTAAAAAGTTCAGGGGCCCATTTGTGATTACTTTAATTTCATTAAAGGTTACCTTTTATATCGGTTAGGTTACAAGTTACATCGGTTAGGTTACCTATTCAATCCGTTAGGTTACACTTTATATTTTTCAGTTTACTAAAGTAGTCCACCTGCATTTATTTATTTTTCGTTAAAGATCATTTTGATGGTTAGTGTGTAAAACATTGGTCAGACGCATCTCAGTATATCAAACACGACGACTATGCTATAACCATTACTTAATTTTTCCAATTTATTTAAGTTATTAAGAACCCACCTGATTTTTTTTTTCAACTTTATCAAAGACCTTTTTAATAGTTGCGTTGTTTGTTTAGACCAATCTGAATCGGTTAAGCTATCCATTACTTGATTTTTCAATTTATTAAAGACTGCAAAAGTAAGTCCATCTGAATTGTTCTTAACTTTATTAAAATATTTTTTTTTGATAGTGATATTGTTGTGGTTACATCGATTGGACCGATTTCAACTCAGTTGAATTTTAAATTTTCAATCTATTATTTTACTATTATCAACAATCATAAACCTACCATTAAGGTCAAATAAAATTTAGCTTTTGTTGTACGGCCATCTGGAGATAACCATCAATTATAGCTTTATTTTTATCTATATGTAGAAATTTGGTGCTGCTTATATAGTGGTGTTATGCACCGCTGCAAAACTCTTCAGATGGTAACTATTTTTGGTAGTGTGTTGGCGGAGACTATGTTTATTAACTGTTTTGGCAAAGATTTTCTCTCTACCGAGTTTAGCGTTGAAACCCCCTAGCACGATTTTCGAATCGTACATGCTTGGTATAAAGCGTCATAGAAGTCGTTTTTCTCTGTTTCATCTTTTCCATCAGTATAGGAGCATGAACACATGTTAGACTGATGTTATAGAAGGTGCTTTCAATGCGGATTATTGTTAGAGATTCGTTAATAGTTTTAAAATCAATAACATTTCGTCTTCAGCTATCTCCAATTGCAAATTCGTATTCGAATATGTGATGTTTTATGATTTAAACGTAGCAATTCCTGTTTTTGAACCTGGATGCACCTGGGCTGTACAGAATTAATTCGGACATTTCAGGTCCAAATTTTAAAATCAAAATCCTTACAAGTTCCGTTCGTATCCATTCGTATATCTGAGGCTTGTCTTAAGACTTTCATAACTATAATTTTTTTTATGGGGTTTTTTTTTTTTTTTTGTTCTCCTATTACTCCGCGTTTTAGCATAGGGCTTCGATAGTGAACCTTCATTCCTCTCTGTTGAGTACTACTTGCTTAATATCGTCCCGGGTATAATTGTTGATTGTTAATTCTTGATCGAGTGTGCGTCTCCATGTGTTGTATGGTCTGCTGGGTCTCCATTGTCCTTGTGGATTCCACTCTAAAGCTCTTCTTGCTATATCACTTTCTGATTTCCTTAGTGTATGACCTATCTATTTCCATTTTTTCCTATTTATCTGCCTGTTGATCGGTTCTTCTCCAGTTATCATCCATAAATCCTGGTTGCTAATTCTGTATATAATTCTCAAGCACTTGTTGATGAATACTTGTAGCTTCTGTTTTGATTCTGACCCAAGTGAGCCATGTTTCACTGCCATATATTAATGTTGACTTAAAACATGCTCTGAATATTGTTAGCCTTGTTGTTCTCGATATTTGGTTGCTCCGCCATATTTTCATTAGGCTCCCAAATGTTCTTCTTGCCTTATTTAAACGGCTGTTGACATCTTCTGCTGTATCTCCTCTTGATGTTATGATGCTCCCCAGGTAGTAGAATTCTTCTACGTATTCTATCTGTTGTCCACTCACTGTTATTGGCTCACTATCACTCTTGTTTGTCCTCATTGCCTTGGTTTTCTGGATATTCAATTCCAGTCCCGATTTCTTTGCTTCTTCCTGTAATCTGTTGACTTTGTTCTGTAGGTCCTCTTGATTCCTTGATATGAGGCATACATCATCTGCGTAATCTAAGTCTTCTAAGTTGCCGAAGAGATCCCATTCTATGCCGTTTATTCCAGTGCAAAATTTTCTTAGAATGTCGTCTAGTATTGTGTTGAAGAGAAGTGGTGATAGTGGACATCCTTGTCTAACTCCTATATTGGTGTAGAATGGATCACTGATGTTACCTCTGTGTTGAACTGTTGTCTCTGCATCTTTATACATCGCTTTGATGATGTTGATGATTTTTTCAGGAACTCCCTTCTTTGTAAGTGTTCTCTATATTGCGCATCTCTTGACTGTGTCGAATGCTTTCTTAAAATCTATGAATAGTAGATATAGTGGGGCATTCCATTCTACTGATTGTTCAACTATGACCCGTAAAATATTTGACTGGTCAACACAGCTGCGGTTTGGTCTGAAACCTGCCTGCTCTTTCCGTAGTATTGGTTCTAGTACTTCTTCTAATCTTTGCTTTATAATAATTGCTTTTTATGGGTTAAGTATAGTTAATCTAATGCTAATTTTCTGTAGATAATCTAATGCTAATGCTAGTCTGAGAGGTTGTTTGTGCACTTACAATTTTTGCCAGTCGTATAAGCGGTTACTATGTAGGAAAGTTTGTGGAGATCAATATAGTTGGAGGTAATGCAATAAAAATTTGTTTTAGAACTTAACAGTTACACATCTGGTCAGATATTACCCTGTCCAACCAAAGCTGCATCGTTCATGTTATACCTCGTAATTTAACAATATTGGCCCTTCCTAATCATTAAATTAATATTTGCTCATTTTAAATTGTCCTAACAAAATTATGAATGATGACCTCTGGTCCTTTCGAACACCCTATAAATATTTTTTTTACATACATTCATATGATAATCTATGTTTATATATATATATATATATATATATATATATATATACAATACATTATATTTATTCGTCATTTGTTGGAATCAGGACATATTATCCTTTTTCTGTTTATATTTACTTTTGTTTTTTTTTTTTTATTTAGTTTTGTTTTTATATTATTATCCTGAATGCTAGAGGGCATTTAACCATTTTCATACCAAGTTTTTTTTTTTTTTTTTTTTTTTTAGGTTTTTAAAAAAAAACAAAAATTTTATACCCGACAAATATTATGAAAAATTTAAGGTTAAGTTTTTATATGTAAATTACATTATGCAATTTATCCTGTGTTAAGTGTTAATTAAAGCGTTCTCTTATTTATATTATAAAAAATAAAATTAAATATAAAAATTATAAAACAAAAACAAAAAAAAAAAAAAAAAATAAATAAATAAATATAATATAATTTTAAATAATAGTTATTAAAAGAATAAATGATTTAATAAATTCAGATATAAGGATTAAATTCATTCAGGAATAAAAAAAAAAAAAAAAAAAATAGAAAAATTTTTTTTTTGTAAATATTTTGACTTTATACAATTAACAAAAACATAAAAAAAAAAACAAAATAAATATAAAGAATGAGATGATCCCTTTTGTATTTGACTGGACATTTAATTAGTGATTTTTATTATATATAATGTCATTTAATATAATTTAAAAATTTAATATTTATATAATTTAATAAATAAATATAATAATTACGTTCAGAAGAACCATTAATTGAGTATGTCAGCATCTTCTGCTTCTTTAGAATCAGAATATAGTTTAGGATAGTATCGTAGCAATACTAATAACAAAGTTTACTGTTACTAAGACACTGTGGATGTGTGGAACTGATTTTAAAGAAGCAGAAAATGTACCTATAGAACAAAATATCAACAATTACCAATTTTTTAATTTTATTTACTTACACATATTTAGGCAAATCTTAACCCAAATTTTTTTCCATTTACAAAAATTACTATATACGACCAATAATGATAACAGGACATTTTCTTTTAGAATTCACCATAGTGGTGAAAATTTATTTTTAGTATGGACGAAGATTTCAGTACTTCATGATTTCTTAAAGTCTTTGAAAAAATCGGTTTCTACAAATAACAGTTTTTTCATTGTTTCTTTTTTTGGAATTAATTCATTCGAAAATTTCGAAGCTATTTCCTTCTTTTTTTTTTTTTTTTTTTTTTTTTTTGCGTGGGTTGGTGGGAATCTTCATAGACACAATGAGCCCCGTAGCTTCCATTGTGTGCCAGATTTTTACTGACTAAACCACACCCCTCCCATTAATACTAGTCCAACGGACTAACCATTAATTTATTGCTATTTTGATTTTCTTAAAGAAAAACTTTACGAAATTCTATCGTATTAAATCTAGTGGCTTAGTTCTTTTAAGCCTTCTGACATCATTTTGATTATATAGCAATTGAGTGGCCTCAACGTTAACATGTCCCTCCAGACGAGCTATATGCTTTGTTGCATATCTTTTTATTTCATTTTCTATGCAAGGAATTTTTAGATCTCTGTGCAAATCACTGTTGCGAACATACCAGGGGGCATTTACCATGTTGCGCAAGACTTTATTTTGGAATTTTTGTATACAAAGTACATGTGTTTGTTTGGCACATCCTCATATTTGTATGCCGTACAACCATATCGGTTTGAGTATCTGATTATATAACAAAATCTTATTATGTATAGGTAATTTAGAATTACGACCTAAGAGTCAGTACATTTCTCTATACTTATTTTCAAGCTCAAATTTTTTCTTTTTAACGTGCTCTTTCCATCTAAGTTTGACATCTAATGTCATTCCTAGGTATTTAGCCTTGTTTTCTTGGGGTATATTGACCCCATTCAGATTTACCAATGGTGGTTGATTTTCTAATTTTTTATTTGTAAAATTTACATGTACTGATTTTAACTCATTGAGTTTAATTTTCCATTTCTTTGTCCAGAGGTATAGCATATCGCTTGCTCTTTGCAATTTAATTGTAGCCTCGTCAATATTTGATCCTACTGTCATCAACGCAGTATCGTCAGCGAATGTAGCTACAGTTATATTTTCCATTTCTGGTAAATCATTGGTGTAGAGCGAATACAGTATGGGACCCAGAATACTACCTTGAGGCACACCCGTTTTAATATCTCTAATAGTAGAATACTTTTCGTCTTGTTTTATGCTGAATAGTCTGTTTTCTAGATATGATGAGAGTATATCTACGTATTGTTTAGGTAACATATTGTTTAGTTTATTTATTAAGCCTCGATGCCATACTTTATCAAAAGCTTGGGCTACATCTAGAAATATGGTAGAGCATACTTTCTTTTCCTCTAAAGCTTTTTCTATTATGTCTGTTATTCTATGAATTTGATCGATTGTCGAGTGCTTAGATCTAAAGCCAAATTGATAATTTGGAATCAGATTTATTATTTTCTATGATCGGTCTCATTCGAATCAATAATAGTTTTTCAAATAATTTTGATACTATTGGTAGTAATGATATTGGTCTGTAGGATTTGACATCATTTATGGGCTTACCTGGCTTTGGTATCATAATTATCTCTGCTATTTTCCACATATTCGGCACATACCTTATTCTTATAGCAGCGTTTATAATGCGTGTTAGCATTGTTATAGCTTTTTTCGGAAGTTCTTTCAGGACTTCCGATGCAATTTCCTTCTTAATGGTACTTACCTGTATAGATCTTAATATAATTATTGTATACCATTATTGATAAATTACGATGTGCCAGTTAACTGTAGTATTTTTGATTGGAATCGCTGCAATATTTAAATTTTTGAATTGTTGGCTACTCCCTACAGTTGAATGATATTTTTTTATATGTACGTATATCCATAATGGTTTTAAAATAAATTTATAAATCTTGTGTTCTCCAGCGACATTGCGGTGAGCTTAGGCTAATCATTCAATACATTTTATTTGATTTCAACCCCAGTTTCCATTTAAGTTTTCTATCCAAACGTATGTTCAAGTCCAACTTTTCGGAGTCTTGTTATGGGACTACTTTGTTATTTATCACCAACATCGGACATTCGGTCAACGATCGGTTTTTCTCTTCAAGGTAAATGTGACATAATGTTGATTTTGTTCCATTCGCTCTAATTTCCCACTTCTTTTGGCATTACATGCACTGGGTTATTATGCGATGCTAATATGGTTGTGATATTGGGTAATGGGACGCAATCCATCAAAATATATGAATGGTTAAAGAAATGCAAGTTAAAAACAATTGAAAATGTTTAATATCTAATTAATTTTAAGCATAATACATCGGTCTTAAGTTGCTCATATTTTTATTTTAATATCCAAAAAATTCTAGTTATCGTGTAAATCGGTTCTTAGTTTACTTCATGTTCGATATCCAGTTTGATTAGTTGTAATCAACTTATTTCTATATCCAGTTGAAAATAATGTTAAATATCTGAGGTCAGTTCAAATAATCATTTCACAATTGATTTCGCAATTGTTTTCTAACAATCTATTTCTAGCTGAATATATACAAAATATATCAAACACCCAGAGTGTATTCTGGGTTTAATTCACAATCGGTCTCAAATATGTTTTATATGTCTAATTGAAGATTTGAAAATATATTAATTATTATCATATATACTCTGAGCATGAATCATCGAATCCTATCAATAAGATAGCAAGACACCCCTCCCATCTTTCCAGTTAAATATCTTTAAGTTGCACTGATGGTGATCTGAAAAGATCTCCTAATTTACAAATTTTATATTATTTACATGCTCACAGTTAGATTTAGACTATATAAATTAGCTTACTCAATATATATGTATGCACCCCTCTTTGTATATAACCGTGACATCGAAAATGTAGTATTAGAGTTTTAACTGCAATAATAGTATATTCCATTACGGACTATATACAACATAATTAATTCGAACATGTTTTTATTCTGTTTTTTTTCTTCACAGTTAAAGCAGTATGCAAGTATTATTAAACTATTTGTATTATGTAAAATTCGTTCTGGAACATACTAGATTGTAGCCAAAATCCGGATAATGCATTTACGATGTCTTTCTATACTTAACTGAGTTCATTGCATGTAAAATTTAAATTAAATTGTCCTCTGTATAGGCTCATTTGCACATAGGAGATTTTTCCAGATCACCATTATAGTAATGTAAACATAATTCGTTGGGTTATTCATTTTAAGTAGTCCCTTAACCCTCAGCTTCTATCCATTCACTTTAAAAATAAAAAAATATATTAATTATATCATGTAAGTTTTGACAGTATATGATTCATTGCACCTTCTCATATCAATCCTGAAGAATTTATTTTCACATCGTTCTTATTTTCATTGTTCTCTAATCCCTTCAGTTTGGGATATAGGACTGAATTACATACCCATATAGAGATTCAAAATATGTTAATTATACAAAATATATTACAATTTAATTACAACTCACAACACAAAACAATACATTGTTGTAAGGATATGCAATTAAACGCACATGTTCATTATATTATGTATAACTTTAAGTAATACATAAGTATGTATATATTATATCCTGTATATCCTGTATATTATCCTTGAAAATATGATTTTTTTTTTTAGACCAAATATTAAAACTGGTTTTTCTAAAAAAAAAATTTTTTTTTTTTTTTGCATTATGATTTCTTTTAATCCTTTTCTTTTATTTTACACTATACCTATATACAATATCTAACCTTTTACCCTTTAATATTACATTTTATTCTCTTTTACTTGTAATAATTAAAAAAGAAAAAATAATAATAATAATACTTATGCAATTAAATAAAAATTTTCAATTGTATTGTGGTTTATGAATTATAGGTATATATATATTATATTTGAATGTATACATATATATTTACTACTCCCATTTCAAATCGCATCTAAAATATAACTAAATAGTAAAAAGAAAAAAAAAATATGTCCTTACAAACAATTTAAAAAGGATTTAAAAACATTTTTTTTTTTGGCTATTGTGATTTTCGCGTTTTCTACAAACTTGTAGACCATATGCAGTGTCAGTGGTTGAGGTTTGCAAAGTGACAGCAATAGATAATAAAAATAAAACAATATATTAAAAATGATAAGAATAGTTCGTATATGATAATTTATAGTGTATATTTATGTATGTGGGTGTGTATATTAACTGTATTTTGTTTGAATGTATATGTGTAAAAATAACATTGACATCAAGGCATTGAATTATTATAAAAAGATTTTTCGTTTTTTTTTGTTTTGTTTGTTTGGTTACAACAATTTTCTTTATCTAAGCTTTTATTCGTTTTTATTAATAGCTGAGTGTGTATGTGTGTGGAGATATAAGAGTTGATTTGTTTAAATTTTAGGTTATTTAATGTTAAAGTTATAAAGTGAGGTTTTAACAATATTAGGATATAGTTAATAACATCACATAACAATGGGTTAATTGACTGTAGACATACAAAGTCAGATCGGATTAAAAGTAGAATAAAATAGGATTATTAAGGTATATTAAGTTCTGACCTGAAGCCAGGACGAACATTATTACAATTAAATTATAACTAAATTATAATTGAATTACAACTATAGATTATAACTAGATTAAAAGTGGATTACAATTAAATTCAAATTGTAATAAATTATAATCTATATAAAGACTAAATTATAACCTATATTAAGTTTTCACCTGAAGCCAGACGAACATTATTACAATTAAATTATAATTAAATAACAACTGAATTACAATTAGATTACAACTAGATTATAAATGGATTACAATTAAATTCAAATTGTAATAAATTATAATCTATATAAAGACTAAATTATAATCTATATTAAGTATTGACCTGAAGCCAGACGGACATTTTTACTATACTAAATTATAATTAAAAAACAACAAAATTACAATCAGATTACAACTAGATTATAAATGGATTACAATTAATTCAAATTGAATAAATTATAATCTATAAAAGCTAAATTATAAATTATATTAAGTTTTGACCTGAAGCCAGACAGACATTATTACAACTAACTTATAATTAAGTAACAATTGAATTACAATTAGATTACAACTAGATTATAAATGGATTACAATTAATTCAAATTCAATAAATTATAATCTATAAAAGCTAAATTATAATCTATATTAAGTATTGACCTGAAGCCAGACGGACATTTTTACTATACTAAATTATAATTAAAAAACAACAAAATTACAATTAGATT
The DNA here is from genome assembly GCA_963942445.1 of Argyra leucocephala. Lineage (NCBI taxonomy): Eukaryota > Metazoa > Arthropoda > Insecta > Diptera > Dolichopodidae > Argyra > Argyra leucocephala. The sequence continues at coordinate 10,870,966 of OZ012679.1, read as the reverse complement.
ACAACTAGATTATAAATGGATTACAATTAATTCAAATTGAATAAATTATAATCTATAAAAGCTAAATTATAACTTATATTAAGTTTTGACCTGAAGCCAGACGGACATTATTACAACTAAATTATAATTAAGTAACAATTGAATTACAATTAGATTACAACTAGATTATAAATGGATTACAATTAATTCAAATTTAATAAATTATAATCTATAAAAAATAAATTATAATCTATATTAAGTATTGACCTGAAGTCAGACGGACATTTTTACTATACTAAATTATAATTAAAAAACAACAAAATTACAATTAGATTACAACTAGATTATAAATGGATTACAATTAATTCAAATTGTAATAAATTATAATCTATATAAAGACTAAATTATAATTTATATTAAGTTTTGACCTGAAGCCAGACGAATATTATTACAACTAAATTATAATTAAATAACAACTGAATTACAATTAGATTACAACTAGATTATAAATGGATTACAATTAAATTCAAATTGAATAAATTATAATCTATAAAGAGTAAATTATAATTTATATTAAGTTTTGACCTGAAGCCAGACGGACATTATTGCAACTAAATTATAATTAAATAACAACTGAATTACAATTAGATTACAACTAGATTATAAATGGATTACAATTAATTCAAATTGAATAAATTATAATCTATAAAAGCTAAATTATAACTTATATTAAGTTTTGTCCTGAAGCCAGACGGACATTATTACAACTAAATTATAATTAAGTAACAATTGAATTACAATTAGATTACAACTAGATTATAAATGGATTACAATTAAATTCAAATTGTAATAAATTATAATCTATATAAAGACTAAATTATAATTTATATTAAGTTTTGACCTGAAGCCAGACGGACATTATTACAACTAAATTATAATTAAATAACAACTGAATTACAATTAGATTACAACTAGATTATAAATGGATTACAATTAATTGAAATTCAATAAATTATAATCTATAAAAGCTAAATTATAACTTATATTAAGTTTTGACCTGAAGCCAGGCGGACATTGTTACAACTAAATTATAATTAAGTAACAATTGAATTACAATTACATTACAACTAGATTATAAATCATTTACAATTAATTCAAATTGAATAAATTATAATCTATAAAGAGTAAATTATAATTTATATTAAGTTTTGACCTGAAGCCAGACAGACATTATTACAACTAAATTATAATTAAATAACAACTGAATTACAATTAGATTACAACTAGATTATAAATGGATTACAATTAATTCAAATTCAATAAATTATAATCTATAAAGGCTAAATTATAATTTATATTAAGTTTTGGTCTGAAGCCAGACGGATATTTTTACTATACTAAATTATAATTAAATAACAACTGAATTACAATTAGCTTACAACTAGATTATAAATGGATTACAATAAAATTCAAATTGAATAAATTATAATCTATAAAAACTAAATTATAATCTATATTAAGTTTTGACCTGAAGCAGGACATTATTACAACAAAATTATAATTAAATAACAACTGAATTACAATTAGCTTACAACTAGATTATAAATGGATTACAATTAAATTCAAATTGAATAAATCATAATTTATATAGACTTACAATCGAACATGGAGTTGAGTTTACCAAATGTTTTTTCGCTTAAGAAGCTGCAGTTGGTCTTTCCTACCAATGTGTGACAGTCCCGTTATATCCGGAAATAATAACGTTCACTTTTCATATTCCAGCAAATTCCCTTAAACGCTTATGATCGAACATTAACAACGTTTCTTTTGCGTATTTCATTCCATATATACCGGGTGGTCCAGAGCATGCGTATCATGCGTATCAACAGTTATTTAAAAAAAATAAGGATTGACTAAATCGATGGTGCTCTATCGATTGGTGATATTTTCAACTTTTGGGAAGGACCAGAAAAGACTTTTTTAAGCCCAAAATTCGCTGAAAATACCTGAAATCGACATTTTCAAATGAGAAGGGGTCCTTTTTTTTGCAAATTCGGATTCTACGACAAAAAATAAGAATATTTATAATCATATTTATTTATTTTATTGTATAGATAGGAAATCTGTATATTGAATCAGTAGCAATAAACTTGAAATAATAAATTGTAAGACAACTACTGCAAAAGAAAGAGAAAATTGAAGTGATGTAGCAAAGAAGAAACTTGCAAATATTTTTCAAGTGCGTTAATATGTCATTTGATAATGATGATTTTACTGTATTTATTGAAAATTAGTTCAATATAGTATACATATATAGTATAATTATTCATGAATGCATTTATTTTAGTATACTACTTAGAAGCTAATTACATTTTATTTTGATTTTTAACATTAATGGCTTTGGAATAGAGCTCTATATTGGGCAATAATTTTCAAAAATCAAAACAAAATGATATTAGAACTGCAAGCTCTAATGTTTGGTGATAATTCCAGCCATTCTGGAAAAATAGAAAAACTGGTAGTTGATGGTAGAAGCAACGGAAAATGAGCAAGAAGCCAATTACCCATAAGTTGGACAGATTAACCACACGCTCTAATGTGAAGAGCTATCACAGTTGGTACATATGGAACAAATTGGATGTTAATGAAACAGAAAAACAATATATTTGTATTGTCACTAATCTATCAATAGGAATGAGAAGAAGATATAGCATTATAGTAGTACCATTACATGTCATTTTACATGCATTGACTTCGTAGTCAATAGTGGTATATCTATTTCTTATTTTCTAGTGATGTTGTTTATTCCAAAAAATAATTAGACTAAGTCGGAACAATCGTTCTCAATCAGAAAATTTTGTATGAAATTTGTTGTAAGCGAACAAATTAATTTTTTTAATTGTTGATCGCATTTAGGTGAATCTTAATGTTTGTGTTCATTAACTATAATCAAATACACACCATTTGCAGGAGTAGGTATTCAATTTTTTTAAAAACAGAATGAACAGTTTTAGTAACCATATTTTTACATTATTATCTTATTAATTGTAATTTTATATATGTATAATATATATACTACATATATATATCTAATTAGCTTATATATAATACTTATATACGCTTTTATTTATATACATATACGTTTTATGAAAAATTAAAAAAAAATGTATTTGTTTCATTTAAGTTTTTCCAAATCAAAAAAAAATATATTTTTTTTTATGCATGACAGCACTACTAGTATAGTAATAGTCGTTCGTCATCCATATTGGTTTTCCTATTCAAGACTCCCTCATAATTTAAAAAAAAAATTTTTTTTTCATATTTTAATTTGTTCTTTTTTTGTTTTTTTTATTTTTTTTACTAATTCGTACAAATACAGTTACAATAAATAAATCCGTGTATATATGTTTGTATATATATATATATCTATAGTCCCATCAGCGGAATATGATGGAAAAAAATATACATAACTGTTTTTTTTTTTGCTTTTCTGAGCTAAATCCCATTTCGGAATCGTATATATAAGAAGAAAAACATCCTACCACAAAAACCCATTCTAACCATTTTTAATTTTAATTTTTTCATCTTTTTGCTTTTTTTTTTATGATTTTGATAGATTTGGTGAGGAAATGAACAAAAACGTTAAGTAATGTAAGGGAAAGGGAAACTAAAGTTTTTTTTTTCATTTTTAGAGTTTAGATGTGAGATCGATGAGGGAATCAATTGATCAGTTGATGATTTGGTAATGCATCTTTTGGGTTGCTATTTTTGTTTATGACTGTGGGGTATTTTGTGTAGCCTCAACTATGATTTATTATATACTCTCTATTTGGCCGTTTAAAATTGTAGGCCCAATCGACCCTGGCGAATTAGTTGTTATATGATGTAATATATGTATATCATTATCCGTTTTTGTGTTTTATAGATTCGCGTCCTAGATTAAGAAATCTTTCTTGTGCGGATTTTGAAGAAACGGGCGGTTTGAAAAGCCACCGTACTTTATTTGTATTTCACTTTTAGTACTATAGTAAGCTGAATGTTAATATAGTTACCAGTAGCTACTCATCATCATCATTGTCGCTCGATAGAATAATTTGAATTTCTAAACTTTTCGGTTCAAAGACTGCGTTCTTCGAAACAAAAAATCCAAAGTAGCGAAATGCAATTTTGATTTTCGGAGTCTCGTCAGTGCTTTCGTGGTTTCTACGTTGGTTAAGCTCTGGTTAATTACTGGTTAGATTTTATAGTAGAATTTTCAAAGAACAAAAAGCCATGGCCATCTTAATATGATTGAGATTGTCATATGATTCTTATCCATCTTAATATGATTTTGCCAAAGTGTCATATGATTCTAGGAGAAAACTTAAGCAGTATATCCAGAAATAGAATTCGATGTGTCGAAGTGAAAGCTCAATCCTCCAAAAAGGAGTAAAAAAAAAAAACTGGTTCTGGGTTACAAATTTGTTAATTGTAAAAAGTTTGCATATCGGTTTTCTTACTTTTTCATATTTTGTTGATCGTGTTTTTTGCACGTATTTTTAATTGAACGTATATTTATAAAATTTTCAAAATCGTATTCTAATTTCGACATTCCAATTTGGAATAAACCATCGCCACAACTTCTAAATGCGGCAACTGTTTTTCAATCTCAACAGAAGTTCATTGCATCCTAAATTATTACTTAATATAAAATTTTAACTAAACTGGAAGCCCTTAATTTTCGGACCTATCCTTTGTTACTATCTTTGGGACCAAAACACAAATTCATTGTGATTTCAAGACTGATGTGCTTCAGGTTTTTCAAAATAATTAAAATTATAAAATATTTAATTCGTCTCCTATAATTGCTTTTCTACTTAGTGTCGTAAGCGCACCCACCTATTGTCTGACAGAAAATACGAATTCAAAAGTGTAATCGGAAATGTCAAACTAAAATCAAATTCAAACAAAAGATTGACAATGTTGATGAAAATGCTTTTGTTTCGATTGCATTGCAAGTGATCGTTGTAGTTTAGGGCTTTTACCGTTTTGTTGCAATATAAGTTAAGAAAGTTAATTTAATAAAATAAAAAAATTCACATGTCTGTTCACATTATCTGTTTACCAAATAACTTTTACAAATACACGAATAAAAAATAAAATAAAAACAAATAGAAATAAAATAATGAAAATAGTCAAATTGTATATCTCTGTACGAGCTTTATAAGCTCTTTGAGTAGAGAAATAAATAAATAAATAAAACTACAGAGTCCCTATAAGCAATTTTGACAAGAAATAAAAAATGGCGCGTTGGAAAAAAAAATGTATAGTAACGGTGAATAAGAAAATGTAACGGTGAATAAGAAATAAAAAAAATATGGTTTAGGTTTTGTAGATATAATGTCAAACTATATGAGGGTATATAATGAGATATATACGAAAATTAAAGTCAAGAGAAAGTTGCTTAAACACCTAGATTGGACAGATGACAGTCCAAATCTTCTTTCAGAATCTATCGAAATACTGACAAAATATTTTTATACCCACACGCTAATTAATTTGAAAATTTAAAATAAAAAACTTCAATAAAACTGCAACAACATCAAAAATGCAACAACGTTTTCTTTTATTTAACTAACATGGTCTATTTTAATACCTAGCTAAACTTTTTTGGACCATGCATTAAAAAAAAAATGTGTTGACGAAATTTGCAAGTTCACAACACGCAAATGACGTGCAAATCAGCCTTATTAAATGATGTCAACTGATGTATTTTGTTTTCTTTGTCTCTCACCCCTGTCTTGTCAATAAACTAAATTTGTGGTGGGGATATTTGTGCGATGAAAATATGACAAATATTTACTAATATGTACATATAATAAGTGTTGACTGTTGACATCCAATCATATAATAGAAAGCTGTGACGTAGTATTGTCCTGTAATGTGGTTGATAATGACTGCTGACATCGTCTAATAAGGTTCGATGACATTTTCGATTAAATACACTGTAAAAGTAGTCATCTAAGATTGACATTAAAAATTGCATGACTTAAATCAAACTGCTTAATCGATTTGACTGCAAACATATTTGATTTTAGTTTGACATTTCCAATTACAGCTTAACGTTTTAATATCAAAATCTATATATATAAAAAAAAATTTTATCTCAACACAATTTTAATTTCCTTTACTGTACTTTTATTTAGTATTATCACATCGCATATGTATAGAGATTTGTTTAGGTATAATTTTTAGTTTGCATATCATTATCCATGCTAGATTCAAAAAAAAAAAAAAATAAAACAACAAAAAATAAAAAAAAAAATTTTTCGCAAAAAAATTTAAAAAATAAAAAATAGAACAAACATTTTTTTTTTCTCATTTTCTTCTCTTCTCCTTCTTAACTCTCCTCTCAATCATTCTTGCTTGATATACTATATTTTTCTCTTTCTTTCTCTAACTCAGTCACTATTTGCTTTTAAAACATTTTTTTTGTACAGCCATTTTTTGTTTTTTATTTTGAATTTTCCAGTTTTATACATAAAAATCGTGTACGAATGTCAATACATTGAAAAATGAGAACGATAACAAATTTTTTCTTCTTGTTTTTATTATTTTTTGTTGTTGTGTAGTTGTATGCAATATTATGTACGTTGTATCGAATTCCATTATACAAAAAAATAGTAGAGGGTGGACGTTGGCGGAAATTTTATTTGGAAAAACAAAAAAAAAATTATTATAGATTTTCTATCCTTGTCATCCCCCATATAGTCAATTAAATGATAACTGCTTAACCATCATTCTGTCATTCTGAGAAATTCCCCTTCGATTATACATATATATATATATTTTTTTATCTTAACTATATTTTATGGTGAAAACGGTAAAAAGGAAGAAAATACAAAAAAAATTGTACAAAACGTAAACCATATTTTTTTTTATTTCTTATTCACCGTTATTCTATACATTTTTTTTTCTAACGCGCCATTTTTTATTTCCTGTCAAAATTGCTTATAGATTTTGAAAACCTAAAAAACAAGAGGAACAAAAAAAAAAACAAATAATAAAGCAAAACTTAGGAAAAAATCAATGTGTATAGGTTGAAATTTGAAAAGTATTGTAAATTGAGAGAAAAACTTTTTGAATTAAAAAAAGGAAAACAAAACAAAAAAAAAATGATGAAAAATAGGATGAGGTGTAATAATAATAATTGTGGTGGGTATTCTAATTGAAGAGAAAACAAAATACAAGTAAAAATATTTTTTAGAAAAATTTTTATTGAAAGAGAAGGTGAATTTTAGTTTTTTTTTTTAGTGAGTGGAGTAAGTGATTAAATGAAGCGATTTTTTCATATGAATATTAGAAGTAGGTCCTCATGAGATTTCAAAATTTTAATGAAAGAAAATTTTTCATGTATGTAAAAATAGTATTGCAAATGAATCTATAAATCTAGGATTTTTAAATGTATCTTAAAAAATATTAATATCAGATTTTGATAGCGTTTGATTTTTTAAATTTGATCTAAATGAGAAATAAATCCATTATTGCGAATTTTGTTATCGAGTGCAATTTTTAGGCAAAAATGAAACTATTATTAGTTTAGAAATACTTTTTAATTAAAGTACGTCTGATTTATTAATTGATTATTTAAATGATGGGAAATTTTCATATTTTTTATTTTATTTATTTATTTAATTTATCATCGTCATCTCAAATGAGCCATTCTGCTCATACAGACTGGATATGTATTTATAAATATTAAATGTATAAACAGTATAAACAGTATAAGTACAGTAACAGTATAAATGTATAAATATAGTAGAAAAACAAACTTAGTAACAATCAGTTAAAATGTATACAAAATTAATTTACAGTTTAAGGCTATACAAGAATCAATTAAATTTCAAATTAGTATAAAAATAGAAAAAATTTAAATAAAAGCAAAGCGATTTAAAGCAAAAATATAATATATAGTATACTCGTAAAGAGCATTTAATATTTATATATTCCAAGTTCTTAGATCCAATAATTAAGTTTTTAGATCCAATAATTAAGTTCTTATTTTTTTTTAATTCAGCGTTAAATTATTTTTTTGTTTTTATGGGATTGTATTTTTCATCATAGCGATGTTTTAAATTATATTAGACCTAACAAATATCTCTTGATTTACTTTTTAAACTTATTGTTCTCTAAATTTAGAAATTTTTATAATTTGATAGCATTGTTATGTATGGAATCATTTCATTTCTGATTACGGGAACTATATGATGATCAAGGGTTGCGGATGATATGGACTTTACGAAGAAAGGATCAAATCAATGATGACGATGCGATATATATATATGAATATATCTATATATATATATGTATATATGTATATATATATATATATATATATATATATATATAGATAAATTCATATATATATATCGAATCGTCATCATTGATTTGATATATATATATATATATATATATATATATATACACGAGAATACCGATATTAAATTTTATTTCTCTTTATTTTGATCAACAATTACGGGATGTATGGTCAAAACACAACCAACCGATATACTAGATATACTATACAAAATATCATCAGCTCGCTAATATATACTTTTTTTTGATTCAAATTCATCATTTTTTTCAAATAAATTCAACATTCATTTTTTTAATCAAATTCAATATTTCTTTGAACAAATTGTTTGACAAAATGTTGAATTTGAATGGAAAAAAGTAAATATTATTGAATTTTGCTATAGGTAGTCTCTAAGGGACATTTTTGTTCTTAAAAGTATAAATAATTAAATAAAAAAAATCTTTAGATTTATTTCACTAAATTTATTTCAATGCCAATTAAATTTTCTTAGACTAAATCTTACCATTTCCTTTTGAATGGATTCAAAGACGTTTTTATATTTAATCTGTAAAAAAAATGTCTTCTAAATCTTAACTATTTAACAACTGATTTTCATTATTATTATTTTAAATGATAAATATTTAAAAGGAGACGTAGCGAATTCAAATATTTTTTTAAGGTGCCTATTATGTATTCCGATCGAAATTAATCGAATCGTTCATTGTTATCGTTAAAGTTATTCGATTGTGATCGTTAGTGTCATTATGTATTTCGATGAAAATTTGATCGAAAGTGTTTAAAAATGCTGCCATTGTAAAATTCAAATCTACGATGAAAATGACATATGTTTCATTCTTTAACTGTCAAATTCAAATTATTATACGAAAAAAAAAACAAAACAATAATGTTATATTTAAAATTTTTAAGTTGAAAATAAGTTGAAGTGTTTAAATAAAATATAATTATAAAATTATAAGTTTTTATAAATAAAATGATTTGAGCAGAGTTAAATTTTTCAATTTCTGATAGTGCTGAAAAACGCTATCAAATTGCAGAATTGAAAAACAAGCGAACATATATTCGGGATTATTCTAATCCACTAGATTTGGAAGATTATACGTATGTTATTTAAACATAAATGTGATGAGTTATTATCTACATTATTAAAACTATTAAATTAGGACAAAAATTGAAATAGCCAATAAGTAATACGTCGATTCCAAATATAATTAAATTGGTTAGTGTATTAAGATTCTGTGCGGTTTGTACCAAGCAAATGATTTGCAGCGTAGGAAATGATTTTCATGTCGGACTAGCACAGCTAATTTTTTTTTATTCTTAAAGAAGTTTTATATGTATTTGCAGTTTATAATTATGTGCAAAATGGATCAAATTCCATTACGCACTAGAAGAAAAAAGTCAGGCAAACATTATTTTTATGATTAAAGCAGAATTACTGAAATAATTTGAGCAGTAGATGGAAATCTTATTCAAATTAAATCACCGAAGGAAAACGTACAACATTTATTTTATAGTAGAAAGGGATTTTTTAGCATTAATGCAATTCTGATAAGTTTATACTTAATTGTAATTAGTTTACATTATTATAACAGTTTTTGTTTTTAGATATGTGATCATAATCAGGTAATTGGTTTTGTGAGTGCAAGATATCCTGGTAGGTACCTCTTTGGAAAATTTATAATGGTGTCTCATTATTTACACTATAACTTTTCATATTGCAGTCTATTTGTAACAGGCCTTTCATTCCTATTAAAATTTATTTCAATAAAAAATTATTATGAAGAATAAAGTAAAATACCTACTTTCATTTCAACTTTTAAATTTATTTTTATTTAAAAAAATATCATAAATATAAAACAAAACACCAAGTGTCCAATATAAATAAAATATATTTGTATCTCTTTTATTTTATCCTTTCAATTCAAAATTGAAATAATTTGTACAAAATCTCTCTTTCGATGTCTCTTTCGTGGTAAAATTTTACATCGATAAACTTTATCAATTTCGTCGACAATTTCTGAACGATATCGTAATACATAATGGCAATTTTGCATTTTGACATTTCGTTCGATCAAATCGTAATCGTTATCGAAATACATAATAGGCACCTAAATGTTTTTAATTTTCAAATTAGAAATTTCAATTTAAAATATCAGTCCATATGTGTATAAGTATGCATCACATACATTTTAACATAGAAAAATTTTAATTTATTAGAATTAAATTTAAATAATTTTTTTTTCATATTTAAATAAATTATTACATTATGCGGGTGTTGATGGAATGATCGAAAACAATTCATAATAAAATTGAGTGGGATCAAACTGCCTCGAATATATATTATGTGCATAAATATATTATTATACGTTCCAAATATCTCAATTTTATGAATATAAATTGTTTTTGTAAGAATTAGACCAAAGACTCGACTAAGATCTAAATTTAAATCTCTACAACAAAGCCTTTGATTGTCAAAACTACCTCCAAAATTAAACAAATTAAATTGGAAACATCAACCAGCAGAAAGATAAGTAATTAATGAAAATCCATTTTAAATAAATTCAATTAGAGACAATTTTAATAATTATAAGTCTTTTCTTTGAAATTAGTATAGTAGTATTTTATTTGTAATATTTTAATTTTACATTTCTGTTTAACTTAATACTAAGAGCACATACACTATAAAGTAGGTATTTGAGATTAAAATTCATTTTTGTTCTATCAAATTAACATTTTTTTAAAAATCTATTACAATACCAATTTTATCAATTATGTAAAAACTCTCAGTCACCATAACATCATAATGCTCAATACTTAACAGGATATTTACACGAAAAATTCAATTTCATCATTCGGTATAATTTTAAATTTATTTATTTATTTTGTTGCACATTGAAGCGATAAATCTCTTCAATAAAATTTTATTTAGTAAAAATGCCAGATTCATCAACTCACTTTAATTCTGGTTCATCAATCAATTTCTAAAAGAAATCATTTCTTTATTGCATATTATTTTCCTTAATTAGTTTCATAATAATTTTAAAAAACTTAATTTTTCTTATAAAAAAAAAAAAAATTTAAAATCTAAGAAAACAAAACAATAACAAAAAACCAGAGTGCATTGAACCGTTACCTCATAAGAAAGTTTCTTATTTTTCTGATTTAGATCTGTAAATATTATATTCGTAAGAAGAATATAAAAATACAAAAACAAAAATAATAAAAAGGAAGAAAAAAAATATCCTTTTGATATCCTCTTTATAAAAGCTAAAAAAAAAAAAAAAACGAAAATAAAAATAAAAACCTAAGTGCATCGCTATAAAAATTGAATTCTCTTGAATTCCGTATGTTTCAACAATAAATGTTAAAATGAAACTTATTTTTGTTTTTATTTTTTATTTTGTGGGTTGATTAAAATAACTCTAGAAAAAATAAAAAAAAAAAACAAAAATAAAAATAGCACAAAAAATAAAAAAAAAAATATGAATAATAAAAAAATGTGCTCTGCAGTTATACTATAAGAAAAGAATAATATATATATATATATATATATACAATACATATATATATATATATATATATACACTACATAACATTTAATTATATTCAAATATATACCAGATTTTTGCATACTGTCAGATTATGTTTAGAGTGAAATATTTTGTAACGGATTATTGCATCATTTGCTAAAGCTCTACTGTATGCAAGCATTGAGATTTTTCGTTGGTTGTCTCTATGATTTCAAATTTGTATTTCATATAAACATAACGAGCCAATTTAAAATATATAAAATTTGATGTATGTAAGGCTCATGATTTATATAACAAAATGTTGAGCGGATAATTCTAAGAATAAACACAACAAGACAGTTTAAAATATATAAAATTTGATGTATGTAAGGCTCATGATTTATATAACAAAATGTTGAGCTGATAATTCTAAGACCAAACACAACGAGCCAGATTGAAATATATAAAATTTGTATGTAAGGCTAATGATTTGTATAACAAAATGTTGAGCAGACAATTCTAAGACCAAACATAACGAGCCAATTTGAAGTATATAAAATTTGTAGGTAAGGCTCATGATTTATATAACAAAATGTTGATCTGATAATTCTAAGACTAAACACAACCAGCCAGTTTAAAATATATAAAATTTGATGTATGTAAGGCTCATGATTTATATAACAAGATGTTGAGCGGATAATTTTAAGACCAAACACAACGAGCCAGTTTGAAATATATAAAATTTGTATGTAAGGCTAATGATTTGTATAACAAAATGTTGAGCAGACAATTCTAAGACCAAACATAACGAGCCAATTTGAAGTATATAAAATTTGTATGTAAGGCTAATGATTTGTATAACAAAATGTTGAGCAGACAATTCTAAGACCAAACATAACGAGCCAATTTGAAGTATATAAAATTTGTATGTAAGGCTCATGATTTGTATAACAAAATGTTGAACAGATAATTGTAAGACCAAACACAACGAGCCAGTTTGAAATATATAAAATTTGTAGGTAAGGCTCATGGTTAAAATGTTGAGCCGATATTTTTCAGACTCACTAAACATTAAAATTTGATAAAAAGAAGTGAGAAAGGTGAATTTTTGTAAAATTTTTATTTCAGAGATCATATTAGAAGCACATACCATTAGATCCAAGACCTAATAAGATTAACATAAAACAGAATGAGAATAGAATGTATGAAAGTGGAACTTGCTAAATTAAAAAAAGTATAAATCAGGACCATAATTTGAATTATAACGGATAACTGTTTTATTGGTAAATATATCAGAAAACCTGAACTGTCCTGAAATAATTTTTACGAGTTTGCGGAAATGAAAGTATATATTGCATGATCTATGCAGCTTACTTGCTGTTATACAATAAGTATTTTTCTAAGAAACTACTTTATAGGTTCACTGGGTATAAATTTGACAGGTACCAAAAATTAAAAATCTCTATCGTTTTGTATCGCGTCTTGTTCTGCATTCAACAAGATAAATCTATATAGTAGTCAGCTAGTTTCTAGAGTAGCTGAATGATCTTGTACCAAAATTTTTATCGCTTTGCAGAATCATTTTGAACTGGTTTAACGAATATAAGGTATGTGAAGACATATGCAAAGACTTATAATTTGGTTATATCATAACAAAATTAGGTATATATTTTGCGCAAAATCATAGAGCACCCCCCTTCCCCCGTATACCACCCATCTTTTCTCGCATAGTTCTTATTCATTTTGTAAAACTTAAGGAATTTTATCGCTGTGTAAATTGTTGAATTGGTAAAACGCTTATTCATGCGAGAGTTATAAAGATGGATGAGTATGGGGGGGGGGGGGCTAACTGTAAGCTAACTTAAAATCTGTTTATTAAATCATCCGGCCTGTATTTTTTCAGACGTCTATTATTTATTATTCTTTCTTGTTTTGGCAGAGGTTTGATATTTTTATTTGTATTTTCAAATCACAGTTTAGATCATTATTTCTCACCATTCGGCTATTGTTCTAATTATTTTTGATTACGCTCTTTGTATTAAATTAATGTTGGTATTGCTTGAGGTTCACTAATATTCTGCTCCATATGTCCATATGAATTTTATAATTATTTTGTATAGCAGCAGCTGGTTGATGGTCAATTTAGATTTATTCCCAAAAACCCATTGCAGTAGTTTTCTTAATTTTAACATTATTTGATTACATTTTTTGGAATATCTGGCTCTTCCACGTCAATTTTTTGTGAATGAGCATCACCAGGTATATTTAGCTCGTTTTTCGATTTTTATTTTTTTTATTATTTATTATTATTGGTTTAGGGTCGCATCGAGTTTTTGTGTTGTTTTGTCTTCATTAATTTGAATATTCCAGGTTTGGAGACAAATCATTGTTTTATTCATATTTGTTTTACCTGTTTATTAGTAGCTGTTTTTAAGCAGTCGTGTGAAGCAAGTAGATGAGTATAATCTGCGAATGTTGCTAATAACGTACATTTTGTTTATTTGGTATTGGAATATCGGCTGTATACAGGAGATATAAAACTGGATCCAAAACGCTGTTTTGCAGTACTCCTGTTTCTATTTTACATATATTTGAACATTCGGGCTTGTATTTAACAAAGAAATAATGATCACTTAAATAGTGTTTTTATAATTAGGTAATAGGCCTTCATGCCAGATTTTGTCGAACGCTTTTGTTACATCTAGGAAGATACCAACACAAAACTTTTTATCATCCAGGTCCATAAATTTTTTATTTATCACTCTATGGACTTGTTGTATTGTTGAATGATGTTGTCTGAATCCAAATTGGTACTTCTGGTATCAGATTTTTTTGTACTAATATTGGTTCTAGTCAAAAATAGGTTTTTGAATACTTTTGAAAGAATATGCAAGAGACTATAATAATTTATCTGTATCATGTTGCTAATTATGCATCTTTTCCAGGTTTAAGCATTTTTATGTGTCAATTTTTACAACAACCACCGCTACCTATTTGTGTATCTACATGTCTAGTTAGACTTGCTAAATTAAAATATAGTATGAAATAGAAAACAAGAAATCGATGGTTATCCGGACCGTCAAAATATTTTTTAAATATGTAGAAAACAAATAAATAAAGACTTATAACAATTTAAAAAAAAAAGAGGAACGCGGTGTATATCCGGACCGTCACAATATCAATAGACTACAGCCACCACTACCTATTTGTTTATCTACCTGTCTAGTTAAACTTGCTAAATTATAATATTGTATGAAAAAGAAAACAAGAAATCGATGGTTATCTGGGACCGTCAGTATTTCAATAGACTGCAGAAAAATTGTCGAAAACAAAAATAGCATGAAGTCCATATTAAAAAATATAATTGAATCAAATGTAACGAAGTGTAGGTATTTTGCACATTATAATATAGAGAACAAAAAAAGTTTCAAAACATTTGATTTGCTTTGCTGTTATTGTTGTTGTTGTTTTTCTAAATAGCATTATAAGGATATAATTATAACCGGATCCTTAAAGAATTTTTTTTTTATAAAATCAAAATAATAACAAAAATATAAAAAGTAAAAGTTGCTTGGTACCCCCACACCACCCCACTTCATCATTATAATGTACAATTATTATTTTTATTACATTATTAATTTTATTTGTTCACTGCACATCATAATACCTATACCTATACCTCTATATAATTATTCTCTATACTAAATAATAATTTACAAGGATAAAAATTTTGTATAGGAAATACTAGAATGCAATATTCTTTAAATAAATTTAATTTTGTACGTATATAGACATTATTCTTGAAAATAATAAAAAAAAAGAAGCAAAAAATAAAAACTATTTTCTTCCTTTTACTTAAATTATATGATTTCGTCCTGTTAAAGATGTTCATTAGGAATAACAGAATATTTTTTTCCCCTGTAGTATAGATAGGTAATGAATGAATATCTAGTAATTTTATTTTTAGGTATATATAATATTTTGAATATATATATATATATATATATATATGTAATATATATTTATATATGTATAGTCCTTTGCTTTATTAATAATGTAATTTAGTAACTGGTCTTGACATAAAATACAAAATTAAAAAAAAATAATAGAAGCATAACAAAAAAAAAAAATATTTCATTGGATTTAATCTAACTAAAGAAAAACAATGGTTGGGAGGAGCAAGATGGATGGATGGATGGTTGGTATGCATTTTGAAAAGCGTTATAAGGTTAAGCTCATTAAAAACAAAAGCAGCTATTTCACTTGCAAAATATTCTTTTGAGTGTGCATACTGGTATATATTTATATTATATATATATAAAATATAATATATATAAATATATATAATATAATATATATATATATATATATATATATATATATATATATATAATATGATATATATTAGCTATGTAAATGTAAATTGAATTCATGAAAGCCGCTCTATAGAAAGAGAGAGAAAAAATTAGTATGAATTAACCAACTAAAATGAAAGACAGCAGTATAGTAGCGGCAGCAAATGGAGAATAACAACAACAACAATAATAACAATAACAACAACAATTACAAAAATATAAAAAATTGTAAATTGTTTTTACATTAAAAATAATTCCAGACTCTGTCCTTAGAAATGTATATATATATATATATATATATATTTTTTTATTTATTTTTGTTTTTAATTTATAATGTGTACAGGGCTTCCAAAGGGATGATGATGCTCTTGAAAGAAAACATTTTTTTTTAAATTTTTATTTTTATTTTTTTTTACTTTTTTTTTTCTATCTTAATTTCTATCGTAAATGCATTCATCTAAAATTATTTCTTTAGAGCAAAAAAAAAAAAAAACAAGAGAGAAAACAAAATTCTAGACCCATCCTAAACTTAACTATATAGAAAAATATTTTTTTTGTATTTTTTAGAGAAAATAAAATCATAACGCATTTGCTTTCTATATGCAAAAATAAAAAAAAAAAAAAAAAAAGAGACAAATCCGACTAAAAAAAAATGTATTTAAATTTTTTTTCCTCTCTATAAAGCGCAGTTTAAAAGGTCCCTTTTAATCCTAATGGATTTATTTTTTTTGTGCCATTTTTCTTCTTATTTTCATTTTAAGAAACTTATATATGAATTGAGATATTTGAGTGGTAGGTGGTTGAATTGAGTTTTGGAGGTAGGTATAAATATTTTCTTTTTAAGGTTTAAGATAAAAAAAATGTGTAAAATTTTATTTTTTAAACAGAGGCTTACAAATGGATTTAAAAATGTTAGTGGCAGTTTGCCAGTAGTTTATCAGTTAATTGAATTCCGTGGCATATCTCTTCTGTATCTAATATCACTTTAGTTTAATCTGTAGGATTACATTATGGTAGCTGATGTATACGGGTTCAAATTCCGTTTTAAATAAAATTTGTGTTTTGTGATTGACTTTACATTTGTGTAAGTCTAGGCTAGTAGTCATCTAGCAATTAATTATCTACTTTGTTAAAAATTGTGTTTAGTACAACAGAAACAAACATCAGAATCAAAAAAAAATCAATATGTTGAATAAGACGTATACAAAGACATAGTATAAGCGCACCTCATATAGACCGTGGAAGGTCAGCGGTTGCTATGAAGTAGAAAATTTGTTTTGATACAGGAAAAGAAGACTGTTTAGAAAACTGGTTTCAGAAGCTACATAATTTTTCATTTTCAAGTTTCATTATTTCAAATATTTAATTCAACTAATGGTTTATCAAATGGTATTTTTTTCGTTAAGTTGGAAATTTTATCTATTTCTATGCATTTGTAATGTATTGTAATGGATGTGATCATTACTTTGACTGTGCTTTCTTGCTGTTTTACATATGTGATATTCCAACTGTGCTTTCTTGTACTATTATCATCGATTATATGTATTATTATCATCTATAATATATATATATATATATATATACAACTCTTCATTTGGAAATTTATTTCGTATATGACTGTCAATAAATACCTTCATTAGTACCTTATAATAAATGAAATTCAGATCATGCTGTAGTGGTTTAATGTGCTTTATATACGACTTAAACTAACCTGAATGTATTTGTCAATTTAATTAAAACTATTATTAATTATTGTATGTTTATTTTTTCCTCCTTGCGGAGGTGGCCCTTATATGCCAGGGTTAGTATGTAGGCTTTTAGCCCTTTATGTTTATTTACTATAATTAAATGACTGGGCTATATCTCTATTTATATATTTATGTAATGTATATTATATTAAACAAAATAAATCTAATTTGGACAAACTGAACGAAAAAATTATGAACTTAAGTTGTTTAGTATGTTATTGTATTGAATATTTTTACTATTTTAATTTAATGAAGATTAAAAATAACTTAACGAAAGTAAAAAAAAATATTTTCTGGTTTTGAAATATTTAAAAAAAGTTTTATTAAAATAGCATAGAGTATTTAAAGATTTATTAATATTTGAACTTAACGAACATTGAAAAGTTCGTTAACTTCGAAAATAAATATTTTTCTTCTTAATTTTTATATATTTAAGAACAGTTTTATTAAAAAATCATAAAAGTATTTGACTGCGCTTATTTAAATTGAATAATCTAAAATACTTAACGAAATTTATTTATTAAATATTCTTAAGTATATAAGTTTACAAAAAAAAACATATCTAAGCTATTATAATTAAACGAAAAATATAAACTTCAAATATCCACAAATAAAAATATTTTGATACAAAATATGTTATTATATTAAATATTTGTTTACAAAGTCTCTATTCTAATTTAACGAACACTAAAAATAACTTAACGAAACGAAAAAAAAAATTATTTCTTGTTCTTATAAAAATATAAGAACAATTTAAATATTATAAAGGTCACAACAATTATTTCAAATTTAATAATTTGAAATACTTAACGATATTTATTTAACGAATATTAATTTCTTATTTACCTACCTTGTAAATTATTGTAATGTTGTCAAAATATTTTATGCAATTGTTAACAAGATATGAAAAAACATTTTGAACAAATATAATATAATAATTTTAGAGGAAGGCAAAAATGGGGAGACACTAACGCATGCACGTAATGTATTTTTGTTTTATATATTTATTTAATCCTTCTAGCTAGCTTCAACTCTTTCAAGTTTTTTTTACTGTTGTTGTTGTTGTTTTTGTTTGTATTTGGTGTTTATTTTTTTTGTATTTAGCCTCTCTGAAACAGAAAAATATACAAATTTTTTATTTTCTTAAAATTTTTTAAAAATTTTTTTTTTGTTTGACTAAAGCTTGGATGTCCTATTAATGAATGAATAAGGAACTGGAATAATAAAAATGACAAAAAATGCAAAAAAAAAATAAAACGAAATCTTTTTCTGTGTCTGGCTGCTCGGATGATTTTTTTGTCATCGTTAAAATAGAAAAAAAAAAAAATATTTTTGTTTTATACTTTTCTTCTTCTCGACGACAAAATAGGATTTTTCATCGTTTTGTAAAAGATGAGATTTCGTTGATGTCAAAAAATAGAAGAAAAAAAAAGGATAATTATTATGTACATTTTTGAATACCACAAAAACAAGAGGAATTTATTTTTTTTTCAAAAAGTATTTTGTGTGGTACAGAAATCAGAGCACTCTTTTTTTTCTAATACAACAAGATAAGTATAGTCAGTTTAGAATCTCAGTTGAGTCTTTAAAATATTATATTTGCTTGCTTGTGTAGATTATGTTGTTATCTACAGGATGTTATTATTGCAAGTAAAATCAGGTATATTAGTTTGATTTAACTGGAATTGAAATATGTTTTTAATTTGGATGTATATATATATATAGTTATATGGTTGTAATAATAGATGGTGCAAGCAGTGATTCGTGGTAGTAGTCACCGCGTGGTTTATGTGGTGCTTTATTGATCCACGTAGTACCTACATCCGGTAAATGCATCCCATTGTGTGTTTTGGTATTGATTTCTAAGCACCGCTATGTAAAGGGTATTTATTTAAGCTCTGGCTTGCTCTCTCTCTGACTAAATCCTCTTAAAAATGCATATATCTAAAAAAAATAATTAACAAAAGCTAAAATATAATTATATATAGAATATTTTGTATGTTATTACCAAAATTGGTATAAGATAACTGATAATAGGCCGACATTACACTCTGAATGCAATTAGAATTCTAAAAGTTTAGTATTAAGGAACAAGTCAGGAATAAATTTATTAACACAAAATACCTATCGTTATTTTGTAAAAATTGTTTTGATAAATTGAATAATGAAACTGAGAGTGTTGAACAGGATAATTGCAACAGCTGTCTGATCTTATAATTTAGTTAATATCATAATAAATTGCCGTAAGCTAATCACTAACAATGTATAATGTAGGTGGAAGTAGTACGAAAATCAAGAGACTACAGTGGCTCGCACACCTAGAGTAGGTGGATGAAAATGCTCCAATCAAATGAATGGTCAAATTTATACAAGATGGTCTAAGTCTATAAATTACAAGATGGTCTAAGTCAAGGCAGATGACCAAACCTTCGTTGGAAAGATAAAATATCGACAGAAATGAAGAAAATTTCGTATCTTCAACTGGAGAGATAACCCGTGATCGATAGTAATGTAGAACGCTGATGATTCAACCCCAGGCCCACTTACAGACCAGCGGTCACAAGTCATCTAAACAAGTATATAATTAATCACCAACCAACTGAAAAAAATTGCATTTTTACTTATATAACAGAAATTATCGTATGAAGAATATTTTGGGTTTATAGATGATAGAAAATTCAAAGAAAATTGAAATGGATTGCTTATACACCTCATATAGACCTTGAGATTACATTGGGAAAGCCATGATAGATTTTGAAACATTCAACATCAAAGAAAATGTCGGCGATCTGAAACAAGTTAATATTGAGCAAGCAAAGACAGTAGAAAAACCCAACCCAAATGAGAATTGAGACCAAAATAATGTGATAAACACTTTAACTGTCTTCGCAGAATTTCAGCCATTTAAAACATCAAAAAAAAGAAGAATAGTAAAGAAATAATAAACAAAAGTATAGAAAAAATATTTATTCACCCATCCCTTGTAAGCTTCTAAGTTATCTGTTTGTGTAAAGACATAAGATGCTAAGGTGTTCTTAAGTTTATAGGTTCAGTTAATGAAAAAAGCTACATTGCGAATATTACCCTGGAATAGTTGTATTTTGGTAGAACAGGTATTTACAAAACAGTGTGGCTGCTCCTACAATACGACGATGACCTAATGATGTTAGGTGTTGTGTAACATCTCGATCATTGATAATTTTGATGGCTCGCTTTTCTACCTGATCTAGGTACTGTAGATATTAATATGAGGTTAGAAAATATAAAGTATACCCTAATTTTGCTTAACAATCCTAAACATTTCACAGCATTTTTCACGACAGAAAAAATGTGATTGTGTCACGAAATATTGCTAGTTATTTCCATTCCATTTTTCCAATAGAATATTTAGTATTGATGGATTTTGCTTTATTGATATGAGGCTACTATGGGTTTTTAAAATATTGTACGCTATTTAAACAAATATGTTATTTCGTCCTTTATGAAGTCTTCTCTGAAGTCCGTGTTATTTCAGCAGCTCTTTAAGAAATAACTGGAATCAAGAATACTATCAATGGTGAGATTTAGATAAAATAGAACCTATGAAGATGCTTATAAAGAAATAAGTTATTAAATTATAGCTTCTAACTTTTAAAAGCCAAATTTTGTTCAAATTTAGGAGGCCAAAAATACAACTGAACTATTAAACTAATATAAAATATACAAAAAAAAAAAATAAAAAAAATTTATATAAAAAATAAAAAATTTTTTTTTGTTTGTAAATTAGAAAAGTTGAAAATTTTATACGTCCTTTATAATTTTCTGCACCTCTTATAGTTGTTGTTGTTTTTTGTGTTTTTTTTTTATATGCTGTATTATTATATGACTTTATTATCTTCATAATCAGTCTTAGTGTTAAAAACAACAAAAAAAAAAAAAAACAAAAATCTACGACCTGTGCATTAATTATTTTTCTCCCTAAAGCATAAAGGATATTTTCTTACAGAAAACATTTTATGTAAAAATTTCAGATTTAATATGAGTCTATGACTATAATACTTCTGTCTCTAAAGTATTCATTATATAAAAATAATAATAAAAAAAAAGTAAAATAAATAAATAAGCTAAAAAGTGTCCACACTATTTTTATTATTCAAAACAAAAAAACAAAAAAAAAAAAATATTTTTTTTTTAAGAGTTGACACTTAAATGAAGCTTTTTTTTTTTAAATTTTTGTTTTTCTTGTTCTTGTCTACTATTATATATACATACCTACTATGAAAAAAAAAAATCTTAAAATTGCTAATTCCTTTTTGGACTTGTAAATTATTTTTCTAAAATGAAAATGTTTTTCTTTTATTCTATTTAAATTGAATTTTATATGAATTTTTATTAAAATATAATTCAAAAAAAGAAAAACAAAAACAAAAAAAAAAAATAGTTGTGGGTGTTGTATATTTTAATTTCTTAATTATAATATGTATAAAAATGTTAAGAAAATGTATCCTATTTTTTTTTTGTATCTTCTTTTTTTTCTTTACATTTGAGAACATAATTTTTTTGATTTTTTTTTTATTATTTTTTTTTTTTTTTTTTGGTATTTAGATGAGTCTATATTCATTAAAAATAATAAAAGTTAGATGATGGGATTAATGAACTTACCTAAGTTATATATATATATATATGAATGAATTAATGGTGTAATTTTTAACACTTTGAAATCTACTTAAAAGTGTATAAAATATTTGAATAATTCATAATTTTTAATTATCACTTCCGAAACAAATCTAGAAGATATTCGGAGTCTATTAAATTATATTTAAAACTTTTAAAACACAATTTTTTTTATTTAAACTTTACTATAAGTAGGACTTGTTATGTAGGTTTGGTAAGTGAATAATTTCGTAAATAATTTAATTTAATTAAATAAAAAAATAAATAATTTTAATAATTATATTTACAGTATATAGGGAGTTACAGTATAGTGATGATGATGATGACGATGATGATGATAATAATGATACTTGGGAAATTTTATGAATTTGCAAAATTAAATATAATTTAGTAGTATAATTATTTTAATTTAATAAATTAGAGGGTGTAGATTACTTTTAGAATGGATTGTGAATTAATTTTAACAAACATCATTTATCATTAAATTTTATAGAATATATGCTGTATAGGCTCTAGGTGAAACATTATTAAAATTAAATAAAGATTAAAACCTAGGTATATTTCACTAATTTTATTAAATATTTCGGTTATTACACCATCATCAGAAAACTGATTAAGTATTTACACTTATGTTAACATTTATAGCATTTTTTTTTTTTGTTTTACATAATACCTATCTGTATTATTAATAAAATTTTTTTTTTTAAAGCCGATAGCCATGGTAGCTACTGCTTGTAAATTACTATTGTATATAAATTAAATTGTATTCAATAAAAAATAATAATAATAATAATAATAAATTTTATTAGGTCTGGTTGTTCATCAGACTTTGAGTTGAGTTGTGTTTGAGCTGATAAAATTGCATATGCTTTCAGTTATGTTGGACTATCAAACCAAATAAAAGGACGTACTGAATTTAGCAATAGATGTTGAAATAGTAAGCAGCTCGATAAATGGACATATTACCGGTCTAAACAAAAACATACGGTAAAATATAAATAGTATAATGATAATCAAATAAAAAAAAGGACATATGAAAAACAAAAATTAATAACAATAGGTAAAAAATTGAAGGATGAAAATTTAAAATCATGTCAAAATCAGATAAAGGTAACACAATAACGATACTAAACAGAGTCTACTCGTAATGAAAATTAAAAATCGGACAGTAATTTAATTATATCTGACAGAAATTTAAAATTAAATGAAAACAGGATCCGACATCAAAATTCCAATTAAATTTGAAGGATACCACCATTGAAAAAATAAAATCTTGTACTAAAGGAAATTAATGAAAAGCTTAAATCAATTAATATGAATCCAAGTGTACATCAATGCACATCATGGCTTACTCAAACTACATTCTAACTTATGTAGTTTGGGTAAACCACAAACTGCTGCACTTGGATTCATATTAATTGATTTTACAATTTATATATGAGTGCAATTGTTCTACTTGTACTATAATTCCTATATAGGACCAGTAGAACATTGCATTCATATAAATTCCGATAAAATGTAACTAACTATATATTAATTTTTTCTCCAATAATGAATAATTCAATGGATTAGATTTTGTTATACAAATACAAATGTATATAATGTAAACATTATTTTTTGTTAATAAAGAAAAAAAAAAAAAAATTGTACAAATTTTTGAACTCCTAATACGGAGATATTGGAGTTTAAACTTAAATTTGGTATATTAAAAATAATCTAGATCTGATTTCACAGATTATAAGGATATGATTATTTCACAGAATTCCAGATTAGTTTCGTTTAATGTTAATAGTCTGTTCACATCTATACAAACTGTACTATCAACTAAAAATAAGCTTCTGTTGTACCAACAAGTTTTGAAACCCATTTGGACATATGGAATTCAACTCTGGGGTTGTACCAGTCAAAGCAATAGAAACATAGTACAAAGTTTCCAAAAAAAAGTATGACGTGGTATAGTAAATGCCCCGTGGTACATACGCAATAATAATCTACATAAGGATTTGGGTGTAGAAATGATTGACAGCGTTATCAAAACAATCGCACAAAGTCATCAAAAAAGACTAAAAAAACATATCAATGCCGAAGCTATCCAACTCTTGGACAATGATGATACAACACGAAGATTAACACGAGTAAAACCGTTTGAATTGTGGCAAAACTAAAATTATAATATACATATATAAATTTTATAAACAAAAATTAAAAAAAAACTGTCATAGGATAAGACTTTGTATTCTAAAAACGTAGTCAATTAAGATTTAAAGAAAAATAATTTATTAGTATGTATTTTAATTACTAGATTACTATCAATAAATTCACCAAAAAAAAAAAAACATCTATACAAACAAAAAAAAAAAAATAATTATTCAAAACTTATTTGATGATAATAATGTGGTTACATCCATTAAAAACGAAATAATTAATCTATATTGAAAATTTTTTTTGGAACAGAACTATTCAATTGGGTTCACTTTTAAGTTCGTTGTTGGCTAAAATATTTATGGATGAATTTGAAAAGAAAGTCTTAGAATCTATAAACGCGATAGTGAAGATGAAATGGTATAGAAATATGTTGATTATATGTTTTTCGTATTCAGGGGAACTGACAGACAATTGGATCAGTTTCTCGAATTCTTGAATGCTGAAAATAAAAAAAAGTCAGGGGGATTCTGAGGGAGATGTTGTATGACCACATCCCAAGGATAGCTGGAATTGCTAGCTTTCCAAAAATATATATCTTTAGTGGCCCATCTTATCCTTTAAGGGCGAAAAGGACATTTGAAAGTATCCTTGTTGTTTTGATGTTTTTGTATAAAAACCGTTATATCTGTTGATTCATTAGATATATATGTATATATATTCTAGAAAGATAACAGTCTGAAGCATATTTTAACATTTATTTGATTATGATTGGTGCTGCCGTTATGGAGATATTGTAGTTCAAAGTATAACATTTTCTTTCTCGAAAAATCAAATACCTCAAGATTTTACCATAAAACTCTTCAGCTATCCTTGGGATATGGTCATTAGGTCCTACTTCGATAGAACATCTCCCTCAGAAGAGCCCTAATATGTCCGGTTTCTATAGGTACATTCCGGGCTATTGAATATTCCGATGTTGAAATCATATTATAATGATAAGCTCAATATAATAAGAAGAATAACAGATATGAGAAGGACAATATCGACAATATAATAAAATATGAAGAGAGATATTATATGAAAGTTGATTAATTATAGGAGGATTAGTCTTATTACAAATACTAGTTTAAAACAAATCCAGTTTTCTATAATGATCAAACATAAATTATTCAATAATAAAATCGTTATTAGGGAACCAATATAAGTAAATCGGGTGTTTATCAAATAAAATGTAATCATTATGATTACATATATATCTGTCAAACTTGAAGAACTTTTCAAATCAGATTTAAGAAACATTTAAGATCTGTGCTTAATGGAAAAAATAATTCAACCGTAGTAAAACATCTCTTAGAAAATAATTATGGTTGGTCAATAAATAATTTGGAAATTTTACAATTTGTAGAAAAGTGGTAGCAAGCTTACATACCTGGGAGCATTATAAAATTTTATCACCAAAAACATCACAAAAATCTGATAGACCTAGATAGACCTAATTAAATCAAGTATCTTAAATTTCACTAAACCTTTGTAACTGTAATAAATAAATAAATAATATTACTAGTATTATGTAAAAAAAAACAAAAATACTATAAATGTTGACATTAGTGTAAATACTTTATCAGTCTTCTGATGATGGTGTAATAACCGAAATCGATTAAGATATTTAATAAAATTTTAGTGAAATATACCTATAGGTTTTAATCTTTACTTAATTTTAAAAATGATCATGTTTTGATTTGTAGGTATTTTGTTGGAAATGACACTTGTTCTATTGATATAAAGTAAATTAATAATGGGCAATTCTATATATACCCGACTTTTACGGATTTATTGTACTTCTCCATATGCTATCTCAAAATTGCTGGTTTATGTCCTTGATAAATGCTATTTATTGCTTGCAATGCAATTGAATGCGCTATTTTTTGCTTTCAAAAAATATTGCAGTACTATATACTTCATGTACGAAAAGATAATTTTATCTAAGTTACTGTAAATCCCTTTTTTCACATGGTATACAATATGTTAACATGATTAACTTCTATTGACCGTAAATGTAGCATTGAATGTAGTCACCGTAAAAATTTAAAATATTACTGTTTTTTTTTATAGTTTTTTGTAGTATTTTGTTCTTTGTGCAATTTTTGAGTAGAATTAATTTTGACATGGAATTTTTTAATTTGTTTAAATCAATTTGTACAAAAATATCTATAGATTAATATATGTATGTATATTTATATATATTCAGTTATTGCAACCACAAATATTATTCAAATGCAATTCCTTATGTATAATAAATATTAATTTTTTTTTCATATCTCTTCTACTTCCTTTGTTCGTATAGGACTATGGTATATAATTAATAAAAAAAAATATTATTATATAATTAAAAATTTTAAATTAAACAATACAGATTTTTAATAAATAAAGTTTTGAGTGTTTTTTTGGTTGAAAAATTATAAATAAAGAAGTTATTATATAAATTTAAAGGGTCACTGAAATATTTGAACTTTGATTTACCGTTAGTATACTTTTATTTTTTATTTATATAATATATTTAATTTAATTTTTTATAATTTATATTATTTTAATTTAAAAAATAGAATTATATATATTATATTTTGCACTTTTGAATCTTTTTTAAAAACAAAAATTGTGTATTTTAAAAACCTCATACTGCAGTATAGTTATAATTTTTGTTTTTGTTTTCCATAAAAATATTTAAGGACATAAATTTAACTCTTTCTGTAACTAATCTTGCATAACCCTTTTTTTTGAGAAAGTACAGTTTATATGCTCTTATATATTTAATATATATATATATATATATATATATATACAAAGTATATTATGTATTATAAATATATAAATAAATTTCCATTATTCAGTTTTTTTTTTTTTTTTTTTTTTTTTTTTTATAATGAGAAATTAAATATTGAAGTACAGAAACCATTTCATGTCCTTTTATTGTTTTTTGTTTCAAAATAACAAAAAAAAACAAAAAAAATTTAAAAAAATAAAAACAAATAATTCTATTTTTCTTCCTGGATTTATTTGTAATTTTTATATCCTTCAAACGGGACATTTCATACTACACAAATAATTGTTTAATAAAATGAGAAATGTAAAAAAGTAAAAAAAAAAAAAATAATAATATATAATAAAAAAAAATATGTCGTAGCTGGGCTGCTGGTTCAAGCTGACTGGCCTTAAACTCTCTTTCTCTCTTAATTTTCTTGATATATATACAAGTATATATATAATATATATATATATAAATATAAAATTTACTTATAGGAAACTGAATATTTTATGTAATAAAATTCAGGGGATTGTTGATTACTGAGCTCTATATATATATAGCTGATGGTTAATAGCTTATCTTATATATTTATATTTTTATTTAATTTTTTATTTTATTTAATAGAGGTAAATATAAAAGGGTTAAAAGTAAAAAAAAAAAAAAACTGATCGTCTGTTTTTATTTTATTTTATTTTTTTTTGTTTTTTATATTATTATTAAAAAATACAATTTGCGTCCAAAGTTTGAAAATAATAAAAACCTATTCAACCCTTTCATATTATTATTATTATTATAAAAATATATATATATATATACCGCATTAACTATTGAGCAGTTACAATATTTTTCACTACAAAAATAAAAAGCAAAAAAAAAAAATTATAAACGTCCTATTTGAATTAAATTATAAATTAAGGTTGCCAGTTGTATTAAATGGTTTTTTAATTGAATTATTTTTACATACATGTACTTCAAGGATTTGTTAAAAACTGGGCTTAGATTTTAAAGCTGGTGATTCCATATGTAGATTGAATGTTGTTTGAGATTTTGTTTAATTGAGTGTTGCCAATTGTATTAAAATTTTTTTTAATTGAATTATTTTTACTTATATACTTAAAAAATTGTTTCTTGAAAACTGAGCAGTTTTTTATATTTATTAGTGGATGTGATGTATGCTGAGATTAATTATTATATATATTTTTAAAAAAAATTAATAAATAAATAAAAAATGGAAATTTCTATATTTTAAGCTTTCTGGTCGTGAAACTTGAACTGAATCGTATATAACTGTATGTCGTGAAAACAAAATTCATAATGATAGTGAGTTTATCTGATAGTAATATTTATCTTTTTATTATTATTAATTGATTACAATTAAAATTCTGTCCTAAGGAAAACATAAGGACTGTCATCAGAGGCTTTCAGCTTGGCAGAATGTATTAATTTTGTTTAAGAATTCT
This sequence comes from Argyra leucocephala, assembly GCA_963942445.1. Classification (NCBI taxonomy): domain Eukaryota; kingdom Metazoa; phylum Arthropoda; class Insecta; order Diptera; family Dolichopodidae; genus Argyra; species Argyra leucocephala. The sequence continues at coordinate 10,841,958 of OZ012679.1, read as the reverse complement.
ATAAGGTTTGGGCACACTATCCAACAAGCGTATAAAGCGTTATTTAAATGAAAATTCAATAAATAATAATATACCTAATGATTATTTCATATCATAGAAATTGTCAGCCTTTTCCCCTGTAGTTTATTTTTGTTTTTACAAATAAATCAAAATTTGAAAAGAAAATGTATTGATGTTTATACATTTTTTTTTTACAATAGCTGAAAATAGAAATTGAAACTTAAATGTTAAAATAATCAAGCTTCATAAAACCAAAAATGATATCAAAATTAACAAAAAAAAATACATTATATATTTTTTTATATGTTAATCAGTATTAGAATTTAATCTAGGTTTGTAAACTTTTTCCTGTATACTGTAAATAGAAGTAATAATAATAAATAAAAGCAAAAAAAAAGGTGAATTGTAAAAAAATATATAAGTGTGAAGTGAATTCGAGAAATTGAGGTGAATTTTTTTTATGAACATTTTTTATTTGTTCTTCCATACTAAGGCCTTTTTAAAAGGTTATTTAAGAGTTTTATGTTACACATACATTATCACATCTGTATATAAACCTTCCGTCTTCTTGTTGGTCCAAATAAAGAATATGTAAGGGCTAGTCAGGTTGTCATATTTATGATCACTGTTATTAGTGGTAGCATAGAAGCAATTTCGGAGTTATTTTGTTCAACTTTGTCTTCTGTAATTCACCGTAGGTTCTGGCTTTGTTATTCGATACCTCGTTTTACAGGCTTTTTAAATTTGTCTTCTGAAATTTACCGCCGCTTCTGACTCTGTTATTCGATACTTCGTTTTACAAAATTTGCAACTATGTATTTGGTAGTTTACCAGGTTCTGACTTTGTTATTCTACCTCATTTTAAAGACCAGTTTAAAATACTGCAGTCAAGAACGTTAGATAACCAAAACAGTGCTTTTGATAGTCAAATCAGAATCATCAAAAGTTCTTTTTAAATATTCACATAAAAATGTTATCACCATATTCTGTTTAATGCTAAAGATTAAGGTTAGACTTATCCTAATTTTTAAATTTAATTCTCAATCTTTTTTCATCTTTAAATTTTCCTCTCTCTCAATTCTCTTTCAGATATCTATTCTGATCTATCTAAGGCAACACTGGGCTATCCATCCGTTAATTTAAAATTTTCAACAGTTTTATTTGAATTCATCTAATCATATTCACCATATGGATTATGGTGAATATGATTAGATGAATTCAAATAAAACTGTTTTAAATAACTGCATCTAGTATTTTTTTTTAATCTTTTGATTATGCAGTTCCATCAGAGGTTCCATTTGACACCTACAAAACTAATATGAAATCAAACAAATTTGAAACAACTGAACTTCTCTTTAACAGTATTTTTAAAACTATAGATTTTGTTAACTTCCAAAAACTAAAAATACATTCCCATTGGCAACCTTATTATTTTCTATTATTGTGCTTGTCAAGGATAATTTGTATTTTAATTTTTTATTTTTTTTTTTTTTTTGTAATTTTAAAGAGAGGTAAAAGAATTGTTTTTCCTCTTCCTTCTTTCTAAAAAAAAAAAAAAAAAAAATGTAAAGATTTCTGATTTATATTTTTGTATTGTAGTGGTCCAGGATTTGGATTTTAATTTCATTTTTTTATTTTTTTATTTTCGTTTTTAGCTAACTGAAAAATAAATAAATAAAATATAATAAAAGTAATAATTAATTTTGTTTTTTTTTTTTCTTATTTTTTTTTTTTTTTTAATATTTGAATCAAAGGGTATTTAATGTCGCCGCAGTGATGTCATTTAGATTAGAATTTAATGAGAAATGAAAAGCGACAAAAGAAGAAGAATGAAAAAAATTAACTGAGACTGTCCTCAGTCAGAGCTGCCGTAGAAAAATTTGTATAGTAATTTTAAGGACTTGTTTTAGAATAAATTCTCTTGAGAATATAAAAATGTTATCTGATGGTTTTTTGTTTTTTTGTTTTTGTTAATAAGTGTATTAAAAGACCTGTAAACGGGATGTGATAAGCTTCCGTATTTTTTTTTTATATTTTTCTATTTAAAAAATTATTATAATTGCGGTATCCAGAATTTCCTTGAATATTTTATTACATATTATAGAAGTAGTTGAAAATTACTTTAATACCAGCTAGATTCATAGATTGACCACTTTGAACAAGATTAACTAGCAAACTGTATTCAATCACAATACACTATACATGATTCATCACTGTGAAGGAATACACTGGCAATGGGAAAACTGTAATCAATGAAAATATGTGACATGATTTATTTCAAAACATTCAAAAATTTGGAAGACGAGAGTTTTGATAGAAAAGAAGCAGTTTTGTTTGAATCAATTAATTTATTTTTCCCAGATAATTTTTCTAATATTTACAACGACTTTAATTAACATAGGAACTAACTTTCGTTTTACATTTATAATTTGACAATAATATTTAATTGTTCTAAATAATACCATCCCATCATGCGAACACATAAAAATTAAAACCTACTTATAGTCTTTGGGGCCTTATACGATGGTCGTTATATTTAAAAGGTTAAATATATAAGAAGAGCCCAGCAAAGTCCAAATTTAATAACCATTTTTCAGATCAATCTTAATATACACCATAGAGTGCAAGACTCAACATGACTAACAGTACAAACCCGGCTATGGAATTTCGTTAATCAAATTTTCTTTTAATTTGGAAGCATATTGCGAAAGTTGTGTGCTCTCAAACTCAAATAATCAACCCACACATAATAATTAAAGATTCGTGAAAAATATAAATACAGTTTCGTCCAAAATATCCCTATTGACTGTAGGAATATTTGCTATTCTTACTACTTTACGATAGTCCTGTGTATTTCTGTATATAGATTTTACGACCGAATGTTTGGCAATATCTAAATAAAAATAAGTAAAATATGTACCAAAAAGCACTGGAATCATATTTCTGAAGCCAATTATTGTTAAAAAACAATCATTGTCAGAGATGTGAACACTGAAAATATTTACAATGTTTAACATATATTTTTTTTTGGGCTAAAGACGAGATATTTGCATGAAGAGACAATTTTGAAAAAATAAGCAAAATTCATATACCCGAAAAAATCAATCAGTGAACACCGACCGATCTCATCTATGTACGATAACCGATGTCTTCCAATGAAATTAAAATAGAAAATTGAACCTCACAGTTACAGAAACAAATTAGAACAGAATTACAATTAACAAACAGGACTATTAACAAACAGGCTTTATTAAAAACAGAAAATTTAATTTGAATATGCTGTTGAGAAGAATATAGATTAAAAATTTTATACATAAAGTGAAAATACCACTTAAATTCAAAAAACAACAATTTAACAAAATGAAAATGCAGTATAAGTGATTCTTATTAATTGTACTATGAAAATAGTAAGTAAAATGGTAAAATAATTATTATATCATTTTAATTTTGAAAATAAAAAGTTAACTTAGGTATAAATATTATTCTCACATATTTAATTCATTAAATAACATTATTGAGTACTACCATTAGTTATTAATCATATTAAATATTAGTAAATACAATAGTATAAGCTCTAAACAATTTAATATTGTTAACAAGAAATTATAAATAATTAAATAAATAAATAAATAAATAATATTAAATATTATATCGACGAATACATATTTTTGTGAATTGCAATTCATCAGCATTTTTTTTATTGCACCAGCAAATAACTGAGTTACCTGTGTTTCCACATTGCCGATGGTTATTCTGATGTTTCTAGCTTAAGTCAGCTTTTAATTTTAAATTAACAGAAATTGTATCGTCATCTATACCAAACTAAATAAATATTGTAGTGTAAATTTAATGCGAAATTCTGTATTTTTGATAGCTTTCACATTTACTCTTTATTTCGGCCAGAAAACATATTTTGGCTCTTTTGAGGGAAATCTTGTATCGGCGTAGGACCTAATAACCATATCTTAAGCATAGCTGGAATTGCTACCTTTCTAAAAATATATATCTTTAGTGGCGCATCTTATCCTTTAAGGACGAAAAGGACATTTGAAAGTATCCTTTTTGTTTTAATATTTTTGTATAAATGTCGTTGTATCTGTTGATTCATTTAATATTTATATATTCAGTTATATATTTTAAAAAGATAACAGTCTGCAGCATATTTGAACATTTATTTGAACATGATTGGTGCTGCCGTTATGGAAATATTGTAGTTCAAAGTAGAAAATTTTGCAAAAAAAAAACTGTATTTATTTTCTTTCTTGAAAAACCAAATACCTCAAAATTTTACCATAAAACGCCCCCAATATTTGTATACTGTTGAAAAGGTATATTTTTTTTCTATAACACATGCATACATACTTTAGGTTTACGTCGAATAGTTTAGAAGATATAAGCATTTATTAAAAAAAATGGTTGTTTTTTTACCCTATTTCTATATAAAACTAGGAATTTGACTTTTATGTAATTAATGAGGTCAATCGTGGTTGTCAGTTATCAGTAAACTGATAACTGAAAAAATTTATCAGAAATGCAATCGTGGAACTGATACTGATACATACTGATAAACTTGTAGAAAAAAATTTACTATTGTGAATACTGATAATTTGACATTTCAAAAATCAGCTGATTCATCGAACTAATTATTTTTTGTAAAATAAAATATAAAATAAAAGTGTTAATCTAATATAAATAAAATAAAAAAGAGGTTGAAAAAGTAAAAGTAATTTCACAGAAAAGCCAAAAATGTAAGTGAAATAAAATAACTTTGAAAATTGTTTTTTTTTTTTTTCAATAAACCAAATTAGGTTTTGTGAAACAAAATATAAATCAAATGTAAATAAAATTAAAAATAAGCTAATTAAATATTGTGGTTGAATCAAACTAACTCTCAGTATTTTATTTGCTATATCACACACCTATTTATAGAAAATATAAAATTAATTCATACCAAAATAAAAAAGAAAAAAACAAAACCAATTAAAAATTATTTCATATGAAAAAATTGTTAATTGAATCCCATTCTAATTTTTATTGGTTCTCCTGTTTTTTGCTTTTAGTCTTTGATAATTTTATTTTATTTTCAAGTTAGTTTTTTTGTTATTTTAAAATTATACTAAAAGTTTTTTTAATCTAAATGAATTTTATTTGACAATTTTAATATTATCCTTATATGCATTGTTTTGTAAATTTATTTTTATCACACAACTTATTTGTAACTGATACAGATTATGACAATTATCAGAAAATATGACAAATTTTAAACATCCCGATATCAATTTATTAGTGACGTTAATAAAATTAACAATCGATTAGAAAAACTGATAGTTCTGACAACCACGATAGGGCGTATCAGAATTTCTGAAACTTATCATAAATAATGATAAATAATACTGATAACTGACAACCACGATTGCGGTGAATAACAATCTTCTGAAGTAAACGGTAAATATTTTCTTTATATAAATATTTTAAACACCGATATGTTATCTTATATTATATGTAAAAAAATATATTTGAATTTAGAAAATGCTGGAATTAAATTGCAAACTATGCACCAAGTAGGAAAATCACATATGAATTTTTATATTTCTTACTTTTTAAATATGGCCAAATACGTAATAAATCGAACTCATCCAATAGCGACTTTAATGAATTGTCATCCTTTTTATCCTCGTCACATAAATTTTCAGTTTGAATTACAGGTTTAGTATCATTATTTATTATACTGTATTTGCAATTATTTCGTTATCGCAGACAAACTATTTCTGAATAAGTTGCAGTTGAATATGAAATTATTCCATTTCTGGAAACAGGATCAACATTATCGCTGTTAAGATATGACGATTTTTTTAATAATTTTTAATATTATATTATATTTATAAGAATTTTAGTATACTTTATTAAACACAACTACTGTCTTAAACGATTTTAGAAATACTAATGAAATAAACCTTCAAAATTATGCTTTAGTAATTAACAATGTAAAACCAACATTGTTTTTTCTATGAATACTAGTGAATCCTCCGTGCAATTGCACAGAAGCAATTCTTTCAGGTACGATTTTTGTATAAATAGATATATTGTAAGAAATATTTGTTTTGGTATAATTGTAGTTGTTTTCTGAATCGCTTGATTATTGAATATATATAATATAATGAAATTAAAGTATAATACCTAATACTTTATGACGAAATTAATACTAAGTTAAATATAATTTAACACAATAAAATCCTATTACTTTCAACGTAGTAGATCGATGTATTTTAATTCGTTTATAGTCAAAAACATTTTTAGTAACAATTCTGTTATAGCAAACAATGGTCAACAATTTATTTGAAAGAAAGTAATAAACTCCATAAGTTCATACAATCGATATCGTTTATAAGTCACATTAAAATATAACGCCAATTTTTTCAATAAAACAAAAAAAATAAGTTAAAAGTGAATTATTTTATTAAAAATCTGATTTATATATTGTCTTTTTCTATTCTTTATTACAAATATGTATATTTTTGTGATTACATAACATAATAATTGCTATTTATGAATAAAATAATGTTTAAAATTGTTATACGAAAGATATTTTATTGAATTTGATTTTGTTTATTAAGATGCAATTTTTTTTTTTACTACGCCTATAGTCACAAAACGGTTATAGTCAAAAATATTACTGAAATTTAGCGAATGACTATAACCGTGCTTTACTGTATATATTTTTTTTAATAATAGCAGAAGCAAATGAACTAACATTTTATTATATCATTTTTGACGAGTATGATCTGATCTGATTTTTGTTTTTCTGTTTTGTTTTCAATTTTTGTTTGTGGTTTTTATTTATTTATTTATTTATTTATTTATTTATTAAACAGTGGACCTGCAGATGAAGGCCGGTTTTGATGATAAATTTTTAGCTGATAAATTGGAGTTTAGAAAGAGAAGAGTATAGTATACCGTTAATGTGTATGAGGGAGTAAAATTATATTATTTTTATAGTAACTTTTATAGATGATTTGAAATCTAAAATCTATATACATAACCATCCAATATTCAAAATGTAAACAAAATAAAGGTTATTTAATTTAAGCAATCTTCCTTAGAATTGTTTAAAATTTCGCGAAAGTATATAAACAAAGTAAATAAAGTGAAGAAAAGTGAAATATCATATGATTTTCATCTGTGGAATTTTTATTTAGTTTTTTTAAATTTTAAATTCACTTGTATTTATTATGTTTTTCATTTTTAAATAAGTATTAATTAGAATTAAAATATTATTTTTTTATATTATACTAACTAATGAATTAAGAAAAAAAATGTATACATACATACATTCTAAAATTCATTCAACAAAATTTAAAATATTCATTCAGATAAAAAAAATTAAAGTTACAATTGTAATTAAAAGTAAATTTTTGAAATGTGTTAAATAGTTAGTTTATGTATAAGATAAATAGAATATGTATAATTTTAGTATAAATATATTATACCTAAAAGCTAAAATATTATTTTTTATTTACATATGCATTCAAATATTCAATACAAAAAATTAATTTTTGTTGTTTTTACTCAAATTCAAAAATTTAAATGTCGTTCCGTATCCATAAAATGTGTTGGTAGTGTGCGAATTTTTTTTGTGTAATTACACATTACTTTATGTTAGTGTTAAAAATATCGGCGATAATTATAGGAAACATATCTTTGCGAAGATATGTTTTTTTAAATATTCTCCGATATTTATGGCGATTCTCCGATATTTATGGCGACTCTCTCGATATTTCTCCCGATATTATTGTCATTCTCCCGATATTTTATCATTGTTTCTCTATCGCACTTATGAAATTTTTGTATCTTCTGCCTATGCTCTAACAATTCGCCGATATATCGGCTACATGAAAACTGGGCATGAATCTGCAGGCCAACTACAGACCCTTTTCCCCTACAGGATGTGGGCCTTTAAAATATAAAAGTAAATTTACAAAATAAAATATATAACATCTAAGAAATACAATAAATGGTATAAAAGAAAAGACTCAACAAATTAACAAAATAGAAATTACAATTTAAAACAAACTTATTAGTAAATTAACAATTCAGAAATAAAAATTTAAAATTCAAAATTTTAGAAAATTAACAAATTATCAATTTAGTAAAATAGAAACAAAGTTAATTGTACACTTATAAAAAATAAAGTAAAGGTATTTAAGTGTAGAGTCTTCGAGTCTTCGAGTCTGCAAAAAATGCAAAGTAATGTAAAAATTAGGTGTATATACAGGTGTAAATAGTAGGTAATCAAAGTGTAAATTTATAAAACATAAAGTATATTTAAGTGTAAAATCTTAAATAAAAAAAAATGTAAAATACTTACTATTCGCTAGAATAAAAAGTAATTTTAGCAAATAGTAGATAAACAAAATTATAAGAAAAGATAAAAAGGTTGATAGGACTTATTCCTACCAAGTAACCATTAGTAATATTGTTGTGATAGTAGTATAACAATGAAAATGGCCTTGATAAATTATATTTCATCCCAGATGTTGTGATGTAGCAGAAGGTTTTTTATAAGTGTTAAGTGTGTATTGGTATGGAATCGCAGAGCTTGTAGTGGGGTGAATGTGAATTGAGATGTAATTGTGTTATTTGAAGGGCACTCTGTTAGGATGTGTTTTATGGTTAGGGGTTCTGAACAGTGAATACATGTCGGAGGTGTGGATTTGTCAAATAAGTGTTTATGTGTAGGAAGGGTATACCCTAGGCGTACTCTAGTAAGTTTGACACCTAGGGCTCGTGATCTAGTTTTATTTGGTCCTGGAATGTTAGCATTGGGATTGTGTAATTTAGCAAAACGATTGGAAGAATTCCAGGATGTTTGGCGGATGTGCGCCGCGTGTATTGCAATAAACCTTTTAGCATGAGCATAGGACAATACTGAGCCTCTGGTAAGAGGGCTTTTTGCCGCTATTTTTGCTTCAAGATCAGCTCTGGTGTTGTCATCTATGCCAACGTGGCCTGGAATCCATGCCAATCGTAACTTGCCATTGTTATGTGCTATGGTGTTTCTAATGTATTCAGAAGACATGTACTCACTGTTGAAAGAGTTTTTGATTGACATAATTGAGCTGAGGCTATCCGTAAATATAATGGTATTCTCATGCAGGGTTTCAGCAGCTTGAATTGCTCTGTATATGGCAGTAAGCTCAGCTATCAGAATAGAGCATTCCTCCGGCATGATTTCCGCCTTCCAAAGAGAGCCATTCCTGACTATCGCCCAGGCTACGCCATGGGGTCCTTTTGATCCATCTGTATATATTTCTGAGTGTGATGAGAGTGTTTGTTTGAATTGAATGTACAATTGCATGTACTTTTCAGAAGGTGTTATGTTTTTTTTTTATATCATTTTTGACGAGTATGATCTGATCTGATTTTTGTTTTTCTGTTTTGTTTTCAATTTTTGTTTGTGGTTTTTATTTTGTACTACTTTCTATAAGTTTGTGTGACTTTGAAATGACAGAATTTATATGAAGCCTTTTTAAAAATTGTCCGTCCATGATTGAAATTTATTTTAGAGTATAGATGTCGCTCAACTTGGAAATAACCGTCATTTATTTGGTGTACTTTTTTAAATGTTTTATGTATTCAGCACCAAGAACTTGAGCTAAAATTTTAATTTTTTTTTTGGTGTAATTAATTTACTATTCAATTATTCTTGCTTTTTTACTCACCCCCGTGCTCATTTTGTGTATTTTATATAACATACCCTTAAAATATTTACTATAAAAAATTTAAAAATCATCTTCAATACAGTTAAGTTGAAATCGTTTTCTACAGTTTATTTATCAACAATATTATTTTTAAATTTTCTTCAAACATTGTTTAATCAAAAGTTTTGTATTTAGGGTATAATTAGAATTAAAACTTAAATTAAAAATTTATGAAATTGTTGTATAGTTAAATTAAAGAAATGCGTTATTAATTATTAACAAATTCTCTTCCATTACTTCCACAATGTAAATTTAACAATTTGTGTACGTTTGTTTCACTATAATTTCGATTAATATCTTAATCGATTTCGGTTATTACACCATCATCAAAAGTCCAAATTAATCAGAATTAGTGAAACATAACTGAATTTTAATCCCAAAAAAATTAGAAAATTTGAAAAATAAAAGATAACATTCTCTGAGTTTGCTCCAAGACCGTTTGCAAAATCAAAAGGACAAACTTATCGACAAACTACACAGCGATGTTCGTTCGACTACGAATCATAACTTGCCATATCAAATAATTAAAATTAATTATTTCAATATTTTTATTTTGTAGTATAATTAAAATTATTTAAATGTAAATGAAGTGAACTAATTTAAGTTAAATTTGAATACTTGAATACTTGCTCATTAATTTAAAATCAACAATGGAATCGATATTTCTATGAGCGTTGGTATGTCCGTACCTTTATATCATGTTCTTTAAGCTTTTGTAAAGTCTTTTTGTACTCAAATCAACTCAAACTCAAAAATTTCTTTAAATCCTTTTTTCAATTGATTTTGATTTGATTATTATGCCAAAATAACCCTTTACTATTATTATAACCAACCTCAGTAAATTAGTTATTGTTCTCTTAATTATTCAAAAAATTTGCCATTTTTCTTCTTTTTATTGTTTTTATTTCTTTAGGTGAATAGGTCATACGGTCAGTATAAAACTCTATCTTTTGTTCTTATTCTCAAAAAACAAAAAAAAAAAAATAAATATCCTTGAATAATTTTCAAGTTAAGAACCAAAATACAAAAGCGGAACAGAATGGATGGGATGGGATCTGTAATAAACCTAAAACTCTATTTTCAATTAATTATACTATATACAAGTATAGAAAGAAATGAAGTTAATAGTCAGCAGAACCCTTTTTATTCTGTTTTCATTTCATTTTCTTTGTTTTAATTTCTTTGTCCTTTTTGTTTTATTTGATATCCAAATGTGTATATCCTTAATAAAATCCTTGTACGCATTTTTTTTATTTCTTCAAATTTTTTTCCAAAAAACTACACAAACTACTCAAGATTTTGTCTTTTCAAAATATCCATTTTATTGTTTGTTTTGAAATTTTCAGCTTTAAAATAATTTTAAATTCTATGTTGGAGCTATTTTAGAGAATCGGTTGGAAAAGTATATGGGTGAAAATCATTAAATAGAATTTCTATTATGGAATCAGGGGGATGGGAGAGTATAGATTTTATTATAAGTTAATTTTAATTACGCCCCAGGGTCAACAATGGTTTTTAGGTAAGAAGAAGTGGTGTGTTGATGTCAGGATTTATTCAGCAGGAGGTTCAAAAAGGGAGATGATAAAATGATGAATAATATGGCTTTAGAGTACACGTTTTTGCACTAACTATTCAATATTTAAAATAAATTTCAGTATTGTATTTAATTTAATTGGGCAGATGTAAAATTTTCTGAATGGGATTAAAACGTTATAGTTCTAATGGTATTGGGTAAATTATTTATTAACATCGAAGAAACAACCAAATTCTATTAGTATAAATAAAATATGCAAGAAGAGTGTAGCTTCATTCTTAGGCTAACCGCAGACATGCAATTTTTAGGTTTGCAGCTGCTTGATTTTACATTTGTGTTACATTAGTTTATATGAAAGCGCTCACACATGTAACTGCGGTTGCAAAAAAGCAAAAACGCTGTTACAAAACTAACATGTCTGCGATTAGTCTTAGGAATAAGGACCTAAAATATAACGAAAATATAACTAAATAAGTATAGAGGTATATTTGCTCTTATTTGAACGTTTTTTCACAAACTGTGTTATATCGAACACGTTATTAGTTTTATTATTAGTGTTGATATTGATGTGCTCACGTTCACGTTGGTATATATGCATTTTAAACCGAATTGTATTGGCCTAAATTAATTCAATTATTGTTCTAATAACAGCACAAGCTCTGACTTATTTTCAACTAAGATTTATAAAACTATAATAAATATATAAAATATATAGTTAATGTTATATAAAATGTTTGATCGAAGACTTAAACCGATGTATGATACTTGATAATTCATTATTTGTGGTAATGTCATACCTCAAGGTTACATATGATCGCTTTCTTCATTCATTCATTCATAACTGAATTGTAACAACCACAATACATATTTTATTGTTAGATTTTACAATTGTTAGATTATACAAAATGTTTGATTTGCAATGTAGCTTTTATTATTATTATTTCTGTATTTATACCTCAATATCACATAGATAATATAGATTGTTTTGTTCGTATATTCATAATATTTATTGTTAGTGTAGATTTTTGTGATTTCACTGTTATACAAAATATCTTATCAAAGACATAAACCCTGTTATGAAACTTAATCGTCCGTTATTATTGATTGATAATACCTAAATGTCACATATAGATGAAATAATCATACATTCAAATCATACATTGTCATACATAATCTCATAAATAATATTAGACAAAATTTTAAATCTGAAAAATAGAGGATAAAAATTACACATTCTGGGATTTGCTCAAGACATTGTAAGTGAAAGATTCGTTCGCAAAACCAAAAGGGCAAACTTATTGACAAATCATACAAAGATGTTTGTGCGACTATGAATCATGACCAGTCGCTACACACAATTATTTTTTCCGCTCACTAATAGCATAAGGAAAGCCGACCGGGTTAAAGAATAATAAAAGAAAAGTAGACAGAAGAAGATTACCCGCTTGTAGAGGGAATAATAAAAAAATAAAAATATTTACAAAACCAAAATAAAGAATGTATTTCAGGAATTTGCTCAATCAATGTACGATGTTCACACAAAAGAAAATTATGGAGAGAGCCTTCCGAGGTCACCGAGAGAAAAAGAGCGTGGTTAAGAATATGTTATCGATTTAAAAATTTTAAATTTTTTGTAAAAGCTTAAATTTGTCTTCGAATTTTGAACGCGGTGAAGAGCTATCACGTTTAATGCTCTAAAAATCATTACCTTTAAAATTAAAACTATAGCCTTCAAGAATAACAATTAAGCAAATGGCTTTGAATGGCTTTCGATATCTTCGCTCTAACAAAATCATATAACGACTTTTTGAGAGATAATATGTCCTATTATATATTATTTGTATATTATTGTTCAAATATTTCAACTATTTTTCTCCAGCGACAAGGGGTTCTGGATCCGATTGAAAACCCATTTCTTAAGCCAACGATATTAGAACCATGCACTAATTTTAAGCCAACAATATTAGAGCCAAACGGTAGACCAAAGTCTAATTTGAGCTTTTGCACCAATGAAGAAATTTAATTTAATTGATGAATGCATTCCTTCAATAGAAAATTTTACACAATGTGATGTACATGCCGCAATGCTTTTATCATTGGGAATTGATACCTGGGATATTTCACTTGAAAAGCAGGCGCTTGACAAAGCGATGTCAAAAACAAGAATGTACGATTAGTTTGTCAATACACAATTTGTTTTTTCTATGACTGTTAGATTTAATGCGTATATAGAAAAACCATTTCAGACTTTATTACGACGAAAGCTTGATATGAAGTTCGATATAATGAAGTAAAGTTGATTTTAATAATTACAAAGACCGAATTCAAACGATTAGATTAACTATACTTTGAAATAATTCGTTTGTTACGGTGAATAACAGTAAATATCTGAAGACAATATTATCTCTTCAGTGGGCATGACATTTCATGAAATAAGGGATAACAAATTGTCTTTCCTCAAGAATTTCGACTGGATCTCCTGATGAATCTCTTATATTGCTTCATAAACTGCAATAAACCGTACATTGGATTTGAGCTTGCAATTGATTTAATATTATGATGATGGGGATAACATTGACATTAAATTTAAATTTAAAACTAATTATGACAAAATTCACAATTGGATTAATTTTGATGCCACACTAACACATATTAACATAAGAAGCTGTACAAATATATCAATTAACAAAATTAAAACTGGAAAGAGATTAATAATACCTATACCATATTTACCTTAAGATCTCTAAATGAAATTGTGTAATATTTCAAGATTGTACAAACCCATAATTAACCCAATATAACTTAAAACATTGAAAATCTGTGATAAAGATCCCAAATTAAAGAAAAATGATGTGAAATCAAGAAATAAAAACATTAATTTTGTATAATCGTTGACCTTTCCTAATGTCTACTTCGTTTGAACCCTTTTTCAAAAATTAATTTTCTTTTCCCGCATAAATCGTTTTACAAATAACTTTTTGAATTTTCTTTATTATGAAGACATGAAGACATATATATATATTATATGTATATCTAAAGGATCAAGTATTTCTTTACTTTATAATGATTGAATAATCAAGAAGGATTCAACAGTTTTTATGAAATTTAAATATATTTAACTAAAAACTCATAGATTATGTTATTGAGGAGGACTTGTACATAAATATATATACATACATAATTATATGTATCTATGTTTTTATTAAGAAATTAAACTATTTAAAAGAAAGGGTTATGAGATTTTCTTTAAAACAGTTAATTTATATTTTCACTTAAATGCCAATTTGCATATTTACAAAATTCTTAAATTTTGTTTAATTATTTTATTTATCGCTAAAAAATTATTGTGGTGGTATTAGTGAAAAATATTTACTATAAAAAAGATGTCTAGTATTCGAAAAAAAAGTAAAAAAAATGAAATATCGATTTTTTTTTAAAAATTCTGTTTAGTTAAAATTTTATTAATTTTTAAATTGTATCTCAATAACGTGATGTAGTTTCAAATTCTAATTCTAAAATCATATCTATGATTTCTAATAATTTGCTATTAGAGTTTTTTTGATGCAAATTTTGGTGCAAATTTTGGTGCAAATTTTTATACATTTGAAATTTGAATATTAATGCTAAAATCAATTTTTAGTTGACGCGTTAGTCCTATACCGAGTACCGACCATGTATATTACACTTTTAATATTCTCAGTTGAAGGAATGCATTCATTAATTCAGCTTGTTTTTCTTCATTGGCGCAAAAGCTCAAATTAGACTTTGGTCGATTGTAAAACATCGTTTCTAATATTATATGTTCAAAAATATTCTCCTCCTCCAAATTAAAACGTCTAGTCATCAACTACTGTCTAAATCATCAACGAAGTTTTATCAACGTTTTCGAAGTTTTTAAACTAGTCGTATATACTTTGAGCAGTGTTGACTTATTTGTTTTGGATTCTACCAATTTTTTTTTGTGTTTCTTATTTAATCAAATTTATTTAGTTTTTTTCTTTTGTTAATTCAGACTTGACAAAACATTTCAATTACAATAGAAGTTTATCTTCAAGCTTTGTTTGTAAAGATAGTAACATAAAACTATTAGTGCAGTATTTAGATACCTACTCACTTAATTAAATGACCAACGGACCATATATGTCCTTCATGTTTTCCAGTGCGGTTGTCTTCTTGACGTTTCAAATTACGCAATAGGTTCATGTTATCGATATTTCATATTTCCAATGGAGGTTTAATCTGCCCCGACGTTTTATGTTATAGGTTCGAAAATGCGTTTTTTGCTTCACTTTATTATTCCGTTCATAGATATTTTCTATTGCAGACCACATTCCCGTTTTTAGGTTCAAATATCTGAAAAAAATGTTAACTTCTTGAAGACACAAACCACATACCATTTTACTTTTGCTTGATTAATAGGGTTCATGCTTCTGATATAGTATAGCGAAACCGGGAGTATGTTCTTCTTATAAACTTGCATTTTGGTGTTTCGAGATAGAAAATTTTTAAAGAAGCGGGAGATGTTTTCCCAAGTATTTAGATATTAACAGTAAATTATTTAAATTGCTAACAGTTTATAAAAAATGGTATTATTTAAATCGAAATTGTGTACTTAAACCATTCCTTCCAAAATTATGTTGAAAATGATGTTTGTATACATAGTCATATATAAATGTAGTTTGGGGGGTTATTTTAAAATATCAATTAATATTCAAATTGAAATAAATAAATTAAATTTTTAAAGTGTTAATTAAAAAAAAAAAAAATAAAATTTATAATATTTAATAAAATTAATTTAATAATTGGGGAAGTTGTTGTTTTTTTTTTTAATTTAAATTTATGTTTAGAAGCAATTAGTTTAATAAAATTTTGATTTAAATATCTATTGGTTATGGTTTAGGTTTCGAAAATGTTCGACAAATTAATCAATTTAATTATATGTATAGGTTTACATTTACTCGTACAGTTTTAGGTTGTTGCATGAACAATCAAAATATTATGTGCCACTTTAATATTAATTATTAAATTTAATTTAATAATACAAATTTAAATAATTATCCAAAGACGATAGCCTGGGAAGCTAGTGCTTGTAAATCACTATTAACTATATTTAATAAAAAATAAACAATAACAAAATACTTATTAAGTTTAATTTTACTATAAGCATGTACAATGTGACTTAGACTTGTCAATACTGATAAATGTCAAATTTTTCAGGATATAAAATTAACACTCAGAAAGACATCAAATATATATTCTGCAACCGCCCAGGTTTGGAAAAAACTAGATTTAGGTGGCTGGGAAGGTGTATAGAAATACCTGTGACCACTATGATTCTGTTCGAAGAATATGGTAGGTAATAGTTCATTTTGTGTTCCTGTTGTGTTGTTCCTGATCGCTATGGACTCACACGTGCCCTAGTACCATAATGATAATGAATTACATTTTTATATTAAACCAAAATGCTCTAATATTGATATATTACAAAAAATAAAAAATTAGAGGTTCTGCAATAGAAAGAGAAAACAAGATATGTCTATATAAGTTGTTTTATATAAATTGAAATTAAAAATATTATTATAGGTTAGAAGTTATGTAAGTCTGTCTATAAAACTTTCGTGGGCTTGCTTTATAGAAAAAAGTGATTTGTTGATTTATTGTGATATTAATTGGTTTGCTGTCAATCGTAACCAGCCCAGTGTTTGTTTATATATTCAAAATTTCTGCTCATAATATTTATTAAAAGTGGTATGTGCAAATGACTTAAATTTGTTTCACATGCCAGTAAGCCTACTAGTAAATATTAAAAATTTTTAAACTAACACCAGTATACTTTATTTGAGTTAGTTCCATAAAATGAAAAAAAAATTGTCAATAAGGCTTTCGGCTTACTAAATGATAGATTAAATGGTTTTAATATTTTAATTTTGTTTGTTTTTAAAAATGTAAATTTCGTAAAAGCAAGTTAACATTATAAACAGAGGACTAAAAATATTGGTCGATATTATTTAATTTGTCGTTTATATAAAATCATAATAAATAATTAATTCTAAAAGTAAGTTTTAATAAATTAATTTATTTAAATAAAATAAAAAATTGTTTTTCAATATTACTTTACAAATTTTATCACAGTAATTTTATATTCTACAAATTTATTCAATTGCATACACTAAACATACTTCATTATAAATATGTAACATTTTAAAAATATATAACTTTATATTTTTATGTATTCATGTGTGTTGTGTCTATGTAAATTTAATAATATATAAAAATCAAAGTTTAAAAATAAATTATTTTCTAATAGACTGTAGTTAGTTAACCCTTATCTTCTTAACAAATGCAAATTTAAAAAGCAATTAAAATAATTTAATTAGTAATCAAATTTTGAATGTACATATACAATGTGTATACATATATATATATATATATATATATATATATATATATATATATATATATATATATATATATATATGTATATAAAATATTTTATATAAAATAAATATATAGGAAAAAGAAATGTATAATATAGAAAAGTATAAATTTGATTCAGGACTATAAACAGCGGGTGTGGAAATAGAAAAAACTTGTATTTTTCGAAATTAAATCAAATCAAATTTATAAGGCAAAATTAAATCAAATTTTCTAAAATCTAATTTTTCTTTTAATATTTTAACATACATTATATTACCATAAGGAGTTACTAAAAATCAAATGGTCAAAAAAATAAAATAAAATAAAAATAAAAAATGTAATAAGTTAAAATGGGTACAAATTAAAATTAAAACCCTTTTTACACGATCAAATAATAAAAATAATATAAAAAAAAAATTATTAAATGATTTTGTATCCCCTTCACTTTCCTACTTATTATTTTATTTCTATAAATCATGTGGTCACTCAAATATCTTTCAAATATATTTATCTATACATAATAACTCGTTCTACAGAATCCCAAAACATATGGGATAAATGCCAATTACTTACGCAGTTTAAAGTATTTTCCAAAATCAGTATTCATCGATTAAAGTATTTTCCAAAATCAGTATTCATCGATTAAATCAGGTAATCAAGGAGACTAGATCTAACGTCAGAACACTGACATGATTTATTTATCAGGATAGTCAGACTAGTTCATTTAACAAACATCCGTTCTAGATTGGTATATCGAGTACAGACAGATACAGATTCTGCTTAGAAGTAGAGGAATCACCCCCTCATATTCTATTTGGGTACAATGCCATAGCTCATAAAAGATATAAATATTTACAGGTATAGGTATATACATCGCCTAATTCTAAATTTGACACCAAAGTAATAATAGCGTTCATCAAGGACATAGACAACAGCCAAAAATATATTAGATGTTAAGAAGTCGTGTTTAAAAAAACTACCTATAAAAAAAATATGTATGTATAGTGATGGATGTTTGTATCAATTTCCAGAGCTCGTCCGAAACGCATCGAACAATTTCCGAATGCAAAATATAAAACACCGAATGGAATCGCACTTGTCGATAAATCGATTTAAAAAATTCTGACTGGTTCCTGTAACTGTCATACAACTCTTTTGGCGTCCATCAACCATATTTCAAAAATCCAAGTAGCTATACAGACCTGAAAATTCGTATTCTGGTATTCTATCAAAAACAAATAAATACTTCTTATAATATTTTCCAAAAGTAAGACAGGTTTGAGTAGCTTTCATACAACTCCTAGAATCCACCAAACATATTTCAAAAACCAAAGGCGTTGTAGACCTGAAAATGTGTATCGCGCTGGTATTATATCAATATAAATATATATTTTATAGTTTTCCAAAATTGAGACTAGTTCGGATAACTGTCATGCAATTTCAAGCACTCGACGAAGAATATTTTATGTGGGTGTAGGTGTTACAGATCTGAAAATTTGTACTCTCAAAAATAATTAAATACGTCTAATATCGTTATTCAATATTTGTACTGGAATGGGTAGCCATCGTACATTTTCTAGAATTCTTCATATTATGTTTTAATTTTAAGAGGTTGCAATTTTCACTAAGATTTGCGATTTCGATCACGAAGATCAATATATAGGGACAGTGCAGTGAATTTGAGACCGTCTTATTTTACCAACGGACAATTTAATGTTTTTTGGTCAAGGGTGGGTTCACCAATATATGTATTTACATTTATACTTACTCTTGAAGGTGAAACTAAACATGTTGTTTATAATAAAAGTTTTGCGCTACAGTAGTTATATTGTATACAATTGGTTATCGGTCATCGGTCAATTTAATTGGCTTGTCCTTTTGTCCTTTTGTTTTTGTCTCTTTGTCTGTTGATCTTTTTTTCTTTTATAAATTTTTTTATATAAATATGTTGTTGTTTTTTGTATAAAATTTTGTATTGTTAAATTGTTTTTGAACAACGATGTTGTGTATCCCGAACTGTATATAGATAAGAATTGATTAAATAATAAAATTAAAATATTAACTATATACTAACATCTATTATATTCATGCCCACATCAAAACAAATCAGAAGAATGAAATGGAAATGGATAGACCATACATTCAGAAAGCCGTCAAACGAGATCGCGCAAATGAGCTTAAAATGGAACCCACAAGGTACAAGAAAACTCGGTTGTCCAAAAAACACCTGGCAGAGGCCCATAAAGCAAAAACTAAAAAATAAACAAATATAACGTGAGAACAAGTGTAAACAGCAGCTAGCAATCGAGTACGATGTAAATATCAAGTGGAAGCCCTATGCTCCCAATAGGAGTAAGAAAAAAAAATATAATTAAGAATTTAATCGAAAATATTATCGAAATAAAAATGTTAACAAACAAATAATAACTTAGTTGTCAAAAAATACTTCTAAGTCTTCTAATCCTGAAATTCTAATTGAAACTAGGCTGAATTGATATTGTGCTATTATTTTTTGAATAAATAATAAAAAAAGCTTAATTAAATATTGTAACAAATTTCATATTATTCGGGCATCGTCGGGTAACATCGTTAGTATTCATATATTTAACCTTTATGTAACTGTAAAGCTAGCCGGTCAACTTTTGATTTTTGAAAGTAAATAAAATTTGAATAAAAAATAAATATATAAAGCGATATGTGTCTATATAGACGTAGGGGGATATACAAACACTGTTGAAAATAAGTTAACGTATTTAATAATTGTTGAAACATTATTCAATGAAACAAAATTATTTTTTGTTTTTAAATATTTTGACTAATTTTTAACAACCTTATAGTATTTTCATGATGTATTTGTGGTCACTTCCACCGTTACACGTCACTCGATAAAATTTGTTAAGACGTAGATGTAGTGGGTTAACTCTTCCGAGCCTATTCCAACTTCAATAAGATATCTAGAAAATAAAATTAGTACTCTGAACAATACGGCAACGCTCAAGTGAAATAATTTTAGCTTACTATTAAAACCCTAAAGAGGTGGAAGTGATATTAATCAACTTTTACAAGTCTATTCCAACTTTAATAAGATATCTATAAAATGAAGTTAGTATACTCTTAACAATACGATCACTGTCACGATGCGAAGCAACTCCATTAATACCCAGTTCAGTTCCACATATGAAGGTATACCTTGTACCGTCAATACAAGATCATTAATACAATGATGTGATCACATAAAGGTTAATTTATAAAACTAATATAATATAAACTATTAATATTATAAAAACAATTTATTGAAATGAATTTATATCTGTGTAAAAAAGACTATTTAACAGTCAGTCTGACTGACTGCCTGACTGATAAACAGATATGTATATCTACTTCTGAATGAAAACACTTTAAATGGATAAATTAATACTGATACAAAAGATAGTTATCATACTTTCAGAATTATTTTATTTTATATTTTTACATTTAGACCCGACCGATTCAGACAACTTAATATCTATATATTATACAGACTACAGACATATGTGTAAATATCTAAAAGTATGTATGTATATACATTATATATTAAAAGGATATATTATTATTTTGACTGAATGCTGACAATTTAATTAAATAAAAATTTTTGAAAATATTTTCACATACCAACTACAACAAAAATTTACCTTTTTTTGTTTTTTTTTCTGCTTGTTTTAGAAACAAATATTGGTTACTGATGATGGGGTATGGTTCAGTCTAAGGAGTTTACTGTAATATAACTGATAATAATTTTTTGTTTTATATATTATAAATGTATAAATATTGTATATTTGGATTGAAGTGTGATTGTTTATTTTTTTTTATTTAAAAAAAAATAAAATGAGTATTTTAAGTAGATAAGATAGAAAAAAATTGCAGTATATTTTTAATTATCATACTCTGTGCATCATCATTTTGTTGAGTTAGAATTGTTGTATTTAAGTATTAAATTAATTTGCCGATTGTAATATTAAATATTGCTAGAATTGGTGTTAATAAAATAAATATATAGCGTACCTGCTTATAAAGTAGTTACGCGTACCTGCTTATAAAATTTAACTTTATAACAAAGTAATATAACCAGCTTTAAACATTTTCATCTAACAACACCCCGAATTGATAACAATATACTTCCCGATAATACTAAATTGTTAGTACTGAAATGCACGTTTAATAATTGTTTCCATCACGATTTGTTCGAAATTATGGCAATATTATGGCAATATTACAATGTATGACAAGACAATGAATTTGGAACAAGCATGTTTGTTGCGATAGTTAATAAAAATCTAGTTATAAAAAATTTTTGATTTCTCAATCAGAGTTGTAAATATATTCTGTGATATATAGTTGGAAAAATGCATTAGTAAAATATTTGAATATGTATTCCAACTATCATGCTAGTAACTCTATCGTGAAGACCCCATGATTACTATTTTAGATGTTGATACAAATTTATCCCAGTAAGTAGGTTTGTTCGAGAGATAGTTAATAAACCAGCTTATGATGGATTGGTAAGTGGAATAGTAATAACGAGTCATATTTGGACTAGTGTTGTACCAGCGTTGATAATTGTGACTGTTCTGTTATATTTTTTTTGAAATTTTCTTACTATAATTTAAATTGCTCGTAAAATATGTATGATATTATAGATTACTATATACATATCAAAATTGGGTCTTATTAGACGATGCCAACGGATATATTTTTATTTTGTCTCTCACTCTCTTCCCAACAAACTAAATTTGTGGTGAGGATATTTGTGTTGACACCGAGAAACAATTTGCAGACAAAAAATCATATGCCACACCGTATGCATTTCACAAATACATAGCCAAGAGCAATACAATTTTTTTTATTGTGATACTAAAATTAAAATTGAAATGAAAAATATTTACTAATACATAGATAAGTATTAACTGTTGACATCCAACCTTGTAATGAAAAAAATAAAATAAAGCTGATGT
This sequence comes from Argyra leucocephala, assembly GCA_963942445.1. Taxonomy (NCBI): domain Eukaryota; kingdom Metazoa; phylum Arthropoda; class Insecta; order Diptera; family Dolichopodidae; genus Argyra; species Argyra leucocephala. Next base: position 10,819,258 of record OZ012679.1, on the reverse strand, counting down.
AGTATTGATATTGACCTGTGCTGACAATGGGCCTAACCAGACGATTCAACTTTCAAATTTTAACATAATTATGCTTATTTCCAGACGATTCATCAAAAACTGGTATCACTTTTATATGTGTGTGTAAATATTTTATTTGAAAAAAAAATTTGAAGCGAGAAGTTCAAAAGAAAAATATTTATTTATCGGTACTACGTACGTATGTATGTCTTTAAAATACATTTTTGTTGTGTATTTGACGACATTATTTAATAATTTAATGTAATTTGTACAAATAGGTTTGAAATTATATAATTAAAAATATTTTTGAAGTTTATAAAATAAAATTTTATTGAAAGGTAAATTTTGTTTGTATTAGTAGATTCTCTCGTTCACCAGCTAAAACTTTGTCAACAAAGTGATGAACGAAAATGGCTGCCGCAAAATTTATAAAAAAGGGGGAATGAAACGAAAGGAAAGAAGTGTTGAAAGTTGACCCGTGTGGAGCTGACAATGATTGCTGACATCATCTAATATAGGGCCGATAAGGCCTATTCTATTATTAATTATTATACTTATTTAAATTTTTTAATTTGCTAATTTAAAGGCTATGCAAAATGATGTTGTCATGGCAATTTTGATTTTATATAAATTAAAAAAAATGTATTTTTTTTAAATCAAAAATTTTATTTTTATTTGAATTTAGTTCGATGTACACAAAATTGGAGAAGTGCGATTTGAACATACCAAATCACAGCTAAATTTAATAAGTAGATTGATTCCATAGAAAATTTGGTATTACATACAACTATTCAAAAATTTATACGGTATTTAAAAAAGGTTTTGGTATATAATATTTTGGTAAACAGGTCTATGCAGAATATTTGCAATGGAGAAGATGTTTTTAACCGACCCAGTGACTCATTTAAGTTATTATAGATATGGAAGTAGATAAGTGTTGAAAAAAGTATATTTATCAAAATGAAATTTCCTAATGAAGCACACTATACAATACTGGTACACACTGTACAGTACATTGGTTTTTAACCGACCCAGTGACTCATTAAAGTTATTACAGTTATGTAAGTAAGTGTTTAAAAAAGTGAATTTTTTCCAAAATGAAATTTCCTAATGAGACACGCTGTACAATAAATGCAATAGTAAACAAGCAATAGTTAATTGCAAATGTTCAGCATTCAAAGTAAAGTATGGTCAGAGAAAATAAATAATTATTATTATTTAATTTAGTATTCAAAATGTTGAAGGAAATAAAAATTAGGTGGTTAAATGATTGACATTTTTGTTATGCACATACATAGGTACGAGTATTTAGATATACATAGATACACAATGAAGTTAGTTTAGTAGTTAGTTTTATGTATAAAAATCAATTTATAACGATAATATAAAAACAACAAACCTCTTGACTTGTTCTGTTGAATGTAAAATAGTATTTAAATTTTTTTTAATACATGTAGATATTTTTTTAAATTATTTTTAGTTTTTGTAGTAGATCTATACAATCTATATACAAACATTATAAACATATTAATTCAAAATAACTGTCTATTTATAGTACTATTGGTAATACTATAATAAGTATTAACGCATTTAAAACAGTACGGTATTGTTTTTGCATATATATATATATATATATATACATATGTGTATGTTTATAAAATTCATATTTCCAACTGGAGTAAATCTTGCTGTAGCTAACTATTTTCAGTGAAGGGCAATATTTCGTCTGTCTCAGAACTTTCAAAATCTATAGCGCTCAGAAATGAAGTAAGTATAGTAGTATATTTATAATCAACTTTCAAAATCAGTACAACATTCAGCACAGAATTTAAAATCAGTATACAGAAAAGCTATCAAAATCTGTATTTTACAGAGTAAATCAATTCAAACCATACCATCATTTAAGCCATGATTTACTTAAGTTCCTTTTTTTTGTTGTACAAATTTTAAAATAAAATTTTGTCTTTAATTGTTTCAATAATTTTAAGGCCGAATAATATGTCAGAGTATTTGATTTGAAATCGTATTTAACCCTGAGGAAATTTGAAGTATTAAATATTTTAGGATAGTAAATTTCAAAAAATAATAAAAGCTATATAAATTACATTAAAACATAATTTTTTGATAAAATTTTGCATACAATTGATTTGCCGACGGAAATTTATGCAATTGTTAAGGGCATTTTTTTTTCGTTTATCATATTTCATATAATATTCTTCTAGTGATTTTAAAGGTGATTTTAAATATAGACAATTTAGGGGGTTTTCATATTTTTTCATTTTCATTTTTTCACTCAAACATTTGCTTTTTTTTTGTGTTTTTGTAATTCCAAGACTGTAGTATAGGATGAAAACCCTAACAAATTTAAGGAAAAAAATGTAAGTGATTTTATACTATTCAAATACATTATTTTCAGACATTTATTTTGTAACATATAGTTTGTAATTATCGGAAATACTTATGTTTGTTAACTTCTGATAAGTTTGTGGACCACAAGAGTTAATTAAAATTTCTATGAAAATAACGTCAACAAAATAACTACAATATCCCTTTACTTTACTGTAATGTCACAATCGACAATTGTATTCTGTGAATCGGTGTATACCGCTACTATCTACATACTCTACTGCCATGTTGATTTAACTTGGCGTATTTAAATTTTAACATTTTTTAATTTAACAACCATTTTAACAACTTAAAGAGATGCTCTACTATCTATACATCAAATTGTTAACGGTAAAAATAGGGTAACTATTTTATATATAAATCTACATTGTATATGTAAATCTACAATACTTACCTGTCCATTATAAATGTATTATACATTTTTTTTATTTCAGAACTGTGGCCTCGGTAAAGCACTCAAGCATTGGTAAAGCACTCTAGTACAGCACAAAGCACAAAGGTAAAGCACAAAGCACTGGTAAAGCACTCAAGTGTAGTAATAAAATGACGGAGGGAGCACATATTCAAACTGTGTATGAAGCTAAATTTTTTTTCAAATTTTCAGATTCAATAATTTTTATTACTAGACATTTTTTTTCGAATTTCCAGCTTCAGAACTTTTATCACTATCAGATTTGTTCTAATATGGTATGAATAATTAATAAAAATATATAATAATAATTAAAAACTAATAAAAATAATATAATACACAATATACAAATTGGTATACCAAATAATTATTATATAATGGCTTAAAGCACCTGTAGTTGGCTTGCAAAATTGTCTGCAGATCCCCAATGTTATATAAATAAATAAAATCTCATAATATAATAACGGTTGTTGCCACGATAATAAAACATGTGTGAGCTCATAGCTATCCCATTTCCACATCGAAATACGAGCTGGACCCTTACGACCCGTAGTTGTAACAATTCAATTAAAATTGAACTTTTAAGAATTCTATCAGGTTTTCAAAAATATTCTATCCCAACTACCTAAATCTAGTTATCGCCAGTACTAGGTAGTCGAAGAGCAAAATGTATTTGTAAAGTATTATGAATATGTTGCAGTGCACAATTAAATCTACAGAATTATTTCAAAACTTTATTTTTGTCAGACACGTCAATTTAAGTTAACACGGCAGTAAAGGTTAATAATGTTTAACTGCACGATAATCAATAGAGTAACAAAACTAACATAACCTCCCTAGTTTGACTACATTAAAATAATGATACAATAGAAAATACTCTGATGAAGTGTCTAAACACTCCACCACACCTATACTAAACATACAAAAACTTCAAATTAACAAAACAATTTATGCTAAGTAAGTGACATCAAGACCCACCTAAAATTCAAATTTGGAGTTCTATATTAATTTTATAGAGAGAAAACAAATTTTTTTAAGTAAAAAAAATATTGCATCTACAACAAATTTTGAATCACCAATTCGAGAAATATCTATTTTTAGAAATTATTCAATTTGTCAACTTTCAAATAATTATCCTTGCATTGGTTCTTATAATACGCAATGATATGATATTATTGACTTATAATCCATGATTGATGGATTGGGATCATAATCGTTGAAAAGTCATATCATTCTGCAAATCTGTAAAATTATGGTGGAAATATCTGAACTATTTCACAAACGCTTTTCATTATTATTCTTTTAAATGGTACACGTTTAAAAGGAGACGTGGCGAAATAATATACTTTTTTTTAACAAAATATTTTAATTTTCAATTAAAACACATGTATATGTATACACATACATTCCCCAAATTCACCAAAGTACAGAGTTCACTAAATAATATTCATCATAGCTTCTTCTTTTGCTCGCCAGAATTAAATTTAAATTTTATATTATTAATATATTATATTGTTGTCTAAGATATGTCAATAAAAAGATAGAATATAGTATCAAGTATAAATTGAAATGATCGAAACAATTGTCACAATCCACCCATCTCCTAATTTAAATAAATTATTACACATAAGGTTGTTGTCTAAGATATATGAAGTTGTTGTCTAATGTATCTATAGTGCCAAAAATAAATTTACATGCTGGAAAAAAATTCATAAAGAAATATTAAGTACGATTTAATATATTATAAATATATTGCGGTTATTGTCCAAGATATATGAATAAAAATATAGAATATAGTATCAAGTATAAATTGAAATGATAAAAACAATTGACACAATTCACCCATCTCCTAATTTAAATAAATTATTACACATAAGGTTGTTGTCTAAGATAAATTATTTAAAAAATGTATTTATAGTGCCAAGAATAAATTAAAATGATGGAAAAAAACTCATAACGAAATATTAAGTACGATTTAATATATTATAAATATATTGCGGTTATTGTCCAAGATATATCAATAAAAATATAGAATATAGTATCAAGTATAAATTGAAATGATAAAAACAATTGACACAATTCACCCATCTCCTAATTTAAATAAATTATTACACATAAGGTTGTTGTCTAAGATAAATCATTAAAAAAATGTGTATATAGTGTCAATAATAAATTTAAATGATGGAAAAAAATTCATAACGAAATATTAAGTACGATTTTTTATCAAATTTCGTTGAATTTCGAGGAACCGACGAATATTAGTATTGTTTTAAATATCAAATTTTGTTATTTTTTCATTTTGTTTAATATTTTTATCGCTATTTAAACGTTTAATATCAATCGGATTAATACCACAATTTATTTGTAATATTTTTCTCAAACTACCAACAGACGAATATACTTCTTGTCGTAACTAAATGTTCAATATTAATATTTTCTTGAATTATACATACATACATTAATTCAAGAAAATATTAATATTGAACATTTAGTGCCGACAAGAAGTATATTCGTCTGTTGGTAGTTTCAAAAAAATATTTCAAATATAGCTGACAGTCAAGTGTTTGTAGTGAAAATACACAATTTCAAACGTGTGTTTTCCAAAGAATGAAGTTGACATAATCAAGTATCTCCATCACTGTAGGTATAGCTTTAGACAAACAAATTTTCATATAACAAATCCTCTTCCATATAAACCTACATCTTCTTTCAAAACCATCAGACCGTAAAGATAGAATAGAATCCAACAAATTAATAAAAATACTAGGTGAATTCCACTTAAGATTAGAATTGGTCGTTTGATTTAAAATGCCTACTTTATAAAACCAAAAAAATATTTAATAAGAAAATTTTTAAATTTTATTCTTTAAATTCTTAATAAAACAACTTGGAAAACTTTAAAAATATTTCTAAGTTTTTATTTTCATATTGCTTTTTTCAACTACTTATATTTCACGTGAAAACCTCACTGTTTAATATACATAATACTAAGAGGTATGTTCATCATACTGGATAATCTCAACATCAAAATAAATAATTACAAAGGAACATATATAAAAAAAAAAAAAAACAAAAACAAGAAAGCAATTTGCTTTTCCTCAGACCCCTTCCTGTCTTTAGTATTATCGTATTATTAATTCTTTTTTCTTTTTTTTTTTTTTTTTTTTATAGTATGTTTATAAAACAATAGAGAGACTCCACTCGACATTTGGACCTTTTTTTTTCCAATTTTTTCTATCATCCTCCTCCTCATTTATAATTTTTTTTTTTTTGTTATTTTTATGTTTTTTTTTTTTTTTATGTTGTAAATTAGTTATGAATAAGAAATTGAAAAAATATGGACAATTGGGCATGAACATTATTCAGTTTAAGTCCTTTTCTGGTTCTTCTACCAATTTTGATATCCCTCTTTTGTCTGATATTTTATATATATATATATACATGCATATTTTTCTTTTCTGTTGTTGTTCGATTCTTAAATTTGATGTAGAGAATGGTCAAAGGGTAAAAAAATAAAATAAAAACAAAAAAAAAAATACGTATTAAAAGGATTCAATATTTGTTCATTCAATATAAGAATCAAATAACAAACATTAATTCTAGTTAAAATTGGTTTTCTGGGACTAAACAAAAAAAAAAAAAATATATAAAAAAAATAAAGGAATTAACAGTTTTAACCTTAGTTGTTGTCGAATATGTTTTTCTTCAGTTTTATTACATTGACGCTTAAAATATAAAAAAAAAAGAATTAAAATCCTTAGATTGGTACGGTTTTAAATCGCAGTATATTTAATATACCCTGGCAATATATTTTATAAGCCCTTTAAAAGGGTTGTTCTGTTGGTTGAGTTTTGAAATTGACAGATAAAATTTTTATCTCTTGATTAGCAGACATTTTTCAAATCATAATTTGGCGGATTGTCATAACATTACTGATTATAGAGCTTGCTCTTACAAAGTAGTTAACATGGGTACAGATGGATGATAATGTATATACAACTTTTATATACCACAAGTTTTTAATCAATATAGGGATGTTCCGAATATTGTATTCGTATTCACCAAATTTCAATAATCGTATTCGTATTCATATTCGCCAAAATTTACACGTATACATCGTACTCAAATACTTTTTTTCGAAAAAATTTATAAACATAGCGAAAAAATCTGAAAACGAAAATACAATTTACAAAAAAAATATATTCTACTTCTATATATTCTATATATTCTATAGTTTTACAACTGAAAAATTATTATTAAAGTAAATAAAAAATACAAAACATTTGTACTGGCTAATTGGGTGGACATATTTCGATGTATAACATAGTTTTGATCTATAATCAGATATTACAGTCGTTTGGGCATACGGACAACTACATACTCAAACTATCCAAACGTTCCCAAACAAAGTATTGCGAAACATTGTTAATGCCCCCCATGGTTTGTTCGCAATGCTGATATTCATAGGTATCTCAGGTCTCCTCTCATAAAACACGAATTAAAAAAAATTGGCTGTACGCCACAAAAAACGTCTCACTCAACATGTCGATGTCACAGTTTCACATTTAGCTGACAGTCAAAACTTTGTTGGAAGACCTAAACGGATAAAACCGTTATCTTTTACTTACTTACTTACTTGCTGGGTGCTATAGACACTGAAGGTCCTGGGCCTGACGCAAAATTGTCCTCCACTGATTTCGGTCACGAGCGGAATCTTTCCAGTTGACCACGCGTTCCCTGGAGTTTGGATTCGAAGAGTTTCCTAGCCGGATCATTTTCATCCATAAGTTCTACATGGCCTAGCCAATGCTGATAGACGTCTTATTCTGACTTTTTTTTACCAAGGTCCATGACGTTTAACAGCTGGTACAGTTCGGCATTTTATCTTCTTCTCCAAACTCTTTCGTCAGACATAGGTGCCATAAATGCGACGAAGAATTTTTCTCTCAAAGATACCAAGTGCATGCTCGCTTCATTTATGAGAAGACCCGCTTTACCTGAATTTTTTTTTTTTTTTTTATGATCTTGTCAGTAACTTGGTAGAATTACCTTTTCGTGCTTAATTAAGTACGGTACTGCAATTTTACACTACAATATCTACAATAATTCGAGTATTTATTTTAACAAAGTACTGGCTTATCTACTCATTAAATGTGGAAAACTACTACTATTGTCAGGAACTAAGCCTTCTTAAATAGAATAGTTTCATTTTATTTAATTTGTTACCAGATTAACTCTCAATTATCTTTTGTTATTTATTATATCCCAATGACAAAGGGTACTAGACCAGCTAGAAAAACCAATGAAGCATTCATAGTAAAGGCTTCGATGACTGCTCGTCGTGATGTTCCGATAATATCGACGTCATCAGCGAAACCCAGGAGCTGCACCGATTTGTAAAATATAAGGCCCTGTGTGTTCACACAGGAACGTCGTACTATATGCTCCAACACCAGATTAAAGAAATTACATGACAGCACATCGCCTTGTCGAAATCCAGAGCACGTTCGAAATGAATCAGAAATGTGCCTCCCAATCACCACAGCACACCGTGTGTTTTCCAGGGTTATTTTTGACAAACGGATAAGCTTGGCTGGGAGATCAAATTCCGGCATTGATTCGTAAAGCACTGATCGATGTATGCTGTCATAAGCAGATTTAAAATCGATAGAAAGATGGTTAACCAAATAACCGTTATCTTTTATCTTACAATAATTCCTAATGGAATTTTTTTTGATCAAAGATGTCTGACGTAATAGAGGCAAAACTGTATTAATGGTTAGTTCTAAAGACTAGTTTTAATTTTAGCAAAGGAATGGGAGGTTTTAGTGCGTTAAAGTCGGCACAGTCCTTCACTTCGTTCCCCCTCGGAAAATAAAACAAACATAAATGAAGACTCTTTTGATGAATTTTTTCTATCTGAAAAAAAAAGTAAATTGACTGAAAAATTTTTGCTTTGCATCTTGGTATCAAAAAAAATAGGAGTTGCATAAATCTTTGGAATAGGTTGTTCTTTAATTTTAAAATAAAAATTTTGTATAGCTTCATTGAATTGCGATGCAGAGGTGATTTCATTTTCCAAAAATTTTATATCCCGTTCGATTAGAGACACTTTTGTAATTTCTTCGAATGGTTTTAGTAATTTGACAAATTCATTTAGTAAGCACATCCACTCATCGGCATTAAGCTGATCAATTGATTTACTGTATAAGTATACAAAAATATGGAACCTTTAATTTCAGTAATTTTTTGCATTATATAAAGGGCTGTATTCCATCTGGTTGTATATTCTTGAATGAATTTAAGTACTGGTTGCTGTAATAGTACTTGGATTCTGGAAATGATGGAAATTGCTTGCAATGTTTTTTAAAATTTTTAAATAAAGTGATAATAGATTCATTTGCTTTCAAATCAGCTCTGACAACAAATTGTAAAGAATGGGCAGTGCAATTAATAACCTTTCAATCCGACATATACATTGGCCGCTTTATATTTGAAGCACCATCTATCACAACGTAATGTGTACTGTACCCTTTGGAATATTCCAAAAAATTAGCATTTCGTTGAATTCATTTGAAATATACGACCCAGTATAGCGTTTCTCTATTAATGCTTCGGGCTGCATAGTGGTTGAATATATAAAATTTGTAGTCAAACCATATTTGTTGATTTGTTGGACTCAACAGACATATACCCTTACCATAATTTAATTTTTTTTAATTTAAGTTTTGTTTATTCATTCCAAAATATGGTTAACATATACTGACTGACTATATCGACTTACATTAATTTAGAGCTTAGATTAAATCATCTTATCAACTACAATTTACATTTTTTTTTACATATTACTACATTGCCTGCAAAAAGCCTTTTCGATTATTTTTATTTTGATTTAAAAAAAAACTTAGAACTAAAACTAAAAAAAACTTAGGAAACTATAACTATAATTATAGCTATTATAACTATCACTATAACTATAACTATATATAGCTTAAAAGCAAATGGTACAAACAGTAAAACCAGACAAGCGCATCCTGTCAATTATCAATAATTAACCAGACTTCGAACTAAGCATTTACTTGAGTATTCGCACTTGTTGTTAAATTTTGTTTGCCTGTTTGTAATTTTATCAGCTATCGGCAGACTTTTTGATTTCAAATGTATATCCGTAGTGCTGTGATACCATGGAAGATTTTGGATCATTTTTAGAAGCTTGTTTTGCGCGATGTGGTTTGTAGTTCTTTTTTGTGGCAATTGGCACAATCTTCCCTTATTGGGGTACTCATACCGTACATTTTGAAAATGTACATTTTGTTCAAACATTATATTAGTTATATAAAAAAATTGTTATCATATGCAAAAGGTATTTATTGATATTTTTCAACTATTCCTATTCGTAATCGCGAATATTCGAACTCATTATTCATTCATTATTATTCATATTCATATGTTCGGCACACTGCTGCTACAGTTGCACAATTGTGAAGCGTTATGAATTGTACCGAACGAATTTTACAATTATTATTTCATTTATACCTACACAGTTTATTCAGATTATGGCTTACTCTAAACAATGCTTAACAAACTGTACATAAAATTCAAATTAAACACTTGTTTTCATCCATTTTCATTATATATACATCTACGATTAGTTTTATATTATATACACTTCAATTTTTAAAAATGCTTACGAATCATTTACCACTTTGCAGTGTAATGCATCCATCTATAAAAAAATAAAATATCATTTTAAACATCTGTTCTACAAAATATTAAAATATATCCTTAGAAAGCAACACAAACAAAAAACAAATAACTTCAACTCACACATTATTGTAATAACCTTAATGTTTGCACACAATCAAAGTACATAGTAATAAAACAAAAAAAAAAAAAAATAAAAAAAAAATCCATATTCACATATGGTGTGTTACTCTCTACGTTACAAAATAATTTTTATCTATCCCTTTCTCTCTCTGACTATACTCCACCACTGTTCCAATATGTAGAAATTCCAAAACTTAAAATCACAAAAGAAAATTAAAAAAAGAAAAATTGCAGAGCTCCCAACAATAACAACCAAAAATAATTTTCAATAATAAAAGTGTCTATCTTTGGTTTCATTATTTGACTACTGTCAGTTGGTTGCTAGTGTATTGGTCATATTTGAAAATTTTACTCCTTTTTTTTTGTTGTTGTTTTCTTAAAATAATGATGGTTAGTGAATGAGTTAAATAAGCTTTATTATAAGGTTGACATATCCTTTTTGAATTTTTGTTGTTGTTGTTTTTTTTTTTTACAATTATTCTAACTACATTTTGAATTGTCTCGTCGCAATCGAAATAATTGCCTTTAGCGAATTCAAATATTTGAAATGTCCTTATTTTTTAGTTGTCATCCTTTTTTTTTTTGTAGTTTATTTTGTATTAATTTTTTTTTTTTTTATTTCATTTAAGACTGATATAAATGGAGTAAGAGAATGAAATAAGAAAGAATGAATTAATATTGGAATAAATTACAAAGGATAATTAAATAAAAACAAAAAAAAAAAATAATTTTAATCGAAACGAGCAAAAAAAAATTCAGTTCAATATTTTTTTACTTAAGATGTAGAGATAGAGGTATTTTTATACTGAAGTAAATATAGTTGTAGTAATAGAAAATAGGGAGGAGATAAATTAAATGTAATAAAATCAATTAAAAGCAAAAATGAATTGATATATTTGAATAAATTACATTAAAAAATTGATGATAGAATGTGAGAAGGACATTTTTCCATCAATGGGGAAATTTAAATTATGAAAGTTATTAAATTCAGCTTTGATGGGATTAAAATAGTTTAAAAAATATTTGATTACTAGTATAATGCCATTGCTATAATACAGTAAAGTTTGGTGCCGTTTAGTATGCACATTACAACTCAAAACACAATTCAAAATCCGAATTTGCATAAAAAAGTACCTCTTCTCATTTGAAAATATTGATTTCAGACAATTTCGGCGAATTTTGAACTTAAAAAATATTTGCTTACTAGTATAATGCCATTATTGATCTAATAAAGTTTGGTTGCAGTTTAGTATATGCACATTACAACTCAAAACATAATTCAGAATCCGAATTTGCACAAAAAAGTACCTCTTCTCATTTGAAAATCTTGATTTCGGCCAATTTTGACGAATTTTGAGCTTAAAAAATATTTGCTTACTAGTATAATGCAATTATTGATCTAATAAAGTTTGGGTGCAGTTTAGTATATGGACATTACAACTCAAAACACAATTCAGAATCCGAATTTGCACAAAAAAGTACCCCTTCTCATTTGAAAATCTTGATTTCGGCCAATTTTGGCGAATTTTGAACTTAAAAAAACCCATTTGCGGTCCTTTCCGGAATTTGAAAATACTACATATCCTTGGAGCACTCTCGATTATGTTAATGATATTTTTTAAATTTTAAAATAACAGCTCCGTCCCCTCTTAAAAAGCTGATACGCATGTTCGGGAACACCCGGTATAATATATATTTTTGTATCAAGCTTAATGGTGTCTGTTTGTTTATTTATTTATTTGAATATTTATTTTTGTCATTTTATATTAGGTTATTTTATTATTCCATCATTTTTTTCTATTTTATTATCTCATAGGTACATAGGGTATCTCATAGGTATATAGGATATCTCATAGGTACATAGGGTATCTCATAGGTACGTGCTCAGTGGAAATTGAATCAAGATATGTTATAGAAATTGGTTTATTACCAGAATAACGTGGATATTGAACTTAAATCTTATCTTATGTGTTATCCAGACATAATCAATTCTATATTTATGATCTATATTTATGGTGTTAATCTTCGTTCGTGTTAATCTACTAATTAGTATCGATTAATGTTTTGGCTACTAACTGGTATCGCATTGGTGTTCTGATGGTAAATGTGTAGATTTAGTGTTTTGGCTACGTATAAAAAAATCTATAATAGATTATATATCTCTCTATCTATGATAACGTAGACGCAAAAACAAGAAAACAACAAAGAGAGAGTGATTTTGTAAAAAAAAGAAATAATTGATTGATTTATATTACGGCGGTGACTGCTTGCGATAAGATGTCTTGAAATGCTTAACGTGATTATTTTTGCCCTATACACGAACGATTTGTCATACAACAATCTGAACTATAATCGTTCATACTTTCATTTGAAGAAAAATTGAATATGGTTGTCGTTGCGTTGTCGAATATGATTCGGGTTGAACTATACAGTGTAATCGGCAGTACGGCAGTAAAGCTTGTATAAACTTAACCGTGCTACTGAAATTTTAAGGAAAAGGTAAACATTTTTTTTATAAACAAAAAAATTTAATAATATAAATTTTAAAATATTTTGTTCGATTGTGGCCAATCGTTTTGTACTAGGTTGGCTAAACTACATTAATAAAATCAGTATTTATGAAATGTAAAATTAGTCATCGTAGATTGACAATATTGCGCCAGAAACTAGAAGTCTATAGCGCTCAGAAATTCGGCAAAATCATTCATCTGATACTTACTTACTGAGGCTATACCCATATAGCATGTAGTTCGTGGGTCTGACTTATCAAAGTCCTCCATTTTTGCCGATCCCAGCGGCATATTTTTTCTCAGTTAAAGATATCATTTTTTTTCCATGTTTGCTGATATTTCATCTCTCCAACTGGATTTTGAAATTAGAACAGTCTGCATTCGTAGTCAGTTTTTGGTTGGAGTTTTTTCGTTCATACAGGTTAAACTTATTCTTGTATTTTTGAGTTAATTTGCTCTATCAACTATAGTTGATATTCAAAGTAAGACAAGGATTTTCAAATGAATAAAACCACCAATTTTTGGTGCATAGAACGATTTGTTTCAGATTCTGTAAAGTGAACTAGAACGAATTTGTAAGTCAAGGCCAGGTCTATACCAAGAGGTTTTAATTTTAAAAATTTGAGTAACATGGCTCTAGAAAATTTTAATATTTGAAATGTCCTTATGTTTTTTATGTTTTAGAATTTAAGACTGATTTAAATTTGAACAAATCTAATAAGTCAAGATCAGCCCTATCAGATTTGACGCCCTGTGAAATAGTTTTCAAAATAGTTTTAAGTAAGAATTTATTAGCTGCAAGACATTTCCCCATTATACGCATGAGTAGGCTATTCCAATGGGATTTCACATCATAGCTTCAAAATTAATTTCCAGAATCATACAAAGCTTGGGTCTTTTTTAAAGTATATATACAACAACAGAAACAATAAACGACATTTTTAGAAGTTGAGTCGACCAAGTCCGAGAAATTAGTTTTTCTGTTCGATAAAGTTATTTTGCATAGTGAAATATTTATATCTTATTTATCAGGTGCAATTGCGCAACTTGCATCTATTGAAGGACTGCCTTACTGTAAGTTATATAAAAAAAATACTATGTATTCAAATTTTCGGTAATTGATGAGTATGCAAATTGATAAAAATAAAAATGTGAAAGTATTTTTAGGTGGTTTAAGTCTATTTAGGCTATTTACGAATATCTTGGTAATAAGATGTTCTTTAGTCGTTTGGTTTTAAAGAGTTTGCAAAATAGGGTTATAAATTATTTAAAAAACCATACTAAATCGTAAATTGAGTCCTACCTATAAACCTAGTCCTATGGAAATTTGAATCATACTATCCTAGTCTTAATCCTATCGTTAATTGAATCCTACTATCGTTCAGGTTACCGACGGCCAAAAAATATTTTTTTTCTTGAAATAACATGAACATTTTTTTTAAATACAGAAAATATTATTTTTTTTTTAATTTTTATTGATTGATTTTAGTACCAACAGTAAATAAGAAGTGAATTTATACAATTAAGGTATTTTAAACAATTTACAAAGCAACACATTAGAATGCGACGCTTCGTAGAAAAATCGAAAAAATAATTCTCTATGCGAGCGATTTAGACTCTCTTGAGAAATTAATAAATTTATATATATTTAAAGTAAATAAATAAATAAAATAAAATAATTAAAAAATAAGGAAAAACAAGAATATTTATTCATTTTTAATTTACTTATTTTAGACTAACATTTCTGACTACATTTTATTTGGATATTTCTACTTAAGTCAATTTTATTTCATTATGATGGCGAAGAAAGAATTTCATCAAGAATTTTCATATAAAATTAAAAACTTTAATTACCTATTTTTAAAATTTAAAAATCATTTTAAAATAAAATAACGAAATAATTAAAAGTCCATAATTAAAAATATCATTATTGTAAGTGTATACAAACCAACAAAAATAAACCGGACTCGAAAATTAATTGCATCAAATTAAATACTCTGCAAAGATAATTAAATTTTCTTATGTCCTTTTTCGATAAAATTTACATAATTTGATATTGTCTCTGGGATACTGTGTAGATACTGTAGGATTCAGAAAAATATAATTTCATATTAATTTAAAAACAGAATGTTTTCTGTATGATAAATAAATTTTAATATGTTTGGGGAATTTGTATATATATATTGCCATCACCATTATTGATTTTAACTTAATCAAAAAACAAACCTGAATCTTCTAAATTAAATTTTATAAGTGACCTTAATAAAATCCAATTTAATTCAAATTGAAATTATATAAAAATCTATAATTTTTTAGACTAACCGCATTTTTAAAATTTAGTTTCTATTTCTTCAGATATTTTTGATCCATTCGCAAGATCCCATCATTAGGAATTATTGAGAAATAAACGATTTTAGTCTTACACGCTTCTAATTCTTTAGTTGACATTCCGTTAGGTCATTAGGTCATTCAACAAAATTTTGATTGTCAATTAAATGTTAGTGAATATAGGTGATGCAAATGCAGCCTCTTTTTATGTAGTATAACGGGTATCAAAGCCCGTAATTGTCTATTAAAACCAATTAAAATAAAAACTAAAATTATAAAATGTCAAATATCTTATCAACATTTGCTCTTGGTCATTGGACTTGGTCATTGCCGTATCGTTGGAACACTAATTCTATTTTATACATATCTTATGGTACATGCTTGGAAGAACTAAAGTCACTCATTTCGTCCGCCTATTAAGCAATCCCGTCGAAAAACGTAAGAAGCTAAAAATGCCCACCGATACAACGTTGAAATACCAAAATGGTTCAAGACTGATTATGAAAATTTGTTTAGAAAGGATAACTTTTATGTGTTGGATATACAAAAATTCAAGGTGAAGTTCAATGACAGACTCCGACGAACTTGTCTACTACTTTTTTCTTTTTTTTTGCTTTAATAATCCCTTCGTTTTTCCAAAAGCCTACAATACGGAAGTATAATTGTTGATTTGACCTACGTTTTGGCTAATATATATAAAAAAAAATTGTCTGAAGTTAATTTGCTTATTTGATAAGAGTAATAATTTTGGGGTTTACTTGCCACTTTGTCTATTTACAAAGTAAAACTGTTGAAACAAATTTGATTTCAAAGTGTAGTCAATAACAATCTTAGACCTAAATCTATTTTAAAAAAGCGTTATTATTAAGTTGCCTTATCACAATAAGCCCATTTGCGACTGCGGTGATATAGGGACTGAATTCCTCCCGAAATTAAAAATTTATCTATCTAAGTTGCGTTTAAACATTTTGTCTTCAAGTATATTAAACTAGCTAAGGCTTTGTTTCTACATTTGAATCATATCTTGTTTTAGTTATGCTCAGGTCAAGATATACCAGTTCTGTTGGTGACATAACATATTTTTATTTAATATTTTATTCGTTACAGTTATTAAGATCCATTTCAATTATTAAACTGTCAGATTAATGCTTAGACGTATACTACAAGTCGAAAGATTGGTGTACATTTGATTGTGCTATATGTCATCATTCAGCAGTAGGGCTTTGGTAAGACACCGCCACCTTTGATTAGAAAAATATAAAAATAAACTAAAACAGATACGATGATGTTAGTAGATAAGTAAAAATCATTAATTTAATACATTTGTCAATAATAATACACTTTAAAAAGCCAGGCCGAACTGGTAAATAACTAAGCTGAAAAAAGGTTGTTGGTTATATTCTCAGCTGTACGTACTGTAATCTTTTTTTAAAAATGAAATTACTTGATGCAATAGAAATAGAATTATAATTCACTTAACGTACCGTTCTAGTGATTAGCTCGAATCTGCAATTATTTAGTATTGCTTGGAAGGGCATGTCGAAAATCCAACAGTTCTGAAATTATCCCGAGATTGGTTATTTTCAATCAAATAATTTGAAATTTCATAGTCTAACATGTTAATCGAAGAGATCTGGTGAATAAAAAAACAATTAGTCGACGATCAGACAATGACTATATAAGTCAATAAATTTAAGACTGTGGGAATAACGGGGTCGTCGATAGGATGAAGTCGCAATGGATCGCACTCCACGACAAATTACTTAAAGCAAAACGTAAACATGTTCGCTAAGCCGATTCAGTTCAATTACTGTCAGTCAAGTAATAAGGGCACATTACTTGGCCGGTATATTTAAGATTAGGCCTTACATATGTAACATAAAAATGCTTAGTAAGGTCGCGGTTTGAAAAAACTATTTTGGCCATCGTTTAATGAAACATAAAGAAGAATTGGCTTTGCTAACAATTTTATCTAAATGCAGATTGAAACTCATCAGTTTAGAGTCAAGAGTGTTATCGGATGATATGTAGTAGAATTTACTGTTGAAATGTGAACAGCCATTTAATTGTGGTGGTTGAAGTAAAACTGTCCTGTTGTCATTTAAAGTCAAGTGTTATTTCGAGATCGGTAGAAGAATTTGTACTCTTGAAAGTGAGCACCCATTTAATTGGTAGTCGAACCAAGCTGTCCGCGCATCAGAATTTTTCCTACAAAAGGTCTTGGCACTTAGAGGTGTTCAATTCCAGTCATATAATATTAATTAATGAAACTGAAAGTGATATTTCGATGCCAGATCTGATAAGACGTATTCATTAAAGGGAAGCTTTACAAATATATTATCCAATACATTTATTCATTTGTTCATTGAAATTGTGTACAACTGCAGAATCTTATTCTGTATTTTGCAAGTCAATATCAAGCATTGCCTTCTACATCAAATCATTGTTCGTTTATTTATTGATACTACGGCAAAATCTTAATCAGTAGTGCAAGTCAATATGAAGCATTGCCTTCCATCAAACCATTGTTTGTTTATTCATTGTAATCTTATTCAATACTGCAAGTAGGTTTTCCAGTATAGTTTTTGCAATACTTGCAATCCTGAATTATAGACTTTGCTGCTGTGCAAGACTTTAATGAATAAACGAAAAATAAGTTGGATGATCTATCATTGAAATATCAGCTTCAGTCTCACTAATTATTATTAAAAAATGTCCCTCTATCCTATACCCCACGGATGGGCTCACAGGAAGTTATCAGGACAATGATGAATTAATATTAATGAACTGAAACTGAACACCTCTAATTGCCAACTTATTACCTTTTCTAGACGAAATTGAATGGTGGGATGGGATTAATGTTGAATTAATATCAATGGACTGAAATTGAACAACCAGTAAAGGCCAAGTCATTACGTTTTCTATTCGAAATAAGTCTGATAGAAGTCAAATTTTATCATAGCATTGACAAATATTCCTATACAAGTCAATACAGTAACAACAGTAACAAATCTTTAAAATTAAATTTAAAATCAGGCAAACTACGCTTTTGTTAAAATCCAAAATCACAAAACAACAAAAAATAAAAAAAAAAATTAATAAAAATTTTTAGTGTACGTTATTCTGGTATAACTGACCTATCCACATCATGTTTTCAATTAAAATTCACAAATGGTCAGAAGACTTATTTTTTTTATTTTTATTTTTTTTTGTTGATTTCGCGTCTTGTTTATTCATTTGCAAAACACATATTTCTTGTGGTGCCGCTTTTAAAACTACCAAACAAACAAAATAATAAAAAAAAAAATCAAATTAAGAACTCTTAAGGTTCAGATAAACAACTTTTATTCTTTTTTTTTTCATACATGTTTCGCAACATATTCGCAACAATTTCTGATGATTTTTTAAATGCATAAAACCGAAAAAAGCAAAAAAAAAAACATTAGGAAAAAAATCAAAGTAAAAATCTCATGGGATTATTTCTCAAGACAACAAGGATGATGACGACAACGACGACGACGACGACGACTGTTAACAATACAATGCGAATTCGTCTCATGTTTTTGTTTTATTGTTGTTGTTTTAGTTCGTATTGTTTCAATAGACTCAAAAAATCAACAAAAAAATCATAAAAACGGCAGACTAACGTTTTCTACTTTTTTTTTGCATTCTAAATCCAAACTATACATATTTGTATATTAAAATTCAGAAGTTGGGACTATTGGGAGCAACACAAAAACAATGAAGGATTAAAAGAGAAGCAAAACACAAAAAAAAACAAAACAAACTTGATTTAAATTTATGCGTTAACAAAAGGTATGTACATTAAATACCACCTCTTGTTTGTCAAGATTATGATTCCTTTTGTATTATTTTAATCAGAAATAGAAAATGTGAAAGAAAGAGAGAGATGGAGAAATGAAAAGTCATATGATATTATATAGATATTTCTATTATTTACAACTTTAAATTATGAAACTTTTAAACAAATATCTATGCTAGTTAAATGTATATCTATATATGCCAGTTAGGTTTTCATAAATTTAATTATGATTGGTAACGATTGTTGACTTGTTAGAGGGCATCCTCTTCCTCTTACTTATACCTTTGTCCATTTTAATACTCAACATTGAATATATTCTGTATAACATGGACCATCATATCCAGCATATGATATAACAATTTGTATATATATATATATATGCATATACATACATGTATAATATATTATGTAAACATAATTGAATTCATTCATCATCATATAAACGAACGTATATCAACGAACGAACGAACGAACGAACAAACGAACGAACGAACTAAATATAATAAAAATCAAAAGGAAGGATATGAACTGTAAATACTATGCAATTATGCATCCGGCTTTATTTTTTTTTTTTTAATTTAAAATATCTTATATACTCGTATAGATATATCTATATATCTATGTGTATATGCTTTGGCAATATTAACAGTAATATTATAAAATAAGAGTAACAACAAATAACAATTGCATCAGCAAATACACAAAAGTAACCTATCCATGTACTAGGAAGGTAGGTAGAGGTATGCACTTGAAATGAAATGAAATGATTTTTTATTGTTGTTGTTATTGTTTTTGTTTTATTTAATGATTGTGAATGAATAAATCTCACTTCAAAAATGATATCAACTGATTAAGTTACCAATTCTGATGTATGTGTGTGTGTGCGCAGTTACTGTCTATTTCGGAGAGTTTTTTTTGTTGTAGGTATCATTGTTGACTAATATTTAGAGGTTAGTATATAGGTTCCCAGATCATATAAATTGAGATGGGGGATACCATTGCTACCATTGCTAAAGTAGAAGTCAATATTGACAGCTGTCTAAGTAATATTATTATCAATATTTATTATTTAATTTAAGAAGTTTGAAATGATATCGGCCATTAGGGTTAAGTCATTTTTTTCTGGACCATATAAATGAGATGGGGGATACCATTGCTGAAGTAGAAGTCAATATTGACAGCTACTAATACCATTATCAATTTATTATCTATTAAAGAATCTTTTGAGCTATTCCAGTTAAGCTGAACGTAAATATTGACGAGTACTGAAGGTCCTATTGTATAGTGCGCGCTAGGTTATTCAAAACAAAAAATAAGTAAGAAGAGTAAATTTTTCGATTGGCATTATGAATTTTTCTTCTTCTTTTCGAGCAAAGTTCAGTTGTTTTACTACATGTTTTCAAAGAACTGGTGCCACATCCTCTTGAGTGAAATGAATTGGTGCCGCATTCTTCTGGGGAAGAAAATTTTGATTTTGCGAGAAATCGCATCCTTCCATCTGGGTTTAGTTGATATTTATCACTTGGTATGGCTTTCAAAACAATTTGCATCAGCGCCTATCAACACATCCATTCTAATTACCTGGTCTTTGTATTACTCTTTTTCTTACTCTTTTATTGAACATCGAATATTTTTCTATATTTAACTGTAAACATAGATACCTTCAGTTTTTGTTTCCTACTTGTTTCTACTACTTCTTTCCCTGTTTCTGCTCTGCATTCTATGGCATATGTCATATAATAGGCGTTACGCGTTATAATTTGTAGATTTTAGTTATGCTTACAATGTAGACATACTTGTTCTAATTATATCCCGTGAGTCGGCAGAATCTTATTAAGGCCGTATCTGTTTGTATTTTGCTTTAGCTCGTTCAAATCAATCTCTAAATAGTCTAAATGGTATGATGTCAGATTCCAAATGATTTTTCAATACTTATTCTGTAGCGTTTTTGTTGTTATTGTTTTATTATTGACAGATTTAATGCCTAGGGCCAGCATTAACAGTCTATTAAGAAGATGACTTACTATAATTTTGTGCAATATTTATCATCATTTAGAGTGAGGTTAGTAGAATCCAACAAAGGTTTTCAGAGGCTCAAATGAGTCATGAAAGATTCTGTTTACTCGTCAGATTTTCCTGAAATTTAAATTTAATGTTGGATTTTGTCTGACATGTCACTGGTGCTTCGCTTAAACTGCTTGCGCTCGGTAGAGGAAAACACCTTAAAGCAGTCATGGTTATACCGGAAGCAACGGATAGCTTAGTAAATACACTCATAACGTATCTAGGTTTTGATTATTACAACTATTTATTTTATTGAATTTTTGATGATTTTGATGGGCAGAGAAAAATATTTGTTTTTGTACGACTGCCGGATTTGGGTAACAACTACGTTTAGGAGGATTATGATTATCGAATTTGTGATAGTCTTGATGCGCACAGTGACTATGATGATTATAGTGAATATTATATTAACGTGGTTATCGACCTATATATGTTTGATAATATAGCGGATATCTGTAATATCAGATGTTTATGAAATATCTAGAAACACTATTAAAAAAAAAATTATAAAAACCAAATCAAAAAATCTAAAAACTGGATAAAAAAGCAGCTGTATTTTGTCATACTATATATTATATACATATATAATACACATATATATATAATACACATATATATAATTGCATCAGAACTTGCAGAATTTTTTTTATGATATTTGAAAATTATCAAATTGGCAATTCATTTACATGATAATATTATTATACAAGAAATATTATTCTTGCCCATTACCATATACCTATCTATGTACCTATTTATATATCTACCGACGACTACACCCACCCACCCATTCATTATCATCCTTTTATATAAATTCATTATTTTATATCATATGCAATTGTGTATAGTGTAGTGTATTCATCAATATTATTGTGTGAGGAGTAGATATATATTAATCATCATCATCATCATCATCATAATCAATCATCATTATCAACCATCCAACATCATTATCATTAATACTACTGAAACATTTTTTTGAGAACAACAAAAAAAAAATATAAAAATGAACAATTCAATAGCAGATTTTTTGACTTTTAAACACACACACATTAACTCATTTATGCAATCAATTTGATAGAAATTGATGCAATTTCGCATATGAATGAATAAAATTAGGGAATCAGGTTGATGATGTGCAACAATTGTACTAATGTAAATAGATAAATAGATATATATCCATTATATGTAAAAATGTGTGTGTGTGTGTGTGTGTTGGTATATTTGATTTGAATAAAAAAAAAAAAAAACAATAATGTGAATTACAAAATCTTCTATTTTTGATTTTTGAAACTCTAAAATTACTATGGAAACAGAAAACGAAAAAAAAAAAATCATAAAACAAAAAATGTAGTACAATATGTTGTTGTTGTTGTTGTGTATTTAATATTCGTCATATCCAATGCACCATCAATTGCATCCATGTCCAGGAAATCAATAGATATAGAACATGGTGTAATATTAAATATGTTTTTGTCTTTTATTAAAAAATTAAATTCACCACCTCATACCATTTTTTTATAGCACAGTACTTTACCCTTTGTTTTTCTTCCTTACTATCTCCCCTTCATCTTCCTTTTTGGCATACATATAGTAAAAAAAAAAAAAAAGACAAAATGCAGTTAAAATGACCGCGACCATCTAGATTCCCATAGTGCTGCTATTGAAAAACAAGTGTTGAATTCATTTTACTTAATTTTTGATTTTAAGGTGAGGTGAATAAAATGATGTTGAGTTTATTCATTCACATTATATACTGCAGCTACCACCACCATTACCACTACTATTCTACTATACTAGATATAATTCAAAATTTAACAAGGAAAAATAAAAAATTGGAATGAGAAGAAATAATTGTACATATATATTCAATAAAAACAACAACAATAATAATAAAAACAATAAATAAAATGCAATTCATCATTTTTAGTATAAATGGGGTTTTGTGCAGTGTGTGTGTAAGTAAAATTGAGCCGATGCAATAAAAACAAAAACAAAAAAAAAGCGAAAATTAAATCACTGGGAACAGAAAAATTAAGTGTTCAACAAGTTTTAATATTTTATTGTTGTTTTTTTTTTTTGACAATTGTATTTTATTGGATTAATTTGGTTATTGTATAGATGCACATCCATTTGTATGTGAGAGCAAAGAGTTATTCGTGTAATAAGGCAAGGATATTTTTGTTGAGGATGGTCAGATATTGAGGTCAAGATTTTTTGTTTTTTTTTTTTTGTTTTGATTCAAACTGATTACTGTATGTTGCTGTGCTGATTGCTGGCTGTTACCATTCCATTCCATTTCATTTCCCATAGTTATTTTTGTTGCAAGACCATAACAATCAAGAGCGAATATTTTTTTCCATCCATCAGGTTTGTGTATTATTATTTGTGTATGAGAATTATTATTATGTTAATAATATTGAAGTATGATTGGATATATTTTGTTTGCATTGTATACATATATATATATATATATATATATATATTTTAAGTTTACAAGGCTTTTTTGGTTGGTGATGTACCAGGTGCAAACATTTTTTTTTAGTATCTTATAATAATTTTTATCTTTTCCGGAGTAAATTTACTTTTTTTATTGGTTATTTTGTTGCAACTGCTGTTGCTGCTGCTGCTGTTATTGTTCCTGTTTTAAGATCTACCTAATTTAATTGATTTTGATTACAGATATTGTATTGGCAATTGTTATTGTGTATATATGTGCATTTTGAGTAAACTAGTAACTAAAAAAAAATGAATGGGTTATTGACCTAAGGTAGTATATTTTTTTTGTAATGGAAGGTCAGTTTTGTTTTTTGGTAGAATGAGTGTACTTTTTTTGTTTCTTGAAGGATGTATAGTAAAGGATTTTTTTTTTCTTTAAACATATAGGAATAAATTTATTTTGGAAAATGTATTTTCTCAGCATTATAAATTTAAATTTTTTTCACAATAATGAAGATAAAATGCTGAATATTGTAGACTGTTTGCGCAGAACAATTCTATGGGAATTAAAATATAAAGATCTAGAATATTAAAGTATAGGATTTATAGTGATGAGAACTAAGGGAAGTTCTTTTGTATTTTTATTTATGTAGTTTTGAATATATTTCTTTTTTTTTTTATTAAGATATAAATATTAGCAGCTTTATTGGAGCTATAGCTGTTATTGTTGTTAATATTTTTTTGTATCCCAGCTCAAAACTATACATTGTATTTCTTTTATATACAATTAGTATTTATACTATACATTATATACAACATATCCCAACTATTCATCATACAAATTATATAGATATATATATATATATATATATAACAATATCATTTGAGGGCTTGGAATTAGCACAGATCTATTGTATTTCCATGCTTGTAGTTTTATTGAAATCATTCAGTTTTCACAGGTGCAGTTAGAGTCCTGAGGTATAGTTGGTTATGTTAATTTTGCTATTCTATCTATTGTTTAATTCTATTTGACATATAGCATTTGAAAGTGTACTGACGTATTACTGTACACATTATTGTATTAAATTTTGTTTGTTCACATAAATATTAAAAACTTTATTCGAAATATCTCTGATAGTTTTACTAATATTTTTCCTACCTTGTCCAAACTATATATATTGTACATTACAACCCAGTCCAATATACAATGCATTACACAATATTATGCATTGTATATTGGACTTTATAATATATATATATATATTACAATGCATACCAATATTGGACATTACAACCTAGTCCAATATACAATACATTACACAATATATCTCAAATAAATGTCAGACAAACTATACAGATAGTATAGTATCAGTTTTTCTATTAACATTTACAAGCCCCACAGGACTTGGACATATAGATTATATCAATAGTGATTTGAATTCTGTATTTTTAGTTCTGTAGCATAGATCAAATCAATAGTGATTTTAATTCAATAGTGATTTTGTAATACCGACCAATTACCCTAGGTACCTTACTTTTTTATTTTCATCATAATTTGGTGTGTTAGAATTATTTCAAATACCTTTGCATATGAATGGGAAGAACGGTAATTGGTCGCTAAGAGTTTATTCTTATTAGATATTTTTTTAGGCAAATTTTTCATCTAATTCAGATCCATTATTCCCAAGGGGTTTTCCCAATTTAGTTTTTTTCTAGTGGGTTACATTCTAATGAAAGGATATTTCAAAAAGTCATAAAAGTTATCATAGTATGAGAAAATTTTCTTAAATCAAAATAAAATCAAAGAATGTGATTATTATCAATCCCAGATACTCAGATACAAAAAAAAAAAAAACAACAAAAACAGCTGGAAGAACTTAAATAATATTAAGAATAGCAGATGTACTTTTCTACATTAAAATATAGTCAATATACAAGTATATTGTTGCAAAAATTATTATCTGATGATGTTTTGTGATGAACATGGCTATATTTCTATATACTAGGATAATAGCAAGAATAATTTTAATTCAATAAAAAATAAATCTATATTTTCTGTACATCGTACGTGGTAGTAAAAATATAAAAAAAGAAGAGGACAATAAATTTTGTAGGTATAGATATCCTTATTTGGATTGTTAGGAGTCGATGTGTTATTTAAAAGGGTTAAAACACATCTACAGTATCATTTGGGGTGTAAATAATTGGTTTGCAAATTTTGATTTTTATTTTAATTGACAAAATAATGAGATAAGCACCCTAATTGGTTGCGTCACTATTTTTTAATAGTTAGGAATAAATTGTTTTTTGTTTTTTTAAACTGGTTTTCAACTTTAATTTAAATTTGTCAGATCCTGTTTTTTTGATTGTATTCTATAGTTTGAAAACTTGATTTTAAAATTATTTTCGCGAATATAACAAACCCTAAAGAGACTCTTTGTGGTCCACTTTACGCCTCTTTGTATTGAATTTTTATAAATTTTCAATTTAATTTTTTTGTTTACCAAGAAACTGAAAATCCTGGTTATCAAATTTTATATCAACTTCAAGTATTGAAGTTAAAATCATATTATGACAGAAGCAGATAATATCATTTACTAACCAGGAAAATGGATTTTTGATATTATAAAATAATAAAAAAAAATATTTATACAACAACAAATTTAGTACGCGGTAAATATTTCTAGCTGCAGATATTTTTCATTGTTGTAAATTAGGTACAAGGACAAATTTTAAAATTAAAATTGATTCTTTAAACGTTTATCAGATTTGTATGATTACCAATTTTATATGGAATATTTTAATTTTGACTTTTAACCCCTTAACAGCTTTTGTCTTTTATCAAAGATGAAAGTTTAAGTATATAAAGTTTCTAGTTGCTTATTAACTTTTAGAGCAAAAATCAAGAAAACAATTTACAATAATATTATTTTTTAAAACCTTTGCAGTGAAAAGCAGTGAAGGCAGTGAAAAGTAAGTAAGTAAGGTTTTGTTTTATGAAAAACAAAATCTTATTTACGTTAATTTACGTCAATTTACGTTAAAACAGAAAAAAAAAATTTACGCTAATTTACGTCAATTTACGTTAAATCAGTAGTGGCTGGATTAGTTAGAGAGAAGTGGTTGAAATTGATTTCAGCTCTGCTGATGCAAGCTTCATCGGTATATTCATAAAAGAGGTTTATTGCAAAATGGATACGGACAACACAAAAAAGATGAACAGCAAAAAACAAGACAGGTGAATTCTGACTGGCATAATATTAGGTACTGTAAAGCTTCTAAGGACACTTATTACCGGAAGTTGACAAAGGTGGAACTACTGAGTTGTGTCAGGTTAGCAAAAAGAAGATTAGGATGATAATGGGTGTATTCACAGGTCAATATTTTTTTTAACAACCATGCAATGTCACTGAGAGCATCTATAATGATAATTGTGAAATTTAAGGTGCATTTTAATACTGAGAATATCAACAGAAATATTATCGGCACAGGTATGACCAAAATTAGTTTCAGGTGGTTGGGAGGTTGGGGGAGAGTATATGTTTGATAACTTGACAGAGATTTCAAAATTTTTTTTAAAGCATTACATAAATATAAGACCGATATAATTTATATCTGGTAACACTATTGTATTGAATATCATTAGGTATTGCACAGTTTTGGAAGTAATCAAAAGCATGGCACTAAAGACAAGAAAAAACATTATTTTTAAACATTTCTGATTTCAACAAATCTGTTTTAAAATTTATAAAATATTCAATTGAAAGTATTTTATTAGAATTCCATGTTTTCTACAGACTCTGCAGATTTCATAATAAAAACAAGAAATTTGCATTAGCCAGGATTATTTTTTGTTTTTCTGCAATGATAGAATTTTATCTCTGAATATTATATAAATATATGTATACCTAGTACCTACTACCTAATAAGAAAATTAAATTTTTTGTTTTTTTTTAATTTCTTTTTTTGTTTTGTAAAATTTTTCCTAAAGAGAACAAAAAGAGAAGAATTTTCATTTGAATATGAATCTGCTTGATTACAACTGGTATCAGATTACATAAATTTTCACATTTTTAAATTATTATAATAATGTCCAAATGATGGTATAAAAATTCGGTTGGAATTATTTCTGATGGACTTTTGGTTTTGGTCATCTTAATGATAAAAATAACAAAAACAAATAAAAATCTTTTAAAGTCTGAAATCTGAATGTTGAACATTGACAATAGAAAAAATGTCAAGAACAAAATCTAGATTAAAGTAATAATTTCATCATTTGAATTTCAGAAGGAAGATTTTTAGATTTGATAAATTTAGAAGAGATAACCCACTATCTTGGCTAAATACTAGATTAATAATAAAATCGTAACTCTGCCATGTCATTGATTCACAAATTCAATCAAATTGTTTGGGGTAAAAATTTAATTATAAATTGATCACAAGCATTGATGAAAGAAGTAAGGTATAGTTCTGAAATATCGATAATTGCAATTTAATATGTACTAGTGTTTGCCCGAAGCTCGAAATTTAATCAAGTTTGATAAAAAATCGTACTCAATTTCATTTTAATTGTTTTTCATCAGTTCAATTTATTTATGTGACTATGTTATATTTTTTCATTGATTTAGCTTAGACAACAATCGCCTACGTTATAATTTAAAAAAAAAAAAACATTATATTTAAATTTAATTATGGCGAGGAGTGTCTGATACATTGTTCAGTTGCGGTAATTTGATAAATTAAAATTTTGCATGATTGAAAAATTTAAAATGAAATTTATAGTTGAAAAATAAAAAAATATTTGCATTCGCTACGTCTCCTTTTATATTTTATTTATCATTTGAAACAATAATAATTAAAATCGGTTTCGAAATGGTTCAGATATTATACCGTAATTTGATTAATATACAGATTAAATATCTTAAATATAATGATTAGTGAAAGGCTGACAACAGACAACAGATTTAGATATTGATTTAGAGATTTGCAATTCATTTATTTTCTTAAATATGATATTTTTTACAAACTAGATTAAATTAAAACTGAATATTACCAAAACATAAAGCTCTGAAATCTAATAAACTATTATAATATAATATGATATATTAGAGTGGTCGAACTGAAATAATCAGATTTTCAACTGTCTAAAAAAATGAAGAGAGATTACGTTCACTTCTGATAAAAATTGGTAGTCTAAAAATCGTGGTGCCACCATATTAATAAAGAAATAGGTAAATTGTGTTGTTTTGACCATTGGAACATTACCATAATTAAAACATAAACAATTAAATAATTTAATGAAAATATTTTTATACCCAGGATAACGTTAATATAATCAGAGATCCTGTTTCAGATTGAACAATTACAAAATTTGATCACAGCCACTCATCTTACTAAAATCTATTGGTTTTCAATTGGAAAAGGATTGCTTGTCATTTGATCAGCTATATTTGGGACATTCAAAAGTACTCGTATAAAGCACCAATAAACCTATTTGTTTACAATCCGTAATGAAAATGTGAATTATTGAAGTAAATTTTATACATTTTATATCTTAGACCCAAATTATATTAGATGATTTGAATAGGTTGATATAAAATATTGTTAATGCATGAACCTTTTATTTTGAATGCGGTACCATAGCACGTAAAAGATATAAATATTTCTAGCTACAAACATCATCAGATTCAGAAATTGGCATTAACGCAATAGTACGGTTCCATAGAAGTTTGAACCTGCATTTTTAAACAAGAAAACGTGGAAATACAATAAATTAGAAAAGGTCGAGTTTACATAGAATATCCTAAAGATAATAATAAAAAAAATGAGCGAGTATATTGTACTGAACAAATATCTTAAAAAATTTATAATAAATAAAAATATATAATAATATATATAAATAAAATAATAAAAAAAAAAAATTTTAAAGTCTGAATGTTGAACATTGACAATAGAAAAAAAAACTGTGAGAAAAAATGTCAAGAACAAAATCTAGATTAAAGTAATAA
Source organism: Argyra leucocephala (assembly GCA_963942445.1). Lineage (NCBI taxonomy): Eukaryota > Metazoa > Arthropoda > Insecta > Diptera > Dolichopodidae > Argyra > Argyra leucocephala. The sequence continues at coordinate 10,789,447 of OZ012679.1, read as the reverse complement.
TTTCATCATTTGAATTTCAGAAGGAAGATTTTTAGATTTGATAAATTTAGAAGAGATAGCCCACTATCTTGGCTAAATACTAGATTAATAATAAAACCGTAACACTGCCATGTCATTGATTTACAAATTCAATCAAATTGGTTGGGGTAAAAATTTAATTATAAATTGATCACAAGCATTGATGAAAGAAGTAAGGTATAGTTCTGAAATATCGATAATTGCAATTTAATATGTACTAGTGTTTGCCCGAAGCTCGAAATTTAATCAAGTTTGATAAAAAATCGTACTCAATTTCATTTTAATTGTTTTCCATCATTTCAATTTATTCATGGCGCTATAAATATTTTTTCATTGATTTACCTTAGACAACAACCGCCTATGTTATAATTTATTTAAAAAAAATAATTAGATTTAAATTTAATTCTGGTAAGGAGTGAATGATACATTGGTCAGATAAATTAAAATTTTGCATGATTGAAAAATTTAAAATGAAATTTCTAGTTGAAAAATAGAAAAATATTTGCATTCGCTACGTCTCCTTTTATATATTATTTATTATTTGAAAACACATGGGTAAATACAATAAATCAGAAAAGGTCGAGTTAACATAGAACAACAATAATAATAAAAAAAAAATGAGCGAGTATTGTACCGAACAAAAATATCAGAAAAATCTATTTGTAATGTCCTTCATTTTGTCTCAAGACTGTGGCAACGTCCCCATTTTAACAAATGAAATCTATGTAATATTAACGTAAAAAGAATGAATATTTACAGATTTTATTATTCATCAGGATATTCTAAGAGACAGAATGTTCAACAGTGTATGAATCAATATATATATATATCCATATATATATATATTTTTTGTTAACAAGTGAAATGAGGCAATGATTACAGTAACTATCAGAGCTCATTAGAATTCCATTTTTTTTTTTTGTTATTTGTGGACTTGTGGTCAGTTTATACTACTTTAAAATTAAACTTAACTATAGTTATTTGTTAAGAGATAGAGAGAGACAAAAATAGAAAGTAAAAGAGAGAGATGATAATAAGAATAATTGAAATAGAAATAATTATAGGGAATTTTTAGAAAAAAAAAAATAAAATAAAATAAAATGAAATGAAAATATCTGTCAAATTGTCAGGATCTAGACGCGGCAGAATGAGAGATAAGAGAATAGAATTTTTTTTTTTCAAAATTAAGAAAAGAAAAACAACAAAAAAATATATAAAAAATAAATCTTAAATTTATAAAAGAAAATTCCTTTAAGTAATTATAACAATTTTAAAAGAAAAACAACAAAAACAACAACTCTTTTTTTTTCTTTGGATTTAAATAAAAAAAAAATTGTATTTTTCGTCCTTTAAAAAGGTGTTTTTTGTAAGAGGATTTTTTTTTTTTTTTCTATTGGGTGTAATGATTTTCTCTTACTTAAAGAGTTCGTACAAATTTTTAGGTTGAAAGAGTTTTTGGGTTTTTATAAAAATAAAGAAAAAAAAACAAAAACAGAAAAAAAAATGTTTTGATGGTTTGTGATTTTCTTCTTGAATAAATCCTTTGAAGTTTTCTATTGTTTTCTTATTGTATGTGTATATTTTTTTTGTGTCAAAAATTATGCCTTTCTTAAAAATATTTTTTTTGTCTGTTTTTTGGACTATCTTTAATGAATCACGACATTTTAATTATCTATATAAGAAAACATCAGACGAAAAGTAATTATATTGTTTTGCGTTTTTTGTTGTTTTAAAGACAGACATTTCATTTTTTTTTTTTTTGGTAAAACAAAAGGATAAAGGATTATTATTACCTATCATCAAGATTACAACAAAAAAGCAAAAAAAAAAAAAAGAAGAGAAAAGAATTAAAAATTCGTATTTTTTTTGTTGTAAAAGGATTAGAAAATTCAGGAATATGATTAGAAGGTGAATTATTATTAAAAATAAAAATATTTTGAAGATGGTTTTATTGTGAAATTTGATTAATCACTTTCATCATTCAGTTCTTTGAGATCATTGAAGTGTTGTATGTGACTAAGTTGGTATATATTAGAAAGTGAAGTTACAATGGCTTTTTGGAAAATAATTGGTACTATAATAGTACCTAGGTTATATTTAAGGGAATGCAAAGAGGTCATCGCTATCAAATGCTGGCTTACAGTTAATAGCTATAGTTAGAATAAGAGTATAGAATAAAATAAGTGTACAAAAAGCTATTAATCAGAAATTTCTGCATAACCAAAGGTTGAGACAAAAATTTTTACATCTTCCTAATAACAGAAGTTCCTTCTGGACCTTTTCTAAAGAATGTTTTGCAGAATTTTTGTGAATCATCATTCCCACCTTTGATTCATAACAACGATGTTATATCAAATTCAGTTGAAAAAGCAAATATGTTGGCAAAACTTTTTGCAGCAAATTCCACACTACCTCCTACAGTCCAAAACCTTCCAACAATCCCTGTAATAAACTTTTTCTTATGAAGAATTTATTTCAGAACCAGGGCTATATAGTGAAAGTTCTAAAGAATCTGGATATAAAAAAATCTACCGGTCCAAATGGTATTCCTGTTATTGTCTTATGTCAAATTGTCTTTGCCATTTGTAAGCCTCTGCGCAACTTATTTGATTTATCACTTTCTTCGTGAACATACCCATGGAAATGGAAACATCCACTTCCACATCAACTTCGTGAACATACCCACATCCAAATGGAAAGTTGCTCAGGTTTATCCTATTCCAAAAAAAGGTGACAAAAACAGTCCTTCCAACTACAGACCTATAGCCATCACTGCCATTCTCTCCAAAACAATGCAAATCTTGATCAATAAAAATCTAATGAAATATCTTAATTGTAATGGTATAATTCATGATCGTCAATATGGCTTTCGATTCCACTCTTTCAACTAGTGATATTATGACTTGTCTCTGCGAAAGCCTAAACATCAGCTTACATCAATCTGGTGATGCTGCTGTTGTTGACTTAGATATTTTAAAAGCTTTTAATTGAATATGGCATAGGTCTCTAATATAGCAAAATGTTATGCTGTAGGTTTAGATCAAATTTTAGATAATTCAAAAGCTTTTGATCGAGTATGGCATAGGGTACTAATAGCAAACTATCAGGCTGTAGGTCTAGTTCCAATTTTCACTAAATGGGTTGAAAATTTTCTTTCGATTGCGGCCATTTGAGTTTTAGTTGATGAAATAATATCTGTACAACTCCAAATTAATGCTGGTGTTGCACAGGGCTCTGTTCTTTCTTCAACTCTCTTTCTGATATTTATTAATGATCTCCTCCAAACAACTTTCAACCTGATCTATAGTTTTGCAGATGATATTACTCTTGCAGCGTCCTACAATTTCCTTAAGAAATCTAAAGCGTCAGTTTACACCAAAAAATCAATAAATGGTGGCATGGTAAACCATGACTTAGTTAAAATTTCTGACTGGGGTAAAGCAAACAGAGTTGAGCTTGATACCTCCAAAACTCAAAGTTAGTCAAAAAACTAACTAGAACAAACCTATTCTAAAATTTCAAGATTGTGAGCTTACAGCAACTAGAAAACTTAAATATTCTCGAGAATGCGAGTAAATCAAAATATGTCCTTTTTAACGCCGGTGTAAAGCATATTTTTCATCTAAAGATCTGCTTAATATCTATAAAGACTTAATAAGACCCAAAATGGAATATAATTTGCTTCTAGACTTCTTTAAGCTTTCTTGACAGAGTACAAAAACGCGCCATTCACCTCATAAATGATCTAAATCAACACTTGCTCCACTTGGTCATTGTCGTATCGTTGGAGAACTAACTCTATATTATAGATATGTCGTGGGAGTAGGCTCGGAAAAACTAAAATAACTACTTCCGCCTCTGCAGAAATTCCGTCGAGGAACGCAAGAGGGTGCAAATGCCCACCTCTGCATCGTGGAAATACTAAGATGGTTCAAGATTGGTTATGAAAATTCATTTATAGTCAAAGCTTCTAGAATGTGGAATCGCATTCTACTACAAGCACTCCCAAGAACGGGTAGTTTTTATTTGTTTAATTTACAAAAATTTAAAGTCAACATCAATGGGAACTTAGTTCGCAAGTACATTTATCCTACTTCTTTCTCTTTTTCTTCTCTCTAACTATCCTTTTCCGATATTATGCCAAGTAACAAAATTTTTTATTTTTTTAACGTTTAGTTGCATTTTGTGATACATAATCTATTTTTTTATATTATCCAAGCTTAGAATTGAGATTAAGTGATATCACAATGGACTTCCTAGATGTGGCGACTTTGGCAACGACTCGTACTTACCAACTTACTTAGTAATTTATATTAAATAAGAGCAGAAATATTGAAAAAATTTAAATATTTTTTCGTCGTTGATTTTAAAGAAGATCATTGTTACGTAGCGTTTACACGTCAATCAAAATTTCTATAAATCATAGACAAAGTCGGATGAATGTTTAACTTTCAGATTTTTTTTCAGATTTCATCTACTTTTTTTTTTTTATTACTTGCTTAATCAAACTACACTTCTCAACACAACCTGTAAACATGTTAAATGGCTATTATCAGATGATCGGAAAAAAAATAAAATTCACCAGATGGCAGTTAAAAGTTATAAATATTCAATTATCGCCATATGATGCCGCAAATAAAGTCTGATGTCAGACTGCGCTTACATTTCAGATTTTCACCACATACAGATTTATTCGTAGATTTTATCTGAAGTGTAAACGCTGCCTTACGAATACATTTTTTTAGTCCCGCCGAACTATGTATTAATTATAGATCTTAACAGAGTTTTTGGTATATTACAAATTTCTCATTATTTTTTAGATTTAAAAATAAACATAGATATATCAAATTTATCTAGGTCGCATCATCAAAGTTTAATTTTGTTAATTCCATAGAAAAAAATAAATAAATACAAAAATGCAGAAGTTTCTTTAAGAAAACTTTTAAAAACTTCCAATTATGAAATAAATTTAAATTTCCGTTTTTTTTTTTTTTTGGCTTTTCATTCTAAAAATTTATTTATTTTCTGTTTTATTTTTGTTTTTCTTTTAATTTAAAAATTTCTTTTAAATTAAACCATTAGGCCTTTTGCAACATTTTGATGGTGTTTTTTTTTTTTTTACTATTTTTCAATATAAAATTTTTAACAAATTTTTTTAATTCATCTCATCCTTTTGATGAAAATCTTCTTCTATATATATATATATATATATATATAGATATATTAAAAAACTATGAATAGAATTCATTTTATATGCATATAAACATTCCATCTATTTATCACCTCAAACGCAATCCCATCATATACAGTCTATATTGTGTGTATTTAATGAGAGAAAAATCATTAAAAAAAAACAAAAAATCGTGAAATTAAATAAAAAGGAATATACGAGTAGACTTCTATATGTTTAGATATCTATGTAAATGTATGCATACATTTCTGAATGCAAATAAAATGTTCTTAAAAGAACGAGCAACGATTTATTCAGTGGTAATGTGAGTAGAAATAATAGTGGTTGGTATATCCAGTATAGTAAAAGTAGTTTTGTTGTTAGTTCAGTTCCATGAATTTTTTATAAATTTAAATGAGTTCTAATGAAAAATTCATGGGAAATTGTATACAAAAAAAAAAAAAAACAGAAGCCCCCATATCTCAAATATAGAAGAAAATTATATTACATATTTACATACATGGTTGATGTAAAGAAATTTCTTTTTTGTTATTTATTTTAGTTTTTTTTTTTTTATTCAATGTCCTGTTTTGTTATTAAGCTCTGGTATTCTCATTCAACTGCCCCATTTGATCCCTCTTCGAATAAAAAAGAAAAAAAAATAAATGAAAAATAAAATACAATTTCTTTCGTTCCTAATGATGAATTAAAGTATATATATATGTATACTTTATTGTATTTTCATTATATATATGTATACAATATATATATATATATATATATATATATATCATATGGAAATGTATAATCTCAACTCAAGTCCTGAATAGGTCTAGAAAATAAAATCAAAAGACGAAACAAAAATAAAATAAGCGAAAAAAAAATAGCATATTGAATTGTTGGATATTTTGAAGCAAAAGACTAGGATGGGTGAACATATGAAGATGGTATATAATATGGCGATGAAATAATTTATAAAAAAGCAAAAAAAAAAAAAATATAGAAAAAATAAAAAACTAAAACAGAAGAAATGAAAAAAAAAAAAATGTTGCAAAAAACCTTAATAAACTTCACTACTACTGGATGCGGTGTATTTTCAAAGTGCATGAATATACAACAGATTTCTCTCTATATGTAAGATTTTCTTTTATATTATTTAAAAAAAAAAAAAACAAGACAAAAAAAGAAAAAATAAATAAAAAAAGTATAAAAAGAAAATTCCAGGATAATTTTTTTTTTCGTTTTAGTATTTTTTTTTTTTGTTTTTCAATAGCTGACATGCTTAATGGAATCGCAATTCATTTTTTTTTTTTGTTTTTTGATTTTCGTTTTTGTTAGTTTTTTTTTTTTTTGATTTTTATGAGATGCATAATTTACTCTTAGAATCTCATCATCATTATTATCATCATAATCATCATCAGTATCATCATCATCATCATATATGTATGAACCAAAAGTGAAAATTAACGAGATCTATGTAAAAAAAAATTTTGTACATTTTAATAATACAGTAGAACCCCTTTTGTTTTATTTTCGTGGTGTGATATTTTCCAATTAGCTAGGATGATATTACTCACACTAGATTAGATTAGATTTAGATTTTTAACTCATTTATTCATATTATAGTAAAATACAATAATTAAAATATAAATTTACTAAATAAAAAATAATAAGAATAAATATAGGATCATTCGGATGTTCATTAGAACAGTGGTCGGCAAACTCATTAGTCAAAAGAGCCAAATTTCAGCAGTACAATACTTAAAATGTTTTGAGAGCCTTAGGTACGTTCGAGTAGATCTACCACTTCCCATCCAGACTAATTTTCTAGTTCTAATATTTACTGAGAAAATTAAATTACAAGAACAAGAAATTAAATTAAACAAGAAATAGAAAACAAAATAAACATAAAAACAAAACTAAGATCCAAATGTGATATAGATTCTGAAGTAGAAAATTTTATTAAAATTATTCAAAATGCTGGATGGAATAATACAAAAAATTGTGAATATAAATCGGTAGGATTCAACTACCCTAGAGAAATATTAAATATGATAAAAATAAAAAGAAGAGCTGGACGCAGATGGCAACAATCGCGTGATCCGGCAGACAAAACTGTGCTAAATAGGTTAACTTAGAATCTTAAAAGAAAAATTAAATATCTTAAAAATGAAAATTTTGAAAAATATATAAAAAATTTATCAGCTAAAAGAGAAAATAACTACTCGTTGTGGAAAGCAACAAAGACTACAAAAACCTCGATCTCTCAAATCCCGCCAAACAGAATGAAAAGCGGTGAATGGGCGTGAGATAATAAAAATAAAGCTGAAACATTCGCAGATCATCTTGAAGAAATTTTTTGTCCAGACGAGACAGATTCGGATGATCTCACTGAAGAAAATAATAATTGGCAAGAAAATGTTATATCACCATTTTCTGAGAGTGAAATAGTTGAACAAATTAAAAAACTCAGGGATAAAAAAGCTCCAGGTTTTGATCTAATTACATCGGAGGTCCTGAAAGAACTTCCGAAAAAAGCTATAACAATGCTAACACGCATTATAAACGCTGCTATAAGAATAAGGTATGTGCCGAATATGTGGAAAATAGCAGAGATAATTATGATACCAAAGCCAGGTAAGCCCATAAATGATGTCAAATCCTACAGACCAATATCATTACTACCAATAGTATCAAAATTATTTGAAAAACTATTATTGATTCGAATGAGACCGATCATAGAAAATAATAAATCTGATTCCAAATTATCAATTTGGCTTTAGATCTAAGCACTCGACAATCGATCAAATTCATAGAATAACAGACATAATAGAAAAAGCTTTAGAGGAAAAGAAAGTATGCTCTACCATATTTCTAGATGTAGCCCAAGCTTTTGATAAAGTATGGCATCGAGGCTTAATAAATAAACTAAACAATATGTTACCTAAACAATACGTAGATATACTTTTATCATATCTAGAAAACAGACTATTCAGAATAAAACAAGACGAAGAGTATTCTACTATTAGAGATATTAAAACGGGTGTGCCTCAAGGTAGTTTTCTGGGTCCCATACTGTATTTGCTCTACACCAATGATTTACCAGAAATGGAAAATATAACTGTAGCTACATTCGCTGACGATACTGCGTTGATGGCAGTAGGATCAAATATTGACGAGGCTACAATTAAATTGCAAAGAGCAAGCGACAAGCTATACCTCTGGACAAAGAAATGGAAAATTAAACTCAATGAGTTAAAATCAGGACATGTAAATTTTACAAATAAAAAATTAGAAAATCAACCACCATTAGTAAATCTGAATGGGGTCAATATACCCCAAGAAAACAATGCTAAATACCTAGGAATGACATTAGATGTCAAACTTAGATGGAAAGAGCACGTTAAAAAGAAAAAAAATTGACCTTGAAAATAAGTATAGAGAAATGTACTGGCTCTTAGGTCGTAATTCTAAATTACCTATACATAACAAGATTTTGTTATATAATCAGATACTCAAACCGATATGGTTGTACGGCATACAAATATGAGGATGTGCCAAACAAACACATGTACTTTGTATACAAAAATTCCAAAATAAAGTCTTGCGCAACATGGTAAATGCCCCCTGGTATGTTCGCAACAGTGATTTGCACAGAGATCTAAAAATTCCTTGCATAGAAAATGAAATAAAAAGATATGCAACAAAGCATATAGCTCGTCTGGAGGGACATGTTAACGTTGAGGCCACTCAATTGCTATATAATCAAAATGATGTCAGAAGGCTTTAAAAGAACTAAGCCACTAGATTTAATACGATAGAATTTCGTAAACTTTTTCTTTAAGAAAATCAAAATAGCAATAAATTAATGGTTAGTCCGTTGGACTAGTATTAATGGGAGGAGTGTGGTTTAGTCAGTAAAAATCTGGCACACAATGGAAGCTACGGGGCTCATTGTGTCTATGAAGATTCCCACCAATCCACGCAAAACAAAAAAAAAAAATTAAATTACAATTTTTTAGTTCAAATTTCATTTTTATTTATTATTTTCAAATATTATTAAATAAATATATTATTAAACAGGTATTAAATTCTTATCATAATTTGATTCTTTTCCACACAACATATTTAACATTCATAAATTTTAATTATAGATTTAATAAAAAAGATTAATGTGAACAATGTCCTTGCATATCTTTAGACATTTTGTGTAAGTCCGGTTTATATGTAGTTGTTTTTAATTTTAGACACGACTCTAGATTCCCTTCAGTAAGACGACTCCTCAATTTACTTTTGATGAAGTTCATACTGGAAAAGGTTTGTTCACATATGTATGTAGAACCGAAAATGGAAAGAACTGCAAAAGCTACTTTTTTCAATTCATTATATGAGTCAGGAATACCGTTCCAAGTGTTAAAAATTAATAAATCCTCATTCTCCAGATCTTTTAGAGCAGACCATTTATGCTGGGAAGCAAGTTCACATTTGTTTTTTTCTAATTCTTCCAAATCAGCACAAAGGCGTTCAAATTTCGAGCTCCATAATTCTTTGTACAAATTACATTTGAAATTTGCCAACATCAATATTGAACGGTGAAAAATTCAATTTAGTTGCATCAGCATTAAGAGGCATTTTAACAAAAGCTAAAGTGGGTTTGCTATTTCTGAATTGTTCAAACCTATTGAGAAAAGCTTTCCTCATATTCAAAAGTGTTGTTTTAAAATAGCAAATGTCAATATCACAATTGGTTTTTTGGTAATGTTTTAAAAGACTGGGAAAGTGAATAAAAGCTTTTTCTTCAAAATCCTGCACAAAAAAAGAGATAACTTTTCTTCAAACAAATTAACTTCCTCTAACATTGAAAAAACTATATTTCCTTTCCCTTGTAAGTTGCGGTTAAGCTGGTTACGATGGGATGTTACATCTACCATAAAGTAAAACTTTTGTATCCACTGATCATTTGTTAATTCTGGATAATCAACATCTTTCTCGAGTAGAAAACTTTTTATTTCCATTAGTATGGAAGCGAAACGTTTCAGGACGTTTCATTCATCAAGTGGAATGTGGTGCTTTTCAAAGCGCTCAATTACTGTATTTGTAATATCCTCCCCACGGGTGTGACCTTGAAATGGTAATAATCCTAAAAGTTCTTCTTTAGGACCTGAGGATGAAATATAGCGTACAAAAAGCGAAACTTGCGCTGTATCACTTATGTCACAGGACTCGTCAACTGCTATTGATAAAGCCGAAGCTAATTGGTCACTTTTTTGTATGGATAGTCACTTCCATTTAATTCTAATTCGTTGTTTTTACCCAAGCCATATATAATTTAATGCAAACTTGTTTCTAAGACGAAAACCATCACATTATGTAAGATAATAGCAGATTTTATTTTGGCAAGTATACACATGTGGATTACGGTTATAAAAATATTAAAATTTTTTAAATTCTGTGCGTGGTGCTTTTGTAAAAATTTAGTTAATTTTTAATTTAAATAAACTATTTTTTTGTTTATCAGCAATTAAAACAATTTTAAAGTTCTAAAAATCAACATAAAATATTTTTATTCAAAAATAAAATTTTTCAAAAATTCATAATTTTTATTCAAAAATTCATAATTTTTATTCAAAATTTTTTTATAAAAGAGCCCTACTGTAAAAGCTAAAGAGCCTATCAAGGCTCGCGAGCCTTGGTTTGCTGACCAGTGCATTAGAATATGTGATGAATGAAACTGCAAGCAACAATACAGGCGTAAAAATATAAAATATTGTTAGGTACATACCTACATAGTAAAGTAAAAAATTAAAGCTAAATATGGAAAAAACTAAAATATTTTAAAATTAAAATTATATAATGAAAAAATAAAATTTAATAATATTTAAAGCAAAATTTAAATAACAAACGTGAGTAAGCAGAATTAAATACAAAATTAGAACAAGAATAAAAAGTAAAGAAATAACTAGAAGACTGAAAGAAAATTAAAAAAATTATAGTTAGAAAAAAAACTAAATTGAAGTTAAAATGAAATCGTATTAAAAACAGATTCAATTTGTGGGTGATCCAGTTCAACAAGCCAAAATCGAAGATTTTTGCAAAATGAAACAGGTGATCTGTCCGATATTAAAAAAGAATAAGATAACATATTAAATTTTTTTGGAGCTATATAATCATAAAAGTGGCAAAAATGAGAGGTAGTGATTCTTGGAACATTTACAAGATAATACAAGGAGAGTATATCAGGCAAATAAACATAAAACGCATGATAGTAACAGTCCGTCAATGCTACAAAGTATTTTTAATTTTTAGAAAATGAAAATACTTCCTTTAATGATGGTTGATAAGGACAATACGAGCTGAACAATCAACAAAATCAGTAAAATAATTATTTACTTGTATTCGCCCACTTTTCGAAATTCGAGGAAGTTTGATAAAAAATCTTACTTGCTATTTCGTTATGATATTTTTGTTTTTAAATTTATTAATCGGAGTTTTATTTATGACTTGTTTTCCATATTTGCAATTTAATATAATCAAAAAAAAAACTTAAAAAAAAAAAAATATTATGATATATAGAATTTATCCTGGTACATAATTCAGTATTATTTGCTTGTTTTCCATAATTTAATATATATTGTTTATTATTGATTTATCTTAAACAGCAACCTCATACGTAATAATTTATTTTAAAATAGTAAAATTAAAATCGAGGGAGTTATTGCGACAATTTGATAAACTAAAATTCTTGTATGTTACAAGACTTATACATTGGGTGAAATTTTGAATTAAAATTTTTAATTAAATTAAATTAAAAAAAATTTTTTTAAAATTTTTTTGAATTCGCCACGTCTCTTTTTATATATCTACCTATCATTTAAAAGAAAAATAATGAAAATCGGCTTTGAACTGGTTCAAATATTTGCCTGTGTTGGACTTATCAATCTGATGTCTGTTGAATGGATCATGACCAGTATGGTAAACCATGTCAATGCTTATATTGGAATTCAACAACATAAGAAGAATTATTATTATTAAAAGAACCCAGCTATTAACAAAAAGACTTAAAAGAAGTGTTATGTATTATTTTACTAAGGAAATATTAAAAAAAAAAAATATAAAAAAAGTAGAATAATAATTAAATGTAAATGATTTTTTGTTGTTCATTACTTATACATAACGGGGTTCTACTGTATTATTTAAAATGTACCTAAATATTTCATAAAATTAATTTTTTCGTTTTTAGTTTTGGCATATTCCAACTAAAATATAAATGTAGAAAACTATCTTCATCTTCTATATTGTAGAACAACTTCGTTTCCATAAAAGCAAAGCGTTGAATTGGGTTGTTATCTCACAAAGCCTGTATTTCATTTGTATGTATTTCACAGAATTATTTGACTCTCATCAATATTATGGCTAAGGCTAAATTAATTTAATTAATAATTCAATGCATTTCAAACCATATCTAATTATCATGGCCTAGATAAATCTTTTCATAATCTTATGGGCAACGTTTATAAGTCATCATCTGTTCCGAACATTAGGTGTAGGTATAATTATTGATTATATACACTATTTATGGGTTGGTGACGAAATCGAATATATAAAATATCAAATAAAAAATTCCAAATCCCAAAATACCAAAATGTTGGCACCAAAATCGGCTTTAATTCTTATAGTGTTTTCGAATTCATGCATTTTGTTTGCATTCAACAGCTGCTACGCATAAAAATAATTTTGGTTAATATTCTGGATAAAGGAGATATTTCCTATTTTATATCCAACAGCGACTTCGCATAAAAATAATTTAAGTAAATATTCTGGATAAAGGAAATATTCCCTATTTTGCATCCAATATTGCGGCTATGCAATGAAATAGATAGATTCAAACGATGTACTACAAACAAATGAGATACAGGCAAATGTCAAGAAATATTAAAAGACAAATTGTAATAGGGGAAATGAAATACAGGCATATCACACGGTCCCGGTCTATTTTATTTTAAATTATAACCAATTATTCTAGGTTTATGTTTGTATTGGATAATATTGGATAATTTTGGATATTGGATTTTATATTTGTATTTGTATTGGATAATCAATTATTTTATTGGATATACTGGATATCAATTATTTGTATTAATTGGATAATTGACAAACAATTCAAGGGAAGAATCTTTATCCAACATTCATTCACTACTGATCGAGATTCGTATACAGGACCATCTCATTAGTATTTAGATTATATTAACAATAAAACGCATCAATCAATTGGACCCAAATCAATATATATCGAAAACAAAAAGAAAAATTATCACAAACTACTATCGTTACAAAGTTTGAATATCAGTATAGGTCGTTCCAAAGTATTTACTTGTTAGGTGACAATTCTGTCAAGAGGTCTAGATTAACTTTAAACAATTTTAGATTTGTTTGTAGAAATGAAAAAATCGATAAAATTATTCTCTACCTTTTCTGCATCTCTATACTGGTTTATACTCTACTAACGAAAAACTAACCTATAAAAATCTATTTTTTTGACTCAGCGGATAATGTTGTTTGTATCAATATTGAAGACATAGCTTGCTCAATTAAAAATTTAAAATGTGTTTACTTGTAAGTCATGAAACTGATGGCTTCTGTTGCGTTTGTTGGATTATATTTGACTACATTTTAGTAATAAAATTTTTTTTTTTTATATTTTAATTACGAAATATGTGGACGTTTTTCTTTTTTAAAAATTAAAATTAAAAATTGACATGTTTCGACAACGTTGAAATTGTCATCTTCAGTAAACAGTTAAAAAAAAATATTTTATTTTGTTTACAATTTGTATTAACAATAGTGAGACTCTACTGTTTATCTATTTGTGAGTTATAGACAAACAAAACAAACAGAAAAAAAAACAAAACAAACATTTGAGGATATCATCATTATTATTATCAAAATCATGATCATCAATATCATCGTTATCATCATCTTCATAAAAATGATATACACTTACAAATTCATTTTTTAAATGAAACAAAATATGAAAATAATACGAGCACTCTTGTATATATGTATAATAATAGCATAAATGTATGTATGGATGTATATGGAAAATTGTTATTATCCTGATTCCTATAGGTAAGGTAGCTGAGTTGAGTTGAATTTTATATTTTTATTGTATTTTTTTTGTATTTACAATTTCTAGAGTCTATTGCAGGCATTCTATATATATAATTATATATATATATATATAGATATGTACACATATGTGAATAAATAATTTGTACGTATGAATGTGAATAAAAATGTTTTACTATTTAATTGCGGATAGAAAATATACTTAATGATGAAAAAAAAATGATTTTTTTTTTCATATAAATGTAGACAAGAATACATTTAATATATAAACAGAAAAGTATAGTTATATGAATATCCATATGGTTATGTGTATATGTGAATGAGTTATCCTTGAATGAAGAGTTTTCATCTTCGTTTTTTTTTTTTTTTTTTTTTTTTAAATAGAATATATAAATAATAATATGAAGTCTTTTAAGTGTTATTGCATGATTTAATATGAAAAAAAAAATGTATATTAAAGTATTATACATAACAAGAGCAATAATAAATTTTTTTTTTTGAAATTTGATACAAATTTTAAATCTACAGAAAATTCAGAAATGAAAAAAAAAAAAAAAGAAAATTTAAATTTTTTATAAAATATTTATTTTATTTTTTTATTTTTATTTTATTTTTAATTAATATTTATATGAAATTTAATGATAATTATTTCAAATATAATGATAATTTTATGTACATATACAATAATATACATGTATTCATACTATGAGCAAATTAGAGATTTTCTTTTTATTTTCTAATTTTTTTTTTTTTTTTTTTTTTTGAAGAAAGTCATCAAATTTTTTTTTTTTTTTTTTTAATGAATAAAATAAGAAAATTATATATGGTGATTATGATATTATAATTAAAAACAAAAAAAAAAAATTGATATGTGCAATATAATAATATTATGTAGATACAGTGAGTGACAAAAAAATAAATAAATTATTAATTTCCATTTTTTTTTCGCATATTAAATATGGTCTTATAAAATTATATACGGTGACCATTTTTGTAAAGCAAAATGCAGGACAAGATCCTGTTAATATATATAGGACAATAATCCTGTTGATATATCGTCGCTTAACAAGCAGAAAGCACTAAGTACATTTTTTGCCAATAGTTTTATACGTAAAGTAAGACAGAAATGTATAAAATTTCTTCTATGAAAACATTGTAAGGCTCAAGTTAATATTTTAGAACTTAATAAAGTAAGTTTTCATTCTGACTTATACATTTCTGACTTACTTTACATATAAAACTCAAATTGGCAAAAAATGTACTTAGTGCTTTCTGCTTGTTAAGCGATGATATTTTGTACTTTCCATTGTGTTATTTTTTTAATTTTTGCCAAATTTTTAATGAAGCACACTTCCTCGAATAAAACTTCATTATATATTTATTTATTTATTATTATAAAAGTCATTTAGATAATAAAAAGTTTTTTCAGCATTATCACAAGATGAAGCATTTCGTAAGAATACCCTCTAAAAGCCTTATCCCACTGACTTAAGTAATATAATACAGGTTTAGTGAAATTTGTTAATTAATATAATTTTTGTTTAATCAAAATCACTATTCCCTTATAAAATTCGGAAATAATATTTTTAATGGTGAAAGGCAAAAATAATTCCTTTTTTTCGTTCAACAAAATATAAATTGAAATATTTTAAAATATAATTGAACGTTCAGGCATTGATGAAATAATGAATGGGTAGGTATTCCACTGCATTTTGTATACCGTTGTTCAAAATATGTGCAGAAAAATTAACTCTACTGAAAATTGATTTTTTGATTAATCTATAATTATAATTGATAAGCATTTAGGGACCTGCGCAGTAGACACCTTTTCATTTTATTTCGATTCTCCTACTCCTTAATGAACTTCTAATATATATATAATATATAAGATTGTATATAAAACAATAATGCGCACACAGTTGGAAATTTTTTACTCATATGGTTTTATTATTCAGCAAATATATTATGCATATGTGAGATGTTATGAAAATAATAAACAAAGCAAACAAATCAGTTATTATAATTTACATATGTACTTACAAATGAATCTATTTACATATGCCAAATAAAAACAAAGGTCATCAAACAAATTCATCTAAAATAAAAAATATAAAAACAACAAAAAAACAAATCACTTGAATTCTTCATTTTTATCTTTTTAAGTAACTGTTTCTAAATTTTAGTTATTTGTAGTAATAATATAGTTTTTTTTTAAAATCATGTATTATGTAGGTATATATATACATACTTCTTTAATGAACATTTTTTATTTTTAGTAATTTTATCCACTAAATGCCACTTACTATAGGGAATATCTCGGAAAGGAAGCAGTATATGAGAGACGTGTATTTATGTGTCCTAAATAAAACTTACTAACCACAAAACTTTTTATTAAACACGAGTGGTTTCTGCGTGCGAAGTCTATGTCAGTACGTAAATTACTGTTTTTTTAAAAACTTTAAATTTGACTTCAACTTGTAAAAAAAAATTTCTCAACAGGGGCCCCTAGTAACTAAATAGTTATTTAGCTGTATTACAGTTTACCTGAATATGAATATACATATACAGGATTAGAGCTTACTATAATAACCATAAGTTATCATATTATGATATTATGATTTTGTATGCCAAACGTAAAGAGTTAATCAAATGGTTAAATTTTTGGTTTAGTTTTCACACAAATTATTTGAATTTATCAGGCTAAAAGAGAAACCCCTATTAACGATTTTATTAAAGAAAACTAGTTTATTATGGGATAAAATTTACTTTATGAAAACATTCCCACAAACAAAATTGTCTTGTCCCTCATATTTTTTATTGTCATTTATTTTATTTTAATGGCATAGAGGGTACTAGACCAGGTCGAAAAATCAATAATAGTATGTTTCTTTCATCGACAATAAACCTGGGACCTTTTTGTTGGCAAGTAGTTTGATTTTTATAATTTAAATAGTGTTGGGTCATAATAATTTTGTATGAATAGTATTACAATAGTGTTATATTTTTTGTATTCGTAAAATTTTTGTTTCATATTTTGAATTGGAGGGTATATGAAATTCCATAAAATGCAAAAAAAGGACATTTATATACACACAATTACAAAATAAGGGACATTGTTCTGTCCTGTATTTCGAAAATAATTTTAAGAGATAAATTGTTAAAAAACAGGACAGTCCTGCAAAAGACGTGGCGAATGGTCACAAAATGTATATTTTATATGTATGTACAAGTTTTATATTTGTCTGAAGCCTTTTATAACAATAATAATTATATTGAAAAAACAGTTCAATTTGAATGAAAGAATTAGAATTGAGAGAATAAATAAATTCTGTAAATGTATTATGGAAGTATGTATGTGTAGGTGAAAGCAAAATGTATTAGAAAATAATATTAGTGCATTATGATGAGAGATGATATATATTTCCTTTACATTATTGTTGGCGTCTTGAGGTGTAATATGCATACTTTTTTAACCTACACTATAGATTAACAATGGAATTATACTGGTGTAAACCAATAATTTTATACTCATTTTTATTTTTTTAAAAGAAAATAATAACTTAAGATCACCCAGTCTTATAAGATTTAAAAGTTAATTATAAAGTTAGAAACACTTTTCATATTTTAATCAATAATTAAGTACATATACTTCATATATTGCATATTTGCAAATAAATAATATTTTCTATGAACTTTTGACCCACCCTGTTTTACTTTTTATAATTAAAAGTAATTCTTTTATGCTCAAAATGCTTTAATGATTTTAATAATGTAAAATATATGGAATCTTTTTTAAAAAAATAATATCTGTATATATATATAATATATATATATTATTCAATAATAATATATTTCATTATTTTATGCGTCTGTTGTACATAAATGTCTTGTGTTTTGGTGTTAATGATTTCTAAAGGAATATTTGAATTTAAATAATTATTTTATTTGAAATTGTGTAGAAGTCAAGTACATTTTATTTTAATTAAAAAAAAAAAAAAATAATAAAGAAAAAAAAACAAATGTTTCTAATAATCATCTAAATGTAAAATTAATTTTTTTTTTTTAAATAATTAAAATTGTATTAGAATTTATTTTTCAATTACAATAATTGTAAGATAATATAATTTATATTTTTATATGACATTGCATAGGAGACAGACATTGGATCTTACGAATATGTTTCATCATAAATTATGTTTTATTTCTATAATTAGATGAGATTTAAATTGAGAATTATTGATCCTTGATTTTAATTATTTTAATAGTTTTAAATGCGATTTTCTATTACAAGACATTTCGATGATATTAATGGCCTGATATAGATGGATGATATAGATATATGGATGGATAGGTTGAAGCT
This sequence comes from Argyra leucocephala, assembly GCA_963942445.1. Lineage (NCBI taxonomy): Eukaryota > Metazoa > Arthropoda > Insecta > Diptera > Dolichopodidae > Argyra > Argyra leucocephala. The sequence goes on along the minus strand of OZ012679.1, from coordinate 10,770,773 downwards.
TTTGTTTCAGGAAGCTTCTGAGAACGAAAAAATCAGTTGCCAACATATGATTATATGTTTTGATCCCACCGGTTCACGACACAACGTCATAATTAAAATTACATATTTTCTGGATCTAAAATAGGCATTTCATAGCGCCGTAGATTTGCTAAATGATATTATTGAAATATTATAAAAATAAAATATTCCATAAGAAATAATAAGAGTGCTCGAAGTTTCAAGCACGAAGCTATTAGCCAACAATATCAAATCAAATAAAATTCCAATTTTAGCACGGACAGGACTGAACGGAAGTGGGGAATCCCTGAGCACATTTCCTTTAATCTAATAATGGATTACGTCATATTAGAAGCAAAAACTGCAGAACGTGCTTATGTAGAATGGAATTAGAATTAGAAGAATTCATTTAGTTAGAATCACTAGAATCAACGAAGAACAAATACAAATTCTATGTTTCGCTGTTTGAACGATTTATTTGTATCTGAAAACGAATATGACCTACAAAATCTTTTACACCGATTCTATTTTCACATCAACAAAACTTAGCATGTAGATCACGGTGGATAACATAAAAAAAATATCGCGTGATATCCAAAATGAGCCCATATAAGGTTTAAATTGACTGTAAACAATGTAATGATTGAACAGGTGATGCCATTTAAATATTTTGAAGTAGACATTACCTCTACGCAAGACTGAAAATTGAAGAATATACATCAAATGAGCAAAGCGGCGGTCAAAGACACTGGATCCACTATATTATATGGGGGGAAACAAGTATATGAATAACCAAAAATATACGAACCATATACGATCGCTCTATTATGACGTATGCAATGGAACTGAGATCGTGCACAATTCAAACAAAAGCCGTCAAAGTATTCAGAATTATTCAAAATTAAAAAGCACGTTTATGGTGTAGAAATCTAAATGCAGCGATAAGATAACCTCTTGCTAAATATTGCTAGACCGACTGGAGTCAAGAAGCGAATGTCCTGGAAAAACACCAGAAATGTAAGAATTGTAAGCCAATCACCCTTAAATTATTAAGATAGAACATCCAATGTCGATCGAATGTTGAAAATCAACTTCTTAAGAAAGTTCTTTCTAACTGAGGTGGAAAAACAGACGTTAAACCTAAGAACAAAAAGAAGAAGAACAGATCATAACTTGAGTTCAATACAATATACCCAATGCAATATAATGCTTATTTAACAGACTTAGGATTGATGAATTGTCCGTGTAATTTAAATATGCAATTTTATTTAATAGCTTGTATTTAAATCGTTATAGTATTAGATCTTTTACTTTCTTTGTCATCTTTAAAACTATAGAAAATCATTAATAGAAAACCACAAACATAGTTGAAGCAAAAACAGCGGACACTGTTAAAAGCCAGCTTTAATTTAAAGTTAAACAGATTTGTTTCAATGAACTGATGAAATACGAATGGTCGGGTTGGAAAGAGAATCATTTCAACCCAAATAGTTAAGATTGGACTTAAGCCTATAGCTGAATCTGTAAACTAGATCAATTTTGCTATGAAAGTACAACTATAATCATCAAAATTCTTATGTGAAAATACAAGATCCTGGAATGAAACATTATACCCTTAGAATAGGTTAGATTTTGAATTTTGGGAGGGAATCTGTCCCCTATATATCATCGCAGCCGTAAATGGGCTTATTGTGATAACCCGTGTTTATTATTTATTATAATAACCAGTCATTGAAGAAACCTGATTTTGCGATAACACGCAGGATATTCTTCAATGGTATGCTGGGTAGCTCCCATTGTTTAGGGAACGCTGTCCACAAGTGGCGAAGTCTACTAATCAATCTAAAATCAGAGTTAGAATTCTATAATCGTTGTATCTTGTTTCATATTGCATCACACGATAATCAAAGATTTATTTTAATTTGATTTTATTATTTTAATTGCACATAAATGTACAGCCACAATTTATGATATTTTTCCTGGTAGATAATCAAAGATAAACAAAGGTTTATCACCTTCAAAATTATTTTATAGAAATTTTATTGAAATAATCTCATTTTTCTGTTCACAGCTAAACTGCAAACCTATATAACTAAAAATTAATAAAAACCAAGATTCATAAAAACAAAATTAAAAACAACAACAATGAAAATAGTGTTATGAGAATAGGGTTATAAGACACACGGACTTTCCAAATTGTTTCTTGTCAATTGTTACTTATATATAAAATTTAATACCCATCTATCTACACATCCGTTGATTCATTCAAATGTGTGTAGTCTACCTACAATACAAATGTCCATATGCAATAATTTTTTGTTTTATTTTGAACTTTAAAGGCCATTTATTTGGAATTTTGTTGTTGTTTTTTTTTATTATTATTGTTGTTATTTTTCTTTGTTTAATATTCAAGTCCTTTAATACACAACAATTTTTGGTATGTCCTTTCAATAGTTTTTTGATATGCAGATTGCCTAATTTAAATTGTTGTTGTTGTTGTATAGTTACTGTTGTTGGTTATATTACTGTTAAGTTTTATAAATAGGGACTATTAAGTTCCCAAAACCAAACTATCAAAAAAAAAAAGGGTTAAATTAGGAATTTATTGAAAAACTAAATGGTAATGCAATAACAACAAAAAAATGGTACTGATTTAAATTGGGTTCGGGAGTATTCAGACTATTCAGAGTAAATAACAAAAAAAAATAACAATAAAAAAAAATAATAAGAATTGAGTTTGATTCTAAAATGGGTTGTGGATATGCATAGTATCTATACCAGGATTATAAAAGAAATAAACTAAAAGGTTTTACTTTTTTTTGGGATGAAATGAGAATTTGAATGGTACCCCTTTTGGTTTTGGAATAATTTTTGAATTTATTCGCTTTTGTGTAGAATAATAATGGAACAATATACGTTTGGACACAGGTATAGTTATTAAATAGGTTCTGATGGTTGATTTTAATGTTTGTTATGTATAGTTTAGATTTGTATTTTTAAATAATTTACCAAAAAAAAAAAGGATTTTTAAAAAGGATTCGTTTTTAAGGAATAGTTTTTTTTTTGATGGCATAGAATTTTTATGAAGAGATAAATACTTGTGATAATTTAAGAAGCTGATTAGTTGATCGTAATGGGGTAAGAATTTATACAAAAGCTGGAAATTTGATTAGGGAAGTTTGACTGTCATTATTATTGTTACGAATGTCCTGAAACACATTTAGATGGCCAAGAAGAAAGAAAGACTTTGAGAGATGAATACTTGTGATGAGCTGATATGGACCCGATTAGTTGATCATAATGGGGTAAAATTTGTAAAAGCTAGAAATTTGCAATTTTAGCAAATCTCGTCAATTCTAGGGGTGATTACACCAAATTATTTTCTATGATTAGATTAAAATGATGATTGCCCTGATGATTTCATTCCTTGTGCAATCCGTGGCTAATTTTTAAACATCCAAAATTTTAAGAGTATGTGCTTTTATGAAAGCAAAAATTTTATTCATGATTCTGTGATGAAACATGTTAAGCGAGGTTAACGATCTGTGAAAATTAACATTAATAATCCACATATAGATTTCATAACAGGTTTTATTAAACGACATTCCTTAAACTTTACATTTAAATCTTTATATACTTCTCTTCTTCGCACTCGCCTTGAATATGCCTCCCATATTTGAATTCCGTTTTACACTAGGTGTATAAAAATAATTATATCAGTTGAACTAGGAACCTTATACAACGACTTATTTAGCTAAATGTCAACTCATAGACTCATTTCCACACTCGAAGCTAGGCAAAACTATCATCCTTTTATTTTAGATTTATTTAATATCTATGTACCGGTCTATACTATTCGTGCTCTATATTTAGATTCTCATAGAACAACTATGGATTTTCGGACCCGCCTATCGTTAATTTTCCTCAATTCAACACCAAATAATGCAATTTTTTTTTTATATTATGGGCAAAATTTAGTTTATGAAACTTTGAGTATTTGCGTACCCCGTTGGCTATTTTCAAAGAGCAAAGATAGTTAAAGGAAATAAATAAAAAAATCTTTCTCTCATGGGGAGTGCTTCGAATGGAATTCGCTATTCCACAATTGAGATGTTCTAACTATAAAATAACTTTCATAACCTGGCTTAAACCATCCACTGGGAAAGGGTGGGAATTTGTTGCGTCTTTTATCCACCCATAGCAATGGAACTGCTTGAGAGGGGAAAAAAGTGAATTTAATTCCTCGGAACAAGTGCCAACATCAAGTAGATATCTATAAAATGGGGTAAGTGTTGTAACAATACGACCATGCCCAAGTTGCTAAAGAGATGAGGTTACATTTGCATTTTGCCTGACGAATTGGACCGTTTTGAGCTTTGTCCAAAAACCTTAAAACATTTTTTGACTCACCTGCCCATAAACGTGAGTTATATTCGAATCGTAATATACTGGGTCGTATTTATATTGGTCCCGATAAAAAAAAATTAGCTTTACAGCGACTCAAAAAGCCACGAAACTTTTCGGAATAACGAAAATATGCTCATTCTAGTGCATATTTTGATTCACTGGCATTTCGACAATTCTGAGGATCTTTGAGTTGCTGAATATCTTCATTTTAAAACTGGAGAATTGGTTCGAATATTGTTAGTACATTACTAAAAATACAGCATTGAGTTTTGGAAGTGTTAAACTTGACCCAGTAGACAATTTTGGCTAGGTTGTGCTCAATCACACCCACCATCGTTGTTCTTTTGGAGTTGACTGCGGAAGCTGTAGCATTCATTTTTTTTTTTAAAAAATCATATGATGCTACTAGAGTGTTGTCATCAGTAAAACTATGGATTGAAAGTTGAGTTGAGAACGTTATTTGAGAAGGTCATTAATGAAAATGAAAAATAGGGTGGGTGAAAGGGCACTAACATTGATTTTGAATTTCTTATCATTTGAAAATTTTACAGTGTAAACTTGACCCAAACACAAATTGAATGGGTTAGATGCTTTACATTGGTGCATTATTCTATTCTAGTCGTCTAGAGGGTTTTGATAGTCTTAATCTTTCGCACAGCGCACAATGATTTAATATTTACATGTGCTAGATTTAATATTCACATGTGCATGATTTTCCTTCAGTCTACATTACAGATCTTCCGAAATTATTACAACGTGTTTTCTATATCTGTATTTGTGTATATACGAGGTTAAGTGTCAATTGACATCACTTTCACCTCCCCAGCCAAATTTATATTAGTGTTTTGAAATACCTATTTACTATTTACTTAGATTGTGCTATACGGCTAGCATGAAGTCGAGAGAAACAATTTGCTCAATGTTTGGCTACTAAACTTACAACTGGATTGAATTGAAGTGATGAAATAGAAGTAAATGGTTTGAGATGGCGACATATTTTAAAAATGCAAAACAATTGGTTGAAGGTTGTTTGTAGGTCAATATTAATACAAATGAAAAAAAGTATTTAATAAATCTTCGTAATTGTCTTTTATTTCGAGATCAAGTTATTTCGATAGGTGGGAGTAGCAACTAGAAATTGATACCATCTAATGCTCAATTCATATATGTAATTAAAATTGGATATATAGTAGTCTTGGACTAAGTAATCGTGCTTCGCAACTGTTAAATTCAAAAACAGTTAATTCCAGACAACTTTTTCAATTTTTACAGTTATCCATGGTCACAGTGGTTTTTCCATCTTTCTTTAAATTACGCTTCAATATTCTACTTGGAATCTAAAATATAAAATTTTTTATTTTATTTATGTATCAGCTGTCCAAAAATAAGATATTAACTCATAATACTTATGTCAAAATCAATTTTCAAAATTTAAATTAAATTTTGTTTTATTGTTTTTTCCTACTAAAATTGCGCAATCAAACAAAAAAACAAAACAAAAAGTAAAGGGTTAAAATGTCAAAAACAATTTTAATTTTCTACCTTAACATAATAATAATAATCATCTAACGTTTTACGAGATGACGGTGCGACGGCCCGATGACTACCTAATAAAATTAATGGACATGTTGGTAAAAATTAAAATTATTTTTGTTTGTTTAAATTCTGAAAACAAAAAAAAAATACAGCCGCAAATAATCATTAAAACGAAAACAAAAGCAAAAAAAAAAAAATTGATGAGATCTTTATAGGAAACACATAATATTACCTAAATCCCTTCTTTAATCCTCTTGTAACTCACCCATATACAAATAATTTCGGTTTATTTTGTATGATGCTGTATTATTGCTGTCAAGGTTTTTTGGTATTTGTTTTTACGTTTTTGAGTTGGTCGCGCCTATTTAATTTTCTCTGTTTTGTTGTTATTGTTGTTGTTATTATTTTCAAATGTCCGTTATTTATTACGCGTGTTTGATTCTGGAATTTTATTCTTTGGCTTTTGTATTTTACTAAACCAACAACAATAACAAGCAATATCAGTAATATGATGAAAATAATAGCAGTTATAATCTGTATGTATGTATGTATGTATGTATGTAGATGTAAGTACATAGAGTTTAGAATTTTATTTATCGTTGGGTAAATATCTGTCATCTAAATAGTCTCATATAAATGTATATGACCCTAAGTTTAACTCTTTCACTGATGGCATATCTTATTTTTTCCTCTTTCTGTTTTTTTTTTTTAGTTTTTCTTTTCTTAACCAGCTCTTTTCTACTCTTTTCTCTTTCCATTCATTTTCCCATTATATTTAATCTTTCATGCGCAAATGCAAAAACATAAAATAACAAAATTAAAAAGATGAAATTTGAAAAATAAAAAAAAAATATTTTTTAACATTTACCTGGCCTGGACATAATAATAAAAAAACAACAAATTCTCTAATGGGATTGTTGATGAGGGTTATGAAAAGAACCAAAAATAACTAAACATAAAAAAAAATAACAAAAACAATAAATAAAAATCAAAATAAAAAATAAAATAAATATTTTTAGTTTGCTTCTGATCAATTTTGATCGTTTGTTGATGCGATGTTTCAATTCCTGGTTTTGTTTTTTTTTTTGCTTATGTATATTTTTTAAAAACTAAGATGAGACTAAGTAAAATAAAACGGAGCTTAACTATTAATATTAGTTTGCATCACGATAGAGGTTATAATATTAAAAATAGTGTAATGGAAATAATATCAAAATGATTTAATGTCAAAATAAATTTAATATGTTTTTTTACCGGTGAATTCCACATTTTGTGATTATAGCCTGAAGTCAAATGAAAACGACACGACTTTGTACACTGAAAAAAATTTTCCTAGTAAGATTGACCAAATAATTTTGTAAACTGTTGACAAAAATTTTTTATTCATACAACAATTTTTTGTTGTGTTTTTGAATTTGCTTATTAAAGAGTTCAATTAAAAAAAAGTGAAGAGTTAAATAAAAAAATAAATTAAAAAAAGATCAATTCAAAAAAAAAAAAAAATGAAAAATGAAATAAAAAAAGATATTTTGAAGAATTAAATTAAAAAATGATATTATAATTAAATTAAAAACTAAATAATATGAAAAATTTAAAGCTCAAATTTATTTATTTATGTATTTTAATAGAACTAGTGAATATTATTTGATGAATTTATTAATGAATTTGGTTAATCTTATTTGAATCTTGCAGCTAAAACATTTATTAAAAATAGTAAATAATTTGAAGAAGGAACAAAATAAATTTTGCTATTTTATTAATAATAAATTGACTATTATTATTAATAAATAATTTGAAGAAACAGCAGTATGAACACCAAAGAGCTGGAACAATCAAAAGCTGAAGTCTGAACATTTTTTAAATATATTTTGAACTTTATTTGTATAATTTTGAAAAATTTAGTGAAATAAAAAAATCTTTATTTTTAACATTTAACATTAAAAAATTTTTTAAATGTAATAATGAATTTAATTTTTTTTTTGTTTTTAAATAATAGAAATGCTATAAAATAAATGTGATTGTTAATTAACAAGACTATTATTGTTTTATTTCTAGCTGTAATAATATCATGCATTTATTTTTCAGACCCACATATATTATGTAGTATTTATGACGGCTGTCTTGTTTTGTTAATATAAGATATGGCTTAACATTTAACTTGTAGGTTACTGTATGCATACAAATAAATAGCTTACAGATTAGTTTATCATCGAAAAATGTTAAAACCAAAAAAGAAGGTACCTAAGCTTTATAATGCTTTTTTGAAAATGTACCTTTAAGTTACAACTTCATCTTTGCAGATACAATAGCTATAATTTGTTAGCAGTAACAAATATTATAATAAAATATCAAATAAGTTATTTTTAAGTAGGAAATGCTCTATGGAGTAGCTTCTATTTTGGGATTAGCATTTTTGGATGATATAATAATCTGTAAGTTATTTATTTGTATTTACACACAATACCCTGTTAACAAAATAATTCTGTTAATTCGACAATTGAATAGATGTTATTTCGACAAAACGAAATTGTTTATTTAATAAAAACTTCATTTAAATTAACATATTTTGTTCTTCAATCAACAAAATATTATTTTCATTTCAACATATTATTTTATTACATTGACAAAAATTTTTAGCACAATGAAAATTCATTTCGTCATATTCAGAAATTTAGTTTTGTCATTTCTACAGATTTAGAGTCTGTCTGTCTGTCTGTCATATTTACAGAATGAAAAAAAATATGTATTTTTTTGTCACATTTACTCATAATTTTTGTTGACGCTATCTTTACCTAGTTTTTGTCATTTTAATCCAGATTTTTGTCAATATTACCTAGTTTTTTTTTTCAGTGTATGTAAAAGACAAATTATGTCATATTATGTTTTAAACAAATGTGTTTATAATGACATCATAGCAAATTTACAACACGACAATGTCGACGATTTGATCAAAATTTAAAATTTGTCGTATACGACATTTTACTTTGACACTTCAATGACATGTAAAATAATTATGCTTATGTTTGTTTACAAATAATAAATATACAAGTAACATTGCACTGAGCAGAGAAAATTTTTGTCTTTGCTATTTTATTTAATTATTTTATTTAACATAATTAATATTCTAAATTTTTAATATCACCTGTCAAAATTAAAATGTCGCATTTATTGAACTATGTTGCTATTCAACAGTCTATATGTCGTCCTACAGACAATATCGTGTCGTTTTCATTGTACTTCAGGCTTGTGACATCTCTATTTTCGTTGCTTTAATAAGGCGGGTCTTAGCTGGCAAACATTTTAAATGTAAGAATATTATTTACTAGCTAAAATCCAACAGAGACATAAGAAAAGTTATTGACAAGTTTTTTTTATTAACAATAAAAACATTTTTAAACTGTCAAAATCGTCTATTGAACAAAAAATCTTAGAACCTCATGTTTGGAAATTCGATTCTGTTTTGAAAAAATGTGTTAAGACTTCATTTTTTGCAGTATAGAATCTCAATAATCGTTGTAAACAATTTAAATCATTTTAAATTACAATTTTGGACTATATTTCATTCAGACATTTTTTCAACCACCACCTTAAACAAAAAATTAATAAAAAGTGAATCAAATAAACACGAAAATTTCTTTTTTTCTGTTTTTTTTTTTGTTTTTTTTTTTTTGTTTCTATTCTATTCATTCAATATTATTGTGAAAAGTTGTGTGCTCATCTTGCGCATCCTAAACGTGCGCAATTTACTATACACATATACATACAATCATATACAATTTTATGTTTTCACAATGGATTACAACAGAGATAGTGAGAGAGATAGAAAGAGAAAAAATAAAATTAGAATGAATGTGGGTATTAAAAGAGGATGCAAAATAACATAAAATGAAAAATGATTGTAAAAATTCTTAACCCTTTTGACCCGTGGGCAGCAGCAACAGCAGCAGCAGCACAAAAATGGCAGATGTTTAAATAAATTCCTTTATCTATCTACATGTGAATAATAATAATATATGTGAATATATGGGATGTTATACGCGCACAGGTATTAAGGAAACCATGCTAGGAATGCTAACGAATTGAAATTTGTTTTTTTTTTTTATTGTATTGTTATTATTTCTAAGTAAGTTTATAGGTTGGTATAACAATAAACAAAAAAAAATAAAAACAAACAAAAACAAAAATTACATTATTGTATTTATAGTATGTATATGCATATGAATATATTATGATCTAAAGTATAAATATATATATATATAACTAAATGTACCGTTAATCTATTAGTAGAAAAATTAAATTTTATTTTTTTTTTGTTTTAATTTTAAAACACACCACGAAATCAGGCATCATGAATTGGGATTAAACATCATGGTTCAAATATATGGTTAACATTAAAAATATGTGAATTGTATATGAATTTTGAGAATCCAACCAACTACTAACTATATGTATATTTAGAGAATGTTATGTCTTATGAATTTTAAATTAACCGATTTTATTTGAATACAGACTGTAGAGAAAAGTTTTTATTCAAAGAAATTTATATCAGTTCTAAATTATACATTTTTGTTTGTTATACGAAGTGATCTGATAGAATTGCAAATTCAGGTAGATTGGAAATTTATTAAAATTTTGATTCAATTTGGAAGAAATAAAATTTGATGGACAAATCATTGAAAAAACTTTTTAGGAATAACTTATACAATTTGTTGATCTATATATGAGCTATATGAGCTATATATTGAGCTATTTATTTATTTACGGGCTTAATTCAAGCGAGTTACAAATATTATACACTCTAGCAGGTTCTAGTACATCCAATAATATCTTGAATACAATATTTTGATTTGTTTAAAGCTTGGAAAAAAATGTTTAAAAATAAAAGCAAAGGCTTAAATTTAACCAGTGTGAGTACTTTTAGAATAATATAAAAACTCTAATCTATCAAAAAAAATTGATTTTTTGTAGACGAGTATTTGAAACTTCCAATAGGGTATACCTTTATTTTTGGTTTTATTGTTTCAAGGCTATATAGAGAAAAGAGTGACCAAAAGAGAAATAGACCATGTTATTAAACCGAAATAAGCAGCTTTTAAAAATAATGTGAAGATCTTGCTCTCCTATAAACTTTTGCAAAATTTTGTTTATAGCTGAAAATCATTACAAGGGAAAAGAGAGTTGCTATTATAAATTGGAGTGAGCAGATTTTAAAACACTACAAAATTATTCTTTTTACTAGGGGCCCCTGTTGAGTAATTATAATTCAAGCTGAAGCCAAATTTAAATTTTCATTGTTTGTAACTAATAATAATAACTGATTTGTTTGTTTTTGTTTTTGATTTTAATAATAACTCACATATATAATATATTTGCTGAATAATAAAACCATATGAGTAAAAATTTTTGAACTATGTGCGCATTATTGTTTTATATACAACTTATTTATATATTAGGAGTTCATTAAATAGAAGCGAAATAAAATGAAGAGGTGTCTACTGCGCAGGTGCTTAAATGCTTGTCAATTATAATTATAGATTTTTATTGTGCATTCTAGAACATGAATATTTGCGGGGCTAGCGCAAGATTGTCTTTTGAATTGAAAATCTGAAGCTTTTTCAAATATATTTCATTTAATTTTTTTGTTGATACTTCACGAAGGTGTTGTTTATTTTGATACCACATTCCAAAGCTTTTGGATTCCATGATTTTTTTAATCAAAGCATTTTCTTATAAATTTGGATGTTTCAATTCCCTAAAAATTCCTTACCTTTGTTTCTTATTCATAATTTAATACTCAATTTACAATAAATTCTTTCTTATGATAGAGAATTAACTAGTAGTAGTAGTGGAGTAAGTTTAAGTATAGTAGAGGTTAATTTGTCTTTGTTTGAATGTGAATCTCTCTATAGTCTTACCGGTAGAATGATAGAAAGCGAACAAGTGAAGTAAGCGACACAAGTGACATTGAATAATGAATAATATTAAAGGACAGTTTTAGAACCACAATATTTGAAATATGCCAAAATCCGATACTATTATAAAATTTCAAATGAAGTGAAAAGAAGTGTACTTTTTTAAAACCAGCTCAAAATTTTTTTTAAATTTATAAAATTCTGTTTAATAGTTATTGAAACTTACTGTACCTATAATATGTACATAATATGTATCGATAATTTTAATATTAATAATCTACATTATGTAGGATTATAACATATATAGAAAAAAAAAACACAATTTTTCCAAAAGGTTGAAAATTTATGTTTAATGCGAAATTTTTAGGAAGAAATTTCGCTTGCGATTGTGTAAAAATATGTTTTTTTTTTTTTTATATTTTTAAGATTTTTTAATTAAAATATTTTTGTAAAAGAAAATATTTAACCTTGATGTTGAAATGATTAAAACAGGTTAATAGTATTTTGTTTAAATTTATGTTACCTGACTATAAAAATTGTGATGATGGTCATGGATTTCGAAAATTCGTTTTTTGGCATTGATAATTGGATTTTTTTTTAGTTTTTGTTTTGGTTTTTTTTTTTTTTTATACCTAGGCATATTTGCGTGGGAATTTTTTGAATGATATTTTTTGTAATTGTTAAATTTAAATTGTTAAAATATTTTAAAAGATTGTAAATTAGATTTTTGCTGAGAGAAAATATTTTTTTTTTCGTAATTGGTCAAATTGCATTTTAAGAATTGATTAGGTCAGAAGTTAGGTCCGTTGTGTTGTTTTAATGATTTATTTAATTATTTTAATAAATTTTTAATGTTAATTTTAGATATATTGAATATTTGAGTTAGTTTTAGATTATTTATACTTAGATGGACATTAGGTAAATATACATTAGTTCGCCATAGACATTTGACAAATATCAAACGTTCGAAATTAAGTTATTTATATAAAAAAAAAAGATGGTCAACACCAGTAACGGAAAAAGGCTTTGCATTGGGCTGCTGGGTATTTATGCTCAGTCAAATAAAAGTTTTTTTATTTATATAAAAAAAAAAAGATGGCCAACACTAATAACGGGAAAAGGCTTTTCATTTGGCTGCTGGGTATTTGTGCACAGTCAAATAAAATAAAAAAATAAATTAACAAACATCTAAAAAAAATCAATACATAGGATAAAGATAATAAGCAATGACTGGTCAGTTAACTAAGCTTTAAGAATTATATTTTTATCCGAATACTCACTCACAGAACTATACCGTAACCTGAACTACCTGATTATATTTTAGCAATTTCTTTTGTTAGGGTTATATTAAACTTTGTAGCAAATGTTTAATTTATTTTATCATGATTTATCTTCCACTTTAAATTGGTAGTATAGGCTACGACATTGTAGCGTGTATTCATTGGTTTTCATATTTAAAATTTAGTTCGTTGAAATTTTTACATTGTCGGTATAGAAGTAAATAAATAAGTAAGTGACATAAAAAAACCAGTTTATCAAAATCCGGCAAATTCCGCATTTTACACTTTTTTTACATTTAAAATATTTTACACTTTCCTAGATGTTTTTCGTACTACTATTTGTTAACATTTATCTGCCGTCAGAAAAAGTAGCCTTCCAATAAATTGGGGACGAGGGTTTGGTGGCGGTAGCCCCCGACAAATTTTTTCATGTTCGTTATAAGTTTGAAAGTTATTAAAATGCAGACAAAACATTTTCCTGCCGTTAAGAAAAGCAGAATGAAAAAGCTTTATTGCACTTAGTCAGATTTGGCTACAAGAGAAGATGAGTTATAAAAGCAAAGTTTGTTCGCAGAAATTTATAATATTTTATTTCAAAGCTAGAAAAAAAACTGCAAGTTAATTTGTGGGATTTTTACATGACGGGAGTTTGACATGGCAGGATTTGGGTAAGTTGGGGTTTTTTACCATTTCTAGGATATCGCTTAAGCTATTTATGCAAATTAAGAGTATAATTTGTTTTAAAACAGCACAAATATATGAATATGGTTATAGTTCTCTTCTCTCTTTTGTCTGTTTTGTGGGAGAGACCTTTGTATATTCTCGCTTCTATAAAAGCTTTATACGATATGTAAAATTCAGTAAAATTTACATTTCTTGGAAACTGGTGTTCCAATAATGCTTCCATACATTTGTGCAAGGTGTAATAACGATCTACTATCGATGGTCAAAATTTGTCACTTTCCATCTTTCTTCCTCTTAAGCATTGTTTGTTGTATTGTTACAGATATATCATGGATATGCATACGAATTCATTAATAATTAAATGTGGAGTACCTCCATTTAAGCGTTTATTTCGCATTTAATATTTTTCTATAAATATCTGATTACGAACAGAGATTATAATTCACATATATGAATATGGGCTGATATCAAAGACTGCTCTAAATTTTCTTGACAGAATACAAAAATGTTAAATTTGCATCATTAATGATTTAAGTGTCTACCCAGCATTTGTTCCACTTGCTCATCGTCGTATCGGTGGATCACTAAATCTATTTCACAGATATATTGTGAGAGTATAGTTACATGCGTGGAGGAACTAAAATCGCTATTTGCGTCTTTTGGGTATTTTAAGCAATTCCATCGAGGATTTGCTCACTCTATTTTTCCGCAAATAGAAATAAAGAATTTGCAATTTTCTACCATATTGGAATAGTTTCCAAATTTCATTTAAGCAATCGTATTGGTTCAAAATTTTATCAATTTTTCTAAATACTAACTAGAAAAACTAACTTATTATGCTTTAACCTCTGTATCCGATTGTTTAGAAATTATTAAAACCCCAACAAAAGCAAATAAAGTCACAATAATGTGGGTACTAGGGAATTCTGGCATAGCACGAAACGAAGCTACGGATTATCTAGCAGGAAAATCATCGTATACGCCTTTCATAGGGCTAAGTCTGTTCTGTGGGATTCTCCTGAGCACAGCTAAAATACAATTAAAAGATTGGGTGGAGCAAAAGGCTGAGAATATCTGGGCTAATGTTTCTGGAAATCGTCAACAAAATCAAACTCTTCTAGACCTCAATATGAAACAGGTAGTCTATTGGCAAGGATAATAATAGGCCTAATAAAAAAATACCTTTATAAAATGGGTCTAACCGAAAACAACCTGTACAGAATATGTGAAATAGAGGAAGAATCTATTAAAGTTCTGCTCTGTGAATGCGAAGGGTTAACTCGCAGCAGACTTCGCTACTTGAGAACACGCATCTCATAAACAATGGGAGCTATCCTTGAAGAATATCCTGAATGTTATCACAAAATCAGGTATGTTTAATGACTCAGATTATCATTGTGATAACCCAATAAACTTATTTACGGTTGCGGATGGGGTTATATAGGGGATATATTTCCCGAAAAGGTGATATACGAACAAATTTCCTTCCAAAATTCACATTTCTATTTATCTGATCTAAAGTCTGTAAATTAATTTGAAAAACGGAATTTTTAGTTAAAAGTATAGGACTTATAGGTGTCCACTTAATGTTTTTTCAAAATTAGGGCACTGCGGAGGACAAAACTGGAACATTTTACATTTAAATGAGATGAATGAACGCCCATACTATGTTTATTTATTAAATTTAAAATATTTTTCTTTATTTTCATATTACAGAGGTGCTTAACATAAAAAGCAATTAAAATAACACCATGATTCTTTATACAAGAGTATAGACCTTACATTGTTTTTCTTTTATATTATTTTTAGAAATACTCTCTTGTTTGTCACCCTCTTCCTTTTTCTCTTCAAACTATATCAACTTATTTTTATTGTATCCTTTATTAAAAAAAATCCAAATAAAAAACACACCATTTCTCAATATATTCTTCTAGGAGTGTACAGTAATTGGTTGCATTTAACAGTACAAACCTTAGGTGCCAACTGTTTTGGCATCAGTCTTCTAAATTGTATATGCATTTTTAGTTTTCCTTTAAGTACAAATTTTTCCTTTCCTTTCATTAAATAATTTTCACCTATTTTTAAAACAGTTACAAAGAATCACAATAGTTAAAGACAGTTTTGTTTTTTTTTTTTTGTTCCGTTACAACAATAGGGATTGAAAGGATTTTAAATTAAGAAGAAGAAGAAGAAGCAAAAAAAGGATTTATTCCTTTTGTCATAAATTCTATTAAACGATTTTTTAAAATAATATAAAATAAACTAGGATAACAATTAAAATAACAATAAACTGAATAAAATAAGAGAACCCCACAAATGAATAGAAAAGAAAAGCAAAGCAAAGAAAAGAAAAGAAAAGAAGAGAAAGCAAGGTGACATATTCAAATATGGATTGTTGTTCCCGATTATGACTTGTTTTGAGTTCCGTGAGAAAAATTGTTTTTACTAAAGAAATTATTTTTGAAAAAATAAAATAAAAACGAAAAAAAAAAAATAAAAAAACGAAGATCCTTGAATAAATTCATTTTCTTCCGGGATACTTTGGTTGATAATAAATAGGGGTTGTTAATAAAATTACATGTGAAAGGATAAATTTTATGATATTATTTTGAAGAAAAAATATTTTTAATACAGTACCTACGTTGTTTTTAAATTATTCACCTTTAAATTTTTGTACCGCAGAAATAATATTTAAAAAAAAAAAAACAGTAAGAAAATAAAAAAATCTCAAATTGTTAAAAATTTATTAAAGATGTAAGGAGAGAAGAGCAGAGATATGCAAATTATTTTATCGCCTCGTCTAAACAAAAAAAAAAAAAACGGGATTTTATGTACTAGTATTTATTGAGTTGTGTATTATAAAATTCACTTTTCATTTCTAATACGTATACGTTTTTAGAAAATATTATAATTTCAAAATTAAATATTTTCAGTTCTGTTGTTTTTCAATCGATTCCACGTATCGATTCCACACGGGAGCGGTCTTGTTCGCAAAAACTATATATCCAACTCCCATTTCGCCTAATGCTATTTCGCATAATTTTGTATTTCACAAATTTAATTTTAGCAAAATTACCATATTGCAAATAGTTTATTTATCAAATAGGACACTTTGCAACTAACACTTTTCCCAAAAATCCACTTAACAATTAATAACAACACTGCAAGTAATAATTATTATAATTCATTTTTAATGATAATGCAAAAACTGGATTGGATTCAAAATCAGGGTTTTCCCTTTTTCCAGCATATTTATATATATATATGTATATGTGAGATTGTGAATTAGGAAGATTTTAGAATTGGATTCAAAATCAGGGTTTTACCTGATCACGCCTTTTACAGAATTTTTATATATATTTATGTACATGATAGAATCTGAATTAGGAGGATTATATTCTGACACATCCTTTTTTTGCGTAGTGTCTCATTATCAACCAAACAACCATTTGTAAAATGGTCAAATATGTCAAATATGTTAAAAGATATTAGGCGTTTTGGCGTTTTGCAATTTAACATTCGGCTAACTGTATACAAACCATTTCACACAAACCATCTCGATACGACGTATATTTTTAGTACTTACTAATATATTAATTTTTAGTGTACATCTTTCCGCGTATGGATGAGTACGGCCAAAAATAATTTGAATTTGCTTCAGAGAAATCAAAACGCTGTTCTATTTTTGCACCAGCAGATTGCACTTGTTAGCAAGCATTGACACTATTTTGGAACAAATATAAAAAATTAGTATATGGCAGATTACCTAAACTCACATTGCAAACATCATATTGCAAAAAAATTACTTGGCAAATAACTCGTTTCACAAAAACGCATTTATCAAAAAGAGTAGATGTTTAGCAAATATTAAAATGACGTCAAATAACATAAAATAATATATATGATATATTTGATAAATAATATATATAATATATATGATACGTACAGAAATATTCTGTAAGAGGCGTATAACTCTGATTTTGTAACAAAATCTGAAATTCATACAAATTTGGAATGTGACAAATGCATAAATATGCGTGTCCCAACTCAGCATAAACGAGATTTTTTATGTATGCAACAGCGGCTACGCACAAAAATGCCGTTCTTAAACCTAGCTAAATTTTTTGATAAATGGATATTTGTGAAATGTAAATTTGTTAAGTGAAAAATTGTGATTTTATACATTGTGAGTTTGATAAGGGAGACAAGGCGAAATGGATGTTTGTCATATGAGTTTTGCCAAATGATATGCCTAGACAAAATACAATTCCGAAAATCTGCTTATAAGACCGATAATAGATTAAGGTTAAGTATTTAAATCATTTTGATAAATAGAGGCTAGTTAAGCTTTAGATTAGGTTTTATATTAGTATACAAATCATTAATTAAAGGTTTTTACATTTCTATTACAAATTAAATTTATTCTAAATAATTAAATCGGATTAGTCTAAATAAGTACAAATCAAATATATTAAACATATTGTACAAAAATACATTAAGGCAATAAAAATAAATAAATAATAATGAAATCCACAGTATACATATTATGTCCTCTAAGACACCGGAGAGCTTATGAAATCCATTTTGTCCATTTAATTCTAATTTTCTCATTCAAACAATTTCAAACAACCTTAAATCAATTATGATGTGAGCGCAATTCTTAGAATAAATTATTTAGAACATATAAACCAACTAGATCTAATTTTCTGATGCATGCATTCTGATACTTGAAGTATTCCAACCTAATTTCACAATGCAGTGCAACTCCAACTATAAAAATATAAAAATAGTTTATTCAAATTTGGATATATAATATGACAAATATAATGCCAAAATTTATAAACAGAAAATTTAAATTATTATGTTTAAAGCAGCGCTGCATGTAGAATTCTGCACATATAAATGAACTGCATATCTGAAGAAAAAAATATGTATATAGTTAATGACAGATGAAAATGAATGATCATTGTAAGAGAAACGATTATTATGTCGAAAGCAGCGCTGTATGCAGAATTCTGCACATATAAATGAATTGCATATCTGAACAAAAAAATATGTATATAGTTAATGACAGATGAAAATGAATGATCATTGTAAATCATTATACAATGATTATAATGTTGAAAGCAGCGCTGCATGCAGAATTCTGCACATGTAAATTAATTGTATATAAAAAAAAGTAATATATGACAGATAAAAATGAATGATAATTATAGAAGGAACGATAACTTTTAATTGAGTCCATGAATGCCTGTTATAATAAGAAATTAGGATCCATACAGTTAATCGCTTCGATATATTCAATCTCTTGTAATATAGAAAAATATATCTCTGATTAATCCGTTACGTGAGTTGAGTTTTTTGGAATTTTTTCATAAAATTTGTAGACTATTGAAAACAAGGTTCAGAACATCGCTACGCTACACGTTTTTCGGGTTGGGAAGGACATTTTATGTTATTCTGGATGATGTGATCAATGGAATTGAATATTGTAGATAAAGCGGAAATCCCCTAATTATGATTTCTGGTATAATGTTAATTGGACAGAATAATCGGGAGGAGTAGAATATTTATTAAAAAAGCAAAATTATTTACTTAGAGAGCTCAATTTTATTTGCTTTAAATATGCATCCGTCCATTATGGTAAATTCCATGAAGAGTGCCATGGTTAACATACGTTTTATACCCTTTTGTCCACAAAAATCCATTCTACAAAATTATTTTGTAGGTAAAGGGGTATGAAATGTGTCTTAACTATGGCATTAGTACTTTTCGTGAAATATAGCACATTCACTTTTTTTTTTGATAGATATTTCTAGTTATGTAGATCCAAAAAAATTATTATCGATATTTAAAATTTTACTATTTCCTGTTTTGTTTCCAGCCGAACTTGTTTTGATTTACCGAGAAAAACTATTGTACTAAAAAAAATCATTTGGAACAGATTGAGATTCTAGGTGAGTATAGGTCTATTCAAAATAACTAATCAAATTGATAAACTTAATTTTATTTTTTTATTTGTTTACAAAATATTAAGCTTTGACAGTTTAACAATTTACTGTTAAACGTCAATAATTGACAGAAAGCTTTTCCGTAAGATCTTCCATCACAAAAATTGACATAAAACCAAAAATGAATCTGAACGTAGAGTATATGGACTTAGATGACATAAACGTAGACGTAAGATTAAAAAAATATCGCACCGGTTCACTTTTAAATATTATTTACTTCGTTCACATAATGTTTGACAACTCTACGGCTATATTTACAATAAATTGCCTAATCATCTTTATCATTTTTTCGGGTCTGTATAATGAATAAAATTTTTTATTTTAATAATAGAAAAGCATAGATAATTTCTACGAAATATTAATGTTCATTATAATGTTCAGAGGGTATCGGTAGGTAATCGGAATCTGAAGAATGGCAATTATACATGAAGATCACCTATGTCCACTAATTAGAGTATATGAATAAGATGTTTTTATTAATATTCAAGCTTTTATCATAATTCGAATTTATTGTTCTTTACGTGGTAGATATGTAGAGCAATGATAGGTATACACCCTGTAATTTATTTCATTATTTGACTTGTCATACTCAAAAATTCATCATTAATGTGGAATTTTTCGATCCAATTTTATTCAACCAGTTTTGACAATGTAACAGTAAAAACAGTTATAAGCAGTAACAGTTATAAATGTAATAACAGTTATTTTCAGGAAGGCTATTTTAAAACAAATCTTCAAAATTATTTACTTTTAGCTTTGCAGTATTTTGAAAATTTAGAAATATTTCTACAAATATCCTAGAATTTCTAAAGACATTTATTTTTTTTTTTGTTTTTTTATTTTTGTTTTTGTAATAACAATCATAACCTTTTTTTTTGTATTTTTAAGATTCTATTTTTTTTTTTATGAATATTAAGTAGCAATTGTTTCTTCTCAGATTCCCGTATTTTTTTAAGTGAATGTAAAATACTGTAGTGTATAGATGTTGTCAGAAGAAGAATAGAAAAAAAAAAAAATAGTGTCCTTAAATCCAGTTATAAAAATTATTTTAATTTATTTTTGTGTGATGATTGTATAGGGATCACTGGTACTATTAAATTGCCCGCTAATTTCTTATAATAATTTTTTATTCCTGTTGTTTTGTTTTTTATACTGTTTTTGTTATCATAAAGTGCCTGCTGTTGTTGTTTATTAAAATCTAGGTGAATTTTTATAACTGTTTAAATATTCTCCTATTATTTTCATACTAATCCTTTTTTATATTTTTAATTTATTTATTTTTTTCTTTAAAACAAAACCGGTTTTAATTTACTTTTTTTTTTTTTATTTACAGAATTTGTAAAAATTGCATGAAGAGACGATCATCACCAATCGTTCTTTGTAAGGAATATGAAATTAAAAATTCTTAATTTTTTTTCTAGTATTTTTTTTTATTGGGTAACCGGAAGTAAATTGAATTTTTTTTTTTGATAAGTTTTATGACATTAAAATGTCCTTTTTTGAATATTTTGATTGACATGGGAGCTTGATAGTGAAATTTT
Organism: Argyra leucocephala; assembly: GCA_963942445.1. Classification (NCBI taxonomy): domain Eukaryota; kingdom Metazoa; phylum Arthropoda; class Insecta; order Diptera; family Dolichopodidae; genus Argyra; species Argyra leucocephala. Next base: position 10,749,405 of record OZ012679.1, on the reverse strand, counting down.
TGGTGTATGCGATGCTGAGAAAACTCTGTTTTTGTTTTTTATTTATTGTCTTGATGAAATCAGGAATCATGAAATCATTAAGAAGAGGGAAGTTGACAAAAAAAATATATATAAAATAATAATATTGAGTTCCTGGATTGAAATAATATATATAAGAAGTCGTGAGAAAGTATATTAACGATTTGAAGATAGTGAGTGACATATTGGAGTTGAAAATACGATAGCAGAAAATCATGATAAGAAGATTCCAAATTTGTTTTTAAATTTTCTACTATATGCAATTTTATTACTATTTCTGAAATTCTACTTCAGTTTTGAAGATAGTTTTAAATATTTTTTTTTCATTTTTTTTTTTTTCATTTATTGTATTTTATTAAATTAAAAATATTTAAATTAAATTATTATATTTTATAAATTAAATGTTTTCTAGTCATCATCATCATCATTGACCTGTAACCCCATTCGTGCGGTATAAGATGGAAAATTAGGCAGCTTAATGGGGTGGTGATGCATTTTGTGGTTGTTGTATCCAGCTTACGCCACTTGTCCTCTTGCACGTTATTTTGCTACTTTTATCTTCACTTGGTGACTCCCGTTAACCCTAGCAACTCTTACGAACGATCGCATCCCAATGCCAGTGTAGTAGGATGGGTAGGGAGTAGAAGAGAGGGAAAACATGGAATGGGAGTGTGTCATACGCCTATATTTCATATAACTGTAGTCGTAGTGTCATTCTCCTGTTTGTATTTTATTTCTCTGAATTTCATTTTCCTGCATTTCACTTACATGTTATCTTTTTAACTGGATATGTTGGATACTAAATATGACAAATGTAGTGAATATATATACGATAAACGGGTCCATTGTAGCCTGATTGTTTGAAATGCATGCTAGTCTCTGATGGTTGGTGAATATTTCAAACATTGTTTTTAAATTTTTAACAAATTTTTATTCCGATAGTTTTTGTTTTGAACTTTGAAAAAACTCTCCTGGTAGTGTCAATGGTGAACCGATAACCATCTCTGCTTTATATATCCATTAGTTCGATAACGACTTAATGAAAAGCTGTTCTGGTGTAAGTATTTTAGATTTTTATGTAACTGGTGGATTATTGGTTATGATGTGATGTGTTATATTTCCTTTTATTGATTTTTGCGCTTGGCTGTTCATTAACTACAGGCTCTTAAAATCTGTTAATATCGGCAAGTACTTACAGCTGCTATTTACAAAAGTGATTTGTATGTTGGATGCTTTTATTACCTTGCACAGTGATTTTCTTCGCTATCGACGCCGATTGTAGAACACATAAAAGGTTAAATTTGTGATGGAATTATTCCCAGTCCAGAATTATTCCACTATTATGATGGATTATGATGATTTTTTTAATTTTTAATTTTTTATTTAACATGAGATCACCATTTTGGGATATTTATTAATAATACACCATCAATTGTCTTTTGTTTTAAAACTGTTTATTTGTAAGCTATTAACTTTTTACTAACTAAAACTTATTTCTACATACTAATCCTATTAAATACTAACGGGTTGCTTACATTGCTTACTGAGAATTTATATTAAATTGAAATTGTTACTATTTATTTGATTACTATTGTGATTACTTTTATAATATATATATATATATATATATATATGATTAATATAGTTATTGTTACATATATATATATTCACCACAAATTTTTAAAAAATATTTAGTTTCGCTACATCGCTTAATATCATTTAAAAAAATAATAATGAGAATTTATATATTCACCACAATATTTAAAAAATATTTAGTTTCGCTACGTCGATTAATATCTATATCATTTAAAAGAATAATAATGAGAACTTATATATTCACCACAATATTTAAAAAATATTTAGTTTCGCTACGTCGCTTAATATCATTTAAAAAAATAATAATGAGAATTTATATATTCACCACAAATTTTAAAAAAAGATATTTAGTCGCTTAATATCTATCATTTAAAAGAATAATAATGAGAATTTATATATTCACCACCATATTTAAAAAATATTTAGTTTCGCTACGTCGCTTAATAATCTATATCATTTAAAAAAATTAAAATTAGAATTTATATATTCACCACAATATTTAAAACATATTTAGTTTCGCTACCTCGCTTAATATCATTTAAAAGAATAATAATGAGAATTTCTATATTCACCACAATATTTAAAAAATATTTAGTTTCGCTACGTCGCTTAATATCTATCATTTAAAAGAATAATAATGTGAATTTATATATTCACCACAATATTTAAAAAATATTTAGTTTCGCTACGTCGCTTAATATCTATATCATTTAAAAAAATTAAAATTAGAATTTATATATTCACCACCATATTTAAAACATATTTAGTTTCGCTACGTCGCTTAATATCATTTAAAAAAATAATAATGAAAATTTATATATTCACCACACAATTTAAAACATATTTAATTTCGCTACGTCGATTAATATCTATCATTTAAAAGAATAATAATGTAAATTTATATATTCACCACAAATTTTTAAAAAAAATTTTTAGTTTCGCTACGTCGTTAAATATCTATCATTTAAAAGAATACAAATGAGAATTGAATGGCTCAGATATTTGTACCATACATTTTTTTATTTATAGATTAAATAGAATGATTTATTAGTTAAATGAAATTCGGCTTTTAATTGCAAAATCATTAATTTCACCTGTACTCAAGTTCCCATTCTGATTTTCCATCATTACATTTTTTAATTTAAATGTCCTACAACAACAACAACTGTTTCATATAAGCGGTCCAAATACTACTAAATAATTTTTCTATTATATTAAATAAACTTCTGAACTTCTCTCTACCATTTTGTACAGTCCCTTTCAACTGTAAAAAACAAAAAAACGAACTCCTTCAACATAAAAACAACCAAACAAACAAAATAGGAGGCTCTTTGAACTTGTATTAATTTTCTGTTTTAATATTTAATGTACTGTACTGAATTGTGTCTTATGTTCATTTATTCTATAATTCCTGCACTGATAAATTATAAATCATAATTTTATGCAAAAAAAAAAAAAAAAAAAAAAACAAAACAAAAAAAAATTTAATCCCTGTATTACACACTGAATGGAAGAATTCTTTCATAATTTCATTAAATAAATAAAAGGAAATTTATTAATAAATTATCGGTTTAAGGTAAAAATGGAAAAGGTAAAAAAAAAAAAAAAAAATCGTTATGCAAAAAAATTTATTAAAAGGAAAGTAATTTGAAACTTGTGCAGTTCAGATGATGCAGTTCACTTTGGTGATTGTTGTCGTATATAATTGTAAAGAATGAAAATTTCAACTATATTGAATTGCTGCTCTTCTTCGTCTCAACTTTATAACTATAAATAATATACAAAATATATATGTATATATATAATATATGTATATAATTTCCTTTCTCATAAAAACAATGAAAACGGATAATTTTGGTTTTTTAAATTTTAAAATACCACAAAGTAGCCGCAAAATTTAAAGAAAAAAAAAACCAAAAGGATTATCTCGTTTTTTGTCCAACTCTTTCCTTACCTCTGAACTTATTTTAAAATTTTATTTTTAATGTTAAATAATCACTTAATTTTCTTTATTTCTCATAACAGTAATTTTATAGTGAAAAATATATATAAAGACATTTATTTGTTTTATTTTACAGTTATTTTTGTATAAAGAATATTATATTATGATGACGGTAAACTTCAAATGATGGCGAGAAATTTGATATGAGTCTTTTCGACTCTTTTGACAAAGAACAAATTCAGTTGTTATGCATATATTTTTACTGTCTTTCTGTTTGTGCATTTTCACTTGTGCATTTCAACTGTTCACGAGTATCAGATTTTCTTTTTTTTTTCTCTTTTTTTTTGTTTTATTTTTTCTTTGAATAATTTTTGTTTTGAAATAATTTCTAAAAAGCGGAATTCCTTAAGGCATCAAAGACCCATATATTAGAGGAAATAAACAGTTATAATATATACATATATATGTACTTTTTAATACTCTTTGAAAACTTTTTTTTTTTATTTATTTTTTTAATTCTACTTTTTTTTTTTTTAATTTTTTGCTTCAATGGTGTAGCATGAATCATTTGAGAACGCACAATTTAATGAGTTTAAATAAGTGCAATTCTGTAAACACAATTTCTTTATGTTTATTATAATTCAGTGAGTTGAAAGTTTGTTTTATAAATACCGTTCTTTTATATATACCTATATATTTATTTATTTTCTTTCATCTCTATTATCCGGGAAATTTTTATATTTTCCTATTTGAATTTCACAACTTCATAATTTAATTTAAAGTAAACAAAGAATGAAATTGTCCTCAAAGCAAAAATCATATAATAAAAAAACATATATAATATGTATATATATATATATATATATATATATATATATATTACACATATAAAAATTATTATTATTAATTTTATTTACTAATAATATAACTGTAATTACTGTAAGCAATGCCTATATTGAATTATTTTATTTTTTTTAAACAATATAACGGTAAAATAAGCAAAAGAACAAAATAAGGAATAAAAAAAATATGATTATACAAAAGAAAAGTTTTCGTAAAGTAGATTAAAAAAAAAAAAAAAAAAAAATTGCGCGTAAACTAAACTAACAGTACAATAGTAATGCGTTAATTCCTTAAAAGTATATCAACCGTTAGGTATACGATTATTTGGTGAAAACAAAGTATGCTTAACAAAGAAACAAAGCTTTTTGTGGTATGTTGAAGTGAAGCACTACACTACTATAATACTAACAGTACATTTCAAATAATGTTGTTTAAGTGTTTGCTTAGTGAAGCAAAATTAATAAGAAAATATTTTCAAAGAATTTTCCTCATATATAACAGTTTTTTGTTTGTATTCGGAAAATTATATTTTTTTAATGAATTTAAAAATTTAATAAAAAAAAAATATAATATTTTTTTTTTTATAGTAAATAGACTTTGTAAAAAAGTTTCTTAAATATAAAAAATAAAAATTAAAAATAGGAAAACCACTTGATTGATGGTGGGAGGACAGAGACTAGAGTTAGATTTAATTTTTTTTTTTTTTATTTTTCTTGCATTATTAATTAATCATATCGTGTTTAACTAACATGTTTTACATTATTATACACATAATCGTACAGGTGAAGTAAAATTAATAGTTTTTTTTTTATTTTTACATAACCGCATATATACAGAGGTGATATTTGAACTATGTATGTATTATACCACATCATAATAAACTAGACGGTACTACAATAAAGAGAAGCGATTCACATATGAGTACAATCGTGTCACTTGTAAATGGTAAATTGGTATCAGAATAGACTTAAGATATGATGAATAAATTGAACAGGCAACACTACTCATTTATTAATACAATTTAGTACAAATTTTGAAATGTCAGTTTCTCTATGCGGTATTAATTGTTTACATTCTGAATTGGAATTGAATTGAATTTTTTATAAACCTAGCTTATAAAATTAAAAAGTGAAGTAAGATTAAAAAGAAATTAACAATACCTACATAATTATATTTATTTATTTATTTATTAAAATTCAAGTTTTATTATTTTTAAAATTTTATTTTTATATATTTTGGTACAACAACAAACAATAATTTTTATATTTTAATTTTTATTTACAAAACTTAACAACAATATTTACAATATTACAATATATTAATTAGAGATTTTTAATTCATTTATTCATATTATAGTAAAATACAATACTTAAAAATATACATATACATATATTTTAAATAATCCATTTATTTTTAGCACAAAATTATTTCAAATATTTAACATTGTCGCCTAATAATTGAACACGATTGAAAATACGATAATTTTCTCATGTAATGCCAAAATGTTCATACTAGATTTATGCCTAGACGGAATTATTGACGAAAGTACAATAATATTATACCAATGTATTTATCGTCCCATACGACAACTGTGTCGCATAAAACTACTTCAGTTAATCCCACGCTATCTATTGGGGGTATATGTATTCAACGAACCGAGTACTTGAATATTCTGGGCATTTAGGTCAACAATAAAATGATATGGAATGAACATATCTTTGGACATTGCTAAAAATGTCGCGAGATGGTTGTTGAGTTGCCAGAACATTCTAAATGTTTACAAATTATACGTACGAACCAAGTTGAAATACAATTCTCATATGCCTGTACATTACGAACCGCAGTAAATTTTCCAGACAAGTCAAGTTCACACTAATTTTTTTAGTCTATTATGATACAGGTGTATAATTCAATTCAAGATAATAATAAATATAAAATAGGCTGTCGCGAAAAATGAATATAATACTTCAAGAATTATTTTTAATTCAAGGAGGAGGTATTTAAGGTTACTTGCATCTAAATTTAATCAGTTAAAAAGGTTGTTGTAGTCACTAACATTGTCCAGAAAGTATATTGCACTTATATGCCGAAATGTATGTAATGTACTGAACCTATTATGATATTTTAATGTGTAATTAGCATATGTAACTGTAATTTTTTCCACAAAACATTTTCAACTGTGTTCGTTCTGCGCTAGGTGTTAAAATTTGACTCCATATTCCGTTGTTATTTTCTATTTCCTTATGGACTGATCTGCGCCATGTTTCCCACGATCTAACTATTCCTCTTTTGACCTGCTGATTCAAATTTAATGGCTGCTATATTCGTAGATATTATGATATGTGGCCTATTCACCTTCATTTTTCATTCTTTATTCGAGTGCTTGGTTCTTGGCTGTTGTTTGCCAAGATTATTCAGAGTTTATTATTTCTAATTATTATGTGGTGGAAATTTTGCGTAATATTCACAAGCACTTACTAACAAGGACCTGCATTTTTTTTGTATAATTCTTATTTATCAGTTATATCTCGCTGCCATATAATAGCCCTGATTTCCTGCAAGCTTTATATATTCTAAATTTAGTTCACCTGGTAATTAGATGTTGTCTCCACACAGCAGAAAGTTTTCCGAAAGCCATTCTGGCAAATTTTAACCGATTTTCCATGTCTGTCTTAGTGCCTTCACTTGTAGTAATTATACTACCAGAGTAACTGAATTCGGTGACATCTTCTATGACTTCGTTGTTGATTGTATTGACGGGGGTACTAATTCTTAGGTATTTTGTTTCATTGGTATTGATTTTGAGATCAACTTCTAACGGATTTTTATTTAGCTTCTTTTTTGTTCCCTAATGTATGTCATTGTGTGCATAGGATTCTAATTTGATAGTATTCTTGTGATAGTCAATTTTATTCATCTTGCTCTGGTTGTTGCTTTCTGATTAAGTGGATATAACCTTGTTTAACTTCTGTTCTAAGCTTTATTGTATTATTCATGCTACCGCAGATTTTTGCCCTATGCCTCATGGATGGGATTACAGAACAATAATGATTCATGTCTCGATTGTGAAAGATTGTGTTTCTACGTCTCCATACATCGCCCTTATTATACTAATTTTCTTGTGCGGTATTCCCTTGAACGTTAACGACTGGCCATAATTCGAATGATCTTTCGAAATCAACGAAGGTGATGTATAGGGGTGACTTTAACAAAACTGTATATTTAAAAAATAAATAAATTAATATATATATACAACTGTAAATGCAGACAAAGGCAAAAGCAGTTAGTAACCCAAACATCGGCAACACAATATTATTTTTCATGTAAATGAACCCGTAGTACCGAAATAAATTCAATTATCATAATGAACTTGGATCAAATAGCAATTATGCATTCGAACTCAGATCCCTTGCCCGGCAAATAATTATTTATATTTTAAGAAAAAAACAAAATATTAAGACTAGATTAACAGAGTCTACAATAATTCCAGATAAAAATTTTTATTTTTAAAACTGTTTGAAAAATGCTTGCTACTCTCAAAGCTTAAGTTTTAAATTGTAACTTAATACACAGTAGAGATATAAAATTATTAAGGCTTATAATAACTTCTACTAAAAATAAATTTACATCATCCAATTCCAAAAATATATTTGATTATAGAAGATCTTTATATATATAAGATATATTTAAGATATTTCTTTACCGCCAATCCCCCAAATCGTCTAAACTGTGCTTTTATGTATGTATAGAATATTTGGCAACACACAAGCCGAGTCTGGTTAGGAGTATTTCATAATAAGTTAGTAAAAATCGTTGCTTACATTTTAATCGCAGAAAAAAATAATTTCATAACTGAATCGTACCGAAGTTCACAACAACTGAATATTACCTCTGCAAAAAATATATTTATAAGTCCGTATTTATAAACTATAGAGGTATTAAAAACTAGAGATTTTGGTATTAATATGCAAAATATTATAAAAAACAAAAACAACAAAAAAATAATAGTTAAAAAGAAACTTGATATTTTCCTTCATAAAAAATACAACAACAACTACGACAAAGAAAAAACCGTTTGCAGTTGTAAGTGCAATGAATGACGAATGGGGATGCATTGTTATTAGTTGTCTTTAAATGAAATAACTTTTTTTTATTATTATTCTAATATTACTTACAAAGCAGCTGGCTATATATATATAAATATATATATATATATATATATATATATATATATATATATATATATATATATTTAAATATTTTATAGCTTTACAAATAAAAAAAGGAATAAAAAACCATTCTTAGATAAATATACTGTGAAAAATAAAACCACATCGCACCGTGCCCATTCATTACTTAATATTTTACATACATACAAACATCGTATACACCTGACGCATTTAATATTGTTAATTTTATACTAACCAACTTCATATGTCAATTTTCTTCTGTATATGCAAATTCATGCAATGAACATTTTGGAATTTGAAACTTTTCAACTGCAACTGCAACTACTGCAAACTGTAATTGTATACGCACTTTTTTCTTGTTTTTTGTTTTTTTTTTTTTTTTTTTTGTTTTTAATGGGTCAATTGTGAATAATATACACGCAATAAATAAATAAATAATATTGTTTAATATTTTAGTTAAGTAATAGTGTAAGGGGAGTGAGAAAAAAAGTGTATATACGCATCGAAAAGTTAAACGCAAATTAACGCATTAAATGTATTTTTTTTTTTTTTTAAATTTTTTATATTTTTTTATTTTATTGAAATCACCTGTCTATTTGATCGAGCATTGAATTACTTAAAAGGAATGATTATAAAAAAAAAAAAAATTAAAAATAAGAAAAAAAAGCTAAGCTGTTTATTATAATGTCATTTGTTGTAGTTGACAGAATATTAATGTACGTAGGTGATAAATATGAAACCGTTAAAAAAGTAATTTTTATTTATAGAAAACATTATTAAGAGCTTAGTTCAGTGTACTTCAAACTGTTTTAATATTTTTATATTTTATTAAATTTAGTATATATCATATAACTGTACATATTAGCTGTAAATGGGAATGATATGGGTGCATTTGAGCCTCTTCATATTACATACATATAATAATCTTATGATATTCAGTTAACAAATAAAAACCGCTTAAGTCAACATAAGCAAAAATCGATACCACCATATTCAGAATTTTCGAAAATATTTCCCATAAAAATTTGGGTTAATTCTGACAATTATAAGCCACATTTCGGCTATAGAGTAATGTCAATATGACCTGAAATTGTTTTTGTTTCAATTAATTAGTTTTTCTTTCATTTATTTAATCAAAAACATTTAATGTTTCTTCTATGTACTATACTAGTTATTTATTATTTTTACAGAGCTGAAATATTTATGATGATAATTTAGAAGTACATTATCTACAAAGAAAAGTGGAACAACCTTGTTTTTAAATAAGCTTATAAATACATTTAAAACTATAATATGTACTAATAATATTCTAAACTAAATTTGGTATGCTAGGCACAGCTTATAATAATTATGATCAGTAAATATTTTGAACAATCATATACTCCGAAAACTGCAATTTGAAATTAAATCGCTCCCATAATATTGATATTTTATTATTTATAATATTCAAGTTGGCCTTTCTGGCGAAATTTTGAAGTTGAGAAATAAAAAGGAATATTAAACATTTTTTTGATATTGTGGGGTTTTGCTCAATCTTCTCAGACTGGAGATCCGTACAGCAGAATAGGTTGAATAATCGATTATTTGGGTTAAAATATTTAAAATATATTTCTACAATTAGCCATAAAAACTTATAAATGTATTTTTTACACATTTGGAATATCGTTTTCAATATTTTCAAATGAATTGATTGCTAAAAAGCGTAGTTTCTACTTAAGCGACTTTGTATTTTTTAATATTAACATCAATTACAATAACATTTAAGCGCTTTTTACAAAATAAAATTTTTGGTTTTAAAATGATTACATAATTTACAGTCAGTCGGTACAGTCCCGTTACTATATTTTTAAACTTTCATTTAAACTTTAAAATTGATTTTACTCGATACATTAATTTAAGACACAAGCAATTATGACTTGTTGCCACAAATATAATAACCCTATATACTTCTGTTTGAATCTCAGTAAATGAATTTGGCATTAAGGAATTGAAATGATTTTTCAAAAGTTTTATAGATATTCCAATTAAATAAAATATAAAATCAAATGTCCAATTAATTGTAAAATATTACATCCGGTGTGATAAAATTTGGATCTGATCGAAAAGGGAAAATTTTTGTAACTATTCGTTTGGGAACGTAGCGAAATTACGTTTCTTAAAATTCCGCTTTTTGAAAACATCGTTTAAATTTCAGAATTTGCGTAGCCGCTGTTGGATACTTAAAGGTAAATTTACAGTAAATATTTTCAGGCCTAGCTGTTTGTGGATCCAAAAAGGAGGATTTTTGCTTTTTTCAGACTTTTTATATAAAACAAGATTTTTTAAAGAAAAAAAATAAGATTTTAAAAAACGAGATTTCGAACTCGACCCTCTTTATTAGCCAAAATTTTTCTTCATTCTATAAACATGTTTTTTATTACTTATTAATTGACTTAAGCTGAAATAGTCCAGTGCAAAATGTAATCTCAAAATTATTTTTGCTTAGATTTGATAAATTTATTTAGATCCCACCATGACATTAAGATTCGGGTAACTTGTTGCAGAGTTTAGATACAGTTAAAATACAGAAAATATGTTTGAAATAAGCTAATATGCCTTTTATAGGTTCGGTTTGATTTGTAAAAGCTGTAGGGTAAATGAATTAAATTGTTCTGTCTACAACAATGATAACAACTAATGACAACAAATGGATAACTTGAATCGTGGTATCAAAAAGGCACAACTACATGCTAATTGGTTTTCCAGAAGCAACTGGAATGTCCACCTCTACCTACCTACCTACCTACAACAATGTGTTCAATTTTTAAATTTTGCCCAGGCTATTTAGAGAGTTAGAGAAAATCGAATTAAAAAAAAAAGTAAAGTCTAACAAATATCTGTGGTGAACATGTGGCAAAAAACTGAATATCCTGGACAAGCAGGTAAACAAGAAAATAATATGAAATGACCATATCTTTGACATTGCTAAAAATACTGCGAGATGTTTGGGCTTTTTAAATTGCTGCAAAACGTATTTTTCTCTCCAGGACATGCTAAATTTTTATAAATCATACATACGACTCAAGTTGGAAATCAATCACATATATGGGCCGGTGCATTCCGCATCCGCATTAAATTTTCTCGGAAAAGTTCAAAAGTGTACCATTCGTCTTATCAAAACCCTTGTATCACTTGAAAATCGTCGTATTGTTGCGGCCACTTTCTCTAGTCTATTTTATAGATATCTCGTATATTAGGGCACGTGTTCAGACAAAATAAAAACCCTAATGCCTGCACCCCCTTAAAGCTTTACGCGTATAACGGTATCGTCTCAAACCTATAACGTTCGCTTTAATTTAAGAAAAAAACTACGAATTAGAATATTTGTATAATTTAAATAGGTTGACATAATTTCTACGTAACAAGTACAAGACCAAGTGTTACAATATGGAACTTAAGATTAATTACCGATAACTGGGAGTTAATCAAATTAAATAAAATTTGTGTTTAGTCATTTGAGAGAAGACAATTTTTAGTGTTTAATATTGAAAAACATCATCCAAGCAGGACATCTTGCCAAAACAAAAACTTAACCTGTACTGCAATGCGAATTGGTAATTGATAATGTCATTAATGCTGATAATGTTGAAGACCCAAATAATGATGAAGATTAATTTATTTTAAAATTAATTCAGAGTAACAAAACAGTTATTGTATTTTCTTCTTAAAATTAAAATAAATATAGTAAGACATTTTAAAGACAAACTGTCAAAATTTTGACAAATTTATTTAAATGATGTAATTTAAAAAATAAAAAAAAAATTTTTTTTTAATTTCATTTCATTTTTTATGTTAATTCATTTCAATTAATAGCCATTTTTTTTTCTTATTATTTTTTTTTTTTTATTAAATTCAATTATGTCAACATTTTTTTATATTTCATAAAATAATAAAAAAAAAAAAATATTTTAATAACTTTTTTGTTGTTGTTTAATAAAGAGACCAGCTCAATTAACATGAAAGTAATAAAAAAAGAAAATTTATTTTTATTATTGTTATTATTATTATTATTATTATTATTACTGATATTTACCCCTCATCACCTTCACATTTATTTTAGAAAAATTTAATTTTTTCATCCCAACTGTCAATCAGTCACTAATCATTACTGTTATATTTTTTTGTTTTTGTTTTATTGTTGTTGTTTTTAATATTCTTACTCATAAGTACATTTAAGAGAAATGTTAAATACTATTGTAAGCAGTAGCGTGTCCTTATTATAAATTAATGTATAAATATACTGAAGAAAAAAAAAAACAACAACAAAGAAACAAAATGGCGTCTTGTTGAATTATATTATTATTTTTTTTTGTTTTGTGTATTTTAACAATCCGAAATGGGGATATTTTTTTTTTACTGTTATATATTTTTCTAAATTTTCCCTGAATATACGAACTTTAAAATCATCTTATTAAAAAATTTTTTTGTTATTGTTGTTTTTGTTTTTCTAAAATGAAATTAAAAAAATTAAAAAAAATAAATTTCGCGTTTTAATGTGGTGCACTAAGCAACAGCCCTCGATTTCATCTTATTTCTATAGAAAGCAAAAAAAAAAAAAAAACAAAACCATAAAATAAAATCAAATTTTAGTTCAGCCATTAGAGAGAGGGTGGTTTTGAATACTAAATAATAATATAACGTGGACAGAAAAAGAAAAACAAAAATAAAAATAACAAAAAAAAAAAAAAGAAAATCTTCGCGATTTATCGATTTTTTTTTTCCTTTTTATTTTTCACCAGTGTTATGTAGGTAGGTATGTATTTAAAAGCAGGATAATAGTGTAATAGAGTATGGTCATATCCCACCCCATTCGATATTATTTCGCTGATATCGGCCATAATTTGCATTTTATTTTTAAAAATACGAAAATGGAAATTTGTGTTTTATTTTTGTGTTATTTTTGTTGTTGTTTTCCTTTCTATGGTTATTGGTTTTCCGTTATATTTGAGTATGGTGTGCGTATTTTATGTTCGTATTATTTATATATTGCGTATTCACGATGGTGTATTTTTAAATGAGATGTTTTGGCCTTTTAGTTCGTTAGCATCTCATGTTTGAATTGTTAATTTTAGTATATTTTATTTGTTTTTTTTTTTTTTAATTTTTTTTTTTGTTTTCTAAATTAAGAAAATAAACCATCCCACTATTTTAATATAAATTATAAGGAAACAAGGATTTTTTTTTTATTACTTTAGCGTTTTTAACATAATTTAATTTTTTTTTGTTATTTTTGTAATTTTTCTTTGGTTGTTTTGAAAGTAAGTTAGTGCAGCATAATAAAAAAAATTAGATGGGTGTTGTAAGTTTCATCCTTCATTTGGAATCATCGAAAATAGGAAAATTTAATGATTTTTTAATGAACGCGTTTATGACTATCATGAAAATGAAAATTAAGGTATATAGGGCGCTTTTAATAAGACTAAAGAGCATGTACATCGCTCATACAACTGGACAGAGTGGTAGGTGGAGTCTACTCGGAAAACCTAAATATCAGTCTATCCTCAAAATAAAAGAAAAACCTGTCCAGGAGCTTTTTTTCTGGACTTGCTGGATGATCTTGAAGGCAACAAAATCAAAGACCTCCACCGATTTGTAAAAGCTCGAAATAGTTTAACGAGTAGAGTCTTATACAAGGAAATTGCTAGTGATATCATAATGGACCTTACTGGTTTGTACTGTGTGTCAGAATTTTTAATATATTCAATTACGAAGTTGAAATAAGGGCTTTGTGACTAAGAAGTGTACCTTTCAGTTGCAAATTGCAACTAGATTTGAATTCTGAGTGTAGGTATAGTTTACTTTACTTCATTAAACTGAAGAACAAACTATTATACAATATTTAACTCAAAGACACCTTGTCAACAAAATAAGGTTTTAATAACTAAAAAATAATATTGTCTCCCAATAAAAATGTTAAAAATATTTTTAGTAAAATAAGTTGGAAAAATTTGTTTTTATGAAATTTTACATGACTAGTTTTATTTGCTTTCATTTCTTTATTAATTTATTCGGTCTACGAAACAATCTACACTCACCGAAAAAAAAGTGTAGGTTTTAAATAAATTTTTCAAAATTTTTAACCCCATAATGCATGGTGTAGCAGATCTGTGTTATAACTTTTTTTGTAGCTTCGGAGCCATTCCAAAGGTCCAATTTATTTTTTTAAAAACGTTTTAAGTTTCAGGAAGTCGAAATGTACTCAAAAAAAGGTTTTTCTCAATTGAATAGAAAAACATGCATTTTAGGGTTAATACAAAATTCAATTTTTGCCCATTTCAGACAACTTTTCACCACTTGGAGATCTGAAATTGTTTAATGACGATTAGTCTGCAAATATTTCAGCTCTCCAAATTCATCGAATTTATTTAAAAATGGTTTCCAAACCCTGTACTACCTTTATACAATATAATATAACAATTGTATAATATATATAAAAACTATAACTATTTGTTGTAAATATAACACAGATATTATAATATAGATACTATAATTTTGTTTTTGTCTGAAGCCTTTTTTAACAACAACAATAATAATGAAAAAAAAACAATTCATTATGAATGAAAGAAAATGAATTGGTACATCAATAAATCAATTTTTTTAAATTATGGAAGTAGGTGTATGTGGATGTAGGTAGAAGTAAAATGTAGTGAGAAAATATAATATTAAATGCATTATAATGAGAGGAGAAACATATTTACTTTACATTGTTATTGATGTTTTGAGTTTTAATGTGCATTTTTTTCAACTGCGCTCAAACTTTACTAAATTAGTAAAGAAATTATACTAGTTTATTTATAAAACTTATATTCATTAATTTAAATATTTAATAAATTTGTAATATATTTTTTAAACATTTTGTATTTTATTAATTTTAAAAATATTACTCCGGCCCGAAGGTAAAGGAAAACGATTTAATTTGAAATTGTTATAAAGATTGGATATTTTAGTTAAATCTATAAAAATACAATATTTGTAAAAATCAATACAAAAAAATTATAAATTTACTCTAGGATAAATTCAAATATTATTATACATATATTAATGTACATATCTAAATACATATATAAAAAATGAGCACATCTTTAATTTAAAACAAAAACATTTTATTTTAACTATACCTACCTATATATTATGTTATAAAGTAATTTTTTGTTATAATTTTTAGTTAATATTTACTTAAATTTTGTGAAATTGTGCAATATCTATCATTATTCAGTGAGGTTAGTAGAACCTGATACCGTTATATAAAAAAAAAATTAAAGATATGCTGTTAGTAGAGTAGAAAAAACATACTGTTAATTAGATTATGTTAGATTTGTTAGGCCATTTAAATTCGATGAATTTTTGGGTCACATAATTACTGTTAGTTGATTTCAAAAACGTAAAATATATTAAAATATTTAGTTATAATTAAAAAAGCCCGTTCTTTTACGGATAATATTAACTAACTAGTATAAAACAAACATTATTATTGACTTTTGCTGTTTCATCTGGACTGAAAACTGTCCAAAACATTTTCATTTTATGAGCAATACTACTGGCATATAACCAACGCATATATATACGGTTTATTTTCTTAACAATATTACCATAATTAAACTGTAAAAATCAGAAATCATTAGTAATTTTTACCGTAAAATAACTGAAGCTTCAGAAATGCTTCTATTAAGTAAAAAAGTCTAGTACTGTTACCGTTTAAAGTTGTAGTGTCTTATAAGAGACTTGACCTCAGATGGTAATGTAATTATGATTGTTATATCAAATTCAACATCCCCTGATCTTAAAACTAGTCGACTTTACAATGAATTGAATACGAGTTCATTGCATTGTGAAAATTCGAATCTCAGGTAATTTTATTTAACCCACAGTTTCTATTAGATCTATTTTTGAATGAATTATATATTAGAAATACTTATACCTACACTGAAAAAATGTTTACTGTTAAATTAACAAAAATGTTATTAAAATACGTCCAATAACAAATCGTTATTAAATTAATCACCAGTGTTGTTAAATTAATAACAATTTAGAGAAAAAAGAGAGAGTATAAATGATTATGAATTTAATAACCAAATGGTTTGTTTAACAACCTGAGTTTTTAATTTAACAGTAGAAGTTGTTAATATAACAAAAAGCATTATCTCTTTAATAACTGTAAATGTAATAATAAAATTGTTATTTTAATAGGCAAATAAATGTTTTTAATTTAACAGTAGAAGTTATCAATTTAACAAGAAGGGTTATCTTTTTAATAGCTAAAATTGTGGATTTAACAAACATTATTGTAAATATAATAATGAAAATGTTGGTTTAGCAACATGAGCTGTTATTTTAATAGCAATGACAATATTCTGCTATTAATTTTACAAACCGCATTATTATTTTTACAATACAAGTTGTTATTTTAAAAATAAGTTGTTCTAACAAAAAACATAATATCCAATCAAATCTGATTCATAAACGGACCTAATCTTCTACATCAACAAAGAAATTGATTAATTATTATTAAACTTATAGTTTTTTATAACAGTTTTTTTTTTGGGTGTCTTAAATGAAACATAATGCATTATATTTAATTAAAAATTTTTTTTTTTTATTTGCTAATAATTTTTATATACATAAAGCACTTCTTTTCAAATACATTTCTTTATGGCCATCTACAGTTCCTGCTAGAAGTAGTTCCAAGTAGTAGTAGAAGTAGTAAGTAAGATTTTCATTAATTCGTTTCTCTAACAATTCTTTCAGTTGCTGAACTGTGTTTGCAATAATTACAAAAGAATTTTTTGAATCTGAAATCGAAATTTTTTTATGTATAGCTTTTCTTTATTTGCCACAATAAGAATAAATCTTGATGTGGGTACTTTTTTTTTTTTTTTTTTTTTTTTTTTATTTATTTTTCAACATCAAATATTACACCGAAAAAAAATTATTTACAAAAACGGTGGCTATTTCCTTATTTAACTAACTTAATTTTAAATGAATTTTTTGTTAATTTTCGTTCAGATTTTTACTTTAATATTTTTCTTATAATTTATATTTATACCAAGTTTCCACTTAACTTATGTATTATTAATCTTTGTTAAATATTTCTTTTTGGCAAAATTTTACTAAAACCCAAATTAATTCTTACAAAAAAAAAATCTTATAAACTAAAATAAAACTTAACTTATCCTAACCTACTTAAAACTACTTTGTATAGTTAAACTATCCTAATCTATTAATGGTGCTTCCTCCAACCACCAGTAATCCACTTTATATCTTTTGTCCCTATCCGGGATGACTATATCAAATTTTAATTGATCCTGAATTAAATTTCGAGGATCAAAATCGATAATTTTACATGTGAAATAATATTGGGACATAGTTTTGGTTTTGTATATAACCATTCTTATCTAGATAAATAAAGGACTCTGGGGACACAAAACCTTTCTGTAGGCTATTTTTTATGTATTCATCATTATGATAATATACATGTGATATTAAGCCATTTGCTGTATTTCGCATTGCTCTGTCGAAATGCCCACGAATCAGATTGATAAAAAAATTATCGAATCTGTTTATATTAGCTAATTTATATATAAATTTGTTAGAATAATATTTTTTAAAGTCTGATTGCGGTGTTCTATTTTTCCCCAGATAAACTCTAATGCATTTCCGTTCCATTTTCCTAATATTTTCCATATTACTAGCACTTATATTATACCAAATGGGTGCTCCATATGCCAGCACTGGCCTTATAAGTGTTTGATAGGCTATCAATTTTACTTTGGGCTTGATGTGGGTACTAGTATGTGGTGCAATAAGTAAAACGTTGTTAATAACTTCCCAGCTGTAAATAAATAAAAAGAAATGGATTGATTTTACTTTATATTATACAAAACAAGAAGATTAATTTTAATAGAGGTACCTATTATTATATTTATAAAAATTATATTTTTTATGAAATCAATCTTACTTTGTTAAACACTTTATATTCATAAAAAAAAACTTAATATGTGTTATTTTATTAGTTGCATTATTTTATGGATTTAACAGCAGATTTTTTAATTTTGTCTTTATACCTATTTTGATGAATAATGATTATAAGTCAATTAATCTAAAACAAAAAAAATTTCGTTAATTTAATTTCTCAGCGTATAAATTAATGTAATAAAAAAAACACTTTGAACTTATTAAGTTTAACTCGGATTGCCACTAAAATACAAACTATATTTTTTCTTCTACACAATATACATGTGACTAGGGGCCCCTGTTGAGCAATTATAATTCAAGTTAAAGCGCAAATTTAAAATTTTTAAAAGAACAGGGATTTGCATGGACTGATATAGACTTCTCATTACAAAGCAGAAAATATTCATGTTTGAAAAGCTTTGAAATTAGTATGTTTTCGTTAAAAAACATAAATACCTTACTTCTCATTTTCTGTTTCGTTTCTACCTATTTCTAATAGCTAGTGGGTTTAACGGATAAAATTACTAAAAATTTAATATTTTTATAATTCAAGATATATACATATTGCATGCAACCTATGCAACCTACCAACCTAGATAATTATAACAAATGACAAAAGTCTAGAAAACAATGTAAGATAAATAATTTGAAACACTTATGTTGTGACGTTAAAAAAGATATATTTAAATAGAAATGGAAATATATATTTTGTTATTAGAGAAAAATGAAAATAATGTATAGCATAACTACATATTTATTTATTGTTCAGTAGATTTATGTAGATAAGTAATTTCATAAAAGTAAAAAAAAATAATTTTGGTCAAAATTGTAGGTATATAAATATGTATGGATTATGTATGAATGTAATTCTGAAACAGATTAAGCTCACAATTCTGCAAGAGAATTAATAGAATTTGGGTCTATATTTTCATTATAGATAGCTACTTTGACTCTATTATGTAAAGATGAAATTGCCCGTCATATGATTTTTTTTTGTTTTTGTATTTTTTTTTGTTTTTGTCTTTTTATATTTTTGTTTGTTTTTGTTTTTTATTTTAATAAGAACTCACGAATAATGTATTTGGTGAATAATAAAACCATATGATTAACAAATTTTCAACTGTGTGAGCATTATTGTTTTATATACAACTATTATATTAGAAGTTCAATAAGGATAATTATATATACTCCAACTCTACTATATAAAAATAAATTTGCTCGTCATATGAACAATTCAACTGATTTTTTTTGTTTTTGCTTTTTTATATTTTTTATTTGAGATGAATTTGTTTCTTTGTTTTTTTTTTTGGCATATGTACATAAATTCATTTGCAAGTACATAATATAAAATATAATAACTGATTTGTTTACTTTTGTTTATTATTTTCATAAGATCTCACTTATGCATAATGTATTTGCTGAATAATAAAATCATATGAGTACAAAATGTTCAACTGTGTGCGCATTTTTGTTTTATATATAATCTTATATATTATGTATATTAGAAGTTCATTAAGGAGTAGGAGAATCGAAATAAAATGAAAAGGTGTCTACTGCGCAGGACCTTAAATGCTTGTCAATTATAATTATAGATTCCAATAACTATTTTTCAAAAAAAGAACATACAATATAATTTAAATATTAATCATTGCACTATTTTACCTAATTAATATAAAATATAACTTACTTTTAGAGATTTCCTTAAATTTATTCCAATTAGCTATGTGTAGTATTTTTTATTCAATATTTATTTATTCTGTTGACACATTTTTATTCACTTTTAAATTAACTTTAGCAAAACGTTCTTTATATGCTGCGATTAATTTTGAACTGAATAAGAATTTATAAATTTGAAAACATCTTTTTCTCATTTTAAGAAATGTTTGTTAAATTAAAGGTAAAAGTTATTAAAAACACAACTTACTATTATTTTAATAACAAGTCTTGTTTTTTTAATAATTTCGACTGTCCAAATACAATTTGTTATTATTTTAATGATTTTAATTATTGAATTAATAACAATAGTTTTCTTTTTAATTACAAATTTTAACAATTTCTGTTATTATATTGACAACGATTCTGTAACAACAAAAATTGTTAAATTCACAATTATGTTATAATTTTAATAACCAAAACTGTTATTTTAACAATTTTTGTTATTAATATTATTGTAGGTACAATTTTTATTGTTTTTCTGCGTTAAAAAATCATTTTTGTTATGATTTTAATAAAAAATACTATTAATTTAACAAATATTGTTATTGGCATTTTTTACAACCGATTCAATAACCGATTTATTGAAAAAACAGTAAAAATTTTTTCAGTGTATATCTTATAGATACTATGATTAACTAAAATCAACTTTGGGGGCTTCTTATTAAGTCTTTTTTCTTTTTTTTTTTTCATTTTTAAATACATCAGAAAAAATTTAATTTTCATTATAAAAATCTAAAAATAAAAAGTCTATGATGTCCTGTTGTTGGTTTTTGGTGTATTAGTTATATTGTTGCTAAAGTTATGGACCACAGTGGGATATTTTTATTTATTTTATTTTTCTTATTTAAATATTTTTTTTTTGCTTTTTTTTTTTTAAATAGCGTTACGTTACACTTAATTGCGAATTGAAAAAGAAAAAGTATACAAAAAAGAACAAATTAAAAATTTAAAATAAAAAAAAAAAAATAAGCACGAAATCTTCATCATTTAAAAAGATATGGAAAATTTATTTTTCTTGAAGGACCTTTTATGTATTTTTAATGGGAAGATGATAATTTTGTTCAATTTATAAAATAACAAAATAAACAAAAAAAATGAAAAAAAAATACAATTTTATTTTTTGAAAATTATTTTTTAAGGACAATTTTTATGTATGTTAGATTCTAATAAGATTTCAGCAGAAAATTGTCTTGGTTTCCTTTTTGATATCTTATTTTTGTTATTGTTGTTCTGGTTATTGTTTTGTTTTTTTTTTTGATGAAAATGAATTAAATGCAAATAGGTTTTTAATGAACAGATGAAATATATGAAAAATAAAAAATAATAAAAATAAAAATAAATAAAAATTATATTATCATTATTAATAGATTCTGTAAGGATATTAAAAAAAAAAAAATTGGAATGAGTACAGATTTTTAAAATATCATTTTTAAGAATTTTTAATTAAAAAAAAAAATAATAATAATATCTTCTTCTTAGATTTTAGAGCATCGGATTTAATTTTAGAATCAAATTCAGGAATACAAACATTTTTTTTTTTAATATATCCTGCATTATTTATTTTATCCAGAATATTATTTAAAAATTCAATACAATATTCTGCACTGCACTATGTTTATTTAGAATCTACAGAGATGTTCTCATGTTTCATATTTATTAATATATAAATTTTTTGATGTTCTTAATTTAAATATTTTAATATGAAATGCTGTAATCTTAGAAACTGTATTCTAATTGATTGCTTATTTGTGGTGAGCGCAGAGCTTCTCATGACGGAAACCACTTAGAGCGATTCTACTGATTACTGACAATCACATTGGCGTATTTTTCTGTATCATTTGCTGTGTATATTAGTTTTGCCAATTGAATTGAGTTCCAATAATTTTTTGGACGTGAAAATTACATTATTCCAACGCCGTTCATTGCTTCAATTTTACCGTGCCGGATTAATTAAAACATGTTGTATTTGCATTATATTCTTCCAACGCCATTCATTGCTTCAATTTTACCGTGCCGGATTAATTAAAACATGTTGTATTTGCATTACATTCTTCCAACGCCATTCATTGCTTCAATTTTACCGTGCAGGATTAATTAAAACATGTTGTATTTGTAGTATTGAATTGCATGATCGAAATAGCCTGGTTTACGGTATTTTGACTTTGAGTAGTCAAATTCACTTTATCTAAGGTCTAGATGTTCCAAAGAACTTCTTCATTTGTAAACATACCAATCTACGATATCTGAAGTTCGACACAAATCAAAAAAGTGTATTTCTTACAGGTTATGTTCATTTCATTATATGCCGCGCCACTACTACTTACGAACGTGAATTCAGTTTTAGTGATATAAACGCCATATTTTCTACCGTTTGTATATTAATTCTATGGTATAAATCTTACAAATCAAATGAATTATCAGCTATCAAAATTCTGAAATCTTTTTATCTGTTCATGTACATTTTTTTTCTCTCTTTTAACGGTATTTATTAAATCTTTCTAAGTTAATCGACATTATGGTTTATTCAACTCTTGCAATATAAAAAGTTGAAAGTTGAACTTTAAATTTGTTGCTAAAAAAAAATGTTCTTCTTCAAATGCCTGCTAGTGACTTCTTTTTTAGCCCGCTAATTACAGAAATGTTTTGTAAACCTCTAGCCTCAAAGGGTTAGGGTGTTAGACTAGTCTGGTTACATATCTGTTTCTACATTTTCAAATTCTTCTGCAACCGCGAGGGTGTATTCAAATCTGTATGTACATTAATATTTCTGAGATATCAGAATAGGCCTGGGTTATGATATACGGTAATATTTTTGATTGCATCCTTTGAAATATTTCGATGTTAATATTAATCCGTACTTTAAATTTTAACGATGTTACTGTTACTACGTATTCATCCGTGTACTATCGTTACAAAGTAAACATAAAGTTGCATAGTCTGACTATTTGTTCAACATTTAGAAAAATATTATTTTTTTTTTTTTTTTTTTTGTAAATAATTTAACCTTTAAATAAATTTTAGTTTATTCTAGTTTTTAAGTTTATTAAATTTATATTTAAAGTAGTATAGTTGATAAAATTAAATTTTAATTTCCTTTATATTTTTTTTCTTTATTTCTTGATTATTTTTACCATTTTTCTTTTCTTTAATATTTCTCAATTAAAGTAAGAGTTTGCCTTTAACAACTTCCAATACCATTTTGTGCCTAAAATATTGTGCATGTGCTGCTGAAAAAATGTTATACTTTTATTGCGCGTTATATATTCAGCAAACATACAACTAAATACACCGCAATCACTACCATTCATTTGTGAAATTTGATGTATCAAATGAAATGCCTTTTTTTATCTTGAGACTCATCTCTTAAATATTGCTCAAGTGATTGTAATACCCTTGGATTTGGTGTTCCCATTGAATCATAATATTTAATTGTTTTAATATTTTAAATGAATAATAGCCATACACCAATGGACGCCACCAACGTGTACTGGTACTGGTATTATATCATAAGTAAATAAATCAACTTTTCTTGTCCAACGTCTTACAGCTGCGTGTCCACTTGACATTAAGCGTGGTATAAAAAAGATGTTCATTGCATAAACTTTTGGATAACCTTCTGATGAACGATGCTCTCCACGTTCCATTAATAAATTCATATAGAAATTTATTACTTCATCGTTAAGCCAACTATTTTATTTATTTATTTATTTTTATTTATTTATTTATTCATTTTATTTCGTACATATACATGAGACGGTAAGTCTCTATAGGAATATATAAAGTATAATGTATAGCAAATTCATAATTCTTAAATTAACTTAAATTAAATTAAACCTTAACCTAAAGAAATTAACAATAATGAAAATAAATTTATAAAGAAAAGAAATTTATAAAAGAAAATTTATAAAGCGAAAGAAAGAAAAAAAAAAAAAATAAAATAAAAATAAAACAAATAAAATAAAAAAGAGAAAAAACAAGTAATAAAGTAAAATAAAATAACAAAAGTCCAAAAACAAAAAAAAAAAAATCTCTCCTCCAAACAAAACTATCTTTCAGACGTCTCACACCTAACAAGCATTATTCTACAAAATTTTTATTCTTCTTAATTAATGACTACACTTTTTCCTCGACTTAGTTCAAGTCAATAATCTGTTTAATGTTTCAGATCGATTATTAGATCTAGTGTTTATATCAAAAGATATATCAACTTCTATTTGTGAATGTGAACTTCCATTTGTTAAAAAAGATTTGTATCACCCAGCACTACTATTAAATTTTAAATTTATTGCTGATATTGAACAGGAAAAATCATTGACATTCCTCAATTTAATTTTAAAAATGGTGATTTTTCTCTTTTAAACGATTATTTGCTAAATATCAATTGGAATGAAGTTTTAAGTGCTGAAATTAGTCTTGATTGTTGTTATAAGAAATTTATAGATTTGTTATTTGGCGGTTTTACTACATCTATTCCTCTAAAAGAACCCACTTCAACTCATCATCCACCGTGGTACAATAAAAGGCTTCTCTCTTTGAAAAATGCGAGAAATAAAGCATATACAAAGTATATAATTAGTTTTTCTTTGGCAGACAAAATTGTATTTCAGAGACTACGTATGGAATTTGATTTTTTGAGCAAATATTTTTATAATAATTTCATTCTTACCTATGAGTCTAATATAAAATCAAATTCCAAAAACTTCTGGAAATTTATAAATATCCGAAGAAAATCCTGTGGATTTCCTCAAGGCATTTCCTATAAAAATGAAACAGCTACAGATTCAGTCTAAACTTGCAATTTATTCGCTAAGTATTTTGAATCAGTTTTTATAAGACCACAATCAAGAATAAATTTGCAAAGTCACCTACAATCTTTTGTTGATTTAGGACACATGCAATTATCATATTGTGATATTTTCGACAAAACTAATACCTTAGATATTAATCTGAGTTCTGGTCCATATGCTATCCCTAATTTAGTTTTGAATAACTGCATTTATAGTTTGACTTATCCTCTTTACTTAATTTTTAACAGATCACTAAATGAAGGAATTTTCTTAGATGACTGGAAATTCTCAAACATTATTCCTATTTTCAGATCAGGGTCTAAGACTGTCGTTGAAAATTATAGACCTATCGCTAAATTATCTTCTATTCCTAAACTTTTCGAAGCTATTGTCACAGATAAAATGTATTGCTTGGTTAAAGAACACATATCTCCAAATCAGCATGACTTTATGGATGGAAGATCTACATCCACTAACTTAGCAGTTTTTCTTCACACAGTTTTCAATGCAATTGAAAAAGGCTATCAAGTAGATACGATATTCACGGATATTTCTAAAGCTTTTGACAAAGTAGACCACTCTTTACTACTCTCTAAACTTCAGGCTCTTGGTATTCATGGTACCTTCCTTCTATGGGTTCAATCTTATTTGATTGGTCGTAACCTTTGCGTAAAAATACAAAATTGCACGTCATATAACTTCGAGGTTACGTCTGGTTTTCTACAAGGAACTCATATGGGGCCACTATTATTTTTATTGTTTATGAACGATATCGACTACGATATTAAGTCTTTGATCTTATCATTTGCTGACGATACTAAACTTTTTGCGGTTATTAAGTCGGACGAAGATTGCCATCTCCTGCAGCAGGATCTTGACAAATTCTACCCTTGGTGTAACATTAATGGCCTTACCATTAATATTAATAAGTGCAGTTACATGTCATTTTCCAGGAAGCAAACTCTAATTGAATCTTATTATAATATCAACGGTTCTATTATTGAACATGTCCGTGAAACAAAAGACTTGGATATCATTCTCGATAATAAATTAACTTTTAATGCTCACATAGATCGAATTATTTCTAAAGCTTTTTCCATGTTAGGTTTCATTAAGCGTAACTCACAGCAATTTTCTGATCCTTATACATTCAAAAATGTATATACTGCACTTGTTCATCCTCACCTCGAATATGCTTATCCGATCTGGATGCCTTATTATGATAAACATATTAAGGGAATATAGTGTCTGTTCAAAAGAATATGATTAGGTTTTGCCTACGTAAATTCAACTGGCAACCTTATATTACTGGATATTTAGCTAAATGTCAACTTATTAAGCTTTCTACTCTTGAGGCTAGGCGAAATGCTGCATCCGTGATGTTTTCCTATGATATTTTTCTGGCAGAATAAAATGTCCATCTGTTCTTCGCCTTTATAATATCTATGCTCCAGTGCGCGATTTCAGAAGCCAAAGATTTTTATATCTTCAAAATCATAGAACCGACTATGGTTTTTCCGAACCTATTGCAAACTCTCAGCGTTTATTTAATAACAGTTTTTCAGTAATTGACTTCAACTACAGTAGATTCGTGTTTAGGAGAAAAATCATCACATTTTTTGAAACATTACAATTTATCTTCTAATTTTAATTAATTATAATTTTATTCTACAAATTTATTAAAATTATTCTCTATTATCATTTGAATGTACTGCCTACCTTTATAATTACTATTGCTATTACTATTAATATTTATTTACTACTTAAGTCTGAATTTTTCTTTTTCTTTTAACTTCTTTTCTTGAATTAATGTTATTTTTAACTTGAAATTGTTAATGCATCTTATTATTAATGTTATTTTATATCTCAAATTATTTTTATATTTACAATTTTTGTTTTCTATTTCTAGTTTTATTTTATTTTAGTTTTTAATATTTTATAAGCAAATACTGTAAGGGACTACCCAGTAGATTGAAATAAATAAATAAATAAATAAAAATATACCCAACAAAGCTCAAGGAATTTAGAAATAGAGAATTCACATCTGACTACGTTCGGCAAAGAATTCCACAACCCGACAGTCCTTACAAAAAAGGATAAATGTCTTAATCTACCAGAGTGTCTAGGAATAGTTAAATTTGCACTTCTTAATGATCGTCCAGGGGTTATTTCCTTAAGAAGATATACCGGCGTATTTTTAGATAGGATTTTTTTCATAAAACAGATGTACTTATAATTTAGATAGTTTTCGAAAGTACAGTCAAGCAAAACTTTAGAAACATCACTGATGCTATCGAGATGCATTGAAAATAACCTTGAGCCTGGAAAACTAGCCCATACTCATCCCAGCATAAACTACTTCACAATAAGTGAAATGTGGAAAGATTAAAGATATAACTAATTTCTTTTTTACCCACTCGTTAATATTGCAAGAGAACTTCCAGAGTTTTCGTAACTTACAAAAAACATTTCTAGAAATAAAGTTAATGTGATCATTCCAGGTTAGAGTTTTATTGAATACAACACCCAAGTTTTTAGCTTTACTTACAAATTTTACCACAGAATTATTTAATTTGATATTAGGGAGATTAGTTGTATCAATATTACGAACATAAATTAACATAACCTGGGATTTTGACGGATTTAATCGAAGACCATTGTTTAGAGACCAGAAAGCAACAGCATCAAGATCATCATTCAATTTAGCAATAGAGCGGTTAATATCAGCTATAGGACCACTGATTTAGAGTTGAGCATCGTCTGCATACAACCGGCAATGAGATTCAGACAAACAACGGGGTAAGTCATTAATAAATAGACTAAAGAGTAAGGGACCCAATATGGATCCTTGGGGTACCCCACATTCAACAGGTAGACTATTAGACTTAATACCATTTAGAAACACAAATTGACTTCTATTATCTAAGTAACTTTGAATGAGAGTAGTAGCAGAAGATTCAAAAGTTTTAAACATAATAAGTTATGATTAACACAATCAAAAGCTTTAGTGAAATCAAGAAGAAGCAATAATACAGCATGTTTCTTATCGATTTCACAGTAAATGTTATCTGTTAATTCTAGGAGTGCTGAGGTAGTGCTGTGCTGCTTTCTGAAACCTGGTTGGAATTCGTATAAGATATTATTAGCACTTACGTACTGACTCATTTGTGCATGCAATAACCGTTCAAAAGATTTCGAAATACCGGACAGTAGGCTAATGGGTCTAAGGTCATCAATCGTTGGATTATTTTTTTTAGGAACGGGAACAACTTTGGAACATTTCCAAATTAGAGGGTATTGACCAGTAGTTAAGATGAAATTAAATATGTGAGTAATATAAGGTAGCACAGAAAGGATAATCAGTTTAATAAATTTCAAAGGAATTAAATCTGGTCCTATAGCATATTGGATTTAACCTTAAAAATAGCATCATAGACTTCATCATTTGAGACATTTCTAAAAGAGAAAGTACGAGACGAATCAACGTTTTCAATATTGGATAGTAATGAAATAAAGTTAAAAGATGGAGTTATAAATTTATTGTTTAATTCGTTTACATCAAAGCTATCCATATTATCCATTTTGTTTTCTTTACTGATTCCAAGCTTAGCGGTATTAGACCAGAAAGATTTTGAAGGCAGCCGAGGATCGAGTATCTTAGAATAGTAATGTTTTTTAGCTTGTCTAATCTTCAAGTTTACCACGTTCCTAAGCCTCTTAAATGAATTTCTGTCATTCGAATTTCTTGTTCTCTTCCAAATTTCATAAGCCATGTCTCTATCATTCGCCATTTTTACAATATCTGGACAAAAATACGGAACAAAATCAGCACGTGGAGTAAAAGAAAGTAGGGGAACATGCTGGTCGAAAAGCTGGTCAGAACTAGATTATTAAAGAACGCAATTTTATCGTTTATGTTATTAATTGTGTAGATGGAACGCCACGGTCGCATCTAGTTGCAGAATGGAATAGTAAGGATATATTGCAATTCTTGTAATCACGATAGGTAATTTTCACTTTCGGTATCTCAATAGGAATTTTATATGACAGGTATATCATATCATGATCAGACACACCCGGGAGAGAAACCTGTCCAAACTTTTCTACTAGCTCATGGTTTTCAGTAGATGTCAAAAATATATCCAATAGAGAGGAATAAGATTCACCGAATCGAGTTGGTACCGAATTATTAATTATGTTCAATGAATAGTTCTCAATAGTTCGAAAGAAAACATTTATTAACACATGATTATTGTCATGTATATTAACATTAAAATCCCCCCCAATGAAGAGCGATTAACATAGTTGCTAGCAAAATTATCTAAAGCTTTTTTAAAAGGTTCAAATTTATATGCTGCGGGATGAGGAAAATATACGGTTCCTAACAGAATAGCATTGTTTTTACATTTTAATTCAGCGAAAATGAATTCAATATCATCATTTTCCACAGAGTGAGTTAAAACTTTAACAGATAGACCACATTTAACATAGATTGCTACACCACCTCCCCGAGTTCTATTACCAGAACTATCAAGTTTATTCCGATCAAATCTAAAAAGCTTAAGACCTGGAATTCTAACCATATTCAGAGGTTATGTTGTGATTTAACCAAGTTTCAGTAACCATAAGAATTTGAACATAGGTATTAGAAATACAGGATCTTAATATATCAATTTTAGGTGCTAGACTCATAATATTGATGTGAATGATATTAAGGAGCTGAAGGTTATTCAGGGCAGCTTTTAGTATAATATTGGGAATAAATGCAGAAGTAGTATCAGAAAGTGAGTTATTACCATTATTAGCCGCAATCATTAAATATTAAAATAAATTTGAATGAAATTTTTATAAAAGTTAACAATTGAGCCAAAAGAAAATGGGTATAAAAGAATAAAAGTGCCATTAAACAGCGATTTAACATATATAGAACCATGTTTGTTACTTAAAACTAAACATCCAAAACAACCAAAAGACAGCAAGAAGGAGAAAATAAATATTTAAAGTATGTATAAATTAAAGTTAAAATTTGTAAAATTCAGAAAAGAGTATTTGACGATTCCCTAATGAGAAAAAGTTAAACATCAACAAATTTAGATACATTATGATCACTGCTTTTGTATCCAACTAATGTTTGTATGTCCCTTCTACGTATACTCATATTAAATTTTTGTATTAAAACTTTATCCCCTGAACCTCTGTATCATAATTTTTTTTATTAGAGAATCGTCATCATCTGTAAATTCTGGAAATTCAACTTCTTCTTCTTCCTCTTCTTCATCTAAAACTATAGTTTTAGCAGCAATACAAAAATCCTTTAGTTTCTCATTAATAGTACGTTCAGTTTCTTCACTTGATTTCCTAGCTTCTTCAACAGCTTCGGAAATTTGTTGATCTCTAAGTTTTAATTTTTTTTCAAATTTTTCTTTGAATTGTGTAAGCCATAATGGGTGGGATAATGGTGACAAATCATTTCTTTCTTTTAGAGTATTCACTGGTTCTGAATGTGGTAATTCTTTTTTCAATTGATTCTTTATCACTTTTCTTATTGGGCTCAATATATTCAGAATCACCTCTTAATTTTTGATATTGTGATAAAATTGAAACTTCATCTGCATAAAAATTTATAACAGGACCGGTTAATTTTGTAGATAAGTTATTTTTGGCAAACCTATCTGACCAGGATTCGTAATTATGTACCAAGAATGGTAGCAAAGGTATAGGAAGAATCGAAAATAAGTCAAATAAGGTTGGAAAATATTTATATTCTGGCTGTGAAGCATTAAAAACTTTATTGGGTTAAAGATAAATAGATGAATTGACTCATAATATGTCACACAGTCATAATATACACCGTTACAATTCTTAAGTACAATAGAATGTCTCTCGTGGTGTACTGAAGACGATTTGAGCGTTAAACGATCACTTCAAAAGAAAAATTAGCAAAAAAATAACAGCAAGAAGGAAATAACAAGTGTTTGTTATTAAACATTTTTCAAGCCAAAAACTAATTTTAAACAGTAGCTACCTAGAAATCAGTACGATTTGAAACAAATCTTATATACATATCAAAGAACGTTTATATTGTAAGTTAATTTTAAAAAAAATTTTCTATCATTTTTTTTCTCTTTATTTTGTTTTTTTATAAAACAAAGAACCACTTTAACATCACTTCTCATTTTTTAATAATTTTTTAAACATTTTTTTGTCGATTAATTAATTATTAATGTACCACATGACAGTTAGTTATACATTTGAATGTCATCATAATTTATGTCAACTATTAATTGACAAAGCATCATTTAAATATCATCAATAATAACAGTCATTATGACAACAGTCAATTACGTCACTTACACAGTTTTTAATAAAAGATTTTTTTACAAAGACCTCCTTTTTTTTCTTCGTTTTTTTGATAGATTTGATTTTAAGGAACTAAAAATGTTTAAATAGAAAAGTCAATATTTTTAAATTTACAATTTTTTTTTTTTTGTTTGCTTTTTAAATACAGTATTGCCATACTATAGAAATTTAGAAAAAAAATTTTTACTGACATCACCCTACGGAGTTAATTTAAATAAATACAAAAAAAAAAAAATAACCTAAAAAAGGAGGTGAATATGAAAAAAAACAAAAAACAAATCGAATAAATTTGAAAGGGTGTTACTAAACCGATTTATAATGTAACTAACTGTTATGATTTTTTCTTCTGACGATCCTGGGGTGTCGATTTTTTTTTTTTTTTTTCAATTTTTTTTTTGTGGGTATCATTTTTTTTTAATTCAGGTTTTTTGTCAAATTTTAGCATATTTGTTAGTGAGCATATAAAAATGTCAGCTTAAAAAGTTATTATTGTGTTATAACTTGATTTGTAATTGTAAAAATTGAATTGTATTTTTTTTTTTGCTACTCGTTCGTATTTTTTTTAACTTTTTTTTTTTTAACAGATGGTAGTGATTTCATTCGGTAAGTCGCAGTTTTTAATAAAATTTCATAAAATATATGTACAAAGGTTTTTAGTAATAATTTTAATTTGTATTCGGATCTGGGGATCCATTCATTGGAATTTCTATTTTGTAACATAGACGAATATTTATTAAAGGAGTTAGTAAGAAATGTATTAAAATACTGTGTTTATTCAAATACGTAATTCTGTAATTACTAGACTATACTTATAGTTTTTATAGACTAGGCTGGATTCAACTACGATTGAGATATACGTTAGAACATAACCTTTTCAGAAAAATAGGTATTAAGTAAAAAATAAACTGAAATGCTTCGAAATATATAATTATAGTGTTCTTCAAGCTTTGCTTCAAACTGTAAAAATTTATACTCTAATACCATTTAATATATTTTTTTTTTGTTTTTTATTGTTTTTTTTCCTGTTTTTATTGACACTATTTGGTGCTAAAAATTTGACTATTATTTCTATATAAATTTCTACTAACTTTGAAATTATTATAGACTCAGTGTCATTAAACTCCATAGATGGTTGATTTTACATATTATGAAAAAATATAAATTCGTCAAGGGTTGGGGCAAGGACATCTATGAAGTGAATTTTATCGAATATACTGTAGGCTTTAGGTGAAACATTTTTAATAATAAAAATTATAAACTATAGATATATTGTCGCCATTGCTTTTTAAGAGACCTATTCTGCAAACAATTTTTAGAAAGCCCTTAAAAATTGCAAATAAATGTGTTAAAGTCAAAAGTATTCAGATGATTCCCGCCATTCTGAAACTAATCTGGTCCTATGGATATCAGTTATGGAAAATTGCTTATCCCATCGCGAAGAGAAAATGCTCCTAAAAGGGTCCGTTAACATTTTTGGAACAATCTTATTACTTACTTGTTGGGCGCTACAGACCTTAAAGGTCCTGGGCCTCGCGCAAAATTGTCCTCCACTGATTTCGGTCACGAGCGGAATCTCTCCAGTTGGTGATTTGAAGCTTTTTAATATCTGCCGATACTTTATCTCTCCAACGAAGGTGTAGCTTCCCTGGACGACACGTTCCCTGGGAGCATTTTCATCCATACGCTCTACATGGCCTAATCAATGAAGCCGTCTTATTCTGACTTTTTTTTTTAGCTAGGTCCATGTCGTTGAACAGCTGGTATACTTCGACATTGTATCTGCTTCTCCAAACCCCTTCGTCAGACACAGCATCATAAATGCGACGAAGAATTTTTCTCTCAAAGATACCAAGTGCTCGCTTGCTTCTGGTAATGTTCACGATTCAGAATCATATAGCAGCACCGGGAGGATGAGCGTTTTGTATAATTGTGCCTTGTTATTTTGGGATAGGAGCTTTGAACCCAGTTGCTTGGGCAAACCGAAGCACGAACACTGATTATATTTTTCTTTTTGAATTTTTGGTATATCAACAAAATTTAAATATCGAAATTAAATAACTCTTGTAGACTTTTAAGTGACACCCAAATTGTATTATCAATATTTAAATTCTTCATAAAGATGAGCTAAAATAACACAATACTCGCTTGTTTACTGCAAAGCATAATATTATTAATACAATACTCACTTGTTTCTGCAAAGCGGCTCATCAGTATCTGGTTAACTGAAGAAATCTTCTTAATATTTTTCCATCTAAAGTAGCTTTTCGTCATAGTTTAATGATTCGAATAAAACAACCGTAATACGAATCCTACCCGTAATTAACGAATATTAAGGAAGCGATAGGAAGACAGAAATCCAGGTTATCGCAGGATTATTCAGTTGGTCTATTTCCATGAACTTTCCCATAAAGTATATAGACAGAATAAATTCGGTTCTAAGGCGTGCGGTTACTGCAACCTTACTTATACTATAATATTTTACTACAATGTTTTTCTTCAATGTTCTATAAAATTTTTGGCTTATCAACTCATTAAGTTAGTAATAAGCTGGTTTGAATCAACTTTTGAAGAAAAACATTCGATAAGCATTCGAATCATTCGATAAGCATTCGAATCAACTCTCTGGTTTCAGAATGAAGCTATTCCGCGGCTCACAGACCTGAATATTCTCGGAATACGAGCGAGTCAATATATGCTCTGGAAGCCAAAAACTTCTTTAAGTTTTTTGGATAAAGTCCATTCGTCTTGTAGATAAATGCGACCTTATCACTTATACCATTTGGCCATCGTCATATCTTATTCTATACTTTATAGATATATACTTGGTGTTGGCACTTCACACAGACACACACAGTTTTAAACACACAGTTCCGATTAACTAAAATCACTTCTTTCTCCTCTCAAGCAGTTGCATCGCATAACACAAGACGTGCCCTTTCATAGTAGAAATTCCGAAATAGTTTAAGTTCGTTCACAAATTTTTCTAATAGTTAACACATTTCGATTGTAGAATTGCGTCGCAATCGAAGCATTCCCAATGCTTACATTAAAATGAAATTTTGTGAGCAACGGCAATATAGAGGAACGAGAAAACGCTAATGTATTGAAATGAATTTAACTTAACTTGACTTAAGATACTTTTTCTGCCACAAATATACTTTGTATTTCTGGTTCTTTGTATATTATGTATACCTTTCATGGTTGGTCGTTATTTTTACAAATCTCCACTATTCATGTTTCCCTTACAAATTCCCTTACATATTGCTATACAACTTTTCTTTTGAACTACTTCAGTTTCTGTTCAGTTGTTTGAGTTAGTATCCAAATTTCACTAATGGCTTAGTATTGGGTTTGGGTGTCTACTAGTTGTTGTCTCCATTCAGTTGAATTTGAATCTCCCGGACATCATCATCATGATCATAATTTGTCTATAATTAAAAAGAGGCTTTATTCGAAGGGGTTGTTATCAGCGATTTTATTTCAGAAATTTTCTAAAGTATAATTGTTTTTCTTGCTTTCAGAAGCGGTTTCTGATATTTATTTTTTCTACAAGAGAAGTTAGCATTCAAGCTCAAATTTCGTTAACAGTAATGTAGTTCGCATTTTTTTCTAATATTGTTCATATTTTTTATAAAATTAAAGGAAAGGGGGGGGGTTTCAAATTTCGAAACAATTTTTAGTTTATTTTAACCTTGACAATCATTTTAGAATTGAACCCACAAAGTATGAGAATACCCGGTCGTCCAAAGAACATCTGGCGGAGCACCACAAAACAAGATTTAAAAAAAACAAACATAACGTGGGGAAAAGTGACAACATTAGCTAGCAATCGAGTACGATATAAATGTCAAGGGGAAGCCCTATGCTCTCAAGGAGCTCTATGTTATGAATAAAGATTAATTAAAATGTATTAACAATTATCCAAAATAACTATCTATAACTTTCTTTTATTATATCTAAGCAACACTTATCAAAACAGCAATGCTTGTCGCTTAGTACTGTAACAAAGAGAGTTGCCGAGTAACAAATAATTAAGTTTTATTATCCTTCTTTTCTTTATTATTTCAAATGACATTTTAAATCTTAAGTCGATTAATTTACATCTTCTCTATCGATAACCAAAATGTATATCTTAATTGGAAATTTTCAATAGAGATTTACTTTTTTAAATAATTGTCATCATTGCTTATAATGAAAATCCATTTTAAATTTATTACATTGAAATTCCACATAAAATTACATGCCATTACCAATTATAAAAAAAATAATTTATACTATATTTTTTGTATTTTTAAAATACATAAGAAAAAATACAAATTCATTATCCTTACAATCTTTCAAATAATTTATTTTTATCTAAGCATAACTAAATTTTATTACAGTTTGTTTTTATTGTTTTTTTTTTTTTTGTTTTTGTTCAATTTGTAATGATGTTAAATGATCCTAGATACTGTTTTTGGTTTTTATTTTTCAGTTTTTTACCTTTTCTTTAACATTTTCAAAATAGCTATGTAATTATTTCCTTCGAAGAAAATTGTAAGACGTAAATGATGAAGAAAATTCTACTAGGACTTGTAATTGTATTGAGGGCTATAATGCGTAACTATATATATACGAGTAGGTATGTGGAAAGAGAAAAAAATAATTGAAGAAATAAAAAATGGTTGTATTTTTCATTAAAATTCAAATGAAACGTAAACGTCAAGAGGGCTTAATACATTTGGTAAGAAGACATAGCTATTATCTACGGAGAGAGAGAGAGAGAGAGACAGAGAGTAAAAAAAAATGATAGGACAAAAGCGACCGTTTTGTTTTTTTTTGTTTTATAATTTTTTGTTTTGGAAGGACATCTGCTTAGAATTTTAAATAAAATAATTTGTTGAAAAAAATTAAACTAGAAATGGAAATTATAAAAAGTTTTCAAACATAGTTACATTTTGTTTTTAATTTTTTTTGCTCTCGTTTTGTTTTCCATTCAATTAAAATAGAAAAATAAAAATTAAAAAAAGCAGAACAAAGAAATAAATTGTTTCGGATTCTGAACTGTACTTGAATTTTGTCTTGTAACTAGTTCTTATAATTTATGCTCCTGATATGTTTCTGTTATTGCATACAACTGTGTATACCTTGCTTCAATATTCAAAATAAATGTGTTAAATTTATTTTTATCGCTGTCCGCCGTCACCGCTTGTAAATTTAAAATAATTTTTAAATCAACTATTTTTTGTATTATCATTGGTATTTTTTGTGGCGACATTTCTTCGTTTGAGCCGTAATATTGGAGACTTTCATTAATTTCACATCTGTTACACATATTAAGCTTGAAAGGTAATGTTATCTGCCGGCTTCATAATTTTATTTCAGCGATTTCTATTCTACAACTATAAACTCCTATTCATTGAAAATAATTTCTGTGATTTGTATTCTACAATTCAGCTCCTATTCATTGCAAGCCTGTAGATATTTGAATAAATTTTTTAACTGTTTTAAACCAGTTTGCATCAGATCTGAGGAGTCGCAGATGATGTGATAGGCTTATTAGGTACATCTTTGATAAATATAACATAAGTTTTTACTTACTTGACATGAATGTATATTTTACGCAAGTAGATAGGTATAGCCAGCTGAAGAACATCCAAAGCCGACGCAATGAGAAGAACGAAGTCCATTGTTATATCACCGAATTAATTTGTTAAATAATTTCGATATTTTTACAAAATTTTGTTAGTGCCAAGATCACTCAGAAAAACACTAGAAAGTAGGCTTCGAGATAGGTTTTTATATTATAAATTAATGAGATACAAATGTAGAGAAAATGCAGGTTTGTATCATTCTACTCTTCGTGTCTGTGTAATTTAGACTGAACAAAAATCACTTGATGGAACATTTTTGCATTAAATCAATCATATATTGAGCATCAATTGCCTTCTGGCTTCATTTGAGCATCATTTGCTCTCTGTTTGTCTTCTTATCCTAACCGTTGTCCTAATTAACGAATATTTTTAGTAGTAGGTCTGTCATTAATAAACAAATATTGCTGAGTCACAATTTTGAAAATTATCTTGTTTAACTGCATCTGATTACACCGTCAATTGTAGGCTTAGGTATATATTATCCATTTTCATCAATAGGTATAGGTATATATTAATCAAATTTTATTTAAGATCCCATATGAAATGATCACATTAGAATTAACATTATTGGCTATTTGGAATACGATTTAATTTTTAATTTTATTACAATTTTTTGCTCCATTTTTTTTTTTTTTTATTATTATTTTTACAACCCCCTTAAGTGCATTAGAAAATAAAAGTTTTTTTTTTATCGCGCTTTTTTTTCTAATTTATTTTTTTGTTACAAATTTATTTAAAAAAAAATTTGAAATGAAAAAAAAATAGCAACAGTATAAAAAAAA
The DNA here is from genome assembly GCA_963942445.1 of Argyra leucocephala. Lineage (NCBI taxonomy): Eukaryota > Metazoa > Arthropoda > Insecta > Diptera > Dolichopodidae > Argyra > Argyra leucocephala. The sequence goes on along the minus strand of OZ012679.1, from coordinate 10,711,548 downwards.
AAACAATACTTGCAGGAAAAATGAAAATTATCAAAAAAAAAAAACAAAACGGAAAAAACTGGTTTGAATAATTGAAACGTACCATGAAGTATGGATTCATATAAAGAATCATATTAATATGATAAACAAATGAAGAGAAATATTGCGTTAATCCTGAATACTATAGGGTGTTCTAGAATAATTTTTCTTTTTATTCTAGAATAGTTAAATTTATTAAATTTAAAAAATAATAGCTTTGTTGGGTGCGGTATTAAGAGTACAGAATCTATTTTCCAACTGCAGACAGCAGATGTATATTGATACGAAATCATAATGGTTTATTCTAGACTGATTTGTTAAATGTTAAAAAAGTATTTATCATAATTATTATAATTTATTTAATATGTCTTAATTTCATTATACAAACTTTCTTATTTCTAATTTGCATTATAAAGCGAGCTTTTACTAATGTACTTATATATATGACTAATAACTTAGTTAGATTAATCTGAACTTTTCTTTTTACAATATATTTTTTTCAGAGGAAAATCGTAAAACCTTTTAAAACTATATTTAATTCCAATTCAAATGTGTAGTATCAAATTTATTTCATTCAGCTTTATTGTAAAATAATTCAGCTCTATTATAAAGTAATTCAGCTCTATTAGAAAGTAATTCAGCGAGCTGAATAACATATATTCAAATAATGTAGTATCTAATTCATTTAATTCAGTTTTATTGTAAAATAATTCAGCTCTATTATAAAGTAATTCAACTCTATTGGAAAGTAATTCAGCGAGCTGAATAACACATATTCAAAAAATGTAGTATCTAATTCATTTAATTCAGTTTTATATTGTAGTAATTCAGCTTTACGGTAAAGTAATTCAGTGAGCTGACACATATAAATTTTTTTAATTCATCTTTATTGTAGAGTAATTCAGCTATATTGTAAAATAATTTAGCGAGTTGAGTACACCATATTCAGATGTGTAGTGTCTAATTTAGTTAATTCAGTTTTATTGTATAGTAGTTCAGCTTTATTGCTAAGTAATTCAGCTTACTTGTGAAGTAATTCAGAGAGGTGAATATCACATATTTAGTAATTCAGCTTTACGATAAAGTAATTCAGTGAGCTGAATAATATATATCTATTTTTTTTATTTCATATTTATTGTAGAGTAATTAAGCTATATTGTAAAATAATATAGCGAGTTGAGTACACCATATTCAGATGTGTAGTATCTAATTTAGTTAATTGAAGTTTTATTGTATAGTAATTCAGCTTTATTGTTAAGTAATTCAGCTTTAATGTAAAAGAATTCAGAGAGGTGAATATCAGATGGGTAAAATCTAATTTATTTAACTCCGCTTTATTGTATAATAAGTAATTCAGTTTATTGTAAAGTAATTCAGCGATCTGAATAACATATATTCAAATGTGTATTATTTAATTCGTTTAATTCAACTTTATATTATCGTAATTCAGCTTTATTGTAAAGTAATGCAGCGAGCTGAATAACATATATTTATTATCTATTTTATTATGTGTAAATTGGCAATTATAGAAATAATAGCTGAATTGTATGTAGTCATTACATTATGTAAGACTTAACTATTTTTAAAATTACTTTGAGGTTTTCATTTAATTTAAAACAAGTTGAGTAGGTCAGAAATTGATTCAGGTGGTAATTTTTGTTGCAAATGCAAGTAACTCGTTCATATAATTTTTTGGTAATTTTTTTTTGTCTAATTAGTTTTTTTTACAATCTCATTTTCGACTTTAAAAGAAAATGTCTTAAGCATAAATTAAAATTTCGAAATAAAACAGCAAAATTGTAAACTATAACAGTATAAATTAAGAATTAAACATTTTCTATCACCTATCTATGCTGTCAAAATATGTTTATAATAATATGATTAGTCGGTAGAACAATAAATTATTATTTGAGTATTATCTAGATTCACAAGTAGTGTAATTTAAAACTACACTTTTGTGTATTTTATTTATTTATTTTTTAACAGTTGGTTACAATATTAAAATTATTAAATAAAAATATTACCACTACTGGGCTATCAACTATTCATAGTGTTTATTTAACTATTACATATTTTTCTTTTGAGATGTGAGGATAGTTTGTTTGTTGACGATATATTTTGTTATTCATTTTCATTAATAGGTATTGAAGGTATATATATTAATCGAATTTTATTTTAGAACCCATATGATCACATTAGAAATCACATTATTGGCTATTTTGAATACGATTTAATTTTGTATTTTAATATTTTTAGTATTATTTATATATCTGAACATTTCTGTGTTGACTTTGTGTTTTAAAGTATGGAGCTGTGGACATCAAGAATCAGGTTGAAACATTGTATGGGTAGAATGTTGACTAAAAAAGTGTTACAAAATTGTTGTTGTTAATCCCTTTTTATGAAGTGTTCCGGGGCCATGTTAATGTGTTCAAGATGAAAATGAATGCAGCTGCTTCAGATCCTGGTTAAATCAGTTGTGGGGTATAGATTCTATTTATTATACAAGAACAATATTCTAAACGAAATATTATCTTCATTCACTCTAATATTTTGTTAAAATTTAAAATACATTTAAAACTAAAAAAAAAAAAATTGAGAAAACATAAAACAACAAAAAAAAACAAAAGATCTTTTAATAAAAGGACATAACGAAAATCCGTTGACGTTTTAATGTTTTAATATTATATTTTTTTTTTGCTTTCGCGATCGCGATATCTACAATATACTATTTTGATGTTATTTTTTTTTTTACTACAAAAAAAAATTTGTTAACAACAACAAAAAAATAAAACCTTCTAGTTTTTTTTTTCTACCCAGGATAATAATAATATAGATAGGGTAAGGTAGCTTTTAATGTACCCCTAGAGATAATAGTGTTATCGTTTTTTTTGTTGCTGTTCTCACATTCAAAGAATATTGTACAACGACAAAAAAAAATTTACAATACTGTAAATTTTGAATTCATGAATTCGGGAAGTCAACAGGATGAACATGTTAGTTAGTAAAAAGCAAAAAAAAAAAAAAAATCAGAACTTCAATATTAGAACTACAAAAAAAAAAAATAAAAAAAATTAAAATAATGAAATTGCTGTAAAGAGAATTAAAGGACTTTTTTTTCTAAATTTTTAAACATATTGTTAATGAAAAGTGTAAATTTTATTTTCAAACAATAACAACAATAACAATAATAATGAAAATAAAAAAAGTTTTCTTTTTCCCTCTTTGATTTTTGATCCTTTTTTTCTTAAGGATTCATAATAATTTTTGTTGTTTTTGTTTTTTTTTTTTTTATTAAATTTTCTTTTCATTAAATGACGTATGTATATTATATTAAAAAAAAAATTTTTTAATAAAAAGGACAACAGAATACAAATTTTTTGTTTAAAGTAAATTATTACTGTAAAAAATATGTGAATTGGTGGATTAGTGGAATTGATTGTAAGGAAAATATTTATAGGGATTAAATAAAAAATTAAAATTATACAAAAATATATTATAGAAAAATAAAAAAAAAAAAATTTGAAACAAAAATAGCTACTTAATGTTAACAATAATGTGGTTGTTGTTGTTGTTATTAATGCCAGTTATATCATAAATCACTAAGTATTTTTATTTTAATTTTGAAAATTTTAATGTAATAAATTTTCTAAGGATTTTGAATGTCTTGTAATATTTATGATAAATTATAAAGTCGATAGCACTGGCAGATAGTGCTTCTATGGTGTATAATTTAAATTATATTCAATAAAAAATAATAATATTAGTATATTAATAATATTAAATGGTTGACAGACCAAGTGGTACAAGGTTTGAATCTATACCTTTAATGTCAGAGCTTGTGACAGTTGGTATGTAAGCCATTAGTACTATTTTGGCAGCTGAAAGGTAATTTTTTGCTTTAAAAAAATGTTATAGGCCTAACTATATAATATAAGAAAAATCAATTTACCTTCACAAATAAAGAGCGCGTCGCCACTGAAAATTTGATAATCATATTTGCATTTTGTTAATCATATTTGGATTACATACAAAATGAAACGAAGAAAGCTCTGATGTATTTGGTAGATTTAGATTTATTTGGATAAATTTTATGTTCAAATAATGAGTTTCTAAAAGCACCACAAATCACTGTGGTTACCATAGGCTCGCCTATATCAACCAAAGTGAATATGCATCACATGCTGCAATTAACACCTAAAAAAAATGTATATTATGGTGAAAAATAATTTATATTTATAATTATTTTACAATGCTGTTTGTTAAATTGTTTATTTGTTAAAAAACTGAGTTCCAGCTTGTGGTGAACTTGTTAAAATGACCAAAATATATACAACAAATAATTCGAAACAGTTACTTAAAAAAATTAATAAAATAAATTTCCTTTAATTATGTATACAAATAATAAGATGTTGAATGACAAAAAATGGATATATCTTATTTAAAAGTTTGAAAATTATAAAACAAAATAGAAATTTTTTCAACCCGTATGCGCATTTCTGTTGTATATATAACTTATTTATATATTAAGAGTTCATTAAGAAGAAGCGAGATAAAGTGAGAAGGTGCTTACTGTGCAGGTCCTTAAATGCTTGTCTATTATAATTATAGATAATAATTACACTTTCAACGAATAATCGAACTCATTTAAGAAGAATAAAATACATTAAATAAATAAAAAGCAACTGTTATATGATTTAGCTGATATTGCAAATATTTAGGCATTATCTAAGGCTTATCCAAACACCTTGTTTGATAAAAATTCAATATAAAATTAAGCTTCCAGATGCAAATTAAAACTCAGTTTTAATTGTAACATCATCAACAAACATTTTTTACTGTATTGATATCATAAAACAATCTAAAAGCTAAAAGCAATCTAAAAGCTATGTAATTCGTTAATAAATCATATAGACTATATATGTACTAGGGGCCCCTGTTGAGTAATTATATTTCAAGTTGAAGTCAAATTTAAAGTTTTTAAAAAAACAGTAATTTACGTACTGACATAGACTTCGCACGATATAGCAGAAACCACTCGTGTTTAATAAAAAGCTTTGTGGTTAGTAAGTTTTATTTAGGACACATATAAATACATGTCCCTCATATACTGCTTCGTTTCCGATATATTCCCTATAGTAAATGGCATTTAGTGTATAAAATTCCTAAAAATAAAAAATTTTGTCATTAAAGAGGTATGTATATATATACATACATAATACATAATTTTAATAAAAGCTATATTATTACTACAAATAACCAAAATTTAGAAACAGTTACTTAAAAAGATAAAAATGAAGAATTCAAGTGATTTGTTTTTTTGTTTTTTTTTTTTGCATATATACATAGATTCATTTGCAAGTACATAATGTAAATTATAATAACTGATTTGTTTGCTTTTGTTTATTATTTTCATAATATCTCACTTATGCATAATGTATTTGCTGAATAATAAAATCATATGAGTACAAAATGTTCAACTGTGTGCGCATTTTTGTTTTATATATAATCTTATATATTATGTATATTAGAAGTTCATTAAGGAGTAGGAGAATCGAAATAAAATGAAAAGGTGTCTACTGCGCAGGACCTTAAATGCTTGTCAGTTATAATTATAGATATCACCATCGATATACGACAAACTGATAATTTCGTTAGATCATTCTGAAAAAAAAAAAAAAAATCTTTTTCTCTCGCTCTATCTCTTTCTCTCTTTGAACATTAAATTTAAATATTAATTAATTAAAAATATATATATATATATATCTATTAAATAGAAACAAAATTAGAAGTTATTTTCAAAAGTTATTATCAAAGCATTTTCATTGACACTTCAAAATTTCCACAATCCATAAGAATTTCACTTTTCACTTTTAACATCCAAATTTCATAACACTTTTGAATAATTATTATTTTTATTTATGAAGATTCAAATAAAAAATTTTACACTTTTAAAAAGGAAATAAAAAACTTTTTTTTTCTGTTAAGTAGAATCGGTAAAAACTGAATAAAATGTTAATGAGCAAATTCTAAAAAAAAGAAATTTTAATATTTTAAAACGTTTTGAATCAATGGGAGGCAATAATATAATAAAGATAAAAAACAATTATAATTTTTTTTTTGGCAAACTATTGACAAAAAAATATTTTTTTTATTTTAAAAAGTCCACTTCATAACTCCTATAACTGTTGAAAAGTTTTAATAAATTTTTTTCTTGTCAAATAAATTAGATTAAAATAATAAAAAAAAATAATCTAATTTTATTATAAAATTATTAAAGAAAAAATGGCGATGTGGTATGCAATAACGCCAAAAAATAAAAATAAACCTAAATAAATAAAAAAAAGTTTAATTGAAATTAAATCAAATAATTTTTGGTATTCTCATTAAAATTTTGTAGAAAAAAATTAAATTATTTAAAGAAAAAAAAACATGTCTGAATGAATTAAATTGAACAGAATTAATATAAATAGGTACAGAAAATATACTATCAATAATTATTACACTCATTACACAATAAAAATAATCACTCAAATTAACCTCATTAAAGTTAAGAAAAATAAGCTTTGAATTGTTAACTTATTTTTAAACCAAAAAATTACCTTTCGGCTGCCACCCGTAATTTCAGACATTTTGGTTCAGGATAATTATGTTGAAGATATTGAAAAATATACCACTTTTGGACTGGACTGGATAACTTTCTGGATAATATCACCAACTATACGAAATTTCAATATATTTTCTCAAATTATGTTGTTTTATATTTTCTATATCACTTTTGTTCCTTGCCATCAAGGTTTTAAGCTAAAAGTTCTCATTTCGCAAATCTTAAACACTAGTAATGTACATAAAATTATTGAAGCTGTACAAATGAAAACAGACCAAACTTTTGTTGTAGTTGTAGAATTATCATCAAACATAACAAAATTTTGGATCTGCAACTGGAGAGAAGACGCTCGAGATCGGCAGAAATAAAAGACAAAGAAAAAATAGACTGAAAGCTTACATGAACATTAGACAGTCAATTTAGTAATGTAAAATTTAACTGGCAACTATTTCAAAGTACTAAATTAGAGACAATTCAATAATTATACATATCTATAACTCAATTCTATACCTATACCTAATACAACATATATATATACCTAATTACACATACAGAATCAAATATATTACACATATTATATATATATTATTCTGCATTTATCTGGATGTTTGTAAGTTCGACGGAACGCTCCAACACATATACGAATTGCATATGTATACAAATGCATATATGTACATATTGCTTTGGTGCTTTTTTTTAACCCCTGTCTACCATGCTGAACCTTTGCAGGAAAAATTGATTGCATGAACTATATTTTTTTAATTTAATGTTAGTCTTCTTCGCAAATAATAAGGAAAAATAAAAAATAATAATAATAATATAAATAAAACAAACAATTTTTTTGATTTATAATAATAAGGACTAATAGAAATTTAATCAATAGTTTAATATGGTATAATAACCAAAAGGCAAAAAAAAACATAATTCACTCAAAGGTTATTCTTATTAATTAAAATTATACACAATAATATACATGTGTATCGGCATATTTGTATTGTATAATATTATACATTATACTACTTTATTGCTTCTACCTTTTATTTTTGTCATTATTGTGTGCGTAACTCACTTCACTCAAAAAAAATTATTTTTGTTTTTTTTTTGTTTTTTTTTGTTTTTTTTTATTATTTGCTGTATCTGTATTCTATATGTTCTATATGCTCCATTCCAAAAATATTATTTTATTTTTTTAGTGTTAAGTGTTCACTTTTCACTTCACTGTTCAGGTTCACTGTTCAATCAATAGAACTTGATAGAAGTACAGTAGGATAATTAACTCTACTTCTACGCCGGATAAAAAAACATTGTTTTTTTTAAATTGAAAATTATTGATGAAAATGTTTTTGTATTTTTTGTAAATTTTACCAATTTAGATACAAAATTTTGAATATTTTTTTAAAAATAACACAATACCATAATAACAGATTATTCATATAGCAAAATAAGATCCCTATACATTATACAAAAGACAAAATTTATATGAAAATAAGATCCCATTTTTAAATTTGCTCTCCCGGAGGCCTCAATAACGCTAATACGGTATAATTTATACTAAATGGAACCCAACTAACGAATTATAACTAAATGGAAGTGAGTACGAGTATACCATACAAAAATACAAACATTTTATACAAATTTGTTGGTATGGTACTTCTTTTTCTGTTATATAAAAAAAAAAAGATTAGTGTTAGGCCAACATAAACATAAAAAAATAAAAATAAATAAAAAGTGATATAAACAAAAGTACTGTAATTTCGGAATAAAGAATCTAATGAAAGAAAACAAGAAACTAGGATTTATTTTGCTTCCGTCATTTATTTATTACGGGTTACAAAGCTAGTATTGTAATATATATTAGAATACTTGATACGTTACTTAATAGAAATATTTTACACTAAATAAATGGATGACATGGAAAATGCAGTATTATAGAGTTTTGACTACAATGTAGTATGTTCTATAACGAATTATATACAATGTGAATATTTTCAAAATTATTGCAAACATTTTCTTTTTGTTTATAAACATTTTAGAATTAATTACGTAACGCATATATAGTACATTATGGAACATACTATATTGCAGTTAAAATTTTAATACTGCATTTTGGACGGTATTTATAATTTTTTTTTCTATTACAAAATAATTAAAGTTGAATTTTTCAAGATAATTAAATTTTTGTTTTATTTATTTGATTGTTACAGACTAAATGGATCACAGTGAACTGTGGTGACAACTTATGACATGAGAAAGTACAAATTTAATCAATATGAAAATGAAGAAGAAGTTAGGTTATAATAATTAGGTGTGTAGTTTCTGACTTCATATTATCGCAGCTGAATGTCCTGAGTTACTGTTAACTTCCGCAACGGATCCCAAATTTGTTGTATTAAGACCCACAGACTTCATAAACTCCGGATTCAGCCTATATGAAATCTTCTTCGTTATCAAAATCTTCATTAAACAATGATGAACAGCGATTATGAAATTTTTTTAAACATTCTCCCTTACATTGGATGTGATTATTAATTTTTAAATTATAATTTTTTCTGCACCAAATTCAATTTACCTTTTTAATATCTGACATTTTATTTTGAGTTTGATTTTTAATTATTGAAATTTGTATTCTGTCCGAGGAATTGGTCTCTTTTGGTATTCAAAAAAAAAAAAATAAATAAATAAATAAATATTAGCTTTAAATTTAAATGGAAGCATTTCCAAATTATTTATTTATCGTATGAAGGTTTACATGCCCATCAATTTTTTTTTGTGCTGATTTGAACATTCTTCAGCCACTTCAAAACAGTAGATTAAGTGTTTTTACATCTCTCTATATTTATCTTTCTCTCTCTTTCTTGAGTATTTGTATAACTATTTTCACTGTCTTCCAAGATATATTCAATTGCTCGTATATGAAGGTATATTTGTATTAGGGTAGGTGGCGAAACCCGACATCATGTATGGCTAACGATCATGATCAGTTTTCAGTCTATTTAGCCGGGCTTATACCTACTTATCTTGGCAAACTATTAATACAGTGGGTATCGGAATTTTGAAACATTCAGCTTAACTTCGAAAATTGGATGTTGTTTGAATACATTTTTGGTTGCGGAATGTATTAAGCGATAAAATTAACAAACAAAAGACTTACTTTTTGTTTTTATTTTATACAACTTGATGGAACTGTTGAGCTTGTATACAACAGTTCCATCAAGTTGGAGTTATTCTATTTTCATGATTTTTTTTTTGGTTTTGAAATACAATTTTCGAAAAAAGTATGGATATTAAAACCTATACGACCAAATTCAGGTCTTGGCAGATTCATGTGTGTTTTAAGTTATTGGTAAAAGTTCAGAACAAGGTACAAGGAATTGAAATGGAACCTGTTATGGCAAAATAAATATCTACCGTTTTTGATTAAATATTGAATCTACTTAAAATCTGGGTCCAAGAGTTTTCCTCAGACTTTTTTAATCGAAATCAGTATTTTTGCAACTAGTGGAAAACTAAACAGTATACAATTATGTGAAAATTGTGTAACCGTAATACAAACAGTTATTTTTTATCTATATATTGTTGCAAAACTTTTATTCTTTAAAAAAATATAAAACAAGAACATTATTGATTGAATAAGAGAGAGAAAGAGAGAAGATAAGTTTGAGTCTAGAATTTTCTTTTCAGTTCCGGTAAAGTAAAGAAATTTTTAATTTATTTAATTTTTTTTTTTTTTATTTATTCAATTTGAAATATAATTAAAAAATATTTTCCTTTTTTTCATAAATTTATTCAATTTTCTGATTTTTTTTAATAAATATCGCTATTATTTAAACAAAATTTTGTTTCAAAGAATAATTAATTTTTTTTTTCTTATTTTATATTTAAAAAAAAAAATACATTTTTATTTCTTTTTATTTAAAATTCAAATCAAAATCGATAATTAATTCAATTTTCATTTCCATTGAAAAACATTTAAAAAATAAAAACAATAAATTGAAAGCTGTCTATTGACTGATGTTATTTTGGAATAATGTCTGGAACAGAATTGTAATACGTTAACCACGCGTCTCTTGAAGCTGATTAATGTCAAAATAAAATTTCAATTGTATGACAAAATCCTGTTAAACAATGTGTACAATTAAACCGATGTCACAATAAAGTTGAAGTATGTACACGGTGTCACATAGAAGTAGAACAATTTACAGTTTCAAAGTATTAAGGGCTAATTAAAATGATATTGAGCTGGTTTGAGTCAGCTTAAGGAAATATATGAATACTCCTGACTATAATTATAGTCATAAGTTCTTATGTCATATGATTTTCTACGCCAACATGACATTTCGTTTAAACAACTATAATAGTCATATGCCATTAATCGTTGTCTTTTAAAAATCATTCGTTAAGTCATAAGCAATTATAAGCAATTTTGACAGCATTGTAAATAAATCAAAAATAAATTTTGTAAACAAGAATTTGATTCAAAACTCATAATAAAATAAAACAATATTTATTTATAGAATTTATATTATGATTATTTAACTTTTGGTTTTGACATTTTGATATGATTAGCTATGACAATTATAGTTAAGTATTTAAATTGGGTATGATTTTGTTATATCAAATGGAATCTTATCGAACATTTAACGAAGTATCATATGATATCATATGATTATTAGAGCTATTACATGTAAATTGTATTGCACACCCATAATAGGAATATCAAAGAGTTTCGTCAAGTTTTCGTTAACTTTAGTTGGCTTAAAAAAATACGATTTTATTCGTACATTCTATATGGAAATTTGACATTTTGATTTAAAAGCTGTTATATTGCTGATAAAAATGTATGATATATAGTAAAATAAATAATTTATTTACTTAATTATTTACCTACTTCATAACTAATTATGAAAACATAGTATTAATAAAAGGTGATAAAATAAAAAAACATTAATTAAAATAACACTAAGAATAAAATCCGATGAATAATAAAAATTAAAATGATAAAATTAAAATGAAAAACAAAATTAAAATAATAAACAAAATATAATTTATATTTAACGAAACTTTTGTTTGTCGATGTCAAAATTAAAAGTTAAGTTAGCCATTAAGTCTATTATTACAAATCTAACAAATTACATAATTTTATTTGGCTTTTTGTTGGTTTAGTTTTGACATAAGCTTAATGCCAAATTTTGTTAAAAATTAATAAATGTACTTGCCATTTGGTACCTTAGAACTGCACATCGATTTCCTTGATAAACTCTATTATTGCTTTGATGTAAATTTCATTAAATTTATGTCTTTTGCGAGCTATGACCTATGCTAAGCAGAATCTGCACCTATCTGTGTTTGATCCACCAATCTTGGACAGATGTTTATTAAATTAACATTGACATGTAATAAAACATGTTAGTGTTCTGACACTGGATCTAGTCACCTTGATTTCCTGATTTGATCGGTGAATGTTGGGTTGGAAAAAGGTTTTAGACTACGTAAGTCCTTGCCAACTACCCTATATGTTTTGTTTTTCTGTAATTTCCCACTTAGAAACAATTCTTTGTAGATAGGCGTTTGAACGAGCACTAATTGGCTCTGGTTCTAAGAATTGGCTCTCGTTCCATTTTTTGCAAGGATATCTGCTTTTTATTACATTGTATCACTTCATGTCCAGGAGTCCACATTAAAGTACATCTAATTCCTTTGGCTAGCTTTATTAAGCTTTTGTAACAACTACATATAAGCTTTGATTTAAAGATTGGGGAAGCCAGAGTTTTTAAAGCAGCTTGGCTATCTAATATTATGTATATCGTTAAACCCTCTTTTACTGCATTTTAATGCCGATACTTCTATTGCATAGGTTTCAGCTTGTAAGATAGTGGAATATTAGTTGGATCTATATGTATGTATTGTAATATGAATCCCATGAATATTAATTTAGTTTGAACTGTGGCAAATTGCAAACAGATTGGTACTGTATTTTTTTTTACGGTTCACCCAACAGATTTGTAAAAAAGTACAATCATACAGTTTGAAAAGTATCCCACACGTACAAATAGGTTAGTGCTTTTGTAATAATATGTCAAAATATTTTATGAACATTTTTAAATATAGTATTGGACACTAGGAAGCTACGTATATGATACTATGTATACGAATACTCTGAATAACAATGGAGCTATTAATTCAACTAAATTTTATTTTTTTGCTATGTAAACTCGACCTGTTAAGCTTTATAGTTCTTCCCCATTTGTTAGAATTGTAGGTCTTATAATATGCAGGTATTAGATTAAACATTTCCGCCCTATGTCTCACTGCTGGAATTGCAGAACGATGATAATATATTATGTTTCAACCTAAGTACAAAAAATGTGAAAATGTCGTGTTCTCGATCCGAATACCGCACATTGAAAAATTTAATATTTAACCAAAAGACAGTTTGTCAAATAGAATTCGGTTCGCTCCTAATGTCAACCATTTCGAACACTGATCTAATGAAATACACGATGCTAATATATTAATTAGTTTCATTAAGCTTAATTCACTAACCTTTAAATCAATATTGTGTACGCTTCAAATATTTTTTTATAAATTGAAAATTAATCTGCTATTTCAATAACTCTACAAAATTAGTTTTTTTTTTTTTGCTTTTGTTTTTGTTTAGAAAACAAAAAAAAAAAAAAAATTAAATATAATTGAAAACAAAAAAAAAAAAAATTGTAATTCCATTTTTATTTTTTTAATGCATTTCATTTTCTTTAATAAATAAGAAACCCATAAATAAATATTCTTATTTTTGAAAAAATAAAGAAAGAGGGCGGCGGCAGCAAATATTCTAGAATGGTCAGAATAGCAAAGCGTAGGTACAAACAATTTTTTTATATTTAACATTTTTCTCTCTCTCTCTCTCTGTCTCTCATATTCAATAATTTACTAGTTCCTTGTTATATTTTTTTTTTTATAGAACAAAAAAGCAAAAAATTAAAAAAAAAAAAAAATTGACAAACACTTCAGCAATCAAACAAGAACACAGAAGGAAGCTGTCGTCAAAAATAACACAAAAAGAAAAAAAATATTTCCAAAAATTTACAAAAAACGAAGTCACTGCCAACCAACCACCCCTGAAGAATATTTTTTTTTTGTTTTCTTTCTTTTTCTTTTATGTCCTGTTAAAATCCTGTTAAATTCAACTATAACGAGGGTGAAATTAATGGCGATCAGGCCATAAGAATGATAATTTCAATGATATTGATGATAATACTGATGATGATGATGATGATGATGATGATGATGATGATTGTAATACCAATAATGGATACAAATGATTATGATGATGATGATGATGATTATGATTATGATTTGAGAATTCGGTTTGGTTCGTTTATTTTCAATAGGGTTGATTTTTTTCTTTATTTTGCATTTCTTTTTTCTACCTTAAAATTTCTCTGAGTTCTGAATAAGGAGCAAAAAGCAATAGAAAAGTACAAAAAAATAAAGAAGAAAATTTCTGGAAAATTTTCTTTGCATTCAAAAAGAATATTTTTTTTTTTTTTTTTTATATTTCTTTCATTCGGAAACAAAATGGAATTTTTTTTTTTCACTTTTTTTTTTCACTTTTATTACTCTTGAAATGTCGATACAAACAAGAGATGAGAAGAGCAAAAAAAAAAAAAAACACCAAAAAAGTATAAGAATCATCCTGTACATTTTTTTTTTTTTTTTTTTTACCCTCATGTAATTGAGATTCATAAAAAACAAAAAAAAAAATAATAAATAAATAAATAAAATTAAATTAAAAAAAAATAAAAATATATATAAATAAAATATTTGTGAATTCAGGAAACCTTCTTTTCCATAATAAAAAAAATTTTTTCTAGAAAAATTTTCAAAAACCAGTCAGGAAAAATCCTCTTATGAGTTCAAGAAAGTGTAAAAATTTTCTTTTCAGAGTTTTTCTTGTTGTTTGCTTGCTTTTTTTTGTTGTTATTATTAAAAATGGCGCTTCTGGTATAGAAGTAGCATGTTTCACAATTTCTTTCTCTTCTCTTACTGGGTTTACATTCTATTTCTATATTGATCATGAATGTACAGAGTGGTATTAAAAATGATTTGATGTATTTTTTTTTATATATATATATAATTCTAGTCATGGGTCGTGTGTTCGTTTATTCATTCTGGAATAAATGGAATGTATAGAGAATGGAATGAATAAAAAAACGGGAAGGAATTAATGGAATAAAATTTTGATATAAAAATAATAAATCAATGTAAGTGTGTTTGAGTGTTACTAATTCTATTCTAGTGGGGGAGTTATTTTTCGATAGCAGCAGTGACGCAGATGAATTTTTAAAAAGAAGAATCATCATCATCTTATAGCGCTACAGCTCTGGGTGAGCTTTGGCCTTCATCATTATGCTCCTTCAAAAAGGTCGATCTTGTGCCGCTTGTCTCTAATTTGGGATCTGTAGGGTTTGAGCATCGTTTTTCACGTTGTCTGCCCATCTGGTTCTTGGTCTTCCTCTACCACGGCTGCTATCGGGCTTTCTATTCAGCACCACTGCTTGCTTTCGACTTACGTGGCCAGCCCATCTTAGTCTATGGGCCTTTGCAAACCGTACAATGTTCTCACTATCAATCATACTATTGAGCTCGAATCATACTATTGAGCTCGCTGTTGCGTGCAGGCTATTCTCCTCGGCCACGTTCACAGTCCATATCTCGCATCCATACGTCACTATGGGTCGTATGACAGTTTTATATATTGTAATTTTGGCCTTTCTTCATATTAATTTTGATTGAAGCAACTTTCTGTTTGCATAGTAACATCTATTTCCGGCCTGAATTCTACAGCATTGCATACTATTATCACTTCTTATTGTTGCTCCGATGTATGTATTTCTTATTTCTTCATTTCTTCACATTTTTAAAAATGTCTTTTGTCTTCGTTGATTTTTAAGCCTACTTTTTGTGTCTCCGCTTCTAGTTGTACAAATACTTCTGCCATATATCTGTAATTTTTTGCCATGATTACTATGTCATCCGCATATGCCACTATTTGTGTTGTCGTATTGAATATACGGCCTTTCTTCTGAATAATAATGCGGATAAAGCATCTCCTTGTCGTACTCCCATTTCTATTTTAAATTCACTGGTTATTTGGTTTTGTATTACAATTTTAGCTTTTGATTCATGCATTCTCATTATGACTAGGTTTGATCATTTCTGAGGTATTCCCAAATGTGTAAGAGCTGTTAAAATTATGTCTCTATTTATGCTGTCAAATGCATGCTTGAAATCTATGAAAAGCATGTGCAGATCTATGTCGTGTTCATAACATTTTTCCACGCTTTGTTTCATGACAAATATCTGGTCAATCATTGATCTTTGGCTTCAGAATCCGTATTGGTACTCTTCCAGTATTTCTTCAGCAAAGTAGGCTAATCTGGAGTATATGACATTGGATAATTTTTTTTTTAGACATAGGAATTGTTGAAAAAATTAAGAACTTTTTTGAAGAAACTATTCCACAATTTGATGGCCAACAATTATTTAAAGAACATTTCCGATTAATACCATCTTATCTCATCACTATTTCAAGAAATTTATTTAATAGATTCAAGAAATACCACTATATCCGCTTAGGCCCGCCATCTATTAAATTGTAATCCCTTGTTGACTAGTACTCGGCGTTAATCTGTACATCATTGTCAGAACTTGAACATGTCGGATTAATTTTACGTCATCGACATCGATTTGATATCAAAAATGACTAAGGTAAAAATGAGTGGATTACAAGTGTCAAAAGAACAAAAATAAAGACATTGAATTAATGTATAAATATATAGATGAACAAGATATCACATATTCTAAGGCTATTTTGAACTCCAGAAAAATTATGGATATTACACCTAAAAGAAACAAAAAATTAAAAATATTTATAAAACATGAATTAGAAAAGTAGAAATCTGAAATCAACTACAATATTAAAAATTTTGAGCTTAAAACTGTCTATACTGCTTAAAATGCACAGAAATGCAATATTATAAAATAATTTAAGGAGTTTTTGAAAAATATAATTTAATTGTTTACCTATTTCGTGGGTAAATTTTTATTAAGGACTAAAGATTTTAATTGGTTCACTTACATTATGAAATTTTATTATAGTATTGATAATGTTATGGATATGTCCAAAAATAATAATAAAAATTGTTTTTGAAATTTCGTCCATTTTGTTTGATTAGTAGCGGTTTTATATGAATATGTCTGAAACCTACGACAAGCAAATTGAGCTAGTTTTTAGCCATCAACATAAGACGAACGTATATTGTAAAAAACTATATATAAGGACAATGCATTTTAATATTTTTTCCAGTTTTGTTAAAGTTCTGAAAGTCTTATATTTTTGTGTTGTTGAAAAAAAAAATAATAATAGAAAGGGAATCATTACCATCACCGGCGTTGTGACCAACTCTTTTAGGATAAGTATTTTTATACTTGAAATTAATTTCTTGTGAAAATTTTTGTGTATGTTAAGTATGCAAGACGAAATTCGTAACAGTGGGGAGGAAGATAATTCACGCTCGAAAAAAGTCAGAAACACAGAAAGGCATTACTCTGCCGATCTAGATTTTTCATGCAATTACTATTACTTTTTACAGCGGATGATAAACTAGATGATAAATAGCAGAGAAGATTCAAATTTAAATTTAAGCGGTAACAATATTTTTAAAATATTTTAAGATCAGTTTGTACAATAATTTTTCATAAATTATTGTTTGTTCTTTAAATTTAGAAAATAGTTTTGATAATTCCAAAAAAAAGGTGCAAGTGCACCATCTAGTTCAAGTTTATGGTAAATAAATATTAGTTTAGAACCTTTTTATATTCAAAATGATTAATTCAATAAAAATATTTAGAATCTGCAAACAATACATAGCCTTAATTGATGAAGAAAAAAATAAGAAACCCTAAATTATGGAAAAAAATAAACATAAGAAATTACGAGAGGTTGGTTTATCTTATGAAAATTATAAAAATGAATATATTTAACCGAAATATATGAAACCGCCCTTGTAAAAATATTTTAACTTTTTCTGTACAAAATATTTTTCAGAAAAAGATAGGTAGAATATTTTTGAAGCTTTTTGGGAATTGTCAGATAATGAAAAGACCAAATTTTACTTGAAATTTGTAAAGCAGCATTGCTTGTTAAACGTCGCCGTACAATCTAATAGCAAACACGTGAAATCGGTTTCATTCAAATATTACTTAGTTTCATCGCATATTCACAGAGTATGTCGACTTATTTTTACTTACGAAACAATGGCTGTGAAAAAAGCTGTTAATTTAAAAATTAATCTAAAAATGAATAAATATTTAAAAAACAATAATAAAAAATATTGTTTTTCTCTTATTTTATTCAGGTTTAAACTTTTTTTTTTATATAGACTTATCTACTTTACACCACTTTAGTCAAAAAAAAAATTGTGCTAGAATCGGACATATCTGAGCAAAATTCAGACACTTTATACAATTTCTTAACTCTGCATGAGATATAGGCAACAGCAAAAAAAAGTGGGTTCGATTTTTCAGATCTATCTCCTCGAATCTTGGGCGCAAACAGTAATGATAGTTTTATTTTTATAGCTTGAAAACATACAAAGCTAACGTTCAAATCTAAAAGAAACTTTTATCGGACAATTTTTTTTTTATTAAACTTCAAACTTTAAAGTCGATTTACTCGAAACGTCTTCTAAAATGTTTGTCCGAAAATAGAAATAAGCCGACGATTTATAATTCTGAAATTGAAATTAATAATTTATAAGATGAATTTTTTTATTCTAGAAATGAAATGTTTATTATGCTATAATTACGTTTTTTGTTTTTTTTTATGTGATCAAGAAAAATCACAGTTACCTTTATATTGCCTAAATACTAAAATTAGTCTTCACAAAAAAATAATATTCGTTTTTTATTTCAATCCTTTTCTGACGAATGATAAGTAATGTACTGATACAAATTTTGAATGCTTGTTTGTCGTATATGCACCATATAAATTAACGATCGTTAATTATTTGTGCATATAAGACAAATTTAAAAATATTTAACTTCAAAAATTTATTATCCTATGCAAACCGGGGGTCACACCGTTTAAATTGCTTATTTAAACAATGTCCCGTTAAAATTGTGGTAATATTGACGCTACATTACGTATTTGAATTTTAAGCTTAATTTGCCAAAAATTATAAATATGGGTATACGACACTCTCTCACTCAAGTACTAGGGCGACGCAGTGAATAATTATGCAAGAAGACTCATTTCTAATTTACAACAATAAAGTCTATCAATAATAATTGATAGTTCCAGAAAAATGTATTTTAAATTTCATGGATCTTCTGCAATATACTTTTTTTTTAATGAGAACATTTAAAATTACCTATTTTCACTATATACCTCCTCTTTATGATTTAAAGCTTAGTGTTGTCCAACTCTCCAAAATTCGATTTTATATCTAAACTTCTTTAATATGTTTTTTATACAATTATTAATTTTATTATTTATAATTTTAATTTTTAATCAATATTTAGGTAAGCACTAGCCACCTAGACTTTTGGCCTTACCCTTTAATAATAATAATTATGGTGTTTACTATATTTTGATACTCTTAGTTAATTTATATCTTCCAAAGGAAAGAATATTATTATTTTATTTATTTATTTATTTTTTTTTTTCATTTTTAAGATGATGTGATTGAAAATTTTGTTTTTATTAAGTTTTCTAGAATTATTTTCTATTTATAAAGAAAATATAATGAAAAAAAAAAACGAAAAAATAAAATAAAAAATGAAAATAAATAATAAATAATTGCAAGTTACCTGAAAAAAGGTATGAAATTTCATAATTTAAATAAATTCTATTAATATGTTAATTTTTTCATATATTTTTACTATTTATAGTCTTCATAGTGGTTATAAATCATAAATTGAAAGATGAACAAAAAAGAAAAAAAAAGTAAAAATGAAGACTTTATTAAGAAGAAAAATATTGTGATGGTATATCCTGAAAGATGGTAGAATTAATAAAAAAATTTATAATCGAATTTTTATATTATATATATATATATATATATATATATATATATATATATATTATAAAAATAGTTACCGGCCAGACTTGTAATAATTTACGAGATCTTCTAAAGTCATTGTACACGTTTTTTTTCTAATCAACTTCACTTGATTTTAATTAAAATCGTTTTTAAGAAGCAAATAATTTAAACAATAAAAATATTAAAAAAAAAAAAATTTATAAGACAATAACAGAAATTTTCATTGGGCTAAGCTAAACTTGATCGTTGAAAAATTAATGAAAAATACTTTTTTCAAATTTTCCAAATATTTCAGAAAAATTAAAATTAAATTTATTAATTATTATGACCAAAGAATGTTTTAAGTTTACATTTTGGGAGCTCATCTTACATATTTTTTTTTAAAAATAACTCATTAGCTAATCTAACATTTCCCCACTATAGAGGAGAGAAGAAATGACTTATCGTTAAGGCTAATAGCCAGGTACAAACTTTGATCCACAGCATCCGCTTCACATAATATCCTTAAATATCCTACAAAACCAATCCTGCCCGAACAAAACTCCATCCATGGATAAAATTATTACTCTGATTAATCCACTGAATCTTGACCTGTATTTCTTGCCCGAGCCCTACAGACAAGAGCAACTGTGGACCAAATATTTAAACGATCATATATAAACAACAACCTATCCAACTACACACACACCTTCTGAAAAGTACAAACAACTGTACATTTAACTAAAGCAGTCACTCCCCCCCCCATTTCATTCTGAAATATCCACAGATGGATCCAAGCGACCCCACGACGTAGCCTGACCAATAATCAAAGACTCACTGTGGAAGAAGCAAATCATGTCGGGGGAAAAAATTCTCATAGCTGAGCTTACCGCCATATACAGAGTAATCCATCAAGCTACTGAAATACTAAACCAGAATTTTAGAATAACTAACTCAATAAGTTCAATCAAGTCAATTAAAAATTCCTACAACAATAATTAATACATGTCAACATATATCAGAAATTCCATAGCCAAAAACAATGGCAAACTGCGATTGGTTTGGATACCAGACTATATAGGTATAGATGGCGTTACACAAAAGCAGATATTTAGGAAAATATAGCGGCCAAAAGCCCCCTTACAAGAGTTTTAATTATGTTTTATGCCCATGCTAAAAGGATAATAGATACATCGGCCAAACGGTCTCGAAATCTTCAATCGATCGTTGCCAGAACCCGCAATCCTATTGCAAATATCTCTGGACACATCCAAATGAAGTCCCGTGCACGAGGTGTTAAACTTATACCAGTACACTTAGATTACACTCTCCCAACCCACAAATACCTATACACAGGATCCCCCTACTCCCAAGTATTGGCTAGTGCAGTTTTAATTATGCTTAAATAAATAATGGATAATCATCATGAAATTACTGGTATAACCCTTTGGACTGGTTTGTGTGTACCCCAAAACAAAATAATATGCTTTCAAATATTTTTTACATCAATATCCCCCGAATTATTCAAAAAATTTCAGAGCCAGATCATTCGCTTATTCATAAAATCTTAATTGTATACACAGTGCGTAATCGACAGATATCAAAAAAATGTAGAAATCTCTAGTTTAGTTTCACTTATCAAATTTTTAAAATTAGTTAAAATAAAAGGCGAAAATCTGAAAGTGGTACAAATGACTGATAGCCATTTTCTTTCATTTAGTAAAAGGTCTGTGTGTTTATTAAAATTTCAGCTAATACCATTTTCAAAATTAAAAAATTTCATTTCATAAGAACGACCAGGTATTTACAGGCTTTACAGTATAAAGTATTTTCTACTCATATGGAATTTAAAAACTTGTACATTTTACTCAAAGCTCTAGTAGAAATAGTTTGGGAACACCTAAAAATATATTTAACTATTTACATCCACCACACTGGACAAACAAAAAATATCTGAAGATAAAACAAGAGACATCAAATTTTTAATTGGGTATTTAAAATCAAGATAAATCAAGATTGCGAATATTATAAAGCGGTATTAAAAATTAAATAACATGGGGCGGGGCTTGTTTTTATTTTTATCTGTCTAGTTGATTTGTAATCCATAAAAGGCTTTAAAATTAAAATAGTTATTAAGCAAACGTTTTGTTAGCCAAGAAGGCATTTTATTTTGTGATAGTCAAGAAGTATAATAAATATTAAAATAGTTTATTTGGGTTCATTTTACATAAAATGTATTTGCTAAAATTACAATTTACCTTTGAATTATTAATATTACATTTATATAAATTTATTAACTATTTTTAATACCAACTTCAATGCGCTATATTTTATTTTGCTGCATGTCGCACGAAATATATTGGATTAACAAATAATCGAAATTGTTGGTTTGCTGCACGTGAAAATTTACGCCTTTTTAAGCTATTTTTTAATAAAATTTCAGATTACCGTCCATGATATTATACATTTATTGAAAGGACATAAAATAACCTATGTAATGAGAGTGTTTTTAAAAAAAAAAATTTATCGGACAGTTTTCAAGAAATAAAGGTTCAAACTTCACTTACGTTTTACTCAAAAGCAACTCATTTGGCGTATGCGACAAAATAATTCCATAACAACGATAAGAATGTTGGTGCAGTTATTCACCATTGCTGTTCCCTATATAACACTGTCTTTTGATGTCTTGCTATTAAAAAAAATCGAATTGTTTTTGCTTTACCATTAGAAAAATATGACTTTCGTTTATTTTGGATTACTGTAAAGCGTGAGCCAATTAAAATGCATTTTAAAGTTAGACTTAAGTATAGTTGCCAGTACTATTTCCAATTTGTTACTTAAATTGGATTGGAACACATTGTCTAAGTGAATCTAATTTATGCCTTTGATACTTTCGAAGCTTACTTAAATAACAGATACTACTACAAAAATAAAGAGCTTAAAATAAAACAGTTTATATATTTTATTTTATTGTAATAAAAATTAACAGTAACTAACAGTATTGTTATTGCAACAATCACTTTTTTAGTCACTTTAACTACTATTTTCATTATCAAAATGGTTAAATATTGTAAAAAAAAATTAGTGACACAAAACGAGACTGCTGCAATAGGTAGGTATGCCCCATTATATAATGAATGAATGACAATTTGAAAACAATTTGAATATCTTTAAAAAAAACTGTTATTAATTATGTTAAAAATAATTTTAAAAAAAAAAACAATATAAAATTTCATAAATTAGTTGTTAAGAATAGTAAAATTATACTAAATAAAAAATTAATAAAACAAAAAAAAATATTATGATGATAATTTAAATGTATTATATAAATCAGTTCTTCGCTGTTTAAACAACATAAGTTGATTGCGTACGTCATTAACTTTTTTAAAATCTGAAGGAAACCAAGGGAAATAAAATATTATTTTTAAATAAAGTAAATAAAAAGTATGTTCAAAATTTATAGATATACCAATGTCAACAACAATGATTTCTTCTTTTTCGGTTGCTTTACAAATAACTTTTGACCAAGGATCAACTAGCATTGTATGTCCATATGCAATATATTCAGCATTAATATCTCTAGCTATTGATACCATACAAACATAAACTTCATTATCAATTGCTCTGCCTCTTTGTAATAATTCCCAAAATATAGGACCATGACTTAAACAAAACGCTGCTGGATATACCAAAATATCACAACCTGTGTATACAAAACATATCATAACCAAGTTATAAAATATAAAAATAAATAAAATTTGAAATTAATTTTCACCTTCATTCCTATAGATACGTGCCAATTCATTGAAACGTATATCATGACATATTCCAATACCAAATTTTCTATTTTTTATTTTAACAATTGTAAATGCATTACCAGGTGTTAAAGTATTCGATTCTTTAAATTGTATTCCTTCCATAATTCCATTATCCAGCATTGCAACATCAAAAAGATGTATTTTTCGATGTTTTCCAATTAATTCACCACATGGTGACCAAATAGTACATGTATTATACAATTTTCCATCTGAATCTTTTTCAATTATACTACCACCAATAATGTAAATTTTTAATTCTTTTGCCACTTTAGACATGGCCAGACATGCTTCACCATTCGGTACAAATTCAGCATGTTTAGCAAAATCTGCAGCATTATATGATCCAGTAAAACATTCTGGTAAGATTACCAACTCAATATGATCATTTTCAACAATATTTTTAATTTTTTGAATCGCTTTCTCAATATTCTTCTGTTTATCTTTCCCAACACTAAGTTGTAACAATGCAGTACGGATTACTAAAAGTAATTTTTGTACATAAGTAAAATAGTTTAAATAATTTAGGTATGCGTTGTCAGCTGGTTTCCATTCACTAATAATATTTGTTAGACTTATAATAATTAGGCTATATTAATAATTAAACTTACTATCTGGAGACATAGCCATTTTATTGACTCTCAGTTTTTTTTTTTTTTTTGTTGCGTTAAAATTCTTTGAAAAGTCAATGAATTGAATTGTTTTTTGTTACTAAAGTAGATAATTATGAAACTTACTATTTTATATACAAAACATTATAATCGTTGTGTACATCAGATACAGAATTGTACAAGTGTGTTGATTTGAGAGAAAAACTAATAAAAAAAAATATTTTGTTATCTTTTGTGAACATACTAGAAGAAACCCGTAGGTAAATACCTGGCCCGGGCAAAAAAAAAACGAATTTTTCTGTGAAACGGCACACGATTTGAACATTTGACATCTTGAAAGTATCTGAACTCTTTTATTTATAAAATAAAAGAAAACAAAAATCAGATAGAATGAAATTTTAAATCAAATTTTAAATATAAAATCATCAAATCAAATATTCCCTTTTTATTTATATTTTTAAAATATTTTAATAATTAATAGGTATGCTTAATTTTAAATATTGATATTTAAAATAAATTTTAAAATGTATTGGCTTGGTCAAATGAAAATTCTTTATGAAATAAGAACTATTCATAAAAACTCTGGTATACTGGCTTGGAGTACATTTTCTAGATTTGACTATTCAAGTGCTCAAATTAATTAAAAAAGATATACGTACATAATTTTTTCTCAAAATAAATATTTAATTATTAAATTGTCCAAAACTGTTCTAAAAAAAAAAATCAGAACAAAAAAGATCAATTTAGAAATATTTTAAAAAATCTATTCAACAACGATCAGAACACTATTGGGCGAAAAAAGTTGGTTTAACAAACACTACTGAACACAAAATTGTTTTTTTTTAAACAATTAAAACTACTGAACACAAAATTGTTTTTTTTTACTCTAAATTGTTCTAGATCGTTCTTCAACAGTTTACTGAATAAACCTAATATTTTATTGAAATTATTTGACTTTGAAAACAACCGTGTACGTAATAATTTATTAAAAAAAAAATTCATTTTTGTATGTTAAAATGTCTTATATGGTTTTTAACTTCTAATTCAATATTTTTTATTTTAAATTCAATATTTTTTATTTTAAATTCAATATTTTTTATTTCAAATTAAATATTTTTTATTTCAAATTCAATATTTTTTATTTCAAATTCAATATTTTTTATTTCAAATTCAATATTTTTTATTTCAAATTCAATATTTTTTATTTCAAATTCAATATTTTTTATTTTAAATTCAATATTTTTTATTTTAAATTCAATATTTTTTATTTCAAATTAAATATTTTTTATTTCAAATTCAATATTTTTTATTTCAAATTCAATATTTTTTATTTCAAATTCAATATTTTTTATTTCAAATTCAATATTTTTTATTTCAAATTCAATATTTTTTATTTCAAATTCAATATTTTTTATTTTAAATTCAATATTTTTTATTTCAAATTCAATATTTTTTATTTTAAATTCAATATTTTTTATTTTAAATTCAATATTTTTTATTTCAAATTAAATATTTTTTATTTCAAATTCAATATTTTTTATTTCAAATTCAATAGTTTTTATTTCAAATTCAATATTTTTTATTTCAAATTCAATATTTTTTATTTCAAATTCAATATTTTTTATTTCAAATTCAATATTTTTTATTTTAAATTCAATATTTTTTATTTCAAATTCAATATTTTTTATTTCAAATTCAATATTTTTTATTTTAAATTCAATATTTTTTATTTCAAATTCAATATTTTTTATTTCAAATTCAATATTTTTTATTTCAAATTCAATATTTTTTATTTTAAATTCAATATTTTTTATTTCAAATTCAAATTTTTTTATTTCAAATTCAATATTTGTAAATTTTGTTATTTTTAATTTTAAATTTTTGAAAGAAAACAAACTAAGTATACAAAAAAAAATAGATTTTGCAATAGAATTGCAGTAGTCTTGTTAATTTGGTGTCATTATCCAATGCAGCTTTTGACATCGTCTGGCACAATGATCACCTACACAAAATTAATAACACTTCGTCCACGAGAATCTAATCCTTTGATCAGTCCCAATGGATGGAATTATCGCCTAATAATATCCTCTGATGAACCATACAGTAAAACTAGTTTAGACAAAAAGCAGATCCTAATAAAATGCTATTAAGAAGGCAAAACCATAATTGAGTTAAGTGAAATAGCGGGAATTAATAAAAATACTGCAATGTCGTTACAAAAAATGATGAGAAAAATTAAATTATCAGCGAGAGATCAGCGTTGGCGGATCCACAAATTAATATAGATTTGGTAAATGTAATAAAAACATCCGTGGCAACCATTATTGAAACCACCAATGAAATTACCATTGGCTGTAGTTTACCAATCATTACATTAATTGTTGCATTTATACTTATTTAAAGTTTATTTTGTTTAAGAAATCTATTTTTGTTTGTTTAAAAATACTTAGCTAGTTTGTTTTCTTTCAAAAATTTAAAAATAAAAACAACGAAATTTACAAATATTGAATTTGAAATAAAAAATATTGAATTAGAAGTGAAAAACCTATACGTAAACTTTTAAATTGATTATTGGTACGTATTGATTTATTATTCAATTATTGTTGATTTTCAACAATTGTTTACTTCATTATGTGTGAGTTATCAGTAGGTTTCTGTATAATATATAATGTAAGATATTTGAATATCTTTTTCAAAACTTCTAAGGTTTGTAAATTTTTATTTGAATGAACAAAAAGGTATTTACAAATTATTTTATTTGAATCAAATCAATTACTGTACATATATATATATATATATATATACACATATACATAAATATAGTCATTATTTGAATGAATGGTTAAAAAAAGACCGAAAGCACACGAAAAGAACCGAAAATTGTGCCTTCACTAATCGTGCTCTTGTGTATTATAATATAAATTTCAAATCAACACCTACACCAGCGACAAAGCAAATAATCGAAATTTTTTATTGTCTCATATTTGGAGAGAAATATTTTTTATGATAATAATTTTTCAAAACTGGAATTTATTTATCTTTAAGAGAGCTTAAACATTTTTTTATTTAATATTTTTTATTTAGATTTTTTTTTTTTTGACAAAGCATAAATGTTATTTTGGATAATCTCTGGACAGAATATTTGATAAGATATATTATAATACTCAGAATCGTCTAAATAACAAAATATAATAATATTGCTTGAATCGTGGCGGTGGCATTAAAATGACACTATTTTAATTTCTATATAATCCTCAAAACATTCTAATCAATATTGTTACATAAAAATATAACAGTTATGTTTCGTTTATTCCCTCTACATATAACTATATAATTTTCAGAATCTTTTTGATGAAATAGTCTCACTAGTGAAACAAGAATTTGTGATCTTGATCTGATCTGAGAAAATGATTTAATTTCATTAATCAGTAATATACGTAAAGGCCCACATCTCGAAGAGAAAAAGTACATGAAGTTGTCCTGGATATTTATTTACAGGTCCGCTGATCAATAAATAAATAAATAATTAATAAAAATTAAAAAATAAAAATATTATATTTATTTATTTATTTATTTATTTATTTATTTCAATCTACTGGGTAGTCCCTTACAGATTTTGCTTATAAAATATTTAAAACTAAAATAAAATAAAACTAGAAATAGAAAACAAAAATTGTAAATATAAAAATAATTTCAGATATAAAATAACATTAATAATAAGATGCATTAACAATTTCAAGTTAAAAATAACATTAATTCAAGAAAAGAAGTTAAAAAAAAAGAAAAATTCAGACTTAAGTAATAAATAAATATTAATAGTAAAAGCAATAGTAATTATAAAGGTAGGCAGTACATTCAAATGATAATAGAGAATAATTTTAATAAATTTGTAGAATAAAATTATAATTAATTAAAATTAGAAGAATTATTGTAATGTTTCAAAAAATGTGATGATTTTTCTCCTAAAAACGAATCTACTGTAGTTGAAGTCAATTACTGAAAAACTGTTATTAAATAAGCGCTGAGAGTTTGCAATAGGTTCGGAAAAACCATAGTTCGTTCTATGATTTTGAAGATATAAAAATCTTTGGCTTCTGAAATCGCGCACTGGAGCATAGATATTATAAAAGCGAAGAATAGATGGACATTTTATTCTGCCAGATAAAATATCATAGGAAAACATCACGGATGCAGCATTTCGCCTAGCCTCAAGAGTAGAAAGCTTAATAAGTTGACATTTAGCTAAATATCCAGTAATATACGGTTGCCAGTTGAATTTACGAAGGCAAAACCTAATCATATTCTTTTGAACAGACTCTATATAATATGTTTATCATAATAAGGCATCCAGATCGGACAAGCATATTCGAGGTGAGGACGAACAAGTGCAGTATATAAATTTTTGAATGTATAAGGATCAGAAAATTGCTGTGAATTACGCTTAATGAAACCTAACATGGAAAAAGCTTTAGAAATAATTCGATCTATGTGAGCATTAAAAGTTAATTTATTATCGAGAATGATACCCAAGTCTTTTGTTTCACGGACATGTTCAATAATAGAACCGTTGATATTATAATAAGATTCAATTAGAGTTTGCTTCCTGGAAAATGGAACATGTAACTGCACTTATTAATATTAATGGTAAGGCCATTAATGTTACACCAAGGGTAGAATTTGTCAAGATCCTGCTGCAGGAGATGGCAATCTTCGTCCGACTTAATAACCGCAAAAAGTTTGGTATCGTCAGCAAATGATAAGATCAAAGACTTAATATCGTAGTCGATATCGTTCATAAACAATAAAAATAATAGTGGCCCCATATGAGTTCCTTGTGGAAAACCAGACGTAGCCTAGTATATTTAGACAGAAATTACAAAAAAATTATTATTAAATTTAATTTCTTAATTAAGATACCCTAACTGTAGGTATGGCAAATCAATATATTTTTACAATACTTGAAATGATTTTAAATTAAATTCGCGATAATATGCAAATTTAATACATTGAAAAACATGGCTATTAAGAGCTTTAAATAATTATATTTAAATATCAAATTAATAAAATATTCACAAAGTCATTATTATAAGTCTCTAATTCCAACCTTAAACTATATTACAAACAACATTAAACAATTTCGATCAAAATTATATTAAAAATTCATTTATACGAAAAAAAACGCATAATTATAAAAATATGTAACTTAAAAATGATCTCAGTAGCTCAATTAGTCTCAAACTAAATTATTAATACATAATATTAAGTAAAAAAAAAAAAAATCTCAATTATATATTCATTAACACTATAAAATTTATTTAAAATAAAAATAAAAAATCAAATTACTTTATAATTTCTAAAAATAATTACAGACCACTGTTTTTATTGCAATATTAACATTTTTTTTCTTTGTTTTGCTGTTTTTTTTTCACTTGTTTTTAGAATGTCCTTTTATTATGCTATACTTTAATGCTTCGGCTTACTTGTATTTTATTTTTATTTTTAATTTTTATGCAATTTACTAATTATAAACTAAAGCAAAGCAAAGCAAAAAAAAAATTACAATAACATAACATTTAACATAACATGTAA
This sequence comes from Argyra leucocephala, assembly GCA_963942445.1. NCBI lineage: Eukaryota > Metazoa > Arthropoda > Insecta > Diptera > Dolichopodidae > Argyra > Argyra leucocephala. The sequence goes on along the minus strand of OZ012679.1, from coordinate 10,681,826 downwards.
TATGTTAATTAAATTTAAATATAAGGCGGTAACGGGGTAAACAAAACAATTATATGCATAATGAGAGTACATATATATATATAATATATTATACTGCTTTAATACTAACTACTAAAAATAACTTCTTTTAATTTTCATAAAAAAAAAATCTTACGGTATAATAAAATAGAAATTGTCCATCACCACAACCGTTATCGAACATCTTTTAAATCAATTTCCAGAACAAAAACAAAAAAACAACATTTTTAATTAACCCATTTGTGAATGAAGTAAAATAATAGGTACATCTTATTGGTTAAGTCAAAATTTTTAGATATGCAGGTGCATTTAAGAGTTGAAAATAATTCGATAGACCTGTCAGTTAGTGCTAAGTTTTATTGCGATTTTAGATTTATAGTAAATTAAGAAAAAATGATAGTTTAAAACGAGTTTTATGTTAATCGCTTATTACAGCCTTTTAGAAGAGAATTTGAAAATTCAATATTGAAAAAACTTAAAGAATCTACTTATCCAACTGCTAGTAAATCAAATGAGTCAGCAAAACAAAAAGGTGGTGCAGTGGCAGAACCTACTGAAGATGGTCCTCATAGATATACGTGTTGGAAAAATTGTTGATGCTAAAAAACATCCGGATGCAGATACACATTATGCTCTTCAAATTGATGTAAATGAGCCTGTACCAAGAAGTGTTGTTGGTGGTTTAGCAAATTTTGTTTCTTTGGAAAGTATGGAAAATCGTTTAATACCTGTATTGTGTAATTTAAAATCGTCCAAGATGAGACGTACTCTACTTATCTGGATAACAAGCACACCTAAACTGGAGGGGAATTTTGTAAGGATATAATTGACAGTGAAAGTGCGTAGAAAGTAAAAGCAACCAAAAATGTTGCAACATTTAAAAATGTATTTTAACATCCAAGCAAAGCACATAAATATGACAAAAAAAAAAAAAACAAAAACACAAATAATTTTATGTACAAGTATATAAGAGGTGTAAAAAGAGCAAAAATAATATTTTGTATGTACGAATTTGTTATCATTCTAAATTTAACAAAAATTGTCACTATGACAGTACAAACATAGACAAAACCCTTATAAAATGCTAAAAAAGAATTTGTTATTATTTTTTTGTCATTATCACCTTCTAAAATGCCACTCGTGTACTTTATTTTGTTATTGTAATAATTTGAACTTATATGACAGTACAAAGAAAATGACATGTAAAAACGTAATGAACAACAAGAAATAAATTTTAAGAGTTTTAATAAAAAAAAATTGATAAATTCTAAGTTTCAAAACTTGTAACTATAGAAGTAAACTAAATAACAACTTCAGTAACTCCTTAAATAGTTTAGAATATGTTATGTTGATTCCGAATTCTAAATTAAATACTTTGGGTATACTTATTTTTTTTTAAGTAGTCAACAGAACGTGTAGTTTCTGGGTTTGACTCAACTGAATGTTTTCCAATTTATACTGGTCACACATGTCTATATTTTTCAGTTAAAAATACAATTTCATATCGCCTCTAAGGACTGATCATGCCGCGACCAATGTTTTGTATCTTCGGCTTGGATTTAAATATTCTTTTAACTGTCCAATCTAAATCTCGAAGTTATTGTAGTCATTTTACAGTTCATAGAGTTTGGTATTATATATTTTTCTCATTATATTTGAGTTCGGCATTCCATTATCGTTTTCAGGATCATAAATTCGACGAAGAAATTTTGCCGCGAAGGTAGGAATTGCCAGTTATATCCAGAATAGGAATAGATAGATATATTTATTTATTTTTATTTATTTATTTGGTCTTTCTCAAAAGAGCATCATTGATCGTACAGAGTATATACATTTATATATTTACTTATATTTACAAATTTTTTATTTTATTTATTTTTTTTTGTTTGTTTTTTTTTTTTTTTTATGTATATTCAAAGTTAATTTTAATATAAAATTTTTATATCGTAAAATTTATCTAGAACCATGATTTATTCCTAATTCAATCAGAAAAATACATTTTGAACATGCAACATTGAATCGAAAACACTCTTAATCTTTTAAAGGGTTAATATAAAAAAAAATATTAATAAACTTGTTTCTCTTAAAATTCATACACAATTTTATTTTTCTTCTTTTCTGCTTTTTATTCTCTATCTATATACCTTCATTATCGCATATCTTGTGTTCTTTAATCTGCCAATTTTAATGTCTTGTTTGTGGAAAAATTAAAAATCCATAACAACAACAATAAAAATTAATAAGAAAAAAAAAAAAATTACTAAGAAAATTCCCAAAAAATGAATTGATACTGTCGGGTTCATTTAGCAAAATTTTAATTAAGATAGAATGAATGAATGAAGTTTGAGGCGACTCTGAAAGTCAAATATGGCATCATTTTTTAAATTAAATTAAAAAATATTTTTGAAAATATTATAAACGCCTCTATAATAAATAAAAAAATATTTTTTTAATAAAATTAGAAATTGTTAGCTGGACAGGAATTAAATTTTGAGTATAATTTTTGTTGTTGTTGTTTTATTTTTTTTATTCTAAATGTCAGTAACTTAGGTAGAATACTATTTTGTGTGTTAAGTACAGGACACTAATTTATTTACAAAAAGTGGGAAGAGTCATGTTTTTACGATTGCTTATTTATTTACTAGCTTGGTATATATTTTGTAAATCAACTACTACTAACTGATGGAACTGAAAACTACTACTGACTGATGGAACTGGATCTTCTTAAATAGCAAAGCTCAATTTTATTTAAATTGATACCAAATTCTAATTTTAATTAACAAATTTTATGTAATAAATAATCAATCAAAAATTCAATTTCAACAGTTATTTGGATAGATTGGAATTCGAACACGAAATCATCTGAAGAGAAGTCAGTACAATACAGATGACAACCACTACGGTTGGCAAAGTTATAGGAATTAAAATAATTTTAGACAGATTTAGAGAAAAATATACAGAGATTTATAGGTAGCTGAGAACTTGAATTTGGCAAATATTTTCAAAATGGAACACGAAAGCTTATTGAACGCCATCTATACTACACCGTGAATAATTCTGATTGGTTCAAAACTCATTTATAGTTGTAAATGAATTGCAAATATGGAACAAATTTCAGCAAACATTTTTTCGTAAGTATGATGCTCATGTTTATGATCTATACAAATTTTAGAAGAAGAGCGATAACTTTGTTTCATGTAATTTGTCTAATTTTAAAATCAAATAATTTGTATGCCGTATGCTTTCCTAGTGAAGCCAATATCATATTACTGCTATAGGCTATCGATCTGTTATTTTTTTTCTATAAATTTTTAAAGTTTTTTGTGGGCTACATGTTTACTGGAGACTTTACGTTTACTGGAAGATTTATGTTTACTGGAAGCTATCGATATAGCTTATTTCTTTTCTTATAAATTTTCGAAAGTTTCTAGGTGATGTATGCTTACTGGAGGCAATATGGATAAGCATACTGGAGGCTATGGTCTATAGATCTATTCTTTGCTTCATATTAAATTTTCAAAATTTTCAAATCTATCATTTTTTGTTGGCTATGTTCCCCAAACACAAGTTTTTAAACATTTATACACGAATTTCTATTTTAAATATGGGGCGGATTGGAGAAAGGAAAATGTTTCTACGGTAAGCAATATTTTGACCGATATTTATGTTATTTTTCTTAAATCTTTAAATATTATAAAAGGGTAAATTATTGGACAGCACATTCATTGGAATACGGTCAAAACAATACGGTCAAGACAACAAAAAAACATAGCCAGTATAGATATTTCAATCTAGCTACTTAAAATATGCAATATGATATATTCCTTGTTAGACGGAATTGTTTTAAAGTTTCCAACCTGATTTTTGAAATAAAAATAAAATAAAAATAAAGAGAGTTAAGTGTAACATGGGGTTACGAAACTTGATAAAGTTCCTTAATTAAATTTGTGTTAACGTTTTCCGGGTATTTGCTTCATAAAGTGCCATGTGTCAAATTTTTAAGTTATATAGTTGTAAGATATACCAGGCAATCAAGATGCGCCTGACAGGGGGCATGTAGACATGTAACAAGACATGTAACAGGGGCATTTATATTTTTAGTTTATTTGTACACCATGGAAAAATCTATAAAACAGGGTAAGTGCTTCAATGTTTAGCCTTAATTTTGCATTATTTTAATTTTATTAAAAATTTATTAAATAGAAAAACATTTTCATACGTCTTTACTGTACTTTTGTTGTTCACATTTAAATATACATACTTATATAAATGCATATATATATATTTTTTTTTAGTATGCATATTAAACTCGCCATTTTTGTCTGTTTGTATGGGTACAAATTTTAAATTTTGAAATTAATTTTAAACTACATTCGCGATTAACTGAAATTTTGAATAAATGTTTGATCCTGAGTAGAAGTATGTATTTTATAGAGGGTAGTTGGTCATTCATATCGTTATAGAAACTATTGAGCTAATTTGATTCAAATGGTGGATATAGAACAAAATTGATGTTAGGTAAAAGCTGAACCATGGCAAATAGAATTTTCCGAGTAAGCGCATTTAATAGAGCGGTCCCCAAAACGTCATTATTAGTTTGAAAATATAAAATTTGGCGTATGGTAGAAAATAATAATCAAGCGACGACATCTTGATTTCTGATGATAACTCTAATTGTAGAAATTTGTGGGGCATTGTAGGGATATTGTTTTTCGTTTTAAGTTTCACAAGTATTTGCATAGCTATTAAACATTTTCAAGACAATATAGTATGGGGTCAAGAATCTGTATGGGGTTATGAATCTGAATTGGTCTAGGATAAATTATTTTATTCTTTTAAATCCGTTTTAAAAACGTAGTAATGTTAAAAAAAATGTTTTATTTAAATATTATTAATTTTTTTTACAATCTAATTTAAATCATAAATATAAATATTTATTTATATAAAAGAACGATTTTTTGACATTTTTTGTTTTTACTAAAAATTAAATATTTTTCCTTTCAACAAATTTTTCTCAAACCAATGGAAGATTTCGCAAATTCTAATGATACTAAAACCAGGCAAAATATCTGAAGACGTCAAATCATATCGGTCAATCAGTATTCTTCCAGTGTTATCTAAAGTGATGGAAAAACTAATCCTAGGACGACTTCAACCAATAGTTGAGCAAAAAAAATTAATCCCGGCACACCAATTTGGCTTCAGGCATAAACATTCCACAGTGGAACAAATACATAGAATTGTAAATAAAATAAATGAAGATTTTGAAAACAAAAATTATTGCTCTGCAGTTTTTCTCGACAGAAGCCAGGCATTCTCTAAAAATTAAAACAAAATTTGCCATATCACTACTATGAATTGTTAAAAAGCTATCTGGAAAATCGCTATTATTTTGTCAAACAAAATGAATATTTTACCAGCCTCAAAGAAATTCATTCGGGAGTTCCACAAGGTAGCGTTCTAGGTCCAGTGCTTTACTTGCTATACACTGCCGATTTACCGCAAACAACAAACACAATGATAGCTACATGATAGCCGATGATACAGCCATACTTGCATCGCACAAGGATAAGAATGTGGCTTCTGGGCTCGTGCAAGAGAGCTTAAACAATATCGAATTATGATTGAACAAATGGAAGATTAAAGCCAATGAAACTAAGTCTAATCACGTTACGTTCAGATTAAGGAGGGGTACATGTCCTACAGTATTTTTAAATAGTAATGCTGTTCCTCAAACAGAAAGTGTCAAGTATCTTGGAATGCATCTGGAATTGCCGTCTAACCTGGAAAAAGCACATCTACACAAAAAGAATCCAACTAAGCACAAATTTCAGGAAATTATATTGGCTTGTCGGTAGAAGGTCTCAAATGACACTGGAAAACAAATTGCTGATATATAGGATGATACTCCAACCAATATGAACTTATGGTATACAATTATGGGGAACAGCCAAAAAAACAAATATTGAAATATTACAACGCTTCCAAAATAAGGTACTGCGACCTTTAGTTGATGCACCTTGGTTTGTGCCAAATTACATAATACACAATGATTTGCAAGTGTCGACAGTCCAAGACGAAATTCACCGACACAGCCAGAGATATCGTGCTAGATTAAATAGTCATCCCAATGTAATAGCAAGTACACTTATGAATATTACACAACATACAAGATTACAACGAAATACACCAGGAGATCTGTAGAAATTTCTTGACATTATTATTAATATATTTTTTATTATAAATTAAGAAATTACTTTTATTGGATTTTAATTTCACATGTCTATTATTAACTAAGTCAGTCAAAAACATATTCACTTATTGTATTATTATATTTGCCTTAATTAACTTGCCTTGGACTTTATATGTTTGTTTCAATTTGCTTCAATTGAACAAAATACCCATTTCAATAACCATTTAACCAAAGTATATCCATAAAAAGAGTAAGAACTCATGTATGTATTCATTTGTTTGCACACAAATCCATATGCAAATTTGATAAACATTGTCAGAAATAGACGATAATAAGAATTTTACGTGTAAGAAAAAGAAAAAATATAGTAAACAAAAGAGAGTAACAAAAAAAGTTGACTGAAATTAAATAAATAAAGTTTATAATTTTGAAAAAAAATTTCGACAAAAATTTCGTTGAAATATTTAACAATATTATTTTCTAAATTGTATCAACTATGCATAAGATTTTTAGGAGACCTAACTAAAACAGCGTTATCATATTCTTTAAATTCTGTGATTTGTAAATAGATGTTGTCCTCAGTATTATTTTATAATCGTATACCAATATAATAAATATTTAGGTTTACTAATATAATTAATAAAAAAGGATAATGTTTGTAACTCCAAATTATTACTGACAAAAATATCAATAATATTTTATATTGTTGTAATGTAATTATAAATTAATATTTTAAATAGGTATATACGACAATAATAATGTTTAAAATGCAAATATTGAAATAATAAAAGATCAGAATTAATCATCGTATAAGGGAACAAACTAAATTAGAACTAACATTTTTTGCCACCCTTGCCTGCCTCATATAAATAATGGGAGGGAACGTAAACAAATCCAAAGGAGAATAATGAGAACACAAAATTATTTTACAGTATAAAGTAAAAGGCAAACATCTGTTTTGTACCTTTTCTCTCTCATAATAAATTTGGTATACGATAAGTAAATGTAAATTTTACCTCTTATAACTAATGCCCGGTTTTCATGTAGCCGATATATCGGCGAATTGTTAGAGCATAGGCAGAAGATACAAAAATTTCATAAGTGCGATAGAGAAACAATGATAAAATATCGGGAGAATGACAAAAATATCGGGAGAAATATCGAGAGAGTCGCCATAAATATCGGAGAATCGCCATAAATATCGGAGAATATTTAAAAAAACATATCTTCGCAAAGATATGTTTCCTATAATTATCGCCGATATTTTTAACACTAACATAAAAAAATGTGTAATTACCCAAAAACCATTCGCACAACACATTTTATGGATACGGAACGACATTTAAATTTTTGAATTTGAGTAAAAACAATAACAAAAATTAATTTTTTGTATTGAATATTTGAATGCATATGTAAATAAAAAATAATATTTTAGCTTTTAGGTATAATATATTTATACTAAAATTATACATATTCTATTTATATTATACATAAACTAACTATTTAACACATTTAAAAAATTTACTTTTAATTACAATTGTAACTTTAATTTTTTTTATCTGAATGAATATTTTAAATTTTGTTGAATGAATTTTAGAATGTATGTATGTATACATTTTTTTTCTTAATTCATTAGTTAGTATAATATAAAAAAATAATATTTTAATTCTAATTAATACTTATTTAAAAATGAAAAACATAATAAATACAAGTGAATTTAAAATTTAAAAAAACTAAATAAAAATTCCACAGATGAAAATCATATGATATTTCACTTTTCTTCACTTTATTTACTTTGTTTATATACTTTCGCGAAATTTTAAACAATTCTAAGGAAGATTGCTTAAATTAAATAACCTTTATTTTGTTTACATTTTGAATATTGGATGGTTATGTATATAGATTTTAGATTTCAAATCATCTATAAAAGTTACTATAAAAATAATATAATTTTACTCCCTCATACACATTAACGGTATACTATACTCTTCTCTTTCTAAACTCCAATTTATCAGCTAAAAATTTATCATGAAAACCGGCCTTAATGATATTTTGCTCTGTTTGATATTTCTTAAAAATTAGGTTGTCGTAAAATGGGAGTGCGTATTCTTGTTAATACAGATTATAGATATTCTTTGCATTCAACTAAGGTGAAATTTGCATATGTGTGTGTACTAATAATGGAATATGGATATTTGATAAAGTTAAAATTTGTTTTCTCTTTAAATTCACTATATTTATTGACATTTCTAAGGTGTAAGGAAGCAAAAAAAAAAACAAAAAAGGAATACAAAAAAAATGTGTGCAATACAAATCATTATCATTATATTTCAATCATTTTCTATTATTATTCAATTTCAATTATTTTCAATCATCATTATATTTTTTTTGTGTTTATAATTTGGTTTCTTTTATTAATCTCTTTCTTTTATTATTTCGCTTTCTCTGACTAAGTATATGTAAATGTACGTACATGTGACATATAGGGCTTGCATTTGTTACATACATAATCATATGGCTTAGTTTAATTGAAAATAAAATGCAAACATTATTTATGGAAGAAAACAAAATTTGAACCTATATCAGTTATCTATCACTCAGTTAGAAATTACTCTTCTCGAATGTAAAAAAGTTTAATTTCGATTTATGCATGTATGTATATAGTTATATCATCTCCACAAAATGATATCATCTCATTAAAAGATTACCCTCTTCAAATCCCATAAATTAAAACAACATTGAAAGATAACATTTTTCAATATCACTTTCTATTTTCATACACAAAAATTCAATTCTCAAATTTCATTTTTTGTTTTGTTTTTTTTACTAATTAAACAAAGCAATGACCGACCTATTTAAAAATATTACTAATTAAACAAAGCAATGACCGACCGACTTAGAAATTTGTTATCGTTGCACTATTTTTGATATGCATTATTTTGGTTCTTTGTTGAATATAATTATTTTCTTTTTATTATTGTTATTATGCATAAATTTGGAAATTTTGTAATAACTTATTAAATTTATGCATTTAAAGATAAGTAAAATATTTTGTAATAATTAATAAACCTTTTTTTTTTAATATTATCTTGTAACAACTTTTCCAGAAAGTAAATTTCTGTAAAATAAATTTTTAGTTCACTTTTGAAATCAAAAGAGTCTAGAACTCTTAAAATTAAAACAAGAAAAATAAATTAAATTAATAATTATTCTTCTGTGTTTTATTAACGATAAAAACTTCTAACTTCCCTCGAAACCATTACTATATATTATATTTTTATATGCCAATTTATGCTTAGGCAGCGTTTACACGTCGGACAAAATCGAATTTTATCGTAGATAAAGTCGGATGAATGTTTACATTTCAGACTTTTTCTCAGGTTTAATCTACGATTTTACGTCAAATATTTTTTGTATTTAACCGGGTTTCTTTTTATAAAGTGCGTAATTTTTTATTGGTGAAAATTTTTTAATAGGTAAATTAAAAAATTCAAAGGTATCTAATCAAAAATCTCCAAAATTTTTTTAAAAATATACATATTTTTATAAAATTTTTTACAGTAATATAAAGTATAATTACACATTTGAAGTATGAGCAATAATAACCAAATTGCGTTACAGTGAATCTTGGTGCCATTTGATTATATGTGTTGTTCTTTGAAAATATATTATTTTTCATTAAAAAAATATTTTCACTAAAAAGTCGAAAATAAAATAAGGAAAAAAAAAATTTTTTTTTTAGAAATATTTGCCTTCAATTTAAGCGTACTAAAACTACAAAAATAAACTTTAGAATCGCAGCTTGATATAATGTTTTCATAGCAAGTTATGATTGTAATTACGGAAACAGCAAATTAGCCGAAATTCTAGGAAGTCTTGAGATGAGATTAAGAGATTTGGTAAAAAGTTCGGCTAATTTGCTTTTTCCGTAATTACAATCATAACTTGCTATGAAAACCTTATATCAAGTTGCGATTCTAAAGTTTATTTTTGTAGTTTTAGTACGCTTAAATTGAAGGCAAATATTTCTAAAAAAAAAATTTTTTTTTTCCTTATTTTATTTTTAATTAACATACAGATTGTGAATAAAAAAACAAACAAAAAAAAAAAAAAAAAAAAATTATTTTTATATGACTTTTTGATTTTTAAATTTTTAAATGATTTTTAAATTTTTTCCTTTCAATTAAATTGTGAAAAAAAAATAAAAATGGATAAAAAATAAAATGGATGGAAAATAAATTATTAATTTGTTTTAAATTATAACAAAAAAGTGCTTCTAGAAAAAAATGTCTTGGGGCCACTGAGTGGTTATGTTCGAAAAAAGGTTCGGTATCTTTTTACTCGGGACCCGTTTTTAAACGGGGTGACTTACTACAGTTTAATATAAAATAGTAAGTATTAATTATATTACGAGAAGACCGATGGAACCAAGTCGTTTTTTTTTTTCAAAAATCTTTACTTATTATCTCTAATTAGCTTCCTGCATAGATTGTTGTAGTATTTTATCTATTTTATGTATGTAGTATTGTTGTAGTATACTCATAAAAAAAAAAAAAATTTTTAAAACATTATTTTTCAAAATTCTGGACCTAAATCATCAACTCCTTTCAAAACTATTACCTATATACAAAATAAAAATTTCAATTTTCAATTTTTTCAACTAAATTTCTACGATCATGACAACATTTTACCATCCTTTCATTGAAATAGGCTGTGATCTTTTGATTACCTATCAATCAAAATCACTTAAGATCTAATCACATATTCCATCATGATTACTTGATATCTACTCGTAACTAGAAAAATGTGTAGATGTATATTTCTCTGGTTTTTTTTTTAAATGATTTTTTAGTAAAAATTTAATTTAAAAAAATTTCGATTATGATCTTTTTACTTGTTTTGCATAAAATTTTTTAATATTACTTGTAAACAGATAATTAAGAAAGCAAAAATAAAAAAAAAACTCATAAAAAATTAAATGAGTTAAAATATCCTAGAGCTGTGCACAGTTCATGCTTTTCTTATTTACAGGTAAATTTTATCATATCTTATTTTTGTAAATAACTACTACTGATGGCGCACTGACTGATATTTATCATTGAATATTTTAAATATAAAAGGCGGGAATATGATGTATTACAGATTGTGGGTATTTAAGTATGTGACTAAAATTAAAAAATAAATTTTTTTTTTTATTATTATTAAGTAGGCAACTCAACCCATTTTATTTTTCACTTATTTGTAAGTTTTAATTAAAAACTTTGTAATTTCCTATAACAGAAGCTATTTCGAATTAAAAAAAAAAAAAAAAAAAAAAAAACGAATAAATTGAAATAGTATAAGAGTAATATAAAAGAGGCTTGGTAATAACTGTTAACTGAATTTGTATTGGTTAAAAATTGTAAATACATAAAAATTGAATTTGAAATAGAAACTGTGTTTCGTATTAATTTTGGTATTTTGTAGATCTTTTAGAATTCATAGACAGGAAGAAATTTAAGAATTGAGGTTATAATTAGTGATTTGAAACATAATTAGTGAACGTTTTCATAATATATGAAATTATAGTACTTTGTAAGGTTGTGATAGTCAAAGAGGTAGTTAACAGTTATAATTACAAATTTTGTAAGTTTTTATAAAAACTTGTTTTCTAGCGTTAGAGTAAAATTTCATTCGAAACCCAATCAGTGAAAAATTCTAGGGAACTTGCTCAAGAATTACAATCAATTGGAGGACTTGAAAAAGACAAGGTCAAAGTCTGTTTTGACATAAAAGCCCTTTTTCCGAGTATTCCAGTCAAATAGACCATTTTGTTTTATTATGTTATTTACAGTAACTTAGGTAGAATAATCTTTTCGCGCTTAATTAAGTAGGGTAACTGTAGGGTAGGCTTAATTAAGTAGACTTAATTAAGTAGGGTACTGCAAGTTTATACTACAATATCTACAATGTTTTTCGAGCATTTATTTGTCAAATTACTGGGTCTACTCATTAAATGTGGAAAACTACTACTATTTTTAGGTTTCTTAAATAGAATAGCTTTATTTTATTTAACTGATGGTTACCAGATTATACTCTAAATTATTTTTTGTTATTTTTATTTATCCCAATGACAAAGGTTGTACTGGACCAAGTCGAAAAATCCATAAAGCATTTTTTTTTGCTTCATCGGAAATAGAACCGGGAAATTTCGGTTTAAAGGCAAGCGCTCTACCTACTGCTCTACTTCTCTACTCTATCTACACCCAGCGTGTTATTATTCTGATAGAAGAGTGGTTACTACAACAGGAAACTGGGTAAAGTAAAATAGTAGGCAAACCTGCTCCGCATGCATTGCATGGAACAAGAAATTATTTCATCTTTAGAGGGGATTTTTTACAAGCAATTGAAGGGGTCTCAAATGGGAAACCATCGCTCTCTTCATTCATCAGTAAAATTTTTATAGCCAAATTGAAATCAGATTTGTAGCAGCAGAAAAATGGTTTCTAAGATTTTGGAAGAGATACGTAGATGATATTTTTGCTGTAAAAAGGGAAAGGAATCAAAACTAACTAATCTTAACGGACTTCATCGGAATATACAGTTTATTGTGGAGGTAGAAAAAGAAGGTCAATTACCGTTCTTAGATTTACTGTTAACCAAAACTCAAAACAAGAACGTCCCTAGAACTACAGATCTTCAAGAAGCCTACAGTGACAGGGTCATCCCGAATATCTCCAACCACTTCTATCAACATAAGATTGCAAACCCATGCTCCATTGCTCCCATGCTGCAAAAAAAAAATTTAATAACTAAATCGAGGATGCACTATCGGTTGGTGATATTTTCAACTTCTGGGAAGGAATGGAAATCGGTTTTTTCATACCAAAAATAGACGAAATTGACCAAAATCGAGATTTTCAAATGGGAAAGGATACTGTTTTATGCAAATTCGGATTTTGCGTAAAAAAATAAGAAGATTTTGTTAAGTAAATTTTTTTGTTTTTGATTTTGGTTTTTGTTTTTGTTTTATTATTTTTAGTTTAAACTTTGTAGGAACCAAAAACTGAAATAAAAAATGTGATAACATGAAAAGCAAATTTATTTATTAAAATGATTATGATTAATTTTAGTTTACCAAAGGAAGAAAATATGGTGGTTTTTTGTTTTATTTTTATTAATTTTAAAGAGAAATACTGAGAAAACAAAAAAAAATTCATTTAACATAATTTTCTTATTTTTTGTCGTAGAATGAAAATTTGCAAAAAAAAGTATGCCTTCCTATTTGAAAATCTGGATTTTGGCCAATTTCGGCTAATTTTGAGCTTAAAAAACCCTTTTTCGGTCCTTCCAGGAAGTTGAAAATATCACCAATCGATAGAGTCTACTCGATTTAGTTAATCAATTTTTTTTAATTTTAAAATAACGGCTTTTTCCTCTTTTAAAAAGCTGATACTAATGCTCTGGAACACCCCGTATATATGCAGTCATTGCAGCAAAGGTTTTATTGGGAAAACTATAGGTTAAACATGCAAACACGACTCTATGAACACCTGAAAGAATCAGAACTATAGCTTCGAAGAAATATTTAACCGAATTCAGATCCAAAGTAACAGAAGAGAATCACAGTATTTCGAAAGAAGACATATATTAATGGTAAATTAACATTAGAGATTCTTCAGGAAACTAGATTCAGCTGAAAAAGCATCGAAATTTACAAAACTAAAAATGACTCACTCCTAAATAAAGACCAAGGCAACGGATATTCTCATTTATATATTTAAATTTTTAGTTAAATATGATAGAACAAATAAAACCACCCCTTACCTGTTACTGTAACGTCGGAAATATTGTTTCAAATACAAACAATAAAATAATATTACTCAACCCTCTATACCTGTGCTATTTCATTGGATAATAAACAACCATCCAGCTGCGAATAACGTCAAATTTCTATTTGTGCAATAAGAATAAATAAAACGATTTTAGATTTCTTTCCTAAGTCGAGTACAAAACACTGAAGAAGTCTGCAAGTGTAATAGACCAAATTAATACCCGTACCTGTATCAAAGGCATATACCAGTAATATTAAAAGGAAAATATTTGACAATTATATTGGATAATATTTTTTAAGCACCAGCTTAGTAACGTTATCCCCCTATTTTGTCTCCTTTTTGTGAAGATAAGCATGTTCAGGAAGATTAAAAGGAAAATATTTTTTTTATTTTTTTTTGCCTTTATTCTATACAACTATCTACATAAAATATAAAAGATATTGAGTATAATGTTGGCATTAAAATTGACGTGATGTAATTGACATCTAATCTAAGTCAAGAATCCATCGATTCTTGACTTAATATTCAAATTTATATTTATGAAGTCTCAGATAAAGTGAATCTAGTAGATAAATCCAGCGGTCTGAAACGTCTTAATCTGCGCACGCTTGTTCGTTCATTATTGATGAGTTGAGGAGCAAGTAAATTTGGATGGTTTTCCAGTCGAACGTAGTATTTTTCAGCTTTCTTTTTAATGAATTTGCTTAACAGATGGGATATTTAAATCTGAGCTATTTGTGTCATTTCGGACATACCAAGGACATACGCATTGACTATAGGGGGCCAAGGCGCATCGACTATAGGGGGGGTGGGGCAATTTCCCTTGCGATTAGTAAAGGTGATATGAAGGGATTTCGATTCATTGGTCTTTATTCTCCACTTTTACAGCCAGTTTTGAATGTCCAATAAGTAGTTCTGATTTTAAAATAAATATCAGGTAAAGTAGTGGGCCAAGGACGCTGCCCTGATGAACCCCAGATTTAATTTCTTTTAGTGTCGATTGTTCCCCGTTGTATTTAACGAAGAACCTTCTATCTGACAAATAGGTTGACAAAAGTTGCTGGTAGTGGTGAGGAAGTAGTTTTTTAAGCTTGTAAAGGAGACCTTTGTGCCAAACTTAATCGAAGGCTTGCGAAATGTCCAGAAAAGCTGCAGTATTTTTTCTTTTCAAGTGAATTATTTATATGGTTCACTACTCTATGTATTTGTTCGATTGTCCCGTGATTGTGACGAAAACCAAACTGATGAGCTGGTACGATATTTGATGAGCTGGTCTCCTTCATTATTTATTTTAATCAATCTTTTGGCTATTAGTTTTTCGATTAATTTTGATATTACTGGCAGAAGACTTATTGGTTTATATGAACTAGTCTCATTTGGCTCTTTCCCCGATTTAGCTAACATTATGATATGAGCAGTTTTCCAGATATCTGGGAAGTAGATAGTTCTTATTATAGCATTAAAAATGTAAGTTAAAAATTTTATACTACACTCTTTACCATTTTGCCTGTGATACCATCATACCCAGGAAATAACAGGAAAATATTTGATTATTTTTAACAATGTTTAAAATTGCAGGTTATTGTCCTTGTTGAACATTATTATTGCCTTAATGTTAATTATAAAATTGGACGATGTATATGCCGGAAATATTTGCGATTTATGGCGTCGTATTCCAATAGATTATCAAACGACGATTCTGCATCTGTCTGATGTTCGACTTACAAATATTAAATAAATGTTTAGTAAATGAACCATGACCTGGGATAAAACATATCAGTGCTCTTAAATTGCTTTAGATCTACTCTATTACTTCATTTTGTATATGAGTAGGATTACTACCTGCTTACAAATATGAAAACATTGATTTTGAGGTTGAAAATATTAATAAAAATGCCAAATTCACATGTCCAACAATAACTAACAAAATTATTTTAATTCCACGACTGAAAAGATAGATAAACCGAAGTTGTTATACCTAATAAATGTTTAATTTAATTTCTATTTACTTACAGAGACTAAAAATTCAACTTTAATCTTTAAATAACATTTTTTTAATTTTTTTTTATTTAAATTTCTTAAAATGTGTCATAACACGCGACATCGCAAATTCTTCTCTTCCACCATCAAAAGTAAAACTCCGTTTTTCTAACCATATCATAATTTTTTGTTCAACATGTTGGTAACAAAAATAACTTGAAATGAAATTTATAAAAAAAAAATAAATAAAAAAAAACTTGTATTGTATTTTTAGATTTACACAGGTGTGGTGTATACAAATACATGCACATATGTAAATGCACAGGTTTTTTTACTTCCTTTAATAATAATATTTTTTATATAGAACAAAAATATATCATAGGTAAGTTTTTCGGTATATGAATTTTTATAATAAAATTGTATACCTATGGTTGTTTTTGGTCTCTCTTATATTGTAGTTGGTTCCATTGATGGCTCACATATACCACCTCTTGAATTTTTCAATTGTATTCTCATACCGTTATCATTTAATTTAGATTACTATACATTACAATAACTTGAATTATTTCTGAGTTGCCACATGCCAAATAATACATATATATGTATGTATATAGACTATATATGTAAATATATCTAGATAAATGAAAATTATTGATTTTTCAGAATTCTATTCTATTTTTAAGGATCAAGGATATTCGCTAACAATTAAAATAGCAAAAAAAAAAAAATAACAAATATTGCAGATTTGAATTCGCGAAGAATATTTGGTTGGTTATGTAAAAATAATTGGACATGGTTTTTTTTTTGTGTTTTTGGATATTTAATAGTTAAATATTTTTTTTTTGTTTTATAATATTCCATGAGTTCCATCAGTGAATATTTACTTGATATATGAGAAATCTAAACTGATAAAATAATAATAAAAATAAAAAATAAATTTAAAACGGGAATGTTAAATGTACCCGTCTGTTGTCTGTCATGTTCCTTCTCACCTGTCTACAGTTTATATTTACATAGACATTTTCTACGTATCAGACAGATGCAGAGATGAGAGAGAGAGAGACGATGACACAAAGAATTAGAACATAAAAAGTTAAATCTAAAAAAAAAAATAAGCAAAAAAAAGGATAAATAAAAAAAGAAGAACAAAAAGTGACAGTTTACTGTTTGTTTTACTATAGTTTTTGTCTTTGCCCCTCTCCTATTGTCTATTGTGGTGGGTATCTAAAGTTTAAAAAGTTTTAATGATTATGAATTACTTTTAATAAAAATTTGAATTTAAAAAAATGTAATTGATAATGTGCCCGATTTTCATTCAGCCGATATAATGGTGAAATTGTTAGAGTAGAAGATACAAAAAGTGGATTAGAATGGCCATTAATATCGGGAGAAATCTGGAGAGAGTAGCCATTTATGATAAAATAGTGAGGAAAGTCAATTCTTCTTTACATTTTATTAAATGATGGTTGTAAAGAATTTTGTGATCCCTATACCCCTCAAACAGGTAAAGCGGGTCTTCTCATAAATGAGAATAAAACAAAATATATGCTGTCGACAAATAAAATGTCCTCACAACATCATATAGGACACAACATCACTGTCGGCTCATATAATTTTGAGGTAGTTCAGGACTACTTTATCTACCTTGGAACCAACATCAACTCCACCAATAACATCGATGTTGAAGTAAGGCGAAGAATTACCCTTGCAAACCGTTGCTACTTCGGTTTGTCCAAACAACTAGGTTCAAAGAATTTACCTTGGAACCAACATCAACTCCACCAATAACATCGATGTTGAAGTAAGGCGAAGAATTACCCTTGCAAACCGTTGCTACTTCGGTTTGTCCAAACAACTAGGTTTTAACTAGGCTCCTATTCCAAAATACCAAGGCACAATTATACAAAGCGCTCATCCTTCCGGTGCTGCTATATGATTCTGAATCGTGGACATTACCAAAAGCAAGCGAGCAAGCACTTGGTATCTTTGAGAGAAAAATTCTTCGTCGCATTTATGGTCCTGTGTCTGACGAAGGGGTTTGGAGAAGAAGATACAATGCCGAACTATACCAGCTGTTCAACGACATGGACCTAGCTAAAAAAGTCAGAATAAGACGGCTTCATTGGCTAGGCCATGTAGAGCGTATGGATGAAAATGTTCCGGCTAGGAAACTCTTCGAATCAGCCCCAGGGAACGCGTCGTCGAGGGAGGCCACACCTTCGTCGAAGAGATGAAGTATCGGCAGATATGAAAAAACTTCAAATCACCAACTGGAGAGATTCCGCTCGTGACCGAAATCAGTAGAGGACAATTTTGCGCCAGGCCCAGGACCTTCAAGGTCTGTAGCGCCCAGAAAGTAAGTAAGTATACCTCATGAAACATCTTTATGTTAAATGTGTAAGACCTATGCTTGAATATGCCAGTCAAGTATGTATATGGTCTGACCTGCATCGAATTGAGTTGATTCAGCGAAGTTTTTATGTTTCGGTTTCAGTAATTTTTCGTAAAAAATTACACCTTATTCCAACCGTCTTAAACGCATTGATTTTCAATCATTGTCTCATCGTCGGATAACTGCAGATATCTCTTTTATTCATTATACACTTTAGGGGAAGACGTTAGACCCTGAAATTTCAAATTATTAGGTTGAAAGAACCAATCGGAATAACCTCAGAACCGAGTTGAGTTGTTCCACATTTTTTTTAATTTCTACTGACTATTGTAGATTCGACCCAATCAGTATAATGCTTCGTGAAGTAGATTCTAATTCTATTACGGTTTAATGTACGTATAACTCAGACTAATTAGCAACTGTTGTTCTTCTTAACTTTAATACTTACTATCTCGGCCTAACTTTTCGAAGTATTTTTAATTAATGTATAGTTATTGACAAAGGTATTAGCTTAAGAGCTTTACTTCTCTACTAACATCATCATATCTGGTTTAGTTTTTTTTAAACATTTTTCTAATCAAAGGTGGAGGTGTTTTACTAATCCTACTGGATGATGATATATTGCACAATCAAATGAAGCGGTCTTTCGTCTGGTAATAGACGTCGAATGTGCTTCCTTTGCGCTGAAAACACAATCACGACGATTGACGAATTTTTCGCTTTCATATACATGAGATTATGTGTAAATCGTGTCGAATGACGAATAACCGAAATTTCGCGTTCAAAAAATAGATCTATTTCATTGTCTTAAAAAATTTGTTCGTCGCGAATAGTTTGTCGTGATTGTGTCTCTAAGCGCGAAATTTTGTTATTCGCCACTCGTCATTCGTCGTGATTGTGTTTTCAACATTCAGCATTAATGTGACAGTATTATAAATGTCGGGGAATATTTATAAAAAAAATATTTCCTCAAAGATAATATGTTTCCTATAATTATCACCGATATTTTTAATACTGAAATACAAAAAAATGTATACTTACACTTACACTTCCATAAAAATTTGCTGAAAGAATCATACTACGATTACATTTTATGTATACAAATAGGCCTAACTAGCCATACTTAAATTGACATAAGTAAATGTCAAACTTATATACGCTCTTGAATATAATCAACAAGCTGTACTTAAATTAACTTAAAATTTAGTTTCGTTAAAAAATTTACTTTTCGTTCAATTAAACCTAGTTCGATTCAGTTCGTTGGCTACTTAAGTAAAACGACGTTTGAATGAAATGACATTTGTGGATAAAAATCAATATAAATAAAATTCAAAATGATATTTCTTCTTTCAAATTGTCAAAAATCAAATGAAGTTTTACCAGGCCAGTTAACCTTAAGTAGCTTTAAGTTTTGACGTAAATTTAACGAAAAGTGTTAGTGCCTATTATTGAAAACGGCGTTTCAATTGCAGTTCGTATTGAGAAAAACCGTGTTCGATTCGATCGAATGATAATTTGATATTTTTGAAAACGTCGGTTGCTCCAGTAATCGGTAAAATTTATCTGTCATCGGTAAATATATTTTTGTTGTATTTTTTGTACGCAATAAAATATTTAGTAATAATAAAATATTTCAAAACTGGATTTTATTTACTAATACTTTATTACTACATGTAAAAAAATGTATAAAACTCAGTTTAAATAAAAAAAAAACATATATTCGATATTTATAAATAATTTTGATATAAAACAAAAATAAATAATAATATTTAATTAGTCTTTTTTATATCCATTTTATAAAACGTGCTTAATTAATGACGGATGTAAAATGCTATAATTTGTATGAAGCTCGTTTTCACAACGTTTTCCAAAAATACCAATAAACTTTATCGATTTATTTTTGAAGCGAGCGTTTTCAAAAATACCAACTTTACAAAATCTAATGAATATCCGAACCGCGATTGAAACGCATAATAGGCACTATTTAACTTAAGGACGGCTAGTAATAATAATAACTAATTATATTTTGTTTGATTTTCTAATATCAGAAATTTATATTTCACAACAGAATAATACAAATTTTTGCATCATTTGGACTTGGGGAAAACCTACATGTTCTGTATAATAACCTTGAAATTAAATTTCATCTCAATCAATATTGACCAAAACATTTTTAGCTTATAATTTTAAATGCATTTTAAAAATGCATCCACGATTCAAATTCAAATATTTTTATTTTTAAATTGGATCGGACCTCTCATGTATGTAATTTCATCCTAATTTAATTTTTCCTATAAATTTAAATATTTTGACAATATTTTCATATTAAAATTAATAAACCATAAAATGCATAAAATAAAATTTCATTATACATGAATAACTCAATAAAAAAATATATGTATTAAAATTTTATTTAAATTAATAATGTTGTATTAGGCAAGCGACCCCCTCCTGCAAAAATATAATTTTTTTTTGTTTTTATTTTCGAAATTAATACATTAAAAATAATAAACAATGTAATATTATCATAATTCGTTGAATAAACCGTAAAGATCAGGCCACAAAAAATATACAAATAAAACCATTTTGCATACCATGGAGCTGGGAAATGAAGAAATTATAAAAATTTGAAATTACCACACATTATAACTGACTGAAGTTAGTGTAAACCAATGAAAAGACGAATCTTGAAATAATAAGGTATCTGGTTTAGGATGTGTAGTCTGGGAGGGAATATTTTGCATGACTTAACAGGTAGAAGAAGAAGAAGAAGGAAAAAAATGTGTGCGGTTCACTTGAATTGAAATGCCAAATTTAATCACATCTAAAGCGAAAAATTAAAAATTATTTTTTAGCTTTGATCTTTCCACAAAAAATAAAAAAAAAAATACAGTAAAACAGAGTTTTTCAAAACAACTAAAACATAAAACTAACGACGAAATTTTAAGAACGTTTATCTTTAATAGATGACCATCAGTATTCAGTACAGAACATCTTTTTACACAGTCAGTGTTAAAAATATTGTTTTTTTTTGTAAATTTTCGTTGAGCTGGTTTTGAATTATACAAAGTTTAGTCAAGAATATTGGGGTTTCAATTCTACTTCTGTAGGTATGCTATTTGGTATTTTCCACTCCTTTTTTGATTAAAGTCATTTTTTCTTCTTTTTGATATGACAACCAGTTCGGTATATTGTCCTACGATAATTTATACATTTCTGTTATATACAACTAGTACAATCTGCTAACCAGCTGTAATAAAGTATGTGAGAACTTTTAAAAAGTATACATAGCTGTATTGTAGATCAATTTTGGATGACTAACCAAAAAGGTCTCCATTCTATTTCAGATATTAATTTTCAATAGTATAAAAAAATAATTTTAGGATTTTCTTATTGAAAAAATTTTAGTTATTGCGAATAAGAACCCCTGGAAAATAAGACACATATTTATCTTCAACTAATTTCCGGAAAGAGAGTATTATACACTGTTATATTACGAAACAAAAAGTTATGTCTTTCAATATAACGGAATGTTTCATCTTAACGATTAATATTTCTCACTACATTCTACCTACACTTACTTCCATTATACTACATTAAAAAAAGAAATTGATTTATTCTCCTCTCAATTTTCATTCTTTCATTGATAATTAACCGTTTTTTTTTTCAATATTATTGTTGTTGTTATAATTGTGTTAGTTGAAATTTCAGCTTCAAATTTTTTTATAACGTATTTGAATATGTGAATATGGACATTGAATAAAGAATATACTTTTATAATATTTAGTAGCTAAGGCTTCAGACACCAAAATAAAATTAGTAGATATATATATATATATATATATATATATATATATATATATATATATATATATATATGTAAGATATATGTTGCAGAAAAGCAATTTAATAATATGAATATGTATATTGTATAAAAAATTTGATTTCTACAAATATACATGGATAATATTTAGTAACTAAGGCTTCCGACAACAAAACAAAATTAGTATATTATAATATTTAATACCTAAGGCTTCAGACAGCAAAATAAAATTAGTAGATATATATAAGATATATGTTGCAGAAACACAAGTATAGAATTTGGTTTCTACGAATATACATATATAATATTTAGTAACTAAGGCTTCCGACAGCAAAACAAAATTACTATATTATAAGATATTATGTTTGTTTGGTTTAGGTAAATAATAATGTATATGACTGACCAATCTGGAACAAACTAATTGGAACTGTAAATCTGCATTACAATATATCAATGTATCACCACTCACAAGTGAACATTCCGATTTTTGTTCTTAGATACCGTTATCACTAGTAATACCGAAATAATCCCTTCTGTCAGTTAACAATTTTTATATTGAAAATATCAGTGTGTGTAGGACTTGCGAATAAAAATATTGGACGGATTACTGTGATGATATATTGCACCTGAAAGGAATAAAATTTGTGTATTATGATAGCAGTAGCCAAAGTATTAAATTATGGGGTTTAATTCATTAAACACTACAAATTATAAATTACTTATTTTTTTTCTGTTACATCCCGTGGGAGCATATGACATCAAGCTTATGATCATATGAACACACGCTCGACCATATCTTGTTAGTTCGAAAGTCGTTGTTGAGTATTCCTCGCCTTCTTCTACCTTGGGGGTTCCATTTTATTGCCATTCTGGTTATATTATTGGATCATTTTCTTAGATTGGACCATTGGACCTTTGGACCATTGTGACCATTTTCTACGCTTAATTTGATACATTATCGGTTCTTCAACTCTGTTAGTTACCAAAGTCCTTATTGCTGATGGTGTTGGGCTAAAATATTCTGCATATTCTTCTTTGGCGCTTTTGTTTGCAAATACTTAAAGTTTTTGACTGATGTTATTTGTCGTCATCCTAGTTTCGTTGCCATTACATAAGGGTTGACAGTACATATGTTTTGAATATTCTAATCTTTGTGATCCTAGTTATTTGTCTATTTTTCCATATTGGACATAATTCACCAAAACGGAGCTCTGACCTTACGACGTCTGTTGTTGACATCTAATTCTGTACCCTCGCTTGTTGTTAGAATGCTACCTAAATAGGAGAAGCTTTTGACATATTCGACATTGTATTGGTGTTATTTATTCTCATGGTCGGTCTTGCTTTTATCAATGTTAATTTCTAGCCCGACTATAAATTATTTATTAAAAATGTTATATTATGTTAATACATTTTTGATACTCACTCTTGTATATTATAACAATATTCTTCTTCTTTCTATTTTCATTATTTAAAAAAATTCGTACCTGTCACATTGATTGTGATGTCTTAAGGTCTCCTTCTGTTCATGTTCAAAAGTGATCTTCAAGTTATTCAATTTGCAATTTTTTTTGTTTTTGTTTTTTTATTGTTTTGATAAAACGTGTCCTGTTTCAAATGATTTTTTTTTTCTGTATGCTTAGATCACTATTGTTAAAAAATAACAGAATAAAAAATAAAAACAAAATATAAAAAAAAAACTGTATGGCTATATATAGGTTCTACTCGTATATAAAGAATAAAAAAAATATTCTGAAAATTTATCAAAATTTAACCCCTCAATTTTTTTTTTTTTTTGTTTTAATTTAATTTAACTCTCGTATGACTTGACTTGTGAGGTCGGCACGGTCTCATACAATTTTCAATAATAATAAAAAATAATAATATTCTAACACAATGGTATACATATACCTACCTACCTAACTAAACTATAATGATAATAATGATTAAGGATCAAAATTAGATCCTTTATAGAAAATGAAATAATGAGAAAATAAAAAAGGATAAAATTCTAACCCCTTCTTAATTTCAAATTAAGGATCTAAAATTGAATTTTTATGTTTTTGTTTTGGGTTCGAATTTTTTATTAAAAAAAAAAAAACAATTGACTTCTCCTATTGATTTATTTCTAATCGATTGGCTGGTAATATTTTGATCGTATCAATCAAAATATTTCAATAGAAGTTCAGGTGCGGTTTTTTTTATTATTATTTTTTTTTATTTTTGTTGTTATTATTATTTTTTTTTTTTTATTAAAATAACACAATATATAGAGGTTGCATCATCATAAAAAGGATTAGATAAATACAATGCAACTATTGTTGTTATGTTCTTGTTATACTGAAGAGTGAAACTCTTGTTTTTTTTTTTTTGTTCTCGACGATCAGACCATAATTTAGAAAAAAGAAGTTTCACTCCTGAATGTTTGTTGTCGGCACGAGTGGATGATACTTGAAATAAAAAAGGTGAGTATAAGAAAATTAATAGGATGTTTTTTTTTTTTGTTTGTTTCTGTGTCAAATGAATGAGATGTTGTTATTGTGTTTATTATTTATTGATTTATTGGGTAGACGGCATTTAAATTGACGATTTAAAATGATAGACGGTTAGAATTTGAGTAGTAAATGAAATAAGCGGATTTAATTTTATTTGATTGAAATTTTAATTAGATTTTTTTTTTTTTTTTTCCAAAAATTTTGTACTTGTTAAATTGATTGTGATGACTAATTGTTTTTACTTGATATTAAAATTGGTTTAAATTAATAAAAAAATACTAGGTTCTGAGCAAAAAATATTAAAAAAATTGTGGGCTTGTATAGACGTGAAATCTTATTACTTACTTACTTAGATAGCCAATAGACCATGTAGGTCCTCAGGGCTCAATAACGTCCTCCATTTTTGTCGATCACGAGCGAATTCTCTCCAGTTGAAGATTCGGATTCTCTCCAACGATAGTTTGGTCTCGCCCCGACATCTTGAAATTTTATAGAATTCAATTTTATTCAAAATTTAATTCGTGGTTGATATCTGAATAGTTTAGATAAGCATAAGGTGTGGTATTACATGGACATAATATTTCATGAATCGTGACCACACAAATCTAACCTTAAATTAAAGGTGGAGCTTCTTTAATAGCTTAATCGATTCTAATAGCCTAACAGTCGATTATTGTAATTTAAAAATTTATAAGTCCAAAGTGAGAAAAATTCATTCAATTGTGTATAAAAAATTTGACAATTTTAAATCGACAGGTAATTAAATTAACGGTATCTATAATTCAAATAAGTTCTTAATTAGAGAATAAGAATTAAATATCTTAATATTAACTTAGAAAATAATTTTTAGTATTTTTAAAATGTTAGAAATAATAAAAATGATTAGAAATAACAAAAAAAGCCCCAGGTTATGATAATAATTAGTGGTGGAATAAAGAAAGAACTGCCGGAAGAAGGTTATAAAATAATGTACATTATGAATACTGTTCTAAGATCTGGTTATTTTTCAGCTCAGTAGAAAATTACTGAAATAATCTACATAACAAAATCAGGCGAGCTGAGTGAAGAAATTACATCTTACTACCAATAGTGCCTATCTAAACTGTTTGAAATACTATTCTTGGGAAAACCTGGGAAGCCGATTTTGAAAAAAAGGAAAATAGTTCCAGAGTATCACTTCAATAACATTGATGTTTAATTATTTTGACGCTGAAATATTAATTTGCGTTCAATATATTCTAAAAAATACCTTCTTTCATTTTTGGTATATCACTACTGGTATATTATATATAAGTCACCACGTGGACGTTGCAAGTGCTTACATTTGCTCGGGAGCTTTACAGTTACGCATCTGCGTCAGCAGCAGTCAGTTTCTACCCTGTCAAACACAACCCGGACCATTCGAACAAATTACACACTTTAAATACCTTGACACCGATGTAACAGCGTATACAAAGACCTAAAAGCTGAGATTAAAGAACAAGCGAAAAAGACTGCCCTATAATAGCCTCAAGATGTTTATAATGATGTCATATAGAAAAACAATCATATTTTTAATAAATAAATACATTCAGAATAATCAAACTTTAGAAAATGTATGTTAGATCTATCCTAACATAAGCCGTAGAGTGCATGGCTGGCATGTAAGGAATGAAATAAATGGTAAAAAATACTGAAATAATAATTTTGATATCTGGAAAAACTATCAGAAGTCTTGTCACAAATACGGATATCAACAATATTTGCTATGTTTAAGACGTAGTTAAGACGGCCGGGACGGCACTATATTCTTCAGATTTAACTAAGGGTATACCGTAAAACGACAACAATTAAAGTCGTTAATTTGCCAAAATGTTCTCTGAAGCTATAAAAAGAAAGTTTAAAAGTGTAAAAATAGAATAATAGAAGAATGGGTAATAAATAGATAATGATAAGAATATCAATAAAAAAATTTGTTTTTTTTTTTTCGAGATTCAATTCAAATGTCGACCTGCTTGAAAAGTAATTGCCTGCCGCAAGCTTTGAGTTTTTGAAGCGTTTAGCTCGGCTCCATTTTGCTTCACCCTATTTGACAGTTTTAGTTAGATCATGACTGAATGCGTCAGCCATTTTCTTCTTCTTTTGAAATTGACTGCACAAGCCGGAGCATTAGTTTTTCTTAGAAAAGCATAATGCTACTAGAGCGCTTTCATCAGCACACCTATGGCTTGGATTGAAAGTTAATTTGAGAAGTCATTAATGAAAATAAGAAATAGGGTGGATATAAGGACAGTGCTTTGTGGAACATCAGCATTGATTTGAAGTTAGTCGGAAAAAAAATTGTCAACTGAAACTATGATAGACCGATTTAAAAGAAAACTTACTGAGGCCTATATCGTTGTATTTTATTATAAAAGCAGGATGCCAGACACCATCAAAAGACTTATATATATTCAGAGCTAGCACAGAATAGATTCACCAGATTGGGGAAGCCTGGCGTTGCATTTTTTCACAGAGGCCGAGATGTCATGAGATTGACGGTGGAATGTTGGGTCTAAAAGCCGTATTATCAAGATATTTCATCAACTTATAAACTCATTAAATGCACTAAACTACTATTCATAAAACTGCTATTATTGTCAGGAGCTAATTCTTCTTAAATATAGTGTAGTTCCGTTTTATTTAAGTTATTACTAAATTATCATCATTATCAACATCATCATCATCATCATCATCATCATCATCATCACATCATAATCATCAGCATCATCATCATCATAATCTGATGATAATTATCATTGTCATCATCATCATCATTATCATCTTCTAATCAGTACTCTCTAATCTGTCTAACACTGAAAATTTAATTTATATAAATTTAATTTACGAATTTTAAGTAGGTAGTTATGAATTCTAAGTTGGGAAGCTAATTGCCTAAGTAGGCACTATAATCTCAATACATATCAGAAAAACAAAGATGATTGGAAAAATATAAAATAAATTTATGTGATTAGAAATTTTTTAAATGTCAAATATTAAAATTTCCATGTCATTTTACTTTTAATAATTTTACTTTCAATAGTACATCTGTGAGTTATAAAAATCGACCAAAATTTCAATGTAAAATGCTATTTTTATAAAATAAATTTATGTGATTATAAATTTTTTAAATGTGAATTATTAACATCTTCTAATAAGTTGAAATCAAAATGAAAATAGGAGTTGTATAGGTAGTCTAACACTAAAAATACCTACTGATGAGTTCTACAAATAGTGTTATGAAGAACGAAACAATTTCCTAAAAATATTTTGATTGGAAAAAAGTTAACAGTTAGATATTTACAAACAGTAGAACATTTTATTTAAATCCAATTCTTGTACTCAACATCAAGGTTACCTAATTCCAAAAAATTTCAACCGAAAAAAATGAATTTTACAAAGATCAACCTGCTGTTTGTAATAAATTACAATAAAAATAAACACAATGATAAAAAAATTTGATTCCCTATTATTAGTGTTTTACGTGTGCGAATCATCGCTTGTTTGTTTCACAACTTTTTTTCAACAATAAATTTCGAAATTCCTTAGCTACTCAATTTGTTGTGTTTTGTTTTTGTTGGTTTTAAATCATCATTGCCATTTTTATTTTGTTTTGCTTCTTTATTTTCAATTTTGTTTTGTCATTTTTGATTTATTACCACACATAAAGAAGCCTTCTAGAATCATTAAAAAAAAATTTGAAAGTTTTTTAAATGATTGAAGAAAATTATTTTCAGAAATTTTTTCGAACTTGGCATCGTCACCATCGTTTAGAAAGCACATTTCATGTCATTCATTGATTCAAAATTGTTGTTTTTGTTTTTTATTTTTATAAATTGAATTAAATTAAGTATTTAGGCTGTTTTGTCTTATTATACATTCTAATGATGATTTATGTCCAAATAATTTGTTATACTAAAAATTGTATACAAATTTTTTAGATTAATTAGGTCTCAGAATTTTTAGAAGGGGTATTTTATTATATAAATTTGAATTGTAATGAGTTAGTTTAGAATTATTTTTGATAATAAAAGTGTTGCAAATTGGAAATTAGGTGAAAAAGCATTGTTTTAGAGTTAGAAACACTGTTGTAGTTTAAGAGTTATAGGTTGGGTGAAGCAAAAAAGCTGAAGATTACTGCGCCAACGTTCTTGAAAATCGTCAAGCAAAAATACTCATGCCTCGCTGCTCAATAAAACTAAAACTTCTTCTAAGAAGCATCTTTATAAAATGGGGCTGTAGGTACCCGGCGCAACGCGTTGGCCATTTTGCAAGATGCCATCGCTGGTCGATAATGTGCGAAAATGACTAATGTGCAGCACCGGTTACTTACATATGTATATTCATATTATACACTTTGGTATCATTCCATAACACTGTTAGTTTATGTTTAAGTTAATATTTGTAAATTGTAATTAGAAAAATCTTTTTCTATATAAATAAAATAGTTCATAAGAGAATACCAACCAAGTGAGTCGTGTTTTATTATAACATGTGGATATATCATTTATATATGAACCACATGCTATAGAGCCAACCGAAACAAACTTATGTAGAATATGTGAAATAGAGGAAAAATCTATTGAATATCTGATGCTCTGTGAATGCGAAGGGCTCATTCGTACCAGATTTCACCATTTGGGAAACGCTGTTCCCGAACAATAGCACTAACAAACATGGGTAATCACAATAAGCCTATTTGCTGCTTCGGTGATATAGTGGAGAGATATCCCATTGCGATTTAAGCCAACGACAGAGGTCTACGTTTCGTTTGTGATCTAAATAGATTGTAAATAAATAAAATAATAGAAATAATATGTTACTAGCTATTCCCAGCGTAATAGGTTGCATACCCGAATTAACCTCTTCGTAGGCCCTAGGCACTTTTACCTTTAACCCTATCGAATAGTTTTTTGCCAGTATCCCTAATGAAGTCAGCTGTTGTTTATTTTTAAAATGCGTTAATTTAATTCCAAAGTGTTTTTGTTTAACAACACTTTATTTAAATAACAAAGTGTAGTTTCATTCCATATTGGTTTATTTTTTGGAATGTTATTTTGTGAATATTATATTGGTGCCTTTATTTCGCTTTATAACGTTTTTCTACTACGACCGAAATTACATGAAGAAATGCTTATTTCGTATATGTATGACGATGATGAGTACCAATTATTATACTTTAAGTCTTTTTTTTTTAAGTTTAAATTCCACGCAATATACACTTTGTTTTGTGCATCACCACAAAGATGGTCCAAATTTAAAGAGAATATGAAAGAAAATACTTGTGTTGTTAAAAATTTATCAGAAACCAGATGGTCTGTTCGACATGATGCTATTAAGGCTCTATTTATGAATTATTCAGAAATTCAACAAGCACTGTTTGAAATAACTGAAAGCGAACGTCAACCTGGCTGTGCAGGAAGCGAAATTTTTAATAAAAAAGCTGAACAATTTTGAAACAGCATTGATGTGTGTTATTTGAAATGATTTATTACAAAATATTAATATTGTCAATAAAGCTCTGCAGGAGACTGGCATTATGCACTATTGTAAAATTATTTGATACTCTCATAGCTTACTTTTATGATATTCGTTTAGAGTTTGATAAATTTGAAACCATGGCAAAAAAGCTTACATCCTCCGAATATAAAGAATATACAAAACGTAAACGAACACGAAATAGATTTTTTGATGAAGTTTTAGACAACACAGATCCTAGCTTGAGGCTAAGTGCAAGTGACAAATTTCGTATAGAATCTTTATATAGTAGTTAGACTTATAATTGAAATGCGTAAGCCACTTGGAGCATATCAAATGTTATATGAAAGGTTTAATTTTTTGGTGGACAGAAGTTTAACAAATAATGAAATAGTTTCGAAAGCAAACCAATTAGTGCAAATATATTCTTCAGATGTTGAAGATGCATTTGTTGAAGAGCTTTTATTATTTTCACGAATGTATGGGAATAAAAAATCAGTGAATGAAATGATAATTGCACAAATAAATGATAAACTAGTTATCAGTTTTCCTAATGTAAATATTGTGTTGAGAATTTATTTATCGATATTTGGAACGAATGCGGAAGGGGAGCGGAGCTTTTCAAAGCTTAAAAGAATAAAAAATTGCCTTCGATCAACTATGGGACAGGAACGATTATCATTTCTTACGCTTTTATCAATTGAAAGTGATTTAAGGCAAGTAATTAGTTTCGATGATGTTATTGTCGAATTCGCCAATAAAAAATGTAGGAAGGTTAGTTTAGGTAATAATTAAATAAATTGTTTACTAAATTAATGATTTTTTTTTGGTTTTTGAAAATAAATTTTGAAATATTTTGGATTAAGTGAAGTTTTTCTTTTCATGCTTTGGTTGAATATTTATTATATAAATTTTCTGTAAATAATAATATGTATAAATTTTCGTAGGCCATTTACAGTTCGTAGGCCCTAGGCACTGTGCCTATTGTGCCTATGGGATAATGCGGGTATGATAGGTTGAGCAATTAAAAATATTTTTTTTCCTTTTTCATTTCCAAATATTTCACTGAAAACACAATTTTATATTTCCCTCTTTTTTTTAGACCGCAGCAATGCCAAAGACAGACTACTACAAAATATGTGGATATTTCTTAAAGGATTTTATAAGTTGGATTATTTAAATAAAGAAAAAAATAATATTAAAATTATTAAATTGTTTGTATCTATTTTTATTCATTCATTTCGACTTTTGGCTCTTCTGAAAGAGATGAGTGTATCCGTGTAACACAGAATGACTCGTATGGACCATCTATTTATTTATTTCGTTAAACTCAAACAAATTAAAATCTTTATTTTTCCTTTTAATACTTACTTACTTGTTGGACGGTATAGACCTTGAAGGTCCTGGGCCTGACGCAAAATTGTCCTACATTCAAAAAAATAGGTAAAATTAGATATGAAATGTTCACTCTTCATTTTTGGGTATACTGCACACTCGGTCAGTGAATGTAGTACTTTTGTATTCCATTTACTTACATTTTAAATGAATTCATCTTAAGGTGCTTAATATTATTATTTTAATAATTATTATTATTATTAATATTAATTGGCCATACTTTGAATTATTACTAATTATTATAAGCAGAGGGTTTCGGCTTATTTATTGTTTGTACAATATTTTATAATTAAAAGTACCTACTAAGCTTATGTGAACATAACAATTTCTATTATCTTTACTCTTTTTAAGTATTTTTATAATTTTTGTAATTAATTAATTTATTTATTTAAAATATTTTTTACTTTTATTATTTTAAAAACTTCAAATTACATAATAAAGGTCCTTGAAAAAAAAAAAATAATTTAAAATAGTAAAATTATTTTATTTTAATGGAATTTATTTTACTAAAAAACTACTCATATTGAAATTGGATTTGGATGTTATCGTAATTTGCTTTCAGATTTTTATATTTTTTTTTTTGATTTTATTTTACTGATGCATAATTGACTTTTAATTAAAACAAAATATGTGTATATATATATATATATATATATATATATACTATATATATATATATATTGTAATCTTTGAGTTTCTTTTGAGTATTCTTGTAAAACAAAAAAAATCTGAAATTAAAAATTACAAAAGATTTGCAAAAAAAAAAAAAAAAAAAATTAAAATAATAAAAAAAATATTTTTACTGCATTTTGGAACGTCTTTATTATATCATCATTCATTATGAATTATCCTTGAAAAATTTTTTAAAAAAGAATTTTTTGGATAATTTAAAAAAAAAAAAACAATTTTTATTTAAAATTTTTTTTTATTATATTTTGTTTGGTTTTTTTTTTTATTTTTGGTACCATTCATTTCGGCTCAACTGAACCCTTAAAAAAGAAAAAAAAAAATTGTTTTTGCTTGTATTTAAATTTTGTCTAGGCATATAAAAAAAAAAAAAAAAAAAAATAGAAAAATTTAGCAATGAAAAATCTATGGTTATTTCCAGTAATTTCGATTTTTTTTTTTTTTGTGGTTTTTCTTTAGAATGTGTTTTTTATAGTTTTTATGGAAAGGTATAGTCAGCCTTCTTTAATTTTAAAATCTTTCAAAAATTCTGATTTATCAAACAAAAAAAAAAAAAAAATTATTTATTTTTGAGCTTTGATATATTATGCGGATCATGCAACCAGTCTCTCTCCCATCTCTCATTCTGGGACATTAACAGAACAATTCAAAATGCAATTTGAAAAGTAAATTAGAAAAAAAAAAAAAACAAAAATTCAAAATGGTTCTATTCGAAGAAAAAAAAAATTGTATAATTTTTTTTTTTAGTTTAAATTAAATTTTATTAATTCATGGCAAATAATTTGGGAGTTTTTATTTTGCTTTTTGTTGTTGATGTGTGTGAGTGTGTGTGTGTGTGTGTGCTGTTTGTGTAGTTGCATAATTGATATGAATGTGATGTGAAAAGTATTGGAATATGGAAATTGAGGTACGAGTACAAAATTTACTTTTAGTGTTCATTACAAAATAATTATAACTGTTTTTATATTTGTT
Source organism: Argyra leucocephala (assembly GCA_963942445.1). NCBI lineage: Eukaryota > Metazoa > Arthropoda > Insecta > Diptera > Dolichopodidae > Argyra > Argyra leucocephala. The sequence continues at coordinate 10,648,561 of OZ012679.1, read as the reverse complement.
TATTGAAGGCCGTATTATGGAGTTCAGTTTTCGTTTATTATTTATAATGACATAGATTAATAGATAATAACATGTTAATGTCAAATTGCATGCATGCATTTGTATATGTAAATGTCAAATTGCCTAACTGAGCTGGCATAGATATTTATCAAAGTATATGCGACCCATAATGATATAAGAAATATTTATTCTAAACAACAACGAAAAGTCGAATTTGGTTTTGTTGGAATTTAACATAAGAATTCTATGTTTAACGAAAACTTAACGAATTATCAAATTCCATTTAGTTCCTGCATATGTCGATTGTGGGCATTTATATGTATTTTCCCTTTACGGAACATTACATATGCTATGATATGACATATGTAGTTCTATGTCATTATAGTTAGCGCATCAATTTTGCACCCGCGTATCGTGCACCGAATGATTATACGTGGGATACTTGTGGGATTATTGGATTATACTAAAATATACTCCTGGTTCTTAAAAATATTTATTTTTGATGATGCATCTTGTTATTTAAGGGCGAAAACGATATTTGCAAGCAAGCACTTATTGTTTTAATGTTTAACGGTATATAAACCGTTATATCTCTATATGGACCTATTAGATAAATATATTCATTTGATACCTAAAGATTTCGGTCTGAAAAATATTTTAACGGTCATTTGATGGTGCTATCGTTGTAGAGATATTGTAATGTAAAAGTGAAAATGTTAAAAAAAAAATGGAAAATTCGTATTATTCTTTAAAAGCCAATTTACTCATGATTGTACCAACGAACAGTCCCAGTATTTATATACTTATAAAAGAGAAAGTTTTCTTTTGTTTGTGTTTGTTATATACTCTAATAGGTTTAAAGCTGGAGTTTTTCAATTTTGCACATCAGCTATTCATAATCAAAAATAAGCCGTTACGCGTTACTTTACATATCTATCAAATGGCAGATTAGGGTAGCTGCCACATAACTCCTAACACCCGTCAAAAATATTTCAAAAACCAAATATGTTACAGACATGAAAATTATAGAAACTGACTTTCAAAAATAAAGAAATACGACTGTTACCGATCTCGAAAAAATTTAGACTGATTCGGATCGCTGCCATATAACTCTTAGCACCACCAATCAGGAATGTTTCAAAAAACAATTATGTTACAGACATAAAAATGTGTACATAGAAAATCTATCAAAAATTAAAGGGAGTATTTGCAAATCGATAGACACAGTTATCAATGGAAATGAAGCTGTTAACTACACAATGGGGCTCGAATAATGCTTTTACGAAATTTTAAACAGCCAAAACTATATGCAATGGTCCTAGATTTATAATAAAAATTTTTGCATTTTAATGTTATTGAAGCATGAAGCCAAACTGGTTTTTAATAAACTAATTTTTTTAAATACTATACATTTTGGTGTTCGACCCAACGGACAACGTCGAGTACTATATACTAGTATATATATATACAATTTTAACAAATCAATAGACTAGCACATGTATCCTATAATAGAATTTATAAACTGTGTCTAACAGAAAATACTATAACCAAACGTTTTTATTAATGTTGTTCTGCATGCAGGCCTGCACTTATGAAGAGAGTTCTACATCCAGTTGTGTTCAAATTTAAATTACATTGAATTTGTATCCTATAATACAAATTATTAATTTTTTTTTTTTTTTACAAAATTTACTACTGAAATCCATCGAATGTATTTTATACAAAAGAACTTTAGAGTTCCTATTTTTACTACCAACATTTCCAAAATTCTAAAAATAAGAATTAAAATTTTTTTATTCAGTTTTTTTTTTTGTGTATTAAAAATAAAAAATTAAAAATACAAAAAAAATTGTTTTTTTTTTTTTTTATTTTTAATTTCATTAAATCAACCGTTAACAAAAAGTTGAGTTATTTTACAGTCGTTTATTATTTCGTTTAATTTTTTACTAAGCTGATCGTAGAGTTCAGATTTGATTATAGGCACCTCAGTGTTGTTAATCTCAGTTAATCAAATTTATATAAAATTTTATTTTCTTTCGTATTATGTTAAGGGTTAGCATGTTTATCGAAATCTAGTTTGTTGGTCTGGGTTAATGGTTAAGTATTATGGCTCTAATTTAGTACGATGACGAATAAATTTTGTGTCTGGCTCAAGCTAAAAATTAGTCATTATTCCTATATACTTAATGCGCTCTAATATCAATATTTGTTTTTATTGAACAATTTTAATATGATTGTCTAATTAGTGTCTATATCAGCATATACGACTTCAAATTATGTTATTGTTACTTATAAGTTTTTTCTTGTGGGCTTATCGGCCATCTGGGTTTTATATACGACTTAAAATTATCTGTAACAAGTAAAATTACCAACAATCACTAATATATTTCTAGTAAGACAGTATAACCAATACATATGACAGTAAGGTGGCATGTCATAAGTTCCAGTCACCCAATAATATGATCAAAAACCCCAAAACAACTGAGTAATAAGTCCCATTCGTTAAATAGAATATTAATATTATTTATTTAATACACCAGCGCAGACATATAAAATGCTTTTGGTGACAAACAGATAAAAGAGATGTTTGGTTTGTCAAAGTTTGACAAATCTAAAACATTTTATAAATATGCCATAAAAATTGCAGAATTAATAAACAAAAAAATAAATGAAGAAAAACATCACTATTTATTAAATTGAACACACACACACGCATATCTTTTGCAGTCCTATTTTTTAATTATTTTCTTTACAGGCTTATCCATCCATCTACATATTATTATTAAAAACAAATCACAGAAAGCTTATACGCTTATATTGCACATGTTACAGTTCATCAATTCGAACATATTTCATTTTCATCCATCCTCTACTCGATTAGATTTTGAAAAAAATAGGTCTGGCATATGTTTTTTGGACTAAAATATTTTTTTATTTTGTATAAGTTTATTTAAGTTTATTTTTGTAATCGGAAACTATGACCCATCTAACTGTGACAATACTCCCATGAAGTTCTGACTCTGGGTCTTATGACATGTCACCTGACAGTAAATATGACAGAATTATTAATGTTAACATGTTTAGTCAACAACACTTATTTGCAGATTGATTAAGGACATCAAGTCCTATTAAGGACATAGAATACAATTAATAAACAATGCAAGTTGATAATCCTGGAATTTAAGGTACATTATTCTAGTATCAGTGTACCACAGCACCTTTATTATAATATTTTTTTTTAATAATTTTTTTTGCAATTTTTGATTATGTTCATACACACACACACACATACTCATACATTTTGTTTTTTTTTTTTTTTATAAATTTTTGTGGTATAATTAAGGACTACAGTGACTTTTGAACTTTAGTAATTTTTTTTTATACATTTTTTTTTCTTTTTTTTTTTTTGTAATTATATGAAAATTATTTTTTTGTTTACCTTTGGTCTTTTGAAATTATTTCAAAATGAATTCCCTTTTTTATTGAAAAAAAAAAAAAAAAATTTTCTATTAAAGAAAAATTCTTTTTACCTCTACACAAACACATACAAATATACCTAAATATTAAAAATTCTTTTTGAATGCATTTTCTGCATGAGAAATGCACAAAAAAAAAAAAAAAAAAAACAACCGAAAAACTCAAAATTTTATTTCAAGTGTTGTAGAACTCATTTGGATAAATGGAAAAGAGGTTGAGGTCATCATTAACCAAAAAATAAAATACCTTTAGTATTATAAAAAACAAAAAAAAAAAAAATTGAAAAACAAAAATTTGCCGTAGACTGAAAATAAGGACCAAAAAAAAAATTATATCCTTGTCTGAAAGAAATCGGATTAATTAGAGACGCTGATAATAATTTATTAAGTAAAAAAAAAATTAAATAAGAAAAAAAAAATAAAATGAAAAAGAAGTAAAAATGTAAAGAAATTTTCCAAAATATTTTTCGGCTATGAAATTCAATAAAAATTTGAGCCAGTTTGATGTAGAAATAGAGCTAGTTCCGAATTGCTATGAAATGATCTTTTAATTTTCGTTTTGAAAAAAATTCAGTTTACGAATTGGTTTTTTAATAAAAAACTATCCAAAAATAGTCAAATTGCATGTGCAGAACTCTGTTTGCAGTATTTGCAGCGCTGCTTTAAACATAACAATTTAATTTTTGTTTAGAATACTGTTATGCACTTTAACACACATTTTGACATTTTAGTTGTCAAAATATTATTTAAATTTGACAAAATTGTTTTGTTTTTGTAGTTTTAGTACTGCGCTATGCAATAAAATTATTTTTGAACACTATTTGCATCACTACAATATACAGCTCCATAACTTATACTTATACTTAGTAACATAAAAACTCTTAAAGTTATAAATACAGAATTCTGCATATGTAGGTAGGTAGGTAGGTGGAAGTGGCCATTCCAGTTGATTCTGGAAAATCAATTAGCACTTAATTATGCCTATTTAATACCACAACTCGAGTGAACTATTTGTTGTTATTATTGGTTGTTTTTGGAGACCACTCTCCAATTTTTATTCTTAAATTTCAGTTTAAAAAGGTTGAACCTGTGAAACGGTTAAACTGTATAGGTTTTAATTAATCGAAGTAAATTCCAATACGGAAATATATTTTTTGTTTTATTTTCAAAATAATACGATAAGCATTTTTAACGGCTTGCGGAAATTTTTAATATAAGAATTTTTGCAATTATGTTGGTATCTAAGCATCTAGAGCCCATTCACATCTTTTTCCACAAAAAAAAAAATAACGATTTACACCTACAAATGAATTATAGGTGATGATTTACAAACTAAAAAGACAGTACATTCATAACTGATTGGAATGTTTGGGAAGGATAAAACCCGCTGTCATTAGGATTAACCGACTATTTTTTGCCAAGAAATAATTCTTAGAAGAGGAGAAATGAAGTGATGGATACTGGTCCAACATGGTTATCGATAAGCAAAAATGGGTTGGCACGATCAATCAAGAAAAATAAGATTTCTCCGTTTAAACAGGAACTGTGTAAACATCATGATAGGGATAATATCTGACACACTGTTATTTACAACTGAAGAATGTGTTGTGTGGTTATAGCATATAAAATATTATATTGTACTTTGTTTAAGTAGAATCATAGATAGTCTTAAAATTTATACATTTCTAAAGATCTGAATATCAATTCTATGTAAAAAAAACATATAAGACCTCTCTATAATTTTTAAGTCCACACCCGTTATTTTGGTTATTTTTTTAAAAATATTTTTTAATAGGTAAATTTTAAGTGAATTATTTTTATACCGAAATAATTTTTGTTATTATGTTAGAACTGCAACGACTATATTAAATCAGGCTCAATTTGATTAAAAATATTGTTCACCATCATCATCTCATCATCAATGTTCTATAACCTCATCCGTGGGATATAGAGCAGAAATAAAATCTTTCAATCAGCTTCTATCTGCGAGTAACCTCTTCAATTGTGGCCACATTATTTGCAAAGTAATTGCTTCGGCTAATACAGTTGTTCTCCATGTTTTTCTCTGCCTTCCGACGCGACATGTACCCTGATACATCGGTATCAGCTTTTAGGAATTCGGCAGGTATCTCATCTACTCCTGCTGCTGCTTTGTTGTTTTTTAAAAGATAAATTGCTGATTTTATTTAGATTCTACTTGGGGTTCCCACATTGATACCCCTAAATGATCTGTATACTGTTGGCATAGGGAAGCTTGTGTATACATTTTGTTCTACGAATTGCTCGTTTAATAATCTGCAGAAAGACTGCTGCAATCATTGCAGTTAATCATTCATAGATAACAACAGCATTCCACTCTCAGCCAAGATTGTTTGATGCTGTTTGCTATTACGTTTGACAAAGAAAAAATATTGTTACAGTTGTTTAAGTAAAACCTATTGGTCTCACATCCTGGTCCAATATACTTTATTTTGGAACCAGATTGGAATTTATATCCAAAGTGATGTCCAAAGTGTTTCCAGATTTATTTAAAGATAAGCCAAACTATAGACAATTGTGGAGGTATTTAACAATGGCGATGAAAATGGTCTTATAGTCTAATGTCAAAAATGTCATTCAGTAGTAGAAGTGTAATATACTCATAATTTGTTCATAGAATTTTTATGCTGCATGCATATTGATGGTTTATTTTTGTGTTTTGATATTCAGTAAAAACTCTAGTTTCTGTAATTTCTTCATCCTTCTAATTTTTAATTCAATTTTCTATTTTTTTTTGTTAAATTTAAAATACTATAACTAAAATAATTAAACAGTTCATTGAATTAATATAATAATAGAAAATAAAATAAATTTTTTTTAATTATATAATAATAAAAATACCATTTTAGCATTTCTAATGCTTACTTTATTCCCCGAGAATTAATTTCAAGAAGAGACAAATGATAATTTTCAGACCGATAAAGCAAAAAATCAACACAAAAATAGAAAAATAAAAAATGAGAATGCATCCGTCATTAAAATCTTAATTTCCGTTCATAGCAATTTGTCATAATCATATTACCGAGTATTAGAGTGAGACATTTAATTTTCTCTCTTTCTTTTTTTTTTTTTTTTTTTTTTTGTTTCGAATCATCAAAATAGCATCCTTTTAAAGGATTCTTTAAAAAGATAATTTTCTTTTTTAATTTATTTTTGATTTTTTTTTTGTTGTTTTTTTTTTTTAATAGAAAATCTTTTCTATTCCTCTATAGAAAAGTAGCAAAATGAAGAAAGACATTTTCGCTTCATTAATTAAACCAATTTTCGTTGTCCACAATAATTACAGTTCAGATTTACTCATTCTATTGGCTTTCTTTTATGTTGCTGCTAGATGGTACACGCTCATGCACATATAAATAAGCAGGGCTGTGAAACTGATTGAGAAATTTTGCAGTTTATTTAGGTTGAAATTTTTATTGAGTCTGCCAGTAGTTCATTCGAAGGTCGCGTTGGTGGAAATGGCTATTTTAGTGTTGATTTTGGATGGATAATTAGTACTATAGGTGGTCGTTCTTTGGTATGCTGCAAAGCCGTTCAGGATGGAGCATTTCAAGCAGTAAAACAAAATAAAAATTAAAATTTATAGGTAATGACAATGAGGAAGTATTAAATATGAAATAAAGTGGGACAAATGAAAAGAGGAATATTGGGGTTATCTATGCTCTTGCTGTAAGTATTTAAATTATGTGAATGGGGGTTTAATGTGATTAATAAATTAAGCAAAACATTTTATGTAGTCTGTAGTCAAAACATTTTACATTGTCTTGAAAAGGACCAGCGATATATAATTCTAAACTTTGGAATACAAATTTGAAATATGTGTGATGAAACCCAGGTTTACTGTAATCAAATTAAATTAAAAATTTTATTGAGCTATCTGAAGAAAGCTTCGAAAAAACACAGTTATGTAAATATAATATTAAGTGAATCTGGCTTTGTCGTAGTCCAATAAGACGAAAAATTTATTTGAGAGTCGAAAAAAACATGAAAGCTCATGTAGAGAATGAATAAAATTTTAATCAGATAATTGGATGAAAATATCAAATACAAAATTCTAAAAAGCTCAACTCTGCGATATTGAAATTAATAATTGTCATTTTGTGAATATAGTCAACCCTACTGTACTTTAATTCATTTTGGAATCGAATAATTATTTTTTATCTTACAAAATATAACCTTTTTTCACTTTATCTTTGCTGTATCACTTTGTAGTTTGTTGACTTCACATTGGCAATACGATTGTTGTTTAAATACTGTTACATTTATTGTATCAATCTTCGTTGAAATAAATTCAATCACCTACATTATAACTCTATCAAGATTCATCATAATTTATTCATTGTTTGATTCTTATTTCTCAAGGAAGATTAAATCATCAATTGAACACCTTCATCTAATCCGATTTTTTTATTTATTTTTATTTGCATACTATTCAAACACTATACTCAAACACTAGAAAAGGATTGATTTATCAAAATTATTTCGGTTTAAGGGGGATAGAATATTAGGGGAAATCAGATTGTAAGTGGGAGACTGAGTAGGTTCGTTTTAAAAAAATGTAAACTGCAGCATTTCTCTGGGAGACATACTACACATTAGATGAGTGCATATTTAAGTTGTAGTTATATGTTATATGTTAGTATTATGTGTATATGTTATACAAGAAATATGTTTTTGAAACCAATTTTGGATTCGGAGACCTCTCTAGTGTTGGGTTGGAATTATTTAGATGGAGTCATTATTTATTTATTTTTTGAGCTAATGACGACCCAAAATCTGTTGATGTATATCTTCTTTAGCCATTTAGTCAAAGAATAATAATCCTTTCAGCTTCTCGTTTCAGGTTTTTGGTGTATATTTCTGTTTCATTTTTTGTATTGTCCAATAGTATGTAGCAATTTACAAATTAAATTTAAACCTTCCTGTTTGTTTATAGTTAATAATATGGAGCTTAATATTTTATACAGAGTTTTTGCAATGCTGATGTAACAGAATTTATTACCAGAAAGGTTAATAAGTGTTGTATTAAGTGAGAAATAGATCTATATATCATAAACTTACTACATCCAACTCTATTAAAATACCATTTGTATATATATATCTTATATTAAATAAAAAAATCATATACATTCGTATTCCAAAAAACTTGTAATCACTATTTCAGTCGTATGTGCATTTAAAATTGACGTTGAAACATTCAAAAAATTAATTATATATAAAAAAAAATAACTGTATTGCAGAAATTTTGCCGTTTAATTTAAATTACAAGTGGAAATGAAAATTTTTAACGTAAACGTGGCCATACCAACCTTGAGAAAACAGTAGTTATTCTGAATATCATCAAAAAAGAGACAGCGAACGTCATGGCTGGGCTAATAACTGGCCACTGTCTATTAAAGTAGTACATTTATTAAATCGGTTTAATCGAAAACAATTTGTGCGCAATATGTAAAGTAGAGAAAGAATCTATTGAACATCTACTCTGTCAACTACTCAAAGGTCTTACCCGTAATTGACTTCACCATTTGGGAACGAAGCGCCCTCGATAATGCTGCCCAACGTATTACTGAAGATTATCCTGAGTTAAATCACTAAATCTGTAAATATAATCAACCTTAAAGACTCAAATGGATAATTATATTAATATAGTCAATCAGAATAAGCCCACTTGTGGCTGCAGTGATAATGGAGTCAGATAGTGGAGTCTACCCGTCATATATATAAGTCTAATCTATTCCAATTTTTCTTCTTTTTATAAAATAATGGGGTGAGCCCTCTAAAAGCTGCCTTCGCAGAATATAAGCCATATAAAGATGAATAGAAGAAAAATAAGGATAGTATAGAATAATAAATAAAATTAGAATAGAACAGAATCGAACAGAATGAAAGAGTTAGAACAAAAATTTACGGATATATGTATTATGTGGGACCAGAAAATATGGTAAGGTGTTCCATAGCTTAGACATTCGTTTGATGAAAGATTTTTTTATATTTTCCAGTTCTGATTCGAAGGGGCTTTCTACTTTCAAATTTGTAATCGAGGGCTGCCCTGCGAGTATTACGTTGAAATGTTTGTATTTTGGGCATAATACATAATGACATTGGAAACAATCAGTTTTAAAAACTGATCAAATAACTAAAATATTATGTCTGTAAAGCTATCTCTGCACCCCTGTGTATTCAACAACCAACCAAAACTGAAAAAACAAAATTGAAAGATTTTTTAACAACCATGACAATTTTCTCATTTTGTTTTCGTCCTACTCCTCCTCCTCCTCCACCTCCTTCTCCAAAAACAAATTTCTTTGTCCTAAATAAAAAAAAAAATTATTTAGTTTTTTTTTTTTTTTTTTTTTTGAAAATTTTCTTTTTCATAAGTAAAGAATTGAGAAATTTTTTATTCTGTCTTTTAGGTTGGTTGTTGTTGTTGGGAATGTTCTTTAAAGAAAATAAAGTCGTTATTTTTTTTTTCTTATTGTTTTTGGTTTTTTTTTCGCCCATTTTCGCTCTAATTATGTCCTTTGGCTTTTAATAATAATTTTGTTGACTGGTGGTTGGTTCCCTGGTTGTTATGTTGGTTGGTTGGTTGGTTATGTTTTTGTTTTTTTTTTGCAAGTAGTTTTCATCACCGATAGAAGGACATCAGAATCTAATAACAACAACAACAACCACTATGGTAATGCCGTATATATATATTTTGTAGTACTTATACTGGTAGTAGTGGTATTACTATGAATTGATTGTCTTTTAAGATTCTTTTGTGACGTCGTTTTATTTTGTAGGAGTATGAATGAACAAAACAAAAAAAAAAAAAACAATAACAACAAAAACAAAAATATCTCCAATTGTTTCAGTTTTTATACTCTTCCAGAGTTCCAGTTTATTTTTGTGATTTTGAATTCGAACATTGTATTTGTTAGTATAGAGCCGATTCATTCATGTTGAATGGTAAAATCTCTAGGACTAATTGTTTATTTTTTTTTCTGTTTTTATTTTTATTTTTCTTCACCAAATTATGCTGATGTTCGTTTTTAAAATTATGTCATTTTAAATCATTGTCATTTCATTTAAAGTAGAAATTAGCTAGATATTTTTTTGAAAAAAAAACAACAGTAAAAAAATTAGAAAAACTTTTTTAAAAAAAATTAATTTGATGAAAAAAAAAATGTTTAGAAGAGTGTATTTATAGGGAGAACTGGATCAATGAATAATATATTGTACAGGTTTTAAAAATGTTCATAATATTTATAAGACTTTGGTTGGGCTACTTTAATAATGAAAACTGACTGTTCTGATGAGTACAGTTTTTTTCGTCTCAAGAACAATTCAGAATTTCATCTATCAGTGGTGCCACAACATCTTTAGTATACTAAAAGTAAATAATCTTTTGAATTAGACATTGGTATCTACTATTGGTATTTTTTATAGCTTCTTTTTAACCGAAGAGTCTTGTGTAGAGCCAAACAATTATGTAAAAATAAAATGCAAAATTAACAAACTATATTGAGATAACTAATAACTGTATTAGCTGAATACAGTTCAAAACAAAATGACTAGACCGCCTTTTAAATCCTGCATTTCAAATTGTTGTTTATGAAAATCCAGTTTTATAAGATCCACTAAATCCGGTTTATAAAAATTGTTTTTCTGTTGCAAATCCGACCCTTCCTAAAAAACTTGTTTTTCTTGCCTATTCTTATTTCTTTAAATATTTGTGAAAAATTTGTGCTGTTCACAGAAGCTTTACTGTGCGTAGCGTAGTCAGAGTTTGGATACAAAAGAGGGATATGAATGACGAAATTACAAAAATTTATGAAAGTTAGTTCGCAGAGGGTTTTCTGTGAGTAACCTAAGGTGCATATAGGCTTTGCCCAAAAATTTTGAAATTATTTATTTTGAGTACCGCCGCTTTTAGATAGAAAAGAAAGAGTTTTGCCCAACTCTGGAAAAGGAGATAATTTTTTGTTTGTATTGAACGCGTTGCACTACACAAAATCAATATTTTTTCCAACTCTGCAATTTTAGGGTCTTTTTTTTGAGCTCATGAAATAAAGCCCCAAAGTCCATACAAATTTTGGAGTTTAAATAAATCTTCGAAGACAATAAATAAGGCTTGTAAGTTTCTGAAATGAAATTTTTATAATAATTTAAAAAAATTAACTGTTCTCATTTTTTCAGTTGAATTTGAAAAAGGTATTAAGTGAACAGGATTTAGAGGGTTTAAAAAAATTGATGCACCTAATCGTTCCAGAGAAGCATTTGGTCAATATGCTCTACATGGTGCAGAATATTTATATATGTTTACTGGTATAACGCCACTGCTAAGCGCTTGATGTACAGTTTGTGTGCAGTTTAAAATAGTATAAACTACTGTGGTGTACATTTTATAATATAATCATCAGAAAGATTTCAATTCTGCTTCAGTTAAAAAAAAATAATAAAAATAAATTTTGAGCTTTGCTATACCAACACAATTATGCTTTTGTTTGGATTAACTCAAAATACCAACAACAATGCAAAGTAAATATCTAATCATCTCTCAACATATACATTAATATTTCTAAGTACATTCTTCCTACACGCACTACGATAACACATTAAAAAAATCTTATTCATTCTTTCACTTTCATTCATAATTAACTGTTTTTGTTTCTCACTTCATTCTCTCACTTTCATTCATAATTAACTGTTTTTACATTATTATTGTTCTTGTTATAATTATGTTATTAGCTGATATTTTAGCTGTATATTTTTATAACGTATATGAATACGAATATGTTAATATGGAAATTGAATAAAAAATATACATTCATACTATTTAGTAACTAAGGCTTCAGACAGCAAAATAAAATTATAGTATGTATAAGATATATGTTGCAAAAACGCGAGTTATATGAATATTTATATGGTGTAAAGAATTCGGTTTCTACAAATATACATGCATAATATTTAGTAACTAAGGCTTCAGACAGCAAAATAAAATTATAGTATGTATATATAAGATATAAGCTGCAGAAATGCTCAAATCGGAAATAAGATCTACTAAATATAAATTACAAGTAACTCAAAATGACCATAAAAAAATGGATGTTGGGAATCACAAGCAAAAATAGAATCCCAAATATGGTTCTAGGGCAAATAACAAAAATTTAATGATATTGTGTAACGTATAACAAAAGCTAAATGGAGAGGAATGATAACATATTGATCAAAAAACTATTAATATGGAAATAATGAGCGAATAGAAGAAGCAAAGCAAGATTACTAAGTATAAATTGGGTGATGATATGAAGAAGACAAATAATTGAACATATTCAATCAAAGCAGAGAAATTGGAAAACAGAGAAACATGAGAAGAGTTCTATGTTCAACAATGAACGTTGACGATGATTAATGATGCTGATTATAATTGAACGAACTACGGGGCAAATACTACTTTTATTTTTAGTTACTCATAACGAAGCTGTTATCCAATAACGAAATTTAAAAATAAATTTTTTTTTGTTGCCAAAATTATTTTTGGATTGAGTACGGAGAAAAGGACTAGGAGAGAAAGAGAAAAATTTGTATGTAAGTTGGAGACCAACCTGAAGATGTTATTTTTGTAAAGTTACAAATTGAATATCGCAGTGAAACACATGAAATGAAAGCATGTTCCACGTTTTAGCAGTTTTCATAATAAAAGACCAAGCAAATTTAGCATATGCTGAACCTGAACCCTTAATCTACTAATTTTGAAAAGGTGTGACATTACCACTATGGTAGAAGTCATTACGGATAATTGTCTATTTGGTAAACATGTTAGAAGACTTGGGCTCCCCCTCAAACGACTTTTGCAAAACGTGTAGAGAGGAGAAGGAAGATCAAACTGTCCAACACCTACTCTGTTCCTGCCCTAGTCTTTACCATAAAAAAATATCCTTCTAGGAGCCTTCTTTCTGAACTCGCTGGCTGACCTTGAAAGTACTAAAATCAAAGATCTCCACCGCTTCGTTAAAAGCTCAAATTGGTTCAACGAGTAGATTCACGAGGAGTTTCTGTGGTATCACAATGGACCTTAGTGGTTTAAGTGTTTTCGGTGTATTGTCGGTACTATCTACTAACCTAACTATAATATATGCATTTTTTAAACCAGTTATTTATCATCTATAACGTAGAAATAAGCACTTTAATCCTCTCCCTAGTGTTACACACTTGAATTGTTTTAGGGTAGGCATTATTAATTCAATATAGAACAAATGATATTTTCATTTCCAACAAAATATTGCAAAAAAAAAAGAGAGATAGCTACACCGCTTTGACGTATATTAAGAGAAGTAAAGGTTAGCTGGATTGTAGAGTCTCCAATTAGGTGTAGGACACAAATATGCATTTTTTCAAGGTAACCTGGTGATGTATTATATATGGGGTATGGGCCAGTCCATATGTAAGAATTGTAATCCATCTTCTTCTACAAAAAAAAAAACAACGCGCATAGAGAGATCGCTTCGTAATAGCAATATTACAATACTCTCATTATCTTATATTTAGCTGAAAGATTTAACGTAAATGACTTGTTAAAGTAAAATTAAGACCTCTCCGTAAAGAACAAAACAAAATTATAATATATTTTTCCATTTACATTTTGAATACAATGAAAATAATTTTGAAATAAATTCTAAAACATCATAAATTACTCAACCTGAAAATCCCATTTTTATATTAAAAACGCCATTTTCTTAATTGTCCTCAATAGACCAGAAAATCTTATTTTTATTACATCATCCTCTTTTTTCTATTAATTTGTTTGTATTTTTTTTTTCATTGTTTTTATTTTTTTTTTTTTTTTTGAGTATGAGTCATTATTATAACTCAGAACTGTTCAATTTAGAGCTGAGCCCCCCCCCACTCTACCTCTAAAAACCATAATTTCTAAGTTTTAGTAAAATCTAAGTCTTTAGTAAAATAATACCTTCGTCCTTTTTAATGGACGAGTCCAAGTTATATCAAAGAAAATATTATAAAGTTTTTTTTAAGAAAAAAAACTTTTGCAATATTAAAAAAAAAAAAAAAAAAATAAATAAAAAAAAAAAAATCAAAAGCAAAAAAAAAAAATTGTATTCCTTGAAAGTTTAAAATTATGAAAAAAAAATAAGTTAGTTTTGAAAGTGAGGTAAAAGGAATGGGTGGTCAGTTACTAGTCAGCTTTGTTTTTTTTTTTTTTGTATATAAACTTAAGAGGAGTAGAAAAGAGGACATAAAAGAATGTGCGCAGAAGAAAATAAAAAAATTTTTTTTTTATTTTAAAAGAAATGAAAAGAAATTTTAAATGAATTTCTTTTACTTAATACATTCATACATACGTTATTATTTAATAAATATACATACATACTCACTATTATATTGAATTGGTTGGCTGGTTGGTTGGTTGGTCCCTAAAGGACCATGAAAGAACCATGTAATTACAAATTATATACGATAAAAAGAAATTCATTTGTTAAACGTGCCCTCATCTTAATTTTTTTTAATTTTTTTTTTTTTACTATTATTTTTTTTTTTTTTTAATTTATTAATGTGACCTCTGTGCGAAATAAAGCGAACAATTTGAAATTATGAACATAGGTTTTATGAGGTAAAGTATAAAGAAAACATGAAAACAAGCAATATAATTAGTTTAAAGATGGAGAAATAAAAAATATAATATATAATATTTCAATAAGGATAATAAAACTTGTACCTCACCTCACAATCAATTTTTTTTCAAGGATATTTTTTTGAATTTAAGTTGTTGAAGGTGTGTTCTACAAAAGTAAAATGTAAGGTAGGAAGGTATGTAATTTTTGATTATTGAAATAAATCGTTATGACATTTTCATTACAATGAATTGGAAATGATTTTTAATGGTTTGGAATATGGAATTAAAAGAGAGAAAGAGAGAGAGAGAGAGTAAATTGAAAGTGAAAGTTATTTACTTAAATTAATAGAGAAAGCAAAATGTCATCATAAATTCTTTAGAATAAATAAATAAAATATTCTTTAATATTGGTTGGAATATAATTTATTGTTCTGTTAATTTCTTAAATCGACATTATTATTATTAATTGTTGTAATTAAAATTTATGAATTATTTCAAATGATTTTTGTATTTAATTTATGAATGAAAAAGGTTGAATTTCCTTTCACTAATCATTTATATTTAATTTTGCAAATATCGATATTTCGGAAGCAACTTAATTCTTTCATCTATGCTTGCGACTAATTGAAATTTTGGGGATTGTGAGGGAGATGTTGTATTGGCGTAGGACGTAATGAGAAGAATAGCTGAAATTACTAGCTTTCCGAAAACATATATGTTTAGTGGCACATTTTATCCGCTAAGGACGAGAAGGGCCTTTGAAAGTATCCTTGTTGTTTTATTGTTTTTATATAAAAATTGTTATATCTGTTGATCCATTAGATATATATATATAATATATATATATATATTCAGTTATATATTCTAGAAAGATAACGGTCTGGAGCATAGCTTAACATTTATTTGATGAGGATTCGTACTGCCGTTTTTTATTTTTTTTTTTTCTATATTATATCATTGATCATTTGAAAAAGGAAAGGAAAGAAAAAGGAAGAAGAAAAGTTTTGTGGGAAAGAGCGAACAATGTTGTTAATATTCGTTTTGAATCTCTGTATATCATAAATAAAAAATACTTCTCTCATTGGGAATGCTTCGATTGGGACGCGATTCCACAATCGAGATGTTCTTACTATAAAAGAATTTCCATAGCCGGACTTAAACCATCTCGGAATTTCCACTGTGAAAGGGTGTGCACTTGATGCCTCTCGTGTTATGCGACAGAATTGCTTGAGAGGAGGAAGAAGTGACTTTAATTCCTCGGAACAAGTGCCAACACCAAGTAGATATCTATAAAATAGAGAAAGTGCTCCAACAATACGACGATGGCCAAGTGGTATAAGGGATGAGGTCACGTTTATGTCGTCTATAAGACGAATGGCGCGGTTTTGAACTTTGTCCAAAAAATTTAAAGCAGTTTTTGGTGCACCTGCCCATAAATGTGAGTTATACTCGAGCTTGGGTTGTATATATGCTTTATAGATTATTAAGAGGTCTCGAGATGAAAAATAAGCTTTGCAGCGACTTAAACATTTGGCGGCGCTTTTCGCAATATCGAAAATATGCTCATTCCAGTGCATATTTTGATTCACTCGCATCCCGAGGACGTTCAAGTCTTTGAGTCGCTGAATAACTTCATTTTGAAGCCGGATAATTGGTTCGAATGTTGTTAGCTTGTTACTAACAAGACAGCTTTGAGTTTTTGAAGTGCTAAACTCGACTCTGTTTGCTCTACCCCAGTCGACAATTTTGGCTAGGTCGTGATTGAGTACACCAGCCATCATTGTTCTTTTGGAGTTGACTGCTGAAGCTGTAGCATTATTTGTTTTAAGAAAATCATATGATGCTACTAGAGTGCTGTCATCAGCAAAACTATGGATTGGATTGAAAGTCAAATTTGAGAAGGTCATTAATGAAAATGAGAAATAGGGTGGGTGAAAGGACAGAGCCTTGGTCGGAAAACCTACCGTCAACTGAAACTATGATAGATCGATTAAAGAGAAAGCTTTCAATCCATTTAGAAAAGGTTGGACCGAGGCCTACAGCATTGCATTTTGCTATAAGAGCAGAATGCCAGACTCGATCAAAAGCCTTAGATATATCCAGAGCTACAACAGCAGCTTCACCAGATTGATGAAGACTGGTGTTAAGCTTTTCGCAGAGGCATGTCATGAGATCACCGGTGGAACGCTGAGCTCGAAAGCCGTATTGACTATCATGAATTATTCCTCTACTATCAAGATATTTCTTCAACTTTTGATTGATTAAGATTTCCATCGTTTTGGAAATAATGGAAGTAATAGCTATGGGTCTATAGTTCGATGGATTGCTTTTGTCACCTTTTTTAGGAATAGGATAAACTTGGGCAACTTTCCAATAGGACGGGTAAGTTCCTGAAGAAAAGAACAAATAGAATAAGTTGCGCAGAGGTTTAGAAACGGCGAAGGCAATGTGTCGCAGCACAATCGCAGGTATACCATCGGGACCGGTAGATTTTTTTATATCAAGATTCTTCAAGACTTTTACTACAGCTCTTGTTCTGAAGTATATCCTTCCAAGCGAAGAATTAACAACAGGGATTGTTGGCGGATTTTGGGCTGTATTAGGGAGTGTGTGAGATATTGTAGTTCAAAGTAGAAAATTTTGGGAAAAATCAATCTTTATTTTCTTTTTTGAAAAACCACATACCTCAAGATTTTATTATTAAACCATCCCAATATTTGTATAGTGTTGAAAAGATATATTTTTGTTTCTATAACTCATTTATACATACATTATGTCTACGTCAAATTGTTTAGAAGATATAAGCATTTATTAAAAAAAAAAATATTTTTTTTTACCCTTTTCTATATAAAATTAGGTATGGGCCTTTTACGAAATAACAATCTTCTGAAGTAAATGTTTCTAGAATATATAACTAAATATATTTATATCTAATGGATCAACAGATATAACGGTTTTTATAGAAAAACATCAAAACAACAGGGATACTTTCAAACGTCCTTTTCGTCCTTAAAGGATAGGATGCCACTAAAGATATATATTAGGATGGATGGGATAGGATGCCACTAAAGATATATATTTTTGGAAAGCTAGCAATTCAAGCTACCCTTGGGATATGGTCATTAGGTCCTACGCCAATACAACATCTATAATGTCTCAAAAGAGACAAAAATTTTTTACAATAATACTTATATTTATATAGTTTGAACCCTTAATATGTTATTTAATGTACAATAGCAATTGCTTAATAATGTCCTATAATTTTTTATAAATTTAAACTAGCCTATAATTAATTACGTAATGACCCTTATGCTAGTATTTATTATTTTAATTCTACCTGTATCTAATTTTAATTTTAAATTAATCTAAATAATTTTGAGAAACCACTACCTACATAATTATTAAGTCTGTTGTTAACGTGTTCTCTGGATATCACTAAACTTTCATACATATTTAATTTATTATATTTATTGACCTCTCTTTAAGAGGAGTTAAGTTTAAATTATTGTTGTTTATAGTTTTTGTGCAATCTTGGCATGATATTTTATATATATACCACTTACTTCTTCTATGCTTTTCTTATCTTTGGCAGACAAATTATACAATTTAAGGTTTCTGATAATTCGGTAGTGAAAGGGTTAACAATATCTCTGAATTCATTTCCATTCGGTGCAGCTTTTGTTCTGTATATAGATTGTCCTCAAAAAAAGTAAATATAAATGTAGAAATAATAATTCTATACGAGTACACATACTAATTTCTCTCAATCATACAGGGGGGCTCTAGTACTGAGTCCCTGGGGGAGAGTAGAAAAAAATTACAATAAGAATGACCCCTATAATAACCAACAACAAGAAATAGGTCACTCATGGCATCAAAAAGGCACAATCAAGTGACTAAATGGTTTTCCAGAAGCAACTGGAATGGCCACTTTTACCTATCTACCTATGCTAGTAGTGAGTAAGTTGTATTTCTTAAATATATTGCTGATTTTTTTTGTGTATATGAAATGTGTTGCACAAACTCGTTTGTGCTTCTCCAGCATGTCTTATTTTTTTCGAATAAAGTTGAGAAATTTTTCAGTTCACATCTATGGATGTTCTTCATTATTATTTTCATTATGCTTTCTTTTGAAAATTCATTTATTGCTGCTGTGTCCTCAACATAATAATTTTGCCTTTTTGAAGCTTTCTTTTGATAAGGGACATGTAGTTTGTAGTCTATTAATTATTGTATGAATATGCCGCCATCTTTTGCCATGAGGGTGAATTGAATGTGGAAATGATAGTTCTTTTAGTTGTCGTGTTTTCCAATTAGATATCAAAATTTATTTTGTCTTCCCTACTTATTAATTTGATATCTAGGAACAGGATTTAACCATTTTCTTCTTTTTCCGTTGTGAACGTTATGTTGTTATAGATGTTATTCAGTTTAATAAGTAAATTGTTTTTTTTTTCTGCTACTGTGATAATATCATCTACATTATCTCATCCAGATTCTGGGCATAACTGCTATCCATTTCTTTTACAAAATTCATGAAAATTTCACTTAATATAGGGGGTAGTAGATTTTCAATAACTGTACCTTTTTTTGGTTTTGTAATATTTCGCTCTAAACATGATATAGTTTTTATTTATACAAAGCGATACTATAGAGGCGGCCCGCAGACTTAAAGTAACATCAAGACTTATTGAAAGTTTTTTTTATGTATGTCATATTCAAGATGTTGGGAATAAAAGACCCACAACCTTCATTGAAAGCTTTTGAATGTATTTTATATTCATTGTACCTTGTTTGAAATCCTTGTTTCTTGGGTTTTTTGTTTCAGCTAAGATTATTATTTCCTTTTATATTGCTTTCTGGATTTTGCAAGCACCTAATTCTACCTATGTTGAATGCTCAGATTTGAGAACGAACAAATTCGTATAAAATTCTGTTGATTATGGGGTATGAAAAAATGTAATCATATGCTGAAAAGATCATGGTTGAATATTAATGAGGTAATAAAGTAGCATATGATTATCATCATTGTCCTGTATAACTCCATCTGTGGGGCATAGGGCGGAAATAGTAGCATAATTGTTGCAAACATTCTTATAAGTCATTTTCATCGAGTATCGCTTCACTCAGCCATATTACACTCACCAATTCAAACAGTTTGTTATATAAGTTCTCTCTCGCTTTAGGAAGTATGAATAAATGTTTTGCTACAATCATCAACTGTAGGAATTGGTAATGTGGCTGAGTGAAGCGATAGGATTGTTCTATGTATCGAGTAAAGTATTACTTCATTGAGCCATATTAAGCTCACAAAGTTATACAGCTTCTTATGCAAATGTTTATATTCTTATCACAAAAATTTAATTCGTTTTTGGCACTTGATGGTGCAAAGGAGGTAAGTATGAAATTGACATAAAGAAAGTTATTTTATTATTTCCAATCGGGAATTATCTTCTTCAGTTGTAGCAATTCTTTATTGGGTTCTACTTTCAATTACTAAACCTATTTTATTCTTTATATATTATACACTCTATACGAGCGACTGAGCTCATTTGAGAAAAAAAAAATAAAAATAATAAATATTGTTTTTGTGAACTACTGGTGCCTCATTGAACATACCTGGAGTAAAAAGACATTATAATTAAAATATTTATTTACGATAAAAAGAATAAGAAATTTAAGACAAATCTAGAAAATTATGACCAATCCATAAAAATTTAGAAAGAAAAAAAATTGCAACAATTATGGCGGAATTATTCTACTAAATACCGTTTACAAAATTCTGTCGATTATAGTGTATAAAAAGTTGACACATATGTTGAAGAGATCCTAGGTGAATATCAGTGCGGTTTTTGCAGGCAAATATTCAAACAACTATTGAAAAAAACTATGAATTTAACTTCATTTCATGAAACATGACAATAAACGGTAAGTCCCCAAGAGGTAATCGCAATCAAATCACGGTGAATCATCCTACAGCTTCGTGTGTAGTAAACTGCACATTGGATTTGGGGGTGCGGCATATTTCATGTGATGCTGTCGAGCAGAACACAGAGACAACAGAATCGGAAATTCCGCCCTATGCCCCACGGATGGATGGATGTATTAAATTATGTCTACAAATTGTTAGAAGTTGTAGGACAGGATAAAGCACCATGTTCTGACTGACTACTCGAATAATAAACTCAGAAATTCTGTAAAATTTCTCTCTGCGTTGTAAATTATTTTAAAATGACTCTAAACTACAGTAAACATTATTGGAGTACAAGCAATGGCGAGTGTTTGAGATATAAATAAAATTTAAACAAAAAAATAAATGAATAAAACAAAATTGGACTAGGGATTAGATACAGATTAGAAACAAAAATGAATAAATTGAATTATTGGTCGATCTAGACTATTATAGTTTTCTTTCGATGTATGTATGTTGCGGAATTGCATCAAGCTGTATAGCTGGAACAATACACTTTTGAAATTAAAGTGGATTGCAGAGATATTCTGAAACTCTATATGCTACTCCCGAAGCCAGTAAAGAAGGACAAAAATAACATTAAGTTCAATCAATTAAATTTGTTTTTATTATTATTAATCAAATTCTGTGAATTCAATTTCTTAGACCACCATCAGTCTAAAAACAACACTCTTCATATCCTAAAACAATATTAACTTAATTCAAAATGAGAAAAATATCCTTGAACTTAGAAGGAATAAAACGCATTTTATTTTAATTTTTTTTTGTAATTTTTAAATCAAATAAAGAAAATACAATAAATAACGTAACAAATACATAAATAATTTACAGACTCAGGACATGACGCGCCATTTGTTTTCTTTTTCTAAATCTTTTTTGACAGTTTTCATTAAATTTTTTATTTTTATTTTTTTAATTTTTAAAATTTGTTTTAGAATAAAAATAAAAAAGGGCGAATTATTATTAAATAATAAAATTTCATTTTGTTTTTAAAATTTTAATTTCTAAATCCTTAAACGTAAATTTTAAGAAAATTCCAATCAAAAATTTTTTGAAATAAAAAATATCCCTACTACAATTAGTGAAGTTATTGAATTTAGCTTTTTTGTTTTGTTGGGACTAGAATAGAACAACAAAAATTAATTCAATTTTACTTTAGAAGTAGTAGAAAACAAAAACAAAAACAATACAATGCACTGAGGTCTATTATGTACATTAGATGTGGTGGACAGGACTATAAAGTAAAATGAAAATTCTATTCTCATTATGATTCTTAATAATGATATTGATGATGATGATGATGATTATGATAACAATGATAAATAATGTTGATTATGAAGTTGTCTCATATATGCTTTAAAATCCTGTAGGATAATAATAATAATTAATATCCTTTTGTGTTTGATTGCATAAAAATCAACAATAAACAATTTCTATTTCTTTGCTAAAAAAAGTTTTGAAGAAAAGTAAAAAAAAAAAAAAAAATTAATAATAAAAAAAATAGATACAGTTTTTATTTTAAGTCCTTGATGGATTATAAAAAAAATTTGATACGAAATGTGCAATGCCCACTTTGTAATTGAAAGTCACTACGACACTGTACACTGTCTATAGGAAATTTTTTCACTCGTTTTTCTTTTTTTTTAATTTAGACAAATTTAGGTGTCCTTACTGGGCTTCATTGTTTTATAATTGCAAAACTATAATTTTATTTAATAAAATTTAATGTTTATTTGCTTTTATTATTATAAAATCTAACAATTAAATGCCTAATAAAATGTCCTGAAATTCGAAATTGTTAAAATACACAGAAAGTCTACTTTAATAAAAATAGTCTTCAATGTTCAAATATTCAAAATAATTTTATTTTCCTGTTGCTACACATACCCGACGGAACGGATTATACAGAACAATGATGATGATGATGATGATAATGAGCGTTTTTAGGTGCTCATTCTAACTTTTATTTGTCATTATATTGACTCTATTTAACACTTACAAATATTCATTTATGTTATGATGGATTGATGGGTTCAATAATCAACCATGTTGGTTCAATATAATTAGAAAACAATAACAAAAAAACAATGTAACGATAAAATGATGAATAACGAATTCAACAAGTAAATATTGAGTTTAACATATTGACTGGATGTCCTGTATGTCCTACATATAAAACGAGTTTAGCAGCAGGCTTGTAGTAGGACGTGTTGCTTAGTTTAATTAGGTAACACATAATCTATTTAAAACTATAATCTATTAGTTAAGCAATATGCGTATATTCATTTTAATAGTCAAAATTTAATGTTTAGGAACTTATAGTACTTGCATAGATAATGTACTAGAAATAATTAATAAATTTAAATCAAAATTAGTTATCGATGACATCGGAAATGTATATTCAACAAATTGCAGCCAATACAATGTACATACAAATACAAAATATGTCAAATTTTCTGAACTGACAACATTGTGTTGGCAACATAATGTACTTTTTTTTTACAATTCCGATCACTCTAAACACATTGTCTCTGAAATAAATGTCAAATCAAATGTCAAAATGTTATCTTCATAAAGAGGTCTTGGGATGGTCGTAGGGAATCTTGGAAAGGTCGTAGGTACGTTCTGAGGCTGATCGAGACGTCAAAGTCAGCTTTTTAGGATATCCACAGATTTTTTTTTTCAGATCCACCTATTTTGTGGATAAATTTGTTGTGAAAATAAGTCGCGGATACACTGTCAAATTAATTACCGATCATGAGACAATGTAAGCAAATTTTTTTTTTGACATTTACGATCATATGTTAATGTGTTGGCGATGTTGTCGATACATTTACGATGTCACGGTATATAACGGCTTAATAAAACGAAGTTTAGGATGATAATATGAATATATTGACTTGTCATAGTGTTTGCTTAAAAAGCATGCAATACGACTGAGTACTGATAACTGACCAATCTGGACGATATTAATACTCAAAAAGATATTTAGTATATTTTGGTGAAAATTTGGGAGGTTAAAAGGGTCGTATAGAGGCCTTGGGAAGGTCGTAGGAAGTCTTTGGAGGATCGTAGGGAAGTTTTGAGCCTGATAGAGACGTTAAAATTACCTTTTTAGGATATCCACAAATTTCTTTTTTCATATCTATTTTGTGGATAAATTTATTATGAAAACGAGTCACGAATACACTGTCAAATTAATTACCGATCATGAGACAATCTAAGCAAATTTTTTTTTTGACATTTAAGATCATATGTTGGCGACATTGTCGATACATCACGATATATAACGGAAAAGCTTAATAAAACTGAATGAAAATATGGTTATATTAAAAGGCCATACTGTTTGCGTAATAAGCATAAAATACGACAGAGTACTGATAACTGTCCAATTTGGACTATTTTAATACTCAAAACGATATTCAATATATTTTGGTGAAAACTTGGAAGATTAAGAGGGTTGTATAGGGGTCTTGTGAGAAACGTAGGGTGGCTCTGAGGCTGATAGAAACGTCAAAGTTAACTTTATAGGATATCCACAGATTTTTTTTGGGTTTGCTCGTAGAAGAGGCAATAATTTAATTCATAATTATGTTGTAGGAGATTGGTTTAGAACCACACATAGCCTATAATCGTCGATGGATTACTGTCATTTCAATCGTTTTTAAACTAACTAACTATACCAAAGTTTATCAATAAACAAATTCAGAATTATTTAATTTAAATTTGTTGGTACTTTGGCGAATTATTTCGACTACATCAGGATACCAGTAATACTTCATAATAACCATTTAGCTGTGTGTTTCATTGTTCATTTTTGCTTCCCTATTTTTTCTTCAATTATAATTCAAAAATATTTTCATCTTACAATTAGAAAAATTTCAAAACCCCCATCATACTTAATTGTTCTAAAACCAAAAAAAAAAAAAAACAAAATTAAAAATGATTGATTCGTTTTAGCTTATTTAACGGATTCGCATTTCTAAGTCACTGACATTAAATAAATGATCTTTGGTTTTTGTATTTTTAAACGCGGTAGCAAACTAAAAAATACTTGTAAAAATAATATAAGCGGCGGCTTATTTTATTTAAATTTTTATATTTTCGACTCTGATATTATTTTTTTAAGTGAAAATGATTAATGACTCGTATTAAAATAATAAAAAAATAATAACAACAAAAAGTAAAAAATGATGTTAAATGATTTTTAGGATGTTTTTGGGATCTTGTATAGTTGTTCTGCCACTGATTACAGCCTGTAATTTTGTTGTGTTTTTGTGATAATATATTTTGTATTTAAATATGGGGAGTGAAAAATTGGTTTTTAAAGAAATTAAAAAAAAAAAAAAATAATGTAAAAATGTAGGTTTTTAGTGATTTGTTGGAACATAATTATATGTGGTTTTAATAATAATAAAAATAATACAAAAAAAAAAAAAAACAAAAACAACAAAATTTTGTACATTAAGATGTTAGGCATGAAGTTGGGCTCATTAAATATGATTTTGGTAACGGATTGCAATTAATTTTATTTTTGGTGGTGCAGAATTTTTCTAATTTATTTAAAGTGATATTAATTTATAATATATATATGTATATATACATATATAAATATAAATTAATTTAGTTGTTAGTAGATTATTAGAATATTTTAAATATAAATAAACATTTTGTTAAATAATTTACTTTTAATTATAATTAAATATTTATTTGAAAGAAAATTTAGTTGGGATTTATTGCAAGACATTATTCAAGGTTAAATTGTGGTTATTGCAGTTAAAAGAAATATGTAGAATATCTAGAAATATTTAAATTAATATCGTTTTCAGCTTTTTCTATTAAAGAATGATGTTAAATGATTTTTAGGATGTTTCTGGGATAGGTGTATATTTATTGCTATATTTATCCTTGAGTATTATATTGAAACATATTATATACAATATGTAAAATAAATATATATGTATATATACAATATGTAAAATACAACTATATATGTACAATAAATATATATGTATAGATATGAATTAATAAAAATAAAAATTATTATATATTCGGTGTTTACTCACTCTCCTTTTGAACGCTGGAGACCACCAAGATCCTGGAATTGGTTACATATTGTCCTCCACTCCATCCACAGTTTCTAGCAGATTCTCTCCAATTGAAAATATGAAATTTTTTCACCTCAACTATGATACTTCATCTCCTCAACGAAGGTATAGTCTTCCATATGGCCTTCCATATCCAACGACACATTCTTCAGTGTTTGGATTCAAAGAGATTTTATATTTCATTTGCTCTACATGGCTTAGACAGTGATGACATTTTCATAGTTGGTGTTTACATGTAGTTACAGAAAAAGCAGATTCGCTTTTATTATCTTGTTCGACAGGATTGAACTTTAATGTTTGAATTTTGTTCAAATATTTTTTGTTAAATGATTTTGGCATATTTACTAGAAGGTTTTGGTGTTAATTAAAGCTATTATTAACGATTACATTCTGAAGAAGTGATTTTAATTATTGTTAAGAAATATTAAAAATAATATATGTATACGAAATTAATTATATATTATATTCTGAACCTACCGTGTGTGAGTATAAAATTTAGAAAATATTCATATTCTTATTCTAGACCTCGTATTTTATTTAGTTTTAAAACAGAATTTATACAAGTTTTATATTTTCTTTTTATCGTTTATGTTATGATATATAATAATTGTATATCTATATATGTATATATGTAATCTTTAGATTGTAAGTAATTTACTTTAATTTTTAAATATGGATTTTTCTGTGATGTTTTATACCAGAACTAATGTTTTGTCTATATCACGGTTAAAGAAAATTAAATTTTTTTTTAGAATAGTAAAATATAACAAACAACTTGTATGTGTGAATTTTATAAAATATTAAATATTTTTTATTTTGTACATAATTTTGTCAAAAAAAAAATATTAAAAAAAAAAAAAAAATTGGATTAAGGTTTTTACTATCCTGTTTTCTTTTAAAAATTTAATATTAATATGAGAATATACCATTTATTTAAAATTTAAAATGTTTCAGCTGTAAACAGAATATCTCTAAACTCTGTATAAAAATCTGTATTTAAAAAAAAAATACATATATATTGAAAGAAATAAATTAATTGAATTGAATTGAAAAAATAGAATTTTTTGTTTTTCGGCCATTATATTTGATAAATTTTTCCCTAATCTATCCTAATAAGGACAGCAGACAAGATAAATTCGATTACAAGCTTTAAAACTTCCAATGATGATTGAAACCAAATATTTAATAATTTCTGCAATAAATGTTACATTGTGTATATCTAGTACATTTATACATTAAGCAAATATCAACTCTAATTATTGTCTTCTACTTCTAGCCATCTTGAGTCTCTGTTGTATTTGATTTGAATTACATCCAACAACTTTTTTGCAAGCTTGTTCTGGGTAATTAATTGTGTATTATATGATGCCTCTTTTACAGTTGCCCTTTTTTAGATAATATTTTTTAGATAATATAAGTAAAGCTTTTTAGACTTAAATCGCTGGATTTGATTGATGTTAGACTGTAGTAGACCAAAATTGGTTTGGAAATGTTTGAAATGGATTTGATAATTGTTTATATATAGAAACAGATACGTTTTATAAGTTCTAAAAATTCGGATTTAGTTATTTTATAGTTGCGTAAGTTGGGATATGTGACTTGACAATTGCTTTGTATAGAATTAAGTTGTTTTATAGTGTAAATTGGGATATGTGGCTTCATAATTAATTTATATAAAATTAATTTATTTTATAGTGTAAGTTGGAATATGTGGCTTGATAATTGCTTTGTATAGGATAAACTTGTTTTATATGTAAGTTGGGATATGTGGCTTGATAATTGTTTTATATAAAATCAATTTATTTTATAGTGTAAGTTGGAATATGTGGCTTGATAATTGCTTTGTATAGGATAAACTTGTTTTATAATGTAAGTTGGGACATGTGGCTTGATAATTGTTTTATATAAAATCAATTTATTTTATAGTGTAAGTTGGGATATGTGGCTTGATAATTGCATTGTATTGGATAAACTTGTTTTATATAGTGTAAATTGGGATTTGTGGCTTGATAATTGTTTTATATAAAATCAATTTATTTTATAGTGTCAGTTGGGATATGTGGCTTGATAATTGCATTGTATTGGATAAACTTTTCTATATATAGTGTAAGTTGGGATATGTGGCTTGATCATTGTTTTATATAAAATCAATTTATTTTATAGTGTAAGTTGGAATATGTGGCTTGATAATTGCTTTGTATAGGATAAACTGGTTTTATAATGTAAGTTGGGATATGTGGCTTGATTATTGTTTTATATAAAATCAATTTATTTTATAGTGTAAATTGGGATGTGGCTTGATAATTGGTTTGTATAGGACAAACTTGTTTTATATAGTGTAAATTGGGATTTGTGGCTTGATAATTGTTTTATATAAAATTAATTTATTTTATAGTGTAAATTGGGATAATACTTGATAATTGCTTTGTATAGGATAAACTTGTTTTATAGTGTAAGTGGGATATGTGGATTGATAATAGTTTTATATAAAATCAATTTATTTTATAGTGTAAGTTGAAATTTGAATCCCATGAGTCAGTGTATAGGGATCTCTAATTTAAAGCATATTTTTTTGTTTTGTTGCTATACATTTTTTTTTTTCAATTAAGCCGGCGGATCAAGTTTGTACCGAAATATTTTGTAGGTATAATTAATATTAGATGGACAAAAACTAATAACCGTACATGTGTCTTAGATGAATGACCAGAGGATGCCAAAAAAAAATATATATGACACAGTACTATATACAACACTAGAGCAAGTGCATGGTAGGCAAAGATAAAGATAGGTGGACAAATTCGAGAACAATAATTGTTGTTGAAAAATTAGATTTAAGGGATGGATGAAGGCCAGTTATAGATAGAGTAAAATGAAAAAAAGATAAAAAAAAGTGCAGATTCAAGTATAATAAAAATCAAGTAAATTAATAAAATTAAGTAAATGGAGAGTTTGGGAAATTTTTAGTAGTTATCATTGTCTGTATTTATCAATGTCTACATGCATGTCTATCAATATGTCTATATACAAAAAGTTGTCAAACATTTTAGGTTTTTTGTTTTTATTAATATAATTAAATTAAACGATAATGTGTTAGTCTTAGACCACCATTCCTACATATTATGTACATATGTTCTATTCCATCGGCAATTGCTGTTATGGATATTATTCTAATTTACTAATAAATTTACATTTATTTATTTTAATTTTAATTCTAGTTATTTATCTAGCTATTTTAATTTTTACTGTTAATTATTTGTAACTTTTATATTATTATTATTATTATTCAGTATACATCATCAGTACTTTGTTCTTAGATGGTTGATGTGATGGTCAAAGTAAGATAGATCGAGTCAATTAGCAGAAACCAATGATGGAAACATGTATTTCCACTGCCACCGGATAGACTTACCGGATGTAGTATTATGTGGTCAAATCAAACTTCACGTAGCACTACTTGCGGTGACTGTTCGTTCATGCTCCCATCACCTATATATGTACTAAGTAGAAAAATTTATTTTTATATTATTGAGAAAAATAAAAAAAAAAAACCGACAGTTTCATGAAGACCATTTTCCTTCACGAGTCTTAAAACATATTTCTAATACTCTGAACTGTCAAAATTCACTTAAATTTGTAACACAAGAACAGAAGATAAATTACGTGTAAAATATTTGCACCATTTTTTTTTTTTACATATTAGAAACCTATAGTGTTTGAAATAAAGTTGTAGAATTGAATTTCTATTAAATCATTGATCTCTAGATGATGATTTTATCCTTCGTTCATTATAACTTGCTGGAAGAATACCTATATATACATGTTTTAAAATGCCGTCGGTAAATTTAAAAAAAAATTTTTTTTAAATTTTTTTAATTTGTTAAAAAATCTACAAATAAATAAGACAGTTAATAAATATGTATATATTATATATATATATATATATATTATATATATATATGTAGTATATATATGTATTTTTAACATATTAAATTTATGTAAGTCAGAAAAAAAAATAGAGGAAAATTAATGATTGGTCAATTTTATTCAATTTAATTTTTACAGATGTACTTACATCTACTAGAGTTCAGATGTACATACTTACATCTACACAACTGAAATATTACATTATGGTTTTTTTTTACATTTTTGTTTAATTCACTAATATTTAGGGATTCACAAGGAAACTTTAAAAAACCTTATATTTGATTTTATTTTTTATTATGATTGGTCATATTTGATTATAATTTTAATAGTGCATATTATATGGGTACAAATTGTTATTGCGGGTTAGAGTCTAAACGGTATTCTAAATGTTATCCATGTCCACCTTGATGGTTAAAGATTATCTTATTTTTTTTCTATTGATTGTTTTCTTTAAACTTAACAAAAAAAAATAATAAAATGTAGAAATAAAACATTTTAAACTTTCTAAGTTATCACTGTCTCTCCCTCTCTGTATTCTAACTTTATTACTATATAATCAAGTTTACGAATCCTAACATTGATATTTTTTGCTTTAGACGGATGGAAATATATACCAGCTTTCTTAAAAATGTAAAAATAACTACATTTTTTATGTTACGTAACTTCACGTTAACGGAAGTAGAACAAGAAATATTATAGTAGTTTTATAGTATCTTATATATAATACACAAAGTTGGCGACGTGGGGAGTCTAAAAACAAGAATAGTTATAGTAAATTAAAACCACAAAAAATATTCAAATTTTAGCAAGTTCTTGGTTCTTAAAACATTTCAAATATTTACACCAAATAGTAACGGTTATTTCCAAGTTGAGCGCATATTAGCATAAAATAATTAATTAAAGGTTTTTACTTGCCATTTTTTCCTTTGCAAATTAAATTTATTCTAAATATTTAAGTTAGGTTAGTCTAAATAATAACAAATCAAATTGTAAATATTCTAGTAATATAAGCTCTTGAAATATAGAATTAAAATATATGAAAATAACATATTGTACAAATACATTAAGGCAATAAATAAAATAATAATAAATTAAGCCAAAAATAAAAATATGCAAAACGGTGGTGAATACTTAAAACATTTGAAATTAAATACCAACAAACAAAAAATTGAAAAATATAAATAATAATTGAAATAATAATAATAAATAATATAAATATAAATATATTGTAATATAAGTATATTTTACGACATTCAATCATGTGGGTTGTCAAATATTTAAAAATGACGCCCTGTGGTGCAAAAAAATTTGCTCACTAAAGAAGTAAAAAATATGGGATGAATAAAATTCTATAATAGCTTACAAACAACACATTAAAATTATCAGATTGATTATTTTTATAATTTCGAGACTGAACGATTAACATCCTAACTACTTCAACTATTATTATTACAGCTTGGTTTTATTGTATTGAAAAAATTACCTCTGTGCAATTGCACAGGGTATTTACTAGTATTTATATATTTTACTAGACTTAGTGCTTAAACAATAATTAAATTTTTAATATTACGATCTAGATATTACAAATTTTGAAGTTACGTAAAAAGAACAAGAACGTTAGTATAGATTTAGATATTTTTATTGCCAATAGTGAGCCGAAAAATAAAATCTTTAAATATGGTTTAAAAAATTTTCAGCAGACTTTTTTTTTAATTAAAATTATTAAAGACTTTCGAAATCAAATCGAATTATCAATTTTGAAAATATTTTGCAGAGATTTAAATTTGAAATAAAAATTGAATAAAAAATTTTACTATATTGAAATTTTAATTCAAATTGCAGTTCTGAGCTGAATTCAATAAAATGAACTGAAAATTAAAAACTGAACAATGCACAGGAAAGAGTATAATAAAAGTAATAATAAGAATACATAATAAAAAAAAAATAAGAATAGAAAATTATTGAGATTCGCACTGTCATATTTTGAATGTTGGACATAGACTAGGTACGTGTATATACACTTTGACAATAAAATTGCTATTGGATATTATTCAAATATACTAATAACCGATCTATATAGTTATTAGCTATAGTACTGCAGTCTTAGCTTTCATTCTGCGTCACATTATATTTATTAAATTAATTAACTAAAATTATAAATAAAAAATCTGATTAATAAATTAAAAAAATAAAAATAGAGTTAATTATTATTTAGTTTATTTAATAAATATATACGTAAATAATAATTAACTCTACTTTTATTTTTTTAATTTATTAATCCAATTTTTTATTTATACTTTTAGTTAATTGATTTAATAAATACAATGTGAAGCAGAATAAAAGTCAAGACTGCAGTACCATACATAATAACTATACAGATCGGTTATTAGTAAATTCTGAATAATAAAAAAAAAATAATAGAATCATTTATAAATAGCTGTAGTAATCATCAATATTTAATTTCTCAATAATAAATTTTTTTTTTCTAAATGTATAGGATAGACTTAAGACATAGCAATTATTGTAAAAAAATTTTCTTCTTCGGTTTTTCATTTTTTATTCTACCACTAAACAAATTTTAATTTTGGTAAATGTTTTGCTATTTTTTTTATTATGCCTGTTACATTCATTTTTGAAAATTTTTATTTTATAATTTTAATTTTTTTATTATATATTCATTATTATACATTATAACTATATTTTTATAATTTTAATTATTATAATGTTATATTAAAAACCTAAATGTATAGTCTGTAATCAGATAACGCTCTTTAGACATTGTTTTTGAAATAAATAAATAAATAAATAGATTTCGAACACACGTAATTATGATCAACAGTAGATTGTATCTGGCAACAACTAGATTTTTGCAGCAGTATTTAAACAGGTATTTGTGAACTATACTAAAGTTTTTAAATTTATTAATCGGATTTTTATTTTTTAGTGATAATTTAACACAAATAATATAAACACAAATATTGACGCAAAACCAAATAAAAACTAACACAACCATAATACATACTAGAATTGCAAATGATATAAGAGTTATTTCATCTATGATGGTCAAATTCAATAATTGTGATTCAGTTTACAAATATGGTTTTTAAGTTATTGAGTAATGATTTGCCAAATGAAATAAAAAAAAAAAATAAAACAGGTTTATTTAGAGCTAAAGGCAAAGATTATTATTTAAATCAAATTTAGCTTAATTAATCGAAAATAAATAAAAATTTGAATGTAAATGGAATATTAGGAATATTTGTTAATTTAAATTTTCACTAATGAATTATTTTAAATTAAAGTATTACATAAATATTGTTGTAAACATGCATTCTATTACTTTAATTTGATATTATAGTATTAAGTATGGATTGTTAAAAATGTACATTTTTTTGGCTTAATACTGATGAATAATTTTATTAATTATAAAACACTTTATCTGAGCTCTGTATACCTCTCATGAGTTAAGAAAATTACAAACAATAATAAAAAATAAAATAAATAAATTAATTAAATAATGTAATTGTGGCCAGGTTTCCGTATTACATAAAGATTGTTGTAAACATGCATTTTATTATCTTCATTTGGTATTATAGTATTAAATATTGTAAGAAATGTATATATAAATGTTTTTTTGGTTTGGCTTAACACTGATGAGTACTTTTATTAATTATAAAACATTATATGAGCTTAGAAAATATATCAAACAATAATAAAAAAAAAAATAAATAAATTAATTAAATAATTTAATTGTTGCCAGGTTTTCGTATACTAATAACTTTTTATATTTGACTTACCACCCTCCAATCACAATTGACAACCTGGCAACAATTAAATTATTTAAATTTAATAAAATAAATTTGATTAAAATTTGGTATCGGAAATTTAACTCTTAAGCTCTTAAACTCAGAATAATTTATTCACATTGTAACGTAAATAGGCTTTGATTGAATTAAACAATTCTAAAATTTCAATTTGAGTTAAAATTTGAAAGTTTTCAGTTCCACAGAAAATTTGTTTTAAAACAAGAAAATTTTTATTATTCTAATTTTATAATTTCTAATTTTTCTAAATCAAAAAATAAAACAAGCAAAACATAATATTAAAAAAAAAAAAGCAAAACAAAATTTAAGATTTAAACTTGCACTTATTTTATAATGGAACCAACATTATGTGGGAAGTGGGAACCTCTATTTTAATATTAAAATGTTATTGGTGTAAATTACAAAGAATTTAATTAAAAATTTAAAAACTGGTACGTAATATTTTTTTTTTTTTTTTTTTATTATTAAATATTTAAAGCTTTTAATGTTTTACTCTTTGTTCCCACAAAAAAAAAAAAAAAAAAAAATTATCTAAAAATTTAAAAACTAAACCTAACACATTTTAATTATCATATTAGGTATATAGAGTGAATGTTATATTTTATAACCAAAACCATTATCATTGCAATTTGTCTTATTTTTTTTTTTATAAATTTTAAAAATATAAAAAAATTTTTATTGTTGGCAATTTGTCAAGAAGAAAAAAAAAATAAATTCTTTATTTCAATTTTCAAAGTCTATAAAAATAAAAACAAAAAATTAGCATATATTTTTTAAATTTTTTATATTATTTATAACATTTTTAGTATTAAAACTTATTTTGTTATGTTAAAAATATAGGAAAAATAAATAAAAATTACAAAAAATAATTTAAAGTAAAAAACATAATCCATATGTCCTGTTAATAATAAAGTTAAAAAAATGCATTCAACATTATTACATCACATACAATGCACATACAAACAATCAATATTAATCCTTTATTATATATATGGATATGATTGGTATGTAATAATGAAATGTAGATAGATAAATTTAAAAAAAAAAAAAATATATATATATATATATATATATATATATATAACTATACTTATTTCCTCTTATACCATGCTTTGTATTTGTATTGTTTGTTAAGTAACAAAATAATGCAGTTACTCTTCTTAGAACATTTGCATAATTTACTTACATTTTTACATAGGTACTTTTCTTATTTTGTTCGACTCATTCTATTCTCTCTCATCCTTAGTTTAATTTTCTCTTACACAATTTATAATCATTTATTATTTATAGAGTAAAAAAAAAAAATCAATTAAAGAGTATTCTTGTAAAAGGGGTAAATTTTTGTACTAAAACATTTTTCTTACTTTTTACTCAACTCAATAAAAATGTCCTTGCATGCATAATTTTAATAGAGTAATGTTTACCCCTTTTCCTTAAACTTACTCTTAATTTTTTAGTACTAAAATATTTTTTTTACTTCTTCCAAATAACTCAATTTATTTTTTACATGGTAAGAAATTCCTTATTGAATATACCCCTTTCAAATAGATTAATTGTTAATCCTATTATTCCTATTACAATTATTTAGTACTTAGACAGAAAGTTGATTTGGTTAATTTTAATTTAGGTATATTCGAATATTCGTTCATAAAGGAAATAATATATTTCCTTTATAATTCGTTTTAAATAACTATGGACAATTATTTAGTACTAAAATTTCCTTTACTTTTCTTCTTATAGTAAATTTGTACTGAACATTTTTTTTTAGTACTAAAATATAGAAATATACCTAAAATTTTATTTTATTTTATAATTTGTATTTTAATTGAGTAAAAATAATGTATATTATTTATAATATATATATTATATTATATTTACTCTTAGTACCTATATATCATATTAAATTATATTACCAAATGTTATTTTTTATATTTCGTAAGTACTAAAATATATCCTTAAAGTTTATTTCAATTTATAATAATTTATTTTGTACAGTTATTATTACATCAAGTACTAAAATAGTCCTTTGGCTTTTATAAAAATTTTTGTTCATTCTGAATTCGTAAATATATTATTTTTTAATAGCCCAAATCATATATACATATTGGAGGTTCGAAATTATTCCGGCCGTTTAATAAAGTTTAAATTAAAATTAAATTAAATAGTTTTTTGTCTGTTGTACCTTAGTACTAAAATATACTATAAATTATTATTTTTCATCTATTTCATATTATTTAGTTCTAAATTAATTTTTATTATTTACGTTTTTACTGTTGTAAAAATTTTGGTAAATTTATTTTGTTCTAAAATATATCACCTAAAAATTTTATTCTCTTTAAATTGTTTTAATACTAAATTTGGTAAATTTATTTTGTTCTAAAATATATTACCTAAAAATTTTATTCTCTTTAAATTGTTTTAATACTAAATTTGGTAAATTTATTTTGTTCTAAAATATATTACCTAAAAATTTTATTCTCTTTAAATTGTTTTAATACTAAATTTGGTAAATTTATTTTGTTCTAAAATATATTACCTAAACATTTTATTCTCTTTAAATTGTTTTAATACTAAATTTGGTAAATTTATTTTGTTCTAAAATATATTACCTAAAATTTTATTCTCTTTAAATTATTTTAATACTAAATTTGGTAAATTTATTTTGTTCTAAAATATATTACCTAAAATTTTATTCTCTTTAAATTCTCTTAATTCTAATTTTGGTACATTAATTTTATCACTTATGTATTTTATTTGGTAGATTTATTTAGTACTCTCTAAAAATGGTACCATAAAGGAAATAGTTAGTTTGTACTAAATTGGTTATTTTATTTCTCTTGATTTATATTACTTTTAATTATACTAAGAAAAACATTTAATTTCTCCAACTTGAATTGATTGGAATTAATTGGAATGCGATGTTTTCCATGCTTGCTTGAAGGGGTTTGGTTAAAAAAGTGGAAACAAATAAATTGAGTTAAAATAACAGAATTGTACTAAAATAAGTACAGTTTTGCTCTTCATTTATCAAAATAATTTATTAATTCTAAATTTCTACTAAACAACAGATGTCACTACATCTTAAGTAAAGGGATATTTTTGTTATAGAGAATAGAAATTATTATTTAGAGATATTTTTGTTAGAAGAGTGATGTTATAGAGATATTTTAGTACACAATATTATTTTTATTATAACAATTTTACAATATTAATAAAATAAAATAAATGAATAATTTTTTAAGAGTTTGAATCCAAAATATAGGTACAGACAGAATTAAATTTTACAATTGTGACATATAGAATCAAAAGTTAACCTTTGTCATTCAAAGTTATTTTAAGATATTTAAAAAAACTTGTATATTATTTTATTAATGACGTAAATATCACTTTTTAATTATATTTAAGTAAAAATATTGTTAAAAATCAATATTTTAAAATTTTTGTTCTAGAGAAATTCTTTATTTTCCTTTAAAGCTATATTAAATTTTGGAATTGTGAAGTTTTGCAACTTAACTATGGAAATAGTCAGTTTTGAAAATTAAAACTTGGAAAAGGTGAATATTTGAAAATAAGAAAACAATTAAATTTTATAAACAAAAATTTTGGTCAAGTTAATTTTCTTTAATTTACTAAAATTAGTTACTATTTTACAGCAAATAAAACTCTTCACTTTTCAAAAATAACAATATATTAAAAAAAAAAAATAAAACAAACAAAAACTTTTTCAACTTCTTATAAATTAATAACAAAAATTCTTCACTTTTCAAAAATAATAATTACAAAAAATAAATAAAACAAACTAAAACATTTTCAACTTATAAATTAATAATAAATAAATATTTTTTTAAACTATTAAATTTTGATCTTCATGAGCCTCACAAATTGACTCTTCTAGTTCATTTTCTATATTATCTTCGTTCACTAAAAACAGGTTCTTGTAAAACTGTAGTTGCTCGTAATTTTCATTTTGCCAATTTGATCCAAAATGCTTTTTTAAGAGATTATTTACATCCCTTAATTTATCATCTTTTATTTTAATTCCTAAACTTAACTCTGAAAGATCTGTCGACATCAAATTTTTACATTTTTTTCATAACGCTTTTGGCTTTTCCTAAGTCAGATTTATATGAATATTCTCCTCTTATAATCATACTTCCACGATTTGATTTTAAAACGATTAGTCTTTTTACTTTACTAAACTGAAAATGCCATTGACCAGGAGCTTTGATTCTATCTTTGACTATATTTTTCCAATCAAAAATTTTTGTGTCCTTTGAATTTAAAAATGTTACGTTTCCGGATTCTTCAAAAATTTTTATATAATCTCCAGGGTCGACTATAGTTTCTTGCTTCTTCACTTTCTTTTCAATTTGTGCGAATACGCGGTCTGGAGGTATATACGAATGACCGGGAACGGGAAAGATTAACTCAATTTTTTTAATGTTGTTTGGAGCTTTATTGTGCAGCCAAAAGGAACACATGGTTGCCATCATCGTATTTTTATTTTGTGCCCCACATCCATCACAAATTAATCTTATAACTTTTTTATTTCTTAAATTTGTGTGACACAAGCGATGAAATACAGCTGATGCTATTTCATTAGCGCCTTTTGGCCTGTCGTTCTCATGCCACACATAAAGAAAAGTATTATCTTTTGATAATTTTGATTTTGACGAACCTTCAACCATACCAAAATTATACAGATATAGTTGTCGACTGTAATAAGCCGATTGGTCGGGAACTTTTGGTAATATCATATTCTTTTGGCAATCAAAAGAAATGGTTTTTAAATCGGGTCGTTCTTCTTTCGCTAAATTGTAGAAAGCGTTGCTTCTCAGAATATGAATTCTTTTTTCAAGACAAATATTATTGATTTTATCTTGATCTTTCATAACTTGTTTTTTTTCTAAAGACAGTTTTTCTTTTAACATTAAACATGTTGAGCAAACATCTTGCGAAGGAAGTTTAAATCCCACGTTAAAGTTTTTGTTAAATATTTCTCGAAAATAGGAAGATTTCACATTTGAATTCAAGTATTCTTTTTTGTAGTGCCGAAATATTTGGTTGATTGATAAAGAACTAGATAAATATTGCCTCTCTGATTTAGTGCTAGAAATATTACGGCAATAATGTTTTTCAATAACAGTATATCGCTTGATAAAGTTTATAATTTCTTCTTTTTTATCTTTATAAAGTGCCGTTTTTCTATCACCTCCACGGTTTTCGATCGGCATAGTTCCTGATTGAAGGTACATTTTACATAAGTTTCGAACTCGGTATTTGGAAATACCTAGGATGCCTAAGAATGCGGTTTGACATACCTTCAAAATTCTGTTCTTAGCATTACGGATCGAATATTCAATACTAATATCTCTAATTGGGCCTTTATTAACTCGACGATCTGTACGAACAGGAGGATATACTCTTAAATAAGAAAGCACAAAAGAGTCTTGCTTTTGTTTTGTTTTGTTCTCAAAATAATTCTTATGAAATTTATAAATTTCTTTGCTTTTTAGTTCCTTACATTTAAAAGTGGATCCTATATGTTTACAATTTGGAATAGTTGGCAGTTTTTTAGGACGGTATCTAAACAAACACCAGGAAATTACGTCTTACAAAATAATAATTAATATTATAGAATCTACCTTTTAAATTTATCTTGCTCTCGCTTCCAGTTAGGTTTATTTATTTTTCGTTTTCTGGTATTATGATCTTCTAAAACAGGAACAAGGTATTCCACTGCTTCCATTCTAAAATCTTTTTTATTTTTATGTAATATAAAGACCAGTTTAAAAGGTAAAACAATTTTAAACTTACCTAATTTAATTTTCAACCTTTCTCATCAAAACAAAGTTTATAACTAAAATGATATGTCAAATTTAAAATTTCGCGCCAAATTTAAACTAATCATCTGATTATTTTAAAACTGACGGAAAAGATTAATATTTGAAAACAAATATTACTTTAACGAATAGGAAATGAGTAATTTTTGTTTTCAAAAGTGTTGTATGGAAAAAGTTTAGTTTTGATGATAAATAATTTTGGAAAAAGTTAACTTTTGAAAACAACTGCAATTTTTAAAATTATTTTAAACTGGAAAAAGTAAAGATTTGTCCACAAAAACTTGAGAGAAG
Organism: Argyra leucocephala; assembly: GCA_963942445.1. NCBI lineage: Eukaryota > Metazoa > Arthropoda > Insecta > Diptera > Dolichopodidae > Argyra > Argyra leucocephala. The sequence goes on along the minus strand of OZ012679.1, from coordinate 10,608,471 downwards.
ATAGATATTAACATAATACACGAGTTCCATACCTAATCATACGTTTTAACAAAAATGGAAAAGGTTAACTTTTGATTCTATATGTCACAATTCAAGAATATTTTAATTGAATATTGGGTTAAATTTTGCCGGTACATTTGTGTATCATTGAACAAACCTTGTTTTGAAAATATAAACTGAACAAATGATGGAATCTGAATTACAATTTTTTTTTTTATCATTAATGCAAAAATAAATTGTGTAATAAAATGATTCTGAATCTATTTTAAGGTAAAATAATTGTATAAGACATACTTTACAGTATGTCGTAGTCGTGTCGTAATACAAAGTAAGTATGAAAGTATAATAATAATGTAATGTAGGTACATAATTGGGTGCATATTATCATAACAATGTTTCTATTTGTATCTTTTATAAATAAATAAGTAATAAATTATACAAAACTAATGGTCAGCCCATTACTGTATAGTTTTATAAAGAATTTGTCAATTTTAATTTAATTATAATTTTTGTTGTAATTTTAATTTTAAGCAAATATTGTATATCTATAATAAATTGATAATAAATTGAATTAAAAAAAAAAATTAGATAAAAACGGTTATGTTTAAAATCGTAATCATGTACCTATATTATACCATTATAATAAACGGGATATATGTAAAGCTATTGTTTATAACCTGGGCAATATTAACAGAAAATATTTAAAATTTGAAATGTCCATACCAGATAAGGACTTAAATTAATTAAATCAAAATTATTGGTGGTTGGAAGGGTCTAATTATTATAATTAGCACAACGTATAATACATTATTGTTTTAATTATGTTAAGCAGTTTTAGTTAGATTAAAATAGATTAAATTAGGCTATGTTTTTAATAAATATAGTTATTGGTTTTGTATACCCCTTACCTTTTCAATAATATAATTCGAATATAAACATTTTTATAAAGTTTGTACATAGTATTCAAAATTTTTAAAAATAGAGTATAAAATTGATATTAAAACGAAAATGTTGCCTAGTTGTTTTTGTAAATTTTTGTAGGCATGTAAAAATAGTGAGAAAAAAATAAAATGTATATAAAAAAAAAAAAAAAATTAACTTTCTCTCAAATATCATAATTTAAAAAAAAAAAAAAACACACACAAAATTAGCTTTTCTATTTTTGTGATAACTTCAAAATCCATTAAATTACACTTTAAACTACTCTTCATTAGGCCGAATAGCTACGAGTTATGTTTAAATTATTTAAAAATTGTAAACTTTAATTCTCACTTCTGATTGAATGATTTTTTATTAAATTGTTTCAACTTCATACTAGGTACCTAATCCTATAAAACTACAATTAATATTTTTCCTGACATTTTAAATCTTTATAAAAATTCTGCTTTTGAAGGTTTATTATTACCAATTTTATTTATATCACTTTTTTACTATCCATTTCTATTTCAATAAATAAAAATAAAATAAATTAAAAAAATCAGAATAAAAAATATATAAACTATGGTGTTCTAAAAAATATGTTTATTATGTGTAGTTGAAATAATTATTGTCAGTGTTAATTATAAAAATAATTATGAAAATAATATAACTTAATTTCATTACACTCCACTCAATTACAAACACAACAAAAAAAACAACAAACAGCCACTAAACACAAAAATAAAGTGGACAATTGAATTCCTCTATATTTTATTCTCTATTTGAATAATGTTAGCCCACAAATATTATCTCTAATTAAAAATCTTTCCATATTTTAAACACATGTGGTTTTCTATACTGTCATTGTCATTTTAAAGATATTTTAAAGTCATTGGTTTTTGGTTTAATTTTTTTTTTTTATATTGAAACTTTTGAGGCGTTACTTTAAAAGTGATTAAAATCAAAAAAAATAAATTTTCAATTCTCAACTTTGACTTAAGACAAGCAAGTAAATAAAAATTGAAAGTAAAAAAAAGTAAAATGAAAATTGCAATTTTACTCAATTTTTTTAATATAAATTTTTTTTAATTTTATAAAATATGTGGCGATGGTGACGGGAAAATTATTTAGCATACAGTGTACATAATATTTGCTTAACAAATAAAAGTAATAACGTTACAATCGAAGTAAATTGTTTAATTTTTTTTTTATATGTCATAAATCGGCTTCTTTCAACTTTAGAGGACTTATTTTTGTTGTGGGAAATTTTTTAATGTTAAAAAATCGTCTCTTGTCCATTTTGTAAATTCTTGTATTAAGAAAATATAAATTTTTAATTAATTCATAAATAATAATTAAAAATTTTATTTTATTTGAATTTAAAATTGGCTTTGCTAAATGTAAATTGTAGTAATTTTTGTCATTTAAAATGTGGATATCGCAGTTTCTACTTTTGTCACAATATGATACGGGGCCCGAAGTACGAATTACTTCAATTGATTTATACAAGGTAAGTCAATGGCTTACAAACATTCGAAATTGGACAGATTGAGACCGTAAGAGAACTGGTTCATAATGAAAGCTGTAGAGAAGAGTATACCAACATAATAGCAAGCTTACATTGACGAGTTGAGTGATCGTTTAACAACATCCAGTAGTGGATTAGCAACATTAGAAGAATATCCAGTTATTGATATTTTATTATAATTATAATTTTTATTCTTTTTCTTAGAATAAAGGCAATTCTTAATGATTCTGAAACACTTGTCTACACAACAAAAATCCCTAGAAATGCACCATAATATCAGAATTTAATAAATTTTTTAATTCAAGCTAAATGTTAATACCTGAATTGGGCAACTATACTACCTAATAATCTATATAATATATTTTTTTCTATATAATATATATCCAGCATTAAGTCATAACAATTCATTTCTAACCACAGATATAGAAAAAGCTAATATATTAGCAGATTATTTTGCAAATCAAAACAATCTAACTAATAATTATAGCGACATCTTAACCGAAACTGCTGTACAAAATTCTATAGAGAGGCTTAATTTCCAAAATATCGAAAATATCGTGCAAATAACTTCAAACGAAATTAAAGCCACAGTTAAAGAATTAAAAGTTAGGGAAGCTCCGGGCCGAGATAACATCCCAAATATAGTGCTTAAAAACTTGTCGAAGACAAGTTATCAAACCTTAAGTACAATTTTTAATAAATGTTTGCGACTAGGTTACTTTCCCGAAAAATTGAAAATAGCCTTAGTAACTTGCATTCCAAAACAAGGAAAAAATCCTGTAAACGTAGAAAGTTACCGTCCAATTAGTCTTTTAAATACTATTGGAAAACTTTTTGAGAAATTAATCAAGAAAAGGCTTGACAACTTTATACAAGATAAAAATATACTTCCTAATGAGCAATTCGGATTCAGAAGTAAACACTCAACTTCTCATCAAGCTCGTAGGATAACAAATATCATCAAAAGTAAATTGAAAAATAACAAATCTGTAGGGATGATGACACTCGACATTGAAAAAGCTTTCGATTCGGTCTGGCACAATGGATTAGTTTATAAATTAATTATTTCTCAATGTCCTAAATCATAAAAATTATTCAAAGTTTCTTAAAAAATAGATCATTTCTGGTTAAAATAGGATCGGATGTATTGCATTCTGTGGCAATTACCTCAGGAGTCCCACAAGGCATCAATATTATCCCCCATGTTATATAATATTTTCATAGCAGACTTACCAACGCCCAACAACTGCACTCTTGGCTTATATGCAGATGACACCGTTATCTTAACAACATCTAACTGCCCAATTGAAATTACAAGCAATCTTGAAAATGCATTTAAAGATATTGAAGATTATTACTACAAATGGAAAATAAAAATTAATGGCGAAAAAACCAAAGCGATTTTCTTTACCAGAAGAAGGAAATCCAGTTTTCTGCCAAACAGAAACATTTGTGTTAATAATATAGAGATTATCTGGGAGAGAGAATACATCACTTATCTTGGAATTCACCTCGATAAAAAATTATTGTTTAAGACTCACATCAACAAATCTATTGAAAAATGTAATTTCTTTGTTAAACTTTTGTATCCCAAAATAAATCGTAAGTCTTTTTTAAATTCGGAAAACAAACTCCTAATATATAAAACAATTTTGCGTAGTGTATTTCTATATGGATTTATCGTATGGAAAGATACTGCCAAAACACATATTCAAGTTTTGCAAAGAAAACAAAATGCAATATTGAAATTAATTCTTGCAAAACCTAGACATTTTTCAACCAAGAAATTGTATAAATTAGCTAATATAAGCACCATATTGCAACAAATTGAAAAGCTGAATCCTGCTTTCCTGGAAAGTTGCAACAAAACAAATAATCCGCTCATAAGAGCAATTTTAGAATAGGTTTTAATTTAGGTTTATTTCTTAGTGGTAAGTTTTATGAAAAAACATAAATATTCAAAAAGGTTTTTTATCGCCATTTTTTCTTTAAATAATAAATTAATTAATAAATAAATTAGTCAGCTAGCCTAAGTAATAATTAAGAATAGTCATAGGTGTAAATACAATAGTATAAGCTCTAAAACATTTAATATTGTAAAAAAAAATTATGAATATATATCATGGCAATAAATAAATAAATAAATGAAAAAAAAATAAAAAAATAATATATTTTTTTCGATTTTATTCTATTCTGTCCTATGCCAATCAGGCTGTACATAAGGCTGTATTGTAATCCCAATCAGGCTGTATTGTAAAGTATTGCCAAAGGTAATAGGCAACATTATAACGCTTTGGAAGGTTTTAAAAAAAAAAAAAAAAATTAAGTCCCATATGGAGCCCATTACATTTTTGTAAAATCAACAAAATCAGTAGTACAACAAATCAAATCATGTGAGCTGTCAAATTCAAACATCAGTACAGAGTACAATTTATACATTTGAATTACTGTTCAGAAATGTATTAGTGTTATTTGTGTCTTCAAATAAAAAAACAACAAAAAAAAAATTGGTACCAGATAACTGGGATTCATATAAAAATTATAATTATAAATTTTAAAATATTTGTAAGCAGGGCAGTCTCTGATATTGCTCTGAAATATAAAATAGGTTATAAAATTGACCACAATTTAAATTATAGCCATATTTAATATTATACACGGTGTTTAAATATGTTATAATTTATTATATGTATATATAATATACATTTATAGTAAATTATAACAAATTTAAACACCATATATATATTTATATATATATAGAAAATTTTTGATTTAAATGTATAATGTATTAATTAATCATATTATTAGATTTTGGACATGTTCAACAATAATGTATGTTAAAGCATAAATAGAAATTTAAACATTTACAATACAAATTAATTTTGTGTAAATGATCCTTTATTTAATCTTAAATATTTTTCTGAAATGTATGGTCTATATATACAATATACCAGTATGTACCAAAATACCAAAATATCATTAAATATTGTTGGGTGGATAAGAAAAACATGAAAAACAATAGTCTTATCCGAAGTAAGTATGAAATGAAGAACGTGGCCACAATTGAAGAGGTTAGCAGCACATAGAAGACAATGAAAGAACTTTATATCCGTCTTATGCTACAAAAAATGGGGTTACAAGACAATGATGATAAAATATTAATATTACTATGCAAAACTATTTATTATAATACCTAGGTATACATATTATAAATGTCTTAATGATTAGCTTCAGTTATTAAATTCAAGTAGCTTATTAGTTTTTTTACTATTCAGTTTGAAAAAAAAAAAAAAAACAGAATTAAGGCCATACAGTTTATGCTAAGGCTTATATACTTCATAAAACAAAATAAAAATTAAATAGGTATATGTATTAGGGTTGTTCGATAAATATCTAATATTCTGAATATCGATAAATATGTCAAAATTTATCGATAATTTTAATCGATATACTTCAATATAATAATTATCGATTATTATCGATATTTAGTTTTGATTATTTTTTGAAAACAAAAAAAAAACTAATTTTTTAAACCAGAAGATAAATGTCTAAAAAAAATAATATGTTGAGTTAAATTTAATTTAATGTTAAATCAGATGTTGAATATGGAAACTGAAACATCTGCTGCGACAGTCTAAAAAAAACCATGATACTTCAAATTGAAAACATACGGTTTCAACATATAGAAAAAGTTAACTTGTTAGCAATTTCATCACTTTTAGATCCTCGTTTTAAAAAAATACATTTCAAAGATATTATAAGTTGTACGAAAGCTATTAAATTAATAGACCAATTTTTAAAAAACGAATTGGAAATGACAAATCCGGAAAATAACAATGAACTGGAATTGTTACAACAAACTAGTGAAAATATTATCGAAACTGAAAATCCACTTATTTCTGCACTCAAAGTAGCAGAACAACCATCTACAAATTTGTCTCAGCAGCAGGCAATGCATCCTGCATTATCGCAATATTTCGATCAACCAACATTGGATTTAAGTACCGATCCACTCACTCCCATTCCCAAATTCATCCTGAACTAAGTAAAATAGCTAATAATAAATTTGTATCGATACCAGTAACATCCGTTCCAACAGAACGACTTTTTTCAAGAGCTGGAAATATTATGGAGGAATCCCGCAACCGTTGCTCTCGGATAGAATAAATAAATTACTCTTTTTAAATTCATTGCCTTTATAAAGCTGGTAATTTTAAAAATTATATTATATATGCTTTTGGAGGTTAATTTCATAATAATTTAATTTAAAGTATCGGCCTTTTTAAGGTCAGTAAAATTTGCATTGGATACAATTGTATTTGTATTGTAATATAATTTGAATAAATGTTACTTTACTTTTTTTCAAAATAAGAAATTTGTGAAAATTAACAAAAAAATAATACTGGAAATAAGATAAATATAAATGCAGTTGAACAAGAATAATTTTGTTTGAGTAATTAGAAGAAATAAAATCACAAAGTTGTAAACACAATTCGGAAACATATGTTTTATCAAAAATTATTTACTCAAACAAACAACACAAAAAATTTAATGTAATTTAGTAACTTAGTAATATTTTGAAAAAATAAAAAATAGCCTCAAAAGACAACAAAAATGTAATTTAAATTAGTAAATAATTTAATTTATATTATAAACTAAAAATAATATATTTATAAATAAATTAAAAATTAAAATAAACTTGTATCAAAATTTTAATATTTATTTTTCAGGTTTTCTTTGTAATTAAATTAACTTATCGATATTAATTTATCGATATTTTTTAGTCCGATTATATCGGTAATCGATATTTTAGCTTTCGATATTTATTTATAAAAAATATCGATAATTCCAAGGCCAGGAAAATCCCTAATATGTATGTATATACATATGTATATATAATTAGATTCAGATAAGATTTAGATTAGATTTAGATTGAAATCATTTGTATTTAATTTCTATTAATATTAAATAAGTAAATATAAAACTTGTAATAGATAGATGGCTTACATTTTACCCGGAAAAGGGTTCTAAAATTTGGCTATTTTGCTGTATTATGTGCAATTGAAATAATAAAATAAAATTAAATTAAATTACTTCATATTTCACCTAATTCATTTAATAGATTAACGTTCATGAGGTTAATATTTATTTTATTATATATATTTACATTGTAAATAACGTATACATGTTATAAGGTACATAAATATGATACATTTGGTAGATTTTGTGGCATTGAATATCATTGATAATGTAAAAAAATATATAACAACAAATTTGGTATTAATATTACTTAAACAGTTTGAAAAGCAGCTAATAAGAGCTTATAATTGCCGTTGACACAACACTATACATATTAATTTAACTCATTTTCACTATTTCCAAGCAATAATTGGTTTAATACGTATTGTATATAGGATAAGTTTTGTATCCATGACAAATTTCTAGACATATCGGATAGAATTCGATATAATCTAGATATTCGATACAATTGACAAATCTATTAAAAGTTCTTAGGTATCCATTTTACATAACACATTTTGAATTTTGAAATTGTACCAAATGAAAATGTATTTAAAATTTTTGTTGTGTTGAAAATTTCTAAAATTCCTGTTCAAATATACTTTTTTTCAAAAAAATTAAACAGTTTTTTACAAAAATAAAAACTTATAAAAAATTGTTTAATATTTTTGGAAAAATGTTGAATTTGAATGCAAAAAATTATATGAATATTTTATATTAATATTGTGTGTTCTAAGACCTTTGCTTAAATTATTTCGAATAAAAATCCTCTTTCGAGCTTTTTACTTCCTCTTTAGAATCAAAATGTTTCAATGGATTTTAATTTTCATTACAATTTTCTTCTAAGCTGACTAAAGGTGTGTAGGTATTTGTTTGCAAAGCAGAACAGTAATGCTTTCAGCTAAAATATCATTGATACTGTCCTCATCTTCTTTATAACATCCTTCGAAGCTTGACTGACTTACATAATGTTATTTTTTTCAATTTATTATTCAGCTCCGATTATTGCTGCTTTTCAAAAATTATTTTCGCATCTTAACATTTCGTACTCTGTATTGTGAATTAGCATCGACGAAAAATGTAAAAATTAATTCAAAATACAATATTAACACATTTTTTGTACAACGTGTTGTATTGCGTATTTGTTATGCGATACGAATACATTTCATATTCGCGTACCTACTATGCATTTTTGAATATTTTACGGCTAAAATATTATTAAACTTAACACTACATCGTGTTAAATATTTTTTTATTAGCCTTATTCCTTAACATTTGATAGGATTTGACGTAGGCCGAAACTACACTTTTAATAGGTTTAACCGGAGCTTTCATCTTATCCATTCCAGTTATTTAACCATCATATCATAACTTCTTTGAACTATTAATTTCGTAATTTATATTTTCTAAATAAAATTATATGTAGTGGTATACAATGTGTGCTACTCAAAACATCTGAAATAAAATCAAAAAAAATGTCCTTAGACCTGAAATATTAATATTCATATATTAAAACTGAATAAAATTTATTTTTCTTCTTAAATTTTACACAATCTTTCAATATTTAATAAATTCTAATATTTATCCATTCTCATAAATTCAATTTCAATATTATAACTTTAAATAAATAAATTTTGTACCCAAATATACATTTTTTTTTTTTGCATACATCCTCCTAACTAAACTATTCTATTTCTATTCTATATAACATAATATTTTGTATCTATTATTTACTAATACATATACTAATAAAGTCTTATTAGAAAATAAAAAAAAAAAAAAATTACATGTGGATTTTCATATCTAAAAATATAACAACAGAAAATTGAAAAAAAATATTTAAAAATAAAAAAATATTAAAAAAAAAAAAAGATAACAACAACAAAAATAACAGAAAAATAAAGTTTAAACACGAGGCTACATATACAATACAATACAAAGTAAATATGTGTGCATGTAAAATTAAACATTTAAAACCAACCACGTTTATAATATTGAAAAAAAAAAATAGACATAAAAACAACAAAACAAAAATGAAAAAGAAAAAATAAAGAAAAAAAATGTATGCAGCAGTCAAGGATGTATTCTCTTTCTCGTTCTATATACATATTTCTTCTATTTACATTTTTTTTTTATTTTTTTTTTTTTTTTTTTTTATTTCATATGTATTAGTGACTCAGACTTATTATGTTTATTATATGTTTTTTCTATATATTCTTTTAAGTTGAACTCAACCCCTTTGTTAATAGAAAAAAGGATATATTGACGTTTACATAAAAAAAAAAAAATAATAACAATAAAAAATATAAATTTATGTATGTATAAAGAAATAAAAAAAAATGTATTTTTTTTTTATTGCATTGCATTTTGAATTGTTTTTGATTTTTGTTGTTTTTATTATTTTTTTTTTTATTGTATACAATGATACAAACTCAAATATATAAGTACTTATGTACATATATATATATAAATAGAATGGTAAAAAATAATCGTGTGTTCTTCTATGCATATACGTACGTACTGTGTTTTAAATTATTTGCAATCCTGAAATATTTATTTTTTAATTTTATAGACTGAATTAACTGAATATCAATAAAAAAACAAAAAAAAAAATGAAAATAAAAAACAAATAATCGTGGTAGCATATAATTTTATGTAAATGTGCAATTTTTTATAGTATACAGGGTGAGTCTGATAATTAATATTATTTAATTATTTATAATAATTAAGAAAATTATTTTCAGGAATTGTTTCGTTCATCATAACAGAACTCATAAGTAGGTATTTATAGTGTTAGACTACATATACAACTTCCTGATTTTTATTTTGATTGACTTTATTGCTTATTCCAAAAATTGAATATTAATTATTAAATCGAACTTGTTCTTCTAATTAAAAGTAAAATGATGTAAAAGCTTTAAAAAAATTTATAATTATATAAATTTATTTTGTTATAACAATTACTAGTGAATCCCCTGTGCAATTGCACAGAAGCAATTCTTTCAGGTACGATTTTATATAAAAAGAAATTTTTGTTCTGAATTGTAGTTGTTTTCTGAATCGCTTGATTATTGAATATATATACTTTACAATGAAATTAAAGTATAATACCTAATCCTTTATGACGAAGTTAATACTAATTTCAATATAACTTAACACAATAAAATCCCATTACTCTCAACATAGCCGATCGATGTATTTTAATTCGTTTATAGTCAAAAACGTTTGTAGTCACTATTCTGTTATAGGCAACAATATTTTTGAAAGAAAGTAATAAACCTCATAAGTTCATACAATCGATGTCGTTTATAAGTCACATTAAAATATAACGCCAAATTTTTTCAATAAAACAAAAAAATAAGTCAAAAGTGAATTATATTATTAAAAAACTGATTTATATATTGTTTTTTTCTGTTCTTTATTACAAATATGTATATTTTGTGATTACATAACAGAATTGCTATTTATGAATAAAATAAAGTTAAGTAACAAAACGACGGTTATAGTTAGCAATATTACTGAAATTTAGCGAATGACTATAACCGTGTTTTACTGTATACATTTTTTTTAATAATAGCAGAAGCAAATGAACTAAAATTTATTATATCATTTTTGAAGTGTATGATCTGATCTGATTTTTGTGTTTCTGTTTTGTTTTCAATTTTTGTTTGTATTTTGTTTTTGTACTTTTTCTTGTAAGTTTAAATAAGACTAGGGGCCCCTGGTGAGTAACTATAATTTAAGTTGAAGCCAAATTTAAAGTTTTTTAACAAGACAGCAATTTACGTACTGACATACACTTCTCACATTATAGTAGAAACCACTCATGTTTTCATAAAAATTTAGAGGTTAGTAAGTTTTATTTACGAAACATAAATACTGCTCCCTCATATACTGTTTCGTTTCGACATATTCCTATACTAAGGGGCATTTAATGGATAAAATCACTAAAAAAAAAAATATTTTTGCAATTAAAGAGGTATATACATCATATACATATTTTTAACCAAAACTATATGATTACTAAGAATGACCAAAATATAGAAAACAATAATTTGAGACAGTTACTTAAAAAAATTAATAGAATTAATTTTTCATTTAATTATGTATAATAATAATAAGATGTTGAATGACGCAAAATGGCTATATTTTATTTAAAAGTTTGAATATTATAAAACCAAATAAAAGTTTTTTTTATCCGTATGCGCATTTCGGTCGTATATACAACTTATTTACATATTAAGAGTTCATTAAGAAGAAGCGAAATAAAATGAACTGCGCAGATCCTTAAATGCTTGTCAATTATAATTATAGATGCTATAACTCTATTATATAAAGATGAATTTGCCAGTCATATGAACAATTCAATTGATTTTTTTTTTGTTTTTGTTGTTTTTATATTTTTTATTTCAGATGAATTTGTTTTTTTTTTGTTTTTATTTGACATTATGTACAATGTATGTTCAACTGTGTGCGCATTATTGTTTTATATACAACTTATTTATATATTAGGAGTTCATTAAAGAGAAGCGAAACAAAATGAAAAGGTGTTTACTGCGCAGGTCCTTAAATGCTTGTCAATTATAATTATAGATTATTTATTAATTATAATATACTTAGTTAAAAAAATAAATTAGTATGTTTAGAGTAAGTCACCAAATTATGATAGTTAACTAACCTGTACCCAAATGATAATCAGATCTAATTTCAACTTTTTGAGAATGCTCTAATCTAATGTGGTTTATTTACTGATGAAGAAATCATGCTCTTGTACTTATAAAGTGTCCTTATACATTATATTATTATTATTTTCGATAATTAGACTTAAAAATATATCAATGAGAATTAATTTATATTTAAAATATACAAATAACTAAAAATTGATAATTAATAATCAATTAATATTTATTTTTCATATATCAATATTTCGGAAGCAATTTACTTTCTTCATCAGGACTTTCGACTGATATTTTAATTTTGATTGTAATCTAATGCTCTATTTGCTACTTGGGAATAATCAATGCACTTTATGTCATACTAAATGACATTAGATATTTGTTTCTTATTGGCATATTGCTTAATTGTATTATACTTTCTATATTAAAAGCACATTTTAATATTCTTATATATTTTTAGTTAGTTCTTAAGACATATTAAAGTTTAACCGGGTATGGGCTCAGTATGCTTCCACTGTTTTTCCAAATTTTAACTGTTGTAATGCAACATTAGATTTTAAGTCAAATTTAGTTCAAGTTTGCTTTAAGTCAAAATTGTTCCTATTATTACCGCAGTCTTAACTTAATTCACTGAGAAGTAAATACCTTCAGATTGATACCGAGGCATTACCTATAACACACACTATAAATTGAAGTCACATTTGAAGTAACGATTTTAACTGCAAATTGGTTAAAGTAGGTCAAACTTGTTTCTAATGTCACCGCAGTCGTTACTCAATTCCCTTAAAAGTGTTTTTACATATACATAGAGACAGTAGAAACAAACAAAACATAGAGACAGTGATAAAATATTCCTAAATATATAATATTTAATTAATATATATTTATATTTATATATATATTAAATATAATATATATTTAATTAATAATTAATAAATAATAATTAATAATTAATAATTAATAATTAATAATTAATAATTAATAATTAATAATTAATAATTAATAATTAATAATTAATAATTAATAATTAATAATTAATAATTAATAATTAATAATTAATAATTAATAATTAATAATTAATAATTAATAATTAATAATTAATAATTAATAATTAATAATTAATAATTAATAATTAATAATTAATAATTAATAATTAATAATTAATAATTAATAATTAATAATTAATAATTAATAATTAATAATTAATAATTAATAATTAATAATTAATAATTAATAATTAATAAATAATAAATAATAATTAATAATTAATAATTAATAATTAATAATTAATAATTAATAATTAATAATTAATAATTAATAATTAATAATTAATAATTAATAATTAATAATTAATAATTAATAATTAATAATTAATAATTAATAATTAATAATTAATAATTAATAATTAATAATGAATAATTAATAATTAATAATTAATAAATAATAATTAATAATTAATAATTAATAATTAAATTATTTAATAAACTAATTATTAAATAGTAAAAGTATGTGTTGAGTTAATTAGAAAGTAGTTGTCCTGGCTAATATACTGGACTGGGTTACAAATAATTTTGCGATTTGGTCCACATAGTCAGATACTCCTAAATTTAAATGTTCACAAATTCATCCAAATGAAGCGCTTAACTTTCAGAAGTAGAAAATTCAGTAGAAGACCAAGTTGGCTTTGATTGAACAATAATATAATAAATTTAAATGGTTCATGGACATTTACCACAAGCTATAGATCAATATTATCTTCAACAATATTTTTATTTTATAGCATTATTATTATCATTTGTGACACACCCTGTGTATAAGTATAGTGTAAATAGTATAAAATTAAAATGAAAAAAAAAGTGATTTCTACAGAATTAATATTATTGTCCTTTTATATACAAATGTATACATATATACATATTAAGACTATGTACATATATATATATATATACATTTTCAAATTTATATGTATACATTTATTAATAAAACATATCCTTATTATTACAGTTTTAATTTAATTTTTAATTTTTTTTTTTTAATTGAATTTTATTTTATTTTTTTTAGCCACGAGAAATTCTGATTACGTTACTAAAAATAACAGTAAATTTAAAATTGATGATGACCTTTAAAGTATATATTTAATGTACATGTAATATAAAATGTCCTTTTAAATTTTTAAATAAATTTAGAGAATGAGAATAAAGGATAAATAATGTGGGTTGCATTGTATAATGTTGATGGGTTTAGATAACAAAGTAGATCATAATACATATTAATATATGCATGTATTATATAGGTATATATGTTTGAAATGATTATGATGATGAAAATGCTGCTGTTGATGATGATGATGATGGTGATGATGATGAAAAGTGATGGTCAGTTAAAGGGTTTCTTAATATTATATTGAGGTATTCAACAAAGTTCAAATTAATTTTCATAATAATTTAGATATCTATGGTTATTTTGATACATCTGTATGTATATGTGAACATCCTTGATAATATTTTATTATTAGAATAAAATATTTATGTTTTATTTTTTTTTTTTATTATAAAATTGTTTAATGAGTTATTTTTAGTATACAAAAAGGTTATTTTGTATATAATATGTATGGTGTTGTGTAAAAATGTTGTTGTTTTTTTGTTCAAAATTAGGTAATTGAGGTGTTATTAATATATTGGTTGAAAATTATTTTTCAAGGACATTTTTAATATTATTATGTATTTTTTTTTTTTTTATTATATTTAAATAGTGGAATATTATGATGAAAATATTTATTTATAAAAATGTGTATAGTTTGAAATTGGATTGGAGTAATTAATGGAATTATTAAAATATTAAATTATTATTAATACCTTTTTGATGAGTAGTTTTCGGTGTGCAAAAGGATATTCAAAAAGGATATTTTAAAATTTTTTTCTGATAAAATTAAAATTGTAGAATTAAGTAGAGCCATTTTAAACCATTTTAAAATAATAAAATGAAATAGAGATGGTTTTAAATTGAATATCGTGGTATCATGAATAGTACAAACTTAATAGTTTATTGCTGTAGGTCGAAGTTATAATTCAATTTTGATTACATGGGTAGAAAATGGATGTTCAAACAATTAATTTTGAATGTGCATAAAATAATATGGGAGAAAATTGTTTATGTGACATTGCTGTATGATCGAAGAAAATGTTATTGACTCAAATTTATTTCATGGATTGTATAAAATCTTTTGATTTCAAGAGTTTTAGAATATTGATCTAGAATACAGTTTAAGTAAATCAAATTTACTTGCAGAATTTTGTTCGTATCTTTAATGTATTGAGTGGTCTATAATATGTGCAATTATATTGTTGATCTTTATTTTATTGATTTTCGAATTCAATCCACTAGGTACACATTGAAACTTGGAATTAAAAGCAATCTCTATGTTGAATTGCCACATTGAGCTGCTTTACTCAAATTCTATATTTAGAAGTAAAAAGCGTAATTTTTAAAACAATAGTCTAATAAGAAGTATTTATTAATCTTTATCATTCTATTGAGTTAATTTTCTATGAAGGTCTATATATGTATGATATTTATCAGGTTTTAACACTTCACTATTATTAAGTCGTTGAATTTAGCATACTTTATTTTAGTATAAAATATTTTACATTTTTATTAATACTGTAAATAGAGTTGAATAAATAAAATATTAAATTAAGTTGTCTTAACAGACTGACAACTTTGAGAGTGATTCAAATTTATTTGATGGCAGCATTCATAACAATCAATCCACATCCTATATTGCTTGTGTTCAAGAATAATTTAATTGTTGGTATCTTTCGATATTCTCTGGTGTAAATATGAGAATCTGAATATAAAAATATGCTACAAATATCGAATTGTGGCAATATAAGACTAATATGGGTTAACCCGATTAATCATTATTTGACTAAAATTGATGACTGGGGCAACAAACAAACAGAGTTGAACTTAATTCGTCAAAAACTCCAAACTGTTTTATTTGAACCTAGTATATCTCTTTCGGCTCTTCTGAGGGAGATGTTGTATTGGGTAGGACCTAATGAATAAATACTGGGGTAGTTTTATAGTAAAATCTTTAGGTATTTGGTTTTTCAAGAAAGAAAATAAAGATTGTTTTTTTTTTTCCAAAATTTTCTACTTTGAACCACAATATCTCCAAAAACGGCCGCACCAATCATCATCAAATAAATGTTAAAATATGCTCCAAACCGTTATCTTTCTAGAATATATAATTGAATGTATATTTAACAACAAGGAGACTTTCAAATGTCCTTTTCGTCCTTAAAGTTTAAGATGTGCCACAAAAGACATATATTTTTGGAAAGCTAGAAATTCCAGCTATCCTTGGGACATGGTCATTAGGTCTTACGCCGATACAACATCTCCCTCAGAATTCCCTCTCTTTCTAAAGCGTTACATAAAAAAAAAAATGTTTAAATACTTTAGCTATGCACGCATGAATCAAAAAATTATTTGCGACGGTCATATTTTTGTCGTCTTAAAAGACATCGCCAAGTGCTTAGGTTGTCTAGGTCGATATAAAGCTGTCTTTTAGAACACTCTTTAATATCTATAAATTATTTATATCTCCAAAAATGGAATATAATTCATAAATTGAACTTGTCTTAGGCTATATTAAACTTGTCTTAGATTTGTCTACAATTACAACGTTCAAATTTCAACAAGCATGTTATTTTTCTAATTGGTTGGCCCAAATTTAACTACATCGAAAACTTCTCTTGGATATATTCCTTTGTTTTATATACCAATGGAATTTGTATAAAAAAGTACCTCTTCCTATTTGAAAATCTCGATTCCGGTAAATTTCGGCTAAATTTGAGCTTAAAAAAACCTTTTTCTGGTCTTTTCCGGAAGTTGAAAATATCACCAATCGATAGAGCATCCTCGGTTTAGTTAATAATTTTTTTTTTAAATTTTGAAATAACGGCTGTTACCCCTCTTAAAAAGATGTGCTACTGCTCGGGCACACCCGGTATACTTCGTAGATGTGAACCCATGCTTTGCAGAAATAAAAACATTGCTTTTTTGTTTCTTAAAAAAAAAACTCAAACGTGAAACAAGAACAACCGCCCACTCAAGACAAGTGCAAGTGCACAACAAGTGCCCACTCAAACATTGTGAAAATCACAAAATGGCATAAAACAGATTACGAAAATTCGTACATAGTTCTAGCTTCTTGAATGCAGAATTGACATTCTATATACATTGTGCTGATATTTAGCAAGCAAGAAAAGAAAAATATCTTTATTTCCCAACATCCTATCAAATTTATCTCATATCTTCTATTCCTGTCCTATTCCAACCAAACGGTGTACTAAACATGTGTACATGTGTACTAAAGTTAATATCCCAACGTTTTCAGTACACCTTACTGTACATTGAATTGCTGTATTTTTTTCTATTTAATTAATGTACATGTTGTAGAATTTTCTGTTCAAGGTAGTAACATTTCCACTACTGGATTGCACTACTCATTCATTTATTCAATCAATCTTGGAAAATCACAGTTTTTATAAATGTATTAAAAATAAATTACACAAAAATACAAGCTAGCTAGCTTGTAGGGGAATATTAAATAATTAAATAGTGTAAAAATGAATAGTTTTAATTTAGTCCAAACAGAATAATTTTAATTACGTAAAAAAATATTTTAATTGTTATGTCTGCCTGACAAATAATTAAATGAAATTCTTGATATCCTGTGTGTTTGTAACTAAGGCTAAGAATTTTGCTTTATATTTTTATCCTCCCCTTCTATCACCATCTTTTTGAATTTTCGACTTTTTATTTAACCTGATACAGACGTGTATAGAAAAATATAGTTTAGACTTATTTTATTAGCATATTTTCTGCACTGTAATTTTTGATTTACATTAACAGTTGCATATGTATTAGTTTAGTAGAAATTTTTAATTTTTTAGTTTATTTTTTTTTCTTCTTGTGATTAGATAGAAATTTTGAAGATAATTTTTTTTTATGCGGTGGTAAACATTTCAATTGAATAAATTAACGTGGATATGCTTTTTTTTTTTACTAAAATGAATGTTAAATTGTTGTAATGGCATTACTATACAATATCAAAATAATAATAATAATAATCTGAGTACATAGATTGTACATAATGTATTGCAATTCGTTGATTGTGAAAAGTGATGTAAAAAGAAAAAATAAATGAAAATAAAAAACAGTATGGGAACCTTATTATTTGAATGCGTTCTACTTGCAACATAGTACTTACAAAATGAAGGAGAGATGAACAAAAATGTTGTTATTGTGAATGTTGAGTTTTTTTAATTTAAAAAAAAAAAAAAAATACTTAACACTCAACATGATAAATTTTTGTTGGTGGTGTGGCATTTAAAAAGAAATCACTCAAGTCTGAAATTTTGGTTTTTTTGATTTACCTATCATAGATGTGCTATAAAATGTGATAATAAAATATATAATTTAAGGTAATAAACGTATATGTATATAAATCTATATTTTGTATATACTATTTATAAATTAGATTGGATCAAATACTGGTATTATATTGTGATTAGAATACGAAATTGGTAGTATAATAGTGGAGGTGATCCAATTGACTTTCTCAATCGCTCAAATGGGCTTTAGTACTGAGTATGAGTGAATAATCCAATGAAATAACCAACAAAAATAGAATGGTCGCTTAAAATCGTGGCATCAAAGTGCTAATTGATTTGTCAGAACTAACTGGAATAGTCACTTTTGATATCTACATATCATTTACTCTCATCAGGATTTATCTAATTGAACTGAAAAACTGATAATCTGTACTTATAAAAGGGAAAGTGTGTGTGTTTGTTTGTTTGTTTGTTCACTATACACGCCCACAGTTTTAAAGATAGAGTTGTGAAATTTTGCACAGTTATTCGTGGTCAAAAATAAAATCGGACGCAATACTTTACAAAACCATTAAATGTTAGGTTCGGGGTGCTGCCATACAACTCCTAGCAAGTCTCAAGTATATTTCAAAAACCAAATGTGTTACAGGCATGACAATTTACACTTCGATACTCCTTCACAAATAAAGAAATTCGACTGTTACCGATTTCAAATATTTGGACTGGTTCTGGTTGCTGCCGTACAACTCATAGCAAGTCTCAAGAATATATCAAAAACCAATTGTATTACAGGCATGAAAATTTACACTTAGATACTCTTTTACAAATAAAGAAGTACGACTGTTACCGATTTCAAAAATTTGGACTGGTTCGGGTTGCTTCCCTACAACTCCTAGCAAGTCTCAAGTATATTTCAAAAACCAAATGTGTTACAGACATGAAAATTTACACTTAGATACTATTTTAAAAATAAAGAAATACGACTGTTACTGATTTCAAAAATTTGGACTGGTTCTGGTTGCTGCCGTACAACTCATAGCAAGTCTCAAGAATATTTCAAAAACCAATTGTATTACAGACATGAAAATTTACACTTAGATACTCTTTTACAAATAAAGAAGTACGACTGTTTTCGATTTCAAAAATTTGGACTGGTTCGGGTTGCTTCCCTACAACTCCTAGCAAGTCTCAAGTATATTTCAAAAACCAAATGTGTTACAGACATCAAAATTTACACTTAGATACTATTTTAAAAATAAAGAAATACGACTGTTACTGATTTCAAAAATTTGGACTGGTTCTGATTGCTGCCGTACAACTCCTAGCACGTTACAGGAATATTTCAAAAACCAATTGTGTTACAGGTATCAAAATTTACACTCCGATACTCCTTCACAAATAAAGAAATTCGACTGTTTTAGATTTCAAAAATTTGGACTGGTTCTGGTTGCTGCCGTACAACTTATAGCACGTTTTAGGAATATTTCAAAAACCAAGAGTGTTACAGACATGAAAATTTACACTTAGATACTCTTTTACAAATAAACAAATGCTACTGTTACCGATTTCAAAAATTTGGACTGGTTCTGGTTGCTGCCGTACAACTCCTAGCACGTTTCAGGAATATTTCAAAAACCAATTGTGTTACAGGCATGAAAACTTACACTTACATACTCTATCAGGAATGTTTCAACTTCAAAATTTATTCATAGGTACTTTATGACAAATAAACAAACATGTGTTGCCATGAAAAGGTATTTTCGAATTTTAGGAATCAGTATAAAATCTTTTACATGGCTGTGTGAAAGGCTATGTGAATTAGCCACAAATATGTGACAATTCGTTTTATTAATCACACTTCATTGAAGTAAATTCGATACATTTTGTGGTCGACCCGGACAACGTCGGGTAACTTTGCTAGTAACTATAAAAATGGTTCTGATCCAAAATCAATCTTCTGATGTCTATATAGGAGATCAGCTTTATTTGTGAAGAAATGCTGAAAGAAATTAATTTGAAAAAAAAAAAAAATTTAACTTATAAAAATATGTAATAAAAGAACACTGAACAACACATAAAAGTTAAGCTGAGTTCATTATTAAATTATACAGTACGTAAGTGGTATTCAAGTGAAAAGTGGCATTTATTTCTAAGTTGATATGGACAAAAAAATAATTACAAAATTTTTTTTGGCATTTTGTAAAGTTTTGTCACTGGGATAGTGACACTTTTTGTTAAATTGATAGTGACAACAAATTCGTTGGCACCACCAGTCACACAAAATAATATTTTTCTCTTTTTACACATTTGTAATTACACTAATTTGTCATTAAATTATTTTTTTTGGATTTATGTTACAAATTATATGTTTTACTTGGATTTTAATATACAGTTTTAAATGTTGCTTGATGCTGCTAGTTTGAAAAATTATCACCTACAATATACCCAAAAATTTTCGACCTCATGTTGAGCAAAAAACAAAAAGAATTGTTCTGAGAAATGCCGTCAAATGCGGCAAACATGAAAAATACACAGTTTCAGAAAAATGCACTTGGTGTGCAATATTTTGATTCCAAAATTTTCAATATATGAAAATTTGACAGTTAACGTGATAGTTTTTTTTGCACCGCTTCATTTTTGTAATGAGTTTTAATTTGTCAAAAAAAAATTAATTTTCTTACCTACTTTAAAAAAAAAAACACTGATTAGCACTTCAAAATTACAATTCAGTATACATTTAGTATATGATATTGCAATAATTCTTGCGAAATCAAAATTAAAATGACGGTGCAACATTCTTTAGTTTAAAAATTTTGCACCGATAATGGCGTATACAGAAAGAAAACTTCTGGAGCTAACTATATACTTTAATGGTATAAATACAATTTTCAATGTTGTTACTATTCACTTCACAATAGAATTAAAAATGATCAATTAACTTACTTCAATGTTGACATTGAGTCAGGATCAAATATTGTTCAAAATGTACTCATTTTCTAGACAAAAATGTCAAAAAAAAATAAAACAACGACTAAGCTGAAAGCTGAAAAATAAATTCCACCCTAACACATACATAAACGTCATTCATTATGATTTAGATAATAATTATTAAATTTTATATTAATAATTATTATTTTATTATTATTTTTTTTTTCAAAATCTTGTAATTAATATGGGCTAAAGAATATTAACTGAGTGTGAACACACGTAAAATGAATTTTCTTTTCTAAATTACTCATTATTTTTTTTAATTACAAATAATTCGTCTTTTAATTTTTGCAAATGTTATAATATAGACTTTTGAGGGTGTAACTTAAGTCAATTAAGATTTAAGATACATGGAAATAATATTTGATATATTAATTTAAAAAACATTTTAAATTATTACTTTGTGGATATTTTAAAAACTGGTGTTAAAGGAAAAAAAATGCAAATTTTCTTCAATTTCAACTCGATTTTATGTATTTTAAAATTAAATTAAGAATTCTATGTTGTGATAAAAAATTAATGATCATAATTTTCCTTCTTTTAAGATAAAAATTAAAAAAAAAAAAAAAAACTCAACTCCTCCCTATATAAGTAAGTATTGAAAATGCTAAAATAACAACAAAAACAACAATCAATTTTCAATCATTAAGTTAAATCGATTGTCATTAAAGAATCGTGTCGATTTTTAAATGAGGTTCTTGCAATGTTGTATCAATGTATATACAACCAAGAGGATATCATCAATATTCCATTAAAATTAAATTTTTCAGTGTTTTAAAATAAAAAACAAAAATTAAAAATTCTTTCTTTAGAGACAAAATTAAATTTTATTTTAATAATGTTATAAAAAAAATTTAATAATAGTAAAAATGATTAAAAATCAATTTAAATGTCCAGTAAGTTGGAAACAATAATTTTGAAAATCACATTTATGCAAAAAGTAGGTATTCAAATTCAGTAAAATTTAATAGAAAGTTATGAATGGATTGACGTGTTGATGCTCATCGACAGAATATCTCAAATTACACTGTAAAGTAGGATTCTACGGAATAAAATCATACTACTACAAATCTGAATGCTAAATTTATTGTGTATAATTTTGTGAATAGTAAAGAAATCAAATTAAGTTGTTAAAACAGTACTGTAGAGGATAATGCAATGCATCAAAACAAATAATTAAAATTAAAAAAAAAATGTTGGTGAATGTTTTCGAATGAAAATACCGTAATCGTACGAAAATATATTAGATTGGAATCTACAAGGTCGATAGTATAATCTACTTAAAACAACCTGGTATCAAAAAAACACTATGAGTGGCGCAGTAGGTTGTTGGATTGAAAATTGAGCATAAAAATATGAATAAAAAGGAACTTAAGCTCAAATGAGTTGAAGCTCATTAATGACTTCTACAAAAAAAACTATTGCTTGAACACGATTCCGTTTTCAAAAATATTCCCTTAAAAATGTCTACGAAGGCTCAGAGATATTCTATTTATTGAGCAAGCTCTTACTTTCTGAGTAAATGCTCTAAGTTGAAGCTCAAGTTCGATTTCTGTTTTTTGTATGACAAAATTAACTTTTGCTCAAACTGAATTTAAATTTTGCAATTTAAGTTTAAACTCAGTTCTATACATTTGGCAATTGAGTAGTATCTGAAAATTCTGTTGTCAACATGTCAATATTGTCATAGACATAGCATGAAAATTGTTTTTGGGACCAAATAATGGGATAAGCATCCTAACTGCCTTTACAGAATTTCAGCCATTTAAAAGATTAAAAAAAAGATAGTAATGAAATAATATACACAAAATTACAAAACTATATGTAAAAGAATAGAATGGAATAGAAATGTTAAGATACATTAAATATATTTTTATAGCTGTAAATACTAGATTTTGTAAAGTTAGGAAATGTAGAAAATAATGGAGTTGAAAAATAGAAAACTGCACAGACAGTTTAAAAGGTATTTATTTACTCAGGTATATACTTATTCCATGTACTTATAAAATATTATTTAATTTGTTATGTAAAAAAGGTCCAAAAATTCAATAGATATCAGTATTGTGTAGTGTACATATACAAAACCGGATTAATTATATAATTTCGAATAAATACTTTATTTTGAAGTGTTTATACACATACCATTATTGATAATGAAGCCCAATAAATTAATTTCATATACCAAAACTATCTTTAGATATTTGACTAAATTTCACAAGGTTTGTTGTATGGCATTTTAAAATTCGACCTAAATTCGATCAACCCAAAATGCGTCTATAAATATATTAATATTGAAATTAAATTTTTACATCTAGTAAAAATAGACATTAGGTGTCATATGAAAAGGTAACTTTGGCCTTTTACTTCATTTCTTAATATAAATAATATTTTTTAATTCAGTTAAGAACGCTTTTTAAGTTTGTTAAGATAAAAAAAATAAAAAATTGTATAATTCTGTGGTAGAAAATAAAATAAAAATGGTATTTCGCACTGAAGATATGTACCTTATTCGCACAAATCAATGAATAATAATAATTTATTGATGTCTGCCTTTCCCACTGCTCATTAGTATTAAAACCTTATTTTTCCGATTTCAAGGGTTAAAAAAAAAATAAATAAAAAAAAATCTATTATTTTTTTTTGTTATGTCAGAATGTTTTGGTCCTATTGGTCTTGTCTAATTTGCAAAAAATTTTGTTAAAATTAGAATGAAAATAAAATCAAGTCAATGTTCAATGCTTTAAATTTATCTAGATTGTATTTTTTTTACATTTTTTATATATCACTTTTACCTGTAAATTATATTAATGTGCAGAAAAGTTGTGCAGTTTTTTTCCCCTATTGGGATGTGGGCCTATTATTTTTTTTTGTGTCATTTATTTTACCCCAATGGCAAAATGTACTGAAACCAGTCAAAAAACTAAATCATTTTACTTTCATCAGAAATCGACTGGAAGAGCAATTGTTTTACCTACACGATCACTCTGAGTGTCAAGATTGATTTATTCAGAATTTTCCCTGATTCAAGCTATTTTTTTTGAAGATATCCCGGTGCTGTCATTTAGATACGAACTAGTCTACTCTCATCAGCCAAACATTTTTATAATAAATAAACAAACAATTAACATTAAGCCATCATGAACGGTTTTAAAAATTCCAAAAAATCATGCATTTCTACTTAAGTACAAACATGTACTTTGGTACAAAAAGGAAAAACAAATTGAAAAATAGAAAATTTACTTCAATCTAATGTGAATTGAATTTTATCAATTTTTTAATCAAAATATGATCGATTAGTTATTAACTATACATTATCTAATACCTACTAGGTTTAAAATTAAATCGTTTCAAAATTAATAAAAATTACTAAAAATAAAGATTTTTATTTTTCACTGCAATTTTGAATGCTTACACTTCAGACATTGACTAATCATTTTAAAAATATTATTTTTCTCTTTCTATTTTTTGTTTTTATTTTTCAAAATTGAAATTTATTCTCTCAAGAGTGTGAGAAGTTAAAATTTTTCTATTTTTTATACTAGGTATACATGTAATATAAATATAATTTTTCACGTAAATCAGCTAATTTCATGATGTAAATATTACAAAAAAAAAAAAAAAAAAAAAAAAAAAAAATAAGTAATATTAAATATTGTTATACTAAAAAAATTATTTGTTGTTGTTGTTCTTATTGCTGTTACTAACAATATTTTATTACTTGTATCTCTTATCATATTACAGACGCCAATCAATTTAAAATTTGCATAATTTCATTTCATATATTAATTATCATATGTATATATGGATATGTATAAGTGTGATTGGTTACAGTTCTTCATAAAAGTTTGTATACAACTTTAAAATATAATTAAATAAAAATAATTGTATATTTTTTCCATTTTATACCGCTATTATGTCACCCTTTATACTTCATGTCATCTAATCTCTGCTGCAGACTATTAAATTGTGAATTAGCGAGCTTTGTCATGTAATTGGAATCATAATAAGAGAATGTAGATAAATCTTATTTTTATATCTATTGAATCCATCCGACGAAATTGTGGTTTGCGATGACTTTAACCTTCCAAATATCGAATGGATTCCAGATGATAAAGAACGGTTTTTAATTCCAAGCCACAGTTCAAATTAGTCCGAAGTTGTGTTAATAGACGGCTGTAATGCTAACTCTCTGCAACAGGTTTCTAAAATTAAAAATTGTCTACATAAACAATTTGACCTTATTTTCATATTAGACTGGAAAAAGCTTATAATCAAAGAAACTTCAACAGCAATCCTCGTTAATATTGATAACAATCCTTCTCCTATTCGCTTCACCTACCGCTACGACAATCCCATTAGTGTTACACCGACTATATCTTATCGCTGTAACTTCAGTTACACAAACTTCACTGGTCTTAATAAATAGATACATACAAATTTTAAATTTCGAGAGGGAATCTGTCCCCTATATCACAGCATCCGAAAATTAGCTTATTATGATAAACCGTGTTTTTTAGTTAGTCTCTGAGTCCTTGATTTTGTGATCAGGAACGCTGTTCCCAAATAGAGAGGTCAGGAACAAGTAAGCACTTCGCATTCACAGAGCATATTCTGCCTAAGTTGTTTTAGGTTAGACCCATTTCATGAAGGTGATTATTTATTAGGCAGTGGCCTGTTATTATCCTTGCCAAGAAACATACCTGCTTCCTATTAAGACTTAAAAGAGTTTTAATTTTCTTGAGCGAGCGCTTACGCATGAGCATTTTTAGCTTGACGATTTCTAGTAACGTTAGCTCAAAAATCCTAAGTTTTTTGCTCTATACTACCTTTTAATTGCATCTTAACTGTGCTCAGGGAAATTCCACAGAACGAATTTGGTCCTATAAAAGGCGTATTCGATGCTTTTCGTCATAGATAATCTGCATTTTCGTTTTCTGCTATGCCAGACAATGTAACAACAGTCTTTCTAATTTTGCCAAGCAATGTGCGATATTATAGTACCTGTTATAGCAATAAAAATAATAACTAAGCTGAGATATTTTGTATATGGGTGTGGACTGCCAATGGTACTAATTTACGGAAAATACATTAAAACAATAATTGAACCCCAAAACTAACATAATGTGACAGCATCATTTCTAGATCTATATAGGTATGTTATACAATGTAATGTAGAGTGTACAGAAATTTCTGTATATAAATTAAAAGCAGAAAATGTACTGACTTACTCAATGTCGAGGTTACCTGTTCAATTTTAACCTGTCAACGTTGTAATATATCAATTTTAAGTTTTCGAAATTATTTTGCGTGAAAATGGCTTTCTCAAAGAGAAATTTTAACAAAGCTTCGAGACGGATATAATATGCTACTATATATGCTAATATAATCATGCTACGAACTAAAACAAAATCTGGAAGCGTAGTTATGGAAACACAAAAAATCTGAGAAATATTTAGAATTTACAGCAGTGTACACCTAATCTATGAATTTACTTGAATTATATATAAGTATAATGTCATTGCTAATCTAGTAAAGTTTGGGTACAGTTTTCACCAACAACATAGTTATTGGTGTTAACTCAAAACACCCACAACAATGTAAAGTAAATATGTCTCATTATAATGCATTATAATTATTTTCTTACTACATTTTACTTCTACTCTACCTACACCTAATTCCATAATACATTAAAAAAAATTCATTTATTCTGTCAATTCTCATTCTTTCATTCATAATGAACTATTTTTTGATTATTGTTGTTGTTGTTATAAAAGGCTTCAGACAAAAATAAAATTAGTATATAATATAAGATATTGCAAAAGTCCTCTTAAATTATTGAAAATTAAAATTTTAGCACCATTAGGCTAGGCGCAGACATGCAATATTTAGTTTTGCAACTGTTTGATTGCACATTTTTGTTCCATTAGTTAATAGTTTGTATAAAAGCACGCACACTTACATTTCGGTTTATGTGTGCGCACGATTTTACATAAACTAATGGAAAACAATTATTGTGCAAAATTAAAAATTGCACCAGTTAAGGCGAAAATATGTTTCTGCTTTTGGCCTACTCCTATGTTATTTATATATACACTAAGTGACGATTTACGCGTTATTGCGTAAGCAATGTTAACCGATTTTTCTTCGTTCACTTTAATTGTCCAATCATGTGTCCATCTATACTTATTACAATGCCGATCTGTGATGATGTTGTTGGGATGTCCACAGTATGTACAATATATAAGATGGAATCTAAGACATTGCTTTGCGATACTCCTACTAAAATTGGATAAAGTTTGGATTTTGATTCTACGATACTCTAAATATCCTATTAGTTATGTATGATTCCAGTAATATACAAGAGCATCGTGGAAGGGCATTGCACATTTTATGTATGAGTTTTTCATGCCATACTCTATCGCATGCCTGTGAAGCATCAGAAAACACATCTATACAATTTTTTTTCTCTGGTGCGCTGTATCAATGTGACGACACAATGCACCTGATCAATGGTTGAATGTTTTGCCCTGAATCCAAATTGATTGACAGATATATTCATATACGGTTGGATACGGTAACAACTTAGATAAGGATGGGAATAGAGATATGGGACGCTAATTCGTTAGCACAATTTTTTGGTTTGGGCAGTATAATTATCTGCGCCACTTGAAAATATTCTGGTATATATTTCAGCATAGTACACACGTTGAATTGGTATGTTAACATAATTATGTCCATATGCGGAACCTACTTCAGAAGTTAATTGTTTGTTGTAGAGAAATATTTCTGTTTAATTTTTAAATACTCGTTTTAATAAGTAAGATGCGATTAGCTGAACATAGACTTATGCTATCATACATTTTAATATTGGAGCAAATTTTTTTAATAAACAGGATCATAAAAAAAATGAATAACGGTTTAAAAACACTGTTTTTTTGTATATTCAAAAATGGACGTGTATAACTTTTGTTATTAACTGTATGTATATATATATATATATATATGTATTTAAGTAATCTGGTAAGACATTTATTTTTTTTTTTTTTTTTTTTTAAATACATATTTGAAGTTTCATCTAAACTTGGGGAAATTATTATATCAATTACTCAAAATTATTATCAACTTCAGAAACACTCGGAAAATGTTAAAATACCTACTGTTTTGTATAATTTATAAGAAAAAGTAAAACGGCGCTAAAATTAGCGCATCACACCAACATATCATTTTTTTTTTGTACTCTTATAATATTAGTTATTTTCATTAAATAAAATGTACAGGATAATAAAGGCATGGATATAAGAAAAAAAAAAAAACAAAAACATAAAATGGGGGGGAAAAGAAAATTCCTTTCACTAATTTATCACTTTTGAATTGGTGATTAAATCACTGTAAATTTATCACACTCCACCATAAGATTACTGTTAAAATATTACCAGTTTTTCAAGTATATATCTTTCTCTTTTTCTCTATCTGTCTTTTTTTGTTATTCTGATTCTGGGATGAGATGAATTTATATTACTGTATTACTGTTTAGGACTCTTAGATAGATTTAGAAAATTCTCAAGAGTTTTGAAATTTTTGTTGCTTTTTTTTTGTTTTTTTAATTTTTCTTTATTTGCGTCGAATTATAATAAATTGAAATGGAAATATATATATATCTATAGAGATACTGTTTACAGATATTGCTGCTACTGCTGTTGCTGTACTAATGCCAAACATCATTAAAATTTGAAGTATGATTTTTTTTTTTTGTATTTTTTTCACTTAAATTTGTGATGGTAATTATCGTGTCTCTGTCATGCATAAACCCAACTTACTCTTGTTGTCAAATCTATTTTTGTTATTATGTTTTTTTTTGGAATGCATCGCTAGTCGATTGGTTTCTCAATTAAATGTGTTTTTTTTTTTTAATAATGATTTTAAGAGGGGATATGCGAAATTAAATATATTTAAAATTGCAATGTTCATATGTAGATGATAAATACAGTGCTACGCTTTTAAAATGAACATTATTTTGTAAATATATTTTGTGTTTTTAGATATTGTTATTAAATTTAATATTATTATTATTTTATTTATTGCCTTAATGTATTTGTACAATATTTTATTTTCATATATTTTAATTCTATATTTCATGAGCTTATATTACTAGAATATTTACACCTTTGATTTGTCATTAGTTAGACTAACCTCACTTAAATATTTAGAATAAATTTAAATTTGCAAAGGACAAAATGGCATGCAAAAACCTTTAATTAATTATTTTATTTGATTTTTTTAAATAGTTTTTAGTTGATTATTATAGATACTAGATAAGGTAGTTAATAATTATTAGAATGTTATAAAAGTATTATAAGTTTATTATTATACTTTATTTTATATTTTATCTTGCATTATGATAGCTTTACTAATTCAGATTGATTTTGATAGTTTCGCATTCAACGATTAAATTCGAATTAAAAATGTAGTTGAAAATATTCCAGTCTTCCCTAAAATATTTTGACCAAAATGTAATCGAAAATACTTAAATTTTCTGTAATTTTCTGTTTTTGCATTTAAATGTAATCGAAAATAGTAAAAAGCTTATGATTAAAGCAAGCTCCCTACGTAAAAGATGTATATTGACGAATTGACAATTATTACGTGTCGAATATGACAATAACGTTGTCAGTAAAAAACAATAAATAAACCACTAGGTGTGAAAAAATTTTAATTTTAGTAGCGGTAATTTTAGTTAGAATGTTGATGAGTCCGAAGTAAAGATAGAATTCAATATCAGATCTTGTGATAATCGTTGATGAAATAAAAAATGTCGGTAAGCCTGAAAAATATTTACAGTTAAAAAGCTTCAATTAACCTTATTATTTTTTATGGAGGTGGGGTGGCTATATTTCAGATCTGTTGTATTTTCTTGTTTGATTGTTCAAAAGCACAGATTTCAGTCGTTAACGAACGCTATTATTGAGGTTATGTCGGGATGGGTATATCAGAATTTTCAGATAAAAATTCAATTCACCATGTTTTTTTTTTTTTATAGAGGTGGAGTATTTCAGATCTGTTGTACTTACCTGGTTCATTATTCAAGGTTGCAGACTTTTGTTCAATGACAGACGTTAATATGATGTCGGAATGGATATATCGGAATATCTATTATATCAGAAGAATTAATTTGGAATATGTATTTGTCTATATATGACTTGTCGGACACATTAGCCAGGCCAGTGCAGTTGCCATGATACCTTTTACACTGTCTATCCACATTGGATTGCTTTATTTATTCGAAAATAATATTTATTTTGCACTGATTACAATTTTTATTTCTTAATTTTGACATATTTGTCTTATGATTAACCATGTTGGTGTTTAGACATTTAATTTGACAGTATTTGACATATTTGATATGTCTGACGTACTTAACATATTTGTCTTAATTTTGACATATTTGTCATATGATTAACCATGTGGGTGTTTAGACATTTAATTTGACATTATTTGACATTATTTGACATATTTGATATTTCTAACGTATTTAACATATTTGTCTCCATTTTGACATATTTGTCATATGATTAACCATGTTGGTGTTTAGACATTTAATTTGATATTATTTGACATATTTGATATTTCTAACGTATTTAACATATTTGTCTTGATTTTGATATATTTGTCTTATAATTAACCATGATATTGTTTAGACATTTATTTTAACATTTTTTGACATATTTGATATTTCTAACGTATTTAACATATTTGTCTCCATTTTGACATATTTGTCTTCTGATTAACCATGTTGGTGTTTAGACATTTAATTTGACAGTATTTGACATATTTGATATTTCTAACGTATTTAACATATTTGTCTCGATTTTGACATATTTGTCTTCGGATTAACCATGTTGGTGTTTAGACATTTAATTTGACAGTATTTGACATATTTGATATTTCTGACGTATTTAACATATTTGTCTTAATTTTGACATACTTGTCTTATGATTAACCATGTTGGTGTTTAGACATATAATTTGACAGTATTTGACATATTTGACATTTCTGCCGTATTTAACATATTTGTCTTAATTTTGACATACTTGTCTTATGATTAACCATGTTGGTGTTTAGACATTTAATTTGACATTATTTGACATATTTGACATTTCTGACGTATTTAACATATCTTCATTGTCTTGATTTTGACATATTTGACCATGTCGTAGGTTTTGACATTGAATATACCACCCCCTAATCACCTGATTTAACTGGCTTATACTAATTTGGTTTTTTTCTGAACAGTATTTGGAAACCTACTAATATGGGATTAGTTTCTGTAACTTCTTATTCACTATACTTACTTAATTCATTCCGGTTCAGTATGTACTTACTTAAGTCATCTTAAAACATTTGATTGGATCTTAAAAAAATTATACAAATATTATTAATAATATCCTCTTGTTTTAATATTTATTGGCAATTGACTTGTATATATGCCAATATTAATATCATATAGTAGATGATGGGGTACATGGATCATTTCGTGATGCTGATGAACAGTTTTTGTACTACATTTTTTAATGCTTCTTGATATTTATTGTTTGTTAAGTATTGTCAACCCTTTTTCATTTCAGTGGTCTTTATCTTGTATTTTTAAAATTTCTCTTATATCATTGAATTATCTTCGAGTAGGTTCACATAGTTGATCTACTGTGTTATAATTAAATGTGTTAAATCAACATTAATGATGGGTTTCTGACCCAACTAAATAATTGTCTTTGATAGTTTTTAAATGGAACAATTTGATTAAATGTTGAAATCGCACTCATACGCAGTATATCTAACTTAGAATTAACTGTGTAGTGTGTTTGATATGTGTAAACATCTTCTTTTCTGTTATTTCTATGTCTCCATGAAAAATATAAAAATATAAAACAAAAAAACAAACAACAACAAACAACAAAATAAAAATAATAATAAATTTTAGAAAAACCTCTAAGGCTTTGATGAATTGAGGCGAATGAAAATAATGTGCAAACAATGCCCACAAAATGCCAGTGAAATATAATTAGCTGGTAATAAATCAAATCGTTAAGATTTTTTTTTTCCAAAAGTGGTGCGGATTTTTTTTTTATTTTTTTACCTTTAGGGTGAATCCTGTTTTCCAAACTAAGTAATTTATATTAGTCATATGAAATAACCATTTGAAAAATGAGTAAAATAGCAATAACAAAAAAAAAAAAAAATGTGTAATTCATTATCATTTTTAGAATATTAAAACCATCTTATATATTATTATTATTATTATTCTATTCGTATATTGGACTTTTGCAAATAGATGGACAGCAAAAAAATAAAAAAAAATAAACAAAAAAAAAAAGATACATAGAATTCAAGATCTTTAAAGTCATAGAACTCATCAATCGTCTTATA
Source organism: Argyra leucocephala (assembly GCA_963942445.1). Lineage (NCBI taxonomy): Eukaryota > Metazoa > Arthropoda > Insecta > Diptera > Dolichopodidae > Argyra > Argyra leucocephala. The sequence goes on along the minus strand of OZ012679.1, from coordinate 10,575,517 downwards.
ATATGCGATTTGTTTTTAAAATTATTTAAAATAAATTACAACCATAACCTTAGAACTGTCCCGTTCACATTGAATGAATTCAATTTTTTTTATATAAAAAATATGCACACTGAGAAAAATTTTGTAATTAATTTATAATTAATTGGTATATTTTTTGAAAATTTTGGGTATCAAATATGGTTGTATGAAAAATCGGCCAATATGAAGTTAATCTATATAAACTGAAAATGAATCACTTAAAAAACAGTAATAATTTTTCAGCCATTTTTTATGATAAGTGTAAGATAAGTGTATTTTCTGACCATTTTTTTTTTCAAATATTAATGAAAGAACTATATCAATCGATTTTTGATGCAGAAAGTAAGTAGAAAATAGATAAAACAAAATAAAAATATGCCGCAATAGTTGTTGTTGCTAAAAAAAAATAGAGAATAATATAGAAAAATTAATTGTGTTATGTGAGAGAGATTTGTTTGGATGTTTGATATATTATTATAACCTTGAGCAACGATATTGCCAATTATGAGAAATAATGAATTAAAAATTTGGACTTAACAAATTTTAATATGAAATCAGCCAGTCTATTACTTATGGAAATAATAAAAGGTTCATTAATCATTACGCTAAAAATAATATTAAATCTGAAATTGCTAACAAATTCAATGTGAAGAATCATAGCTAATTGTATTTATTTATTTATTACATGTTTAAATCAAACAGTTAAAATGTGTTCTTAATCTAAATAAAAATTAATATATTTTGTATTTTGTACAAAGATTAAATTTTTTTTTTTATTTTTTTTTTTGTGATTATACAATTTATAAAAAATTAAGTTAAAATTAACGATTACATAAAATTATTTATTACTTAAGTTTTACAATTATTATCATTTATTCATAAAACAAATGGTATATTAATATATAGTCTAAAGGAGGAAAAAAGTATGTTAGTGATAAATGTATAAAAATAGTGGAAGTTAAGATAGATGGTGAAATAAAGATTTTTTGATTAATTCTTTAGAGATTGAGAGATCAATATGATCTTTGTTATTATTATAAACATTCTATTAATAGGTTCATTTTTCCCATAATTAGTTCTGTGAAAGATAGTATTAAAAATATTAGAGTTACGGAAACGTGTGTTAGTATTTAAGTATGAATAAATAAAAGTAAAAAAATATTTGCATTTGTAATCATTGTTATAGAATTACATAATAATAGCGTAGAACTATGAACCAATTAAATTTAAAATAATCAATTTTACACATTTTTGAATACAACTACCTCTTGTTCATGGGTAGATCACTAAATACATTGTTTAATAACGATCTATTTTCCGATAGATGCTGAATAATTTTTTTTTTTTGCTGAATAATAATTTAGTGTCATATTAAAACAAGTTAAAAATTTAATAAACAGTATTTAAAATTCACATTTTTTTTGCACAAGAAAAAAATTTTAAAAATTTAAATATTTTTTGTTTTATGAAAATTAAGTCCTTTTTTTAATTTACATTTTATGTTTATTACAAAATTTATATATTTTATAAACAAAATTTTGAAAACAAAAACAAACTAACGTCAAAGTAGAATAATAAAGTCAAACTATAATTTTGAAAACATTTTTTGGTTATGTTTAACTATTATGAGCATAAAATGTACTTATGTTTTGCAAAATAAAATACCATCATAAGCATACAATCTTTGCACATGTGTAGTTTACCAAGCTCAATAGAACGCTATTAATATATCAAATCTATTATTTTCGATTGATTTTAGTTTTTTTTTTCATCTTATTCGATTTAAAAAATAAGTATTGTACTTGTTTCGCATTTCAGGTTCATCCAGTTTCAGGCTTACGGGATTTGTTTATGGAAACCCTAATGAATTTTATTTCAAATTTGCGTAATTGTTCCATAATGGGCTACCACTGATATTGTACCAGATAGGAGCTATCTAAGTTAGAGTTAGAGATCTTATTAGTGTTTGATAGGCTATCAATTTAATTCTTGTGTGTATAGTTTTATTGTAAAATAGTTTTTTTTGGAGGCCATGAATGCTTTGTTATCTTTTAAGACGGCGTTTTTATGTTGGTCTGAAAAAATTCTCTCCTGTACATTAAAACTAAGCTTGGTCTGTTGTGATATAATAAAATTTTTAGTTTAATCTAATTTAATACAATCTAGTACTCTCTTTCGTATTATTTGATTGACCTATGATAATATGTAGTAACAAATGTATAAATGTATCATTAAAATTTTATCAAATAATTAAATTGTACACCACAATTAACCCCCGTATTACAATTTAAAGTTATAATTAGAAAAAAAATGCCTTATAACAACTTGTTCACATTTATGTGAAATATTGTTTCTTATAAATAAATAAGTACAATCTCTTTTCAAGTTTTCTTAAATAATTTTTAAATTACATTATGTAGGTGTAGATAGCCGGTATTAACCATTTAAATTGCTTCTCAAAAACCAATTAGTACATTGGTGTGATTTTTTGATGTCACGATTCTTTTGTTGGTTGTTGTTTTAAGGGATTATTCGCCTGGACTCAGTACCAGATCCATCATGTACAATTTTTTTATAATATCAGTTTATGGGATGAACACACTAACCGCTTCTACACAGAAATTTGACATTTACAATTACATACAATGTTTTTCCTTTATATAATTTTTATGATATATATATATCTATTATTATTATTATTATTATCTATTAATTTAAATGTGGAAAACTATATCTATTGTAGAGTTTATTCACCAATCTATTGTAGAGTCTATTCATAATCAACTATTTTTTATCATTTATTTTATCCTTAGATCAAGCAGTTACAAAAAGTTTAGGCAAAAATTATATGTAACTGTTTGAGCTAAGCTTGAAATAAACAAATAAATAAATCCCCATAACAAATGGATAAAATATTGTACAAGGTCGGTAAAAACCCAGAAAGCATATTTTTGCTTTAGTTGAAAATTTAATCGGGGACTTGGCGCCACCCAGCGCGTTAATTGGATGTGAGTCATCCAGCGATTGACGAATAGACATTAGATTAGTAGTTTTTGTTTCCCCTAAGGAACCCTATATTGTTTTTTTATATTCTAATTTATTTGAAACAGCTTGATCTAAGCTTGAAATAAACAAATAAATCCCAGTAACAAAGTGATAAAATACTGGACCGGGTCGAAAAATCAAGAAAGCATATTTTTGCCTTCGAAAATTACCGACAAATAAACAAATTAAAGGGATAAAATACTGGACCAGGTCATTAAAAACCCCGAAAGCATATTTCTGCCTTCGTTGGGAATCGAAGTTGGGGCCTGGCGCCACCCAACGCGTTAATTGGATGTGAGTCATCCAGCGATTAAGAAATAGTCATTAGATTAATAATTTTTGCTTCCTGTAGCGAACCCTATATTGTTTTTTTATATTATAATGTATTTGAAACTGCTTGATAAAAGCTTGAAATAAACAAATAAATCCCAATAACAAAGGGATAAAATACTGAACCGGGTCGAAAAACCCAAAAAGCATATTTTTGCCTTCGATGGGAATGGAACCTGAGACCTTTAGATTGAAAAACCAATGCTATGCTTACAGTGCCACCCAGCGCATTAATTGGCTGTGCGCCATCCAGCGATTGACGAATATACATTAGATTAATTATTTTTGCTTCCTGTAGCGAACCCTGTATTGTTTTTTTTTATATTCTAATTTAATTTAAAATTATTTTTTGTGTATAAAGAGAATTCATAGCTTTGTAATGCCATACGTAGGAGTCTTGATCGTCTAGCAAGTATTCAAAGTATTCAATAGTTTTTATTTCGATATACTTGAAAATCTTTCACTTCTCTCCACTCACTTATTTCATTACAATGACAAAGGGATAAAATACTGGACCAGGTCGAAAAATCCAGAAAGCATATTTTTGTCTTCGAACTTTAGATTAAAAAGCCAACGCTACACTTTCTACGCCACTCAGCGCATTAATTGGCTGTGCGCCATCCAGCGATTGACGAATAGACATTAGATTAATAATTTTTTCTTCCTGTAGCGAACCCTATATTGTTTTTTTTTTATATTCTAATTTTTTTTAAATTTTTTATGTGTTTAAAGATAAGTTAGTGCTTTGGAATGCCATACGTAGGAGTCTTGATGGTGTAGCAAGTATTCAAAATATTCAATAGTTTTTATTTCGATACTTGAAAATCTTTCACTTCTCACCACTTGCTTACTTTATCACAATGACAAAAGGATAAAATACTGGAACAGGTTGAAAAACTTATAATGCATTTTGTCTTATTTTATCTTCTTCTGGAATCGAATTTCGGTTGAAAGACGGCAGACGATCTATCTACTGCGCCAGCCAACGTGTTAATTGGTAATGGCGCTATCCAACGACAAATCTATTTAGATCAATAATTTGACTTCCTGTAGTAAGCCTTTACCCAACATATATTTTTTTTTATATTTTATTTATTGTGTCTAAAAAGAATTTACTGTTTTCGAATGCCATACGTAGGATGGTAGTGCATGTTTTAGCAAATACTCAAAGCATACAATTTATGTTTCGTTATTTGAACAACTTTTACTTCTCTACACACATCAATATTTTCCCAGTGTACATTTAATCAATAAAAAATTAATTTTATCACTTAATCACACTGATCGCTTTAGAATTACGATTCAAAAATTAATAATTTATTTTGCTATTTTCAAACCCCCTCTCATCCCATCCCCCTTTTCTTTTTCACTTCATCTAACTAAGATACTAAATTCCATTTTAGAAAATAGATGGCGCGACGCGTGTATTTTTTTTTTCTTCTTCTTAAACATATCTTTTAACTCACAATTTTTTTTTTTTTTTTTTTATTGTAATTTTTATTATTAATGAAATATTTGGAGATTGAATTTTTCTTCTGAACGATGAAAAGGTGGATACTGATTGTCATTTTTATCATTTTTCTTCCACCATCAGATATCGCTTTATTTAAAAGAAAGCAAAATGTTTTCAGAAGATAAGAAAAATATTTTGCAAAAAAAAAAAAAAAATAAAAATAAAATTATCACTGTATTATTATTAAAAAAAAACAAAAAAAAAATACAATAAACAAAAAAATGAACGCCATCTATGAATGTTGTTGGATAATAGAGAATCATATATGGCAGTGATTAATTGCTGATAATTTCGCCTCCATGTTTTTATTAAGAAAAAAAATATTACATTCAAAATTGTTTTCCATGTAGGTAACACTAGATTCTATGAAAATTTAAAAACAAAAAAAAAAAAACTGGAGAATGGAGAGTTAAAAGATATTTTTCTAATAATATAATATGTTGGTAAGTCTTAATAAAAAAAAAAAAATTTAACTTGCAATTTATAATAATTTAGGAATAAAATAACCAAAAAAAAACAATAAAACAGAAAAAAACTGTTACATGCCTAAAAATTAACGGTATTTTTTTGTTTAATGTTATTTTTATAAAAATTCTCCACTCTCGCTCCAATATACAAAACTCCAACTATGTGTACATATATTTTTTGTGTACAGTTTTTGTGTTAATAGCATCAAGGCGATAGAAATTTTCTTTTAGAGTACAATAATTTATTACCGCGAAGAAATGACAGGTTATTTTTTTTTTATTATTATTATTATTATTGTTTTTTTGTTTTGTGTAAATTCATTCGTTATTGTCGTTGTTGGTTGCCGCCACCGCTTCTTCTATTAACCATTTGATTCATCACACAAAATTTATAATATGAAAAAGTGTGTATAAATTGTGCGTTATTTATGCGTCACTAAATAAAAAACAGAAAATTAATAAATAAAAAGTAGAAAATAAAAAAAAAAATTAAATAAATTATTAAAAATAATAATAAGAAAAATAGAAAATAAATATATATATATATATATATAATATATATTATTATATAAATAAAGAAAATAGAAAAATGCAAGATAAGCACTGAAATAAATTATTTTGTTATTTTTGTGGCAGATTTTTTAAAAATTTAATTTTATTTAATTTATTTTTATTTGTTGTTGTTTTTATTTTGTTGGAAAAAAGGCGGACATTGTAAAATGGTGAAGAAAAATCGTAATATTTTTATTTGAACATTTTTTGTGCTATGCACATTTATAAGAGATATGAACTGACTGGTAGAGGGAGACAGTCTTGTATTCCAAGTTGCAAGAATACACGGTGGTCCGCTTTAGAGCAAAAATATTTTAAGAGATGATTCCTTCGAGTATTTTAAGACAAAAATTGTTCTAAACGAGGGTGTCTATCTTTAAATTTAACCTGTGCTACAGAGGAGAGGGTTAAAGAAAATCGGATTACAAAAATTATGTCTAAACAATATCTTTGTGAATATATTCGATTGAATCATAGGGATATGCATTTTCGTGATAGCTCTAAGAAATTTATTTTGGAATGATTTTTTTGTGCATGTTTGATTACACTTTTATACAGGGTGGGTCCGGTTTAGAGCAAAAATATTTTTATCTTTACATTTAACCTGGGCTACAGAGGAGAGGGTTAAAGAAAATTGGATTAGAAAAATTATGTGTCAAAAATATCCAGTGCAGCTCCGTAGGAATTGAAACTAGAGCAACATCTTCTTCATAGCTTTTTTTTAAATTATTACACCTAATTAACGGTGTGTACTGGATGAGTATTCGACTTGCCGTTTTTTAATAATATCAGCATAAACTCAAAATTTTGCTTTGAACAACTGAAAATTTTGTTAAAAACGTTGATTATTTCGAAAAACTTGTTAATGATTTTTGTGTTGATGCGTTACATCGTCCCCTAAAACTTTTTCATACCCAATTTTCATATCAGACTAGCCGTTTTTCCGATAAAGTCATATAAGATTTCAGTAAATTTGACTAATTTTGACTAAAAAATAAAATTGTTACAATATTCAACTCTTAGTTATAATTTGTCCTACTAAATATGACTTTGCATGAAAAACGGCAAGTCTGATATCAAAGCTGGGTACTATATGAAAAAGTTATAGGGGATGATGTAAAAAAAAAATTAAATAGCTTTTTTCAGATAATCAACGTTTTTTACAAAATTTTCAGTTATTAAAAGCAAAATTTTAAGTTTGTGCAGCTATTATTCAAAAATGGCAAGTCGGATACTCATCCAACACATACCGTTAATTAGGTGTATTAATTTTAAAAAAAAATTATAAAAAAGATGTTGCTCTAATTTCAATTCCTTCGAAGCTGTACTGGATATTGTTTAGACATAATTTTTCTAATCCGATTTTCTTTGACCCTTTCGTCTGTAGCCCAGGTAGCCAATTTAAAAGTAAAAATATTTTTGCTCAAAACCGGACCACCCTGTATAAAAGTGTAGTTAAACATGGACAAAAAAATCTTATTTATTAATTTTACAGCGCTGCAAAAATAAATTTCTTAGAGCTACCACGAATGCATATCGCTATTATTCAAACAAATATTTTCACAAAGATCTAAAAAAAAAAATACTAGGTGACGTAATTAGTGAATTAGGAATGTCAAGCTATGGTCATACGTTCATTTTATTTATATATTTATTTATTTCAATCTACTGGCAGTTCTTTGCAGATTCTTACCTCTTTAAAATATTAAAAACTTAAATAAGAGAAAACAAAAATTCTAAATATCACATTAATTTAAAATATGTAATAACCAAGTTAAGAAAAGAGGTTAAAAAAACAAAATTCATAACTAAAATGAATAAATTTGACAACAATTGGTTAGTGTTACCTTAATGAATTCTATATTCTGTTTTATGTTTTGAAAAAATATGTCTTTTCAGTTCTGAATCAATTTTTTATATTCTATTTTACATATTCCACTTTGATTTTGTTGATTTCAGTTATAATCACTACCAAATTTTTGGACTAACAATTCCATGATTATCGCTGAGATTGCATTCCAAGGCAGGACTAATTATAATTGTTTTTTTTACTCTCTTTGGTTCAATTATTTTATATTTAGTTTATAAAGAATGACAGTTTCAGAAACAACACTTAGTTTCCATTAATGCATGGATGGCCATTTTATCCCTTTCGAATTCATTGAACAATTATACTTTAAAACAATCGTTTTTACTTGTTATGCAGCATGTAGAATGTTTTATCAAGTCCAACTAGATTTTATTATGAACTACCAAATCCTAATAAATACTGCACTTAACTTCTAACAGTTCTTTCAACACCCTAAATGCATGCCCTATACCAGGTCTTACTAAATTCTGTTAAATTTTAGTAAATTGTATCATTCATGTCAGATATTAACAGCTGTCATATCTAACAGGTCTTATCAAAACTATGTAATACTTTAGCATGTCTAACCGGGCCTTACTAAATCCTATTAAATTAAATTAAATTTACCCAAAACCCTATAAACTCTTGACAAGTGTTTCCCGTCAGTTTTATTAAGCCCTATTAAATCTTACTACATTATATTCCATCAGGCCGTCTTACAAAGTCCTACTTGGTTATATTATACCCAAACAAACCATATTGATGGGGTTACAGGACAGTGGTTATGACAAACAAGTCTGACGAAGTTCTATAGGGTCTTAACCAGTCATTACAAGTTTTATCAACTTCTATTACATCTTATTAAGTTACATCAAGTCTTATAAATTTATACCAGATCTAACAAAATTCTATCAAAATTTACTAAGCTTTACGAAGCTCAATTTTTTAATTTATTTTTATTTATTTTGTAAGTTTACTTTTATATTTGAAAGATCCACATCCCGTAAGAAAAAGGGTCTGTAGTTGGCCTTGTAGGTACAGTAGCTCCGCTGTTTAATAAATAATTAAATATTTATCTTGTCTTGTTCACAATTATCTCTTGAGTTCTATCAATATCACGATTAAACCTATTATAATATGAACTCAAACCAACATCTATATTTAAGCTTGATATAAGAGTGATGATGATGATGACGATGATGATGAAATATTTCGTAAAACTTATTTTTTTTTATAATATATTCCATTTTTCTTCACCATAGTCGCTCAAAAATTCTAACAAGACACAGTAGTGTGTCTTTTAAGAAATTTATTTAATTCAATTGTATTTATTTCTCTTCACATCCACTATCCCTATTCCAAAGCATATATAGTTGTACAATCTTTTACATCATTTATATCTTTTACGTCAGTAAGTATTGTAAAAGATTAATTCAGGGATGGATTAACAAAAATCAATACCTTGTTCGAATCCAAATCAAATACACATGAATTTCTAGTTAAGTGCATCCTAAGCATTCGTTGGTCACAAACCATTTTCAACAGAACACTGTGGTAAAAAACGAATCAAAAACAAATCAAGGTGGAAATACGACATTAAACATACTCTAAGGAAACTTGATAACAACAACAATATCACGAAACAATGTTTTAAATTAAATTCTTAGAGTATACCTGTCACGTAGAAAGGCCATGCTAAATATGTAGAACAACAGTCTTAGCCGAGGCAAGAGAACAACAAATAACATGGATTATTTTCTTCACTTAAAGAGGTTAGTCGCACATAGTATGCCACAATGGGAAGATTTTATTTTCGCCCTATGACCCACGGATGGGATTACAGGACAATAATAATAATGATAATGAACTAAACATATAAATATTATTTGTATTAAAAACAAAATATTTAATTTAGTCCTTTTCAAGCAAATCCAAATATTATTCAATACAACATTTTAAAATAAATTATTTATTTATCAAAAGAAAAATAAGAAAAATGGTTTTACATTTTCATCTACCTAAATACTAGTCCTGGCATCGATGGCCTTATTTGCTAACATATAAATCCATTTCTACACACATCACTTACATACAATATTATCCTTACTCCACACATCATATAAAATTTGCAATAAAACGAGTATATAATATAAACATTTCAATACATTAACTTTTAGGGTGGATCTACTTAAATTGTCTATTTTGTATAAGAATATTTTAATACCGATTCCCACCCACCTATTTTTTTTTATACATATTAATAATCGTTATAATCAGTAATAATGGTGTCCTGTTTGGTTTTTGTTGTGCACTAAAAACATACTTAGATAAAAAAAAAATATTTGCAAAAACTAAAATTAGGGTGGGAAAATAAAATTTTATTATTATTTTTTTTATTTTTTTTTTATTTTTTGCAATACCAAACGAGGGCAGTTTTTAAACAATCTACAGTTAACATGTAATAATAATTGTTATTCCATACATATATCAGTGAAAGATTGCGAATTGGTAGAGAGGAAGAGGGGGAGGAACAGAGTATAGTAAAGTAAAAATATGTAAAATAAATGATACCACAGAGTATAGTGGTTGAATTATTTTCCGTTAAATTGAGGAATAAATAAAATTTGCGAAACCATTTTTGAAGAGTTTACATTAATTACATTTTTTTTTCGTTTGTTTTTTTTTTTTTTTTTATATTACAATGGTTGAATACTTTTTCTGAGTACGATTGTAAGTGAATGATTGTGAATGGAGAGAATAAAAAAATATTATTATTGAGAGAGTTCAGTTGCCATTTCTATATTTTGTATTTTTGTACAATGAATGAATATTGTATTCGTGTGTGTTCTACAAAATGTTACACTTCATGACATATTTAATTTACTTAGTAGAGAAAAATTAATATAATAAATTTTTTTCAATGAAATATATACATTTATTCATATATATATATATATATATATACACAATACATATTATATACACAAAATGTATATTTAAGTATTTTATTTCATGTTATTTTAAAATGGCAGGTGCAATAATTATATTGACAGGCAGGATGAATTACTTATTAGTGTAGATATGTACCTAATAAGAAATTCAATTAAAATAAAAATGTTGGTGAAGTGAAGACTAGCACCATTCTATTAGGTATACTAATAGATAATTTGTAAAAAAATTATAGGTGGAGAAAAAAAATTTAATATACAGAAAATAAAATGTATAATGAAGTTAATTATTTTAAAATAAAAGAAATAAAGATATTATTAATAGGATTATTTAAAATTAATAGGGCTTTTTATAAACACTGTATACAATCAAATACTGGGAAAAAAACTTTTTTTTTTACAGAGTTGTTAAGATTTGAATTTTCTACATTTTGTTTACCCGCAATTATATTGTCGTACATCACAAAATCGAAAAAATTGAGCTGAAAATGCCATCTTTATTCATTTTTGAAACTCTATCGATCTGTGTATACTGTACTATACTGTACAGTATACTGTAGTGTGTACTGTAGGATACCGTAACATAGATGCAGAGATATTTTATTGACGATATTGCTGTTTTTAATTTTATTTTGACTTAAATTCAAAATATATGGATGTACGACAAGACACGGTGGTGTAAATTAACGTTTTCGAACTCGTGCAATTATTTTGAAGTAAGTTGTCAAACAACAGATTGTTTTTAATCTTATTATTGTGCCGTATGTGTCTGTCTGTGAACAAAATGATATACTCTTTATAAATAAAAACACAATATTGCACCACATAGAAATATTCCGTGGAGTTACATTCGATTACACAACAAAAACAATATTGCACCCCATATAAACAAAAATTCAATATTGCACCACATAGAAATATTCTGGGGAGTAACATTAGATTACACAACAAAAACAATATTGCACCCCATATAAAGAAAAATTCAATATTGCACCATATAGAAATATTCTGGGGAGTAACATTAGATTACACAACAAAAACAATATTGCACCCCATATAAAGAAAAATTCAATATTGCACCACATAGAAATATTCTATACACAATAATGCACCACATTTCACTAACTAATGAAATACATTGCTATTACAGGCTTATTTATACAATACTGTACGTAATTTAAATATTGAATATGTACCATCATATTAAAATCAAATGTAGCCACGCAAAAACAATAATATTTTGTCATATGTGTGTTGTTGTTGTTGTAAAAATATAATTTTTTTTAGTACTATTCAAACGGTTGACAGTAGAATGGGTTGTATTTTTGTATTCAGCAAATAGTTAGTAATTTCATTGTGTCTATAAAGACCCCACCAATCCACGGAAAAAAAAAAATCAATAATTAGTTTGTTTTAATAAAATTTCTAATCTACTTATAAGTCACTATTCCGTACTTTTAAAATATATTTTTGATAATATGGTCTAAAAAATCCAACCCGCACAAACTCGCACAAACTGCAAAAAAATAAAATTCAGTATGTACCATACAAATTTTAATTGCTTAGGTAAATTTCAAACTTTAAAAATATTTAAAGAGATTTTGATAAAGCAAAAATATATTGAAGTTTAATTCGATTTTATCAGAACAGAAACAGAAAAACAAAATAACAAACAAAACAAGTTCAAAAATATAAAAACTTGAAAAAAAACAAATTTTATTAAAAATTACACAAAATGGATTCTGGATGGATTTAATCGATTTTATGCACATAACATATACTCGTATTTGCGTACACATATTTATACATATATTAATATATATGTACATAAACATCCATAGAAAGGATATATAGAAAAAGAAAAAACAAAAAAAAAAAACAAAAATGGTATCGTTAAGATTTGTTGGAATGAAAAGTCTGGAACGAAACGAAGTGTAATCAATCATTTTTTCTTTTAAAAATTTTCTATTTTTTTGGAGTTACGATTTTTTATCTCACTCTTACTTTTAATTTCCATACATACCATACCGTATTTATTTTTTGAAGAAAATAAGTTTTTGGCAGATTTTTGAATAAAATTTGTTTTTCATCTTTTTGATGATGGGTGTAAATAAGAAAATATGAAATGTAATTTTAAATCTTAATCATAGGTACACATAGGATAAAGAAAATGAGCTTTTTTTGGTTTGGTTTGTTTGTTTGTTTGTGAAGATCCTTTTAAGAAAATCTTTTATAAATAAAATAAAGCATGAATCTGCGCCTTTTATGTTTTTTTTTTGTTTCTTTTTTTGTATATTTTTTTATTAATCATTTTTCATAAAATTTTGTTATTATTTTTTTGTTTTTGTTTTTTTTTTTTTTACTTTCATTTTTTTTATATTGAAAATATTGGTATGAGAAATTGAAAAAAATATTTTGATTTTAATATGATTAATTTAGATTTTGAATTGTAGCAATGCAGAAAATAGATGAAAAATGGTGTTATTTAAAGTCGAATTATGGTAAAAATATTTATTGAGTCTTAGTTAGATTGTCTAGTCAAAATATAAGAAAGAGATTGACTCACAATTGTAAGGTCAATTGTAAATGTCATAATTTCTGAATTCTGCACAGAAATATCGGGATTGTTAGAACTATTGAAATTTTCTGATTCACTGTTCGTTTTATGAAGGTCGACTGATAGTGTTCATATATTTTATCATGTCGAAATTTTTAACTGATCCACTCATTATGAAAAATTAACTAATAAACAGTATTCAAAATTTTTTAAGCTCAATAGCAATTGTATACCGATATTATATAGTTAATAGTGTTTGGTATGGTGTAGGCATACCATAATACTATCATATCCTATTTCATTATCAATATTCTTATGCCATTTTTATATAATTATGTCAATATAATTATGTGATTATGTCAAATTATTCACTTTTATTCTTAATATTTTATACTTTTATTCTTAATATTTCTTTTAGGGCTCAATTTTAGGTCATTCCTAAATACTATATAATTAATATCTGAATCAGTTTTCGGAATCAATTACACCATCATCAAAAGACTGCGAAATTGGGTTTGGAGGGGCAACATTTTGCCAAAATATATATACAAAACATTGTGAATAGTACTTTTATCAACAAACCTATACAAAGTAAAAGCTAGAAAACGTTTGCCCTACCAAATTTCTAATCGATGAAGAAATTCCAATTGATTGCATTGAACTGCACCATGTAGAGAGTTAAATTGTATACTGCCAAAGCCTAACCCCAGATGATGAAAAAGATAGGCAATATAATGAGCAGCTTAATAGAAATTAAAACTATAGATTTTTCAAAAACCATTTGTGGTTGAAAATGAACCAAAAATTTAAACTTAAAATGAATATGGTGGTACATATTAAATATTTAAATTACGTACGGTATTGTATAAATAAGCCTGTAATAGCAATGTATTTCATCAGTTATTGAAAAGTGGTGCATTATTGTCTAAATTGCTCCACAGAATATTTCTGTGTGGGGCAATATTGTGTTTTTATTTATATTAGGTGCATTATTGTTTATGTTGTGGAATTTAATGTAACTCCACAGAATATTTATATATGGTGCAATTTTGCGTTTTTCTTTATATGGAGTGCAGTATTGTTTATGTTGTGAAATTAAATGTAAATCCCCAGCATATTTATATGTGGTGCAATATTGTGTTTTTATTTAGACGAGGTGCAAAATTGTGTTTGTTGTGTAATTAAATGTTACTCCACAGAATATTTCTGTGTGGTGCAATATTGTGTTTTAATTTATATGAGGTGCAAAATTATTTTTGTTGTGTAATTAAATGTGATTCAGTAGATATTTTTTATATTGCACCACAACATATTTCTATGTGGTGCAATATTGTAGTTTTCTTTATATGGGGTGCAATATTGTTTATGTTGTGTAATTAAATATGTGATGCAGTATCGTATATCACTAATTGTGACTGTAGTTTATAATTTGTATTGTAAATTATAATTTACGAGAGTGCAAAGCACAGAGAAACACTACAAGTAGTAGACAAAATGTATACATCTCTATTATAAGCATATTTAGTAAAACTGAAAGGGAAAATATTCGACTAATTTATAATTTATCTTATTATTTAAGAAAAACTAACAATATTTAAAATTTATTTAATTTATTTATTATAATAACTTTAAATTTGGTTAGTTTACTCAAAACAAAAAATTTGCAATATTTAAAATAATGTTTAGAAACAATTTTGTTTAAATACATACATAAAATATATCTGTATCATATATCTACATACATTTATATTTACATTATCCTTTTATTTAAATAAACAATTCATACAACTCTGATATCAATAAACATTATGTACAAATGTACATACATATTCAAATTTAATTAATTTTTACTATTTTCATTTCTTACATTTTCATAATTTTCATTGAGCATTAATTTTCAATTACAACCAGCTCTCAAACGTTCATTCGTATCACATATGATATCGGTTGAAATTTCGTTCAATTGAATATTACTCATCGTAATGTTGTTGTTATTCATTTTATTCTTTTTACTGACAAAAAATTTTCTTCCAATTATTTTATTAAGAAAAGAACTAGTTTTGCACCCTTTGCTCATTGAAATTTTTTCCAATTTTGAATTCGTTGATTCACAGAGTGATGCAATTTCAGCACTTAGCTGTGATGTATTTATTTCTAAATTATTTGAAGGCATTTTTAGCAGTTTTGAGTATTAGTTTTGTAAAATTTAAATATTGTAAATTAAAATTTGATTTTTTCTAAAATAAATTTTGAAATATTTTTAAAAATATTTTTTGATTTTGATTTTGTTAAAAAATGGTTTTTTTATTTTTTTTAGAAATTTATTGAAGTTTAAATTCATGGCTTTTGAGATTATTTTTTAAAAAACTTTATATTTGGGCATGGTGTTGGTTGAATTGTCTGATTCTAATCGTGATTATTATTGGGTCTTATTAGACAATTTCAGCAGTCATCGTTAAAACAGTTTAACAACACATCAACTTGCTATTAGACGGTTGAATGTCAACAGCCAACACTTATTTATGAATTAGTAATTTTTAATTTTATTTTCATAAAAAAACAATTTTGAAGCCAACAAAAATTTGTATTTCAGCACTGCTTATATATGAAAATATTTTCCGTATTCTAAAAACGTTCCATAAAAATATTCTATAGTTGTATAAATCTGTTGAACTATTGAAATATATCCAATGAATTTCAAAATATATATAATACCAGAGGAAGTCTAAAAGGTCTCATGACATAGTCTTGAAGTAATTTAGAAGATCAAAAAGTACAGATTTTTGTAAGCTCATACATGCTTTCCTTATTTAGCACAAAATAAAGTAAAATAACACCGATAACGAAGAAGCAAACAGCCTGGCAATGAATGCACTTTTAGAACAACTTTACGAACAACAAAGCCGGCACTACAGAGATTACAAACAAATATGTAATCGAACTTTATGGGATATATAAAACGCAAGTTGGGCAAATTAACCCCTCACCAACAAAGTAAGGTATATTAAAAAAAATATATCCATCAGATGGTATTAAATAGTATCGACCAGGCCAGCAGCAAAATCGTTATTATTCTGACCAGATTTTGAATATTGTACACACGATACAGCAACAGCTATCTCTTTGATGGCCTACAAAACGCAAAGCCAACACGTCATTGTATTGTTCCACATATCCCCAATCACTGTATTTAGCACATATTTGAACCAGACTTGGTATAACGGGACTAAATGTATTCACACAGGATACTATACAGAAACAACAACCAAAATGCTGGAATTATTTAGAGAAAATTATATTTTCAATAAAAACTCTATAATAAAAAAATGAAAAAAAAGTAATAACTAAACGGAAAATCTTAATTTGAAATTGTAACAAAATAAAAATAGAAAGTAAATCAAAAACTTAAATTTAAGACAAAACTGTATATTAAAAAAAAATAATAAAAAAAAAACAAACTAAGGACTTAAGTTTTGTATTGTTGAATTTAAATGAAATGGACTCATGTATTTGTTAAAAAGGCCCACATCCTCGAAAGGGAAAAGGACATGAAGTTGGCCTGCAGATTTATCTAATTAATAAATAAACAAACTAAGGATAATTTTATAAGAGACATTAAAGAATGAAAGCCCGGGTGTCTGGAAAATCCTCAATCATAAATAAATAAAATAATAAAGCAAAATAACAATTTATAATGTTGTAAATATCAATAAAGAAATTATTTGTATGTTGAAAAAACCTCATTGAAGCACTTCTTGCACTGAATTTGCATTTGAATTGGTTTTACATAATCTTAACTCCTAGATATTTGGTTTGGTTCTTTGCAACATCTGTTTTTCATATCTAAATCAAGACTATTCTTCTATACACGTTTTCTTCCAATCTTCATCTATGATTTATGAAAATATCGTCTACAAACACTGTACTTATTACTCAAACACCAAAAAATTAAAAAACAAAAGTCAATATATTAAATTCAATTTTCATCATTTCATCTCATAAATTTTTATCATAAACTGACATCAAGTCCTTATATAAATATACAAAAAAAAAAAATAAAATTTAAATAATCATATTCTAAAAATCCATAAATTACACGGGTATAGAAAAAATTTCAATTTTTTAAAATTAAATGTCCTCATAAAACAAAAAAAAAAACAAAAAAATTTATTGATTATTAGTAATAATTTATAATTTTTTCTTTTTGTTTTTATAATCAAAATATTACCTTTTGTTACCTCTTTTTATTACCGTTCTTTTTCATTGCTAAAACACAGGTTCTGTAAACAATATCAGAACAATACATTTTCATTTTCATCCCTTTTTCCGTTCAAATATCGTCTTTTTTTCTTTCCAATGAATCACTTTATCTATTATCATCTTCACAAACTCACCTTTTAATAAAAACAGAAAAAAAAAAAAACAAAAAAATAAAAATAAAAAAAAAAAAAATTAAATAAAAATTTATTTGCATATAAAATGATAATGACTTTTACCCGTTATTAAATTTCCGCATAAACGACTTATGTACCTTAAAATAAAGGACACAAAAGGATATGTTTAGATTTTTGTTGTTTTTTTTTGAATAAATTTTTGGCAATAATTTTAAAAAAATTTAAATTTCCAAATACTCAACTGTAGAAAAACAAAAACAAAAAAATTTAAGATGAGATTTTTCAAATCATTGAGGCGTATCGAATTCTGATTTTTTTAAAATTTTTTTTTTTGTTTTCGATTTTGGTTTTTGTTCTATTTTGTTGCAACAACATTTCATTACTTTGTTGTTTTTGTTTTTTTGTTTTTTTCTATTTAGGTTGCAATATTTTGCATAGTTATGCAATATTTAATGCAAAAAAGTTGGTTGTAGAAATTTAAGAAAATCAAAAAATAATAAAATAAAAACAAATTTTTTTTATCGAATATCCTTAAGGATATTAACATTCAACATTTTATAAGTAAAGAAGTACAAAAAATAATATGTGTATTTAGTTACAGTGGTGACAAAAGGATTATAGAGAGAACAACACTACCAAGTGTAATCAATAATGTCCTTTATAAGTCATCAAACTGATTCACAAGAAGGGTCACAAAATTAAATCGCAAACTAGCGTCCAATAGTTAAACTGTCAAGTATACCAAAGGTTTTTGAACTTATGGTGTATGATAATATATAGCGAATGTTCTGCTCTACTTGTGCCTAATCAGCATGGTTTTATGAAGGGAAGATCAACCGTAACACATTTAGTTGAATAATGTTCCATTTTTCTTAAATCGATGGAAGCTGGTTTCCAGACTAATGTCGTCTATACTGATTTAAGTAAGGCATTAAGGGAAGGAGATCAACTTCCTCATAGTGTTATTTTGCTAAAACTTCACAAACTAGGGTTCCCAACATTCCTATTGTAATGGATAAAATCTTACTTATCGAATAGGTTCTACAATATTCTTTTTAGACATACCATCTCCAGTACGTTCCATGCTAATTCTGGTGTCTGGGTCCATTAATTTTCATCATTTCCGTCAACGATTTACCCTCGTTAATTAAAAACAGCAACGTTATAATTTATGCGGATGATATGAAAATATTTAAAGAAGTTGTCACATCAAATTACACAGTTTTGCTTCAAAAGGACTTGAATACCTTCATGAAATGGTGCATAGTTAACAATTTAAAACTAAACATCGACAAATGTAATGTCATTTTTTTTATTTAGTCGCTTAACACCAATTGCTGCTAACTACACCTTCAGCGATAGTGTTTTATAAAAAGAGTACCCCACTTTATGGACCTGGGAGTAAAGTTTGACGAGAAACTGTCTTTCAATAAGCACATCAACGCAATTATTAATAAAGCTAATTCTATGTTGGTTTTCATTAACAGATGGGCTAGGGAATTTGACGATCCATATGTTACCAGATCATTGTATATGTCACTAGTTCGTCCCAAGCTTGAGTATGCTAGTCAAGTGTGGTCACTCCACTATAATATTCATATTGATAGAATTAAGGCAATTCAGAGATTTTTTTTAAGGTATGCGTTATGTAGACTGCCATAGGTTGATCCTCTTATTCTAACCCCTTATAAAAATCGCCTAAAGTTACTCAACTTAATCTATTTGGAATCTATAAGAGATATTTCAGATATTTTCTTCACAATACATTAAAAGTATGGTGAATGCCCATGTCAATACTAGTACACGGTTTCGCTCAGAGAACATTTTTAATGCCCTTTATCATCGAAAAAATTACCGCAAATTTGAACCCATTAATAGGATTTTTATGTTATGCAATAAATATAAAAGCTACATTGATCTTTCATTAAGTGGAAGTCAAATTAAAAAAAATTTATTGCTACAATTCTCTTGGAAATGAATATTTGAGTTCGAGCTTTAATAGAACAGATATATGGTTACAAAAAAAAAAAAAAAAAAAACACATTTTCTTATCATCACACTTAAGAACCATTTGCTAATACGTAGTTCTAGTTTTCCCATTCCCTTCTATTTTTCTTTTAAATTGTAGAGTACTTTAATTTAGAATAATTTTGTTAAATATTAATTCCTTTCCTTTAATTTTTTTAGCTTAAGACCTAATTGAAATCTGTTTGATCTAAACAAAAAAGAAATAAATAAATACTTGGAAACACTGACCTTGCAGTATAATCTAAAATTCAGTCAGCTAAAATCGAATTATTTTTAGTGCAAACAAGAAACAAAGGTTGCATTAGTCGGAAGAAATAAGTAGAAACTTGTATTAATTAAATTGTTATGAATTGCATATCGACATCGTCTTACCAATTATGAAAATAATCCCAATGATTACAAAATCTCAAAATAAGACAAAATTAAAAAAAAAAATTCGAACTTACAAAATCCAAAAAAAAAAAAAATCCCGGAACTATTAATATTTATTTATATGCATATAGCTGAGATCTTAATTTGGAGAGATTTTAGAGTTGGATTCCAAATCAGAGTTATAAGCCATTAACAGAATATTTATATTATATTATTGTGTTATCTATGTGAGATTTTTAATTAGGAGGGATTTTAGAGTTGGAGTCAAAAATCAAGGTTGGCCTTTTTTCCAGAATAATAATTTATATGACGTATAGGTGATATTTTAGAATTGGATTCATAATCAGAGTTGACCCTGTTTTCAGAATATTTATTTTATATGAGATTCTGAATCAGATTTAATTTTTATATATTTTAAATAAATTCACAAGAAAACACAAGAAATTGGTCTTAGGAAATGTCGTACAGCAGTTCGGTGACAGTCATTTAATGACTGCCAGAGTTACTAATTTTATAAATAAAATGAGTAGAAACATTTAATAATTAATATTGTTTTATATTTCGAATATACCTAAAACAAAAATATTTTTCTAGATCACAATAACACATAAGGCATCAGAAATGAAAATATTGTAGCTAGGTGGTGTTTAATTTTATGGTGCATGTAGCATGGTGGTTTTTAATGTTTGTTAACATTATTTTAAGTTTTAAGGTTTTAATTTTTAAATGCCTATCTTGGATTGATATGCATATCCAGCATATAAAATAGATAAATGGATTTAATCAAATATTTGAATTTATCAACAAAATTTATTTATTTATTTATTTATTTATTATGCTCCATATATTGTACAATTAATTCTTTTAAAACTATTTACTTAGATACAGATATATAATTATCTTTACTACAGTTGATTTGTATTTTTTTATTTTTATTTAGAAGTTTTCGAGTTTAATACTATAAATTTAAAGGAAAATTGGAGATGAAAAACCTTTTTGAATTTTTGTTTTGTAAAACTTAACGCTAACTTAAACAGTAAAACCTATATAGTAAAATCTATACGTACGAACTAAACTAGCCTAATTTTTTTTTTAACTTAATTTAAATTTCTGATCAGAGGATTTTCTGACATGAACAGTTCCGAGTGGAACTTTACAGTTAAATAACTTATTTTTTCTAAAATTGTATTCATGCTGGCTTTATCATGCAGCTTTTTGGTTGAATACCATCTGGGAAGATTGAATACAAGTTTCAAAAGTTTATTTTGCGCAATTTGCAATTTTTTGGTATGACTAGCTGCACAATCTCCCCAGACTGGTGCCGCATATAACATTATTGGTTGAAAAATTACCTTAATAAGTATCAATTTGTTTTCTGTGGATAAGATTGATTTTCTGTTAATAAGGGGATACAACATGCGAGTACATTTGTTAATTTTATCAATAGTGTTAGAAGTTTGCTTTTGAAAGGTTAGCCTTTTATCTAAGGTAATGCCTAGGTATTTAATAGTATCGGCCCAGTTAATTTCGTCATTTTGCAGTTTTAATGGTATAGAAGGTAAAAGAGAGGCTTTCCTTTTTTTTGTAAAATAAATTGATACTGTTTTGGAAGCATTAATTTTTACTCTCCATTTTGCATAATAACTAGAGAGCTTATTGAGTGAATTTTGTAGGTTTGTTAATATGTGATTGGGATTAGTGCCAGCAGAGTCAATTGCAGTGTCATCAGCAAATACTGATATTTTTGTAAACTCTAGCCTAGGGATATCTGCAGTGTAAGTGTTGTACAAAATTGGGCCAAGTACCGAGCCTTGTGGAACTCCTGCTTTAATTTCATACAAATTGGAGCATGTATTATTCAATATCACACGAAATACTCTTTGATGAAGAAAGTTTTGTATGATTTTAATTAAATATATAGGAAATTTATACACTTCTAATTTATGAAGCAAGCCAGAGTGCCACACAGTGTCAAAGGCGGAATTTATGTCAAGCGCTACTAGACCAATAGATTTGCGTTCTTCTAAGTTGGATTTAATATAATTTTTGACACGTAGAAGAGGGTGAATGGTACTATGCTTTACCCTAAATCCAAACTGTTCGTTTGGAAGAATTTTTTTAGCTGAAATAAACTTTTCCAGTCTAATTTTTATGAGTTTTTCAAATATTTTTGAGAAACTGCATAGTAAGCTGATAGGCCGAAAACTACTTAATTCCTCCATCGGTTTTCCAGGCTTGAGAATCGGAATAATATGAGCTTCTTTAAATATATTCGGGAAATAACCTAGTTTTAAACAAGAATTGTAAATCAAAATTAGATATCTTTTTGCGTTTAATGGTAATTTTTTGATACATAGATTAGATATGTGATCTGAACCTGCAGATTTTTTAGTCTTTAATTGGGCAAATATTTCATTGACAGATTTCAGTTCAATTTGTTCAAAGGATTCTATTTCAGCTTGATCAATTTTGCTTACAGATTCCTCCACCATAAGATTTGTATCATGGTCGCTTGTGTTGTTGTTCACGGCGTGTTTGTTATAAAAATTTTTAGCTAATGCATTTGCTTTATCAATATTCGTGTAAAATGTGTTACTGTCATCCTTTAGAGTACCTATAAATTTATTTTTATTTTTTAAAACTTTTGAAATTTTCCAAAAAGGTTTTGACGATTTTTTCAAGTGCTTCAGAGTATTAGACCATTTCATATTTCGAAACTCACTTATTTTATGTTTTAAAAAATTGTTGAAGTGTTGTAATTGAGCATAAAAAATTACATTACGACTACGCATCCACTTTCTCCTAACAGTGTTTCTATGCCTGATTATATTTATTATATAGTCAGGTAATTTTTCGGTGTATTGCTTGACTATTTTCATGGGTACAGCCAATTCAGTTGCTCTTTTAATTTTGTTGTTTAAATTAGATATCATATTGTCTATTTGGAAACAATAGTCAACAGAATCATTATTATTGGTATTTAGTTCCATTTTAAGAAACTTCTGATACAGATACCAATTTGCATTGTTAAAATCCAAATAAGTACGATCATGTGATATAGTTTGTTTGCTAACGTTTAAAGTAACCGGCAAGTGGTCAGATGACAGATCATTAATTGTAATAGGTTGGGAGCAATATTCTGGTATGTTAGTTAAAAATATATCTAGTGTAGAAGGTAGTGAATTACTATTATAAGGAATATAGGTATGGTCAAAAGGATATAATAATGTGAACCTATCACTTAGTAATAACTGATATAAAATATTTCCCCAACTATTAGCCCGGGCACATCTCCACATTCTGTGCCTGCAATTTATATCGCCTCCTATAATGAAGTCACCTGTAGTTCTTGACTATTTTGTTGATTATATCAACAAAATATAACTGAATTGGGGTATTGAAACGATGGTTGTTGTATTCGATTGATAATTTCGTAAGTTGGTAGTTAATGAAATTGAAATGTGTTTTGAATGGGATTTGTGTTCTTATTAAGTCACAAAAAATCCCAAAATCCCCAAAATCTCATTATGTTAAAGTGGCCATTTTTTCAAAAATATTTTGCATTTTTTTGGATTATCATACCCCACGTTTCGAATTAATATCAAAGTAAGAACTTCAACCGTAAGTAGAAAATATGATCACATAAGCGATTGTGGCCCTAGTTAAAATGTTAAGCTATTCTACACTGACAATTTTATATTCAGTACCTTGTATATTCAGAACAAGTCTAGATAAAGCTAACTTTGATGTTAGGAAAAACTGGCGAAAATTCCACATAAAAATAAGAGACAACAGAAAAATTACGAACCAAAAATTTGTCAGATAAACTTAACATTCAATCTCAACTAGAGAAAAAATATTTTCAAATAATTAGAATACAACGAGGAAGGCGTTTATCACTTCCAAGAAGCTTAAATCAAAACCCAATAAATCAAAACCAATAGAGAATATTGATATTTATAATAATGTAATGGTAATGATTATGATTTATGATAAAAATTGTATGGAAACAATATTGTTGTTGTAATTGTGTTAGCAGGTGTGAAACAAATTAAAAACTTAACTATAATGTAAAAATTAAAAAAAAAAAAATCATGTATGGAGTTTTTAATAAAGTTTGAAAGAACGTGTATAAGACATTGCACAAATAAATTCAGAAAACCGGAAACAGATTACATTATTTATATCGAGTATAACGCTCTATGATGTTAACAAAATAAATAAAATCAATTCATAATGAATTTAACAAGCGTTATTCTAGGATAGCATTTGTGACAGAAAATAATCTGGTTGCTCACTTAACATATCCAGATGATGGGTACATTGAAATGACAATAAACAGCGGTTGTATATCACCAGGACGATGCATTTATGGATAGTTAAAAATAAATATATTCAAAATGATGGAAAATGTCATAATACAAATAAAAGAATATCAGTTTTCAGCACTATCATCTAAAATTTGAAACTGTTTACAAATTAACAACATAATGGCGTAAAAGTACAATACAAAGTACAATACAATGTACATTACATTTAATTTGCTGTTAGATTGTCAGAATTTGTTTAAAGGGCAAAAAAAAAATTCCTATATATTTAAAGATTGATGCAGTCAAATATCGCTTATAGTTTAAAAATCGATGTAATATGTAAGGCAAATCGTCGGCTGAGTTCTATCTTGCTCCATACGCCAAAAACCTAAAGTTGAGAAAAACGAAAAACAAAGTTTAAACGTAAATAAAATAAATGCAAAATTTCATGTGCTGTTCTGTTTAAACTTCATGAGATATCTGATTTTCTATGAAGTAGGTCAATTTTAATTTTTGCTCCATATCCATTGCATCATACCAACTTTGAAAATTTTGTTGCACATGGAGAAAAATTTGTTCTACATGGAGCAAATAAGAAATCATTAATATCAATGAAATATGGGATAATGCCGTGTCAATAGGGCAAATTAGTAATTTTCTTTCATGCTATTTTTTTTAATTCGTAAGATATTTCAAAAAAATTTAGTTTCCTATGCTGAAAATTTAAGAATTATTTTAAAACTTAACAAGAAACAAATTAAATTAACAAAATAAAACTTAAAATCTTTATTCACAGTCATTTGCATAACAAAAAATGTAAAAATAATAGGTAGGTACTTACAAGAAATATCAATTTTTTTGAAGCTTCCACAATTTGAAAAAATTTATTCTTCCATTCTAAATAATTAAATTTATTTAAAAACTTAAACTATTTAATAACAACTCAAATATGACTTTCTTACTCTAAAATATTTTGTGGAACAAAGGGAATTGGTGGTGACATTTTATTTTATTAAATTATCCGCGAAGCATTTTACACTTACAAAATAAAAACACAAACTGATCAATTTTAAGGCCCAACCATAATGAACTTTAGCTAGCTTAAGCCAATTTAAGGAAATGTACGATTACATGTAAATTGTATTGTGCAACCATAATAGGAATATTAGAGAATTATGTCAAGTTTTCGTTAACTTTAGCTGGTTTAAGGAAAGTGCGATTTCATTCGCACATTCTGTACGGAAATTTGACGTTTGATGTAGGAGCTGTTATTACTTTATGAAACTTGTGATAATATACAATAAAATAATTTGATTTTTTAATAATTTACATACTTCATAACAAATTAGTTATACATAATAATAATAAAAGGAAAAAAAAAAAAAAAAAACCTTAATTAAAATTATGTTTAAAATAACACTGAAAGCAAAATTCAATTAATAATAAAATTTAAAATATACAAAATGAAAAACAAAATTAAAATGACAAACAAAATATAATTTATATTTAACAAAACTTCTGTTTATCTACGCATTTTTATTTACATTTATAATTTAACAATTATAGTCAAAATTACTTAAGTTAGCTAAAGTCTATTATGGGTAACTTAAGCAAATTACAAAACTTTAGCTGGCTTTTCGTTTAGTTTTGACATTAGCTTAAGCCAACTTAAGTTTATTATGGTTGGGCCTTTACTATGATCACTTTGACACTTAATTCTTTTTTTAATGTATATAGAGTAAAAGAGAGTAAAAAAAATTCTCAATAGTGCTCTATGGGCATAGAAAACTACAATGTAGAATAATATGTGTTCATGAGGCAACAAGAATTTTTTTATTTTGTAGGTATATTTGCCTCACTTACATTACTATTATACACACTAAATCCAATTAGTTAATATACATGGAACAAAAAAAAATATTTTAAAAGTAAGTTCTATTTTGCTCTATGTCGTAAGTCCATACTCCAAAAAATTGCAAAAAATTGGCGTATGGAGCAAGGATGAACGAACAAACTTGAAAAATGAGGATTATGGTGCAAAAGCGACACTGAGTATCTCAGCACTGAAAATAGATACGATAAAACGGGTGAAAAGAAAAGAGAAGAGAACATTGAAAAGAGCGCCATTTAAAGCCCATTAATCAACTTTTAGGTTAAAAAATCCAAAAATGGCGTATGGAGCAAGATAGAACTCAGCCGACGAAATATGGATTATATCGAAAACTCGATACATATCGCACATTACTGAGGTTATTTTTTTAATCTATTTGAATGGCACTGAAAATAATAAATCAATGCGTTATTAGCTCCATTTGAAATTGTCACCACTGTACATTATATAATATGCAATAGTAGATTTCAATAAAGGATAACGGAAATTTTATGTACGTTACATTAAAAACTTAGGGAACTTTACTTTTCATTTTTTTCTTTTTCTTTTTATTTTTCTTTTTTCTCATTCTGCAATCTACCGTTTAAAAATGTTTCACCCATGAAATTTATGCTCTTGTGTGTCTTCTCTAAGAAGTTTAAATTTGGGTTCCCTTCATTTTTTTGTTTTCTTATTTTATTTTTTGATTATTCTTTTGTTATCGATTGTCCTGAGTGCGCATCTTCTGTATTTATTTTTTCGTTATTTTTACTGTTTTATTTTTGTCTTTATTATGTGAATTGAGAATTATATTGCAAGGATGTAGTGTTTTTTTTGTTTTGTTTTTGTTTTGTTCTGTTTTATTTCAACTCACGTTCGGGAATTTAGCTTTTTTCATTTTTGTTTTTTTATTTTTTATTTTTGGTGTTACCTTTTAATGAAATTTGCATATTTTTGTTGTTCTTGTTGTAGTTTGATTTTTTTTTTTTTTTTTAGTATGTAATCCTTGTACGTTTTGCTTGTGTACTCCTTAATTTTTATGAAGAAAATTTTTGTAAATTTTTGTATGTTGCTCAAGGATATGTTGAAATATTGTTGATAGGAATAAAGATTGGGAATGTTATAGTATCTACCTATATCCAATGTTTCAATATTATTTCGGTATCCATAAATAAAAAAAAAGTGAAAGAAAGAGATGAAATATTGAATGAAAGAAAGAGAAAATGGAATGTAATGAAATTTAAGTTTTACGAAAGATTTTGAATATTTTTATTTGTATTTTGAGAGCGTCTATGTTTTTTAAATAAGAAAATGTTATTATGTTTACATACCTATATATTTTTATGTAGGATGTTTTGGTTTGGGTGCCCATAATAAAATTTGGCAAATTAATTTAATATTATTAAAAAAATATTTTTTGGACTTTTATATTTAAAAATTGTGTCAAAAAGTTAGATGCTTTGATAAAGTGTTCCGGAATAGATACCTATATGCTAGTACAGTTTTATAAGTGTCCAAGTGTCTACTTTGTACTAGAAAGGGAGGTAAAATATTGATGAAAATAAAAATTAGGGCAAATTTTATAAGATATTGAGTGCCGCAGTAAGTAGAGCTTTAAAAATAATAAGCCAGAAACTTGATAAATAAGTAAAATATGTATTAAAAACTTGCAGTACCGTACTTAAGCACGAAAATGTAATTCTACCAAATTTATTGTCAAGAGCATAAACAAAAACAAAAAGTGTTGGACTTAAAGTGTTTTGTGTATAATCGAACTCAGATTTCAATCAGATGGTCTAACTAAAGATTAGAATTCGAATTTCAAAGGATTGTATTAGAAAAAGAATGAAGCTTGTTCAGAATGAGAACTTAATTTTTTTTTATTTTATAAATGTCCTGTAGTTCCTTCAGTAAGGCATACAGTGAACGTTTTTACTTAAAAAGCGTTTAGCAAAGTTCTCATTACAAGAACAAGAGTAATTAAAAACGTAATCGTATCACAATGCTTACTGGTGTGTCGGCGTACTGTCGGCAGCCTCTACTACCTATACCTAAAGACGTAATGGAAGAATATGGTTAATTTTAATTAATATTGTTTACAAGTAAAGTGGAATACCAAAATGTTGCTCAAAAATTTGTTATTCATGGCAGGTGGTTTGAAACAGTTATAAGTACTAAATATTGCACATATTATTGTCGACTAAAACAAATGAGGTAGTGATTGATACACACACATACTTCTGGTTCTGCTGTACAGATCAGAATCATGGACACTGCTCAAGACAAGCGAGCATCATGCACTTGGTGAAAACTTTTTGTCTTTTAGAAAAAAATTCTTCAGATATGCGAATTCGCATAAAAAAGTACGCCTTCCCATTTGAAAATCTCGATTTCGGCCAATTTAGGCGATTTTTGGTCTGAAAAAACCGATTTCCCTTCCTTCTCGGAATTTGAAAATATCACCAATCGATAGAGTATACCTTGATTTAGTTAATCAAATTTTTATTCAATTTTAAAATAGTGGCTCCTTCCCTTCTTAAAAAGTTGATACGCATGGTCTGGAACACCCGATATAGTCTTGAAAACAACGATGCGGTCTGGAGATTAAGTTGTACTACAGAACTCTATGAACTGTACAATGAGGTGGACGTAGTCATCAAAAATTAAAGTCAAGAGACTACAGTGGAGACCTAGAACGGATTAACAAAAATGTTCCAGTTAAGAGAATATTCGAATCCAAACTGGAAAATCAAAGACGTCGCGCGGCAGACCAAACCTTCGTTGGTGAGACGAAATATTGGCAGATATGAAACAATTTCGTATTTTCAATTGTAGATAAATCGCTCAACAAAAATGGAAGTAGTTGATCAAGTCAAGCGCACGTTGTACATGGTCCCTTGGCCACCCAAACAACCGATTATTGATAATCGGTATGTAATATTCGACGAACAAAATTGTTCTAGATTCAAATGACTCATTAAAGAAGCACTAAAAAATTGAAATACCCTTTACCATTTTCTCAGTTTGGTTTTCGCTATTATCCTAAAATAGATTTGATAAAAGCAGCACCAAATTTGCCCCTACACATATTTGTAAAACTATTTGGCTGTCTCCAGATGACCGTACAGTAAATCAAATTGATCACCTTATATTGCGTACTGGACGTGCCGTCATACACAGGAGCTAAGAATTGACTTTAATCATTTTTTGGTTATAGAACTTTTCAGGAGAAGAATATCTGATATTACAGCCATGATTGAAGTGCATGCAAAAGCACTGCTTAATTCAAAATTTAACATTATTAGCTTACAGTCGTCCGAGACACTATAAGGGGCAAATTAGTCTAAATTTAACAGCCACAACTCGTTCAAATCGATTGATGATCAATGGAAAAACTGTTGGTGTGTTAACCAACTTAGTAAGTAAGTAAATAAGATTTGACATTATTCACTCCTTTGGTACTAAAATGTCTTTGGTATTATTCGAGGCACTAATTATTTTAATTTGGTACTATGGTAGACCTATTTTCATTATTTTTCATTTATTTTTAAATCTTGGGCATTTAAACATTATGCTATTAAAAAAAAAACAATGTACTTTAATTTTGTGTGTTAGGTCAAAAACAAGAACATGGTCTTGAAAAGTTAACGAAAGGTAGCCTAATTTTTAATTACGTATAGACAAACTTCAATGATATTTTTTTGTTGCCGGACTAACTTTAAGCTAGTAGGTAAGTAAAAAAAAAATTGTACAACATCCATACAACAAGCATGATTTGATTTCGTGACCTTCATTAGTCTAAGCTTTGTATTATAGTTACTCGTCACCAGTTGCTATTACAACTATACACTAATTATTTGTTAAAATACCGTAAGTCGTTCATTAATAAGTTAAAAAAACATGATAATCAAATCAAATAAGGTCTAACTGACCAAACTTAAGTTAACTTGAGTAAATGTCGAGCCATGTACGCTTTTGTGTTTTGAATATAATCAATTAGCCGTACTTGTGTTAGCTTAAGCTTCACTTTCGTTAAAAAATTTGCTTTTCGTTCAACTTAAGATGGAACGATTCATAGTTCAAAGATTGCTTACTTAAGTATAAAATGACGTTTGAATGAAATGACATTCGATTTGTGGATAAAAATCAATTAAATAAAACTCAAAATAGTGTTTATTTTTCAAATTGTCAAATCAAATTTATTTTAACCGGCGTAACGTAAGTTGGCTAGTTAACCATAAATAACTGTAAGTTTTTGACGTAAGCTTAACGAAAAGTATTAAGTTAACTTAAGTACGGCTAACCAGTCCCTCATATTAATTTACAAGTTTCGTTAAGTGTTCGTTAAGTTTCGTTAAAAAAATAATTCATTATAAAAAGAGTTTGAGAATCATTAACAACAAAATTATATTTATTTTGATGCATTTAAAATAATTATGAATTTTTGTATATGTAAATTAGGGTAACCATTTGAAAGAAAAAAATAAAATCAAAACAAAAAAGAGAAATATGAGAAACAGGAACAAAAACAGTTATACTTAATTTGCATATTTTTAGGTATAGGGTGTAGAACCTATTGAAATTTACAGGAAACAAGAGATAGAATTTTTTTTTTATTTTGTGCTTGTTACAAAAAAAAAACAAAAAAAAAAAAACAGTAAAGGGAAAGTGTTAAACGGCATTAAAAAGGGTTTTATAATATGCATTAAAATAATTCACTTATTGTTACTGTTATATTATTTTTGTTGTTGTCCTTTTTGATTATATTATACGAAAATGCGGAACTAATTTAAATAAATTCCAAAAGATTTATCACACAAATTTCATTTTGTAAAAAAAAAAAAAAGAAAAAGAAATAATAAAAAATATAA
Organism: Argyra leucocephala; assembly: GCA_963942445.1. Taxonomy (NCBI): domain Eukaryota; kingdom Metazoa; phylum Arthropoda; class Insecta; order Diptera; family Dolichopodidae; genus Argyra; species Argyra leucocephala. Next base: position 10,544,393 of record OZ012679.1, on the reverse strand, counting down.
AGAAGTAACAACAGTAAATAATTCTCAAATGGATTAAAAAGAAAAAAAATTTATATTCTTTAGACATACAAAGATGCTAACACGACGAAAGAATTGAAGTCCTTGAAAATTGTTTACTTAATGCGTTATTACAACAAAACAAAACAAAAAAAAAAAACATAATAGTAAAAAAAAATTAAGAAAATAAAAATTGAAAAGCTGCTGTTAAAAAATTTCCCATGGGATTTAAATTATATAAAAAAAAAAATATTTAAATTTTATTTTTATTATTATCTTTTTTTTTGTTTATTCTAGGACTTGTCTAAGAAAAGGATTTTGAAAAATTTAAATAATTTTTCTTCTTACGCTGTCACATAAAAAGGATGGAGTTTAGTCCGTTTTTATATTTGTATTTTGAATCAAATTCAAAATTATGATAAATATAAAATTTTGAAAGTTTTGACATGTGATAGGAAATTCTATTTAATATTTCATTTTTTTTTTTCTATTTAGATTGTCATTCGAAATATTTATGTTGTTCGATTTTTTTTTTCTGTTTGTTTCTAAATAAATTGATTTGTCAGTTTTTCAATATCGTAACTTATATAGGACAAAAAACTATTTCTGTCTGTCTTTTACAGGCAGCAGTTTAAACATTCAAAATAAAGAGTACAGAAGTTGTTTAGCTACAGTCACATGTACTCATTAGAGTTGTTTAAATAAAGAGATATGTACATGTACCCATTAATTTCCTAAATGACATCTCAGTCAATATTAACCAATATTACGGCCAAAAATGTGTTCTAAATAGAAAGTAGCTTCTGGGTTCGCCTGTCTCAAATGTATAAAATTGCCAGATGCTATCAGAAAAGTCATACTCTATATATATAGTGACCCTGTAAAATTCTATTGCATCTCAGTTAGTGTTGATATTTTTTTTATCTTATTTTTAATTACTGAAAAATTAAATAGGTCATTTTGCAAATCCCTTATTTAACATAACAGACGTCATATCTATTTAGCCTAAACAAATCAGAGGATTTGTCCAAGCTAAATGATGAAATTGTCAATATATACATAAATGCTGAAAAATGATTTTAATACAAAACTAACATAAATTATCAAACAAATGTTTAAAAAAAGCTGATGTTTCACTGTATATTTATCGAATTATAACTAGAAAAATAAATTATTTGGGTCTCATTACTTCAAATTTTATTCTTAATTTTATTAATTATTTTTGTATTATAAATGTTGTCAGTATGACTTCAATACGGTATTTTAATACCAAAATAATATTATATCAGGTCCCATCAAATACCCATTATCCAATAAATATTATTTTTCTTGATATAAATTCTAAAGAGGCTTTTGCTCCTGTGCACTATAAATTATTGAGAATAAAAACGATTTCATAAAGTAAATCGGAGTAGACTACCATATATCAAAACAATAATTTCTGTTCATTTTGTAGCTCGGAGCAATCAGAACGTAAAAATTGTATTCATATTTTCAATCAGAGTGCACTCAGAGCGTAATCTCTAGTTCGTTATAAAATTTCCGCGCATTTTTATCAAATCTGTCAAAATTTAAGTCATTGAAATTTAATACAAATTATTGAATTATTGACGTTTGTCAATTTAAAAAAAATATTTTGTTTTTTTGTTAATTAATTAATTTTTATGATATCTGTATGTGATGGTAAATAACATTAATAAATATGAATGACTAAAACAAATCCATACGTATTTGACATTTGACAATTAAATGACTGTCATATATATTGACAATATATATATATATGTATATATATATATATATATATATATTTATTTATAATATTGACAATATATATATATTATACAATAACAATATGTATATATTATATATAACAACAATAATATATACATATATAATTGACAAAAAATATATATTTATAAATAATACCTATGCAAATAATATACATGTCAATATGACATTTGTGATAGCTGTAGCTTTGTGATGTTAATTTATTAAATAAGAGTGCTTTGAGTATGCTCTGATCATGCTTTAATAGAGTTCATGTTATACCGAATTTATACCGTTATATTGACAATTTTGAATTAGTTTGAAATTAAAGATTCAAAGAGTTCTATCGTTTCATTATACAACATTTATGCAAACAAAGTATATTGACAATATAATGAACTTTTGTCGAGGTATAGGTATGTCGAATTGTTTTGCACAGTTTTAAATTTTTTTTTCACAAAATTTTAATCTGTTATAAAATAATTATTTAATTACAATAATATAATACTAATGATTTCTTTAATTTCAATTGTTCTGGTTGAACTCTAAAATGGAATAGAACGATTTATCATAATTTTCTATTTATTAAAATTAAGATTATTCAAGTTGAAGTTCAACAATCTTAAGTACATAATAAAAATATAATATATAATAAAATAATATATTATCATTATAGTTTTCATTTATAGTATTCATAATCAATAATTGGCTCAAATAAGTGAAATATATCACTCAAAATGATATTCAAATTTACTATTAATTAAATCTTCAAATATGATATGTAAAAGAAAAAATAAACAATTGATAATAAAAAATATATATTATTAATTAAATAACAAATATTTTACTTCTTGTTATTGATTGCAGGTTCAAGATGACAGTTATCCATGGTATGATGTCAATCATTTGGATGCGGTTCTAACTTAGGTAAATATTTTCAATATTGTTTAATCCAAGTAAATTTTTTTTATGATTATCAATCAACTGATGCTTATGATATTCTATATGGAATACGAATTATACAGTTATATTGAATATTGAATATTGTCAATAAATTCATATTACAAAACACCCTGTATCTAAACATATTTTTTTTTTATGTTTCTTTTCAACTAGGTAACAGTAATTCCAAAAACTATTTTCCACACAATAACAATGATTTCAAAAACTATTTTCCCAAATAGTTTTGTGATAGTAAGTAATTAAACAATATATCTATTCATATTTAATTCAACTTATCTATATAATTTTTATAATATCCGTTATCTATATCTATAAGATTTCAAAAAGAAAATTTTAACTACTATTTAATAAGAAATACCTTACCACGATCTAAACCAGAGCTCATTAAATATTCTAAATTAATTATTTATGTACAATATTTCTATTAAATTTCACTCAAGAGCTATTCGGAACTATTTCCTTTTTCTGAAATTGTTATTTAAGAACAGAAAGATTAAAAACATTTAAAATCTCTAATTACAATATTAAATCAGCTGTCATTCTATATTTTTAACGATATTATATATATACCTAGATCAATATAATAACATTCGTATACTCATAATTATAAAATTTATGTAAATTACCGCCATGATAGTATTTTACATTCATAACATTGCACTCCTGTATATGAGTATTTTTTATTATTTCTGTTTTATGTAAATTTCCTTGAAATGATAATGAAAAAAAAATCAAAACAAAAATATAAAAAAAAAAAATTATCACTTTCTTTTTCTTTTAAATAATACTTTATTTCTTCATTAACATTGTATATATATATGCCATATATATATATATATATATATATATATATATATATTAAGACCGTATTTTTTCTCATTCACTTTTCTTCAACATTTCATTCATTATTTTGCTTCATTCATTAAAATCAAGACATAAAATCTATATGAAAGGAAATATACAATTAAAAGTAAAAAAACAAAAACAAAAAAAACAACAAAAATACAAAAAGTAAAACAAACAAAATAAAATGAAGCAAATACAACTATTTTTAAAGGATGCTTGTTCTCAAGAAGAAATTTTTTAATATAAATTGCTGTTGGTGTTTGTATTGGTAATTGGAGCAAAAATTTTGTTAAATACTAAATAATAATAATAGTAAATTTCTGCTTTAAAACAAAATTCGTAAGCAAAACAAAAAAATAAAAAAAAAATGAAAATCTTAATAATGAATTTTCTTCTCGTCTCTTTCTTCTTATTATTTTTCTCGATAAATCTCTCGTTTTTTCTTATTCACCTCCTTCTCTTTTACTTTTTCATTTTCATTTTTATTTCCTATTTTCCTTAAACTAACACTTCTTTATTTTGTTTTTTTTTGTTTTTTTTTTGTTTTTTTTTGTTTTGTTGTTTTGGTTATTTTCCATTAATTGAAAATTACTCTACAACACCACCATAGAAATAATTTTTCTTAGACAAAATATCTTTTAATGTGTCGAGACAAGATATTTTCTTTTAGTAGTATTAAATGAACATTAAAAAAGAAGAAGAAAAAGAAAAAAACTAATAATAAATGAAAATTAAAAGAAAAAAAAAGCAAATATTCGCCTTTATTAGTGTGAGTGTTTTCCTAATGAATTTTCTTTCATTTAGACAAAAAGTAAAAACAAAAAAAAAAAAAGTTTTTCTTCTCAAAAATTAAGCAAAAAAATAATAAAAAGAAAACGAAAAAGTTTTTCTATGTCACTTTATTTTACTGAAAATATTTTACCCCTAGAGTAGGTCCCAAGTGTATATAGTAGTATTAATAGTATGTACAGCATCACAGATAAATAGTATGAATTGTAATATCTTCTAGGATTTATATAGAAAAATGTATAAGAAAAAAAGGATATATGTATATATATAATATATCAGGTATTACTAAAATTTTAAATTATTTATTTTATATACCTATAAGTATATATATATATATACGTATATACCGTATTGAATGTCCTTTAAAATGAATAGTATTATAATGTTAAAGAACAAGGACGAATTAAAAAAGTTGGAATAAAAAAACATAATAAGAAATTTTTTTTTAAAGTTTCTTCCTCTTCTATTATATATTAATGTATATATATATTTTAGTGTGTATTGTGTGTTTGAATGTATATCTATCTATAAATTAACTTTTCGAATAAAAAAAAGGACCAAATAATAAATTACTTTCTTCTTTTATATACCTTAATACAGAATGTTATACAGATTTACTTATTATTATATGTATATATATATATATATATATATGTACAATATAGATATTTTATTTAAATATTAATATAGTAGTAGTAGTAGTGGTAGTGTTCATTTATTTTAATTTTTGTTTTGTTGGTGTTTTTATTTTTGTTACTGTAAATTTTGTTTTTTTTTGTTTTTTTAATGTAGATAGCGGGGGGTATTTAAAATTACATAATTGTATTTCTTTAAGGATATTATTCTATATATATATATATATATATAAATATATATGTGAATATACTTATATTTTATTTTAATATGTGTATAGTAAAGTATGATTGTATGTATATAATTATTATTATAACAGAAATTTTATAGCGCCTTTCTTTCCTTTTATTTTTGTGTGGAAATTAAAATAAAAAAAAAAAAAAAACCAAAAAACAATCAGAACAAAAACAAAAACAAAGTAAAAGAAAATTAAAATGAAATAAGGTCAATGTTAAAATGCAAATGAGTTTTTCTCTTAATTTCAGGATTCGTCTCGAAGAATATTATTCTTTTTTTTTCATATATTTTTGATGTCCTTTTTTTGTTTTTTAACTGAAATTTTGTAGGTTAAGTTCATTAAAACTTAAGAGTTATACCTAATAATATACATATATATAATATATTTTTTGTGTATAATTAATTTTTGAAAACAGAATGTTTTTTTGTTTTTGCTTTTTTTTTTATTTTAACTTTTGGTTTTGTATGTATTCAAAGATTGTTATCCTTACCAAGGAAATACATATTTATATATAGGAAATATATTGAGGTATATGGGATGTATATATATAATATATATATACAGTATAGTATTATGCGTAATGATAATGAAAAGAATAAGTTTTTTGTTTGTTTTGAAAAGTTATTAAAAAATAAAAAAAAAAAAAAACGAAAAATTGTAAAATAAAAGGACAACACTAGAGATTGTCTATTAAGGACTCTTGAGTTTATAATGAATATAAATTTTGTTGTTTTGGTTTAAATTCATTAGCAATTGTCTACTACTAGTGTAGACAAATTTTGTTTTTAGTATAATAAATGTATATATATATACGTATATGTATATATATATATATATATATATACGTACAGCTATTTACTTCAATTATTATATTTTTTTTAAGGATGTAGTAGTGTGTAAATGAGAGAAAATCAGTATCAAAATTATTAAGGATATATACGTAATATAATTGGATGTTAAAAAAAATGAAAATTATTTTATTTTGTTTTTGTAATCCAAGCCAAACATTTTTGGATAAAAGAAAAAGTTTTAATTTTTGTTTTTGTCTCTAATTTCATTCGAAATTAATATTTGAAAATGAGAAGTGATGGAAATTGTGTAGTATTTTTGTGACTAATTTAGTCATTGTATATGTATATTATATACTTATATAATATAAGAATTGTAAAATCAATTTTTTGTTTTTGTTTTTTTTTTTCATTTTCAACCGAAAATTCATTATTTTGTTTAGAAGATTGAAAACGATAAAACTGAAAATATGGTAATTTAAACTTCCGGTTGTTGTTGTTGTTGTTGTTTAGTATTATTGTTGAATATGGTGTTTTTTTGTTTAATGGATTTTCGGGTGGTTTGTATATATATATATATATATATATATAATTTTTATTAGAAATATTGGGGAGAAATTTAAATTAAAATTCATTTTTATTTTTTGTTGTTGTTTGAAAACGTCCTTCAAGGACTAATTATGTTATACACATTTTTTGGGTATTAAAAAACAAAAATACCGACAGTCTAGCGATGTTATTTTATGTTCTATTTTTTTTTTTTTTTTTTTTTGTTAGATTTGCTGGTTTGTTGCTTGGAAAATTGTATTTAATGTTTGGTTGATTGTTGTATTTTTAATGAGAAAATGTTGTTGTTGTTTTTATTTTTTTATTTTGTATTCTCTGTAGTTTAATTAAATGTAAATTTATATGTGTATCAAATATATATATATATATATATATATATTTATATATATATATGCATAGATATGAGTGTTTATTATATGAATAAGGAAGTGTTTTAATGAATATAAAAGATTGATATTGTCTGGCAAAATTTTTTTTTTTGTTTTTAGGCGAGAAGAGGTTAATGAACTTTTAAATTATTTTTAGAATGTTTTGGTTGTTTTTTATTTTAGCATTATTTAAAAAGAAAATTAAAAGAGGATTTTAATTGTAGTAGGTCAGGATTGGTTTTTAAGAATGAGAAGAAATATTTTGTTGTTGTTTAGAAGGTATGTAGATATTGTGTTGATGCTGATTCAAGAAGGTAATATTTTTAGATAATTTTATAGGTAAATTTGGCATAGATACATTACGAGTAGATAAAAAATTATTTGGTGCATTTTTATTGAATTTAAATATTTAAGATTAAAAATTAGTAAGATGTTTTTTTTTTTTTTGTTAAATTTAAACATTTTAAATTGAGAATGACACAAGACGTTTTTAAGTATGTATTTACTCTTAAATTTGTTTATTAGGTATATAATTTTATGGATATATCTATAAAAAACGAAAATAAATAAAATTAATAAAAAATATAATTGAAATTTTGATTTACATTGATAATTTTAAATACAAAATGACGCAGGACATTTTTATATATGCATTTATTCTTAAATTTGTATATTAGGTATGTAAACTAAGGTCCTTTATATACATGTATATCTATAAAAAACGAAAATAAATAAAGTTATTAAATAGTAACATTAAAATTTTGTTTTGTATTGATAGTATACGCAACATTGATCTTAAAACAGAAATTTATTTATTTGCAGATGATATATGTTTAATCTTTGAATATGACAACTTCACTGAACTACAAAATAGTATGAATGAATATATCAAAAGTGCTAATTAATGGTTATTAGCTCAAAAATTAATAATAAACACTAAAAAAACCAAATATATGATAATTAATCGAGTCGTTGAATCACCGTTAAATATTAAAATAGATAATGATACATTATAGCAAGTATATAATATAGTTTAGATCGATGCTCAATTGAACTGGAATGCTCATACATCAATTCTTAGTAGTAAATTATTTTCAATTGCATATATGTTCAAAAAATGATTTAATACCGTAACAAATTCGTGATTTAATACCGAAAACAACAACAAAATTTATTTATTACTTGCTATTCCACACCCATCTTTAATTATTGTAAAAAGTTATATGGAATAGCTACCAAACAAAAGATTAATGATCTACAATTGATTCAAAACAGAGCTATAAAAAATTGAAATAGTTATAGCTGGAGAGAAAGTACTGAGCTTATCCATAGCGAAAAGGAGATATAGCTTATAATAGATTTAATAAAACTAAAAAATCAATATAAACATGTTGATTTATTATAATGTATAGCTATTAAGGAAATTTTGGTCCATATTTAATAGAACAATATTATTATAAGCAAACAATTATCATATAACTCTATATGACCAGGCAGCATTTAGCTAGGTCTTAATTTTAATCTATTAATTATTACTATAAAAAACACTTTATAAATTGAAGCATTTTAATGAATATCTAAAATCTAATATAATTTGTTAAAATAGAATTAGTTTTATATAACAATTTAGTTACTTTAATGAAAAAAAAAAAAAAAAAAAAACACTTTATTTTTTTATAAATAAAATTAAATTATTCGTAAGCATTGAAGAAAATCTATTTACGTAGATTAATGAAACAAAGTTGGGACTTATTCTATTGCTAAAAAAAATCTGATGGTTACTAGAAATAGTTGATTTCATTAATAAAATTTAACTACTAACAAGCATTAATAACTGTTGTTTATAAATCTAAAAAATTGCATAAGGATATTAACACAATAAAGTGATGATATAAGAGTTGGACTGACTTTATTAGAGACATTTTGGTGACTGACAATAATTTGTTGATTTTGATTATAAAAGTAAGTATTGGTATAAAGAAAGTTTTATATAGTAACGATGTAAATTGGGGACGTATTATACCTTCTATTAGAAAAATCTCAATCAATGAAATTAATTGATTTTGACAGTTATACAAAGAGTTTATGAACAAAATACTTGTCAATGTAAGCAATATTTATTTATTTATTTATTTATGCTTAATATAAACATATTACAATATAAATAAGTGTACAAAATTAAATAAACAAAATATAATTTTAAGCGTAATCTTATTCTAGATCTTAATATTAAAATCTAATATTAAATATTGCCAATATTGCTTGTTTATGAAATTCAATAATGTCTCTTTACTGTAACGCTAATGGCTGAAATTGATGTCTCGAGTGAAAATCAATTTTAAAGTGTACGATATAGGTCAACTGGGATCATGGTACTTATATCCATCTTATCAACCCTAACTAATGATTATCATAATGAGCATTTTTGTGACTTGAGTGATTTGTGAATAGACTATCCATTTGCCTAAATATAAATCTAAATGTAAAAATTAAAATCAACTCATGAGCATAATGTATTCAGCTTAATATGATTAATAAGATGAACCTGACATTTATATGGTTGTAAGACTTTATAGGGTCGAACATGCTGAATATAGAACAAAATATCGAAACGGTGCATTTCACCTTTATTATCTCTAAGTAGGTCATCATCAGAAGTAGAGCTATAGAAACAGCGTGAACACTTCATGAATAAAATATGCTAACAATAATTTTTACCCGTTAAAAAAGACAACTCTTGATTCAAGAAATTCAGAAATGTTATATTCAGCTGACCAAGGTCCTATTTTTAATATGTCACGCCAATCAAAAATAGCAAAAAAAATAAATTACAATATAAATCTAATAAATTGTTGATAAACAATTTTTCCATCAATTACAATCAATAATTTCGTAACAATCATTGATCTAAAAAAAAAAAACGAAGTCCTTAAAACTTATAAAAACTTTATATGAAAAAAAAAAAAAAACAAAATAAATTTTTTTTATTTATATTTTATTTTTAATAAAAATTCAACTTAACGAAATAATTATTGTCCTTATTTTTGAACAACAAAATGAAAAAACATGAATTGATAAACAAATTTGTTAAATTTGAAATTTCCCTAAAGAGTTTTCAACAATAAAACAATAACAAAAAAAAAAAAAACAGAAATCCTGATTTACAAACAAAATAAGAAAAAAAATCATCCTAACATTTAATTTTCATTTTCATTTTTGTTTATTCCTTGAACAACTTTATAGAATAGTTGTTATCCTTTTGATTCTATTTATTTAAGTGATAAGAATATTTTGCTTATACTTTTTATTCCAATTTTTATTTTTTTTTTTTTTGCATTTTTACTTATTATTTTAATATGCATCCTTAGTTTTGTACTTTTGTAAAAATATGCTAGCCAGCACAGGAATAAAAAAAATACAAACAAAAATGAAAAAAAAAATAATCAAATCACTGTTGTGTTTTGTAGTCCTTTTGTAAAAAATTGCTTTTTTTTTTTTTTTTAAATTGAAAATAAACCTAAGAGCAACTGCTGCTATATTATTTCTATCTCTATCTCTTTCTTTATCTTCATCTTTTCTCTGTTTTTATTATGGTAGGATAACACCGATTTCCTAATATAATTTGGATAAAAAAAAGTAAAAAATAAACAAAATCAGTTTTATTTAAGTTTTTCGTTAAAAAACTTTAACCTTTCAACTATGTTGCCCATTGGTTTAAAAAAAAAAAAATAAAATAAAATAAAAAAGTTTTTAAATAACATTTAAAGAAAATTTGGTACAGCTGTTTTTGATAAATCCAATTTTTGTATATTTTTTTGAGAATTGTCGGCTCACATTGTGTTTACATAGAAATGTTGTGTAATCTGTCGGGTACGTTTTGTTTTTTTTAATGTGTCGAATACATTTGTGAGCTTAAATATTTCCAGGAGGAGTCCTCTGATTCTGAAATTGACACTAAAGCAATAAAAGCGTTCATCGGACATAAATCTACAGTAATAATAAACGGGAAAGTACAATAGATCTTAAGAGGTGGCGCTTACATACAACTGCACATAAAAAAAAAGAAAGTTTTTGAGCTTTGACCCATATTGAGCCAGATTGAGCTTTTCTATACTCAATATGTATTATGTTTGAATTTTAAACCTGAGTCCTAGATGAAGTTCAAGCATTATTTGCTACGAGAGACAATTTATATACTTAAATATTATACACTATCCAATTTTTAAAATTAAAGTTAGTTTTGATTATAAATTTTATGTCTTAGATTTACTTATCAAGTTTTGAATCAAAATTATAGAAGAGATAGAAGAACTAGTCTGCTTTAAAATGTACTATATTTACTCGTATATCATATTTTTACAATATACTTGAACTAATTAAATTCTGTGATTTAAAATGAAATAATTTGCCCAAAATAAATTCTATGTCAAAGACTCTAACTAGATAAATCAAATTAAATAAAATGCGGTGCAAAAAAGCATTATCATATTTTCGTCATAGAATATGGTTTGGGAGGAGAACAAAATTTTTTTGAAAAATAAAATTGAACGTAGAAGGCATGTCTCAAGAAATGGAATATCATAAGTGACAAAAATCAGGCAATCAATATAACTTAGAGTAAATTATTGGTGCATGTTGCTCAAGATATGGAAATTTTCGAAAGTGTGATACAAACATTAAACAATGAACATACCTCAAAGTAAATTATTGGTGCATGTTGCTCAAGATAGCAAATTTTCAGAAGTATGATGCAATAATTAAACAATGAACATACCTCAAAGTAAATAATTGATGCATGTTGCTCAAGATAGCAAATTTTCAGAAGTGTGATGCAATAATTAAACAATGAAAGTGCCTAAAAATAAATTATTGGTGTATTTTGCTCAAGATAGGAAAATTTTCAAGTGTGATACAAACATTAAACAATGAAAGTACCTCAAAGTAAATAATTGGTGCATGTTGCTCAAGATATGAACATTTTCAGAGGTGTGATACAAACTTTAAATAATGAACATACCTCAAAATAGATTATTGGTGCATGTTGCTCAAGATGGGGAAATTTTCGGAAGTGTGATGCAAACAATAAACAATGAACATACCTCAAAGTAAATAATTGGTGCATGTTGCTCAAAGTGATCAAATTTTCGGAAGTGTTATACAAACATTAAACAATGAACATAAGTCAAAGTAAATAATTGGTGCATGTTGATCAAGATGAGCAAATTTTCGGAAGTGTTATTAAACAAACATTAAACAATGAACATACCTCAAAATAAGTTATTGGTGCATTTTGCTCAAGATTAGTAAATTTTCATAAGTGTGATAGCAAATTTCTAGTGGAAGATCATAACTAGTTTGGATATTATTGATCTGGTTTACAATATTTATTTATTCTGATTTGGTTTCCATAACTGTCTAAAATGCGTTAATTTCAGTTTTTCGATAGCTGTTTTAGACTTGGTCTAAAAAATTTGATCATTATTTGCTTCTTGCTCTTTTACTGTACCACTTGCCCTTGAATTAAACAATATTTTTTCTATTATCCATTTTTATTATTCATTCTTACGCTATATATATTTTTGTTGTATTAAATATATCTCAAAAAGAGCTAGGTACCTTGTTCAGAATTTATAATAAATGCTCTGTCTACACGCCCCATAATATTATTATGTTTTGTCCGCATGGCCCGAACATTAATGAATTAAGTTTTATAATTTTAGGACAATTAAATCATACTCAACATATATTTGGTTATTTAGGATGAAATTATTTATTAAAGCACTACTATAGGTAAAATTAGTGAGTTATTAAAAAAAATTAAATTGATATTGAGCATTGCTCAATACATTTTGAGCTCTGTAATAATCTGAATTTTGATTTTCAGAGTATTGAATACATTTTATTAGTAAATATTAACAATGAAATGTTATTGGATTGTAACATTGGGGTATCATACGTGGATAATTCAAAATCAAACCAAATAATTCATTTTTTTTTAAATTATTAACTTGAGGTATAAATTGACAGTTGACAATAATTGCGAATTTAGCCCACTTAGATCGAAGTGATAAATTGTTTTAGAACAGTGTAGTGTTGTTTTAGAACAGTGTTCTTAAGCGGGAATTTATTAAGCAAAAATACACAGCAATTTTAATTCAACGCGTCTTCATTTCAGTTAAAGAGTTACAAGAACTGAAAAAAGTATTGACAATATAAGCAAACAAGAAATAATATTAAAGTGAGAGCATATATAGTTAATTTTAAAGTTAACAAATATAAAAATACAGGATAATAAATACAGGAAAATAACAATTCAATTTCAATACAATCCAACTTTTCAAAGCAATTTAAACTTTCAACAAAGTGCTATAAATTATTTTGGAACCAATAAAATCACTCAATGAGTCTAGGATAAAGGGTCATATATACATTTTTTAATTTAAAGCACATATTATTGTAGAAATGAGATTCAGTAGGCTTATTTTCAAACATAATAATACAGTTAAAAAATAAAATTTTTGACAATTCTACTTACGATGTAAAATTTCGCCACAATTTACATGGTACAGCGCAATACTTGATACTATCGTTTAGTCTTGCTTTCATGGCTCAGACAAATAAGGATCATTATTTTTTTTTCTAACTATAAGTTTTCAGAAAACTATACAAAAAAAAGAAAACAAGTTCCTCAAATTCAATTCTAGTATATAGAACTAAAAGGGCTGTCATGAGTATGTATATACAAGCAATATTACAACAACAAGAACAAAACAAACAAAAAATAAAAATATTGCACATAAAAGGAACAAAAACAAAAATTTATTTACAATAATAGAAAAGTTTTTCATCTCTGTGTAGTTTTATTACATCCTTTCGTAGAAAATAAAAAATAAAAAAATATAAAAATTTGTATGCTCAGCCAATATAAAAATTCAATAATACCAGTTACAAAAACAGTAACAAAAAGAATTAAATCAAAAGCAACAAAAAAAAAAAAGGATTCAGTATTTTCTTATTTTTGTTGCTATTGTTTTTTATTCGTAAAGTAAAATGTTTTGAAGCTCAGAGGACAAAAAAAAAAATAAGACTAAGATTTGTAGGAATCCTAATTCGAATGGAAGGAATACTGATTTAACCCTTGGAATTTAATTTTCTATATTCTGTTATCCTTTCGTCTATGAACTTTATTAAAGCAAATGATGCAGATTTTGATTAGATTTAACCAACTTTCTTAGAAAAATATATATATATATAAAAAAAAAAACAATAATAAAAACAATAAGCTAAAAACGATGTTTAAAGAAATAAAATTAATTTTTTTGTTTTTTTTTTTTGATTTTATTACTAAAAAATTGAAAAAAACAAAAATTTTTTTGTTTTCCATTGACATGAAATCATCTTCAGAGTGGAAAATTACTAAGTTTTTTTTTATTTTTTTTTTTTTTTGACTTGTAAGTTCTATATTGATTATAATAAATTTATATAAATAAAATCGGCTTAAATTAAGAGGAAAACATTTAAACGTGATTATTTTTTTTAAAATTTTTTGCGATTTTGTAGATTTATTGAGAAGTAAAAAAGTTAGAAGTTTGGTGGTTGAGACATTTAGGTAGAAGAGATTATCATAAAAAATCAAAATGGAGGAAATTTTTAAGATAAAAAAATGGATTTATCGAATGTGTGTGTATTAAAATATATGCATATAAATCATCATAATTGTTAAATCATCATAAATTATTAAAGATATTTCAAAAGAGACGAAGCGAATTCAAATTGTTTTTCAAATTTTTGTAATTATTAAATTAGAAATTGAAATTTAAAATACATTTAAATTTAAAGTCATTTTAACATACAAAATTTTAATTTGTAAAACAATTGTAATTGTAATTAAACAAATTATTAGGTATGAGGTTGTTGTCTAAGATAAATCAATAAAAAATAAAATATAATTGAAATGATAGAAATGTATAAGTCATTTTAACATACAAAATTGTAATTGGTAATACAATTGTAATTATAATTAAAAAAATTATTAGGTATGAGGTTGTTGTCTAAGATAAATCAATAAAAAATGAAATATAGTACAAAGTATAAATTGAAATGATAGAAATGTATAAGTCATTTTAACATACAAAATTTTAATTTGGAATAGAATTGTAATTGTAATTAAATAAATTATTAGGTATAAGGTTGTTGTCTAAGATAAATCAATAAAAAATAAAATATAGTACCAAGTATAAATTGAAATGATAGAAATTATAAATCATTTTAACATACAAAATTGTAATTTGTAATACAACTGTGATTGTAAAATAATTTATTATGTATGAGGTTGTTGTCTAAGATAAATCAATAAAAAATAATATATAGTACGAAGTATAAATTGAAATGATAAAAAACAATTGACACAACTCATCCATCGCCAAATTTAAATGTAAATTTAATTTGTTTTTTTTTTTTTAAATAAATTATTACATATGGGTTGTTGTCTAAGATAAATCAATAAAAAATAAAATATAATACCAAGTATAAATTTAAATAATAGAAAACAATTGCCACAACTCCCCCGCATCGCCAAAATTAAAGTAAACTTAATTTGTTTTTTTTTTTTTTAAATAAATTATTACATATGGGTTGTTGTCTGAGATAAATCAATAAAAAATAAAATATAGTGCAAAGTATAAATTGATATGATAGAAAACAATTGACACAACTCCCCCGCATCGCCAAAATTAAAGTAAACTTAATTTGTTTTTTTTTTTTTTTAAATAAATTATTACATATGGGTTGTTGTCTAAGATAAATTAATAAAAAATAAAATATAATACCAAGTATAAATTGAAATGATAGAAAACAATTGACACAACTCCCCCGCATCGCCAAAATTAAAATAAACTTAATTTGTTTTTTTTTTAAATAAATTATTACATATGGGTTGTTGTCTGAGATAAATCAATAAAAAATAAAATATAGTACAAAGTATAAATTGATATGATAGAAAACAATTGCCACAACTCCCCCGCATCGCCAAAATTAAAGTAAACTTAATTTGTTTTTTTTTTAAATAAATTATTACATATGGGTTGTTGTCTAAGATAAATTAATAAAAAATAAAATATAATACCAAGTATAAATTGAAATGATAGAAAACAATTGACACAACTCCCCCGCATCGCCAAAATTAAAATAAACTTAATTTGTTTTTTTTTTTAAATAAATTATTACATATGGTAGAAGCGGGCGAAATCAAGTACTTACTTTATTCTTTAAGTAGAAATACACCTAAAAAATACTTACCTTATAAAATGTAACTCTAAGAAGCATAATACTCTGTTCCATTTGAAATGTCATACTTTCTCAGTATTCATGGCCATTTTCAAAATTTTAACTTTCATTATCATTATTTTTGTATATATTCACTTAGTCTGTGGGTACATTGTTATTGATCCCTAACGATGTTACAGTTTCATTTTCAATTTCCTGACACAAAATGAAAATGTTCTGGACTTTATTTATCATTATCAAATTGAATTTAAATTTAGTTAGTAAATAAATTATCGATTGTATTGATTTATTATATTGTAATTACGCAATCAATCATTAATTTATTTGTACATAGGAAATAGTACTAATTGGTTAGAATTAAATTAAAATAATAATTTTGGCCAATAGTACTGAACTAAAATTCTCAATCATTTATTTTTGATTGTATTTAGTAAGTATCCCTACCTAGTCACAAGTATAGGTTGCTTAATGAAGACTTAAAAAAAAATAGATATATATTTACAACTACAGCCTCATGGTATAAAAAATATTACAAAATTATCACCATTTCCATTAAGAGTTTAAATTTGAAAAAATTAGATAAATTATAATTACTGTCATAACACTGCCATAATAAAAATTATTGAGGTCAATTATTCAGGTACCTACTTTTATCCAAAAAATTTTCTATATATTGAAACACTTTTTTGTTTGTTTTAATTTTTTTTTAAATAATTTAAATTTATTTTTAGCAGCCTAAAGTGTTAGTAAAAAAATGTCATGAATTTTTTCCTTATTTTTTTTTTCAAATTTTTTAGTTCATAAAAATTCGATGAGCGTTGGAATAACATCAGGAATAAATGATTTAAATTTTTTTGTTGTTTAATTTTCATTCCTATTTGTTTTTCTATTTACGTATATACATATACATAGATATTTATCCTTTAAATATTTAAATAGGCATAAAACATTCAGGATAGCTATTTTCATTTTTAAATTCATATATATATATATACAACAATTTATAATATATAGTATAAGTATATATATATATATATAATATTTTTTTGTTTTGTAAAGAATATGTTTTTTTTTTTATTAGATTGAAATCTGATTGTTGTTGTATTTTTTATATAAATCGTACCATAGTCATGGACTTAATTTGACAATTCTATCAATATTTTTTTTTTGTTGCATTTGTTTGTATTGGTATTAGTAGTAATAGTAATATTATTTATAAAAAGTTTATAATAAATATAAAATATTTTAAGGATATATTATTTTGTGGTCAAAAATAAAAATCGATTAACTCAAATAATTTTGTAAAATGTATTTATTGTTTTATCACTGTGATTGTTAGGCTGTAAATTATTAATTAAAAATATTTTATTTATTTACTTATACTATTTAATTCAAAAAAGTTAGTTTATACATATAAATTTTTAATTTATTATGTTAACAGTGTGATAATAAGTCATCTTCAAAATTCTTAACAACTTAATAAGCTGTGCTAAGATGTTAATACGTAAATACGGACATTTAATAATTTATAGATATGTGCAGCACTGCTTTCTTATTTTTCTTCGTTGATAAATAACTTAATTATGTATAGTTATGTCATTACCATATCTTATATCTATAATGGGCATAGACTAAGCCAAGTCCTAAAAATAAATATTTTATTATAATTAATTTTTTGTTTGATTTGATCTTTTACTATCTACTACATTAATTTATGAGTCTGAGTACAGTTAAGTATATCTGCGTATATCTGCGTATATCTGAGTACAGTTAAGTAAGAAAATCTGCGTATTTACTGAATGCCAATTGATTCTCCGGATTAAGAGTTTGGTCGATTAGCATTTGTACAATATAAAAAATACGCTTTAGTTAGGCCGTGATTACCATCTTCATACTCACTTAGGCACAAGTTAATTAATTGATTCCCCAACATGATATTTTTTTAATAGATCTGAAATTAAATAAATAAGATTGCATTATTCCAATGAAAGTATGTAAAAATAGTATTGATGTTAATAGTTGTTGTTTTTAGAGTTTTTGGTTCACCTAATTTCTTCATTCAACCAAAAAATGATAGTATATTATTGATGGTTTATATTATTGTTGTTGTAGAGTATCATGACTTTCCATTATGTTTCATTATAATGGTTTTACTGCATTGTAGAACACTTATTGCATTTTTATACATTGTAGCTACACATACAAGTATTCATATAATTATATATTGTATAATTATTATATATTTATATATATAATTATTATTTTATGTTTACAATTATTATAATAAAGTCAGTCTTCAAATATAATCCAAATAGTGTGTATATGTATTACACTACAGCGTCTACTACGGCTATCACAAAGGCTTCTCGAAAACCAATTACCACTTAACTGTTAATTTTTAATGTTATACTTTTGATGTCAACTGTTCGTGTTTGTTGTTTTAGGAATTACTAATACAAAATCAGTACTGAAAGCCAACGTGTGCGATTGGAGAAGTCAATTATTATCTTATTTCAGAAGATACTATCTCAAGTCCTGAGTCTGAAACTAGCCAAAATTAAGTAGCTGGTAAGGTAGATTTTCTGAATTTTTTTCTTATCTACAATATTTGCGATAATGAGAGTTGAATAGCATACCTAATACCTTGGATGTGTTACCCCTAATCGCCCAATAGTCGTACTGATTGTTATCACTCTTAATATGTCAATACTGGAAATTATTGGAAATTGTTTACCTTTGTTGATGTTGTACGAGGGCTCAAGTCTATACCCTACTCTTTATCGCTTATCAGTACTTGTAGTGGAATTTTTTGTTCTTTGACTTAAGTGATTTCTTTTTTGTACTCAAAATACATATTATATATATATATATTATATTGTTATATGTATACATTGATATTTATGTAAATACAAATAAATATTTGGAATATAATGAAAAATGAATTTATTTTCATGAGACAGGCATAGAATTTGACAAAAAAATGTATTTTTCCTATTTATTATTTATTTTTTTTTTCTTATTATTGTTTTTTTTTTTTAAAGAATTGAATTTAATTTTTTATTTTAATTTTTTTTTTTGCTGACATTATTTACTGATGTATTTCGAATGATATGACAAAATATATTATTCGAAAGTCATTGAAATCTACTGCTGCTGTATCAACTCAGGATTCGAATATTCAATTTTTTTTTGTTTTTGTTGTTTTTGTTTTTATTTAAAAAAGATCGTAGAAGCGAATAAAAAAATTATTTAAATAGACTTTGAATTATTTTTGTAAGAAAACTGGACAATTTCTTACAAGACTAAATTGTTAAAGATTTTTTTTGAGACAATCGAGTAAGTTTGTGTAGTTAGAACAGTGGTGCCAAAGTTATAAAACCATTAGAGAACTATGGATTGGGACAGTTAATTAATAATAGTTAAAAATATATTTAATTTATGTCCTTTATAATTTTATTGAGGAAGAAAAGAGAAGTTCTATCAGTATAATCAAAGGTTATTTTCATTTATTAAAATTAACTGTTATTGGATATTGGAATTTTGTTTTATATATTCTGAAATTTGTTTTAGTTTCAACAGACAAGTCTGAAATATCATTGCGTAACCTAAGTAAAGTTTGATGTTGTAAGACAATTTACAGATACAATCATGTGATCAGGAACACAATTTACAGATATCTGAATATTATAAAATCTGTCATAACTACAGTTTAAATATTTTTCGAATTGCATTTCTGTACAACTAAATTGGTTTGACCTTATAATGTGTTAATTTCCAGTTTGGTCGTAATTTTTAAGAGTTTACGTTGATTTTAAGTTTATGTTTATTTATTTTAATGTATATAAGCCAAAACACTATGTGGGGACCGATTGGTACCGATCGGTACAGTTGGGTAGGGTGGAAAAGAAAAGTTATGAAAGAAGAAGGGTACTGACCTTTAGAACTGTCCTCATTATACTTATGCAGGTTATAATTATAGAATTGACCATGTTTAGGGAACACATAATGTGGAATTTGGTTCCACATTTAGAATGTTCTGACTATAAACGAAATTCCATAATTTGTCTCCTGCCATTTAGGGATTTCTACGGTGTATAGAGATAAGTACAGACTGGGATTCGTGTTTCACGAGGGATTTAATTTCCACTGTGCATGTATGTGCCCGTGTCCACAAGATATCTATAAAAAACAGAAAGAGCTACGACTATGTCACGATGACCAAGAGAAGCAAAATGAGCAGTGAAATTTGGGTCATTGACAACTGACAAGACGAATAGCACATTTTTGTACTTTATGCGAATGTTTTAACTTATTACTAGAAGCGCCAACCCATATGTGAAAAGTGTACTCTATTTAGAGTCCTATGAAATCTTTATAGATTTTCAAGAGGTCACAGGAAGAGAGGTAGGTCTTATAGCGACTAGAAGACTTTCTTTTTTGCTATAAAGCATTTTCTGCAACATCGATGGAATGCATCAGATCATTTTTCGATTTAAGTGTACACCTAATATGCATAAACTTTCAAGCTGATGTAATTTATCTTCATGAAACGAAATATCAGGATAAAAAATGCATAAACAACAAAAACCAAATTTTTCTGAAGATTGTACAGCTCTGATTTTTTGAAGTATTAAATTCGGCTGTTTTTAGCCCCAATTAGCTATTGCGAGCAAATCATGACCGATGAAACTGGCCATGATATCTCCTTTGGTTGGTGCAGTGATAGATTTAGCTTTTTTTTTTTATAAAAATATGCAAAACTCTGGAGCAAGTAATTTATAATTATAAGGAATGGCGTAGGTTATAGCGAAATATTATCTCGTTTCGTATCAGCAGCAGGATATTTCAAATACACATTTACACAAATATTTGGTTTTATAATCTTTTTTTATATCTTCTTAAGCCGAAAGCCTCTGCAGCTAGTGCTTACAAAATTGGGCACAAAATTTGAATTATGGTCAATTCAATAATAATAATAATAATAATAATAGTAATAATAATAATAATAATCTCTTTTAATCAATTTTCAAATCCTTATGGAGTAATTGTTATGTCAATAAGTGTTTGTTCGAAACTCTCTCACTGTTTTATTGTTGTACTTTTTTTCTCATTATTTTTTAAATTGATTTGGGATAGAATTTGGTAATTGTTGAAATTTAAATGGAATTTAACTATTTATTATTCAAAGCCGAAATTACACATTACAATACATATAGTGTTCTATATTTGAACAGAACGTTGTTTTCTGTACTTTTAAGTGTTCCAGACATTGCGCAAAGCATTAAGAGAGTTGATAGAAAAACGTATTCTTTAGCGTTAGAATAAAATTTGTATATTTATTGATGAAAATAGTCATAATATTTATATACAAATCATTTTGTACTGAAAAAGTCTACAAGTAGAAAAGTCTACAAGTAGTAGACGGAATACACGTATCTGTATCAAAACCATATTTTAGCTTCAACAGAGTTCAGTCCATCTATCCCCAATGAGAATAAAAAAACAATGTTTCAATTCTTGTCTTTTCAGTATAGTGTACTAGGGGTTGATGATTTTGAAGTGATTTAATTGCAAATTATATAGGTAGTACTATTCATAATCGAGTAAGCCTAGTTGTCTACATACAAAGTATGTACTTTAACAATACTGTTTTATCATTTCAGCAGAACAGAATCAGGACACCATTTTTTTTTTATTTAATAATAAGGTCTACAGCTCTAAAATGTTTTCATAATAATAATAATCAGTAATTTCCTATTCAACAAAATGTTTAATATCATCTTTATTTTTTTTTTTTTTACATCTATGTGAGTATGTATATGTATGTTTGTATATGTGCATTACATAGCAATATTCAATTTGAAGTCGATGTTCGTTTATAAATTTTATAAAATTGAATTTTACCTCCTGTCGATCGATAAGAAATAAAAATGGATCCGTTCAACATTTTCTTCTTTCCGGTTTCTTTTTGTTTTTTTTTTTATTCTCCTTCCTAAGGTATATGGCAGAGTTGTCCTTTATTCAAAACTTTTTTTTTTTTTTTTATTCTTATAACCATTTTTGCAGTTATTTTTTCTTCTTGTTATTCTCTATCGCTTATTTGGTTTTTTTTTTTTTGCTAAGAATTTTCATTTTTTATTTTATAAATTCCTGTCGTTTTGCAAAATAAATGTCCTTTCAGTTAAAACGGGAACAACAAAAATAATAACAAAAAAAAAATAAAATTAAAAAAATATACCAAAAAAAAAAAAATAAATAGAACCAAAAATTGTATATTCTGCGCTCGTAGCTATTTCCATAGATTTGAAAAATATTCAATAGTAGAAAAAAAAAATAAACTTAAAAAGGACGAAAGGTAGAAGTGAAGGTACAAAATACAAAAAAATTTTCTTCCATTTCAACGATGCCATTATTATTTATATTTATTTGTATTTTGGTTTTTTTTTTTTATTTATTTACTACACAAATACTATCTTTACATTTATATTGTATGTATGTATGAATGTGTATATACATATTTATATTTCAATAATCAGGACACATATTCAGGACTAGCAATATTTAGTTTTTTTACTGTGATTTTACTATTCTGACTACCTCCCCCCACTCCCCTCATTTGTTTTAAAGACCAATATACTACTCCCGCCTTCCTATACACTGAACATTTCTTTTTCGGGAACTGGTTTTTTTTGTCGTAACAATTTTTAATGGTAGAATACAAATTGTACTGTTATATACAAAATTTACCGTTAATATGAGTATATCCGTTATTTCATTTTTTACTATACACTTTTAGTATAAAAATGAGGTTGACAGATAACAGAATAGAGAATTGCTTTATAGTATAGTGGGTGGAAGTATTTGATGGAGGAAATTAGGAATGAGCTGATGTTCAAGGGTAATCAAATAAAAAATAAAATAGAAAAGAAAAACAAAACTAAAAAATAAGGAAGAGACAGAGAGGGCAAAAATAGTCCCGGATACATAAAACTATATTAAAGTTTTTTGATGGCTGGCATTCAATTGGAGCACAAACAAAAAGTGATCCTAGAAAATGCTGATATTGCTATAGATGTATGTATATATATATTATATACGTGTGTAAATGTACAGAATTGTAGTGTTGTGTATTACAATACATTTTTTTTCTGTTTCTTATTGTGTTTTTTTGTTTTTATTTTTCTTTTCGTAAGTTTATGTCAATAATAATGAGTTGAAAGTTCAAATGCAGATGTCATTTTCATACATTTTTTTTTTTTTAATTTTTTTTTTAAATTGAGCATAGAAAAAGCAGTACTAAAACGATAGTTTTTAGGTTGAAATATTTTTTATAAATTTATTCTGCAAAAAAAAATTTAGAGTGGAAAATTTGTATTTTCAAAAAAAAAAAAAAACACAATTTAGTGGGGATGTAATGGAAAGATGATGATATTTTTTTTTTTTTTTGTGTTATCGTCAGAAAATTTGAAGAATAGAAAAGAAATACAAAATGAGACTGTCATATTTGACATTTTATCAAACATTTTAAAATATTTTCAATATTTATTTTGTTAAAATATCTGCACTCTCCCTTTATTTTTTGATCTTCAATGGAAATTCGTATTTTGGAAAGTTTTTGATTAGTTTTCAAATTAAATTAATTTTTTTCAAATTGTTTTTTTTTTTTGTTTTTTAATTTTAGTTTGAAGTAGTTGTGATGTGGACAATGTAAGTAGTTGTGTTTAACAATGTAACAGTAAATGTAATTTTTGTAAAAAAAAATGATTCAAATCAAAATAAAAAATTACTTATTTTTTTTTTTTATTAAAAGGAGGTCATTTCAATTTAATAAAACTTTTACAATTGATAAAATTAAATTTTTAAAAATATTTTTCAACTTTGATATTATTTTGATGAAAATAATTTTTAGCATTTAAAATATTTGATATAGAAATAAAGTGTAAATTGGCAATTTTAGGAGGGAAATTGTCGAGAAAATTTTGTGTTATTAAAATTTTTGATAGAAATGTTAGGATTTATTTTTAAGTAGCTTCTAAAAACCAGCTGTTTAACTGTTCAAAATACCAGCACAGTTAAACTAAAGGTAGTAAAATGTAGTACAATTACTATACGAACGGTGATTTTATGTAAAGTGTAGATTTTAATCTATGCTATATTGAGTAGCGACTTTTTGATGACGTCTATGTGTGTTCATATTTTGATGTAAAAGTTATCGGTTTACATATTAAATTTGTCGTGAGTGGCGAGTGAATTTAAAAACAATTTATAATAATATCTATTCTTCTTTTATTGTCTATATTCATAATTGGATATCAGCAGTCCTATGATATTGGTAACGATCTTCTGATAGATGTCTCTATTAGATGCTGAATAGATTAAATCGCCAAGGTTTTGGATGCCTGTCCAGTTTTCAAAGTTGCACAACCATATTTTATTCCTATAAACCTTTTTCCATAAATCCTTGAACTATTGACTGAAGTAGGTCTTATTTATTTCTACGCATAATATGCCGAAAATAGAACGTTTGCGTAGAACTTCTTTGTTTCTAATGCGATCTGTGAACGATATTTTTTGAATTTTTCGGTAGATATATTTCAAAGGCTTCAAGTTTGTTTAGTTCTCTTATTTTTAAGGTCCATGTTTCTACACCATATAGACCAAACATAACATTTAACGAATAAGCGAAACGGACGCCTAAGTTCATTTCCCGACTGCAAACAACTTTTATGTATTTAAGAAATTTAAAATTTTCTAATTTCCTTTTCGCAACCCCAATCCTCGAATAACGAGATATTTGTATGTGTATACTCAGCTCTCAATTGACCGGTTATTTATTTTAATTGTTGCTGCAGTGTAAGGTATCCCTTTTCTACTTACGATAATTAATTTAGTTTTTGAACAATTCACTATTATGGTTGACTTTATCGGCTATATGTTGTAAATCCCTTAGGTTGTCTGTTATAAGGACTATATCATCTGCATATTTGATATTATTTATATAAGTGCCATTTACTTTTGTACCAACATTTAAATCGTTCACTGTTTCTTGAGAAATGGCTTCAGCATTTCCTAACATTCCTTCCCAAAACTTCCATCTTAGTATTAAGTTTTATCAAAATTATTAAAATAAGCTAGAATAGTTGTTTTTGTAATTATTTTTCAATTCATATTATTTTATTTATATAATTTTCTGCATTTATCTGGATGTTTGTAAGTTCGACGGAATACTCCAACACATATACGAATTGCAATATATATACAAATTGTAACATTATGTAATTGTCATAAACATAGTATCTGTTTTTTATTGTTTATATATGCCATCTGTCATTTTTCATTTGCCATCTGTTATCTGTTATCTATCATCTGTCATTTGTCATTTGTCATTTGTCATTTGTCCTTTGTAATCTATCATCTATCATCTGTCCTCTGTCATCTGTCATCTGTCATCTGTCATCTGTTATCTGTCATCTGTCATCTGTCATCTGTCATCTGTCATCTGTCATCTGTCATCTGTCATCTGTCATCTGTCATCTGTCATCTGTCATCTGTCATCTGTCATCTGTCATCTGTCATCTGTCATCTGTCATCTGTTATCTGTTATCTGTTATCTGTTATCTGTCATCTGTCATCTGTCGTTTGTCATTTGTCATTTGTCATTTGTCATTTATCATTTGTCATTTGTCATCTATCATCTGTCCTCTGTCATCTGTCATCTGTCATCTGTCATTTGTCATCTGTCATCTATCGTCTATCATCTATCATCTATCATCTATCATCTATCATCTATCATCTATCATCTATCATCTATCATCTATCATCTATCATCTATCATCTATCATCTATCATCTATCATCTATCATCTATCATCTATCATCTATCATCTATCATCTATCATCTATCATCTATCATCTATCATCTATCATCTATCATCTATCATCTATCATCTATCATCTATCATCTATCATCTATCATCTATCATCTATCATCTATCATCTATCATCTATCATCTATCATCTATCATCTATCATCTATCATCTATCATCTATCATCTATCATCTATCATCTATCATCTATCATCTATCATCTATCATCTATCATCTATCATCTATCATCTATCATCTATCATCTATCATCTATCATCTATCATCTATCATCTATCATCTATCATCTATCATCTATCATCTATCATCTATCATCTATCATCTATCATCTATCATCTATCATCTATCATCTATCATCTATCATCTATCATCTATCATCTATCATCTATCATCTATCATCTATCATCTATCATCTATCATCTATCATCTATCATCTATCATCTATCATCTATCATCTATCATCTATCATCTATCATCTATCATCTATCATCTATCAGCTATCATCTATCATCTATCATCTATCATCTATCATCTATCATCTATCATCTATCATCTATCATCTATCATCTATCATCTATCATCTATCATCTATCATCTATCATCTATCATCTATCATCTTTCATCTATCATCTATCATCTATCATCTATCATCTATCATCTATCATCTATCATCTATCATCTATCATCTATCATCTATCATCTATCATCTATCATCTATCATCTATCATCTATCATCTATCATCTATCATCTATCATCTATCATCTATCATCTGTCATCTGTTATCTGTCATCTATTATCCGTCATCTGTTATCTGTCATCTGGCATTTGTCATCTATTATCCGTCATCTGTCATCTGTCATCTGTTATGTGTGTTATTTTCCCATCATTTCATAATGATTGTCATGTCATTCAAGTGTTAAATTTAGATGGCGCCATAGAACTTTTTACTTTTATTATGTCTTAGTTAATTTCATTTTACAATTTGAATTTTACAGTAGAACGCTGCTATGATTGTAAAACTATAAAATTATTGTAAATTTATAGTTAGATTTTGTTTTCATTAAAAATATTATTTGAATTTAGTATTTCTATATTAATTTAAATTGAAATTATCTTTTTGACTAACTTATATTATAATTAATTGAATACAATAGAATGTCTAAGAATATTGATTATTTAGAATTGTTGAGGTCTTAGGATAATATATGTTTAAATTTCCAATGATGGCAAATAAGATGTTGTTAAAATGATCGAGTAAATGACCCTTAGGGAATTAAAAATTTTGCACCTTACTACAAATATTCTGTTTATATCGTAATTAAAAACATTCTAATAATTCTAATAAAGGTATGATATTGATAATTTAGTAAGCAAATACATATTTATCTTAAACTTGAAATGAAAACTCTAATGAAGAAAGAAATGCTAGAATTTATTTTGCTTCCGTCATTTATGGCGGGTCACAAAACTAGTGTTAAAATCATTTAAATACTACTTCTAAACAGTTTGTATGATATTATATTATAAAGATTGAATAAACTCATATCTAAATTTATAAATTTATTCATTTAGAGTTCTCCAATGAGGGGCATTGAATGTAACATTAATCCATATTATATGATTCACTTAGTTTATAAGTTTCTGGTTATGTGAAAATATTTCTAATTTTTTAACTGTTATGAAAATAAATAAAAAACAAAAAAAAAAAAATGGTTTCAGCATAGGTGTTAAACAGTAAAGGGAAGAGAATACAGCATTGTCGAACTCCTTTTTGAACATCAATGCTTAGTGTCAGCACCCTATTTATTTTTACACGGGCTGTTTGTTGCCAATATAGGCTATTTATATACGCATTATGATTTCTATCTATTCCAATTTTATTTAATACATCCATAAATTTTTGATGGTTGACCATATCAAACTCCTTTTAGCCACAAAACATAGAAAACATCTTAATGAACATATCACAACAATTTTGTACAAGTACAATAAAATAAATAATAATAATAATAGATAAACATAGATACATAAATAAATAATAATAAGCTAACTATAGATTTTATTATAATTAAATTTGAAAAATATTTTTTATTAAATTTTTGTATTATAATTATTGCAGGTATATAAATATATAGACCATAGTCTTGTATATTGTTTAACAGGCCGGGCCGGTAGATTAAAAAATTTGAGTAAAAATAATATCCAGTTTATGTGTAAATCAAATGGGCATTATATTACTTCTGGCAAAGTTTTTACTAAATTTAATTTACCAATATGGAAGGGGAATGTTTAAACTATTAATATCTAGAGCCGCATTAAAAATTTTTAAAGCTTTCATTCATAATTTTATAAATTAAAAAAATTCATAAGCAAAATTATTTTACATACAGGCTTTCACTTCAACTTCCATCAGAAGACTAAAAAAAAATCTCTGATTCAAAACATCTCACACGCAAGGCTTACTGTGTTCAATAAGTTTAAAGTTGACAAAACAAACAATACACATTAAACTTATTTGAACACAGCAAGCAAAAAATAAAATGAGAAATATAAGAACCAAAAATAAATCGGAAAAAAGTTAACGTTCAATATGTTATTGTAATTTTAGACGAAAATAATACGAAATGTAATGTTCGGAAATAAATTTAATATGGAAGCCTGATACAGTATATAAAGCAATGTATAGACGAATAAATTTAGTGAAAAGTTTTAATGGCTAGAAAAATAATGTCAATTTAAATTTCGCTGCAAAACCTCCAGTACAACAATACAGCGCTAAATGCCATACACAGTTGATATTTATTGCTGCACTAGCTTCTACTGAAATCATCCAAGAACTACAAACATTCAAAACAAGGAAAAAAAAACTATACAAGCGTCACTTGTGACAAATATCATTACTATATATTTGAAACATGTATAAAAACCAGATAAAAGTATCTGGGGTTTCAGTTTGTCATTGTATTTCAAATTAAACGATTAACCTAGACCTTGACTTGTATGAAAAGAACATACATATTGTAATTTCTTTAAATTAATGTTGTTTGTAACATTGTTGGTAACATTGTTGGTAACATTGTTGCCAAATAAATATTAATACCAACCATTGGTGAAGAAAGTATGTTACTCCTGAAATATCAATATTTGCAATCAACAATAGAAGTATCTATTCGTGTTCGGAAATTTGACAACAATTAAAATATCATCAAAAATAAAATCCAATTTAATGAATAAAAAATCAATTTATTAATTTCTAAATTAGGCCAATGTCTATATGTATATTTATAATAAATTTTTCTACTGAATTTTTGACAACAATTTAAAATAACCAATTTCACTTACACTCAGCTACACAACATTATAATTCTCTGTGATTTTAAATTATAATTGATTCTGAAAATCCATTTTTTAGTAACATTTAAACATCAATTATTCTACATGAAATAAATTTTTATGTTCCTTTTTAAAAACATATTTAATATATTTTTTTTTAAAAAAAATAAATTTAAAAAATAAATTTTCTCATAATAATAAGAATTAAAAAATAAAAAAAAATAAAATTTTCAACCGTACCGCTACCGTTTTAAAAACAACTTGTATAATTTTTATATATTTTTTTTATATTAAAATTTTTTTATGCGTTTTTGCAACAAATTTAGTGAAAACAAATTATGTTTAATAATCCATTTTTTATGATAAACAAACCAGAAAAAAAAATTATAATTTCATATTTAAAAATATCGCATTTATTCCAATTTTTGTGTTGTGTTGCCTTACTAAAAATTGAGAAAATCACAAAAAAAAAAAAAAAAAAAATTAAAAACAAAGCGAGTTAAAAAAAGCACAAAAGAACCAAAAAAAAAACTTTTCCTATATACAATTTAACATTATTTTCATTATGACATAAAAAAAAAAAATATATAAAAAATTGTTGTATATAAAAAAAAAGAAAATGAAAATATGAAAAAATATTAAAATAAAACAATCAAAATAAATACGGCCGCGAATTCACGTTCTATTTTTCGCGTTTGTTCAATGAGAAAAAATTATTTAAAACCGATAGAAATATTCTTAAAAGTTATCCTTGATAATTATAGGGTATTTTAAAAGGTTATATTACTTAATGTTATATCACTGTTTTTTCTATACGTAGTAAGCCTTAGCATGAAATCCGGCGTGGTGTACTAAAGCCTGTACGAGCATTTACTGTGATTCGATTACGATTGTCTGATTATTTTCTTCGCACAATCCACCATATGCTATCTATGGGATGGTTTTTGCAAAATCAGAACAATGTTGATAATAATAACTTTAGATTTAGATTACCTCTCTAGAAAGTATAGTTCTTGTTCTAGAACACCCCCAAAAAAAAAATAATTAAAAATTAAAAGATAATTAAATTTATTTGAAAATATTATTTTTGTAAGGGGTTAGTCCCTAAATCCACAGAAAACCAAATCCATATGGCTTTTGCCACAAAAAGAAAATCCACAAAAAACGATCCTTGTATTTCGTTTTATTACGTACGGCATTTTAAGCAAAATCGTGAGGTACGAGAGATTTTAGAGTAGGATTGAAATCAAAGTTATACGACTTTTACATAAGATTCATATAAATTATTCTTATGCATACCCGCTGTTGGATACAACACGGATATTTCTTTTTTCCTGGATTAATTTTATGGATTTTGAATTTTGGATTTTTTTTTATGGATTTAGTCATCAACCCTTTCGTAAGATTGTTTAAATACTTTATTTAAAACTCTTGCTAACCACTGCTACTTCTATTTCTTTAAACAATTGGGTTCAAAACATTTGTTTCATAAATACCAAATTACAACTGTACAAAACGCTCATTATTCCGGTATTGCTATATGTTTCTGAATCGTGGACATTACCAAAAACAAGTGAGCATGCATTTGATATTTTCGAAAGAAAAATTGTTAATCGTATTTATGGTCCTGTGCCTGGGGGCCGAAGGGGTTTGAAGGAGAAGATATAACGGTAAATTATGTCAGATGTTTAACGACATCGATCTACCCAAAAAAGTAAAATTAATACGCCTTCACTTTCTAGACCATGTAGAGTGTGTAGAAGAAAATGATCCTGCTAAAAAACTCTTTGAATCCAAAGTCGGGGCATGATTCGACCAAAGCACGATTCGACCAAAGTCGAAAGCGATCACACAATCGTTGGGGAGACGAAGTATCGATGGATATGATAAAACTTCATATTTTCATATAGGCAGAATCTGCTAGTAACTGCAGTCCGTAGAGCACAATAATGCACCTTAGGTACCTTATTGTTTGTTAGTGAATCGATTTCTAAATAAAATATATCGTTTAAGTTTTGGATTTAATTAAATAAAAATGGACTAGGATAGTAGATAAAATCCCCAAAAACCAAAATTAGTTTTCGTCCATAGGAGGTCTTTGGCAATTTTAGTTTCACTATTTTATCTTTAGGATATCGTATCCAACTCGAATTATATTTATTAAACATTTTATCTCCAGTGCTTTATTATATAAGAAATCAAGGTTTATCAAGCTACGTAAAACGATTTATATTCAATTTTTGTTAATAGGATTTGTATTCAAAAAATTTAACACTACAATTGATAGAAGCTATGCATATAAGAATTGGAAGTCAATTGAATTGGAATTAAATTATTTAAATGTGGAAGAGAATAATGTTTTGCCCAAGATTAAATGAGCGGGCCTGCAAGAAAATGAATCTGACCATGAAATGGGCGGGCACTGCCTGTCAGGTTTGAGCTTATATTTTTATCACGCTTATCATAGAAAATGCTCAAGTGTCAACCAACTGATAAGATTTCATAAAACATAACAACAAACAGTAGGTCCCCAAGAGGTAATTGCAGTCAAATCACGGTTGCAATCAAATCCTCTTACAGCTTCGGTTGTAATAAACAACACATCGGATTTGGGGTACAGCATATTTGATGTGGTCATGTTGAGCGGAACGCAGATTAGTAATCAGTACGGAACGCAGTCGTACAGAATCGGGAATAAATAATCGAAATCGTCTCGAACGCGCCAAAAATTATACTTCAGTTATAGGACACAAACAATTTATCCCCCATATGTGGATGGCGTGGAGAACCATAAAAAATATTAATCGCAAACACTGATGGAGGAAGCAAGTTACTTCCGAAATATCGATATTGACATCTTTTGTAATCCTTTAATATTAATAAAATATCGCTAACACCAAATCTGGTTATCAAAAATAATAAAAAAAAAGTATTTCTACAACACTGATTAAAATTTAACACTAAAATCATTAAGCTAAGTTTAAAAACAAATTAAATTCGATAGTTTCGACTTGTTTTCATACTAACCTAAAATATTATGATGGCAAATTGTGGTTCTTTTACTGTCTTATCTTAGCATAATTAGTGCTAGCTCAGGTATTTAACAAACAATTCTGAAAACAATTTATATCTCTAGTTGATTATAAATTAGATCACTACTTCACGTTTGGTTACTATACCGAATTCCGTTTTTTGATTTAAATTTTGCCTACCATTGGCTTTTTGAATAAATTTTTGGCTTATTATTTGCTGTTGCGATGCGAAATTATAATGAGTCATGACACCTATTTTCTATTTATTCCTCTTTTGTATTAAATTTCATCTTGCACAATAACGTTGTAGTATAATTTGTGCTTTCAACCGCGTAATTTTGCTTTAAATGCAATTTTACGATGTTTTGTACTTTGTACATAGTTCGCCATTTTCAGTTATTTTTCTGAGATCCTCTTCATTTGAAGTGGTATTTTTTCAATCAACATTTTCAGCTATCTTCTACAGGTCTCTTATAGAACATATTGTTATTGTGTCGATTTGGTCATACTCTGATTAGGCTCTTCTATACGACAGTCACAGTGTATTACAAAAGTTAATACAAATTAATGTCATTGAGTTTACAGTTAAAGGAAAATCAGCGAATTTGATTTTTTTTTTGTTTTGAACATATACGCGAACCTTTCCAGTATGTACCTCCATTCCATTTTTTTTTTTGTTATTTAATAATGGTTGGTTGGTCTGATATAAAGAGAAACTTTTTAACATTTTTTTTTTATTATTATTTTTTGTTTTTATTTTTTTTTTTTTTTCTACGTCTTGGGGTATATTAAAACTCATATTCTAAAATGAAAATTTATATTATTATTATATTTTTGTTTTCTCGTAAACATTTTTATTTTCAAATTTTCGTGATTTTAAAACAAAAGAAAAAATCGCTTTAAAATCGTTTATGAACAAAAAAAATCAAAAACAAAACACCATAGAAAGAACAGGAAATATGTTTTGTTGTAGTCCAGTTGAGGTTGAATTTATGAAATTTCTTCAACTAAAAATAACCAGACTATTTGAATTTTATCGGAGACTGAAAACAAAAAAAAAAAAAAAAAAAAAAAAAACATAACCATTGAAAAATTATGGTATTAAAATATATTCGAATATTTAGAAAAAGGATAATAAAATTTCGATTTAAACTTTTTAAATATAATCAAAAAAAAAAAAAAAAAAAAATGTATATTAAATTTACGATAATTTTTATTTGGGTGTAATTTTTTAAGAACGAAAATAAACTCGTTAAATTCAAAGATTGAAATAAAATTTTAATAATTTCTTTCATTTTAATCGTTTCATTTTTTTTATGAATCAGGATCAATAAAATTTCAGTTAAATCAAGTTATAATAGTTTAAAACTGGTTATGAAGGAGCGACTTATTTTAGACAAAGCGGGTTAAAGTTGATTTTGTCAAGACGATTAACAAGTTTTTGTCTTATGTTTCTCTTTTTATATTAATTCTAATTTTAAGTTCATGTTAACTCTTGCATAGCCTTAAACTGTAAAATTAATTGTTTAATATTTAACTGATTATGCAATTTCATTTACATAAAAATGGTAAGATATATGCATGCATATACCCTGATTATAATTTGCTATAAACTAAAGCATTAAATACAAATTTTTTTTTATTAAAATTCATTTTTTTAAAATTAAAAATTAATTAGTTATAAGTAAAATTGTAAAAATTAAAAACACTCTGTACGAGCAATTGAGCTAATTTGAGTAAATAAATGAATAAAATAAAAATAAAATAAAATTACTTTTTTAACTAAGAAGGGCTTAAATTTGAATATATATATTATATTATATAAATATTAAGTAAGTATTGTAATTTAAGTTATGTACAAAACATGAAAACAAAAGAAATGAAATAATAATAAAAAAATAAATGTATATACACCCAAATATAGAATAAATGTATATGTATGAAATATATATATATATATATATATATATATTGTTTGCAAATTTGTTTAATATTGCTTCGTCCTTTCAACACTGCTTTCAGCATGGCTATAGTGTTGAAGACTGACTTGATAGGTACTAAATTGCATTGTACAAGTCTCATACTTTATATCAATATCCTAACAGAATATCTGTGAAATATAAAAGTGAGATTAAAATATGTGTGTATTTCATATATGTGTACATATACGGATTTAAGAACTCCATAGTTACCAAAATCATTATATTTAATTTGTAAATTGAAAATAGTACGGATTTAAATATTTAAACCATTTCAAAACTGATTTTGGTTTATTATTCGAGACGTAGCGAAACTAAATATTTTTTCAAAAAATTTTTATTTTCAATTATAAATTTCAATTTAAACATTTACTCCATGTATATGTATGTATACATATTCATTTTAACATACAAAAATTATAATATATCAAATTGCTGAAACACATGTACATGTACATAGTTTTTTTTTTCTTCTCAGAATTTAAGCTAAACTTCATTTTATTTTAAAATAAATTATTATTACATAAGTGGTTGCTGTCTAAGATAATAATGTAGTACCAAGAATAAATTTAAATTAATTTCATAATGGCCGCATTATTTGATGTAGATATTAAGTTATATTCAAAGCCAGTCAAGTCGTTAAATCAAAAAATATTTACATATTTACATAAGTCGAAGATTATGTCTTGTGTTTTTCGACTTAACCAAAGCATTTAATTTCGTATGATAGGGGAATATTTCTACGCATTCTATTTGAATGTGGCGTATCATCAATTGAATACGATTGGTTCGAAATCTATTTCAGTAACAGAAAACAATATGCATAATGTAAATCGATAAGAAGTACAACAAGTAATATTGAATATCCAAGGTAGTTCTTTTGAACTGGCTTTATTTGGATGCTATGTAGGTAAATTTTTTTTTTTTTTTTTTTTTTTTCTTTATTATATACGAATAAAATATTACAAATAATTTGAAAAAAATATTGCATAAAAAAAAAATAAATACATTCAGTATGATCTTAGCCTAAGCTGTGTGATCTTCAAAATATGAATGAAAATTACAAATATAAAAATTGAAAAATTAAAAATACGTTTCTTTACTAGTACTAAAATTATATAAGTTGAAAGTTAAGAATACGAACAACAAAAAGTAAAAACAAAAAAAAAGAAAAAAAATAAAATGAAATAAAATAAAATATTAAACCAAAAACTTACATCTAGAAATTCTAATTTACATAAAATTAAAAGTCTTCCCTCAATAATAAATGAAGAAAGAAGACAAAAACAAAAAAGAAAAAATAAAATAATTTATAAAGCAAAAGAAAACAAAAATATCTTTTACTTATGGATCAAGTTTACATGAAAAAATTTTTAAGTTTATTAATTTAATTCAAAATATACCTCTTTACTTCCTTCTTGAATATGCACACTTATATTTTTTATTTCTGATGGTAAATCATTAAATACTTTTAGGCAGTTATAGAGGCAATTATTCTTCTGATTATTTGTTTTAAAAAGACTTAAATAAAAATTTGACTTATTTCTAGTATTGTAATTATGAATGTCTACTCTTCTATTTAAGATGAAATTATGTTTAATATGATTATTAATTATTTTGAATCCGATCATAAATAACTCTTTTTTGCATATGCTATCAAGACTCAAGTATTGATCATTATACAGTTGGTCACTAGGAAACAGGACAGGGTACCTATTAATAATTTTAATGGCTTTTTTGTGTAGAATATTCAAGCGACTCAAAGTAATTTGGGGTGCTCTGCTCCATATTGGATTAAGGTACACTATGTTTGATAATATATAGGAGCAAAATATGGAATATAACATGCTGACGGAGAAATAATTTCGAAGTCTCTTTAATACAAATACGTATGGAGAAATTTTTTTGATAACATGGTCAACATGATCTTTCCATTTTTGTTTTGTATCAATTACTAAACCCAAATAGTTGAAAGTCTTTACCATGTCAATAGAATTACCATTAAGAAGAAAAGAAGTGTTATTAATTTTTTTATTTTCAAAAATCATAATTTTTGTCTTTTTTACGTTTAGACAAAGACGATGTTTAATAAGCCATTCGTTAATTGTTTTTAGATCTTCCTCAATTGCAGCTTTTAATTCCCTTTCATCAAATTCGGCATATCTCAAAACTGCGTCATCGGCATATAGTTGTAAGGAACCTATTAAGTTTAGCTTTGTCATATCGTTAATATAAATTTTAAAAAATTCTGGCCCTAAAATAGATCCTTGAGGAATTCCTTTTTGTACGATTTTTGATGAACTATATACATTACCGATACGAACTTCTTGCTGGCGATTGGATAGATATGAATGTAGGAATAGCAATTGTCTGTCGGTAAAATTCATCAATTGAAATTTTTTAAGTAAGATTTCATGATCTACACAATCGAAAGCCTTTTGCAAATCTAAGAAAATACATGCAACATATTTTCCCTCATCCGAGTTTTTTGAAATGAAATTCGTCAGACTTAGACAGGCCGCCGTTGTATTTGAGTTAAGTTCAAATCCATATTGCTCTTCATGAATTATATTGTTATTTCTTAGAAAGTTTGTAAGGCGGTCTTTTATTATGATCTCGAAAATTTTTGAGAAGGCTGTGAGAACTGATATAGGTCTATAATTGGAACAAATATTTCTGCTTCCGTTTTTGAAAATTGGGGTTACTATAGCTTTTTTTAAAGAGTTTGGAAAACATGATGTTTCAAAAGAAATATTTATAAATTTGACCAAAATCCGACTTAAAGGTTCGCAAAACCTTTTGATAAATTTGGTTGATATCTTGTCATATCCTGTCGCTGCACTTGAATTTAGAGAAAGTATAACCTTTTTGATTTCTTCAATATTAGTATGACTTAAGAAAAAATTGGAATAAATAGTAGGTATAAAATTGTTCATATATATATTATCAATGGGATCTATTGAAATATCTATTTTCTTTGTAACATTTATAAAAAATTCATTAATAAACTCAGCTATATCTTTCTCATCGGATACGCCTCGGTTATCAACTTCTAGGGATTTTATGCTACCGTGAGTTTCTATGTTAGTGTCTTTGTTAAACATAATTTGTTTATAAATATTCCATATGGTTTTACTATTATTAAGACCCTTTGAAAGTTTTTCTGAGTAGAATTTTTTTTTCGCTATATAAACTAAATTTTTAACTTCCTCTTTAGAGTCTTCATATAGTTTTCGCACATGTGGATCATCTGAATATTTTCTTTTATATTTGAAATAAGAATCACGAATTTTCATTTTTTTTAAAATATCATCTGTCAATTTTTAAATATAAGACTCAGAGAGAAAGTATTTTTGTATGCCGATGATCTAATTTTGGTTAGTTTGGTTAGTGTATGACAAAGTGAAGATATTTTAGAAAACCTGGAACATACAACAAATATAGATAGACATGTGAGCGGCTTACAACTGAGTGTATATTGATAAAATAACTGATGTTAATTCTAACAAATGTTAAATCCTTTGTTCCACAAGCCTTCATTAATTCAAATCAAAATTTATACTTGATATCTTGTATTTTATGTATAATAAAATTATTTAGATAATTTTAATGAAATTAACTTAAAAAAAATTAAATTAAATTTTTAAATTAATTTAAAAAAATTCTAACAAAACAAAATATATATTACTAAAATCTAAAAATCTAAATATAAATAAATTATATAGCAACAAACAATTACAAAGAGTTAAAATATATACTTATATATGTAATATATACATAAGATATAATTTATACTTAGGAATTGTTATAGGCGAAGAAATTAACTGGAACATGATACTAAAATTGAGTACGTCATCGAATTTCAAAGAATACTATTACTATTTTAAAATTACAAAAGAAATAAATACTAAAAATGCAATTTAATAGCATAAATTTGAATTCAATATTAACAAAGAGGCTAATTCTCAATTGAGCTAATTTCATTGAGTTATAATTTATCTTCCAACACAAACCTGTAACAATATTTTATAATATTATATAAAAAAAATTCTCAGTATACGATTCTGAAATATTTGAGACAAAATAAAATGCTTACACAATGAGACCAAGAAAATTTATGATAATTGCAATTATATAAAACAGTTATCATCAGTTAACAGTAAAAATTTTAATATTATTAGACCGCACTTACTTCGTAGAACATAATTGTTTTGTATTTATATAATTTTAACCTAATAAGGCCTAATTATTTTATATATTTTTTGCTCACATCCATTTTTTATTCCATCAAACTGAAATATATGAAATAACATACAACAACTAGAAATAAATAACTTGAGAAATAAATAAAACAACGTTATTGCAATATTTTGCTTCAAATTTTCGTAAAATAAAATAAATTCCAAAATTTAATAAATAAATTTAGTTTTTATTCTAAAATACATGAATTTATATTTACTGTGAAATTATTTCATAGTTTAGCAAATTATTCATTTCGATTTGTTTCTTCACAAATACAAGCACAAAAATCATTTCTTATATGTATTAAGTGCCCCAAAAATACAAAATAAAACACAAAAACAAAAAAAAAATGTTCAATTCCTAAAACATTTTTCAAACTAAAACTTGCAAAGTTATTTATACTCTAAGAACTATATTTTCTCTTGTCCTCTCATTTTCATTTGATACCAACAAACTAAAAAAAAAAAAAAAAATAATAATAAAACTAGAAAATTTAACCTCTATATAACCCCTTTCACAGTATAGAGCAGTGAATTTAATTCCCTTTCTTTCAACCCTTATCATTCATATAGATGTACACACACACACACACACACACAAACATACACGTTGTAAGAATACCAAAAGAAAATTTTTATATTAACTGTACTTTTTAAATAACAAAATATTTGGTCTCACTTAATACACCGACATATCGTACATTAAAGAAAAGCACATTTTAATATCAATTCAGTTAAGTACACATGTTTTGGAAATAACTTCAAAAACAAAAACAAAAAATAAATTTTCTTTACTCCTTGAAAATATTTCCTTTACATACTTAGAAAATGTATACAAAAACATAAAAAATTTGTCGCTGGCAACATTTTAAATAAAATTAAATTTTTGCTCTTCCCCACTCTCTCCCACATTATTGGAGAGCGCAACAGTTTTCTTCAATTTTCAATTCATATTACAAATGGAAAAAAATAAAATTGAATTCGCTTCGAATGAGGGAAAGAAATTGTTATATTCGCCGTGAAAATTTTAACCAATTCGCTCAAATTGCGGCGAATTCAAAATTTAATATAATTTTTATTGTTGTTTATTATTTTTAACAAAAAATTGTGCAAATAATATTTTTTGTGGTCCGCGTTGAATTCGAATGAGAGAGTTTGTCATATTATTATGTATAAA
Organism: Argyra leucocephala; assembly: GCA_963942445.1. NCBI lineage: Eukaryota > Metazoa > Arthropoda > Insecta > Diptera > Dolichopodidae > Argyra > Argyra leucocephala. Next base: position 10,504,502 of record OZ012679.1, on the reverse strand, counting down.
CATTGCAAAGGATAATGATATCCTTTTTGTAAATATTTTCGATAATATATGAACATATTGTTGTTTGTTATTTTTATGATATACTATAAATGTATATATATAACTATATAATGTAAATATCGATTTCATGTTTTGTAGCATGCGACATTTTCAATTTTATTTGTATGTATTAGTGTAAATCTGTTTTTTTTTTGTCGGTGTTCTTCAATTTGTATGAAAATTAAATTTTTTAAAAATTTTCTTTTTAAAACAAAAAAAAAAAATTTGTTTATAAATTTTTTTTTAATGGAAAAAACAAATGAAAAAAGTAAAATTTCAATTTCAAGGGCATGTTAATTATTATTATTTAATTTAAATGAAATTTTATCAAGTTTATAAAGTTTTGTGATAAAATTTTTTATCCCCTGATTTTTGAATATAATTTTGGTAAACGAATTAAAAAGGATAAAAGGATTAGATTATTTTGATTGCCTAAAGGAATTTGGATTATTTATTAAATTATATAAATATTATTTATATATATATATATATATATATATATATTAATAATAATAATAATATGTATTTAGTTGTTTATAAATTATTGTTAGGTATAGAGAATTAGTTTAAATTTTGATTTGTGATTTTGAGTTTATTAAAGCAGTGATTAGGCATGTCACTTTATAAATTGAATTGAAGTGCTTGAAATTATGTGGGGTTGATATAATGATTCGGATTTTATTTTAATATTTATTATAATCTATTTTATATTTGGTTAGTAATTATGGTTTAGATAGCATTAAATTTAAATTAGTTATTGTTAATATATGAGAATAAATAAATAAATCTGTAAATAAACTCAGTATGAGCATAGTCCTTGTTATCAGACAATTGAATAAAATTTAAAAAAAAAAAATATTTTTGTCATTGTGAGCATTTTTGTTGTCGTATTGGTGTTCAAATTAAGGGTTTTGGGTATATATTATAGACAGATACAATGAGTAATGTAGCTTTGTTTCTTCATTACTAAACCACAGTTTTTCTCAGTTTGAATCTAGTTTAACTAATGAGCCATTTTCTTTTGAATTTATAATTTATTTTTGTATTTAAAATACATTTAGCTCTCCTTCTATCTAATTGTTTGCTGCATTTTTTTTGTATATATATTTGTGTGACCATATAGCCCCATCGGTCTATTTCCTGTGCTATCCGTACCGTACATAAGATGATGATGCCGCAAATAAAAAGCGATACAGTTATTCCGCTACACTAATTCAAGCTGAATATAACACGTTCAAGTAGGTACATAGAATAGCTGGTCAAATAATACAAAGGTTTGCACAAAGATTGTTCGTGTTTTTTAGCACAAGGAGAGCTAAAAGTATTTGAAGTGTGACATGCAGGATTAGTCTATAAAATACTATAAAAGCTATCAGTTGAGTCTCATATACTATTGAAATTTTTATATAACCATATAGACGCTTTAAAATTAGATTCAAATCCTACTTAACAGAAGATTATTCAACAAGGAGTGTACTAGGATTGATTTTATACCTAGTATCTACCTAGGGCTGATTGGAAGCGTTGTTTGGTGAAAAGCGAAAATGATATGATAATTTTTACGAAAATGAACTGCGAAGTAGATGCAGGAAGAAGATCTAAAAATATTATAGTCTTATGGTTTCCCTAAATATGCTAATGGTGTCTTTCAAGCTAAATAATTAGCATTTTTTTTTTTTTTTTGTGTTATGGAATAGTTATGGAAGCCCTTGAAACCCTTAATCATATTCAGCCAACAAAAACGAAAATTAACATCTTCACGGATATTTGGTATCGAAGACTGTCTGGTCTAAGCGAATTTGAAATTGTAACTGGGCATTTTTCGATCTCTCTAATCTGGGTTTAAGGCCACAATGAGAGATCTACCGGTCAAACAAGCTTCCACTCTTGACAAGACCCTTGAGGAGGATGTTTACGCTCCAATGGGAACCGCAAACAAATTCTATTCATTAATACTATCCGACGCAAACGAAAAATAGCATAAATTAAATATCTGTGCAATCTTTAGGAAAACATGGCTCTCGTATAGTATTAAGAAAACCAAAAATTTTTTAGCCAGGTCCTGTACGGATAAATAAAAATTGTACCCATAAGTCCTGGCAACTGGCCGATATACCTGCTAAGCTAGGTATCCGTTCAAGCCTCATTGTCGCGCAGCAGTAAAAAAGAAAGTGATACAGAAACTCTTTAACATTTCCTTTGCAGCTGTCCAGTATTAGGTAGAGACTTCAGACTTCTTACTTTAGGTTAGGCTTCCCCTAACAATATAATTATTATTGGGGAAAGCTAAATTGATAATCTGATCAATCTTCTCATTCGTACAGTGTGGCTTTAGTATTGAGGTTCTTGAAACAACTAACAGCAACAAATGGGTCAATCGAAACGTAGTTTGGAACAATCGAGTGATAATTAGTTTTCCATAAGCAACATAAGAATGGTCACTTCTACTTATTTACCTACCTAGTCTCATTAAAATACTAATGTATAAATATTGATTTATATGATTACAGTTTTTGTTATATGCGGTAGACATGCTGTAGAATTGTCTTTGAAGTCAAATCAATATCGTATTAATTTTACTTTCCGCAATCTTCAACTAGTCCAAGCTGTATATTCGTATATATAGGTAAAGGTATTGTTTGAAACCTAATGTTTGGTTAAAATCAAAAATTCTAATACAAATGGTTTGGCAAAATCAATCTGTGCACAAGTAAGATCTATAACATAAATATAAATTTTGTATGTGAATATTTATCAAGTGGATTCAGAGTTGCAACGATTTAAAGAAATAATATAGGTATAATATTGCTTCAACATTTATTTATTTGTTTACCATCACTTTATTATAATATACTTCCAGAACTATTATATATGATTTAGTTATTATCTGTAGTGGTCCACATTGGATCAGGTTGAAAAATCAATAAAACATTTTCCTTTTAACGCAAATCGTACCTAGGACCTTTTTTATACAACACCAAACATCATGTTAAGATCTCAACAGATAGGCCACTCAGCACGCTCATTAATTCAATATATTAACAGTTTTGGTCTTTCAAACTCAGTAACTTGTGACGCTGGTGATAGTTAATAATTTTGAATTTGGGCTAATAGGAGTAAAAAAACACCACATATAACAAAAAAAAAAAAAAATATTAAAGTAGAACTTAATATTAAAAGACCCGCCCTAGAGATTACGTTAAAAATTATTAAAATTAAAATTTACAAAATGAAAAACAGAAAATATATTTTTTGTAAGAAGAGTATATTGAACTGAAATAGTACATCAACATATTTTAAATTAATAATTATTAAGCACTATAATTACTACGACAATCACTATCATCTTCCATTTTCTATATTTGATATTGAATAATTCGAATTAAAAAAAAATTTTAAAAATTGTTACTTAAACCAATTTCGTTTTAAACTGCACATTTTAAATAATAATAATCAGTACAACATGTGAGACTATGATCAATTTCATTTTTTACCATGTAATGATAAATGACATTTAATGAAAGATCTTTGACACATGATCGGTATTCAAAATCTGTAATTAAATCCATTGAATTTTACACATTTGCATTATAATTATGAGATGTCATTAAAAGAATTTTTGAATTTTAAATCTGATGTTGATGATGATGATAATAATGATCATGAATAATAGTTTAAAATATTGACAGTGAGTTTTGTTATTACTAAAGTCACATTTTTGTGATGACCACTTGATTTTATGATTTTTAAATATCTATCATACACGTTTGATTAATGTTTGTCCGAAGGCATTTTTTTCTTTAGAATATTTTTTTTTTTTTTATAAATTATTTAAATTTTTGCACTTCAAATCGCTTACTGAACATTTGAAATTAAATTTCATAAATAAAAAAAATCGTGCTAAAATTTAAGCAAAAACAAAAAAAAATCGTGTTAAATATTTATTTTTATTTTTTATTTATTTTTATTATCATTTAAATTTCAAAAATGATTGATTATATCTTTTTGAATTCCGATTATATCAAGGTATTTGTTATTTTCATACTTTAAGAGGAAATTATTTTTTATAATTAATTTATTTCGAAAAATTGCAATACATATAAAGATTTTTCTCTAATTTACATTCGAAGAATATTTACGAGAGAGAAAGAAATTTTGATTAAATTTCATTTGAAACGATTTTAGGTATAGTTAGACTTATATTGTAAAAATAACAATATTAAATTTCTTATTACAAGGTATTTAACCTAATTAGCTTGCAGAATTGTTATTTTTATTTTATTTTTATTTTCATTTTATTGTACTCAGCACAAGCATATTACAAAAATATTTCTTAAAATTAGAATAAAAATTAATATTAAAACAACAAACATAATTTTTAAATTTAAATATAAAAAAAGAAAAAAGAAATTACACTATCATAATTTTTAAATATATATTAATCATAGCAAGTTATGATTGTAATTACGGAAAAAGCAAATTAGCCGAAATTCTAGGAAGTCTTGAGATGAGATTAAGAGATTTGGGAAAAAGTTCGGCTAATTTGCTTTTTCCGTAATTACAATCATAACTTGATATGAAAACATTATATCAAGCTGCGATTCTAAAGTTTATTTTTGTAGTTTTAGTACGCTTAAATTGAAGGCAAATATTTCTAAAAAAAAAAAATTTTTTTCCTTATTTTATTTTCGACTTTTTAGTGAAAATATTTTTTTAATGAAAAATAATATATTTTCAAAGAACAACACATATAATCAAATGGCACTAAAATTCACTCTAACTCAATTTGGTTATTATTGCTCATACTTCAAATGTGTAATTATATTTTATATTACTGTAACAAATTTTATAAAAATATGTATATTTTTAAAGACTTTTTGGAGATTTTTGATTACTTTGATTAAATTACGTATTAAAAAATTTTCACCAATAAAAAATTACGCACTTTATAAAAAGAAACCCTGTTAAATACAAAAAATATTTAACGTAAAATCGTAGATTAAATCTGAGAAAAAGTCTGAAATGTAAACACTCATCCGACTTTATCTACGATAAAATTAGATTTTGTCCAACGTGTAAACGCTGCCTAAGCATAAATTGGCATATAAAACTATAATATATACATTCATAAATCGAAAATAAACTTTTTTTTATATTCGAGAAGAGTAATTTCTAACTGAGTGATAGATAACTGATATAGGTTCAAATTTTGTTTTCTTCCATAAATAATGTTTGCATTTTATTTTCAATTAAACTAAGCAATATGATTATGTATGTAACAAATGCAAGCCCTATATGACACATGTACGTACATTTACATATACTTAGTCAGAGAAAGCGAAATAATAAAAGAAAGAGATTAATAAAAGAAACCAAATTAAAAACACAAAAAATATATAATGAAAATGATGATTGAAAATATGTAATTGAAATTGAATAATAATAGAAAATGATTGAAATACTAGCTTTGTAACCCGTCATAAATGACGGAAGCAAAATAAATCCTAGTCTTCTTTTTTTCTTTCATTAGATTCTTTATTCCGAAATTACAGTACTTATGTTTATATCACTTTTTATTTATTTTTATTTATGTTTATATTGGCCTAACACTAATCTTTTTTTTTTATATAACAGAAAAAGAAGTACCATACCAACAAATTTGTATAAAATGTTTGTATTTTTGTATCGTATACTCGTACTCACTTCCATTTAGTTATAATTCGTTAGTTGGGTTCCATTTAGTATAAATTATACCGTATTAGCGTTATTGTGGCCTCTGGGAGAGCAAATTCAAAAATGGGATCTTATTTTCATATAAATTTTGTCTTTTGTATAATGTATAGGGATCTTATTTTGCTATATGAATAAACTGTTATAATGGTATTGCGTTATTTTTAAAAAAATATTCAAAATTTTGTAACTAAATTGGTAAAATTTACAAAAAATACAAAAACATTTTCATCAATAATTTTCAATTTAAAAAAGCAATGTTTTATTATCCGACGTAGAAGTAGAGTTTATTATCCTACTCTACTTCTATCGAATTCTATTGATTGAACAGTGAACCTGAACAGTGAAGTGAACAGCGAACACTTAACACTGAAAATAAAATAATATTTTTGGAATGGAGCATTCAGAACATACAGAATACAGATACAGCAAATAATAAAAAAAAAACAAAAAAAAAAACAAAAATAATTTTTTTTGAGTGAAGTGAGTTACGCACACAATAATGACAAAAATAAAAGGTAGAAGCAATAAAGTAGTATAATGTATAATATTATACAATACAAATATGCTGATACACATATATATTATTATGTATAATTTTAAGTAATAAGAATAACCTTTGAGTGAATTATGTTTTTTTTTTTGTGTTAAATGCTGTTTGCCTTTTGGTTATTATACCATATTAAACTATTGATTAAATTTCTATTAGTCCTTATTATTATAAATCCAAAAAAATTGTTTGTTTTATTTATATTATTATTATTATTTATTATTTTTTCTTATTATTTGCGAAGAAGACTAACATTAAATTAAAAAAATATAGTTCATGCAATCAATTTTTCCTGCAAAGGTTCAGCATGGTAGACAGGGGTTAAAAAAAGCACCAAAGCAATTTGTATATATATGCATTTGTATACATATGCAATTTGTGTATGTGCTGGAGCGTTCCGTCGAACTTACAAACATACAGATAAATGCAGAATAATATATATATAATAATGATAGTGATTTGTATTGCACACATTTATTTTGTATTCCTTTTTTGTTTTTTTTTTTTTTTGCTTCTTTACACAATAGAAATGTCAATAAAAAGAGTGAATTTAAAGAGAAACCAAATTTTAACTTTATCAAATATCCATATTTCATTATTAGTACACACACATATGTAAATTTCACCTTAGTTGAATGCAAAGAATATCTATAATCTATATTAACAAGAATACGCACTCCCATTTTACGACAACCTAATTTTTAAGAAATATCAAACAGAGCAAAATATCATTAAGGCCGGTTTTCATGATAAATTTTTAGCTGATAAATTGGAGTTTAGAAAGAGAAGAGTATAGTATACCGTTAATGTGTATGAGGGAGTAAAATTATATTATTTTTATAGTAACTTTTATAGATGATTTGAAATCTAAAATCTATATACATAACCATCCAATATTCAAAATGTAAACAAAATAAAGGTTATTTAATTTAAGCAATCTTCCTTAGAATTGTTTAAAATTTCGCGAAAGTATATAAACAAAGTAAATAAAGTGAAGAAAAGTGAAATATCATATGATTTTCATCTGTGGAATTTTTATTTAGTTTTTTTAAATTTTAAATTCACTTTTGTATTTATTATGTTTTTCATTTTTAAATAAGTATTAATTAGAATTAAAATATTATTTTTTTATATTATACTAACTAATGAATTAAGAAAAAAAATGTATACATACATACATTCTAAAATTCATTCAACAAAATTTAAAATATTCATTCAGATAAAAAAAATTAAAGTTACAATTGTAATTAAAAGTAAATTTTTTAAATGTGTTAAATAGTTAGTTTATGTATAATATAAATAGAATATGTATAATTTTAGTATAAATATATTATACCTAAAAGCTAAAATATTATTTTTTATTTACATATGCATTCAAATATTCAATACAAAAAATTAATTTTTGTTATTGTTTTTACTCAAATTCAAAAATTTAAATGTCGTTCCGTATCCATAAAATGTGTTGGTAGTGTGCGAATTTTTTTTGTGTAATTACACATTACTTTATGTTAGTGTTAAAAATATCGGCGATAATTATAGGAAACATATCTTTGCGAAGATATGTTTTTTTAAATATTCTCCGATATTTATGGCGATTCTCCGATATTTATGGCGACTCTCTCGATATTTCTCCCGATATTTTTGTCATTCTCCCGATATTTTATCATTGTTTCTCTATCGCACTTATGAAATTTTTGTATCTTCTGCCTATGCTCTAACAATTCGCCGATATATCAGCTACATGAAAACCGGGCATTAGTTATAAGAGGTAAAATTTACATTTACTTATCGTATACCAAATTTATTATGAGAGAGAAAAGGTACAAAACAGATGTTTGCCTTTTGCTTTATACTGTAAAATATTTTTGCGTTCTCATTATTCTCCTTTGGATTTGTTTACGTTCCCTCCCATTATTTATATGAGGTAGGCAAGGGTGGCAAAAAATGTTAGTTCTAATTTAGTTTGTTCCCTTATACGATGATTAATTCTGATCTTTTATTATTTCAATATTTGCATTTTAAACATTATTATTGTCGTATATACCTATTTAAAATATTAATTTATAATTACATTACAACAATATAAAATATTATTAATATTTTTGTCAGTAATAATTTGGAGTCACAAACATTATTATTTTTTATTAATTATATTAGTAAACCTAAATATTTATTATATTGGTATACGATTATAAAATAATACTGAGGACAACATCTATTTACAAATCACAGAATTTAAAGAATATGATAACGCTGTTTTAGTTAGATCTCCTAAAAATCTTATGCATAGTTGATACAATTTAGAAAATAATATTGTTAAATATTTCAACGAAATTTTTGTCGAAATTTTTTTTCAAAATTATAAACTTTATTTATTTAATTTCAGCCAACTTTTTTTGTTACTCTTTTTTGTTTACTATATTTTTTCTTTTTCTTACACGTAAAATTCTTATTATCGTCTATTTCTGACAATGTTTATCAAATTTGCATATGGATTTGTGTGCAAACAAATGAATACATACATGAGTTCTTACTCTTTTTATGGATATACTTTGGTTAAATGGTTATTGAAATGGGTATTATGTTGAATTGAAGCAAATTGAAATAAACATATAAAGTCCAAGGCAAGTTAATTAAGGCAAATATAAAAAGAAAAAAGAAATTAGACTATCATAATTTTTAAATATATATTCAATAACTTTTACTTATTTATGACGAAAATAAGAGGTTATGGTAACAAAGAAAATAAGTTAATTTTAAGTTGTTCCTTATTCATAGAAAGATTAATGTTGTAAATCTGTACCTGTTAACTAAGAGAAACATTCTGTTAATGTGTTCGAACTTACCATAATTTGTACGATGATGAACAACATTGAATATATTTTCAGAACGAAAACTTGTACTAATATTACGATCATGATTGATCTTATCTTTGATAATTAGTGAATCAATTTTTCCAGAATTAATCATTAAAATAAATACGACGTCAGTAATTATTCTTCTGGATTCAAGAGTGTTTAAGTGTAAAAGTTTTAGTCTGTCACTGTAAGGTGGTAAACGTATAGGATCAGACCAAGGAAGGTTTCTTAAAGCGAATCTAAGGAACTTCTTTTGAATATTGATATGGTCGACGTAGTTAGGTGACCATACTGGGCTAGCATATTCTAGATTTGAGCGAACTAAAGAAGTGAATAGAGATTTAATTATATAAGGATCATTAAATTCTTTTGACCATCTTTTAATAAAGCCTAGTATTGAATTTGCTTTATTGACGATAATGTTGAAATGTTGTTTAAATGATAATTTATCATCAAACATGATCCCGAGATCATTAAAACAACTAACTCTCTTGATAAACTCTCTTGTTATCAAGGGTATAATTCGAAATTATCGGAGAAGTCCGACGAGTGTAACTGATTTGAGCACATTTCTCCACGTTCAATTTTAATCCATTGACGTCACACCAGTTTAATAACAAATTAACATCTTCTTGAAGTAAAGTAACTTCATTAGGTGACTTAATTGCCTTACAAATTTTGACATCATCAGCATATATGGATACGCTGCTATTTCTCAAAATTGTTGTTACATCATTAATAGATAAAATGAACAGTAGTGGTCCTAAGTGACTGCCCTGCGGAACTCCAGAATTAGCATTGTATGGATCAGAAATAATTGATCTAAAAAGTACATTATATGTTCGGTTAACTACGTACGATTGAATCCAATTTATGAATGTTGGTGGAAAATTAAGGTTAGCAAGCTTCTTAGTAATAGAGCATTGTGTGGTAGAATATCAAACGCTTTACTTATCATATCAGTGTATATTACATCAGTTTGAAAACCAGCTTCCATTGTGTTGCAAAAAGTAGAGCAACATTCTACTAAGTTAGTAACTGTTGACCTATTTTTCATAAAAAAATGTTGGCAAGAAGATAAAAAGTTTGAACAGGTTTCATATATAGAATCATAAACTATATTTTCAAAAACTTTTGGGATACAAGATAATTTAACAATAGGCATGTAGTTAGTAATCATGTTTCTCTTTTGTGTTTTCTCTCATGTGACTCTTTTTTGTGCACTGGTCTGATAAACGACTTTTTCCAGTAGTTTGGGAATATGCCAGATGCAAAAGAACGAATGAAAAGAATTGACAATGGCAGAGCAAGTGATTCAGAACAATTTTTTTACATGATTTCAGGCACATTATCTGGCCCGGGAAAAGAATCATTATTTAATCGATCTAAATAGGATTTAATTTTTAAGCTTGAAAAGTCAGCTTCAGGTAACTCAATAATATGATAATTAACAGCCATTAATGAATCATAGCTGTCCGGCTCACAAGTGTTGTCTTCAAAACAACTTGAAAAAAAATGTTTTAAAGAAATCTGCAATGACTGTCGCATCATTGGATGAATTATTATTATAAGACATTGACGCCGACAACTGATCTGATTTGCGCTTGGAATTTACAAATTTCCAAAATATTTTAGGATCACGCTTTATCTGGATAGATAAACCGGATAAATAATTTCTGTAGTTAAAATTCAGAAGACTTTTTGAATGAATTAAAAAGACTAACAAAATTATTATAATTTGAATCACTCCTATTTTTCATATATAAAATCCATGACCTGTTCCTTTTATTCTTCAGTTTTTTTTAATTCCTGGTTAATCCAAGTGGGACTTGATTTAATATTCCTCTCATGAATTAAAGGAACAAATAAATTAAATCCAGCTAATAAGATCTCATAGAAATTGTTAATTGCAAGATCGAGATCTACTTGAGATAGTATTGTTTCAAAATTAAAAGACAAAAAATAGTTATTGAGTGAAAGGTAATTAGCTTTTATAAAATTATATTTATAAGAGATTTCAGAACTAGATATAAGAGGAGAATTAAAACAATAGGAGAAGCAGAATGGGGTATGATAATGATCAATAATTGAAAGATTTATTATATTAAAATACAAATTAGACCAATCGGATGTAAAAACTAAGTCCAATGTTACAAGAGTTTTTAATTTGTGAGACTTGTTGAATATTAAAAGAATTAAAACCATCAATAATTTCCATTTCAGAAGCCGAAGTAATTTGACTCGGTATTAAATATCCATCTTCTTCATTAAAATCCCAACTTACATTTGACTTACATTAAAGTCACCTAATATAAATATTTCATCAAATGTAATATTATTGTTATCGTATCGTATTTATACCAACTGGGGGCCATTATCTTTTCTTTAACGGGAAAGTTACATGTACGCTTTTACTCTCACTGACCCTCATTTTCCACTTCTAAAGCGATTCAAGTATCTGATGCAAATGTTCTTGCAAATTTGTATATTCTATATGTGAATTTGGATGCCAAGTTAAAATTGCAGTATCTTCTGCGAAAGTGGATATAAATGTATTCCTGTTTTTCGCATCCAATCAGACCTAGCAGAAAAAACTACTAATGAGACTATAGAGTATTTATTCTTAGAAGTCAATACAATTTCTCATATTTCCGATTTGGAATTACTGACCACTACATTTTGAAGTTGAAAAGTCGAAAAAATTATCTAAAACAACAATTTTTTTGGTATAAAATGTGAAATCTATTTTTTATAATATAAAAAGAGGACCACACCAGACCATTTTTTAAAAAATAATATTCTGCACAATAAAAAAAACTATTCTTAAAGTCGACCTATATTTGAAGTACCTTTCAAATTGCTTAAGTAAATAAATTATCTAAATGTAGTATAATATAAAATCTGTTAATAAAGAATTATAATCGACCAGTTGGTATTATATCAAGACCTTAGAAGTTATTAAAAAAGTAAAATTCCGTTATATGGCCACTTAATAACACGAACTGCAGGTTTTTTTTTTTATGTATTTTAACAAGTATCTCACTTCTTTAATCAAATGTTTTATTACTATACAGCTTAAAACTTTTTTTTGTTCTTTTTTTTTTTATTGTATGACTTGGGACCTGTTCAATAAATTTGTAAATTATTATGTAAGACGACTGAAATTACTAAGACGATTTAAAAAAGAAAAAATATACCGAGTAATTAATCCTGATTGGAATTCTGTAAAAATAAATTAACATTAGGTATAGGTAGGTAGGTAGGTAGTTATACCAACCTTTTATTGTCATACTTTTATTGTGGTGATACCTGCTTGTTGTTCAATAATGATACAATTTACCTGTAAATTTCAATAAAACATTAATTTTTGATTATCTTGACTTTGAGGTGAAATTATTGCACATTTAAAACCTTTAACAAAGTATATAGCGCACCTGCAGTGCTCATATCCATCTGCTTTCATCAAAATAAATAAATCAACTGGTTGATGATAAGCATGTTGTGATGATGGTAATAGTGATGATGAAAAATTGATCTTAAAATTTTAATTACTTTTTTTTCAAAAATAATTTTCAATTAAATTTTATCTAAATATCAGAGAAGTTAAGTGATTATAGATTAATTTTATGTTTTATATTCCCATTAAAAATTTTATTTTGAAATTTGTTCTGGCATCTTAATTTTTATGTATTTTTTTTTCTTTGTATTATAATCACGTTTTTTAATTTGTTTAAGTTTTCATCAAATATTTTAAAATCAATCGTATTCAACTGAGACTGTATTTATACGATTATACGAACTGAGATTAGGATCGTATTTAACTGTTATGTTGTGATGGAACTTGATACCTATATATATAAACTTTGAACAATTAGAAGAACAAATTACAATTGGCAGAAATTTTGTTGCATATATTATGTATAAATTTTCGCCTATGCCCTACGGATGAGATTACAGGACAATGATGATGATGATGATGATGAGGATGATTATGTACTTATAAGGTAAAATAGTCAACATCATTTCCAACTATTATTATCGATCAAAATCTGTAATTATTATCAAAGCATTAACTTACCTACATACATTAACTTACCTTACCTAAGCTGTAGGCACAAAAACTGTCTCCAAATTGTATTTTCGAATAAATTAAACGCATTTTGTATAAAAATGGTATTAAATTCAAGATAATTTTTTTTAATGTCTCAATGCTTGCATTAATTTAATGGTCCATATACGTAAAATTGTAAATGAAGATTTTTGATAAAATCCGTTGACGACATTAGAAAGTAGAATATATTTAGAATTCTTAATCAATATCAATAATGTAAGCTAATATAAAAAAATTAAGAATTCTGATATCTGGTGGCAAAAATTTGATTACTTCTAATCACAAAACTCAATCAGAAAATATAGTGGCTATATAAATTATCGTCACCGATTTTTTCAATTTCCACAATGCCAATCAATATATGGTTCAAAAATTGGGTCAAAAATGCTGCAATTATAACAAAAGGGAGCAATTATAGCTTATACTTCTCACAAATTATCTAATTTTGTAACTTTCAACTTGAAATAAATATTTTACTTACATCTTATTTTTTTTTTTATTTTGTTTAACATGCTCCCGATAAATTAACACTGTAATCATAATATTTTTTTTTAAAAATATTAATTTGTTAATTTGAATATAGTAATTTTAATTTTTAATTTTTAACTGCAAAAGTAAAATTTCTGTTTATAAATAATTATTTTTGGTAACTGATTTGTAGATTAGACTGGTGGGAAATTGTATAGTAGCAGTACAGTTGAGAGCTCTTAGTCGTATATTTTATAATTCACTCAATAAACATCTATTTTCTATGCATTTATTTACCTAATCTAATTTAACTAAATAGAGTTAAAAATTTTAAATACTGGATTTTAATAAGCCACACTAGTGGCCTTTAATGGCTTGATTTTCAAAACCTTTATAGAACATTTTGCTCCTATTTGACCGTAGCTGTTCATGTTTTTTTGGTCATCACTTTCATCATCTTTCAAATCACCAAATGATTATAAAACAGTTCGATAGCATAGAAAAAAATGTGTATATTCAATCTACACTACCTTCACGTCTGCAGTAGCTGAACACATAATAGAAGAAAAACATAAAACTAACAAAAGTAATTAACAATTAATAAAAGAAGTACAAAAATATTAGACGGATGTAATTTTTTTTAGTAATATACAGAAAACACGTACAAGCTCAATGCAGACTTACAAAATGCTATATCACAATTATTTTAATTTATTAAAAACTAAAAAAGTTAGTTTATCACAAATTATGGTGACAAAAAAAATTTTGCTAAAAATTATGAAGTAGAAATAGTAAAATGAATGAAAAGATAGGTGAATAAATTGTACAGAAGAAAATAAAAAGCTTAAGAAGCGCTTTGTTGTTCTACACTTCCTTTTTTCATATTCGTGTGTTCTTAGTAGCGAATAAAAGCACATTTGAATTAGTTTGTAGATCAGATTGATTGATTTATTCTATTTTTTGTTTTATTACATATACATATAACTCCACATTTCATCTGTAAGTTTTAAAATTTAAACAAAGATTATTTTACAAAAAATTAATAAATTTATTTCTAATTCATCGCTCATTATATCTTAGATTTTTGATTAAAATAGTATTCCTAAATGTGTTCAAATATTGTTTATTATTCAACTGCTTCAAAGGGCTAATAAAATAGGATTAAATTCAAAGCTAAAATCATCTCCCTATACTATTTCATTATAGTAAAAAGTGTTAAATAAATTGAATATAAAAATAATATAAGGCATGTCTCTATACTGGACAACGACATAACTATAAAGAATAAACTTTGGTGGTCAACACATTTATAAAATCGGACAAATTGATAAAAATGAATTAAAATACCTGAATAAATTTGTAAATTCGTAGTTTTAAGATTTAGAGAGTATAGATGTAAGTTAGGTTAGAACGTTTTTATTATAATAGAATAATATTGTAATAAAATAAAAGTTAAAAAAAAAAAAAAAAAAAACGAACGGAGTATAGGTATATTTCTTTGTAAATATAAAAAAATAAAAATATACTTTAAACTTTAGTAAATTATACAAGCCACTGATTTAATGAATTTTATTCAACTACTAATCACTAAGTATCACCTAAAATATAATAATTTACATTATTGATATATTTGGATTAAATTTTGTATTTAAATTTAAATTTTTATATAAAATTCTTGATTTAAGAAGAATAAACAAAATAAAAAATAGCATGGCTATCAATTGTTATAGTGATTTGTAATTTTAACATAATTACAGATATAATAAAATTAAATATCTGATTAGTTAAATTTACATCAGATTCAATCTTAAACAAATAACTCTCTAAAGACAATTACAGAAAACAAATAAGTCCCTAGATAAATTCATTATATTAAATCTTGTGTTCGAGTTGTATTATAACTAACTGCTATCACGATTCTATTCTATTCTATTATATTATATTATATTATATTATATTATATTATATTATATTATATTATATTATATTATATTATATTATATTATATTATATTATATTATATTATATTATATTATATTATATTATATTATATTAAATTATATTATATTATATTATATTATATTATATTAAATTATATTATATTATATTATATTATATTATATTATATTATATTATATTATATTATATTATATTATATTATATTATATAATATTATATTATATTATATTATATTATATTATATTATATTATATTATATTATATTATATTATATTATATTATATTATATTATATTATATTATATTATATTATATTATATTATATTATATTATATTATATTATATTATATTATATTATATTATATTATATTATATTATATTATATTATATTATATTATATTATATTATATTATATTATATTATATTATATTATATTATATTATATTATATTATATTATATTCTATTCTATTATTTTCTATTCTATTCTATTCTATTTTATTCTATTCTATTCTATTCTATTCAATCGTTATATTTGATCTGTAAAGTAAAAAAAAAAGTACCGTACAAATATATGAACCATTTCAAAACCGTTTTTCATTATTATTGTTGTATATGATAGATATTTGAAAGGAGAGACGTAGCGAATTCAAGTATCTATTTAATTTTCAATTAGAAAGTCATTTTAACATACAAAAATTTTAATTTATCTAATTATGTTGCCGCAACTCACCCATTGCCAGAATTAAACTTAAATTTAATTATTTTTTTTTTTTAATAAATTATTACGTATCAGGTTGTTGTTTAAGATAAATCTATAAAAATGAATAGTATCCACGATAAATTGCAATGATGAAAAATTCATAACGAAATATTTATTACAATATTTTTATCAAACTTCCTCGAATAGGAGCGGGCGAATACTAGTATATTTTTAATTTTCTGTGTAAAAGCAGTTAGGGTGCTCATCCCATAGACTTGGAATTACATAAAAAAAATAAATCGCTGTATTCAATCAAATTCAAAATATTGAAAAATATTTTGTAATTTTTAATTATTCGAAAACTATATACCCCATAATTATACTTAAACACTTCATTACACAAAGAAAACGGATTGTAATTAGTTTTGAAAAAAAAAAAGAAAATTATTATTTCTGAAACATTAACGAACAAAAGAAATTAAAATCAAAATGAATTAATTATTTATAAAAAAAAAATTATATTTTAATATTCAGTAGTCGATTAAAATACACGAATAATAACAAATTTAGAGGCGCCTCTTAATAAATTTCATTAATTTTAATTTTATTTCATTCCATTAAATTTATTTTTACTCCCCAATATTTTTGAGCAAATTATCTTGGCGAAAAAAATTAACAAAATTTGAATGTTACTTAGTATTTTGATAGTTATCGATCATAATTATTGATCGACAAGTTAATAACCCTTTAAAGATCCTCTTTTTAATGTCCTTAAATTAAATATGTATAAAAATTTGTTGCCACAGAATATATAAAACTAACTGTATATTATATCCTTTCACTTTTATTCCTATTATCTTTCAATATGTAAAAAAAAAAAAAAATCATATTATCTCTATCTCTTTCTAACCTATCAAATCAGCAAAAATTTATTTCATATTAAATATTCTGCTATAAATCTTTTTTATTGAGACAAAAGTGACAGGATAATTTTTATTTATTACCCAATCCTTTTATTGTTATTATTGTTGTTGTTCTTTGTTTTTACTGCTACTCCATATGCAAGTTAGCATATACATATTTTCCTCTTACTATTCACTTCTTGTCCATATAACATTGGTTGATAATTTAAAATTCTACTCTGTGCATCCAATTTTTTTTAAAAATAAAAATTGCAATTTTTGCGCAATGTCCTTTTTGCAAATGAATTCATTCTATATGTAGAATAATAATGGCTATTATAATATATACAACCTATATTATGTTGTCTGGAATAAAAGTCCAAGTTTTTAGTTACTTTTATGTCTGACCTGTATTAACTTTTGTTTTGTATATGTTATTTTGGTTTTCAATTTTAAAATTAGAGTATTTTTTGAACTGGTTATCAACAATAAAATTATTAGTTGTGAAATTAAATTAACCAAACAAAATTATTGGGGTTTAATAAAATAAGGGTTATTAACAATATTATTCAGATTCAAATAATAAGAGGGGGGTATATTTTTATCGAAAAATCCAAATTATATTTAGGTGAAGTAAATTTTAGCTTAAAATATAGAGTATGGTATTTGTTATTAAAGCGATGTAGTACGTTCTGTACTGATGTATATGAAACCAGAGTATTGAACTACACTACATGTCTTATTACTGTAATCAATCTCATTAAATGATTGCATTTAAAACAACTTAGTGCATTTTAAAATTGAACATAAATTTTCTTTTAAAAATTTTGTAACCTACAATTTTTCTTTCAAAAAGTTAATTAAGGGTTTTGTGTTGTTGTTTTTGGTTTGGGTTTTGCATTTCTGTGTTTAAGGAAAGAATTGTTGTTTGATAAATGTTAAAATTAATGGGTCATCTTTGATATTATTTTGAAGTTCAATAAAAAAAAAAATAAAATAATTGGTTGACTTTTTAATTGATTATTTTATTATCATCATCATCAGAGCCTTGTAATTACTGCAGTGGGTATTGATATGAAAAAAAGAGTGAGATGTGGCACATATACAGTTTTCTCCATTTAAAATTATTAGATATACTAAAATAACTGTAAAGAAAATCAATTTTTTTTTTTTTTTTTTTATACGCAGGCTGGTGGGAATCTTCAAAAGACACAATGAGCCCCGTTACTTGACATTGTGTGTCTTACCCACTAAGCCACACCCTTCTATATTGCGTTCTAGTCCTACATGACTAATGAGCAATTTTTTCTTGGCTTTATTTTATTTTTCAATGTAGACTACATCCAGCGATGTCTATCTAACTTCGTCTTTGACTTATTCATCCATAACCTTGAAGACCCATCGCATCAGCGACAAAAAGCCAACCAGCTCTCCGAACGAATTTATAATTATGGAAGACTTGTGAAAAACCTCGTTTCGTTGACAGTCAACATAACGAAATTCTTCACCAATCTCGTAAAAACAAATCTATTTAAACGTGGGAGCGGGTCAACCACCGATCACCAGCGCGACGAGTCCTCAAGAATGTGGGTGATTATTGCTGCACTAACTCAAAAGGTTTTACTCTTTTGAGTCGTCTGGCTATATTTCTATTATCCAGGAGCTTGACTAGCTCCACACATGGTGTTGAAAGAAAATCTATTGTATGTAATTGTGTATTCCAATTTCTATATAAAAATAGTTGGGGCCCATTCTATAGACTTGGAGTTAATAAAAAAAAAGAAAAATATGGATTGATTATTTGATGTAGAATGTTAAGCAATTAAAAATTCGTTTTAAGTCATTGATCAACTCAAATTTTATGCCCAGTTGTATTTTGACAGCTTGCTAAGCTCCTTTAAACTATCAGTAAGCTAGTTATATAATTTGGGTACATAGCAAAATAATACACACACAAAAAATTGACTATAGTTTTGGCAAATGAGTCTGCTGCGACTTTCAATCCTGAATTCATTTATTTTGAACAGAATCAGATTATTTTTAAATTATATCTTGTATATTTTGATGTAATTAAAATAGCTGATTGTGGTAACAGAAATAGGTTAGAATTCAAAATAAATCTAAAACTCAAAGCTGCTGCCTGTCTGCTTGAAAAAGACGAATTCGTGTAATCTCTGCTTTTTTAAGAAGAAAATGTGCAACGGTTTGAAAGCGTGAATATTTTGGGCATGTAGATAAACCATTCTCTTTGCTAGGATCAGTTTTAGGTGTCCCCAACTATTATATTCTCTTGACTATGTGCGACGTCGCTTGAGTCAAAATGTTAAGTTTTCGTACGATAAAATGCGTGTTTAAAAATTTCTAAAATATAGATGAAGACATTTCATATTGATTAGTAATTTTGGATAAGGGGGAAAGGTGAAGTTAGGGAAAAAATGATATAAACACAATTACGAACAAAAATATTATATTGTTTATCTTGATTTGATAAAAATCATGAGTAACAATTTGTTCAAACTTGCGGAGCACATCGGATTGAATTATAACTTTGATTTTCATTATGATTGATTTTCCAATGGTTTCAGAATGTGCTTCTCATCATGTTTTTTATAATATACATAATAATATAATCTAGTATATAATATATATTATATCAGACAAGATTATTACTGAGGATTGATACTATGGTCTCAATGTCACTCCGGTCGTTAGGTCTATTTGAAACATCTTTCCATTAATTTATTGTTTGCTTTCTTTGACTTATCAATGAATAAAAAAATGTAAAAATATAAAATTAGTATTTGGGCTTTTTGTTACAATACAAAGTCCACTTGTCTATAACCAAGAGAACAGTCCAATATCTACAAAGCATATATGTGACCTAAGATGGTGTATAATTCTAATATATGGACTTGTGCAACACAAACTTCTCTGGAATACCTCGACAAATTAAAATCGTTCATTATACTTAATAGTTCAAGTAACCTGAACTCATCATAGCGTGCACATAGCTCATTGGAGCCATTTTTTAATAGATATGTTGTTGGCAATAACACTAACAGTTCTATTGAACTAAAATCTATAATGGAATTTCTACACTGGTGATGTGGTTTAAAATTGGTTTCGAAAACTATTTTTTGTCAACTTTACCTGAACTTACAATAATTTTGTATAAATGGATCCTAGTAATTGTGTAGTATGTGAATAAAAACAAAACAAATAAAACATTATACAATTTTAATTGTAGATCATTTGTTATAACATACAGTGGATAATTATGACTTTGTATCCAATAAATATTTTCCGAAATTATTTCGATGATTTGGAATAGCTTCTGCTTGTTATTCAACTTTATACTCGTTTTCAGGTTGTAGACATTATTTAGTACCTTCAAAATTTTCTAGAAAATTCGTTTTAAATTCTGTAAAACAAAATTATAATTTTGCACAATTTTGAGTTACAAAAATTTTTAATTACAAAATTCTGAGTTGACATAGAACATAGAACTGTAACATAAAATTTTGTAAATCGATCTTTTCAATACAGAATTTTGTTACACATTTTTTTCCATCAGCCCATTTGTATTTAGAAAACCTATGTATATATTTATAAGCTATGCCTAACAATATATAATGTATTCCAATTAGTGATGTGCAAAATCCAAAAAATAAATCGATATATCGATTAATACGTATCAACAGGAAATATATCGATGCATACAAAAATCGGAATCAAATATATATCGATTTAGCGTTTTAAAATGGGAAAATAAAAATTATAGATTTTTAGTTAATGATTCAGATGCGGTTTCCTGAAAAAGATAATAATGAAATAAAACCAACCTTGTTAAATTGTTTTTATATACAAATTTTAAAATTGATTTTATTACTTTTTATCATAAATTTTAGAAAATGTTAGACATTATAATAAATTATTTATTTATTTATTATTTTTCATTTAATATTTTTCGCTTAACAATAAAAATAAATTACATTAAATTTAAAAATTACATACTTAGGAGATGTCATTTTTGACTTTTTATCAATCTAACTTTATTTAAATAAAAAAAAAAAATTCCTATATTAAAAGATCGATGCAGATGTACTCAAATATCGCTAACAAAAATATCGAGGTTAAAAATCGATAATGTAAGCAAAATATCGAGTATATCGAAAATTCAATACATATCAAATACATTAGTAACACCAATCGTATGTCCTACATCACCTCAATGACAATGGAAGACTAAATGGTGATGAAAATTAACCGAAAATGTAATAATATAAAATTTAAATAAATTTTGTACTTTTAAGCGATAATATTGCAAAGTGCAAACAACTTCCAAAACTATAATTTTACTTTACACACACACACACACAATAAGTATTACGAGTATATTATAACATAAATTATTCAATAATTAGATATATTCATATTAATTCCATTTTAATATTAAAATTATTTTAATAATAGTTATTTAAATGTCATTTCAAAATCAATCTTCATTTTTGTGTAGACATGATGTCTCAAATTACAAAAAAAAAAAAAAAAATAAAAATATGTAAACATAATTTTGCTGTCGAAATATTATTCAAAAATTTAAAAATACAAAAACAAAACAACAAAAAATTGGAAAAATTCATTTCATGTTCATTTTATGAAAAAAAAAAATAAACAACAAAATGTCAGTCGAATAATTTTATAAACCTAACTTAGTTAATTCATATTTTTAGTGTTCTTGTAACAATTTTTGTAGCCTTTAGTAGCCAAAGGATATTAAAATTATTATAAATGTATACAAAAACAAAAACAAAAAAAAATTTAGTAATGAATTCTTAATTTTATTTAATTTAAAATGCATAAAATTATTTTGAAGCCATAAAAATAACTAACATTGAGAAAATATGACCGAATTTATGTTTTTTATATTTTTATAATAGTTATGAAAATGAAAATGTCCTTTTAATTCGAGTCAATGTACACTAAAAGTTTATATTAAGGTGTATATACATTGTTTAATAATCACGGGACGTTTTCGGGAAAAATTGATGGATCGTCTTGTGAAAACTATAGTTTTAATAGAAAATGGAGTTGCACCTTACACTTCAATAATATTATAAATACGATAAATGTAGCTGCGAAAACTGGACAACAGCAATTAATGATGAAAGTAATTTAAAAAAATAAATGAGGCAAATATGTGAACATAAAATTAGATAAAACGGGGAAGTAGAAACACCAATCAAAGGCTAGGCTATATTGTAAAAATGATTAAAGACACAAAAATCAATAAGACATGTTTTGATGATAAATGATCAAAGAATGAATGCCAAAAAGAATGTTAGATGTAGTATCGGACAATACTAAAGGTAGACCTGAATCAGGATGGTTGAGGAAATCCAAGATAACAGTCTAAAAATTACAATCCAAAACGGACCAAAAAATAGCAGAAACTGGTAGAAAAAGCACAATCAATAGAATAAAAATATGTCGGTTCACGCCTCTTTGAACGCTTTGAAAAATTTTAACCTTAAAAAAAATTGTATCAATTTAATAACATTTTTGCCTACATTCTACATTTTGCCAACAATTGAAGAATTATATGTCTCTCTTTTCTACTGTAATCTTCTCTCTCTTTCTTTCTCTTTCTCTCTCTCTCTCTCTCTATTATTATAATTTATAATACATTTGTAGGTATAAGCAAAAGCAATCATACATTTTTTCTATTTGGTCAAGGCTTACTACAGAAATGGCCATATAAGTTGTGGCTGTGGGGATATAGGGCTTGATAACCCGATATTAACTGTAATTCAATCTTATCTAATTTTTTTGGTTATAGAAGTTTGTTTTGATATAGCTTCATCGTAATGTATATCTGTTTTTATGTTATTATTCAAGTCAAATTGGCGAATTTAATTTTGTTCTGCGACAGTAGATATATAGTTGTAGCCAATCTGTAACACATTTTATGCTATTTCCAGCTAAATACAACAATTTTTTGATGTCACTAATTTTATCCATTTTTACCAATGATTATAATTTTCTAATATAATTAAGCTTTAGTCAGCTATAAGGCTTCAGCTAGTCTCTTATAATACAAAAAAATACAATGTCGTTAGTTATTTAACTGATTAATATTAATTATTATATACATATGAGTTTTACAATAGTATATAGTCATAAATGTTTAGTTTGTGTGGACATTTTGAACTAAACAGGAGTCTCTTTAACATGTATTCTGCCAAAGCAAAAATGGTATATTTCATCGGAAGCCGAACACTTCTTTTTAATATAAACCGTCGTACGTTTATATGCGAAGTGTAAGGATTAGTGCCAACGAATCATTATATATTCTGGATCTGATCCATCAGTGTTCTCAATTTTTTCCAGTCACGGACGGCTTTTCTCCCTTTGAAGATTGATACTTAATGGTTTCTTGTCTGTCGATATGACATCGCTCCAACAAAAGTTTGAATTGCCAGTTTGAATAGGTTAAGATTCGAAGATTTACTGGGGTAAATAATTTTTTATTTATCTGTTCGAAGATGTCCGAACCACTGCACTCTCTTGACTATGTGCGATGTTCACGTGCGACGTTGAATCAAAATGTTAAATTTACAAACGATCGGGAAATATGCGTGTTTAGCAATTCTAAAACTGAGGTGGAGGAGACATTTTATGCTGATTAGTAGGTTTGGTTGTGGAGAGAAAGATAAGTTAGGAAAAAACCTAGGTTACAGGATTATGTGGACAATTACAATTATTGAAAGTGCTATTGTTCATTTTGATTTGATATAAAGATCATGAGCAACAAACTGTTAACATTTGGGTAACACATTTGGATTGAATTTTGTTCACAATTCACGATGTTTTGATTTAAAAAGTATTTCCATAAGCTATCTTTTGCTTCTTCGACAGTTTAGGAATGCTGTACATCATGTTTTTTATATATCTCGTATACAATATGCATTAAATTGTACTAGATTATCACTTTGGATTGATACTATACTCTAAATATCACTCCGACTGTTAGGTCTATTTTAAACATTTTTCCATAAGACTAGTGTCTGTTATATTTGACTTATCAACACATCTGAAGCCATTTTCCAATAAATTGGATAATAATCTTTCGGATTGAATAAATTTCTGTCCAAGAATTAACTGTATATTTGCTATTGACTCATATATGAACTAACTGTGTCATAATAATGTAATCAAACAGACTTGCTAAAATTAACTGGTCAATGGGAACATCACTATCAAAGAGATGATACGGAAGCTACACGTCCACCAAATTAATTTAAAAAATAAATATACTTCGTCTTAGACCTAAAGAAAAAGAATATGCCGTAGTTGAAATAAACCTGTTACATTGTAGATATGTGTAAATAGACCTTTACAATTATTATTTTTTTGTTTTTTTTTTTATTTAGACGTGCACCATATATAGGGCGCTATTTTATGCAAATTTTTGTTTTTTTTTTTAATGTGAACCTGAATTGTAATTTCTGCTGTTGATTTTAACATTTTTGTTTTGTTTTTAGTGTGTTTTTGGTGTTTTTATTATTATTGTAGTTGCAAGGTAAGAATATAATAATAAACTAAACCAGTACACCTTTGAGTACGTTGTATGAATATTAATTGCGTAAGAAAACCGAAAAACCACAAGAAACAGTTCCATTAGGCTTGTAAAATGACGTTGCATCTTCGTTTTTTTTGTTTAAAGTCTCAAATTACTGCCTCAAGAAATTGTATTGGATACTCTGCTGATTATGTTGTGTTATTGTTGTTATTGAGTTGGAGTTTCATATGAAATGTATTTTTTTTTCTTTTAATCTATTAAATTTGGTTAGAGGTGCAGTACATATGCACTGAACGCACAAATTATAAGAAAATTGAAAGAAATTAAACAAAACAAAAAATTGTTATCAAAAGAAAAAAGAATTTTTTGTTTTTTAATTGATGAAAATTTATATTGGAAAAAGGACTTTATGTAGATTACAGTAAAAACAGAAAATGATAATAATTATTGAATGAGTGAAAAGCAATAGAAAATTGGTATACAATATAGTTGATATGATCATAATGAGATCCACTTAAAAATATAACAATACTACTATAATGCCACTGATGCTAGTCAGCTGTAGTAAAGCTTGTGTGTGTAGTTTAAAAAAGTAGGTATATACCACTCTGTATTGTAGATGTTTTTATATACTAATCAAAAAGATTTCAATCCTACTTCAGACATTAACTTTTAATAGTACAATAATAGAAATATATTTAAGGCTTTGAAGTTGATATTCTTGATAATAATTACCTCTGTACATCTAGAGATTGTTCAATAAGGTATTTATATACCTTCAAATAATTTCGGGAAAAAGGATATTATACTGTTGCATATTACGAAACAAAAATTACATCTTTCAATCTTACAAATAATTTTTCTTCATCTCTTATGAATATGTGTATTGTATAAAGAAGTTGGTACATGCATAATATTTGGTAACTAAGGCTTCAGACAGCAAAATTTTTTATTTTTTTTATATTTATATTGAATTTCCGTCATATCTCTGTAAATTAGATGGAACGCTACAATACATATACAAATCCACTACACTATACACTCTATCTACACCTACTTTAAATTTTAATAATGAATGTATATTATGATGTAATGAACCTAAGTCTACATTTATTCAAACCCATGACATTCGCTTACAGAGCGTGTATGTGTGAAAAAAGAGTAGAATAAGATAATATTCAAAAATAAGATAATATTCGTTAGTTCATAACAATAAATGAGAATGAAAAATAGCATTTTGCTATGTATTTGCCTAAGAGTTTCAATTTTGTTCTTTATTTTTGTATTTCTTTTCAACCAGCGCGCTCAAATTGCTGTGAAGTAATTTTATAAATTTGGCAGATATTTTTATGTTTAAACAAAGTTTTAGAGCATTAAATATAAATTTAACATCAAAATAAAGTTTAGAATTTGTACTTTAATTATATAAAAAAATATTACATAAAATATATTTTAAAATTTAAAAAATTGTTGGTTAAAGAAAAATGGCGAAAAAAAAATTGTGATGATTAGAAATAATTTATTATGTGTTTTACTCTGTTTTGAAAGGTGTAAATATTGTTTTTTTTCTAAATCACAAGGTCTTTTTCAAATCAATTTTTCTATAATAAAACATTAAAGCATATAATATTTTTTTTTTTACTATTCGATCTAAAAAATACAAAATTTTAATTTTTTTTTTAGAATAAAACTCGACAAAAATTATATTTTTTCAGTTATTAGACTTAAAAAATCTGGTCCTTATTTTTCCTATGCTGGCCTGTATAAATAGGGACCAAAATGAGAATCTTCTCTGTAGTGTCATGACTTGGAATATATGTAAACTTAGAATGAATATAATGTATCAGTATTCATAAACATAAAGAATTTTGTTTCTACGAATATACGTACATAATATTTGGTAACTAAAGCTTCAGGCAACAAAATAAAATTAGTATATGTATGTAAGCAAATATGTAGTAGGCGATATGAGTTGAAAGTTGCTTCAATCAAAATTAATATCAAGAAAGGCCAAAATGACAATATATAAAACTCTCATACGACCCATAGTGACGTATGGATGTGAGGTATGGACTATGAACGTAGCCGAGGAGAATAGCCTGCGCATATTTGAAAGAAAAATTCTCCGAAAAATACTCGGCCCAAATATATTACAGAATGGAGAATATGTAATCAGAAGCAACAGCGAGCTCAATAATATGATTGATAGTGAGGACATTGTACGGTTTGCAAAGGCCCAAAGACTAAGGTGGGCTGGCCACGTAAGTCGAATGAGCGAAAGCCGAAAGCAAGTAGTGGTAATGGTAGAGGAAGACCAAGAAGCAAATGGGCAGACAACGTGAAAAACGATGCTCAAATCCTACAAATCCCAAATTGGAGACAAGCGGCACAAGATCGACCTTTTTGGAGGAGCATAGTGATGAAGGCCAAAGCTCACCCAGAGCTGTAGCGCTATAAGATGATGATGATGATGATATGAGTATGTATATAAGTTTTTTTGTAATTTTAAAGTTCATTTGAGTCTTTGAAGTTGATCCAGTCCAGACTTTGGAACTAAATAACTTTATTTTTAGTAACTAAGGCTTCAGACAACAAAACAAAATTAGTATATGTATATAAGCAAATATGTAGTAGGCGATATGAGTATGTATATGAGGTTTTTTGTAATTTTGTAGTCCGTTTGATTCTTTGAAGTTAATCCAGTCCAGACTTTGGAACTAAATAATTTTATTTTTGGTAACAAAGGCTTCAGACAGCAAAACATAATTAATATATAACAGATACAGCAAGCGATGTTAAGGTGAGTATATGATATTTTGCAACTTTATTTTGTAGTCAGTTTGATTAACCTGAACTGAATAATTTTATACATTAAGTTTTTTCCCAATATCAAAGTTAATAAATTTAATCTTGCTGATGAATGCAATTTTATAAGAAATCTACTACCTAGAACTGAATATGGTGATTAACTAGAACTAACAATCTACATAAAATAACACTGCAAATATGCTCATTATTTAATGTTCCAGACTTTGGAACTGAATAACTTTATTTTTGGTAACTAAGGCAAAACAGCAAAACAGAATTAATATATAAAAGATATAGTAAGCGATGTTAAGATGAGTATGTGAAACTTTTCAACTGTGTTTGTAGTCAGTTTGATTATTTGAAGATTCCGAACTTTGGAACTGAATAACTTTATTTTTGATAACTAAGGCTTCAGACAGCAAAACAGAATTAATATATAAAAGATATAGTAAGCGATGTTAAGATGAGTATGTGAAACTTTTCAACTGTGTTTGTAGTCAGTTTGATTATTTGAAGATTCCGAACTTTGGAACTGAATAATTTTATACATTAAGTTTTTTATAATATCAAAGTTTATAAATTCAAAATTGATGATGAATGCAATTTTATAAGGCATCTACTATACCTAGAAGTGAATATGGTGATTAACTAGAACTAACAATCTGCATAAAATACCACTGCAAATATGCTTATTATTTAATGTTCCAGACTTTGTAACGGAATAACTTTATTTTTGGTAACTAAGGCTTCAGACAGCAAAACAGAATTAATATATAACAGATACAGCAAGCGACGTTAAGGTGAGTATATGATATTTTGCAACTTTATTTTGTAGTCAGTTTGATTATTTGAAGACTCCGGACTTTGGAACTGAATAATTTTATACATTAAGTTTTTTCACAATATGTTCATTCATATGCAATTTAAAATTGATGATGAATGCAATTTTATAAGAAATCTACTACCTAGAACTGAATATGGTGATTAAATAGAACTAACAATCTACATAAAATACCACTGCAAATGTGCTCATTATTTAATGCTCCAGACTTTGGAACTGAATAACTTTATTTTTGGTAACTAAGGCTTCAGACAGCAAAACAGAATTAATATATAAAAGATATAGTAAGCGATGTTAAGATGAGTATGTGAAACTTTTCAACTGTGTTTGTAGTCAGTTTGATTATTTGAAGATTCCGAACTTTGGAACTGAATAATTTTATACATTAAGTTTTTTATAATATCAAAGTTTATAAATTTAAAATTGCTAATGAATGTAATTTAATGTGACATCTACTACCTAGATTAACTAAAACTAACAATCTACATAAAATCCCACTGCAAATATGCTCATTCTTGCTTTGATCTTGTTTTTTAAAAATAAAGTTGTGGGACAGTACAAATGTCTGCTAATTGAAAATGATTAAATTTAAGAAAATCTATTAGACTATAGTAGCGTCTTCCAAGTGGAACATTTTGGTAATTATTGTCAAAGGAATTTTAAATTAACTTTTTAAAAATGAAACAATACTATCAAACGATCACCACGAGTTGACACTTTGGGGGCATATTATAAAAAAAAGTAATATGATGAATAATAATGCACAAAAAATATTGTAGATATTGTAGTATAAACTTGTAGTATCTACCGTACTGAATTAAGCACGAAATGGTGATGTTACCTAAGTTGGTGTCAAGAACATAAAAAAAATATATATATAAACAATCAAACAAAAGATTTTATTGCATGACTGCGTAGCAATTAATAGGCAAAAACAACAATTAGATGACATAAACGAAATGTGAATTCTGTTATATACCTTTGAAGTTTAATATACTCATTTTATATTTTTTTAAATATAGTATTTTTAATTTAATTATTTTTTGGAATTAATTAAAAAAAAAAAAATAAAAAATATTTTTTTTAAAAAATGCAATTTTGGTATTTTTATTTTTGTTTTAATATTTTTTTTCTTGTAAATTTGCCAAACATTTAACAAAAAGTCAACGACACAAATCGCTTATCAGTAATGTGTGTTTACTCACCTGCAAAGTGCAGACGTATATTTTTTTTCTCTTTTTTTATTTTTTCTTAAAAAATTTTGTTAAAAAATTTCACTCTACATTATCATTTCCTCTTTCTCTCTCTCTCTCTCGCTCTCGCTCTCTCCGGTCCGATAATAAACACTAATTTTTTTTTTATTTTGATTTTTTTTTTTTTTTAAATTATTCTCTGTCTTAAACTTTTTTTTTTGTTATTTTTGGCCCTCATAAACCCATTCATTACATTATTTAATAACAGGTTTGTATACATGAGTGAGATCAGTTAAAAAGACATGCATTCAATTAATTCGGGAGCACTGATTATCATCAGAATTTCTTCATAATATATTTTTCATTTCTGTTGTTGTTAGTATTTTTATTGTTTTCATTTTGCTGCTGTCCCTTTAGTCAACTTAATTCCTTATAACTTAGCTTAAAATTATATATATAATGTACTTAAATTTTCAGGAATTATTAAAGTCTATTAGTCTTGATTAAAAAGTATTTGCAAATTTTCAAAACAATAATGGAAAAAAAAATACTCTTTTTATCTTTTAACAATATAACATAAATCAGTATAGGTATGTACATACATATAGAGGTTGCTATTAAAATTCCAAAGTACTTTGAGGTGCTCCGATCAAAAACAATAACAACAAGGTAAAAAAAGTAAAATAATATTTTTTGATAGGAAATTAAATGGCATGTCAAGATATCATTTTAGTTGTAGGTATCTAAGATCAGAGTTTGCAATCTTAAATTATAGTGTATTAATTTAGTCAGTTAGTTAGTTAGCTGGTTAAGTTGTATATTATGATGAGTAGCTTCACATGATGAGTAACTGATAATTTGGACAAAAAAAAAATATATAAAATATTTTTTTAATCAGATATACACAATAGTATTTAAGATCAAATTATCATGTCAAATGAAAAGTTAATATAGTAACAAAACAAATTAAATAATAATTAACAAAAAACTATAGTTTAATTTAAAATACATATACTATGATCATAAAAAAATGGGTAATAATAAATAAAAGCCGGATATGTGATAATGTTGTACATACTTACATTTTGAAGTTGATAATTTTGGTTGAATAAATTAGAGAAGTGTTTAACAGGTATTTTGTTTCATGTAAAAATGAAATTTAATTGAAAATTAACTGATTCGTAACTGAACATAATATTATAATTGTCCTTTTTGCCACACCTGTTTAAAATTTTAAAGTTAATACTGTCAGATGTTGTTTAGAGTAAGCAAATCAGATGTCTATTATAGACGAAAGCTTGCATTATGTTGCTAGGCGATGAGATCATCATCCAGTGGGTTACTATTCATCACCGTTAGTAACTAATGTTAGTAAGAGATAAAAATAAGAATAAATAGAATGTTAAAAAGATAAATTCAAATGCACAAATGAAGTAAAAAAATACCAAATGCAGGTGAAGCTGCTGTTGTAGCTCTGGATATTACTAACACTTTTGATCAAGTCTGGCATTCTCCTCTTATAGCAAAATGCTATGCTGTAGGCCTTGGTCCAATTTTTTCTAAATGGATTGAAAGCTTTCTCTTAAATCGATCTGTCATAGTTTCAGTTGACGGTAGTTTTTCCGACCAACTTCAAATCAATGCTGGTGTTCCACAAGGCTCCGTCCTTTCGCCCACCCTATTTCTCATTTTCATTAATGACCTTCTCAAATTAACTTTCAATCCAATCCATAGTTTTGCTGATGACAGCACTCTAATAGCATCACATGATTTTCTTAAAACAAATAATGCTACAACTTCAGCAGTCAACTCCAAAAGAACAATGATGGCTGGTGTACTCAATCACGACCTAGCCAAAATTGTCGACTGGGGTAGAGCAAACAGAGTAGAGTTAAGCACTTCAAAAACTCAAAGCTGTCTTGTTAGTAACAAGCTAACAACATTCGAACCGATTTTCCGGTTTCAAAATGAAGTTATTCAGCGACTCAAAGACTTGAACATTCTCGGGATGCGATGGAATCAAAGTATGTACTGGAATGAGCATATTTTCGATATTGCGAAAACCGCCCCCAAATGTTTGGGCTTTTTAAGTCGCTGCAAAGCTTATTTTCAATCTCGAGACCTCTTAAAAATCTAGCTTATATACGATCCAAGCTAGAGTATAACTCACATATAAATTTTTTGGACAAAGTTCAAAACCGCGCCATTCGTCTTATAGGCGACATAAATGTGACTTCATCCCTTATACCATTTGGTCATCGTCGTATTGTTGGAGCAATTTCTCTATTTTATAGATATCTACTTGGTGTTGGCAAAAATAAAAATATAAATTCCAATAACCATTTATCAATTATATATAGCTTTAATTTGAACTCTCTTTTACTAAAATTATAATCAAAACAAGTTGCTCTTGAGTTAGATTCACGTAACATTCTAGACACAAGCTAAAATTTACCGTAGTCAGTATTATAGCTATTACAACAGTATATTAGCTGTAGTAAAGCTTGTGTGTGTAGTTGAAAAAAGTTAGTATATACCGTTGTATGGTTAGCAATATTAAACAGGTATTATTTTTATTAATTATAAAACGGAACGTAAATTACGCGGAGTCTCTCTAAAACTTATTAAATCCCTAGTTTTAGGTGCCAAGATATTCCTAGCATTAATTTAATGGATAAACGTAATATCAGCCACCACTCGATGTTACTGGAGAAATTTCAGGTCTATCAAAAGCAACCTATCTTCGTATGGTGGAAGATGAAAAGGGTCAGACCATTAAAAATAACGTAGTGTAAAGCGTAAAAATGTATGTTGAACTGCTTCTATATACGTGAAATATCAACATAACGATATGAAAACCAAACTTGCAAAGCATATTCAAGTGTCGATCTAACAGTATGCGGTATTTAAATGATTTTTAGTGTAAGGGTCTATAAATCTTATCCATATAGAATTATCTTTATTAACAATGGAATTGAAATGTGCTTTAAAATTGCAGTCTGTGATCCAGAATAACACCTAAATCACGAGTCAACTCAGAACGGTTTAAAGTTTGATTCTCTAGATGGTAATCAAATTCTATAATAGAGCTTTGAAACTTCTTACTAACGCTCAAAACCTGACTGATTTAGAGGCATTTATTTCGAGGTTGTAAGTAGAGTACCATTCGGCAAAATTGTTAAGATCATTTTAATGTAGGGTACAATCATCAGTAGATATAATGGTTTTGCTAATTTTGGAGTCATCAGTAAAATCTTAAAACTTATCTTAACTGATACCATAAATTTTGAGGCATCATTGGTTACAATAATATAGAAAAGTAGACTCAATTTATCACAATTGACTCAAAATGTATATTAGATTAGATTATGTAGATTCGATATGACAGAAGCCGCAAATGAGCTTATTATGTTTACTCAAAATCTAACTGCAAGCTATACTGTGATCCAATAATGAATAAAGTTAATTTATTTTTAGGCTATATCCTATAGTGTAATAATTTGGAATTTTTAGGTTTCATCGATCGTTGGTCTAAAGAATTCTCCGACCCTAACCTTACAAAAATACTTTATATTATTTATGAGAGGGCTACCCTTGAATGGTATTCTAGTCAAGTAGATATAATTCCCTCATTATTTGACTGATATTAATCGGTTGGAATCTATTCGGCGTACATTTTTATATTAAATATTTTATCATGGAATGATGATCTACCGAAGCTTACACCTTATTTCCACCAATCTTAATAAACTTATTTACTTGTAAAAGTCACTAATAATAATAAAACGATTATGATATTGCACCATATAATCTTTATTATACACACTTCAGAAACACGTTCAGAATATAAATTTTGTATAAGTACCTAGCTCAACATATTGTATTAATAAACGTTATTATTTGATCGTCGGGTAATTGCAGACGTCTATTGGATTCACCAGATCTTCTCAGGTAAATATTTTGGTTCTTTTCAATCAAATTGACTTGACTGTAGTAAGTCTAAGGTCAGGCGTAGATATGTAATTTTTAGTTTTTCAGTTTTAATTGATCAGCTTTAATTATTATAAGTAGAACTAACTGATGTTATACATTTTTAAATATATTAAAAAATGTATAACAATTATTTCTACTTATAAATCTTCAACCTTTTAAAAGTACTTAATCCCAAATCTGTTTTGTTTATTTTTTATAATATTATGAGTGTATTTTGTTTTATATTGTAAATATAAAATTGTTATATTCAGACTAGCTATTTACTCAAAGAATATAACCTCCAGCAAAACATTGTGTAAGCCCTGCAGGCTTACATGGAATGCTATAATTGTGTTTATTTGGTTTGTAGAGTATTATTGTGTTATAGTTTGGTAGTAATACCACAATCACATGTACTTGCACTCATTGATGTAATTTTCCACTAAGAAAGGAAATTCTCACAAGCACATTTAAATTTTTATGTACCATTGGAATATTCACATTCTACTCTAACAAAATTTGTTTAACAAAAACATATTCATAATCATAAAACATTTCATAAAATATTTCATCTAAAACATAACATCTTTAATATTTATTTTATATTTAAAACTAAGGTGTAATAAAGGTTGCATGGTGCAATGTCATAATCATTTTATTACTACTAACTACCTCTACAAGTTAAATTCCGACTTACTACTAAACCAAATTATTATTATTATACACCATTTACTTACTATTATGATACTGTTATGACAGTAAAATTATTATATCAATTTTTAATATGATTTTTTAAACAAAATATTTTCCTGGAAGCTATAATGCTGTATCCGCACCTCTTACCAATGAAATTGCCAGTCATCTTTGCAATATTTAATAAATATTTATAACCTTAGTAAATTTAGTTGTATTAATTTATTTTAAAATTATGTTCGCCCCCCTCTTAAAATTTAATGATATTTTAAAATAAATATTTTGATATTGATTTCATTGTTTAAAAAAAGAAAATTTGATCAAAATATGGGTCTTATTAGATGATATAAAAATTGTATTAATTTACGTGAGAACATGTTATATTTACAATCAGATAAAAACCAATTAATTTAATTTGAGTTCCTGCAGGTATTTTAACAAGAAGTTAAATTAGATATTTAGTTCAAACAAAAAAAATAAATTGGTTATAATAATAGGTAATAAGACAGTACATAACGTTGTAGTCCTTGTTATTTTATCCTTTGCAGACCCTGTAATTTTTTTTTTTAATTTAAACAACCAAACTATTGATAGATTTTGAATATAAGTTTTATATTATGTAATTATTGAAAAATATTTAAAACAAAAAAAAAACATAAAAATTATGTAGGTTAAATTTGTGTATTGATCTTTTTTAAATGGTCAGAAATCATTAAAATGTAATTTAAAGAGGTACAATTTAGTAGTTGGTTGCAAATTCAAATTGCAAATATTCACTTAGTCTAAAATTGTTTGACAAAAATAGCAAAAAATTTTTAAAAATAGCACATAACTAAATTTTATTTGTCAAAAAACGTTTAGCAGAATCCCAGGTATGAAAGTGTAGTATTTGTCAAATAATTGCCGTGAAGCACTCATCTTGCCGACGGTAGCTATAAATGTAAAGCAATGTTTTTGTAAAGATTAATAAAAAGGAATCAATTTTATTTGTTGAGCCCTTTGGTTTAGACTCCTGAAACTCCTGAAACCCAATGTGGGCAGGAAAAAAAATATGAAGCACTCATCTTGCCGACGGCAGCTATAACTGCACAGCAATGCTTTTGTAAAGATTAATAAACAGGAATCACTTTTATTTGTTGAGCGCTTTGGTTTAGACTCCTGAAACCCCTGAAACCCAATGTGGGCAGGTAAAAAAAAAAAAAAAATTAAAGGCTTGGGCTCCAACTTCTGAGACCATATCCACCGTTGAAATTTCGTGCGGATATGTAAGAAAATTTCTTTATAATCAAGGCTTTCATCTCCGCCTCCTGCGATCTTGGACCTCTCCAATAATGTTTCTGAATCGTGTTAATTACATGTGGAACGTAATTTAATAGGTGGATTTTTCATACAAAAGATTTCTAAGAAATGACAATTTATAATTTTGGAGATATGAATTTAGGCTTAGTGGATGTTTGCTATATAAATTTTGCTAAACTGTCATGTTATCCATTTAAAGGTTATAATTACATATATCATACCTAATTATAAATTAATTAACTTGTTCAATTGTTTACAAAACATTTTTTTTTTTGTTTTTTTAAATAAAAGCAGAAGTTTTCTCTAATGATATTGCCCTAATTTGCTATAAACAGTGACATAATTCGAATTTTGTACTTTTGTGGAAATCGATTTTGAAAGCTTAAGAATATAATTTTTTTTTTTATAATGATATTGAGAACTATATACTATAATATAATTAACAGAATATTATGGTATGTAATATTGAAATATTTAATTAATTTATTTTTTTCTAATTCTGTCAATCACAAATTTTAGGTTACGCCATTCTTTCAGCAAATGAACTACGTAACATTCTAAATGCGGAATATATTATGTTTATTAAAATTTTTAATGTTCATTATTTTTTTATCAGAACTAGCTATACAAAATCAAAATCAAAATATACATACTATAATTGTTATCAAAATTGTATTCAAAATTGCAATAAAATTGTTATTATTTAACATTTATGTAGTGGTTATAAAAGCTTTAAAATGGTAGTAAAACTACTTTTTTTTCCGTATAGATATAAATAGGAAAAAATTATTTGTAAAGTAACTGTATATAAATATAATTGAAAATATAAAAATTTACATTGTATTTGTATGCAATGCATAATTACTGTATCAAAACTTTGTATACTACATTGTGGATGATACACGCTATTAAACACAAATCTTAATTCATACAAAGTATGGTGATCCTAAGCGCAGTTTAATAGTTTGACTATAATCATAATTTGATATCGTTGTAAATGCAAGACAAAAAATGCTTTATACAAAGTATTATGATCTTAAATGTAGATTCAAGATCATCAAATCTACATTTAAGATCATAATATTTTGTTTAATGATTTATTTTATCTTGCATTTAGAACCATGATACTTTGTATTTATAATTTCATTTTCACTTATTATTTAAAAATGTAGGAGTAAAAATTTGTCTGTTTATCAGTTTAGTTGTAAATTAATATACAGGCAAATTTTTTCACGCTGTTTTCCCTGTCGGGCCGATGGTTTCTACGTCCCAATAAGTTTATAACCTACAATATGTAGCATAAAGTGACTGTATGAGTATATAATTGAAACGATATAATTGAAAATGCAAAAAATTACATTGTATTTATATGCAAAGCATAATTACCGTATTTATTTGTTTTAGTCATATGCGGTGTTGGTTATTATATATGTTATACAATTAAATAATAACCACGTTGAGTTTGTTCTGTTGTCCGAACAATAATAGAACGATATCATGTTTTATTTATTTCATTCTACATTTCTACTACCTTACCTACTTAACTTGAAACTAATTTATTATGTCCGACATTAAGCCACTACATCACACTCCTCCGGTAAATACTACTGTTAAAGTGCTGTTTTTAGTTTAAAATTTGGGTATCGTTGAAAGTCCTACTGTATTACATATTATGTTTTTTTTTAAGATCTTACAAATTATGCCAGATTTGTTTCTATTTTTTTTTATATTCAAACATACATGCATTGTTGTCAGGCCGAGCTTATGTCTGAAAATTTGAATACTATTTATTCTAAATTTATGAAATAATTTAAAATTAAAGAAGTGTTTTATTCACCAATACTACTTGAACTCACCATCAGTCAGTTGGTATATTAGCAGCGTTGAACTACGTAGACTGTTCTTAGTTGAAAATTACACTCCAAAAATTCTAAAAAAAGATAAATTATCGGAACCTTGGCTAGATAAGGAACTTAGATCTCTGCGTAATCGAAGAAATAATTTATATAAAAAAATTATAATTTGATAGGTGTTCCGACTGCTGAATTAATTGATGAATATAAAGTACTATCTGCTGAATTTTAAAAAAAATCCATCATATCATATGACATTTACATTCAGAGTATTGGAAACTCTATTTTGTGTAACCCGAGAAAATTTTTTGAATTTGTTAATACAAAGCGTAAATCCTCAGGTTATCCAAATTCGATGTCCCTTAATGGCACAATCTCATCTTGCCCTAATGAAATCTGTAATGCTTTCGAAGACAAGTTCCAAGAAATTTACCGTCAATCACAAACAGACCAAGAATTGGAAATCGTGAATTCCAAATTATTAACTAACATAATTCCTCTTATGCATAACCTAGCTTTGTCATCTGAGGACATTTTTACAGAAGTAAATAACTTAGACATAAAAAAAGGGCATGGTCCTGATCTTCTTCCGCCGATATTTTTGTATAACTGTATTTTCAATTTAACTGCTCCGCTTACCTTAATTTTTAACAGATCCCTAACATTAGGCATTTTTCCACTAATTTGGAAAACATCGTACCTAATACCAATTCACAAAAAAGGTGACAAAACTCTAATTGAAAATTATAGAGGCATAGCAATTCAGTTGACTATACCCAAGTTATTTGAAAAACTCGTGACAGATAAAATAACACCTATAATAAATCCAACTCTTAACCAGGAACAACACGGTTTTAGAAAAGGCCGTTCTACCACCACTCATTTAGTGTTATTTACATCGGAGGTACTATCTCTTATGGAAAAAAGTCTACAAATCGATACAATATATACAGACTTTAGCAAGGCATTTGATCGAATAAATCACAATATACTAGAAATAAAACTGGCAAAACTAGGTATCAGTGGCGCTATGTTAAATTGGATAAAATCTTATAATACCAAAAGAGTTCAATTGGTTAAGTTTGAAGGTATTACGTCTAAAGCCATTTATGTCTACTCAGGGGTACCCCAAGGAAGCCACTTAGGACCACTTCTCTTCAATATATACATTAGAGACCTTTCTAATTGCTTATCTGGCATATCTCACCTTTTTTATGCTGATGATCTCAAAATTATACCACATTATAAATAATTTTAGTGATTTTTGCTTCCTCCAGTCTAAACTTAAATGCTTAGAAAAATGGTGCTCTGAAAACATGCTAGACCTCAACGTTAGTAAGTGTTACGTCATGAGCTTCACTCGTAAAAGATCTACATTTTTATATAACTATACTTTGCATAGCCTCAACTTAGAGCGTGTAGATCATTTTAATGATTTAGGAATCATCTTGGATAATAAATTAAATTTTTATCTCCACTATGAAACAATGATATGAAAGGCTAACAAAATGCTAGGTTTTATCAAAAGAAGGGCAAAAGAATTTAATAATATATGGGTAACAATAACTTTATTCTGCTCCCTAGTGCGTTCAATCTTAGAATATGGTTGTATTATCTGGAATCACACCTTTATAGTCCATAGTACAAGAATTGAATCAATCCAAAAACAGTTCCTTCTCTTCGCCCTAAGACATCTATATAATCCCAGAGACTTTAATAACCTTCCACCTTACACTGAAAGGCTCCATTCTATAAATTTACTGAGCTTAAACTCGCGTAGAATTTTACTTTCAAACTGCTTTACATTCGACGTTCTATCTGATAAGGTTGATGTTGACCTTATTAAATTAAGAATCAGAATCAATAACGATGTTATACCTACAAGACACACCAAATTTCTAATCGAAACAACACATAGAACTGAATATGGGAAAAATGAACCCATCAATAGGTGTTGCATACTATTTAATCAGTTCAGCTCCCTTTTCCATGACACTTTCAAAAAATGCTTTCATATCTAAATTAATTAACAGTCTCAAACAATTGTAGGTAATGTATCAAATCCTAAATTAATATATAATTATAACTAACATTAACTTAATAATTAATTGTCTCATATTAAAAATTAACTAAAATAAAATGTAATATTAATTTCTAAATTTTTTTCTCTCTCTCTTTCTATCTAATATATTAAAATAATGCAAATCAATAAAATGTATAATTAGTATATTTATCTCTTAATAAGTAAATTCCTGCTAAAGTAAAAAAAAAGGTAAAAGTAGAAGAGAAGAAAAAAAAATTAACTAGATTTAATTTGATCTAAAATAATTTTTTATATATTTATTGTATATATGTAATCTATGCATTACTGTCAGATTTATGCTTAGAGCAAGCACATCAGACGTCTATTACTAGACGAAAGCTTGCTTTATTTAATTGTGCAATAACTCATCATCCAGTAGGGTTAGTAAAACACCGCCACCTTTGATTAAAAAATTTAAAAATAAACTAAACCAGGTACATGCTGTTAGTAGAAGGGTAAAAAGTTATAAATTAATACCTACGTTAATAGCTATACATTTAATAAAAACACTTCAAAAAGTTAGGCCAAAAAAATATCAAAGCTAAAAAGAACAACAGTTGTTAGTTAGTCTCAGTTGAACGTACATTAAGACGTAATCGTTTTTTAATTGTTAAAACACTTAGTTGACGATCAAAAGAACTAGAGTTAGAATTTACTTCACGAAGCATTCTAGTGATTGGCTCGAATCTACCATATTCGGTAGGGTGGAAGGGAATGTGGAACAACAACTCAACGGTTCTGAGATTATTCCGATTGGATCTTGCAACCAAATAATTTGAAATTTCAGGGGCTAGCGTTACACCCGAAAGGATCTGGTGAATAAAAGAGATATCTGCAATTATTCGACGATCAGACAACGACTGTAAGTCAATGAGTTTAAGACGGTGGTAATAAGGTGGAAGCCGCAATGGATCATTCCACGAAAAGTTACTCAAAGCGAAACCTAAGAACTTTCGTTGAACCGATTCAATTCGGTTAATGTCAGTCAAGTAATGTGGAGACCACACTTGACTGGCATATTCAAGGGTAGGCCTTACATAAGTAACATAAAGATGTTTCGTGAGGTAGGGGTCAGAAAATTCTTTACACCAACGTTTAATGAAACCTAAAGAAGAATTTGCTTTGCTCACTATCTTATCATAATGTAGCTTAAAGCTCACTTTAGTATCAAGCGTTAACCCGAGGTCTATAATAGAATTCGCTCTTGAAAGCTGACAGCCATTTAGTTGGTAGCTGAACCAAATTGTCCGAATGGAATTTTTCCTAGAAAAGGTAATGATTTGGCATTTAGAAGTGTTCAATTCAAGTCCATTTTTTGAACACCAAGAAGCGAAATTGTTAAAATCGTTTTGTAACTTTAAGCAATCCGATGAGGAAGATATAGGAGTAAAAAGCTTTGAGTCATCAGCAAAACTAAGAAGTTTAGAAAAAGTTATCACTTTAGGAGCATCAATTGTTGAAACTATAAAACTAAGGGGTCCTATATGACTACCTTGAGGAACACCAGAAGACGCATTATTATTATAATTATTATGTATCTTTTTTTTTTTTTTTTTTTTTTTCAATACCTTATAGGTAATAAAATAAAATAAAACACCTTGAACATTTCCGCCGAATAACAATAGAGGCATCAAGTGCCCACCTCCATTCAGTGCAAATTTCAAGGTGGCTCAAAACTGGCTATATGAATGTGTTTATAGTAAAATATTCTGGAATGTGAAACCATATTCCAACAAACGTGTTTCCCCAATGCAAAAGTATACCTACGTACAATCAACAAAAGTTCAAGAGTAATATTAAAAAATTTATTCAAAATTCTAAACCGATCAAAGTGATATTTTTCTTTCTACAATCCTCAATTAGTCCAAACTGGGCATTTGTGTATAAATATATCGCTTGAAACCTAATGTTTGGCTTAACTTAATAAATGACTCGACCGCTCAGGAAATACACAATTTATAGTTGTACTAAAATACTTACTTTTATTTACTACTTACCAACTACTTTAAACAGCTTTTACTCATTCAAGAGAACAGTAATTACAACCATTTGTATTGAAATAAATTTAAAATCTTTCATTACCAAATAAATGAGTCTAATGAAATCCAAATAAATGAATCTAAGTTCATGCAAGAAATTTTTAAATAATCCAAATAACAAAAGTGTATCTCAACCGAACTAAATTTTTTTATTAATAACTTTAATCCTTGTTGTTATGCTTTGTATCCTGTTTTCAACTATATATTATTTCGGGTCATTACTACCACTCTCATTACATTTTCAATTTTTATTCGTTTTGTTTTTGCATTTTTAGTATTTTTCAAAATTTTGAAATTAGTGGGCTCATTTTAATTGCCCACAAAAATTTAATACGCTTTCATTTAACATACCGCATTATCACTTCTCAAATAAAAACAAAAAATATTGGTGTTGTAAATTGCGATAGAAAAAAAAATAAAAACAGGAATCATTATTTAAAGTGATTGTGCTGATTTTTCTTTTCTTTTTTTTGAAATTTTAGTCGGCATATTAAATGGCGCATCTTCTGTTTTCTCATCTTTAAGGATTCGCTTACCGTTATTTACATTTTCCAAAATTTCATTTTTAAATATTTTTAGCGGAAGAAATCCGCAGGTCACTACAAAATATTTATTGTTTATGTTTATTATAATCCTGTAATTTTTATTATTATTTTTTTTTATAACTGAGAGTTGGGGATGATTTTAGGTTTGTTTTCAAATTTTGAAATTATATTGAAATTTTATGTGAAAAAAAAAAATTGAAAAAGTAGTGTGAGGCAACAATAAAATAGAGATTATGAAAATTTTTGTTTTTCTTTAAATTAACTCAAGCATATGATATTAAAAAATTGTTTATAACATCCTGAATCCGGAATAAAATAATGATAAAAACAATATGTATGAGGACTCTATTTTCCCAAAATGTTTTTGTTTTAAATATAAAAATAAAATTAAATATTGTTTTCCTGTTTATTTTATTTGGAGGGGGGCGGGGGGTAGATTACTAGTTCTGTTTTTACAAAAACATATATTTTGTTCGGATAAGACATCAGAGTAGAGTATCAAAGCGGATATTTTAATAAAATTATTTTTTTTATATTTCTCTGTCTGTCTGTCTGTCTGAGCTCTACATTTATTTATTTTGAATATCAAAAATCTGAAAAAAATGTGTGTATTTTTAAAATATTAAAGCAACAAAAAGTTATATACTGGTGCAATACAAACATCATGGCAAATCACTTTAGAATATCATGATAGCACAGTAATAATTATTGCAAAATACAACAATTTAAAGTCGATAATTCTAGCGTATTACTTTAATACCCATTCGTTCCGGTTTCTCTTCAGTTTGGGTAAAAACCTAGAAGACCCCCCGTTGTTATCTGAAGCGTTCCGGATCCTATCCATCTCAATTGCAAAGCAGTGATGTCAGCTTTATACTGAGTGATGACATTTTCCATTATGCACCTGGGCTGTATACAGTGTTGGAAGGTGCAAATTCTAAAATCAAAATCCTCTACGATTTCCAAGTCTATTTCCAATTAATCCATTCATATCAGAGGGTTGCCTTAAGTATTTCATAATCATATTTTTGTTGACAGATTAGGTAGTTAACTACCTAACGCCAACTTACAATTTGAGAGGTTTTTTGTGCACTTGCAATTTTGGCCTATTGTATAAGCGGTTGCTGTTTAGAATAGTTTCCGGAGGTCAGTACGGGGAGCAAGTGGCTCAGGAACTTGACAATTGCGCATCGTGGTTTTTGACCAGTCAGATGTTACCCTATCAATCCCAAGCCGTCATTTTACCGTTCAGTGCAAAACATTTTACAGAAAGTCAAATATTTATTTAACCTTATAAAGTTGGAAAAGAATAGAGAATGAACAAACATTTTTGCACTCTTTTAACTTAAGCAATTCAGTTTTAGCAAACTATATAATATAATAACAACAAGCGATGTCTAGTGTTTTTTACCTATCTATC
The DNA here is from genome assembly GCA_963942445.1 of Argyra leucocephala. Classification (NCBI taxonomy): domain Eukaryota; kingdom Metazoa; phylum Arthropoda; class Insecta; order Diptera; family Dolichopodidae; genus Argyra; species Argyra leucocephala. Next base: position 10,460,857 of record OZ012679.1, on the reverse strand, counting down.
TCTTGTAGTTGAACCTTTTTACTTTTTTTTTTGACATGATCGTCGTCAATCAAATTTTTTCTAATTATTTTTTGGCTTGAATATTTTAATTCATCATATTCTAACAATTAAATTTTTTATCATTATTATTACTTATTAATTTAATATAATTTTACTATTTTTTTTACAACTAATTTATTAAATTTAAATATATTTTTTAAAATTTGCTTTAACATAATGAATAAAAATATTTAAGCTGCTTTGGACGTAGTATTCGTTATTCAAGATATTGCCCATTGGAATCGAAATAGACGATGAAAGACCATCTAAATAGAATAGTAGAAGGTCGACTGGCAAAGGTAGTAATAAATGAGAGAAATCATTATTAAATGCCTAAAAGGAAGACCTCTGTAAAGATGGTATGAATGCTGAACGTTGCCATACACAAAATAGAGAATAAGATATATTGGAAAAACAGGCTTAATTATTGCATAATTATTGATTATAAAGCAACTTTGAAATTCTAATTAATTTAGCAAATTAATATACAAAAATACAGTCCTACATTGTAACTAACTCCTCAGTTTATATCCCCATCACAAATTTATTTAATATTCGAATAATTTGGTTGGCAATAATTACTGTAATATATGTAATATATTTATATATATATATTATTCTGCATTTATCTGGATGTTTGTAAGTTCGACGGAACGCTCCAACACATATACAAATTGCATATGTATACAAATGAATATATATACAAATTGCTTTGGTGCTTTTTTTAACCCCTGTCTACCATGCTGAACCTTTGCATGAAATATATTTTTTTAATTTAATGTTAGTGTTCTTCGCAAATAATAAGGAAAAATAATAAATAATAATAATAATATAAATAAAACAAACAATTTTTTTGGATTTATAATAATAAGGACTAATAGAAATTTAATCAATAGTTTAATATGGTATAATAACCAAAAGGCAAACAGCATTTAACACAAAAAAAAAACATAATTCACTCAAAGGTTATTCTTATTACTTAAAATTATACACAATAATATACATGTGTATCAGCATATTTGTATTGTATAATATTATACATTATACTACTTTATTGCTTCTACCTTTTATTTTTGTCATTATTGTGTGCGTAACTCACTTCACTCAAAAAAAATTATTTTTGTTTTTTTTTTTGTTTTTTTTTATTATTTGCTGTATCTGTATTCTGTATGTTCTATATACTCCATTCCAAAAATATTATTTTATTTTCAGTGTTAAGTGTTCACCTTTCACTTCACTGTTCAGGTTCACTGTTCAATCAATAGAACTTGATAGAAGTAGAGTAGGATAATTAACTCTACTTCTACGCCGGATAATAAAACATTGTTTTTTTTAAATTGAAAATTATTGATGAAAATGTTTTTGTATTTTTTGTAAATTTTACCAATTTAGATACAAAATGTTGAATATTTTACACAATACCATAATAACAGTTTATTCATATAGCAAAATAAGATCCCTATACATTATACAAAAGACAAAATTTATATGAAAATAAGATCCCATTTTTGAATTTGCTCTCCCAGAGGCCACAATAACGCTAATACGGTATAATTTATACTAAATGGAACCCAACTAACGAATTATAACTAAATGGAAGTGAGTACGAGTATACCATACAAAAATACAAACATTTTATACAAATTTGTTGGTATGGTACTTCTTTTTCTGTTATATAAAAAAAAAAAAGATTATTGTTAGGCCAATATAAACATAAATAAAAATAAATAAAAAGTGATATAAACATAAGTACTGTAATTTCGGAATAAAGAATCTAATGAAAGAAAAAAAGAAACTAGGATTTATTTTGCTTCCGTCATTTATGACGGGTTACAAAGCTAGTATATATATATTTATTTATTTATTTATGCTTAATACAAACATATTACAATATACATAAGTGTTGGTGTTTTTGTTTATTTATTAACGTAAACATTCTATTAACAGGCTCAAATTTACCATAATTGGTACGATGAAATATTGGACGAAAAATATTTTCCGATCTAAAGCGGTTTCTGTTGTTAATATGTAAGTGGATCATATATCTCTCTAACATAAGGAGAATCAATTTCATTATTTAAAACTTTAATAATGCGAATATGATATCAGCAACCTCCCTTCTGGATTCGAATGATTTAAGGTCCAATAACTTCAACCGGTTCCTATAAGGTGGTAGAATAACTGGATTTGCCCAGTGTAAATTACGCAGTGCGAATCTTAATAAATTTTTTTGTGTAGCTTCAATTCTTTGAATATGATTGAGGTAATGAGGCGACCACACTTGACTGGCATATTCAAGATTTGGTCGAACAACAGACGTAAAAAATGATTTAAGGACGTATGGATCGTTAAATTCTTTTGACGTAGCCTAGCATGGAGCTAGATTTATTTATTATGACGTTTAAATGTTGTTTGAAACATACATTATTGTCAAAGAGTACACCAAGGTCTTTAAAGTTTGAGACTCGTTCAATAGATTTATTTTCAAAAGTATAATCAACCATTAATGATTCAGAAGAGCGACAGAAAGTCATTAAAGCACATTTATTAATATTTAAGGTCAGATTGTTAATTTTACACCAGTTTAAAAAAGAGTTTAACTCTTGTTGAAGAAGGGATGTGTCCCTTGCTGATGTGATTTTTTTTGTAAATTTTCATGTCATCTGCATAAATAGTAATTTTACTATGCTTCATGACGGAAGTTACATCATTAATGGAAATAATAAAGAGAAGCGGACCTAAATGGCTGCCTTGTAGAATGCCAGAGCTAGCTTCAAAAGGTTCAGAAGTAGCGGATCTAAATAATACGTTGTACCTCCTATTAATTAAGTAGGAATTAATCCAATTGGTAAAAGAAGGAGGAAATCCCATTTTTTTTAATTTTAGTATAATAATGGAATGCGGAAGAATATCAAAGGCCTTACTTAAATCGGTGCGTATATGACATCTGTCTGAAACCCAGCTTCCATATAGTTTTTGAATTTAGAAAAACATTCTATTAAATTGTTGATCTTTTTTTCATAAAACCATGCTGGTTAGGGGACAGTAAGTTTGAACAATGATCATAAATAGAGTCAAATACTATTAATTCAAATAGTTTCGGAATACTTGAAAGTTTTGCAATTGGGCGATAGCTTTTTATATCATTCTTAGAATCTTTTTTATGAACTGGTCTAATAAACGATTTTTTCCACAAATCAGGAAAGATTTCTTGAGAATATGAAAGTTTGAATAAAATTGATAAAGGAGTGCAGAGGGATTCAGAACACTTTTTTAAGATAATTTCTGGTAAATTATCTGGTCCAGGAAATGAATCATCGTTAAGTTTTTCCAAATATTTTATAGCCTAAATGTGCTAATTGCCTTGAGGCACACCCAGCGAGTTATCGTGGTTGCCAGGTGGCTAGAGAGTTGCAAAAAAGAAACAAGCTACAAAAAAATGCCCCAAAACAAATGCAACATGCTAGAGAGTTGCAAAAAAGAAAGAAGCTACAAAAAAATGCCCCAAAACAAATGCAACATAGACAAGAAAAACAAAAGACAAAACCTAGGCAACCTAGTGCACAGAAACAGAATTGCATTGAAACTTCAAGGATACCTAAAACTTTTACGTCGAAAAAAGTCGTAGAAGGCTAATCATATTCACAGGTAACACAAAATAACCTAAGTCAAAAAAGAAACCCTAAAGAACAAAATAAAATTTCTACACAAAAGTTGACTGAAAATACCATTATGCAGATGATGCAAAATATGATAAAAACAATGAATGAAATCTCAACAAGACTATGCACATTAGAAAACAAACATAATGAAATATATATGTATACACCAAAAAATAAATCCGCAAGGCATGGTTAAGAACGCACTTCGTATAGTCACGTGGAATGCCAATGGTATTCTGAACAAGAAAAATAATTTGGAAATTCTATTGAGAACACAAAATATTGATGTATGTCTCTTGACAGAAACACATATGACAGATAAGTCATCGCTTAAAATAAATGACTATACATGCTACAGCGCAAACCATCCGAGTAATACACCCAGAGGTGGTAGCTCATTTTAATAAAGAAAGATATTAAGCACCACGAGGAACTTAGTCTAGAAATAGATGAATTCCAACTAATCGTGTTACGAATTATCTCTGTTAAACAAAGCCTTTGTGTCGGTGCATTATAGTGTCCACCCAAATACAACATAAAGAATAACATGTTTGAAGAAATTCTTAAACTACTTGGCGAAAGATTTATCCTGGGAGGTGACTACAACGCCAAGCACATAGATTGGGGGTCTAGAGCAACCTCTACGAGAGAAAGAGAGCTAAGAAAAGCTATAAAAGAAAAAGGCTGCATTTACCAATCTACCGGTAAGCCTACCTATTGGCCAACTGATAGAAATAAAACTCCTGATCTGCTTGATTTTTATATAACAAAAAAAATTTCACCCAATTATATTAAGCTAGAAGATAACCATGATTTGGACTCAGATCACTCTGCAGTCATACTAAGTCTATATGAAAAGGTTATTAAGAAACAGTCGAAACCTCTGCTAACGAACAAGACAACTGACTGGGCTAGCTTTAAACAAGAAATAGAAAACAAAATAAACATAAAAACAAAACTAAGATCCAAATGTGATATAGATTCTGAAGTAGAAAATTTTATTAAAATTATTCAAAATGCTGGATGGAATAATACAAAAAATTGTGAATATAAATCGGTAGGATTCAACTACCCTAGAGAAATATTAAATATGATAAAAATGAAAAGAAGAGCTAGACGCAGATGGCAACAATCGCATGATCCGGCATACAAAACTGTGCTAAATAGGTTAACTCAGAATCTTAAAAGAAAAATTAAAGATCTTAAAAATGAAAATTTTGAAAAATATATAAAAAATTTATCAGCTAAAAGAGACAATAACTACTCGTTGTGGAAAGCAACAAAGAGTACAAAAACCTCGATCTCTCAAATCCCGCCAATCAGAATGAAAAGCGGTGAATGGGCGAGAGATAATAAAAATAAAGCTGAAACATTCGCAGATCATCTTGAAGAAATTTTTTGTCCAGACGAGACACATTCGGATGATCTCACTGAAGAAAATAATAATTGGCAAGAAAATGTTATATCACCATTTTCAGAGAGTGAAATAGTTGAACAAATTAAAAAACTCAGAGATAAAAAAGCTCCAGGTTTTGATCTAATTACATCGGAAGTCCTGAAAGAACTTCCGAAAAAAGCTATAACAATGCTAACACGCATTATAAACGCTGCTATAAGAATAAGGTATGTGCCGAATATGTGGAAAATAGCAGAGATAATTATGATACCAAAGCCAGGTAAGCCCATAAATGAGGTCAAATCCTACAGACCAATATCATTACTACCAATAGTATCAAAATTATTTGAAAAACTATTATTGATTCGAATGAGACCGATCATAGAAAATAGTAATCTGATTCCAAATTATCAATTTGGCTTTAGATCTAAGCACTCGACAATCGATCAAATTCATAGAATAACAGACATAATAGAAAAAGCTTTAGAGGAAAAGAAAGTATGCTCTACCATATTTCTAGATGTAGCCCAAGCTTTTGATAAAGTATGGCATCGAGGCTTAATAAATAAACTAAACAATATGTTACCTAAACAATACGTAGATATACTCTCATCATATCTAGAAAACAGACTATTCAGAATAAAACAAGACGAAGAGTATTCTACTATTAGAGATATTAAAACGGGTGTGCCTCAAGGTAGTATTCTGGGTCCCATACTGTATTTGCTCTACACCAATGATTTACCAGAAATGGAAAATATAACTGTAGCTACATTCGCTGACGATACTGCATTGATGGCAGTAGGATCAAATATTGACGAGGCTACAATTAATATGAAAAGAGCAAGCGACAAGCTATACCTCTGGACAAAGAAATGGAAAATTAAACTTAATGAGTTAAAATCAGTACATGTAAATTTTACAAATAAAAAATTAGAAAATCAAACACCATTGGTAAATCTGAATAGGGTCAATAAACCCCAAGAAAACAATGCTAAATGCCTAGGAATGACATTAGATGTCAAACTTAGATGGAAAGAGCACGTTAAAAAGAAAAAAATTGAGCTTGAAAATAAGTATAGAGAAATGTACTGGCTCTTAGGTCGTAATTCTAAATTACCTATACATAACAAGATTTTGTTATATAATCAGATACTCAAGCCGATATGGTTGTACGGCATACAAATATGAGGATGTGCCAAACAAACACATGTACTTTGTATACAAAAATTCCAAAATAAAGTCTTGCGCAACATGGTAAATGCCCCTGGTATGTTCGCAACAGTGATTTGCACAGAGATCTAAAAATTCCTTGCATAGAAAATGAAATAAAAAGATATGCAACAAAGCATATAGCTCGTCTGGAGGGACATGTTAACGTTGAGGCCACTCAATTGCTAGATAATCAAAATGATGTCAGAAGGCTTAAAAGAACTAAGCCACTAGATTTAATACGATAGAATTTCGTAAAATTTTTCTTTAAGAAAATCAAAATAGCAATAAATTAATGGTTAGTCCGTTGGACTAGTATTAATGGGAGGGGTGTGGTTTAGTCAGTAAAAATCTGGCACACAATGCAAGCTACGGGGCTCATTGTGTCTATGAAGATTCCCACCAATCCACGCAAAAAACAAAAAAAAAAAAATTTTTTTAAGTTTACTCGGTTCAAAGTCTATCGTCGTGAGTGGGGATCTAGGAAAATTTTCTAAATCATGAAAATTATATGATATATGTATATATATTTGTCTTTAATTATTAATATTCTGAGAATTACCTTTATTTTTTCGAACTGTGATCACAAAATTAAAGCTGCTATCTAAATTCAAACACATAATTATTAATAAATGGCTAAACCAAAGAAATAAAAGATTGCGTTACTAATTCTCATTTTTTATTAAAAACAAAAAAAAATAAAAAATAATTTAATTTTACATTATGATTAACCTCTTCAGGGTTTTATTTCAGCATGTTACTCTTTTGTTTTTGTTTTAATATAGAATATTATAATTATAAAACAATTCCAGAGATATAAAAGGACATGTAATCCTGTAATAAAAAAAAAAAAAATTTTTTTATTATTTTTATTTATTTTTTAATATATAAATTTTATTTTTTTTTTCATTTAGTTTTAAAATGACACCTTTTGACTTAATATTATTGCTTATTATTTTGTTGTTGTTTCTGCAACACTAAAAACTCTATTTACAAATTCACTTTTCATAGGTGATGCAACAACAGCATTCTTATTAACGTATTAATTTTTCTTTTTATATAATTTTATTTTTTTTTTTTTATTTTATTTTAGATATAATTTTTTTTTTTACACCTGAACATTTTAATATTTTTGTTAAGTATGGGTACAGTGGAGGAAATTCATATCTATAATTTTGCAAAGTGTCAATATAGTATCTAATGAAGTAGCAGAGCTGGGTAAAATTCAAATACTATACTACTCATTGAGTAAAAGTATTTGATTTCAAGTATTTGAGTAAAATTATTTAAGTAAAAAAAATTTTAAATACTATTTTCACTAACTACTTTGAACAGGTTTTACTGATTCTAGAGAACAGTAATTAATACCATTTGCATTGAAATTTCAAAAAAATTTTAAATCTTAAATCAAAGTCTCTAATGGATAACTATGGAGTAGGAAAACGAGTATGTCACTTGCTTGAAGGTACATGTATGGTACAAAATGTCAAATTTGTGTACTGGCTAGAAAATAGTCAAGCCAGTGAAGAAATAAGTAAAAACAGCGTGATTTTATTAGTAAAAATATTTTAAAAATTTGTGCACAATTTTGAGTGGTTGGTCAGTAAATGTATTTATATATATTTAATTAATTTATAGAATTTATAATGGACTCATATCAACCTCCTGGATCTTGTGGGGTCCCAATCAAGTTAAACAAATCATTTATGAAACTAATTAATTCATATTAATTTTATTTAAAACAATCATTTAACAACCCCTTAACTTATTACAACTACAATTTTAATAAGTACACCTTAGAAAAAAAATAGGAGGATTTGAGTAAAACGCTCCTGGGTGTTATATTTGAGCAATGATTTTAATTTTGTGCAAGAATTAAATTACTGTTTCTGCAGACTCAGTTTGTTACTAGTTTCAAAATTTCCAACCAATAACCATGTGATATCAAGGTCGATGCTTACGTTGCTAAATAAGTAACAAGCCAAGTTAAGCCTGTGGATGAACTACACGTGGGTTTGTTTATTTGTGAGTCATCAAAAATTTAATTGTGTGTTAGCCTGCTGTTACCTATGCGCAATGCGGTAGTTATGATTTCCAACCAATAACCACGTGATATCAAGTTCGATGCTTACGATGTTGTATAAGCAACAACCCTCAAGAATATGATGTATTGTGATGAGGTAGATCCTGTGGATTAACTACACGTTAGTTTGTATATTTGTGGGTTATTAAAGATTTAATTGTGTGTTAGTCTGCAGTTAGCTATGCTCAGTGTGGTAGTTATGACAGATGTTTTACGATTTGGTTGGCAATTATTACTGGAATATGTAATATTTATATGTATATATATATGTATAAATACTCTGGGTGGCGCAGTAGATAGAGCGCCTACCTTTCAACCGAAAGGTCCCAGGTTCGATTCCCGATGAAGCAAAAAAATTATTTATCCGTTTTTCGACCTGGTTCAGTACCCTTTGTTATTGGGATAAAATAAATGCCAAAAAATAATTGAGAGTATAATCTGGTAACAACTTAAATAAAATGGAGCAATAAATGGATTTAAGAAGACCGTACTTAATTAAGCACGAAAAGGTGATTCTACCTAAATTACTGTCAAGAACATACAAAAAAAAAAAATATATTTGTTGTTGGAGGTTTATGAATTTGAATACATTTGTTCGACAAATTATGTTTATTTGAAGAAGGTTCTTTTTGCGAATGCCTAGGTATTAATAATATAATTAAATTTTGATATATAGTTAAAGTGGAGCAATCGGTGCTAATTGTATTTTATATAATTAACAATTAAAAAATAATAGTAAAAACAATCAGTTTTTAATACATTGTGTAATGAAACGCAATTATAAGTCATTGCATTTAATGATCAGAAGTTACTAAGTTAGTATTGAAAACGAAATAAAAGGATGAAGTGATTAATTTGTAGAATAAAAATACTATTAAGTTTAACAATTAAATAAATTATAGTAGTTTTAGATTAAATATATATATTTTTTTTAAATAGAACAGAAGATTAAAGAAGGTTGAAAAGGCTGAAACCACACGATTTAGTGGGATAAAATAAAAACATGGGGGAGCAGAAATATTAATTCCTGTGAACACAAAAAGGTTTTTCTTTTTAAGTACGGGTAAATTGTTGTAATAAATTATTGTAATATGTGATAAAATTGTGCTATACAAACCTAAAAGATTGTCAAAAAAATATGTATATATATATATATTTTTTAGTCTATTATAATATGATTTTATTTATGTTTCTATAACATTTACGGTACATCCAAATCTAAAATCTATATCTAAACCATTTTACAACCAATTTTAGTAATTTTTCGTTTGATAGATATTTAATGATAGATATTTAAAAAGAGACGTGGCGAATTCGAATGTTATTTCAAACTTTATTAATTTTGACTTAGAAATTTAAATTTAAATTTCACCCTATGCAATTATATGTCATTTTAACATTATAAATACGTAAGAGGTTGTGGTCTCAGATAAATAAATTATAACTACGTATGAGGTTGTTGTCTAAGATAAAAACATAGTGTCCACGATAGATTTAAATGATAAAAAACCATTTATAACGAAATATTGAGTACAATTTTTTATCAAACTTCCTCGAATTTCATGAAGCGGGTGAATAATAGTCAATTTTTAATTTTAATATAATTTTCTAGGTCTCCCGAAATCAAAACTCACATTATATAGCTAAATCTGAAATGTATTATTAGCTAATATCAAGTGTAAATCATTTATTGGAACGCTACTCAACTATTTTCCACTCATTATATTAAAATTTGATTTACAATATTAAAAATTTATAATTTTATTTTAATTAACATAATAAATATTAATAATTATTATAATTAATTTAATTTCCGCCACTGTATATAAATAATTATAACCTAAAGATAATCAGATATATTTTACAATAATATAAGTAAACAAGACCACATTAATAACAACGACAACAGGGACACAATCTACAAGGATATTCTTAATAGTGACATAATAAGTCTAGGTACTGTAATGCAACAACAAAAAATATGACAATTGATGCGATTCGATGACAGGTGATATGCGTATGAATTACCTATATTATATAAGATCTATTAAGTAGTATATATATTATTATCTTGTTATTAATGTGAACGTTATTTATTTAAAAAAAAATCGACAACAAAAACTAACATTTTATATAATTTTTAATCCTTGATTTTATAATGAAAATTTCATAGTTTTAATGTTCACCCTGTGGTGGAATAGCATTAAATTTTATTATTCTTAGAAACTGTAGGTAGGTAGGCTACCTGTGAAAAATTATAATATAGTGTTACAAGGGATGTTAAATTTACTGATGTAAATAAAATGATAAAATTGTATTTTTTTTAAAAGCTGTTACACTTTTTGAGGTTATCATTGGAGTAATGAGAAAATTATATGTTACTTAATTTTTTTTGCTCTTGTTTTATTTATTTTGTGTTGCATTTATTGTTCAAAATGCAGTGTACAAGTTGGTTTTTTGTTTTTTTGTTTTTTAATATTAAGTTTCTAGTGGGTATAATAATATAAGGTGATCCAGTTGTTTATGATGTGCGTAATATTTTAAACCATGTTAATACTGGATACGATGTGTAAGCTTGTTAATGAAATCTTGCGAATGAAAATTTAATTTAAATAATTAAAAGTGTTACTAGTATTTGTCCGCTCCTCAGCTTGAAATAAAAAATCATACTCAATTTCAATATGGATTGCTTTCAACTATTTTAATTTATTCCTGGCACTATATGTATAATTTGTTTTTATTGATTTATCTTAGACAACAGCCACATATGAATGTAATAGTTTATTTACAAAAGAAAAAAATTAAATTAAAATTTGATAAATTTAATTATATAACTTGGCCCTATATAATGTTTTTTTTATTGATTTATCTTAGACAACAACCACATATGAATGCAATAATTTATTTCCAAAAGAAAAATATTAAATTAAAATTTGATAAATTTAATTATATAACTTGGCACTATATACTTGTTTTTTTATTGATTTATCTTAGACCACAAACACGTATGAATGTAATAGTTTATTTACAAAAGAAAAAAATTAAATTAAAATTTGATAAATTTAATTATATAACTTGGCACTATATAATTGTTTTTTTATTGATTTATCTTAGACCACAAACACGTATGAATGTAATAGTTTATTTACAAAAGAAAAAAATTAAATTAAAATTTGATAAATTTAATTATATAACTTCGTACTATATATTTTTTTTTTATTGATTTATCTTAGACAACAACCACATGTGAATCTTAGATTATAATTTTTATTATCTTAGATATTATTATCTTAGACCACAACCACGTATGAATATAATAATTTATTTACAAAAGAAAAAAATTAAATTAAAATTTTGATAAATTTAATTATATAATTTGGCACTATATAATTTTTTTTTTTTATTTATCTTAGAGAGCAACCACATATGAATGTAAAGGTTTATTTACAAAAGAAAAAAATTAAATTAAAATTTTGATAAATTTAATTATATAATTTGGCACTATATAAAGTTTTTTTTAATGATTTATCTTAGACCACAACCACATATGAATGCAATAATTTATTTCCAAAAGAAAAAAATTAAATTGAAATTTGATAAATTTAATTATATAACTTGGCACTATATAATTGTTTTTTTACTGATTTATCTTAGACCACAACCACGTATGAATATAATAATTTATTTACAAAAGGAAAAAATTAAATTAAAATTTGATAAATTTAATTATATAACTTGGTAATATATATTTTTTTTTAATGATTTATCTCAGACAACAACCACATGTGAATCTTAGATTATAATTTTTATTATCTTAGATATTATTATCTTAGACCACAACCACGTATGAATATAATAATTTATTTACAAAAGGAAAAAATTAAATTAAAATTTGATAAATTTAATTAAATAACTTGGCACTATATAATTTTTTTTTTTTTATTTATCTTAGACAACAACCACATATGAATGTAAAGGTTTATTTACAAAAGAAAAAAATTAAATTAAAATTTTGATAAATTTAATTATATAATTTGGCACTATATAATTTTTTTTTTTTTATTTATCTTAGACAACAACCACATATGAATGTAAAGGTTTATTTACAAAAGAAAAAAATTAAATTAAAATTTTGATAAATTTAATTATATAATTTGGCACTATATAAAGTTTTTTTTAATGATTTATCTTAGACCACAACCACATATGAATGCAATAATTTATTTCCAAAGGAAAAAAATTAAATTGAAATTTGATAAATTTAATTATATAACTTGGCACTATATAATTGTTTTTTTACTGATTTATCTTAGACCACAACCACGTATGAATATAATAATTTATTTACAAAACGAAAAAATTAAATTAAAATTTGATAAATTTAATTAAATAACTCGGCACTATATATTTGTTTTTTTACTGATTTATCTTAGACCACAACCACGTATGAATATAATAATTTATTTACAAAAGGAAAAAATTAAATTAAAATTTGATAAATTTAATTATATAACTTGGTAATATATATATTTTTTTAATGATTTATCTTAGACAACAACCCCATATGTGATATTGTATATTTACGAAAGAAAGTAAGTAGGTAATGGTAATGGTAATGACAATCTGATTTGAAATGGTTCAGATATTTGTAGTGTACCGTACTTTTTTCAGTTTACAGATTAAATATTATGATTTTTCAATTTTGGAGCTATTTATTAAGTCGTTTTTGGGGTGAGATTTTCATGAAAGAAATGTGAAATGGCAAAATTTTATTAAGCTCATTTAGATTTGGGAATAAATTGTATGCTTTTGACAATTCATAACAGTAAAATGAGTTAGAAGTGAAGTAAAGAAGTATATGTAATCTTACATTTATTACAAAGTTGTCTCAACTACACAATAACCCCCAACATAACGGAAATATAGTTATTAGTTCAGTTTTTCGTTCTGGTTTAAAGGAAGTCTAAAATTTGCAGTTAAATAAGAATTTTTTAACTTAAAAAAATGTTCAAGTTTAAGAATTGGCTTGGTTTTGATTAACTATGATTTGCTAATAACTGAAATGAAATAATCAAAGTGTATCTACTTTTGTTATTTTTGTTTCCTCTATCTTTTCCAGAGAAAAATTTATTTACACTTTACCTTTAATGGGATATATATATTTTTTTATATTGTCTCACCTTGTGTAGTAAATTAAATTTTTGGATATAATACAATCTATGTGACTATAACTACATTAAAGGTTAGAAAGACATGTCTAAGCCCGTTAAATAGATTCTATCTCCTGAATCAAGTTATTATTAAATTTCTATACTCTAAATTATCTGAAATTTATTATTTGAGACCATTGAAGCCATGAGCTGAATAAAGAAATAATATAATCAATTTGACAGTTAGCAACGAGCTAAAAGTATAACTGTAATTTTTATCTAGATTCGTGTTGTTCTACGAGCACGGTATCACATTTAATTTTTCAAAGTACGAATTTCTTAATTCTACTGCATTTGTCTTACTTAATTTAAAACTAATTTAGCGTGGCCATATTTGTGTATATTAAACTATTTACACAACTGAACCGGAAAAATTGAATACGTAATGGTAAAAATTCATATCAATAATGGATGAAATGTTGATTGTTAAGTTAAACTCATGACAAGATGGATGAAATAGGAATAGCTCAATCATTTAAAATCGAATTCAACATGGTAGGTACCAAAAACTACACTACAGGAAATAAAATAATATTTTTAAAATTATATTTTTACATGTACCTAAAAATAGCTGTAAATTGTAATTAAAAGTATAAAAATTTTGAACAATGAAGACAAATTATTGATTTGATCAACAGTGGACATAAATTATTGAGGTTAGTGAGCAAATTCACAAAACGAAATCCAGAAATAAAAGTCCATGGTAAAAAAATCCACAAAAAATATGCATAAATTCAAAATCCATTGTGCAAAATTAATATTGGAAAAAAGAGATATTCTGTTGTTTGTATATCCAACAGCGGCAACGCTTAAAAATGATAGACGTAAAAATTCTGCAAAATATTAAATATACCTAAATATTTATATTTTACCTAAAACATTTAAAATGATGAAGCTCCGCTGTTGATTTTGACTGACGAGATTTCGAATGATAAGCGAGAAATTTAATAAAATAAATTACTCGAAAATATGGATTTATGTTTTTTTTATAGATTTGGCACTAACCCAAACTATTGCTTAAATTAATGAATCATAGTGATCTGCTTAATCATTTAAAATCCAATGTTCGGCACGACACTATAAAACCAACAATAAAAAAATTTTTTTTTGTTTCAATTAACCGTTTCTGAAACATCTTGTATGAAAATAAAAAAAAATTAATGACAGTAGTTAAGTGAGATTCAACATTATGAAAAGTCATTAAAAAAAAACAAAAAAAAAAAAAAAAACGATTCCAAAAACCGTAAAATGGTTACTTTTTACTCTTTTTTAATCCTAATTTAATGGCTTTTTTTTTTTTTGCTGTCCATTTCCATTTCAACTGACTGTGAATATGAATGAAATGCATTTACTCATATGTTAAGCTCATATGCAGTGAATAATATACGAATAAGTATATTTTTAGGTTATTAAATTGACATTAATTTTACCTGTCAATAATGGGTTTTTTTTTCTTGTTTTGTTTTTGTTGTTTTTTTAATTTTTTTTTTTTTTGTTTATTGAAATCGAATGGTACGAATCAGTTACCAACATTATTGTATTAGTAAGTAATAAGATAAGTATACCAACATATTATTGGATTGGTATATAGAATATTAGGATATAGGTACAAAGTTAAAATGGGTATGAAGCAAAAATTTAGTAAGGTGTTAAATTTATATTCTTGCCAAAAAAAATGTGATTGTGTTTTTCATTAAAAATTTTTCAATTCTATAGAAAATAATTTCTTAATTTTATTTTTTTAAAATTAATTCAATTTAAAATTATATATTTATTTAATAATGAGTTTTTCTTATTACCAAAATGTAGATTTTTAGATTCATTATCTGATAGATAATTAGGTATAGTGTAATACCTAGTGTGGTATATATTTTAATTCATTTATTTTGTTTTTTATTATTTACATTTCAGGTTTTTCTCATCACTTTTCATGGATTGCGTTATGAATCGCCATTAAAATGGAAATTGAAATGAATTTATTTTGCAAAAAAAAAAAAAAAAATTGTTTTAATATTTAAATTAATGACTTAATTTATTTTGAAATAAAATTTTTATATTTTTTTTTTTTTTTTTTGTATTTTTGATTATGAAATATGAAACACGTGCTTTCTGTGCTGTTTTTACATGTGTACAAATCATTAATGTTTATTTTGTACCGTGTATCAACATAATATTATTTTAATTAGAAATTTAAATTCTTAAATTTAATTTATATTTAATATATAATTTTTTTAGTTTGTACCTATGGAACAAATATATATTTAATTATAATATAGGTCTTGAAGGTGATACGGTTTTAATATCTTATTATTATTATGTATATGTAGAACTGTCTATTTTCCAGGTGGTTTGTATTAAAACGTAATTTGACACCAACATCAATAAGATGAGTGAGTTTTTGATAGCACTACTCTATTTAGACATTGGTTATATTGTTGTGTAGTTGTTTTCAAGGTGTCAGATAAAATATATAAAGTTGAACTAATTTGCAAAAATGACAGAACTATGCGAAGGGTTCACTAACAAATTATAAATAACCGGTAGAAATATTATTATTAAGAGCTTCATGACTGTGTAGGACTAATTAAAAAACAAAATACAGATTATATATATATTTGGTTTTTCGACCAGGTCTGGTGTCCTGTGTCATTCGGATAAAATAAATGCCAATAAAAAAGAAAAAAATCTGTAATTATTAAAATAATAATAATTCAATCTGTAGGTCCACTGTTAAATAAATATGTAAATAAATAAAAAAGAATATGCCTTCGAAAGGGAAAAGGGCCTACAAGTTTGACTTCATATTGATGTGCAGGTAAACTGATATATAAATAAATAAATAAATTAAATATATATAAAGTTATATAAAGCGCTTTGTTCTTAACTTGATTCTTTACTTTTTCATTGATAATATATTAGATCAGGTACTTTTGGAAGGGACCCTATTTTCCCGCACCCCAAATGAACTTATTCTGATTACAATCATCTGACTCCTTAAGGATAGCGGATTTAGTGATCGTACTCTGGTCAATCATGTGCTATGGATAGCTCCCAATGTTTGGGGAATACTGTTCTAAAGTCTGCTACTAGGAAGTTCTTTGCATTCACAAAGCAGATATTCAGTATATTCTTTCTCTATTTTACACAAAAATGTTTCTTTACTAGACTGTGGACAGTCACTATACCTGCCATGATACGTATTTGTTTCTTATTGAAACTTAGAAGAGTTTTAGTTAATTTAAGTGAGCGTTTTGGCATGAGAATTTTTGCTGAACGATTTTCAGGAGCGTTGGCTCAGAAATCCTAAGCTTATTGCTTCGCCCAAGTTTCAACTGTATTTTAGCGGTGCTTAGAGGAAACCCACAGAATGGACTTGACCTACTAAAAGATGTATGCAATGCCTTTCTTGATAGATAATCTACAGCTTCATTTTCTGCAGTGGCAAAATGTTTTGGTACCCACATTATTGCGATTTTATTTGTTATTGCCAGAGTTTTAAATATTTTTATACAGCTTCATACTGATGTGATGGTATATGAATTATTAGCTAGCATGGATGCTTTACTGTCCGGAAGAATGCAGATTCTACGGTTTTTGTAATTTCTTCTTAAATTCTCTTGAACACAAAGCTCAGTAGCATGTACTTTAGCCTGGAAACTGTGTTTGTTGAATCTTGGTTTGAGTAATTATGGACAATATTTGCCATAATGCTCCTGTCTCAAAAGAGGGTGGGGTAATAACCCACAGTTTTCTGCTTCAAATTATTATATTTAATGGTTATATCTTGGATAATTATATCTTGGCAAAAAGTGGTCGGATTGAGCTATCAAAATTGTATAATCCGTCTGCACCATACCAATTATTTCTGGGTGTACTACTTTTTATTTAGTTATACATTTGCAGGTAATGTCAGTAATACATTTGCAGGTCTGAACCAACAAATGTTCAACATCTTTCTGTATAAACATGAACCAACATCTTTCTGTATAAACCGCTGAAGGCCATTCTGCGTGAAGCAAAGTGGCCTTCAGCGGTTGTGGATGTGGATGTGGATGTATTCATAGTAATAAACTCTTAATAATTTGTTTACAATTGAATATACGAAATCAGAACTAGCATTGTAATATTTTTCACTTCATGGAATTTAATATAGTATGCAAAATGTTGTATTTGTATAGGATGGATGGACAAAATTATGATTAAAAAAAAATAGTCAGCTTATCAAATTCCAACCTTCATATTTCCGCTACTTAAAATTCCGTCTCTTAAAATATAAAAAAAATATATCTGAAAAGGGTTAAAAATTTCAGATGTAAAATTTGGTAAAAAGCGAAATTTCATGGATTTTTAGCAAAGTCGAGATATTAATGGGGTTTTAATAAGCGAAGTTTTGACATACGGTATTTTCAAATGTCGGGATTTTCATAATCTAAATAACCTAATTTTGTTCTCGGGATATCGTACCTCATCTTTTTTTCACAATGATATTGTATGGTATACAGCCCCATATAATCTATATCGTTGGGCAGAAAAGAGAAATAATTAAGCAGTTTAATAATTTTTTTTTAGCGTTAATGTTTGCCAAGTGTATATTTTTTGTATAGTTCGATACATTGACACAATTACAAAATAATATCATGGCGAAGAAACATGCTCTATGTTGCACTGATGTGATTGCAATACGTTGATGATAATTTTAATGGTTAAAACATACCCAATAAGAAAATATGTATAACTTTTAAAATCACAAACTTGATAAAATAATTTGTATTGTTAATAGTGTAAGTCTTAAAAATAAATACAAGCATAAGGCATGTTCGTAGTTGCAGTAAAATATGCGTTGGTGTCCTGCAAATTTTTTTCTCTGTTACTATGAACAAAAAATCTTGTGCAGGCCCGCAGAAAATTGTTTAGCAGTCATTTTTGTTCATAGAAGCAGCACATGCGCAATTCCTTTATATAATAATATTATAATATATATATTTAATATTTTAATATAATTAATTAATTTTATATAAATATTATATACATTTTTTTAAATATATTTTATAAATATTTTTTTTTTTAAATATATTTTCTTTTAAATATTTAATATTTTTTAATATATATGTTACTTCTATATTGAAATTATAACATATTTTTTTCAATATATTTATTTTATTATATTTATATTTATATATTATTATTATAAACACATTTATTTTATTTAGTAATTAATTTTTATGTCTTATTTAAATATTTTCTCACGATATTCTTATTTATTACATGTTAAATGACATGCATTTTAAAAATCATTCTAAAGCAGGCGCACTAAAATATCTGCGCAATCTGTCCGACGCTGATGCGACACCGATTACTATGAACACAGGCGCCTGCTTTTTATCTGCGCAGAATTTTTGATGATATGCAACTATGAACAAAAAATCTTTTTTGTTGCGCAGGCGCGACCACTACGAACACGTCTATAATTTTAAGTACAGATACTAATATGTTTTGTTCTTAAAAAGCTACTCTACTAAAGGCTCAGATACAAGTCTTCCTATTCTTTTTTTATTGAATGTAAAAATTTAAATGTCAATCAAGTGTACAATAATTTCATTTAAATTATGAAGCATCAGAATGTACTGAATTTAGTTATATATGGTTTTGATGTAAGAAAATTATATGTCGGACATTTTCAAACTGGCTAAAAACGGTCAGTTCGATATTTTTAATGGTTATTTTGATTTTCTCGGAATAAATTAGTACTTAACTTTAAATGCTCTAATTTTAAATTTTGGTTAAAATTTATTCTGAATTCAAATATTCTAATACATACCTGGATTTATCGAGCACATCTAGTTACAAGTAGTCCCAATATTGTTAACCGATTTAATCCCACTTGAACCGATAAACCATTGAATGTAAAAAAAAAATAGTAGCTTTTATTTGATACCTACATCATACTTCTTTCATTTGAATTCAACATTCTTAAAATCTATCATCAATACGATTTATTAAGTTTGATTTTTAAATTAGGTAATATCGTATTTGTTAGGGACACAATAAATAATAAAGCTGAAAAATACATAATTTTTTGATTTCAGATTCATTTCTAATACATTTGCATTTTATCAATTTCAATTCAGACGTTTTATCACTTTGAAAAGAATTGGGCTTCAGACCGCTTGATTTAACAACCATATTTACAAAAAAACGTCATTTTTGAATTTTCAACATGATAAAAATTTAATATTCGATAATAATTATTAAGAAAGTAATAAAAAACCAAAATACTACAACATTTTTTGTTACACCTTTTTTTTACGGTTATTTTCATAACCGATTTTCATTATCATTGAAAATTGAATCACCATTATTAAAAAATTTATTTTTGATTTTCTAAACGAATGCAAATTTTATTTTAGGAATGTTAAACTGGTACTGGTTTGTGTGTTTAGGTATACATTTTTATTATTAAAATTTGTTTTTTTTTTTTTTTACATTGTATTGTACATAAAATATTGTCCTGTTTATTTTATTATAATTTTTTTTTTTTTTTTTGTATTTTGATTGAAGAGCTCAGGAATTTTATTTTATTTTTGTTTTCATATTTAAAGTGGGAAGAGAAAAACCATTAAATAAAATTGAATTTTACTCCAATTTATTTCTTGAATCTTAGATTTTAGGTTCAGTTATTACTCCTAAATGTATATATATATATAATATATATATGTATATGTATATTATATATATATATATATATATGGCATACTTTTGTTGCTATACAGCTTATTTTTCATTTTCTGTTACTTGTACAATTACTGTACACAATTTTATTTATTTATTTTAAGCGTAGATTTATTTTCGTAAGTACCAAAAACAAAAAAAAAAAAATAAAAAAAATAAAATAATTCAAAATTTTAACCATAAAAACAAAAATAACGGAAAATAACGACGGTAGAATAATAAAAAAAAAAAAAAAACAAAAAACAGTAAAATTGCGTACGCTTTGCCCACCTTTTTTTTGTTCATATTATTTTTCTGTTTAACAATCTCGTTCTGGTTGTCCATCTCTTCTTACCAACCACCCCCCACCACCCCTATCCAAGAACATTCGAAAACATTCTCAATGTATCTGAGAAATTTTCAAGAAATTTATATCTTTTCGCGACCATATAATTTCGATTACGTTGAATATATCAAGGCGGATTCCGGGATAAAAAAAAATAAAAAAAAAACAAAAAAATAATAATGAAAATAACCATAAAAGGAACATTTTTCTTAAATTTAAAATTTATATCTTTTAGATCCTGACTTGGCATATAATTTTCCATTTTTTTTTTTTTTTTACTTTTCATATATCTTTATTTTGGTTTTTGTTTTTCTTTTTTGTTGTTATGTACAGTTGTTGACAAAATTCCAATAATTTGAGAGCGAAACATTTTTTGATAATTTGAAAAAATCAGTTGGGCATTTGTGATTCTGCAATAACAATATAGTTTGGCACCAGTAAGTATCGAACCGAAAACGCATCACAAATCACTACTTAGTCAGAGATAGAAATGATAACATACTGACAAAAATAATGAAGCCCAGATAGAAAGGTGCAAGCAGCACTTAGAAACAATCAGTGCCATCCAACATCAAACTAGATTTAGATTAGATTTAATTTATTTCGAGAGGGATCCAGTCCCTACATCACCGCAGCCGCAAATAAGCTTATTGGGATAACATCAGACTAACGATGAAACACAATCCAACAACAACATTAGAAACAATTGGATAAACTTAAGAAATTCTGAAAATCTTCCCAGCATCAATGAAATAAAAGAGGTCATAAGGAGTATAAAAGAAAACAAGGTGACAGGCGATGATGGCATATATCAGCCGAATTACTGCAATTGGATATACAGACTATAACTCAAATAGTACAGCCCAATATATCTCCCCCTTTCTGGAAAATTGTCAAACTACCAAAGAAAGGCAGCCTAGCCTGACTTACTGCGGTAATTGGAGAGGCATTAAATTGCTCAACATATCATATAAGATCATAGCAGCATTAATTCAAGGTCGCTTACAAGAAAAACTGGACAAAACAATTTGTAAAAAACAAGCTGGTTTTCAACCTCACCGAAGCAGCGTCGATCAAGCAAACACACTTTGAATAATAATAGAAAAATTAATGATAGCCATCAACATTATACATGTTGTTCATTGACTTGGAGAAGGTTTTCGACACAAACAAGCGCGCAGCGATATTGAAATCACTAACGGACAAAGGAAGACCAGTAAAAATAGTCGGCTTAATCCAAGCATTATATGTGAGGAAGCCGAACTCTCAGTAATACACAGGGAACAAAACATCAGTGCTTGCATGACCACAACCACCGCTTAACAATCGTCTTACTTCTTCTCTGTTTTTGATGAGCTTTGCTCAGTACATGTTAGCTGATCAAAAATTAAATAAGCGACTTAGTGGTAGTGGCATGTAAATAAAAACCTGAAGTTGGAAACTGATAAAAAGTAATTCGTGCAGGCTCTCAGGAAAATCACAGATATTAGTTTGTTAATTTATTGTCGAGGTAAGAGGTTGGAAACTATGGTAATGATTCATAAACAGAAAAATTACAGTTAAAGTTAGCAGCTACAAGCTAATACGATAATAAAGAAAATTTGATGTATCCATAACCACATTCAGTAGGATTCGATTGTCTTAGAATACCCATTTTTGTAATACTCTTAGTTGACACATTTATCATGTTTCATCAATTTAAAAAAGCCATTCATGATCATAAAAGTTTAATTTAAAGAGGTTTGAAATCTAACGCCCTGATAAACTGCGCCCGAGCTAATCTTTTTTGCCGGTAGAATCAAGAGAAAGAAAAAGTTATATTTTAGTAAGTTTTTTATTGATAGTTTTTATTGTAAATTTTTTGTTTCCTGTAATTTCCAAATTCACTGGGATAAGAGGATTAAGTTTTTCCTCTCAGTCCACGTTCTAGAAGAAGGAAAGATTTTTTAGGAGGTTTCCTTGAACCCACATTTTTCATTTTCTTTGTGGTGTTACTTGTCCTGACGCTTGTCTGGTATATCTTCCTAGTACGTGTAATGCCGCCTATGTGTCAAATTTGGAAGATATACCTGGCGTTGAAGTAACATCAAACACGCGCTATATAATCCCCTTGTAACCGAAATTAATTTCTTTAAATCTTATTTAGTTCTAAATTATCAAACCATTAAATATAGATTTCACAATACAGATTCAATTGGAAAACTTATCTATGTCCGGCTTAATACTCAATGTCAGATGGACTAACAAGAGTTTATTATTGTTAGTCTGTTTTTAGTTTAAATTTTTGATTGTCTCTATGGTTACAAAATGGCTTAAAATTTTATATTTATCTCATTATCTGATATCTAAGGAAGGCTGAATGACGCCTCAAAGTAAAAGAAGAAAATCAGAAGAATAGAGCCTCAATATTGAGCAATGAGCCAATACAAAACAAATTGAAAATATGGTCCCGTTATGACGCCTCAAAGTAAAAGAAAAAAATCAAAATAAAGCCTCAATATTGAGCAATGAGCCAATGCAGAACAAATTGCAAATATTGTCCCGTTATGACGCCTCAAAGTAAACGAAGAAAATCAGAAGAATAGAGCCTCAATATTGAGCAATGAGCCAATACAGAACAAATTGCAAATATTGTGCCGTTATGTTCAATATTTTTCTGAATAACTGTTTAAAAAAAAAATTCTTGATCCTTAAACAAAAAAAAAAAAAAAACAAAATCAAAAACACAAATAATAATAATAAAAGAAAAATTATTGTGTACTCACCATAAAATGATAAAGACGACTATAGAGAAGAAGGTTTAAAATAAAAAAATATAAAAAAAATTTGAATCCTAAAAAATACGATTCATATAAATACATACGACGACTGCTCATCTCTTAACGGTTTTCATCCGATCCGTTTCTTTTATAGTTATTTGCTCCTTTTTTTCTTTAGTCTAAGTTAAGACTGTATAGTATATAATATACGTATGGATGAACAGTCTTTACTCTGGCTTGCCATCTCTATCTCTCTCTCTCTCTCTCTCTCTCTCTCTCTATTTATACTCATTGTTATTACTGAATTTTAAAATAAACTAAACTAAAAATATTTTATTTTATTTTTTCTGCTGTAAAGATCCCATCTTTTATCAGGTTATGTTTAGTATTATAAATATACATACATATACATACAAGATAATATTGTGATTCATTTTTATTGTAATAACGGGAAGTAATGGTAAGCAGTGGAAATGGTAAAAAATAATTTTTTTTTCATTTTATATAAATTGTAATGTATTTTGGTGCTTCTAAAATTTTCTTTATATCAAAATATTTTTTTTTTGTTTTTTTTTTTTTAGATAGTATTATTGGATGTCTTATCTTTAGTAAACGTGCATAATCCAAGGGGTTTCTAAAAAAAAAAAAATCGGTTTTTATTATATTTTGCATCTTACAGAGAATGTATTTGTGTGTATATGAATGCTTAATGTTGAGTAATGATATTTGTTTTAATATTTGCGAATTTGAGTGCTAGAAGATGAGAAGGTGGTTAAGTTCTTAGAGGCTTTCTTAGCGCTTGTTTTTGATTTTGATTGAAGTTCTAGTATTTGTGTAATTAAAGCTAGGTATTATTTGACCCTTTTAAATTTTTTTTTTTTAATATTAAAAGGACATTATAAATATTTTTTATATATAATTTTGTATATTGGTTCTATGCTTGATGAACTTGAAAAGAAGGTTTGATAAATTTTTGTTAACTGTTTTATTTTTTTTTTTGTGTTTGAAAGAAATTATTTTTTATTAAATATATTTAATTTTATTTTTTTTTTAAAATTTTATCTGCTTTGAGTAAATGTTTAAAGTGATTGAATTATTTACTATAATCAAACGAAATTAAATAGTTTGTATACCTACATTATAACCAAACCCAATATATATCATACTTTTATTATAATCCATTAATTTTACCGCCATATGAGCATAGATTGAACTTTTATTTTTCTTACTGAAATTATTAAAGGAAACATTGCTGCTTCTCCTCAGATTTTGAATAACATCAACATTAATTCAAATAATCGCTTACGAAATACAAACTTCTTTACATTAAGTTTCCATAGGACCAATTATGGCAATTATGAGCCAATTCATAGAATATTACTAATTGGTAATAAACACATAAAATATATTGATTTCACACTTTCGAAACAGATTCAAAAACTTTAATTATATAAGTAATCTGTAGTAATTAAAATATGTGTGCAATTTATTTCAATGTATTTAACTAGTTCTAAGTTAGTTTTAATTTGAATTGGTAAATTGAATGTGTTATGTTGTATTGTAAAAAAAAAAAAATAATAATAATAATAATTGTAATGAAGTTTGAGCTAAACTAAATAAATAAATAAATAATATAATTCAACATTGAAACGTGTACAATGAATATGTGAAAATATCTTCAATTTCACCAAATGAATAGTCCGAACATTTCAGCTTACATCAAAATCAAAACTAAAATAATGTGATACAAATTAATTTTTAAACTCAAAAAGTAGGTGGTAGTGGTTGCCAGACAGTACGTCGTCAAACTTAGACCAATAAGGTCTATTGTAATACCATAATGTAGTAATAAGTGGATTATTTCAAAGTTTACCATAATACCAATATTAAAAAAACAAATGTTATGTTTAACTAAATTTAATTGTTTAATTTCGGTTATAACTTGATCATCAAAAAATACACTCCACACACTACTTCTGATCATTATTTAAACAATGTTTCACTTAGAGTTTACACCATATTTGATAAAATGTATCTAAATATTTAATTTAGATAATTTTTTGAGGTCTGGTATATACAACAAGAGATGTTGGTAGTGTGTTATACTTTATTTGAGTGTCCAATTTCAACAGACTTATCTATTAAAAACTACCATACTTCAATCTATACATTTACATTTACTTACATCTATAATAATCATGTGTTGTATTACTGTCATAATATTATTAATATACCGGTCAGCCATACCGGTGAATTCGATTCGATATAAAATTATTCGAATTCCTAGATTCGATTCGATGAGAATTTCTCGATAACGGTGAATTCGATCGAAAGACTAATTTTGTACTCATTTCAAAAAATTTAATCAAATAAAAAATATAACGAAATGTAATGACTTTTATGTCAAATAAGTTAAAATTTCAAATTAAAAAAATAAATTTAGATTGCTGTTTTAGAAATAAATTATTAAAATACACATACGTATAAAAAAAAAAAAAAATAATATTATAAAATTTTGAACGAGAAAATTTTCGATCAAAAATATTCGAATTTTTTTTAAATCGAATTCGCCGGTTGAAAATTTACGAACGAGTACTCGATTTTTATTCGTTCGAATTAACCGGTACGGTTGATTGTGTGAGATACTGTGGTGTGCAACCTAAAAATTATTCAATATCACAGGTAGGTGTGCGTACATGTACAGTAAAAATAAAAGCACTAAACCTACTTTCTCTCCAATCAAACAGTTTTAAAGCTAAAAAAATGAGCGATAAATGGCCATCCCTACATTGTTGAAAATTTAAAGTTGGCATAAAGCAATCTATAAAAATTCGATCATTGTCTGTATGGTACGAATTAGAAATCATAATATTTTTTTCAATGTGATTTTACATTCAAATGATAGTCCAAAATATAACCACAAAAGCCCAAGATGTGTTTTTGCTCCTAGTGCCATTAAATTTACATAATTCGTCTACTTCTCTCTATTTCTATTCCAGATTTCATTTGTATATCGATACAGATTTTATTTTGGAAATGTTTAAAAAATTTCAAAATTAATTTTAGAATCTACCTAATACTCGCAGTAACATTTGAACTTTTAATTTAGTTTTAGACTAACAAACCTAAGTATATATGATAAATTCAATTCTAACCAAATAACGTAGTTTTATATATACTAATTTTAATTTTTAAAGGTTTATATTCTATTCCCCGACTGCTTATAAAAAATAAACATTCTAAAGCTGTATCGTCTTGATTGAAGAAAATCATTTTCGTAATATTTTCATTCACTGTAATAGACCTAAAAGAAAATGTTTTAATATCTGTTCGAAAATGTTCGGGATTGTGTTTAAGTCAAAAATTAGTACACAACAAAGTGAAAATGTTCTTCACTATTTATGATAATATTTAAAAATGGGTTTGATAACTTTCAGGTGTATAAAACTAGTTAAAACTACGATATTTGGTTAGAATTGAACTTATCATACTTAGCTTTGTTAGTCCAAATATGAATTAAAAGTTCAAATGTTACTGCGAGTATTAGGTAGATTCTAAAATTAATTTTAAAATTTTTTTAAACATTTCCAAACTAAACAAAATTCAATTTGGTCTGAACTTTTTGAAACATTTTCTAAACTTGCCAGGTTAGAAATGAGTCTATTAAAAGTAAATTAACATTTTCAGGCTACATTGAAATTTTGTTACAAAAGTTAGCTATTTTGGTCCGCAGTTCGATCTTTATAACAGTTTACTAGTACCACTCTTTTAACTGATAACCAATTTGATTGCAATAATGTTGATTGTGTATTCTGCAGAACTATACTGGAGTCTTTAATTTAATTTTTAATATTTTTTAATATTATTTTTACAATGTATAGCATTATTTTTTATATTTATACATTTAATTTTCATGCTTAACTTTAACTAAAATATTTTCAATTATTAAAATAAATATGTATAATTTGGAAATAATAATCCTTTTAAAATCCTTGTTGCAATCATTTTACATAATAAAAATTTCTAATCATTATTATAATATGCGTGGGTAGCTGCATTTGATTCATTCAAAACACATATGCGAATGTATGTTTGTGTATATATGCATATATGACCCATTTTATTATTATTAATGTCCTTTATTTTCATTTTAAACATTTCAGTATTCATCATATGTGGAAATGTGTGTGTATGTAAAAAATAATGTCCTTAATTTTCATTTTAATTTTTTCACTATTCATATGTGAATATGTGTGTATGTAAATAATAATGGAAATTCTTTAAAAACAAATTATCCTTACTTAAGGATATTCAACTATATATTTACGTATTTACTTATATATACTTATTGTATAAATATATAAATTTGATTATAAGTAAATATTGTTGCTATCAACATGCCGCCACCGTCACTGCCAGAACCATTATTTTATTCAATATCTTATGTATATATATATGTATATATATATATATACTTTTTTTTTCTATATTTATCTATATATATATATATATATACCTACATATTATATTTTATATAAATATTTTGCCATAAGTCATGCCCCGTTATTACTATTAAAATCCCGCGAATATAAATTTGCTGTAAAAAAAAAAAACAAATTTTACTTTTATTATTTTTATGTATATGTATTTGTAAATGGATATTTGTTTGAAGAAAAAACAAAAAAAATCCTGGATAAACTTATGAATATACTTTTCTATTACAATAAAATAGAAAAAAAAAAAACTAAACTAAAATACAGAAAATAAAAATGGTATAATGTGTTCATCGCCCACCACATATTCACCCCTGATACATTTTTTTTTTTTTTTTATTTATTATTCTTTTTGTTTTGTTATTATGAGCTTACAATAAAGAAAATAATAATAGCAGTAATAACAAGGATATAGAAATGAATATGTAGTATGAATGTTTTAAGGTGGCTATGACGACAAAATTTTTACCCTCCAACTTATATGGATATACAAGGATATCTATATATATATATATATATATATATATATTGTAATAATATCCAGACATTAACTATATTAAACTACTGCTATATTACTACTACTAATACTATTATTACCAATACTAACACTATTCTGTCACTATAATAGAGTATATTACATTACTGTACACATTTTGTTTTCCTCGTTTTAGTGTTTGGTTCAGTAAACGGGAAATTTATGACTTTTCACCATATTTATTCACAAGATAAAAACGTTATGTATATATATATTTTAACCAGGATATGTATAGAGACACAAGAAAAAGTATAATATCCTTGTGGAAGGATATCATGAATTTTTGTGTATAAAATAGAATTTTCTTAACTATAATATTATTTAGTTAAAGCAGTTATATTATGGGGAGTGAAACGAGCGTAAATTTATCATTGGTATTCATTTAAGAAATTGATAGAAATTAGATTGAGGCTGGAATTTTATAATGTTATAGGGAAATTTGTACCAAAAATATTTTTTTTACATATGTATATATTACCTAATAATGATGCAAGTCAGCTCTCTTTAACTGAATTGATAGTTGTCTCGAAATTGTATAGTATTGGAACGTAGTAGATTTAACATGATTTAAGTGGATTCTTTAACTAGATAAAAAATTAAATTTATATTAAAATAAGTTCTTTATACTTTAACTCAACATATTTCTTAATGATTGCATTAGTGAAATATAGTTTAAAGGTCTCATGTAGTAAATCAAAATTTTAAGTTTGAGTATGTTTGTTAAAACTATCCGAAAATTTTTTGATTTAATCAACCGGCATTGATAACAGAAACTTGAATGATTTAATATTATGACTTATTTAGATAATATCGTTGAATATGCAATCCAACATTTTGAAATAATGGCATTGGATATGATGCAGTAGAAGTTAGATTTGAGTTTAACGTTTTGCAACAAAGTTCTGAGATCTTCAATTGATGCCAAATATTATAGTTGCACAATGTTGCACATTGTTACACTATTTTGAATTCGTTGTTGCATTTTTTGTTTTTGTAATTGGAATAATATTAGTTAAAATTTATTTATTAGACCCAATTTACCCGATCCTACAAAAATGTTGTATAAATGGATTTTTACCTAGTGTTGGGTAGTGTGTAAGCAAAAACTAAAACTAAAAAATACCATTATTTGATTCAAAGCTTAATCAATAGAAATATTTCGATTTTTTTATTGCTGTTTTGATACATTGTGACCATGAAAACCTGTGAATTCACTAATTTAAACCTTGGGTACCATTAAATAATTTTTTAAAATTTTTAACATTTAAAGAAAATTAAATCTCTTGTATTTAACTGTCAAAATTAAACTAATTCCCACATCTCACCAACAAACTAAGTTACATATATTAAAAAACATGCGTATCCAGATTAAATAGTATTGACCAGTGTAGCAGAAAAATCGCTATTTTTACGAGACTTCGAATAGGGCATAGACGATATATCCAGTATCCACAGCAATCTCTTTGATGGCCCTCAAATCGTGCAGCCAAGATATGTCAGTGTGTTTCAGAAAGCCTGAAACACACTGTACTATACACCAGACTTGGAATTGACACGGGAATAGATATGCACACACACAGAAGTAACAACTAAAATCATGGCATTCCTTAGCAAAACTGATTTTTTCAATATAATCTAATAATACTGATGAAAAAAACAAAAAAAAAAAAAATAAATAAATAAATAAAAGCATAATAAAAAATTAAATAATAAAAAAACGAGTATCTAATATACAATAAAGAAAAATAATGTATAAGACATGCTAAAATCAAAATTATAAACATACAAGACAGATCTTAATTTAAAATTGAAAAAAAAAAACTACCAAAACTGATAGAGGTCCATTGATCGATTACCAAGTATGTGAGAATTTACATTTCAGCAGGATGGTGCTTCATTCCATTACAGCTAACGTAACAAAAAATTGACTTTAGCATAAAAATTAGAGTGGTTATCATGCATCCCGGACTTAACTACAATTGAATCTGTGCGGGAATCAATAAAAACGACTATAGTAGAAATATTCCACAGTTCACAATTATTTAAGGTTTAAGTGAAAATAGTCAGCAAAAATGGAATTTCAAATTACTACTGAAGATTGTCAGATACTTATTGACTCAACGTCAAAACAATCACACATAGTGATTAAAGCAAAATATAAAGCAAGAAAGCGGTGACGTAACGCAATATTAAATATTTGTCCGAATTTAAAATGATCGTAGTTATTTTGAACTGAAAAATATAGACTTTATTGTGTTATATTAATTTTTATAATGATGTCAAATGTCCAAGTTGGTCGGTCGGTCAAATGTCAAATGTTATAATGTAGAATGTCAAATTTGTCTAATTCGGTAAATACGGTAAGAAAATTTATCAAAATAAAACAAATTTGAAAATTTGTAGTGCCCGAGTTAATAATGCGGCTCTAAGGTC
Organism: Argyra leucocephala; assembly: GCA_963942445.1. Classification (NCBI taxonomy): domain Eukaryota; kingdom Metazoa; phylum Arthropoda; class Insecta; order Diptera; family Dolichopodidae; genus Argyra; species Argyra leucocephala. The sequence continues at coordinate 10,429,981 of OZ012679.1, read as the reverse complement.
GTAAATTACAAAAATAAAATAAATAATTAAAAATAAATTAAGGATTGTTATGTAACAAAAGTTAAAGAATGAAGGTTTGATAAGATCCAGGTGGTTGGGCATATTTTTTTTTCTCGTGCAATGTGACTCTAATATGTCAGGGCCGCCATACAGGCTTTTATCCCTTTATGGTCTTCTCTACCCTTCGACTTAGTCGACCCTTTTGATAAATGGCAATAGGTTTGAAGTTTTTATCCTGCAGAAGTTTTGTACTAAGCTAGGTACTCTCCTATTTCATGTGTGGACGTTTTTACCTCTTCCAGACAGTATCTGCAGTTTGGGTCGTTACTTAGTGCCAGTCTACACGTAGTTATGACCAATACGTTTCCATAGAATGTTTGTTTCTCTCTTCAGGGTGTTTTCTATTGACAGTTTAATATTACCAATAGATATACCAACTAACGGTTCCGGTTCATATCGGGCTATGTGGGTTTTGAGTTGTTATTGTATTTTCATATTACAAGATTGACTTGGACCTTGAACCGGATGAGAATAGCACCGCTTATGTTGCCCTCCAATGATCTGGATAGCTTGTTAGTCTTCTTATTTCCAGGTGGGACACTATGACCGACCCAGTATCCAGGTCAGTTGGACCTTATTTCGGAGCCGTATGAGGTTTAAGGCTTCCCCCACCAATAAAGATTTGATTAGGTTACTTTGAATAGATTTGCAGGAAGCTTGAAAGAAACTAATGACTTTGTTAGACAATCTTTGCTCTTTTGTATTATTCATTGCTGCGTTTATACAAAAGACTTCAGCCTGAAAGACTGCACAGTGTTTCAGGTTGTACTTTTTCAAAGAACACTCCAGCTACCGCGCCTAGAGCCGTAAATGCATCGTCAGTGAAAATTTCAGAGGACCTAGCCTACACTTCTGAATCACGCCGGCTTCCACTTGTCGGGATTTCTACTTCCTATCTCTTTTCTATAGATATGTATGTCATCTGTTGGCATAACGAACTCTTTAGGGTAAATTAAAGAGCTTATAAATTAATAAATAAACTAATTTACTTAGTGTGAAGACCATTTTTTAACAAATACTGTTTAAAACGTGACTTTTAAAGTAGTTTAAAAATAATTATATGTCCATTCAAATTGTACTTTATTTCCTAAGGATTAATATTCATCCAGTTCAAACAAAATCTTTATTTTATATACCTATATATTTTTCATAATATATACCTATATAAATCATGATATACGACTTGTAAATGAAATGAAAAACTGCGCCAAGGGAAAATTTTCTCATTTTTTTTTATTTTTCTTTTAACAGCAAAAAAAAAAAACAGAAAAATTCCAGGCCTAAATGGTAGACTGTTATAAAAAAAAATTAGAAAAAAATTTAAATTTCTAGAAAATATAAAAGAAAATTTATTTTAATTTTTTTTTTCTATTTTTTTTCCAGTTAACAGCGTTGAAATAATATTTTGAAATTTTATTGACAAATGCGATATCTCATGAGAATTCATTGCACAACACAATACGTCTTCATATTGATTTTTAGTCTGTTGGAAAATTATAAAATATTTATTTGTTTTTGTATATTATTGAGACAATCTTCGAAAATCTAATTGAAATCAAAACGGTTCTATCACCAGTTTGGAAATTGGATTCAAAATTGGAAATTTAAAATTTTATACACTTTAAGAATATTTATTGTGTACTCAAAATTTTGTTGGGTTTATGTATAGTATGTATAAGTATATATAAAAGTCCGAATTACATATATTTTAATCGAATGCGGCTTATATAGTGATTGCATTAGGCCCATGATAGTGCTTGCATTATTGGCTTATTCTTGGGACATTTACGGGGAGCTGTTTCTGTTATTTTCTTTAAGCTGTTTTGATATAACAAATAACTTCTATTATTGTTGAGGAGGGCCGATAAATTCTAATTTATTTTTTTCTTTGTTGTTGACACTTAATATTTAATATCTGTAATTTGAATGTGTAAAACAGCTACAGGAGTAATGTGGTGTAAACATTAATACAAATATAAATATATTTCAGAAATATTTATAATTAAAAACACATAAAATTAAGAGCTATTTTAAAAGCTAAGCTATTGATATATTCGGCGGCTTTTTTTATTTTGTTTGAAGACATAGAAAATTGCGAAACAATCAATTTGAAAATAAAACGTTCATAAACTGGTTTAATTTAATATATAAGAGTTCAAATGTATTAGATATCGTTAGGTGAAGGTAGTGGTGTGTATACTGACCTACTTAGATCAGGGATTTTTGAACAATTACAATGACATACAGAGCACTGATTACAGAACATTACACTGATTGTTTTTTTAGTTTATACTTAGACCAGTATTTATTGTGATGCCACCAGCTGTATAATGATTCTATTTTTTAACTAGTGTCTTCGGTTGTTTGACGTTGGTTGTTTTCCATGTTTGATCTTTGTTGACCATTTAATTGCTTTAGTTAGGTAGGTATAGTAGTGGTTGCCGGCTATTCATCGATATACTTAGAGTACGGAGTACTATTGTGATAAAATTTTAGTTGATATTAGATTTAATTCTGAGAAGACGTATATACTCTGAGAGTTATTGCATCTATCTATTTTCACGCGTTTTAAGGTTGTAATCGTTAGAGGATGTCCGATGCGATACGACCAAGCCTTAAGATGGATTGGTGTAATTTTGAAATTTTCTTTGTACGTTAACCAATAATGTTCTTGGTGCATTGTGATACCACAGGTGCATTGTGATATCTAGGGTGCATTGTGATATCTAGGGTGCATAATTGGGATTCCACGGATGCATTGTGATACCACGAGTGCATTGTAATACCTTTGAAATTTTCTTTGTATGTTAGTCTATAATGTTCTTGGTGGATTGGATACCACGAGTGCATTGTGATACCACGGGTGCATTGTGATACGACGAGTGCATTCTGATATCTAGGGTGCATAATTGGGATTCCACGGGTGCATTGTGATACCACGAGTGCATTGTAATACCATGGGTGCATTGTAATACCACGGGTGCATTGTTATACCACGGATGCATTATCATACCACGGATGCATTGTGATACCACGTGTGAATTGATAAACGTTTCTTGAAGGCCATTATTGTAATTATGAATAATCAAACGTAATCTATACGTTTAAGAAGAAAAAATTAAATAAAATATAACTACTATTATTTAAATTTAAAAGTAGAGTATGAACATAATAATCCTGACACCACTTATAACTACAATGATTAAGTTACATAGAATTGATTATTATTTTCATTAACGGTGGTTATATTATTTTACTAATCCTACTGGATGATATTCATATTGCATATTGCATAATCAATGTAGTAAAATTTCCTCTAAAAATAGACATCTGATATATGTTTGTTCCTAGTATTAATCTGACCGTTAAAAATAAATTGTTTGACACTTGTGTTTTATACTGGCTCTACTTGATGATGTATATTGCTCAATCAATTTAGGTAGAACAGATCTAATTATGATGTTGCTCTTAGTATTAATCTGACTGTTAAAAATAAATTGTGAAGTGATACCTCTGGCGGTGTTATACTGACCTTACCGGATGATGATATATTACATAATCCATGTAGCTAGATTTAATCTAGTAATAGACATCTCATAAGGCTTTTGCTTTTAGTATTAATTTAACAGTTAAAAATAAATTATTTGATAATTGTGGCGTTGTTATACTGCCCTACTGGCTGAAGATATAATATATTCCACAATCAAGGTAGCTAGATTTCATCTAGTAATAGATATCTGATGTGCTTGGTCCTAATATTAATCTAATAATTAAATATATTTTCTATATATTCATTTTGTTCTTTATTCACTATAATAAGCTATACATTGTTTTATTATTTAACCCTAGCTCACAATTTTCTTCAATCTTGCTTACGGAAAAAAAATTTACTAAACCTTAACGCAGAATTGATACTTAATGAATATTTTTGCTTGGATATGAGTTTATTCTTTTTTTTTGTAATCAAACAGAGGTCTTATTTTATTTTCTCTCTTAGCTAAATTTATAGCCAAAATTTGCGGAATAATAAAAAATGTATTAAGAAACTTAAAAGTACATTAATAGAGGCCTTCGGTGAATTCGAAGCATTGTGCAAATAACTTACATCAGAACGCTGTCACAGAAAGCAAACCAAAAGTTAGTAGAGGCTAATCCGGTACAGAAAATGGTATTGTTGCGGGTATATGGGGTACTGATGAAATTTGATAACAACATCGTAAAACAATATTTCGACCAAGAAAAACGTGAAAGATAATAATTTTGCGGCAAATATATGTGACTTAAACTGAAGAAATTTGCCGCATATAAAAGACGATGAAAGGATTTTATTTATGTTAATTAAAACCCCCTGCTGGAGTTACAAAACAATAATTATGATGCTATAAAATAAGTTAACTAATAAGTTAATAAATATTGACTAGGGTCTTAGAATTTAATGATGACTTTATAAAATCGAATTAGTGTTGAAGGAAAATCAGTGCAATAATTGAATGAGTGAAACCATGACAACAAATTCAAATGAGGAAATTTTAACAACTATCTTAATTCGAGAAAAGGAAGAAAATTTGAAAAATAAACATCTACAAAATAGCACTGAAGACGATTTCAATGCTGGAAAAAGCTTGGTTGGAAAAAATTAAAAAACGTACAAATCTTAATAAGGTTAGAATAGTTGGTGAAAGTGCTAGGGAAAACACCCAAGCTGCTGAAATATACTCAAATGAATTAAAAAAAGTTATTGAAGAAGGAGGATAATATATAGCCCGAAGAAAATGTTCATCGTTGATGAGATGGGATTGTTATTTAACAAAACAAATTGTTATGGAAACGATTGCCTTCAAAGGGCTTTGTTACAAAACTAAAAAAGAATTATCTTGGTTTCAAAAAGACTAAAAAACAACTGACTTTACTCTTGGGAGGAAATGTTTCTGATGGTTGGCTCTGCAGTAAATTGGAAACTAATAATGGCTTTACAGTAAAGCCATTATTAGTTTTCAATTCATAGAATCCAACAGCATTGAAGCATATTGAAAAAATTATGCTTCTTGTAATTTGGAAAATCAATAAAAAAGCATTATCCACTCTTTTTGTAGTATGGTTCGAAAAATATTTTTATGATATTTTACAAACAAATACAATTCTATTAAACAGAATTAAATTTTATTACAACTAAAAACAATATCCTAAACTGATTTAATAATCATTTTTCCTAAACAAATTTAATATTATTTTTTCCTTAAAAATTAAATTTTCAATAAATTTAAAATTCATTAAAAAAAGTGTTTATCCTTGAAAAAAAAAAGTTCTCAATTCTGTTTTCATTGTTTTTGTTTGATCCTTTATTTTTTCTTTCTTTAATTGTCCTTGAAATTATTCTTATTTCATTCACTTCTATATATATATACAAAAAAATCCTTGTAGAATAAACTCGGTCAATTTTCATTTTCATTTTCCAACTACTAATAAATATCTAATTAGCATGTCTTAAGGACAACACAAAATAAAAGAAAGTGAAATCAACACTTTTTATACTTATATAATATAATGAGTAAAACATCTACAATACCATAAAAAATCTCCATTTTGCCACAACTTTTTATTATTTTACTGTTACAAAAACAAAAACAAAGAAAAGAAAAACAAATTAAATGATCCCGACCTGACCTAGACCACTTTACTGATTTGCCACAATAAAGTCAAATGAGAAAAGAAAAACAAAAAAAAAAAAAACAGAAAAACAAAAATTAAAATAACAAAAACTCATTATGTCCTTTAAGTTGTGAAGTCCAGACTAGAACACCAGTTCTTATTTTAAATACCCAAAAAGAAAAGAAAAACAAAAAAACAGAAATAAAGAAAACGATTACGATCGGATATTTATCTATAACTGTTCTTGTTTATTTATATATATATATATATATATATATATATATATATTATATCTATTTCATTCATTCATTCGTTCATTCATTCATATTCATTCATTATTTATTTATTTATCTCTTTTTTTTCTACGTTTTTTTCTTCTTCTTCTACCACTTATTTCCTTATTCTAATTTCTTTTCTTAAATCTTGTTCACAACCGTTTTACCCATTAAAATAAAAAAAAAAAAACAAAAACAAAAGCCATTCGCTTGGTTTAAAGTTAGTTTTTGTTTTTTTTATTTCGCGCGCTTTTTTTCTTGTTTTACTTACCATCATTCTTAAATTCATATTAAAAAACAAATCACTGGCCCTACTCTTCCATTTTTTTGCTTCATTATTTTTATTTTTTGTTTTCTTAACTTTTTAATTTCAGACCATCTCTTATCTCCTCAGGCGTATTTCTCTTTCTTTATTATTATTATTTTTTTCTCTTTTTCTTTGTCATTTTCAACTTTTTACAACCCAAACCATCGTCTCATTATTATCGTAACGTAAATATATATATATATATATATATATATATATATATATATATATATATATATATATATATATATATATATATATATATATTATATAAATGTGGTCCGTAGATGCTGATTAATAGAAATGAAATATATTTAACTGTATATTTAACTGTGTAGATATATAAGTATGACGTATACAAGTCAGTGGCAGTGACCAACAACAAAATAATACACAAACCACCAATTAAGTTTCTTCATAATTGTAAATAATACACAAGTAAAGTTCAGATCTGATGATAATGATTGTGATGATGAGGATGATAATGATGACGATGATTTTGAGAAAAATACCATCACAGAATAACAGTGAATTATTATAGTGACCTCAATATTCATCATAGAAAGGAAAATTAAAATAAAAAAAATATTATTTATAAAAGAATAGCTTGGTATTAAATATCGCACTTTTAGATATACTTTTTGATATTAATGAAAAATAAGTGTGGGAGACAGACAAAAATAGAAATATACAATGCAAATGTCCAACTAAAAAAGCTAACTATATTTTATAACTTTTACTTATATATTTAAAATAGAAAATGAAAATGAATGCAACAGAGGGGGCAACAAAAGAAAAAAAGGTGAAAAGTAAATTTAAAATTAGTTGAAATGAGAATTGAAAATTATATTAAAAGAGAAGAGAGTGAAAGAGAAAAATTAAGAAAATAATAAAAAAATTTAAGTTTTATTTTTTTTGTTGTTGTTTTTTTTTTTAATGACGGAAATAAAATTCCAGGATGTTGGTTTGGTTAAGTTAAAGGACTTTACTATCATTTTTTTTTTTGTTTCATTTTAATAACTGTAATGTAAATCTAGAATTGCTCTTTTTTGGTATATGAAAGAGGTTGAGAGAGTGTAAAAATTGATATTGAAATGGTTTTAATGATCAAAAAAAATAATAATTTATTTTTTCACGTGATGCTGAATGAAATACCAGACGATGTTGCAGTATGACCTAGTCACACTTTTTTTTTTTGTACTCTCTGACTACAAAAATAAAAATAATAAAACAAAAAATAAAAATTATATTCTGAGAAAAAGTTTATTTAAAGGATCAAAAAGGGATTGAGAGTAAGAAAATTATTGTGGTATTTAAAAGTTTTAATTTTTTTGTTGTTTTTTGAAATTTTTAAGAATTTTGAAATTGTTTGATGAACAACGGTGCGGCCATGATCAAATTATATGGATAGAGAAAAAGTCGTTCTTGTTTCCTGGATAACTTCAATTTTGGTCTGTAGTACTAGATTTTTAAATTCTGCTGCTAAAGTTGCGTTGTTTTGTTTTAATAATCGCTCTACTGTTTTTTGAATTGTTTGCCTTAGCTCAGCCATGTGGTCTATGAGAAGATTGTCCATTTTTTGTTCCTTATTATTATTTAGATTGCTTAATTTATTATTAATTATATCAAAAGGCCATGTCATCGAAACTATTTGTATTTGAATCGATGATATTCGACATCCTTTGAATTATCCCATTCTTAGCCTCATCAAATTTTGAAATTTTTGAGCTAATTTGATTATACGTAGTTCTTAAAAGGGACTCATAATTTTGACAATCTGAACATATAAAATGTCTTTCTAATGAATGAGTGGTGGTAAAAGTCTCTGCCTGTGTTAATACATGCACCATGTCTTTTTCTACCACAGAAAGCCTGACATTTGACAATCTTCGATTTATTGTCAAAGTTAAGACACAATTCCATGTCACATTTGTCTGCCATTATTGTTTTAATTAATATTTTGTTGTTTATGTTTTTTTTTTTAAATGTAATACTTTATTAAGAAATTTGTTTGTCGGTCACTAACTTTTTTTTTTCTTTGTTCTTTAATAAATTTACAGAAATAAAAAAAACGAAAAAGGGCAAAACAAGCAAAAAATTTTAAATATTAAAATTGTTCAAAATTAAAATTAAACAAAACCGATTTTGTTATTATATTTTTGTTTTTATGAGTTCTTTTATATATCTATACTTATAAAAGGGAAAGTTTGTTTGTTTGTTTGTTTGTTTGTTTGTTTGTTTATTTGTTTGTTTGTTTGTTTGTTCGCTATACACGCCCACAGTTTTAAAGATAGAGTTCTGAAATTTTGCACAGTTATTCATGGTACCGGTATGCAAATAACGCGGTACTTTACAAAGCCATCAGATGACAGGTTCGGGTTGTTGCCGTACAACTCTTACCAAGACTCAGGAATATTTTAAAAACCATGTCTGTGACAGATATGAAAATTTACATTTACATTCTCTTTCACAAATAAAGAAATTCGACTGTTACCGATTTCGAAAATTTGGACTGGTTCAGGTTACTGCCGTACAACTCCCAGCACGTACGTCCCGGGACTATTTCAAAAACCAATTGTGTTACAGGCATGAAAAGCTACACTTAGATACTTTTTCACAAATATAGAAATTCGACTGTTACCGATTTTAAAAATTTGGATTGGTTCGGGTTGCTGTCGTACAACTCCTAGCACGTAGGTTTCAGGAATATTTCAAAAACCAATTGTGTTACAGGCATAAAAACTTACACTTAGATACTCTTTCACAAATAAAGAAATTCGACTGTTACCGATTTCGAAAATTTGCACTGGTTCGGGTTGCTGTCGTACAACTCTTAGCACGTACGTTTCAGGAATATTTCAAAAACCAATTGTGTTACAGGCATGAAAAGTTACACTTAGATACTTTTTCACAAATATAGAAATTTGACTGTTACCGATTTCGAAAATTTGGACTGGTTCAGGTTACTGCCGTACAACTCCCAGCACGTACGTCCCGGGACTATTTCAAAAACCAATTGTGTTACAGGCATGAAAAGCTACACTTAGATACTTTTTCACAAATATAGAAATTCGACTGTTACCGATTTTAAAAATTTGGATTGGTTCGGGTTGCTGTCGTACAACTCCTAGCACGTAGGTTTCAGGAATATTTCAAAAACCAATTGTGTTACAGGCATAAAAACTTACACTTAGATACTCTTTCACAAATAAAGAAATTCGACTGTTACCGATTTCAAAAATTTGCACTGGTTCGGGTTGCTGTCGTACAACTCTTAGCACGTAGGTTTCAGGAATATTTCAAAAACCAATTGTGTTACAGGCATGAAAACTTACACTTAGATACTCTTTCACAAATAAAGAAATTCGACTGTTACCGATTTCAAAAATTTGGATTGGTTCGGGTTGCTGTCGTACAACTCCTAGCACGTAGGTTTCAGGAATATTTCAAAAACCAATTGTGTTACAGGCATGAAAACTTACACTTAGATACTCTTTCACAAATACAGAAATTCGACTGTTACCGATTTAAAAAATTTGGACTGGTTCGGGTTGCTGCCGTACAACTCTTAGCATGTATGTCTCAGGAATAAAAACCAATAGTGTTACAGGCATGAAAATTTACACTTACATACTCTATCAGAAATGTTTCAAAAAAAAAATTGTGTTACAGACTTGAAAATTTATTCATAGGTATTCTATGAAAAATAAAAAAACATGTATTTTCCTGAAAATGTATTTTCGAATTTAGGAATCAGTATAAAATTTTTACATGACATGGCTATGTAAATTAGCCACAAAAATGTGACGATTCGTTTTATTAATCAGAAAATACTGCAGAGTGTTCCAGGGGGTCCATGTGTACAAATCGATAGATACAGTTATCGATGAAAATGAAGTTGTTGTTCCTCATCAATTGTATTTAAAAGTAGTAGCTTCAATATTGCTTCTACGAAACTTGAAGAAGCCAAAATTATGGTACTAGATTAAGAATAAGAACTTGGCATCCTCATTTCATTTAAGTACAAATTCCAATTGATTGTGGAAAAAACGAAAATTTCTTTATTTCAAGAATACCTCAACAGCAAGGAACGTATTTGCTTATACTTCATCAGAAAAGATCACCAAAATATTGTTTACAAAGAAATAATTTTAATATAAGTATAGCTTAAGTTGGAGTATTGTTGATATTTTTTTATCGTAGTGAAAAAAAATATTAGAATATTTTTGATAAACCAATTTTTTTCAATTCGATTCATAAATCAAACTTCATTGAAATAAATTCGATTCATTTTGTGGTCGACCCGGACAACGTCGGGTAACTTTGCTAGTATATATATATATTAAATTACACTTAGTACTAACTAATTTTTTCCGTTATGATGAAAAGTATGACTGTTTTGGGTGACTGTTAGTGAAGAACTATATATCATATAGAACATATTTGCCACGTACTGATCCAGTCTAAAAAATTTCTTAAAACTAAATATAAACCGAATTATCGCATATTCGAAAATAATATAAATATATCAATAACGGTTATGGATATGCAATTTTAAACAACCAAACTGGAAAGTACAATAGATCTGAAAATATCGAGCGTACACGTGGATCAACCAACAGTTCAAAATAGACTGAGAAAGATTGCACCTACACATAGAATACCCTGGTAATGGTAAAAAAGAATGGGAAAAATGATCTCCGTAGCTTTCAACACTATGTTTATAATTTTGTGACTATATAATGTTTCTTGACTATGCTTTAATGACTATATAATGATTATATAAATCTCCCTCTATGAACAATTATTTTGCATGAGCAATTTTGGGGTTAGTTTTAGTCTTTAATTTATTATATTATTGTCTATGAAAACCCCCACCAATCCAGGCAAAAAAAAAAAAAATTATATATTATATCTCAGCTAGATCTATCTACCTTTTTTTTCAAAATAATTTTTTTTTCTTTTGAATCTCTTCTAGATATATAATTTGCATTTTCTAGTATCTAATGAACTTACTCGACATTTACTTGGTGTTTAGGACTTCTTTTCATTACTTGCACCCTACTAGGTTTCTTTATCAATCATTTTAATTTACATGTCCCTATGGTGGTTGTAGTTTTTGATGAATCAAAGCGCATTTACAATATTTTTTTATTCTGAACTATTACTTTTCTATTACTTCCCCATTGCTGGGTGATATATAACAATACCGGGTTCAGATGGGAATATAGTATATCTAATTATTGGTCTTTAAAACTTATCGTAAATCAATATTTAAGCTGTACTTTTGTTTTGAAAATATTGTTCGATAAAGAAAGCCCTGAAATGATATCTGAACATAACGGTAGGATGTTATGGCTAGGATCTTATGACTAGTATACTAAATTTATCCTATTTGATACCACAACTTTAATTATCCTTTTTTAGATTATTGCTTTCCAATGAATTAGCAAAGATAGAGGATTGAGTAATTATATTGTTATTATTTAAAGTATAATTTTCAACGGTAGAACCTAAGGTAGAGGTGATTTTAAACAATGAAGAATATCAATTGCCTTGGTTTATTAGCCATTAGTGTCTTGAATGAGTCATTTTTAGTTTTATAAATTTATATGCTTTTAGCTGACGCTAGATTTCTATAGTGTCTTATGTATATTATTACTACTATGAATATCTTGGATGATGTGGTCTGCTACTTTGGATTTTAATTCGATTAAATTCTTCTTCTTATTTAGTTCTGCTTTTGCTTCTCCTAATTTATCCTAATATAAACTTTGTTGCAATGATTGCAAGCTATTTTATATATTCTGAATTTTTCCATTTGATACATCGCATCCTAAGTTTAGCCCATTCTAATAGTCTGGAGTTGATGGGTTCTGCTGCTATATACACTATGTCTAACCCGTTGTTTTTTTTTAAATTTTGCTTTGAGTGGGATCTCACTAAATCCTTCTAAATGCTATTCTTCTTTTTGGTTGTTTATAGGTTAGTGAGAAAATTCCGTTGTAAAGTTCTACTGTGTCTACTGAGCAAATTAGTAATGGTTTTTTCTGGATATCCGTTTACTCTGAAAATCTCAAATATGTATTTAGTCTTTATTACTAAACCATTTTGGGAGATAGGCGAAGGGTTAACATTTTATGGATAATGTGGTTGAAAAATGTCATCTTATGTTGATAGTAGTGCTCCGAAGTGTTTGGGATGACTCCATAAGCTTCCTGTGGATCATTAGTTTTATTTTTGTAAAACGTTCGACCATTTTCAACAATTATACAAATTTTACTCTACTAATGTTCTACTAAGTTAGTGCGGTTTCGGTGTTAGTTCCTGAACACCCTGTGAAACCCACACCAATTTATTTCAGATATGAAAAAACATATTTAGGTATAGATTAACACCTAGAAAACCTAAACTGATTTACTTAAGTGAGTGAAAATGAATTATTTTAGTCCTTTGAGCTTATATCCACACTCATATACTATTTACACTGATTTACTTGAAAAGTGGAAAATGATTAAAAGAATATAATTCAACTCGAGGTTATAATCATTCAAAACATTTTTAATTATATTTTTCATTAATTTTGATTTTTAACTAACACAAAGGAAATCAAACGCTAATTTTCTCATATGAGTTCTTTAAAAATATTTTATTCATTAATAGTGCTTTTTACTATTCAAAACTTATTTAATCCTTTTTATATTGGAAAATCATTTTCGAAAATTAGGTAAATATTAATATTGTTTTTTTTCTATTTAGGTTTTTGTTTAAAACAAAATTTACCAAATGAAAATTTTTTATTTAAATAAAGATTTACAAAATTTTCATCTCATAATGAAATCTCTTTCATAATATTAAAATACTGTCATGACAGTAATCACATATGAATATTTTAAATTTCTTTGGAATTTAGTTGTAAAATATTTTTTAATAGAAAAAATAGCTTTTAATTATGGAATTAAATACTAGCAAAATAAAATAATACAGAAAGGATATTTATAGGATAAAGGATAGCTTTGTTTTAATAGTAGGTATTTGTATTTTGTAATATTAAAAGACTTATTTCAATATTTTTTTCCAATAATTGTCACTGTTAAGACTTTATGCATATTAAATGTAGTGTTATGAAGTAATTTTTATAATTAGAATTGAATATGTGGTTAAAATAATGTAGAAATTGTTTTAAAATTTTAATTCACAAGATTAGATAACATATAAAATTAAAATAGCTACTACAAAAATTATCAATTTGCACCGGTATTAGCACCCGAAGGCTCATTCGTCACTTATCTTTGGATAACAGATTGAACCTAACTTTTTCATTTAATCTCAACTATAGGCTAAGTATCATTTTTGAATTAAAATTTATAGTTTTAAATTTTTATTTTACTATTTTAAATATTTTTTGTTGTTATAAATTTTCAATTTAAGTCTATGTAAGTTAGCTTTTGGTTTTGATGAAATAAAGTCATTTTTTATTATTATTATAGTGCTGTTATAATTATTTTCAACATTTAAAATGAGGTTTTGACTTTTAAAGGTTCTATTTGAGTTATCGGATCAGTAGTTGGCTATTGTTTTTTAATTGTAAAATTTAATGTTTAGGAATAGGCCTGAATTGTAGTATAATATATTGTATATAGTATAAACTTGCAGTAACCGTACTTAATTAAAAACGAAAAGATAAGACTACCTAAGTTACTGTCAAAAACATAAAAAATAGAGTTTAAATGTACGTAACGAAAAATTTATATTTGGTATTCTACGAAACGGAAAAGCGATACCAATCGATAACTCCTTTTTGCAACGATTCGTTTTTGATGATATTCCGAGAAGCGATTTTTTATGTTGGATATCATTAAACAAAATTATAAATTTATCATTAAGAAAAATTTTGTGAATGATAATGAATAAGAATGTAAAATTATCCGCTTTTAATGTCTATTTTAATTTCATATAGAGTACAGCATATTATTTTCTCTCTTCCAGATTCCATCGTCATTTTTAGAATCATTTATTCGACATTTCTTCTCGAACACACCAATTGTATATTCACTTGCCTTGGGTAGTGTCCAAGATTCTGATCGGTAGAGCAGAACTGTGAGTATGAGCAAATTATCATATTCCTGGACTCTAGCCCGTCACAAAAACACATTTAAAAAATGTACGCATTTGATTTGCGATGCATTTGGTACCATGTAACAAAAACGAATCGCAAAACTGTGCTCTCATTGAAAGCTATTTAAAACACTTAGATATTGGTTTTCTCAATTTTTTTGTGATGAGGTACGCTCTGGCCATATGTGGTAAAAAAATTATGTGCTTGTTAGAGTAAGGTCAAGGGTTGAATACAATTGAAAAAAAGAAATTTTGTGCATTTGTGATGTACTAATGTAATGATGCACATACATCAAAATTACAAAAAAACAAATATGAATACTCTGTACAACAACCCTACCATAATTGAACATTTTTTTATTGACAAATGTATACCCAATATTCCAATATCATTCTAGTAGGCATATGCGAAGTCGACTACCAATTCAACAAATTCAACAATGTAAGTAGATCTAAGTAAAAATTAATGCAAATAATGATTTGAAAATAATAAATTAGATATAAACAAATTAATAGTGTTCAGTAAAAATGAATTTATCGATATAAATTAAATATTTTATGTCTGTCTGTCTGTTATTTATAGACCGAAAACTACTCAATCGATTTGCATGAAATTTACAGTGTGTATTATACTTGAATAGTTGAAAAGGTTATAGACCTAACTATTTTTTAAAATTTTTTGATTGGTTTAGGTAGCTGCCATACAACTCCTAGCACTCGTCAAATATATTTTAAAAACCAAACATGTTACAGAACAAAACATTTGTAGATATACTGTCTCGAAAATGATCAAATAATCTATTATCGTTTTTTTTAAATTTTTATTAGTTCAGATAGCTGCCATACAACTCCCAGCACTCGTTAAATATATTTCAAAAACTTAACATATTGCAGAGATGAAAATTTGTCAACATATAATCTCTCGAAAATGAACAAATTAAGTCTATTACCGTTTTTAAAGATTTTGATTAGTTCAGGTAACTGTCATACAAGTCTTGGCACCCACCAAAAATATTTTAAGAACCTCATCTGTTACAGAGCTGCAAATTTGTACACATATACTCTCTCGAAAATGATCAAATATGTTTATTACGGGTTTTCAAAATTCTTATTGGTTCAGGTAGCTATACTATACAACTCCTAGCATCCGCCAAATATATTTCAAACCCCTAACATGTTGTAGAGATGAAAATTTGTATTCATATAATGTCTCGAAAATGAACAAATTATGTCTATTACTGTTTTTAAAGATTTTGATTAGTTCAGGTAACTGTCATACAAGCCTTAGCACCCGTCAAAAATATTTCAAGAACCTCACATGTTACAGAGCTGCAAATTTGTACACATATACTCTATCGAAAATAATCAAATATGTGTATTACGGACTTTTAAAATTCTTATTGGTACAGGTAGCTACCATACAACTACTAACATCCTTTAAATATATTTCAAAAGCCCAACATGTTATAGAGTTGAAAATTTCTACATAAGTACTCATTCGAAAATAAACAAATGAGCCTATTACATGTTTTCAAAATTTTGACTGGTTCGGGTAGCTGTAAATTATGTATTTTTATTATTATGGGCCTTTAGGCCAGCAACGCCGGCCAGGTACAATTAGTTATATATTAGTTGTATATCTAATAGATAAACAACCCTATAAATTAAATATATATATATTTATAAAATATTACTTAATAAATAAATATAAATAAATAAATAATAAATAATATTGTATAGGCCCTTAAAGATGTATAGGTGTACTATCAAATACTTACAATTAATTTTATTTTTCAACATTAATTGAAAATTATATCTAACCAAATATTGTATTTATGTTTCAATTATCCTTATTTCAGCTTGAAATTGTTTTATAAAAATAATATTTATTTTTAATTAAATTTTGAACTCAACTAACTTCAAATTTTGATAGGTATACATTTTTATTTGATAATTAAAAATATTAAACTTTTTTTTAACTTCAGAAATTTATTCATTTTAATATCTAGTAGATATTAGTGTTGTAAACTTTTATTCTAAATTTAGAAATTATACCAATATCTTAATTCTATATACTTTTACGCAATAATTAAAACTCTTATATATGAAATTTAATATTAAAGAAAAACATTTTTATTAGTTAGCAATAATTTTTTGTTAATTTTTAAAACAATTTTAACTTCAAAATCAATATTAAAAAACTTTTAAATATAAATTTTATCTTATTTTTCTTATTTAAAAAAAATCACAGCCATCACTTCACATAATCCCAATTAAAACTGAAAATCAAAATTTCAAACTTTATTGAAAAATAATAATTTTGATTTTTAAAAAATGTTTTGAATTAAATTCAATAACATTGCATAATAAAGTATAGTTTACCCCTTTCCTTTTGTATATAAATTTAAAATAATCCTGTTTTGTTTTTCTTCTCTAAATATATATATATATATATATATACATTATTATCAAATATGGTTCAAAATATAACAACTGGGAATTAAAAAATTCAATATTTGCATATATTTTACGCTCAAAAATTCATTAAAAAAATTACCAAGGATTTTATTTCTGTTTTTTTTTGTTTTTTTTTTTTATTATATACGAGTATATTGCATCATATTTTCTATTTATTATCCTTTTATTTATTTTATATATTCACTTCTATTATAGAAAAAGAATTAAATGCGTGACCGTTTCTATCACGCATAAATATTCTGGTTAATTAAAAATAATAAATAATAAAAATCAGTTAAGTTGATTTTCAATCCTTTCTATTATGATTATCATAGGTAGGTATGAGGGTATTATGGAGAAGATTATAAGTTTGTAATACATTATGATTTACAATTTATTTTTGACATTTCATATTCATTTTCTAAATATTGAATGTATTTTTTTTTTGTGATTGTAGTAAAAATATTTTACCGTTAAGGTACGAGATGTTTATGACATTCGTGGTGTACTGTCAGATTAATACTTCGAGACGAAAACACATATGGGATGTATGCTACGCATATTGGAAATTGGAATTATAACCATGAGGCTGCTTTTGATGGTGAGGTGTTCCCCATTTGATTGTTTTAAATCATGGCGAACGTTATTATAGCGGTAATTTTAATTTCACGATAAGCTGATGTGACCATTTGTAATTTGCAATCATAACAATGAGGCTTTTTTTGATGGTGGGGTGTTCTCCATTTGATTGTTTTAAGTCTTGGTGAACGCTATTATAGCGGTAATTTTAATTTTCGGATAAACTGATGTGACCATTTGCAATTTGCAATCATAACAATGAGGCTTTTTTTGATGGTGGGGTGTTCCCCATTTGATTGTTTTAAAGCTTGGCGAACGCTATTATAGCGGTAGTTTTCATTTCCCGATAAGCTGATGTGACCATTTGTAATTTGCAATCATAACAATGAGGCTTTTTTTGATAGTGGGGTGTTCCCCATTTGATTGTTTTAAAGCTTGGCGAACGCTATTATAGCGGTAGTTTTAATTTTCGGATAAACTGATGTGACCATTTGCAATTTGTAATCATAACAATGAGGCTTTTTTTGATGGTGGGGTGTTCTCCATTTGATTGTTTTAAGTCTTGGTGAACGCTATTATAGCGGTAATTTTCATTTCTCGATAAGCTGATGTAAACATTTGAAAATGTTTATATATTTTCCGTTTTAAAAACGCTTTAGACGGCAACACTCAATGACAACTATCCCACATGAAATTAGTTGATTAAAATCCCCAATTTAATAAGGCACATATTTTTTTGTGGACAAAAGTTAGATCGTGCAATATTAGGTTGTATATTAGACATCTATATTACTAGACAAGAGTTTGCTACATTGATTGTTCAATATGTCAGTCATCTCCTACTATGGTTAGTGAAACCCCGATACCGATTCAATACGAGAAAAAAATTTAAATAAATAAACTTAACTAATTCAATATTAAATCTATTGTCCGCTGCGGTTGAACAATGAATTACTTTGCGGTGGCGGTGATATGAGGGACAGATCCCCTTCTAAAGTTATCTAATTTAGTCTAATTACATACTGTTAGTAAAAGAATAATAATAATATATTTGTTAGTAATTATATACAATGAAATTAAAATACTCTAAAAAAACCGGATGAAAGTGATAAGTAAAAAAAGCGAAAAATAAAAGATTTCCCTGATCCCGGTATGCTGATTAGAAGCACAATCAAAAGTGAAAAAGAAAAGTCGTATAGTCGTTATTCATTGATGGATCGAAAATAGACTGTGCTGTATCAAAGTCATATGATGGTCTCTCTAAATATGATAGTGTTTGTACTACTCGAACTTAAAGAAGCCCTTAAGAGTCTTAATCATATTTAGATAATCATGATGGGATGCGAAGAGCATTCCCCGAACAAGAAGACATACCATTGAAGAATATTCTGAATGCAATCACAAAATCAGGTATCCTTAAGGACTAAGAGACTAACTAATAAGCACAGGTTATCACAATAAGTCCGTTTATAGCTGCGCTGGTATAGGGGACAGATCTCTCCCGAAATTCACAATCTAATCTAATCTAGATAATCAAATACAAAATCTAACAGTAAAGCCACTACAAAAGCTTTGATCTCATGCATTATCCGTTCTAAGTTGGTGAAAAAATTCCAAAACGAATATTTGAAGGTATATATTCTCGATTTCTCAACTCTGTGTTCACAGTAATTACAATAACATAGACTGAATGACAGAGCAGATGAACTGGAACTGGTCAAGGAAGTTTCATATTATCTGATAAAAGCAAACACAACGTGACACAGGCGAACTACCTGTGCAATCTGTAGAAAAACATATGAAGGCCTTTGTATTACATTTTTAGCCAAACCCCGTACTGATATATAAATTGATTATCTGATAGAACTTCTCAATTTCATAGGCAAACTTTGGTACTGAGTTCCTTGAGAGAGTAACAATGGAAAAATAATACCCACAAGCAACAAGAAATATACCACTCGAGTCGTAGCATAAAAAAAGGCGCAATTAAATGCTATTTGGTTTTTGGAGGACCTACTACCTAATTAATTTCAAACACTTAGCTGCAGATCAATTTAATTAACTTTACGAACCATTCTATATAAGGGATTGGCCTAAGTTTGCCATATTTAGTACGTGAGAAATGAATATGTTACAACACAACAGTTCTGATATTATATTCCGATTTGTTGCTTTAAGCAATTAATTTAAAAACTTAGGGACATATTGCCGGAAAAGATTTGGTTAATGAAAGATATGATGGGCGATGGGAATAAGGTGGAAGTCGCAGTCGTAATGTAAAAATATGCACTTAATGTAATTATAATCGGTTTAATAAGTCAGACCATACTTAAATGACATACATATGTAACATAAAGATGTTTGAAGAGGTAGGAATCAGAAAATGTTTTTTGTATACCAATATTTGATGAAACTTGAAGAAAAATTGGCTTAACCCACTTTTTGATCCTATAGTATACCTAGAAAAATGGTTTAAGTGTGATCCTAGCGATGTGTATAAGCGAACAGCCATTCCAATTGATAGTTGAACTAAAATATCCGGCCAAGACTTCGTACAGAGAAGGTGTAGACTTGGCGCTTGAAGACAAGTTCATTTTTTGAACACCAAAAAGCAGTTAAAAATTATAATAAAATTATCTCATGAATCAATACAATTATATTTTTTAAATTAAGATAATAGAGTTAGTTAATTAGTTTAAAAGTAACAACAATCTATCAGAGCTACGGTACTACACGATTTATAGGCCCATAGCGATCCCCTTTGCTACATCACAGTACGAACTGAATCATTGTCTTTTCTCCGTCAGAGTCAGAACTACGGTACTAGGCGATTTATAGGCCCATAGCGATCCCCATTGCTATATCAAAATATGAACTGAATCATTGCCTATACTCCGGACTGTTCTTTTAAACAAATACCCGCCCAGCGGCCCCTGAACCTAGTTTTTTCTAAACCTGGACAGTCGCAGAGAAATTTCTGACAATCTTCTGAATGTCAAGACCCACACAGAAAAAATAAACACTAGTAAAAGAAAACATCCATCTTCGATGTATCCCAATGCTAGCGATCTTATAATATATCCTTTATCCCAGAGCTATAGTCATTCTAAAGCAAGCGATCCTAAAGCTAGCAAAATCATATTTCACATTTCAGTACAATTAAATAAATTTTAAAAATTTGAATTAAAAAACACGTTTTTATGAATAAATTTGAAAAAAAAAAAAATAGAAACAGAATTTAACATTATTTTAAGGATAACAAAAAGGATAATAAAAAAAGATATACCTACGTACACTCAAGAATGCGTTTTTTTGTTTTTTTTTTCAACCCTTTGTTCATTGTATACTAATATAGCCAACCAGACGGTTGACAAACAATGAAAATACAAGAAAAAATTATAAAATAAAAAATCACTTCAATATTGTTGCTAGAGAAGAGAGAGGGTGATAAATAAAGAGAGAGAGAGAGAGTTAAAACTCACGTTTTTTTTTATTATTTAAATAAAAAAATTATCACAGAAATCAAATCAGCTTCTTTAGATTTGAATATTGTCTGTCTGCATCATCTCTCTCATGTTTGTCTCAAAGGTAATAAAAATAATTAGAAAAAAAAGGGATATTTATATACCTGGTTATCCTTTTATATCCTTCTATAAAAAACATATTTACTAATTTGCATTCTCAGAATATTAGTTTTGTTCCCATCACATTTTAAATTTTTTTATTTAATAATAAAAACAAAAAAACAGAAAAGATCAACGCAGCAAAAAATATTAATATTTCTTTTTTATTTATTGTTTTTTTTTCTATTCAGAATCAGGATATTATTTATTTACGGATCTTGGGACAATTTTAAGTTTTCAGTTTCATCAGATTTAATTGTTAAATTGATATATTTTTTCTATCTCTCATCTGTTGTTTAGATTTTTTTTTTTGTTTTTTTTTTCTTTTCTTATATGCTTTTTAATTTATGCAATGATTTGAAATTAGAAAAGTAGAAGAGAAACAGGATGTTATTATCAAGGATATGAGAATTTAATTAAAATTAATTTAGAAAATAATAATGTATGAAATTAATAATCTTTAAAATTAAGATAGAGGATGAAAAAAAATCTTGCGAAACGAACAGTTTGGTTCCAGATCAGGTGACAATACATGTCATCCTTTATTAAGTATAAAAAAGTATGTAAACCATTACTTAACAATAATAAAAGTGTCGGAATTGTAACACTATAATATATAAATGCAGCATTCGAAACTGTTTGGCCCAAAGGACTTATCTACAACTTTATTTCGCTGGGATTTCCAAAGTATATAGTTAATAGCTTCATGACAGACAGAACTTATAGAGAGTCTGCATTGGCAAAATTAAATCCGAATAATTTTTGTTGCTATCTGATGTCCTCCAAGGATCTGTTCTTGGTCCAATATTATACGACATATATACATATCTTATTTTATCTTCTTCCTCATAACATCAGTTGAAAAAATATGGGTTTCCACCTTATTTTATAAATTCGATATTTTCTTACCTCTCAAACCGTATAGATATAGAGTGTCTGTTAGTTTTACGACGTCTTCGGTGTTTGAAGTTCCGACAGGGGTTCCTCAAGGTAGTCCCAATCTTGGTCCTCTATTATTTATTATCTCCATCAATGATGTTACTTCTATAACTCATAACAGTGACGTTAAAATTTACGCTGATGATATGAAAATGTATAAACAAAATTACTACCTTAGAAGATGCCGTTGTCCTACAAGCTGATATAAATCGATTTCATATAGTTGGTGTACAAATAACAATCTCCATTTAAATGTAAATAAATGTGCACTAATTACATTTACTCGTCGTTCTTGCCCCAATTTTGTTTATCTATTCCTTTAATAACCAAACTATATCAAAATTTGATTCAATAAATGATTTGGATATATTTTTTGATAGTAAGCTATCATTTCATCTTCATTAAACTCACATATTGAACAGAGCTTGCTTGGTCTAACGTTGGGCTAAAAATTTTGATGATCCTTATGTACTCAAATCTCTTTACACCAGCTTAGTAAGATCTAATTTGGAATATGCCAGCCAGGTATGAAGCAGGCCTTTTACAACGTACATATACACAGAATGGAATTAGTCCAAAAAAATTCATCAGATTTGCTTTACGTAATCTTCCATGAAAAGATCTATTAAGAGTACCTCCATAGGAGCACAGATTAAATGTGCTACATCTCAATATGGTAGAAAAATCGGTAGAACTGTCGCTGCCCACGTAACATTTTATTGTTATAAAAACAAAATTAGTGCTACAAGACTTCTATATGACTCCCGATAAGCACTAAAGGTGTTATAATGATGTTTTTATAGGAATAATGTGATTAATATTGCTATAAGAATGTTCTTATAGCAATTGCAGGAGTTGTTATAATGGGATTTTCCGCAAGTGATACAACAATGTTTTTATAAATCTAAAAGTGCGTAATCCTATATTAAGAGTTAAAGTGTTGTTATAAGAATAGAATTGCTGGAATAGCAGTAGTGGTGTTATTATTTTACTGTATTCCTATAATGTTACTAATAAACTTGCTGTAGCTTTTAGATAAATATTTTGCGACGGCCATTATTTTCTACAAACATGGTAAATTTTTTTTTAATAAACAAAAACTGAAAAGCTTCATTATGCATTTTTTTCGCAAAAATATAATTTTTACTTAAAAAGAATAATTATTTAAATATCAAATTTGATGTTATGCATTAATTAACATACATTATTAAATATTTTAAAGATGCAATTTAAAAATATATATTCTTTTATTTATTTAAAAAATGGTTATTTTTTGTGGACATTGTATTTTTTCGAATTATTTTTATAATAAATGTCAATGAAATTTCATTCCCAGCCAAATTTTGCATTTTGGTCACAATAACTATAAATATTAATACAATTATTTTTGACCGAAAAATATTATTTATTAGTAAAACATTTTTTATATTATTAA
This sequence comes from Argyra leucocephala, assembly GCA_963942445.1. NCBI lineage: Eukaryota > Metazoa > Arthropoda > Insecta > Diptera > Dolichopodidae > Argyra > Argyra leucocephala. The sequence goes on along the minus strand of OZ012679.1, from coordinate 10,406,539 downwards.
TTAATATCTATCTCCCTTTCTCAGGAAATAAATATAAACACCATAAAATTATTATTTGAAAATAAAAAAATAATACCTTTCTCACTCTCTCATAACATAAATTATTTCAAATGAATATCATTTCAAAATAAAAACATATGTACTAATACATGTATACTAATCCTATAACAATATTACAGCACTTGCTCCGGTTCCTTATAGAATTCTCAATTTTAGTGCTATAACGTATTTATAACCTTTCGCAGCAATTGCGAAGCACTCAAATTAACACTAATACTGCTATAAGAGTGTTTATAATAGTGTTATAAGAGTGCGCAAGAGTCTTATAGCAATCAAATTGTTACGTGGATGATATAGTATTTTTAACCGAATTAATCAAAGGGAATATTTCTTCTACCCCCAATTACTGGTTCAGCTCAACTTTTGTTCTAATTCTAGATTACGATCTAATAGTAGGTTTACCTTACAGTTTCATAGAACTAATTATGGGAAGTATGAACCATTAACCCTAAAGTTATTTAAACTAAAGTAAGCCTATCAGGCTCATTTTTGTTTTTTCAAAACTACGTGTTTTCTAAATTTTTTGTAACGATTCTTCTTTCTAATCTTCATTTAGGTCAATATTTACATATTACAATTACAAAAATACATAGTTTTTTTTTTTTTTTTTTTTTTTGCTTAAAAAACATACCACGTAAATTCATAACATGAGCCTGAGAGGCTCTCATATAATATTTCATAATAATTTCTTAATAATGCAAGTTTTGGCTGACGATATAGAGTTCGATGTTCTGTGCCAATTGACTCTGAAGAGAATCATTTATCCGAAGCTTCAGAACTAGAAGATGAATTAACTTATGATTCTGATAATAGCGATGAAATTATAATTTCTCATTGAGAACTTTGTGCAAAAGATGGTAAAAAATGCGCTCAAAGGCCTTAACGCTTTGTCTAAATTAATATTTTGCGCTGCAAGCCATTTGCCGCAATTGCACGCCTCCTTCGAAATCATATAACCAAAGTTATCGATTTGTTTTAGGAGTCTATGGTTCAATTATATTCAAAGCTATACTATAGGTGTAAACCGCTTTGACAAAATTTTACATTTTGTTAGATTTGATGAAAAAACCACAAGAAGTAATCGACGTGGACTAACAAATTAGCCCCAATTCGAGACGTGAAGCAATAAATAAGAATTTTATAAAATATTATATACCTTCAGAAAATCTTATCGTAGACAAACAATTAATGCCAACATATGCAATCAAAGCCTGACAAGTATGGTATCAAAATTTGGTGGCTTCCATCCATTCCATTCAGGAGAACAAAGATAATAACAGGGCAACAGGACTTGTTCAAAATGTAGTGGAGAATTTGTGTACACCATATTTTGGAACGGGACGGAATATTACAATGGATAACTATTTCACAATGTTAGAACTTGCAAAAAGTTTGTTATCTAATGGATTGACGATTGTGGGAACTTTACGTCGAAATAAAACTTATATTCCAATTTCTTGAAAGTAAAAATACAGATCAACATTATTTGGACAAAAAAAAATCCAATAAAAGAAATTTATTTCTAAGAGCTCTTGGTGAAAGTTTGGTAAATGCATGCTTATCAAAAAGCGTGCTAGTACTAAAAAGCTGCAATTACCATCATCTCGTACTGCAATTCCAAAACGGTAGCGTTTATTTTGTTAATTTTGTTATTTTTAAACATCTAAAAATTAATTATTTGAAATAAAAAATTTAAAATTTATTAAAAATAATTTTTTGCTATTACATTATAAGGTGAGCCTACCAGGCTCATGTTATGAATTTACGTAACAAAATATGTTATGAGGTTTAGGGTTAAATAGAATGATTTCTTCATGTAACTCATATAATTCTCATATTAACCTACTACTAACAAAGCAATCTTTAAAGAATAATTTGTACTTGTGTCAATGAACATGTATGCCTATGATATGTCACCTTGCCTTTAGTATATTTTTATAGATAACATTATTATGTTATCGTAGCTCAAATTATATTTTTAAATTATTTCGCATATCATATCAATTCTATCACTATTATATAATTATTAATTTTATTATTTTGTTATTTATGTATTTTTATCATTTTTTTTTTTTATTTTTGTTTTCGCGTTATGTTTATTTATTTATTTATTTTTTTTTGCTATTAGTCTTTTTTCTTAACTTGTAATATTTTATTAATTTAGCTCAACCTGAGTTGTTAATAAATAAATATGTATTGTATAACTTGCTTGATTTAAGCTCGGAATAAATAAAATAAAATCTGATGTACCTCAAATTCAAAACTGCTTACTTTCTATATTTGCTGGCAATACAGCCAGAAGTCGATAACAAACTTCAAAATGCACTCAACACACTAATCGAATATTTTACGAAATAGGCAAATAGCTATCAACACTAACACTAGTGCATTGTACTTTACCCGAAAATGTAAGGCGGGATGTAAACCTAGCAACACCTTTTACCCAAAATTCAAAAACCATAACTTGAATTGACTCTGTAAAATATTTAGCATTAACATTAGATCCAAAGCTTATTTTTAATACCCATATTGAAACAAGAATACAAGACAAAAGTCAACAAAACAATATTAAAATTCTTTAACTGTTCATAAATGTCGAAAACAAATTAAATTGTAGTGAAAACAATTTTCTATAATACTAATTTTCGAATAGGTTTGGTATAGTTATTAAGTACAGTGTTGTAAGTGTTATAAAATTACAAATATAAGGTTTTTCTGAGTCAAGTTTGTTTGTCAATGCCAAGATTAAAAATACAATATTATGTAAACAAATTATAGTGTAAGACATCAGCTGTAGTACACGTCTCAAATAAGTTTGAACTGTGTATTATAAAACTGTGTAAAAATAAAAAAAAACAAAAACTGTGTACATATATAAATCAGTGTTGTGTCGCGTAAACTACATTATGTATATTACGTTATTTTCTACACGTCGACAATACTTTGTAAACAATTATGTCTACTTCATTGCGTAGACAATGTTTACAATTAAATAATAATAAAATACAATTAAGTTAAATGAAAATACTGATTTTTTTTACAAAAAAAAAAACAAAATTATATTATTATATAATTTATAGTTTCCTATACACATATCTGTCGATTCGGCGAAACGCTTCAATACATATACAAATTGCTTTGATTTGTTTTTTTTCACATAAAATAAATAAATTTCGCTATCCAAAGTGCATTAAATATTAAAAATAAATAAAAGTAAACAAAAAAGAGTAAATAAATATTATGGGACCATCAGTAGGACCCACAATCACATAAATTTGAAATGAAAACTCTAATGAAGTAAAGAAAAAGCTAGAATTTATTTCGCTTCCGTCATTTATGGCGGGTAACAAGTCTAGTTTTATATATTTATTATAAAATGTGTAACATAAGTTTAATCCGAATCCTGCAGATCCTCAGTTTCTTGAAACACCCCTACGATTGACAAATATTAATAAATTCACATAATTGGTACAAAAAGCTTTATATTTTCTTTAATATTATGTTCTACCAATTTATCATCAAATTTTCACCGTTCCAAGATCACATGGTTTAATCCCAATTCTACCTTAATTAACCAAAAAATTTTCAAAATCAACTTGTTTAAATTCTTTTAAAATAGATATCACTTGATCCATTATTCTTTTATTTAAAAACATCTTTTGCAAATAGATTGCCGGCGTAGCCTGTTACAGTTACTATGAAGTGCTGAGACAGTTTTTCCATCTGTTTAATATGCTACTGTCGAATACAATAGCATAAACAACAGTAGGTATTCAGATCCTTTGCAAAATCAACAGACTCCACAACAATTTTAGACCATTTCACAGTTGTTTCATAATCTCCTGTTAAGCATGTAAAAAAAAGCTTGATGTGTGATAGCAGTATATGCAACATCGAATCAATCATTTTATCATTTTTCTACTTAAGAAATTTTATTTAAATAGCTGGTCGATTTTGTTTTAATAAAGTTCTTTAAATTAAGCTGAATCTACTGGAAAAATAATTGTTGCGTTTACATCATAATTGAAATCGTTTTTATTCTATACAGTATAGTTTACATTGTCTACAGTAAGTTGCTTGTTTTACACTAAAGTCTACTTAAAAGTGTAGACAATTAAAAATTATGCGTAAAGGAACAACACTGATATAAATGTTCTGGTATGCGGACAATGGAAGAATAAGACTGGATTTAAATATTTGTAAAGGACATAAAAAATGAAATTTATTTACACCTCGATTTAGAAGAAATACCATCGTCAACTTATAGACGTTGTAGATTTAAAACGATGCAAATCACTGAATCCAGGTTTACTTGAGCCACCAATATATTATTTTACTAGTAAATAAATTATTAAGTTTAAAATGAATAGTTAGTGAGTGGTTTTAGTTTTCCAAATGTCAAATATAAATTTTTTGAGTATTATTTACGGCACATTAGACACTCAAAGGAACAGGGAATCATAATCAAATAGCAATTTATTATATTATAGATATTCACTCATTATTACAAAATGTGTTACTGAATCATATTTTATTTATATCTAATTATTTTAAATTCAAAGTAAAATATGTTGAGTATAAATTTTGAGTAGAAAATTTTTTGAGTGAATTTTCTATATAATATTATTGTAATATTCTAAGGACTTTTTTTTTGTTTGTTTGTTCTTAAAGAAAATCAACTTTAAGGATAGAGAAATTTTGTATGATAGTAATGCCGTCGGAAAATTTTTAAGAAAAGAATAATACTTAAGTAATTTTTTTATTTTGAGTGAAAATTTAATTTTAATGTTGTTTAGGTAGATATATAAGTTATATTCGTCCTTGTATCAATTAAAATAAATTGTAAATCAAACAACAAATGTAATGCAAAATAAAAATTAGAATAAAATAAAACTCGCAGCTGTTAAGATACTAATAATCTAAAGTCTAACTTAAGTATAAGAAGACTCTGTCATTATAAATTATGTATTTACAAATTTTGGAAATAAACGAACTATCTATCTATCTATCTATAAGTTGTATTGAAATTTATTTATTTAATTATTTTGACAAACAAGTAAAAAATTATTTCTTTGTATTTACCAATAATTGACAAATTGGTACAGGATATGACATTATTTACATCTTTTTGTGTTGTTTTGTATAATTTATAAGATTATGAAATGAACACCTTAACTAATGTTACGTATAAGCTTGGCATACATATACAACATATATGTTACAATTATGGAAACAAACATATATTAAAATTATTTAATTTGATTTTTTTTAGCTACATCTACATTTTTTAGCCAATTTTAAATGTTAAAAACTACATCTATACTATATACAAGTAATTTCGTCTATAATAGCATAGTTCAATTATTATATTTCAATATAATGTCAACCGAATTGAATTTCAAAATAATTTGAAAGAATTATAAATAAAAAATAAAAAACAGTTTACAACATCCATGATTCGAGCAAGATTCAAATCCCAGACCTAATTAATAGTGAGCTATAGCTATTAAAATGGCCATAATGGACCTCTGCAGCCATAGCTAATAAAATTGCCATAATTTAATTCAATAATAATTATAACAACAACATAATCACTACACCATATCGATCATCTTTGATCCCACATTTTAATTATACATTCGTGAGCCTTTCTGACTTATTATTTAAATAATATTTAGTTGCTTACTACAAGTTTGTAATAGTTGTCGTTTTATTAGTTCTAGTTTTAGTCTATGATATAGAGCTGTAATTATATTGTGTGATAAACATAGTTTGATGGTAATGCGGAATGTTGAGATGTATAATATTTGTTATACATGTTGTTAGAAGCATTTTACAAATATAAATTGTAAGCCTTGAAAAATCCTGTTAATAATATAATTTTATTTAATTAAAGAAAATAAAAGATACACGGTTTGTTTCATAAAAAAAATTATTTATTATAGCATTATAATTTAATTTGTAAATTGAAAAAGGTAAAATACAAATATATTTATTTATTTAAGAATTTTAAATGAGCTCAATTGCTCGTACATAGTTATAATATAATCTAATAAAATAGATATAGAGTGTATAATATAATCTATTTAAATAATAATTTCACAAGCGATTTTCAATATTATTTCATTATTATAGTAGAAGATATTTAAAAGGAGATATAGCGAAACTAAATATTTTTTCACAGTTTTTTTAATTTTCAATTAAAAATTTCAATTTCAAATTTGAATTTATGTATAGGTATACAAAAGCATTTTAACATACACAAATTTTAACTGCCACAACTGACCCATGTACAGAGTTAATTTTATTTATTATTTAAATTTAATTTTTTTTTTTCTTTTAATAAAATTATTACATATGCGGTTGTTGTCTAAGATAAATAAAAATTATATCTTATTATATCTAATTTATATCTAAATTATATTTAATTATAATCTAAATTATATTTAATTATAATCTAAATTATATTTAATTATATCGGTTGTTGTCTAAGATAAATAAAAATTATAAAAATGAAATTTTGTATGCCTGTCTTTATGTCTGTCTTTATGTTATTTATAGACTCGACAATTGCTGAATCGATTTGGATGAAATTTTTTCGAAGTATATTATTGGAATAGAGGGGAAGATTATAGCTCTACTCGTTTTTAAAATTTCGACGGGTTCGAGCAGCTGCTATACAACTTTCAGCGCCTATCACACATATATTAAGAACCAAAAGTGTTACAGAGCTGAAAATTTATACTCAGGTACTGCTTCAAAAATAAATAAATACTTCTCTTACCGTTTCTCAAAATTTTTAGTGGTTCGGACAGCTGCCATACAATTCTCAGCACCTCTCACAAATATTTGAAGAATCAAAAGTGTTACTGGGCTGAAAATTTGTACTCAGGTACTGACTTAAAAATAAATAAATACGTCTATTACCGTTTTTCAAAATTTTTAGGATAGCTGCCATACAACTTCCAACACCTATTACAAATATAATGAGCAAGCATATCTTTTACCGTTTTGTTTTGACAGATTTTAATTTCAATTTTAATTTATATTAGCCATTTTATTATTTTTTATAACTTTATTATTATTTAAACTTAAAAAATAGTTGTTTTTTATATTAAATTTTATATTAAATTTTTTTTTAAATAATTAAGTAAAAAATCTTTACACATTGTATTTAAATATTAGTTTAAATTTTTTCTTAAAATAAATTCGCATGAATAAAATTATATTTATGTCTTTTAACAATTATTTAAAATTAGATATTTCTATTATAGGGAGTTTGGGCCAGCGACACGGACCGGGTACAGCTAGTAGTATATAAATTTAAATGATGGAAAACAATTCATAAAGAAATTGAGTACGATGTGTTTATTAAACTGTACAATAAAAATATACTATATATTATTATATACTATCATTGTATTTTTAGTTAATATAAGTTAAATTTCCCTTTAATATGTATATAAGTATATTTTGCACTTCTTTATATAGTGAAGTTGGTTTAATTTTTTCTTGAATTATTGAATTATTCTAGTATTCGTCATATTTTGTTTCCTAGTATTGGATATAAAGTTGCTTTGTTTTTATAAATAACTATGAATTAGTATATCGTATAGTTTGGTTATAATTTTTTATTAGGAAATATTTTTATTTTTTTTGCACTAGTTTAATATTTTGTTGTTTTTATATATGTATTCACATATTATATACTCTGTACGAGCGATTCGGGCTCACTTGAGAGAAATAAAATATGATATATAGTCGGTTACAATATTATTATATCTTGATATTATATCTTGATATTATATCATAATATATGTATAATATTACATATTGACATTATAAGTACAACACATATTCGGTTAAGATCAGAATTTGTTTTAGTATTTCAAAAGGTTTTAGTTACAGCCCGCATCATATCCTGTAAAATATCGTAAGATAAAACACATAAATGAATCTTAAATTAAATCTTGTTTTCTGTGATTGCATTACCTTCAAAAAATAAAAAAAATATACTACATACTTACTCGTATTTAGCTTCAACAAGCTCATTTATTTAATTTTTTTTGTATTAACGTAGCTACAATTTTTTCGTCCTACGTCGAGAGGTGAGATGTTGTGATCATATAAATTCTTGATAGGTGAAATTCAATGTGGTTTATATATATATATATATATATATATAAATGTATTTTTTCTATATATATACGTATATATTATATATATTTTATAATTTATATATATATATATATAGTTTATTATATACATGTGAATATATAATATATACATGTCTTTTTTTAATTTTTTGTTTATTAAATTATTTATTTACACCGATGGATCTGTATATTAATATACTGGTCAGCCACAACCCCTAACTATAATAATCATAAATTTTCATATGATATAATATGATTTTGTACGCCAACAATACATTTCATTTAACCAACTATAATAATCATAATTCGATGTCTTTTCAAAATCATTCGTTAGGTTAGAAGTATACGAGAAGAAGCATACATGTCATAAGCAATCACAAGTAATTTTGTGAGCATTGTAAATAAAACAAAAAAAAATTATTATATAAAATTTATAATACACAAATTATTTTTAGGAATTCTTTCGGTAATCGTAACACTACTAGAACTGATCAATATAGGTATTTATAATGTTAGACTACCTTGCTAATAGATAGATACAATGGTGATATAAATTTATACCTATGTATGTATCAATGTTCAAATGTTGAATATTAACAAATCGAACTTGTTCTTTTTATTAACAGTAAAATACTATGAAAATTTTAATAATTTCTAATTAAATTTATTTTATAGAATTTATATTTTCATTTCACTTCTTTTCATTTTGACGTTTTGATATGATTATGTATGACAATTTTATAGTTAAGCCTATATAATTGGTTATGATTTTCTCATATATACAATCATATGGAACATTTATCGATGTATCATTACAATAACATATGACTATTATAGTTGGGCCTATTTCCCTTTCCTTAATTTTGTTTTTGAGCTTATGCTCACTCAAAAATCTTAATAAAAATGTTCTATAGTAAATTTTGTATTAAAATATTGAACAAAATAATTATTATAGTCTTATTTCATAAAACTATTATAATTTAATATATTCATATTATCAGTACAATCCTATTAAATTACAACTTATATTTACAGTTTCATTATATTTTATAATAATTACATTGATACCTTAATTATTTAAATTTTATAAATTCAGTCAATCAATTTTTTTCTTTCTTTTTTTGCTTTAAATATTTTGACTCACTACAAAAATTAATGTATTAAATATCGATTTTTCATTTTATATAAAACGGTATTAAAACCACATCATTTAATAATTTTTGAATTTAAATCGATTGAAGTAAAATTCCATCAATATAAAATCAATGAAATGTCCTTGTTTCAGTAGCATACATATATATATATATATATAAAAGATTATGATTTGAATAGCATTAATAAATTTAAATTCTAAATGAATAATTTAATAAAGAGAAAAAAAAAAAATAAAAATAATAAAAATCAATTTAACCGTTTTAAATTTTTCATTTTTCTGCATACATTCATAATAAAATGAAAATCCTGTGAATTAGTCACCTATTTTTTTTTATTCTATTATTATGAAAAAATTTTCATTATCCTGAATGGAATTTTAAGTATTAAATTATATATATACATTCAAATCAAAATAACTGTATACATAATTGTTATTTAAAATTGTAATTGTATACATATATAGTATACTAGCTATATAATAATTTAAGTACGTGTATATCCTTTCTATAAAAATTATTTTGTTGTAAATTAAAATAACAAAAGACCAACCAAAAAATTATAAAATTTCATTTCATTGACAATGTCACTTTCACTTTTTTGTATTCAAATTATTTTTCTATTTTTGTGGTCTTTTTAATACGTACATATGCATATATATAGATACAAAACACATATACAATTAATAATAATATATAATGTATTCTGATTTATATGTTTTGAATAAAAATAATAAGTAGAAAAAGGTGACAATACCAACTTTTTTTCAATTGAATCACATTTTGATTTTATGAATATTAAATTTGTAGAAAAAAATACAGAGTGATTTGGAGTGGTAAAAAATAATTAACAGTTATTTTTATTTCAATTTTATACAAATTATTTATTTTTGATACATAATTTATGAATAAATACACAATTTTAAATTGATATTAGTATAATAAATGTAGTTTTAGGGGTACTCAATATAACGAATGATCTCGATGTTAACGTATGACCATCACATTATATCGTTCGTTATATTGGAACATCGCTGTATATTATACTTTGTAAATATGCAAGTAATTTTAAAAGTTAGTGAGATTTCTTTCTTGTATACGGATGCTAGAAGTTTTTTTGCCTTTATAAGTGATCAATTTGGATCCCAAGTTACTTATGTTTGCCAGTTAAAATGTCCTTCACATATATAAATCTATTTCAAAGCGTATGTCGGAAAAATTGATGAATTTCTTTCTATCAATAGAATGTTTTGGTGGACAATATACCGCTGAGAATTATACAAATGAACCTTGACTTATCCAAGCTGTAACATTAGTTGGTTGTAGATAATCAAATGAATGATTTTTCATCAGTTCATGTTTGAAAGCTCTTTTTATAATAATCGCTGTCCCATCGTCTGCCTTGCCATCTCGATGATTGGTTTTGTATATTTCATAACCGTTTAGTAAAAGATGAAATTTGCTGGTAAAATGGCTACCAACATTACGTTAACATCGTTTGTAGATAAATATATTTAAAGTTCTTGCTCATTTTGGAACAGACCGTTGGTATTCCATGTTACTATTTTAACAGTTTTGTAGTTAATTTAGGGTACACTTTAAGCACTAGGGTTGTGGAAAGTGTTAACATCAATTGACATCACTATGTCACAAGGTTTTTCACCATATTTTTTAATTTAATCATGTCATTGTTGTTACTTGTTCCAATTCTGTTATTTGAATTACAAGAGGCTCTTGTTATGACTGTTTTAAGATTGTTTTTGATAATCAGATTTGTTTTGAGTGATATATTTAAATTATGGAATAAAAGTCGATTTTCTTTTCACTATCATTTATATTTATTTTGCAAATATCGACGGAAGCAACTTACTTCCTTCATCTGTGATTGCGACTAATTCGTTTTAAGATGTCAGCAAAACCCTTACTTTTGATATCTTTTGGCTTTTCAGATATTTTTTTTTGTTTTTCGATGGTTCTTTCACGTAATGCAGAATACATTTTGATACTCTCAACATCCCTTGAAATTAACCCTACACTTCATAGTGCATCACTGGTGATACATAAATTTCTTCTTATAATAACAACTAAACTCGTGATCTTTTCTTAATATATTTCTCTCACGTTATGTTCTATTAATCATTCTCTCATAATAAAACCAAAGTCCAGTTATTTAGTTTTTGTTATATTTGTATTATGAGTCCATTCTATAAAAGTGTTCTTCGTACTTGTGCAAATGTCGAGAGTGTTAGAAGAAAATCAGTTTCAGGTTTTATATTTTTTATAAAAAAAAGGTAGGTAAGATTTAATTTTAATAATAATAGGTTTTATTTATTAGAAAATTACATTTTATGCCATTAGTCTTATATATTTACTTTGTAAATCGATTTTAATTTTATGTATCACAGTTGATATATCATGCAGTTTATGCATTTTTGTTAGTACCAATTGACGTATAAAAATATATTGGAAATGCACGTGGGAAACAAGTCATATTTACTCAATAAATATTTTATAAATAATTAAATATATTTTATATAATTTTACAGTGGAAATGAATGATCTAAATGAAAAAGATATTTTAGCTATTCTGAATACATGGGACGAAAGTGAAAATGAATTTTATTGTGAATCAGAATATTAGTTCGATCGGAATCCTATAATTTTACCACCAATTGAAAACAATGGCGATTTGTTTGATATTGAAAATGTATCAATGATAATAATTTATTAAACTGAAACTATAAAGAACATTCCTAGTACTAGTAGTAGCTTTGTTGACCCAAAAACAGCTGCGAAAGATTTAAAAAATAAATACGCAAAAGTTGTGTGGAAACAAAAACAATTCCCAAATAAATCAGATGAACTCAGCTTCAAAGGAACCATAACTCTACCAACTAGTATATTAAATCTGAAAACTCCGTATGAATTTTTTAAATATCTTTGGACTGATGAATTTTTAGAACATATTGTCGAACAAACTATATTGTATTCGTCACAACTACATCCTGAACATCCATTCAAGATAAATAAAACTGAAGTCAGTCAGTATATTGGAATTTGTGTATTGATGTCTGTTATTTGTATCTCTGACACACGAAAATATTGGTCACCAGTCATAGGAAATAATTTAATACAAGAGACAATGACTGTAAATCGTTTTGAGAAAATGAGAAAATTTATTCATTTCAATGACAACACCGAAATGCTTCCAAGGAATAGCTCACAGCATGACCATTTGTTTAAAATACGCCCTCTTATAACGTATCTTTTAGAAAAATTTCGAAGCATACCTTGTGAAGAGTGTATGTCAATTGACGAACAATTATGTTCAACCAAAGCCAGGAGTTATCTGAAGCAATATCTACCAGACAAACCTCATAAATGGGGTTATAAGCTATTTGTTTTAAGCGGAGTTTCCGGTTTTTCCTATAATTTCGAAATTTATGCCGGGCAAGAAAACGATCTGACCAAGCGGCTATCATATGAACCAGATTTGGGCTGTTCAGCTAACATTATTATCAGATTATTATGCAATGTTCCAAAACATGAAAATTATCGCATATATTTTGATAACTATTACACAACGTTACCATTACGTGTAGAATTGGCAAAACATGGTATATATGCCTTTGGAACAGTTCGAAGAAATCGTCTTCCAAATTGCAAGCTACCTAATGAAAACGAATTGAGAACGAAATACGTGGTACCACTACAGAATACGTTGCATCTATTGATAGCATTGATATTGTCACGACAGTTTGGAAAGATAATAAACTCGTAAATTTGATTTCAACGTTCACGGGAATATAACCCATGCAAACAGCTTAACGATTTGATAAGAAGCTGAAAGAAATGGTTACTGTAGATTGCCCGAATATAGTTAAAGAATACAATAGGTTTATGGGTGGAGTGTGCTGCATAGTGTATCCACTGGTGATACACATTAAAATCTCTTGATATTTACCAAATTTGTAATTTTTTTTTTATTATTCTATGTATATTATTCTATATTTATTTTATTATACTTTCCTTTCGGAAAACATTTTTTTCGATAACAAATAAAAAATCATGCAGTGTAGGGTTAAGTGGGTGTCTTTCTTCACAATTGACAAAAAATTTACCTCTTAATTTTTTAATTTTCTAGGACATTCGATAGTTCGGCATGATATGCGGCACATTTAACACATTTTGAAGCTTTCTTTTTTTTTCCAGATAGAAGAAAATTATCTAAAGAAGCTTCTTTTATCGTTCTATTTTCCGAGGGGGGGGAGGGGGGACGAAGTGAAGGACAGTGTGGACTTTCACGCACTAAAAATTACTATCCTCTTGTTTATATTAAAACTAGTCTTTTAAACTAACCATTAATACAGTTTTGGCTCTATTACTTCAGATATCTTTGATCAAACAAAATTCCAGAAAAGATTTTTTACTAACACAGTTCGAACGGTTTCGTCCGTTTAAGACGTCTAACAAAGTTTTGACTGTCAGCTAAGCGTAAAACTTCAGTATTAATATGTTAAGAAAGACGTATTTTGTGGCGTATTGCCAGTTTTTTGATTTCGTCTTTTTGGATAAGGATCTTAAGATCTCTATGAATGTCAGCATGGCAGGGAACATACCAGGGAATATTGACTAGGTTTCGCAACATTTTGTTTTGGAACGTTTGAATAGTTTGAATATGTAAGTGTTTAGCACAACCCCATATTTGAATACCGTATGCCCAGATTGGCTTTAATATTTGATTGTAAATCAAAACTTTGATATATGTTGAAAGCGAATATGTCCGCCCAATTAGCTGATGGTTGTATTTTAGTTCTAACTCTTGTCTTTTTTTCTTGACATGTTCTTTCCATCTTATAGCTTTGCATCCAGTGTTATACCAAGATATTTTGCTGAATTTTGATGTGGTATTTGCGACATTGCTTGTTGTGACCGTTATGGGCGACTCTATTACTTTGTTTGTAAAATTAACATGTGTGGATTTTGATTTATTTAATTTAATTCTCCACCTTTCGCACCATAAGAATATTTTGTTGTTTGCTTGTTGTTCATTTATATTATTACCAACCGCTAATACTGCAGTATAATCTGCAAAAGTTGCCATCGTTGCATCTTCTAGTTCTGGTATAACACTGGTGTAGAGTAAATATAGAATGAGACCCAGAATGCTCCCTTTTGGTAGGTACTCCTGCATGTATATTGCTTAGCGTAGAGTAATTTTGAAGCTAAATGACAATAATTTTGAAGCTAATGTCCAAACCTTTGACAGTTATTCTATAACAGTTAGACTATTTTTTTTCTCTCTTTTAGTATCAGTAACTTTTCATATTTTTTGTATACAGTTGTAGAGACTTATCGTCTCATGTATATGCACAAATTGATTAATAAATAAATAAATAAAATAAATAAGCTATAGAATATAAAAAAAAACTTACCTTGGCTCGAAATTTAAAGCAAATTTGATTCTGGAGCTGGCTTTTAAGTACTAATTGAAATATTTGTCTAACTATTAAAACAAATACGTTTACTGTGAATCCCACTGAAATTACTAAATCCTTTTTTTTAGTCAAATTTAAAAAATATTGGAATCTTGAACTGGTTTTCCAATATTGCAGAAGTATAACTGTAAAACTGTATAGTGAACTGATAGTGTACTGTAAAAACATTTTCGGCTTCATTAATATTTTTTCAGTAATAATTGATATTTTTGTTAATAATTGATTTTGTATTTATTATTATTTATTATGATCAGCAATTAAGGATGCAAAATAAAATAAATTAACCTATAATTTTAAAAGTCAAAAAATTATAAGTGAATTATTAATAAAATACACACCTAAAATGAACCATCAGACACTTGTATAGCTGTTTAAGAGCATATTTTTCTTTATTTGTCTTCATTTTAAATTAAATTATATAATAAGATGAATTTTCAATTCTATATAGATACTACCTATATAGTAGTATATATCATATATAAAATAAAATAATACCAACTGTGACATGGGACATTAAATAGTCTACTGTACCGCCTAGAAGATAATAAATGGTTGAATATTTATGATTGTCTTTTATATTCATAAATTAAAAAAAAAAAAAAAATAATTGCCATAAATGTATCTCTATACAATCGAGATGATGGTGGATGGAAGCAGGTGGAATATTAAGATATAATTTCCAAGATACCTATCAGTTATTACAACTAGGTATTATTATTATTATTATTATTATTAGGTATGCATCCATACAATAAATTGTATACGTTGTATCTTTTTCTATACATTATTCTCATTGCGAAAATTTACTACTTAGAACCAGTTAAAATATTTAAATTTCAGAAAAAATGAAAAAAGAAAAAAATAGTTTTGTAAACACATCATTTTGGAAACTAGTTTATTTTTCTTTTCTCTTAAAATAAATGAGTTCACATGATACCTATTATACATATATAGTTTTCAAGGACATTATTCTGTATTAATTTATGCAAATTATTTATAGTTAATATTTTTTTTTTGTATGGGGTTGTAAGAGATTGTCTATGTATAAATATATATATATATATATATATATATATATATAAATGTATAGAAATATAATAAATTATTAATTAAAAACAAAATACGATACATTTAATAAGTAAGTATATTATACTTTGTATAAATAATGTTTTTTAAAAGATATTTTTTTAATAAATTTAATAATGTATTTAAATTTCAAATTTATGAGAAAAGTAATTAGAGATATTTTTTTTTTTTTTTTAAATTTATAATATCCTTATCTAATAATAAAAAATATTTAACTACAAAATTGTAAATTCCTAAACTAAACTATTAATTAATATATTTTATTTATTTTTTATTCTATATTTTGAACATTTTTAGTATACACCAATTAAGATAGAACGTGTTTACTTAAATGTTGGTAATAATAATATTTTTTTCAATAATCAATTCGAACAGTTGAAAAAACATATAAGGAGTGTGCTTCGTTGTTAGGAAAAATAATTAGAGAGCTGCGCATGCCTAATCCGTCTATTCCAAGAATTAAATGTTTACCTAAAATACACAAAACGGGTAACGAGATGCACGAAATAGTCGCTGCAAACACCTCCCCTACCTATAAATTAGCTAAATGGCTTCTTAATGAATTCAAGAAGATGAGCGAAAACGAGAATACAAGATCAGTCAAAAATTCCATAGAATTCATTAAAAGAGTACAAAGTTTCAAAAACTTCAAAGAAACAGATGTATTAGTCTCATTCGACGTCAAAAACTTATTCCGCAGTATTCCAGTTGATGAGGCACTTATCGACTTAGAAATTTGGCTATCTCTAAACAAGAATCAAGTCAACAATGGAGTTGTAAAAAGTAAAACAATATATGAAACTAACAAGATTGTGAATGACAGAGGATTACTTCACTTTCAGAGGAAAGTTTTATAAAGGTGAAATCGGAGTCGCAATGGGGAATCCACTGTCTTCATTTATAAGTGAAATATTCATGCAATATAATAGAAGATAAACTACACAAAGAAGGAAACTTACCAAAATATTGGATAAGGTATGTAGACGACGTGTTCTCTATCATCAATCGGAATGTATTAGACAAGATCCTGAACAACCTTAACAATATTCACGAGAACATAAAATTGAACACAGCAGAAATTGAAGAGAATCATCAACTACCTTTCTTAGATATTTTAGTATCTAAGAGTGATACTGAAATAAAATTCGCAATCTACAGGAAGCTGACGAACACCCAGATAGTAACCCCAAGTACATCAAATCATAGCTTCCAACAAAAGATGGCTCCATTTCAATGATCCATAGACTAGTGACAATTCCAATGGAAAAGAATAAATATAATGAAGAAAAATTATTATAATATCGACACAGCTACAAAAAATTGGATACTCGAGCACAACAATTACAAGAATTATCAACAAGAAAATGAGGTATATGAAAAGGGATGATATGACCACATTGTTCCAACAGGAACGGATAAAAGAAGACACCAAAACAATTTCCATCACATATGATGATGAAATAACGAAGTCATTAGGGGAAAAAATTAAAAAAACACAACATAGACGTCATAAGTACTAGTATAGGTGGCATCAATTGAAAACTAAATTACTAGGCTCTGCGAAAGATAAAAAAATAAAAACAGAGAAAAGCGGAATCTACAAAATAAATTTCATTGCAACTCAAAATTGCAAGTAAAAATATTACAACTTCTGAATTTCAACATACATATAGAACAACAATTTTATTTCTGACTACAACACTATTGAAAAATCCTATTTTTTTTTTTATTTTCATTTTTCTAAACAGATTTTTTCAGAAAAGTAACTTGTGTAAAGCAGAAAATAACAATTTTTCTATTATTTGAAATTATTCAAAAAATGATACAAAATAAAAAAAAAAAAAAAAAAAAAAATTAAAGTAATAATAATATGAAAATATAATACTAAATATAAATATATCCTTTTAGTTGGGAAATTATCCTTGTATTTTTCAAATTTATACTTGTATAAGCTTAACTATAAAAAAAATAAGGAAAAAAAATTTTTTTTTAGAAATATTTGCCTTCAATTTAAGCGTACTAAAACTACAAAATTAAACTTTAGAATCGCAGCTTGATATAAGGTTTTCAAAGCAAGTTATGATTGTCATTACGGAAAAAGCAAATTAGCCAAAATTCTAGGAAGTCTTGAGATGAGATTAAGAGATTTGGTAAAAAGTTCGGCTAATTTGCTTTTTCCGTAATTACAATCATAACTTGCTATGAAAACCTTATATCAAGCTGCGATTCTAAAGTTTATTTTTGTAGTTTTAGTACGCTTAAATTGAAGGCAAATATTTCTAAAAAAAAAATTTTTTTTTCCTTATTTTATTTTCGACTTTTTAGTGAAAATATTTTTTTAATGAAAAATAATATATTTTCAAAGAACAACACATATAATCAAATGGCACTAAAATTCACTCTAACGCAATTTGGTTATTATTGCTCATACTTAAAATGTGTAATTATATTTTATATTACTGTAACAAATTTTATAAAAATATGTATATTTTTAAAGACTTTTTGGAGATTTTTGATTACTTTGATTAAATTACGTATTAAAAAATTTTCACCAATAAAAAATTACGCACTTTATAAAAAGAAACCCTGTTAAATACAAAAAATATTTGACGTAAAATCGTAGATTAAACCTGAGAAAAAGTCTGAAATGTAAACACTCATCCGACTTTATCTACGATAAAATTAGATTTTGTCCGACGTGTAAACGCTGCCTAAGCATAAATTGGCATATAAAAGTATAATATATACATGCATAAATCGAAATTAAACTTTTTTACATTCGAGAAGAGTAATTTCTAACTGAGTGATAGATAACTGATATAGGTTCAAATTTTGTTTTTTTCCATAAATAATGTTTGCATTTTATTTTCAATTAAACTAAGCCATATGATTATGTATGTAACAAATGCAAGCCCTTTATGACACATGTTTGTACATTTACATATACTTAGTCAGAGAAAGCCAAATAATAAAAGAAAGAGATTAATAAAAGAAACCAAATTAAAAACACAAAAAAAATGTAATGAAAATGATGATTGAAAATAATTGAAATTGAATAATAATAGAAACTGATTGAAATATAATGATAATGATTTGTATTGCACACATTTATTTGTATTCCTTTTTTGTTGTTTTTTTTTTTGCTTCTTTACACCATAGAAATGTCAATAAATATAGTGAATTTAAAGAGAAACCAAATTTTAACTTTATCAAATATCCATATTCCATTATTAGTACACACACATATGTAAATTTCACCTTAGTTGAATGCAAAGAATATCTATAATCTGTATTAACAAGAATACGCACTCCCATTTTACGACAACCTAATTTTTAAGAAATATCAAACCGAGCAAAATATCATTAGTTAAAAGAGGTAAAATTTACATTTACTTATCGTATACCAAATTTATTATGAGAGAGAAAAGGTACAAAACAGATGTTTGCCTTTTGCTTTATACTGTAAAATATTTTTGCGTTCTCATTATTCTCCTTTGGATTTGTATACGTTTCCTCCCATTATTTATATGAGGCACGGTGGCAAAAAATGTTAGTTCTAATTTAGTTTGTTCCCTTATACGATGATTAATTCTGATCTTTTATTATTTCAATATTTGCATTTTAAACATTATTATTTTCTTATATAACTATTAAAAATATTAATTTATAATTACATTACAACAATATAAAATATTATTAATATTTTTGTCAGTAATAATTTGGAGTCACAAACATTATTATTTTTTATTAATTATATTAGTAAACCTAAATATTTATTATATTGGTATACGATTATAAAATAATACTGAGGACAACATCTATTTACAAATCACAGAATTTAAAGAATATGATAACGCTGTTTTAGTTAGATCTCCTAAAAATCTTATGCATAGTTGATACAATTTAGAAAATAATATTGTTAAATATTTCAACGAAAATTTTTGTCGAAAATTTTTTTCAAAATTATAAACTTTATTTATTTAATTTCAGTCAACTTTTTTTGTTACTCTCTTTTGTTTACTATATTTTTTCTTTTTCTTACACGTAAAATTCTTATTATCGTCTATTTCTGACAATGTTTATCAAATTTGCATATGGATTTGTGTGCAAACAAATGAATACATACATGAGTTCTTACTCTTTTTATGGATATACTTTGGTTAAATGGTTATTGAAATGGGTATTTTGTTGAATTGAAGCAAATTGAAATAAACATATAAAGTCCAAGGCAAGTTAATTAAGGCAAATATAATATCATGCAACAAATGTGAATAAATATATATTGGACAGACAAAGAGATTAGCAGCAGTAAAATTTTAAGAACATCTAAACGAAGAAAAAATTGCAAAGAAGGCATGTAAAATATCCAATTTCAAATTAACTGTATAGCAGAGCACATCACAATTGAGAAACATGACATCAACATAGATGACCTAGAGGTAATCAAAGAAATCAACGACACCAGAAAACTAGATGTTTGCGAAAGTCTGGAAATCATAAAACAACCGCCAGGTACCCTTCTAAATAGTGATCACGGTAATGGGGGTACACGTGGCTATTTAAATTAATAAGAAAATAAAAATATAAATCATTTCTTTATCAGGTAGAATTAAGTAAATTTAAAATTTAATTTAATTTTGTAATAATTTATTGCCCATAAAAAAAAAAAAAAAGTATATAATATAACTAATATAGCTCTTAATCAAATTTAATTACGCCAATACACTGAAGAAGGCAACATATTATTGCCGAAATATCGATATCTAAATAAAGAATTTAGTAAAATAAGAGGAATTATTCGTTTTTCTTTCTTTTTAATTTAAGAATTTTACTACAAACAAAAAACTAAATTTAAATATATTTTTTTGTTTTTGTTTATTTATTTTCAAAATATTTTTTATTTAGAGTAGGTAATGTTAAAAAACATATTTTAAGCATTAAAGGCTCCATGTTGTCAGATTTAATCATCTCCCTTTGCATCAGATTTGATTATCCATTACTACTGATGCATGATGAACTGATACTTATTTATTTTTTGGATTTATTTATCTTATCTTAACGATGTTTTGGATCTTTGTGATAATTTTACAAAAATTAATAACTCTGGACAAATGTTGCTCAACTGCGCTAATAAGTTCGATACAAAAAATAATAACAAAATTTTCTATTTAACTTATGTTATTTTCAATTTTAATCGAATTTTATCTAAGCTATGACGTATTGTCGTCTATTTATGGTCTATTGTGGATATACGTCGAATATTGGATTGTTCCATACGCCAAATCGTTGATTTAGAGTTAGAGGTTGCTGCTGGGGGTTTTAAAAGGCTCTGCGGTTGTTTTTGGGGTTTTAAAAGGTTCTAAAATTAATAAGTGCAACCTAGAAATAAATTGCATTTATCAATTTTATTCTAAAATGTAGTAGTTTTTAGAGATATTCGGGTTAATTTTTTCTCCATATTCAATTTTTTTTCATTAAAATGTAAGTATATTGTTTTGCCTTATATCACAATTTTTGGTGAATAGGGCAAAATATTCATACAACTATATATCTGAACAATTATGATCTAGCAACTTATTTTCTGATATCGAAAAATGGTTTTATTTGAGATGATTTCCAGACCCAAAGCTTTTTTTTTCTAGTCGATAACGTCTCTGGATCTACATAGACTAATTTGTGTCTGAAAAATTCTAATTCTATGCAAATCAAAATGAATGCAAGTAATCTGTTCCGAAGAATATTTCTTTGAATATTTGTGGTTGTTCTATATGTCATATTTTTAATACTATTGTCTACAATGGAATTTTTCCAAATGATTTTAAAATGGCAAAAGTTATTTCTATTTTCAAAAAGGGGATTTCAACTGATCCGAACAACTTACAGACCTATATTTTTATTATAATCCATTTCTAATCCATCCTTATCCTTATAATCCATTTTGAAAGTCTATGAAATGTAGAATACTGAAGTTACATCATAAAACAGTGATTTTTTCAGTGATGCCCAATTTGGCTTCAGGAAGACCCCCTTTTTATGAAAGCCTGTTGTATATTTGTTACAACTTAATAGTCTGTTTATTGACACCTCTAAATTGCTTAATACGATAAAACAGGACTTACTATTAAAAAAATGTACAATGTCGGATTAGGAGGGTTTATATTTAAATGGTTTAAGTCTTACCTTGGTGATAGGAAACAGCGAGTCAAACTGATTGGAAATATTAGTGATATTGTTGGCATCAATGTAGGTGTATCTCAGGATTCTGTTTTAGACCTAATCTTGTTTATAATTTTGATTAATTTCATATTACAGTACACCCTTTAAAGGTATACCTATATACAGCCTCAGCCAATTGCTTCATTATTTATAATAATTATAACACAAAATACAGAATTTCTTTGTAATGTGTTGTAGTGACTTACGGGTTTATATTTGGCTTTTGAGTTTACATTTGGCCTTTTGTTGTTGCAACAACGAATTGGTGCAGCTGTTAGCCTGCTTTGAACTAAACTAAACTAACACAAAGTAGATGAAAGCGGGATTCTTACTTCTGAAAATATCAATATTTGAAATCAAATAAAATAGTAAAAAGAAATTCAACTTTAATCAAAATATCACTTTAGTGATGATCGTTTGACCGCATTCGTATTAACAATGATTATTGAACAAAATAAGATTCTGAAAAGCTATAGACTCAGATTTCTCATATATGCATCTTTTTTTTTCTTTACTCCTCTTGTGAGTATAGGATTTCCACTTGACATTTCCATCGTACTCGATTGCCAGCTGATGCGGCTGTTTTCACTTGTTCCCATGTTATGTTTGTTGTTCTAGTTCTTGTTTTATGTTGTTTCGCCAAGTATTTTTTGGACGATCGGATCTTCTTGTACTTTGTGGATTCCATTCTAAGCTCAATAAGCCGATGCTGTTTGACGGCTTTCTGAGTGTATGGTCCATCCATCTACTTGTTTCGATATGGGCTCTTGGCCGGTTAGTATCCAGAGATCCTTGTATATTATTGTGTTCACAGACAGTTCAGTAGGTACTTATTAATGAAGACTTGTAATTTCTGGTTGAGGATTTTTGATACTAACCAAGTTTCACTGCCGTATGTCATGATTGCGTTTACACATCATCGGAATTTTCCAAATTTAGTTGATCTGGATATTTGGCTGTTCCTCCATATTGGTTGTCCAAATCTTCCAATTGCTGCTCTTGTTTTCTTAAATCTGTTCAAAATCATCTCCAGGTGTTCTAATTTTTTCTACATCTCGCTGAATTTGTGCCAGAGAAGACAGATATCATCTGCGTAGTCGAGATATGTACCTACTTAATTTAATCAATTTGGTTTCATCATTTAATCACAAACTTTTAAATTAAATTAAATCAAACAAAAATGTATCCTTTTTATTTATTTATTGTCTTTCTTGATAAGAACAAAAAATTGCCAAAATTTAAAATCTCAAAATAAAGTCAACACACACTTAATTTTTTTTATTTACCACACTAATAACATAAACAAAATACCAATTTATATCATGGGTAGCAATCACAATAAAACAAAATATTCCGGAAATGCAAAACCTAAAAACAATAAAAACAAAATAAAATTGCAAGAAAAATTAAAGTCAAAATTTCTATACATCAAGTGGTTTATAATATCCTTTTTTTGTATACTATATACATATATAAATATATAATTATAAAATTTAAATTAATATGTGTTATACTCCTATTATTTATTTTTTGTGTTTTTATAACCACTTCAAAATGTGCAACAAGAACAACAGCATATCAACAGTATAGCAGTAAACAGCAACATAATCAACAGGATTCTTTAATTTTATTTCAATTATAATAATACAAAAAAAAAATAATAAAAAAAGGTTAAAAAACAAATAAAATCCTTGATATAAACAACATTTTTATGATGTGTGTGCATCCAGAAAATTAAAATATTTATCAACCTATTATTTTTATTATTAAATCCTTGGAAAATAAATCCTATATAATAATATAGGGGTACATGTACCTGAAAATCCTTCTTGTATTTTGCTATTATTTTTTGTGTGCAATTTTTTGTTTTTATTTTTATTGTTCTTTTATCTTATTGAAATTTCTCTTCTATAAAAGAGTCAAATTATCATCTATTTTTTTGTTTTTATTTTTATTTTATTTTTTTTTTGCAAAATTTGCAATTTATACAGTGGTGGAAAATTAATAAAATTTGCTCAAGTCACACATAGTTTATTATACTGATTATACTCAGTTTCTATTTTGATTATTATACTGATTTAATTTTAAAAATATTGTTATTGTTTTTACTAAATTAATATTCTTTTAACTCTGTTAATCGTCATCTAAGTGTTTTAGTTTTTAAAAAACGACTACATTATAATGTACGTATAGCTGAGACTAACCAAAACAACTGATGTTTATTTTAGTTTTGATTCAGCCTATTTTTTCAAGTACATATTTTTAATTAATGTATATTTCATTCTATTAAGTTATGTGTATTAACTTATGATTTTTACTTACAGCGTGTATGCAACTGGTTTAGTTTATTTTAACATTTTTCTAATCAAAATTACCGGTGTATAACTAAACCCTACTGGATAATAATATATTGCACAATCAAGTGCAGAAAGCTTTCGTGTAGTAATAGATGTTAGATGTACTAGTACTAAGCATATATCTGACAATAATAAATTACACGATAGCTAGAACGCCTTTTATTGTTTTATATTTTATGATTTTCGCTGTGTTTTATTTTTTTTGGAAGCAATCACATTTTTATAATTCCTTATATTATGTAATGCATTCATTAAATGTCCCACCGTAGTATCCGATGCCTAGTAGTATTCGTATATTACTCAATTTTTATTTATCTTGTATAATACATTATAGAGTAGAATATTGCTGTTATTCCGAATTACAACAATGTATTTAATTGCTTATAATAACTAGCGATCACTATTTATTATACTTAGTATAATTATTATGGATCGATAAAATATTAATCGTATATCGATTGAGTTATAATTAGATTCTAAGTATAATAAATAGTGATCGCTAGTGATCGGTAGATCGCAAATATTTTATGATATACAAAAATTTCATAAATTTGATCAATTTTCACCCTTATTAAGGTTTGAGTCTACGCTTCCATGTCGTCATAAATAAGTACCAACGTATATTTTCATTATTATTTTTAAATATTAAAAATTACATAACTCGCTTAATATTCTGCTTAAAAATTAATGACATTCCAATTCCAAATTAAATCTTCGTTTATCTTACAAGAATCCGACCAACATATTATTATTTCAACGATTGAATTTTTAGAGTAGTTCATCACCAGCTGAACTAATTAAAAATGATGATGTATTAACAGATAAATTTTTAAATGAAACCATTTTTGTAAATTTTGCACAAGGGATCCACTAGTTATAATATATTTATTATGAATGAGCAATAAACCTACGAGTCTGTTAAGTGAACGTGAGATCAAAA
Organism: Argyra leucocephala; assembly: GCA_963942445.1. NCBI lineage: Eukaryota > Metazoa > Arthropoda > Insecta > Diptera > Dolichopodidae > Argyra > Argyra leucocephala. The sequence continues at coordinate 10,381,075 of OZ012679.1, read as the reverse complement.
TATGTTCAAGTTTATAGTGTCCAAGTTAAGTAGCTAAGTTTACTACCCTTTTAGTAATTCCTAAATCTGTAAATAATAATATTTGATTTTAAGATAGTACCTACATAATAATAATGACAACTTGTTTTTGCCTGCTAATCGAAATTGGGGAAGTTTGATAAAAAAAATCGTACTCAATTTCATTATGAAATAATTTTTTTCCATCATTCCAATTTATTCTTGGTACTATATAGATAATTGTTTGTATTGATTTATCTAAGACAACAACCGCTTATGTAATAACTATTATTATTAATATAATAACTATAACAAAAAATCGTATATGTAATAAAATACCTATAATAATAAAATTAGATTCTGACGATGGGTGAGTTGCGGCAGTTTGATGAATTAAAATGTTTGTATGTACAAAGACTTATACATGGGGTAAAATTTTAAATTTAAATTATTATAAAAAAATTTGGAAAAATTTGTTTCGCTACGTCTCTTTTTAAAATAAATAAAAATCTGGTTTGAAATTGATCAGATATTTGTACCTTAGATATTTGTATTTTAGATTAAATGATAATAAAAAAATAAATATTTTATTTTAGCTTACCATCACTGTACTATCCTCACTTCGCAAATTATTCTGACACCTCGCAAATTATTTTTAACAAAACAGAATGAAATTATAACAATAAAAATTATGTGTATTTAGTCCTGTTCTTTTTATTCTTTACTATTATTATTACTATTATTATTATTATTAAAATGAAAGTTAATGCAAAATTTATCCTTTTTTTTTTGTTTGCTTATTTTTATTAAAGGATTAATTTAATGGGGTGCAAAAAAAAATTACCAAAAAGTTGTTATCTCAGTAGGGGCGATTAACAAAAAAAAAAAAATAAAATAAACAGACAAAAACAAAATCAACTGTTGCAAATTTTATTGATTGGAATGCAAATTTATTTTTTGTTGTTGTTCTTGTTATTATTTATTTTGTTGTGTTGGATTTTATTAAATCAAAAATTATTATTTTTATTATATTCGTGTGTATGTGTGTGTGTGTTGTATATAATTAAAAAATTTTAACAATAATAATAGAAAATATAACTTCAATAAACATTATTATTTAAAATAGGTATAAATAAATAGAAGTGTATATTATTTACTATAATATGGAATGAAGCGAAACCCGGAACAAGGAACAGGAAGAAATGATTTATTAAATAAATTATATATTGAAAAGAACACCTTTTGCTCATGCACTGTGGGAATTTTGATTTTTTTTTTTGATTTTTCAGGCCTTGTATGGGTTGATTGATTTTTTAATTATTTAAATTATATTTTAAGGATGTGTGATATTTTCAAGGACTTTATTTATTATTCAATTAATGTAGGATATAAATTTTTTTTTTATATTTGGGATATTTTAATATGCAAATCAGGAGAAAAAAAAATTGTGTTCATACTGTTTTGAAGGTATACCTAGTTTGGTATGTTTTTGTTATTGCATTTAATTTGTATAAGACTGTATAAGACTGTAGCTTATGAGAAGAATTGAAAATGCTTGAGAAGAATTTCAAGGAAGAAACTTTAATATGGGAAAAAAAAATATAAATGTAAATTGTAGTTAAATATAAAGTATGGCTGGGGCTCCTGAATTAGTTATCATTCTTCTTCTTCTTGTATTAGGCAATGCTGCTTGTGTTTGTTTCAACTTTTTAAACTGATTTCATTTGAATTTTATTATCCTGACATTCAACACACATATTACATTTTCGGTAGTTGTCATGTTGGTCGTTTTTTTAGAAGAACAGTTTTAAATAATGAAAGATCTGGCCAAAAAATTATTTTAATGATTTGCACTATCCATTTTTCAACTTATTTAAGCATTGAAGTGATGGAATACAATTAATAAAACCGTATATCATATTTAAGTCATAATCCTCATCATGATTATATTTAATCTGATCCATTTACTGACAAATATCTTAACTATTTGACCAATGATTTTCATTATTATTCTTTTAAATGATAGATATTCAAAAGGAGACGTGGCGACGACTTCAAATATTTTTTAATTTATTTTTTTTTATTTTCAATTAGAAATCTCAATTTAAAATTTAACCTCATGCATCACTAATTTTAACATACAAAAATCATATTACTGCACCCCCGATTTAAATTTTTGCTTTTAAATTACTACGATTGTTGTCTAAGATAATTCAATAAAAAAATGTAGTGTCCACGATAAATTTAAATGATGGAAAATAATTCATAATAAATTTCGAGGAGCGGTCGAGTTCTAGAAATTAATTTAAATTACAGAAATATCAGTTAATCTACATAGAAATATCAAATGGAGCAGATTACTGTCTGATATCTTGATGATATTGTAATAAGACGTTGTGGAATAGTAAACAAAGATGTTAAATTCAGAATAAATAAGGTTGAATAAATTTTTTGTTCAACTTCAAAAAAATTTAAATTTCATATTCCTCTCTAGAAAAATAAAGGTAAAGATATTTAAAGATTACGCCAAGTTTTATTCTTTTTATATGATTATGGTTGTGAAACCATTTATTAACAACAAAGTTTCATCAATCCTTATCTCCACCAAAAATTAATAATATTATTGGCTAAACAGAATTAGTAACACAAAATTTTAAAATTGTATACCCAGATGCAATCAGAAACATATAATCTAATAAATTAATACGCTGATAATGTCGGTGACATCGTAAATGTCTTAGAAAAATACTTCAACCTGATATAATATAAAAAAAACTGAGTTGTCAATGTTATTCGTAAATAAGTTGGCAACATTGTGTAATGAAAGTTTTCTGCGACACCACTGTGTTTCAATTCATTTTTGATCAAGCCAAATGAACAGAAAGTTTTTATTGACACTGTACAAAATTGGGCTTTGAAAAGTTATTGTAAACCCCTGTCATCGTCAACAACAATTGTGATCATAGACTCAAAGTCTCAAACTTTTGTGAGCTTTTGTAGACATTTAAGATCATGTGAACGTCATATTCAACTTTGTGTTGAGACATTTACGATATCAAGGTGTCTGTAAAACTTTCCATTTCGGTGAATTAAAACAAAAAGTAGTGACAAGAACCCAAAAATGTAAATGTTATGCTTTTTCAAAATATTACCACAAAACATTACCGATTAAGAAATAAAAAAAATGAAAAAGTATGTACTAATTTGTGTACCTATTTGTTCAAATTAATCTTTTATAGAAAAACATATTCAAGTTCCAAACCCATGTAGAAAAATTACATATTTAATACATGAACCAAATAAAATCATCTAAATAATAGGAAAACATCATAAAATCAATAAAATATCAAATTCGAAGTATTTTTTAAAGTTATCAAAACAATTCGTATTATCAAAAAAAATAGAGTAGTTTAAATTTGGTTTGTGTCTTTGAATTAGTCCCATCGAATTATTTCTAATTGACCAATGCAGGCACATTTTCAAGTTCAAATGGATATTTATTGTGTAAAGCAAAATATTGACAAAGCATCAGAAAAAAAACTATTGCTATTGTTGCCATGGCGACAAACTTTGCTTTGCAACTTTTAAAAATTCTCTAGATTTCTAAAAAAGTCCTTCTTATAGGAAAAACACCAGCAGCAAGCAAGATATTATAGAAAACATTTCAAGGGCAATATTGACTATTTCATCAATATTGGTACTGAAATTACAAAATTACCATCTTCTTCATCTCCACATATATGGTATTCAACGAAGACGAATGCAAATTAATAGTTTAAACCAGAATAGACAGTTGTTGTACATCGGTTACACCAGCGAGGAGGTAGGTGTAGGTAGTAGTGGATGCCGACAGTACGCGGACACACTTAGACCGGTCAGGTCCATTGTGATACCACGAAAACTTTCCTCGCGTAGTACCCTACTCGTTGAACAAATTTGAGCTTTTAACGAAACGGCGGAGGTTTTTTATACCAGCGAGGAGGTAACAACAAGGCAATTATAGAAAGAAAAAATACCTTATGTAAAAAAAATGTTATGCTTAAATTGGATGATATGCGATTCCGAAAAATTTGTTGTTTTACGGAAATATAAAACTTTGTTTCGAGTTAAATATTTAACTGAAGAGAAGAGAAATATTTTTTCAATACTTAACCGGCAAATATTACGCTGGGAATAGCTATAGTAGAAGATATAAAGACGAAAGTATAGTAAAATAGTAAAGCCTATATAGGAAGAGAAGATATAAAGATGAAAGTAAAGTAGGATTGGGTAATAGAGTCTGAATAGTATAATCAGAAATTTATATAGACAAGCATTTGTTTGAAATCCAAAGAGTAAACGAAAGTGAGGTTATCTTAAGCATTTTAAGAAAAGAACAATGAATTTCTGCAAAGATAAGAGTAATATAGAAGAAAATCAAAAGCATTACCCGGAAGGGGTTTTTATTAGCTCGGAAGGGGGAAATTAATAAAATAAATAAAATAATGATTTATCTGCTTTCCAATTCAGACTGTAATTCTAAATTCAATGTTTTTTTGCTGTAATATTGTTTATGAGAGCTATGTATGATACCATATTTAAATCCATATGCATTAATTCGCAAATTCAACTTAATGTTGCATATGAGAACTGTATATGACACTCTATTTAAAGCCGCATTGTATTAATTCGCCAAATGAATTTATCCGCGTCCAATTTTTTATATTTCGCCACCACGGGCTGCTTTTTGTCCATGCTTTATTTAGCTATCTAGGATTAACTTTTATTTCAATTGGTTTTAATTCCCAATTACGGGCTGTGACAACAGTTATACTACATAACAACAGGCCGCAATATGCTAATTAATCTCAACAACTCATATTTAACAACCACCGTACATGATGGGGTAAAATATACCATTTTGGCAATTTTATTGTGAACAACAGTTTCCGATCTGTTTGATTTCGGCACCAGAATAAAATACAGAATTTTATTTCACTCTTTTATATTTATGTAAAGTATAATATATTAGAGTAGTCGTATATTATTTGACTGATATTAGATTAATTATTGTTAGATGTTAATCATCCTCTCGGTGCTATTTAGTACCTATTTTGAGATCAAATATCAAGCAAGCAATTTAATATTTCCAATTCATCAAAAATGATATAAAGATCTTAATATAAAGATCAGGGTACACTTCGCGTCGGAAATCCTACAAAAACACTTAGAACAACTACATTGGGGTTACAGTCAAGTGATTATGAATTAATAATAATCTAAATTATATCATTGAAATAATTTAAAATCCCTAATTAAAGATGATATGCTGTCCAAAATAGATAAAATTGAAATGAAATCGGTTCAATGACATACAAGAATTGCATCAACCAGACCATTTTGATTGAAGAAATAAATTTAATCTTGTACCTATATAGTATTCTTTATGTACACTATCATAACCCAGCTGGTGTAATATAAATACCAGTTTTTCTATTGATTTTAATTAAATTCTAGATTCTGTTAAAAAAAAAAAAACAAACACTGGAGGTGTGTCAGTTTAATTCTTTTTCCTAATTAAAATAATATTTTAGAATAATTAGTTAATATAATTAAATGTGTGGTTAAATTCTATGTCGTGATTTTTATTTTTCTTCTTTTCAGTTACAATTTAAATTTTTTTTTTATTTTTATAACTAAAATATTAACATAAATTTTAATTAATTAATTTATTATGGTATTAATTAATGTGTTCAAGAACACTTCATTTTCACTTTAAAAAAAAAAAAAAATAGCAATAAAAGAAATGTTAACATTACATTCGCTAACCTATAAGGTTACCTAACCTTAACTATGCAAACCTACAATAATAAGAGTCTTTGCATAAAATTAAATGGGGTAAAAAAAGTTTATATTTTTTTTTTTTTTTTAAATTATTTTACAATCAATGTATGTTCTAATTGCTACCTCACTAAAATATACATATATTTAATATATACATATATGTATATATATTGGATTATATTAAAATTCAAAATACAATGTCAAAAAATTTATTTAAAGTTGACACGCACAACAACAACAAAAATTATAACGAAAACTTGATTGAGTTGAATTGATAATAATGAATAAAAGCAAAAATAATAAAAAAATATTTAGCAACAATGTTGCTAGATAGAAATCATATTATTTAAAGTAATTTAATATTAAAACAATGTTGCATTGTTGGTTAAATAAGTAGATTTTTGTTAAGTTAATATACTTTATTATAATGGTAATTTTTTTTTTTTTTTTTATATTTTTAATTCAAAAAGCTTGAAAACGTGATTTACAGAAAAAAAAAGTAAAAACAAAACAAAAAAAAAAAGTTAATAATATTATAATACAATTAAAAATTCTGTTCGTGTTAGGGGTGAACTAAGTAGGTGATTTAATACTTCCGCAACAAAATTCCTTTTATAGGTACACCTAGGTAAGGTGGATATAATAATAAAATATTATAAAACTGCTACCTTAATATTCAAAGAGAAAAGAATGATGTTAATTTATAATAATTAATATAATTAATAGTTTCACGATTAATATACATTTATATATATATATATATATAAATATATATATATATATATATATATATATGAAGAAAATTATTCAACGTATATTGTGGGAACACACAATCACATTAATTGAGATTAAAATAAATTTTAAATTTAATTTTGCTTCTTAATAATTTAAAACGATAGTTGAATCACATGGTATATAGAATAAATTAGTCTGTCAGCAATATATCACAAATTTCATCATATTATATATTTTTTATTAGTAGTATGTAGTTTTGCTCTGTCAAATCAATCAGGTCTGTCAAAAAAAAAATAGAATTGTTCAGATTTTGTGTTCAATTTTTGATTTTTCACTATACGAATAACATGTCAGAGTGCGATCTGCTAGATCGGTAAATAGGGTTCAAAAATCTATATATAGTTATTGGTATTATGAATTAGAATGTTAGCATATTATATAGGTCCATATATATTTTTTTTATGCAATAAAATTTAAACTATAGAAACAATGACTATACATAAACACAATATATATATGCTATATAAATGACTATATGTATCATACTAACCATACTGTAAAGCAAAAGTTTTAATAACAGTACTAGCTGTACCCGGTCTGCGTTGCTGGTTCAAAGTCCCTATAATAGAAATACCTTATTTAAAATAATGTTTTAAAGAAATAAATTTAATCCTATTCATGCACTTTGGAAAAAAATTTAAACTAATATTTAAATACAATGTGTAAATTTTTTTTTATTAATTATTTAAAAAAAAAATTTAATATAAAAAACAACTATTTTTTAAGTTTAAATAATAATAAAGTTATAAAAAATAATAAATTGGCTAATATAAATTAAAATTAGAATTAAAGTCTGTCAAAACAAAACGGTAAAAGATGTGTTTGCTCATTATATTTGTGATAGGTGCTGAGAATTGTATGGCAGTTGTCCGAACCACTAAAAATTTTGAAAAACGGTAATATACGTATTTGTTTATTTTTGAGGCAGTACCTAAGTACAAATTTTCAGCACTGTAACACTTTTAGTTCTTAATATATTTGGCATAGATGCTGGGAGTTGTATGACAGCTGCCCGAACCACTCAAAATTTTGAGAAACGGTTAGAGACGAATTTGTTGATTTTTAAGGCAGTACCTAAGTACAAAATTTTCAGCCCTGTAACACTTTTGGTTTTTAAAATATTTGGCATAGATGCTGAGAGTTGTATGGCAGCTGCCCGAACCAATCAAAATTTTAAGAAACGATAAGAGACGTGTTTATTTATTTTTGAGGCAGTACCTGAGTACAAGTTTTCAGCCCTATATCATTTTTGGTTCTTAATATATTTGTGATAGATGCTGGGAGTTGTATGGCAGCTGCCCGAACCACTCAAAATTTTGAGAAACGGTTAGAGACGAATTTGTTGATTTTTAAGGCAGTACCTGACTGCAAATTTTCAGCCCTGTAACACTTTTGGTTTTTAATATATTTGTGTTAGATGCTGGGAGTTGTATGGCAGCTGTCTGAACCAATCAAAATTTTGAGAAACGGTTAGAGACGAATTTGTTGATTTTTAAGGCAGTACCTGAGTACAAATTTTCAGCCCTGTAACACTTTTGGTTCTTAATATATTTGTAATAGGTTTTGGGAGTTGTATGGCAACTGCCCGAACCACTCAAAATTTTGAAAAATAATAATAGACGTATTTATTTCTTTTTAAGGCAGTAGCTGTGTACACATTTTCAGCCCTGTAACACTTTTGGTTCTTAATATATTTGTGATAGATGCTGAGAGTTGTATGGCAGCTGCCTGAACCAATCAAAATTTTGAGAAACGGTTAGAGACGAATTTGTTGATTTTTAAGGCAGTACCTAAGTACAAATTTTCAGCCCTGTAACACTTTTGGTTTTTAATATATTTGGCATAGATGCTGGGAGTTGTATGGCAGCTGTCTGAATCCGTTGGAATTTTAAAAAGCGGGTAGGCTTATAACCTTCCTCTCTATCCCAGTAATATACTTTGAAAATTTCATCCAAATCGATTCAGTAGTTTTCGAGTCTATAAATAACATAATGACAGACATAAAGCCAGACATAAAAAACTTCATTTTTACGTATATATAGATAGATAGATAGATATAAATTTTATTAATAACACTTTTTGATTTTGTGTTTCTATTTTCTATCAATAGATGTCGACTCGATATTTAAGAAAACCCATATATTCTTGCTTTTATTACAATTACAAAAAAATGTACCCTGGATTGAATGTTTTATGTATATTTTAAATTTAGTTTCAATCTTAAATTGTATTTGTACTATATACAACAACAAAAAAAAAATAAATAAATAACCCATTGAGACCCAACAAAAAAAATGAAATTCTATTGCACAAATTTTATCTCATATTTATTTTACTGATTATCAATTAAAACTTTTCGAGTCATATTTGCACAACCGAAAGCAAGCAGTTCGAATTGCAAATTCTTGTAACACTTTTAACATAATGAAGAAAGTAGTTCCTCAAGGGTTTTTGTTCCGGGATTAGGTTTTTTACTAAATTAATGACATAATAAAAATAAATATTAGGGGCTCTGTGCTGCTCTACGCAAATGATGCGGTGCTGAAATATGCCGTGAACGATAAAGATGAATTGAAATCTGCAATTGAGGAAGATCTGGGGTCAATATAAGTGACTGGCTTACCCTCTAAATATCAAAAAGACATTGATCATGATTTTTGAAAATAATAAAAATCTTCATTTTTTATGAATTGTACTGTTATTGGTATACCGGATGGTCCAGAGCATGTGTGTCAGCTTTTTAAGAAAGAAAGTAGCCGTTATTTTAAAATTTAAAAAAAAGTTCGAGAGTGCTCTATCGAAGGGTGATATTTGCAACTTCCGGAAAGGACCGAAAAACGGTTTTTTAAGACCCTAAAAAAAAAAAATTTACTTTACAAAAGTTTGTGTTTTGACGTAGAATCCGAATTTGCATAAAAAATTACGCCTTTCCATTTGAAAATCTTGATTTCGGCAAATTTCGGCGTTTTGTGATCTGAAAATACACTTCTTCGGTTCTTTCCGGAATTTAATTTTAAAATAACGGTTCCTTCCCCTCTTCAAAAGCTGATACGCATGCTCCCCGGTATAGTTCAAATATAACTATAACTACGTTAATAAAAACAAAATTTCGCCATATGTTTTTATACTTAAGAGACTACGTAATTATTTTACACCTCCAGTCATTGACAACGTAATTAAGTTTAAGATACGAAATTGTTAATTTTCAAGAATAATGTACGGTTTTGGATAAGATCGAAATAAAATTATTTTTTTGTTATTTGATTTTTATTCTGAATCAGTAAAGAAAAACAAATATTACCAATACCAATACAAAATCCTCAAAAACAAAAAACCTTTAATACAAAATCCCCAAAAAGAAAATCCACATGGGAGATATTTTCTTTGTTCTTATTTTCAACAGTGGCTACCCAAAATAAATATTTTTTCTCAACTCTGGAAAAATAGAATTAATATTTTTTCATGCACCACAAGCTACGCTAAACAAAATTTAGCGAATAGTGATAATCAAATTATTTACTCTCAACAATTTTATCCCAATAATAAAAGGTATACTGGACTAAGGGCGTTTCCGAACTTCTCGCACTTGCAATTGATTTGTTATGAAAATTTGAGTGTAGTCTCAAAAGTACACTAGATATCGCAAAATTAAATTTAGTGCAATTTGAAAGGTTTAGTGCGAGTATCAAGTGCAAGTGCGAGAGGTTCGGAAACGCCCTAAACCCGAACAATTTTATTTCTAGGATTGTCTTACTGTGGATTTTTTTTTAGGATTTTAATTGTCAGTCTCTTTCACTCTGTTATGCTTTTATTTTAATATAAAAAAATTAAAACCAGGTCACAAGAATGGCCGTTTAGTACAATAACATTTCCAAGGAAGTAGAAAACGTTGTTGTAACAACAGCACCTAACAACAATTTCTCAGCAAATAATACAAGAGTATTCCAGAATAATATAACATAATGAATCGGGAAAACATGGTAAGAAGGTTAGAGACCCGACTACAAAATAATATAAATAGTAACAGACAAATGTATAAATTATGTTTTCCCTATTATTTATCTACATAAAACAAATCTCCCCACATCTCATTTCTTTTAATATAAATAAAAAAAAAAAATTCTCAAGGTTTCCACTTTTGTTACATTATTCAAAAACAAAAATAATTTCCAAGAATTTCCAGAAATGAAACATTCTTAATTTTATTTTCTATTGAAATTGCAATTAAAAAAAAAATAACTTATTTTTTTCTTATTTGTTATTTTCTTTTAATATAATATTTTCTGTCTCTTTCTAATATATTACTTCATAAGCCTACAAACGTAAAAAAGTATATTTTAAAAAAAATCTATTTTTTTTCAACTACACCCTTTCCATTTTTTCAAAATTTGACCAATACTTCATAGTGAAATGAAACAGAACACCTGAATCACAGTTATGAGTATATTTTTACCGTTAACTATTGTGGGAATGAAGTGGTGTTATTTATTTTTGTTTTATTCTCTTTCAAACACCAATTATGAGATCCATTACAAAACATCTAATAACAATAATTATCCTTGTTAATATATTTTTTTTTTGTTATTTTTCCAGGGATGAGAATTCTTTGTAAACTGAAAAAAAAAAAAAAATATTAATAAAAAATAAATAAAAAATACGTGCGGATGAAACCTTGAATCGACACCATTTTACGTGTTTTGTCTTTTGTTTTTTTTTTTTTTTTTTTTTACTTATTATTTTTAAACAAACACTTGACTCTACATTATTATTTTTTAACTGTAATGGGAAATTCATAAATGAGAGTAAAAAAATTACATTTTCCGGGCGAAGGTTGTATTTTCTAAAAAAAAATAGAAAATAAATAAATTCGAAAGAGAGAAAAGATAAAATTGAATTTCCCTTCATTTAATTTTGTTTGCTTATTACCTAATTAATTTTAGGGTCTGTTTTGTTTTTTTTTTTTTTAATAGAAATTCAATAGTATTCAAATTTAATGATTTTAGAGAATAATGAATTTGATTTGACGTTTAGAATATTTTTGTATGATAATTTGTTGAATAAAATGTAAATTTAAAAATTTAATCGAAAATTTTGTTAGACTCATGTCTTATATCGAATTTTAACTTAAAGTGAGTTTTGTTAGGATTGATTAAAATTATAAAAAAATCTGGGTTAATAGTCATAGGATCAATTTGCCTCAATGCTATGGATTTTTTTTTGTGGATTTCGGTTTGTGGATTTATTCACCAATCCAAAAATTTATGTAATTTAGACGTAGAACAGAACCAATGAGGGTTAAAATAATTAAAAATTAATAATTTTGCCAAAGAAAAGTTCTATCTAGAATGAAAAGAATCATCGGGGCTCAAAAAATTATTGGCTGAAAATGTATTTTGAATTTTAAACATTTTTAGTTTACAACAATTGAATCATTTGATCACACTCACTTTGTGTAATTCATTTTGTTTTTCAGATACAAAATAATATTTTTAATGCGATAGAATAAATGAAATACAATATAGGTTATATTATTATGATTGGAGCCAACTGTACTGGATATGGGTGCCACAGATTCGTTAGATTTAATTTAATATAATAAATATAACTTAATTAAAAAATTGAATTTTATTAGGCTGTATACTCTGGAAAACGTGTTAAGTCCGATTTGGCATTTATTCAATCTATATTTCAGTGCTACTGGTTAAGGGCGCACCACAATAGCTAGATTTTGTTTTAATATTACAAATTATAGCTTAATTTATAAATTGAATTTTATTAGGCTTTACTCTGGAAGACGTGTTTAGCCTGATTTGGCATTTTTGTGGGTTAAACTATAATAAATTTATGTGTGCATCTCTGTTGAAGTTTGAAAAAAATAATAACTGAAAATATATCAAAAACTGTTAGGGTGCTTGAACCTATTATCTAAGCCCCGAAAAAATGAAAAAATAAATTTATTAATTTCTAAATTAAATATAGTTTTTATTATAATTTTGAACACACAGAAAATTAGGTCTGATATAAGTCTATATGTATACTGGGTGTTCCAGAGCATGCGTATCACCTTGTTAAAAGAGGTTATAAGCCGTTATTTTAAAATTAAAAAAAAAAAAAAAAAAAAGATTGACTAACTAAATCGAAGGTGCTCTATCGATTGGTTATTGCTTCAAGCGCTCTCACATTTCTGCTTTATCCTCCATCGATTGGTGATATTTTCAACTTCCAGAAAGGACCGCAAATCCGTTTTTTCAGACCAAAAATCGCCGAAATTTTCCTTTGAAATTGTTCTTATTTTCTTGTTTTTTTTGTCATTAAATCCGAATTTGCATAAAAAAGTACTCCTTCCCATTTGAAAATCTCGATTTCGGCCGATTTCGGCGATTTTTGGTTTTAAAAAACCGGTTTGCGATTATTCCCGGATCTTAAAGCTTGATGAATTTTTTTTTTCATTAAGTATAGCAAATAAAATATTTCCCGGTATTTAAAGCTTGAAGCAATACCAACATCGATTTAATACAAAGAGCACAATCAAAAATAATTAGAACGAGAGTGAGAACTGAATGGTATGTAAGAAATGATGATCTATACCGTCCTAGACAACTAAAATACTACATGCAGTTGTATTTATATATTGTTAGAGACAACTATGTTAGTAAGTAGGTACTTGATTTTGGAGTTATTAAATGGAAAAAGTAAAACTGCTAAAATAGAAAAAATATCGTTGTGTAAAATAATAATTATTCAAAATATAAAAAAGGAGGGGTAGATAGGTAGTAATATTTAATTTTCTTATTTTAATTGAACAAAACTTGTTTTAACAACATACTTTTACTAATACTTTGTTTAACTTTTTAAACGTACTTTGTTTAATTAAAAACAAATTCACATTTGTTAAAATCAATTTTTAGTAAAAAATTGTCACAGTCAATAGCAGCACTGTTATGATAAACAACCTGTTTACAACTGTCTAAAAATGGTATTCATAATACAAAACTTTACTTACGTTGTCTACTCAGTTGTGTTGTCTGATACTGGTAAACAACTCAACTAGATGGTGTTGTTATTCATACAAAACTCAATTGAAATAATTTTAATTTAATTTATAGAATTTCATAATAATCAACCTCCTAGGTTTTGTAGGGCCAATAATTAAAAAAAAATAATTAATAAAATTTAATGCTATCCTATAATAGAGATGACCAACTTTTCGTTTAAAAAAATATAAATTCATTCTATTCAATTATTTCTCAATTCAAGCGTTCTTTAACTCAATACGAAGGATTTTTTATAAAAAAAAAAAATTGATTAAATTAAAATAAAACAACAGCAACAACTTTTTATTATTATTATTATTATTTTTTTTTTTGTTTATTTTAAATGTCCTGAAATAAACGAATTAATTTCAGAATTTACAGAATATTTTTTTGTTATTTTATAATATGAAATTTAACGCGTGAAATATGGAACTCATCATCATGATCATGGACCGGGATTGCTATACTTAATGAAAAACAAAAAACAACTTAAGACAAGAACAATAACAACAACAACAACAAGAAAAAAAATTAATTTTAGATTAATAACTTTATGTCCTGTGGCATAATACTTTGTTGTTTACCGCAATTAAAACAAAAATAAAACAGAGCTCAACACGATGTTTTTAATTTTTTTGTTATTGTTTTTATGTGTGTTTTTGCATTTTTTTTTATTTTCATGTCCTGATTATTTTTATTTCTATATGTTTTTCCTCTTGATTTTTTCTTGACTTGATAAGAGAATTGGATTTTTGTTTTTCACTCATTTAAAAAAAAGAAAAAGAAAAAAATTAATTCATTTTTAAGAGTGAAGTAATTACATTATCTCTTTAGGACATAAAAAATAATTACTAAAGATATTAAAAAAAATAAAAACAGCAAAAAAATTTGAAAAGTTGTTGTCATTGTTGTTGTTATTGTTGGTTTTATTATCCTGTGAAATGTTCTAATTTTTGAGGTATAATAGAAGACGGTTGGGTGGTTATATTGGTGATATTATGATACATTTTAAATGATTGATATTTTAAGTTGTGGGTATATTATTTTAATAACTGTTATTTTGTTGTTGTTTGTTAATTGAAAGAGAATATTACAGTTATTTTAATTGTTTTTTTTCCAGTTGTTAAGAATTTAAAATTTGTTTCAGGAACATTTTTATGATATTCATAGGGTGTGATACATTATAAAAACAGCTATTACTGTTATTAAGTAACTCTAATTCCCCAGTGATTACTTCTTTTATGGTTAAATTAAGCTAAAAAAAATTCAAGTGTCTATATTTAAGTGTGAAAGTTGTGGGTTTTAAATTTTTAATCATTGTAGTTCGGTAAAATTTTGTTGAAAGAATTATTTAAAATAATTAGAAATTTTTTTTGAAGGACATTTCGTATAAAATATGTTACGAAGGATTACAATTTGAGCTTTGAAGTTTAAATTATCTACAATTATAATTAACAAGCATTTAAGGACCTATGTAGTGGACACCTTTTCATTTTATCTCTCTTCTCCATAATGAACTCTTAATATAAAATAAGTAAGTTGTAAATAAAACAATAATGCGCACACAGTTGAATTTTTTTTAATCATATGGTTTTATTATTCACCAAGTACATTAAGAAATAGGTAGAACCGAAACAGAAAATGAGAAGTAAGATATTTATGTTTTTTAACGAAAACATACTAATTTCAAAGCTTTTCATTAAAACGTGAGTGTTTTCTGCTTTGTAATGAGAAGTCCATAACAGTCCATGCAAATCCCTGTTCTTTTGAAAACTTTAAATTAGGCTTTAAGTTGAATTATAATTACTCAACAGGGGCCCCTAGTTAATATTTATCCACATAAAAATAATTTTAAATATTTAACATTTTATAAAAATTTGTATTACAATTATTTAAATTTATACAAAATATGATGGAAATATTTGGATTATGAAGGAGGAGATATTGCATACAACAGATATTTTCCATCCGTTTAACAGTTTTTTCTGTAAATATCAAAGCTGTATCATTTTCTGATCTGCTTAGCAGTTTCTTCAGTAAATGTCAGAGCTAAAAGCGTAGTGTTCTGATATATATTTAACTCCACAAATCATCACAAATTTCTTGTCGAAGGTATTCAAGGTCTTATTCGTTTCAGTTTGTATATAGAATAATATCCGTTGCTTTGGTGATGAAGATGTTTAGGTATACATACCATAAGCCGGCGATTTTCACAATATGTAAATTCAGCGAAGATTTTTTTTTTGTTAAAGAAAACTCTACAAAACTCTGACTCTCTCTCTAGCATTACAGTTCTTGGTTGGGTTTTTTTTTCCTTACTCCTCTTGGGAGCATAGGGTTTCCACTTGACATTTCCATCGATTTAGTTGCTGGTATCATCATTTCTGATTTCATTTTTAAATATGTTTATACTGTATAAGTAGGAGAATGGCCTACTGTAGAAGACCACTTTGATGACTCTGTTCGTGGTAAGATGACGTCATATTTTCTGCAAGCTTTTGTCACCCTTTTTGTGGATGGTGAGCAAATACGAAGATTTGCATGCAAAATGGAACACGCCAATAGAAAGCGATTCATTAAATGGGATAGGATGAAGCAAATGTAAGGTAGCAAATTTGCGCATTTATGTAAAAAAGATGGTGGGATTAGGTCGGGCCCTATGTTCATCCTTGTATCAAGGCTTGTTATCGTTTCAATTATTTCGTTCTTTGAAATATATAAATTTTGTTAAAATTACAGATATTTACCCGAAAATTAAAAAAATCAAAATTATAGGAATTGTTATGTAGGCGATACACATTTTGAAAGCAGTCGTTGGTATTAACACCAGTTTTGTATAGTTTATTATGGTTTATTTAATTAAATCGTGTGATATATAGTAATTGTTAAGTTGCATACCTCTGTACCTTACACTATATTTTGTTATAACAGTAATATAAATAACACATGATCGTTAGATGTAAGTAAATGTCAATGTATAGATTAAAGCATGGTAGTTTTGAAGAAATGAGTTCAGTTGTAATTGGAGACTCAAATAAAGTATAACACAAATCGTTGCAATAATATATTTAAATTATGATGCTAGGGCGCTGCTCACTATTAGACTTGTCTAACCAGCTATATTTAAGCAATATATTTGAGACTACTATGCTCTTAGTCTAGTTCTATTATTGTTTTTGTTTGCAATTCATGATTTAAATGATCGCAAATTATATATTTGGATATTTGGGATGTATAGGGGTTCTGATTTGAAATGTAATGGGACCCACATTTGTAGTAGAATTTTACAAACCACACCTTTATAATTTTTCAGTTTAGTCAGACCCAATTTATAAACTTAATAAAATATATGAGTGTTGACTTTAACCTTAATTTATTTTTTGATAGTAACACTATGGAAATTTCGATTTTGATTAGATTTTTCCGTCTTATATACTTAAAATATTAAAATCCCAAATTTTAATTAATTTTTATAAATCCTATTAAAAAAAAATTTTTTTCTAACTTTCATAATTGAATAAATTTTTATTATTATTATTTTTTTTTTTAAATTAAATTTAAATAATTATTAAATAAAAATTTTAAATCTCTGGTTCTTACAACGATTTCATATTACAAAAAAAAAAAAAATTAATCGCTCTAAGAATGTTCTAAGAACGATTAAAAAATGTTGTAATTGAAATCCTGTAGGCAAATACACCAAAAATAAAATAAAAGTCTTCCCCTCTACTCCCCTCTTCATATAAAAATTAATTTTTGTAACAATTTTTTAATTTCGTCATTGTTTAAATAAGTTTTTATTTTCTTTTAACAATACGTTATCAAAAATCCCCAATTCACTTAGATTTGTTCATTTTTATTTTAGCCACCCCACCAACATGGCCTTTCTTATATTTGGATTTGGACTTTTATTTTATTTTTTGTTAACTAAAAAGTTATTAATTTTTTTTTTTTTTCATTTTATTTTCATTTAAGTTTTTACATCTGGATTTTCTAATGAAAATCGAAATTGAGTAGAATGAGAAGGATTGTAAGTTGTTAAGACAATAAGATCCTGTTCTGTGTTCGTTACTTACATTTGTATATTAAATACAAATTATACTTAAGTATTAATTCAAATGTAAAAAAAAAAAAAAAAAAAATCACTTGACAGGGAAAAATAAAAAAAAAAAAGTATATATATATATAAAAATTGGAATAAGACAGAGATAGCTAAAAATGGTAATTGTTTTAGAAAAAGAAGTCCTTGAAAATAAGGTTTTTTTTTATTTAAATGATTTTTTGTTTTTTTTTTTTATTTTTGTTATTATTTAAATCTTTTAAGTACAGATTTACGAGTCATTAAGGATTTTCAAGAAATCTTTCATTTTACTTTTTTGATTTCCATACCAATTGAAATTTGAAGGACCTTATGTAGTGACAGATATTTAGTATTACATCACCTAGCTGCTTCTCAATTTGTTATTAATGGTTTTTGATGTTTCACTAAGCTCAGTGATTCACTAAATTCTATCAAATTTCTTCTGGGTTCTTCAGAGGAAAAAATTTCATGTATCGGACTCGTTTCTGCATTCGAGACTGTAGTTATTGTGTCATTAATCGTTTATTTCAGTTGTAGTATTAGTAGTAAATTGTAGCTATTACATTATTCCCAAGTAGCGCAGTTTTGACTTTGCCATGGTGTACCTTGTTACTTTTTTGTGCTACAATAACGGAACTGTGACGGGTGTTAGGAAGTGAGCATGTATATGTGTTTGGAACGTGGTTGGATGCAAAATGGGCACCAACATATAACCGTGTACAAAATTCAAGTCCACTCTACCATTTTTGGAACTATAGGAATTACCATATAGTTACTTTGTGGCATTAAAGTTACAAACTAAAGTACTAGTAAGATTTTTTTTCACTTTCACAAAAACATAGCCATATACAAACAATTTAAGTGCTCGTTACTATATTTTTAAACCAATAATACTTACCATATGTAAACACTACAACTGGTTAGTTGTATTTCGGCAGTTTTCGGTACGTTCCTATAACATGAAAAAATTCTTTATAATTTTCGTTACAATAACGTAGAAAAAAATATAGTAATTGTTACGAAAAAGTTACTTTTACAGTTACTATAGGGTAACAAAAATCTCGTGGTAATTTATTTAATCCCAAAAACGTAATTATGGATTTTTTATTCACCCAATCTAAAAACAAAAGTATTCTGTCACATTAAATGCTTGTTGGGTTAACAAGTCGCACCTATAGGATACTGATATGAAAATTTTTTTGTTTTGTTAACAAACATCTAAAGTACTTGGTCTAAGCACAAACTGTTGACAGTAATATGCTGAATTTTATCATAATGAATTCATTGACATCGACGATAATAGGAATGTCACCATATCGCACCATGCAATAATTTACAACGGATGAGTACATTTATATACTATAGAGTATTTGCAGCGTGGAATAATATTTACAGCGGTTGAGTGTATTTACAAAACTGTAAAAACAATTTAAAAAAAGACGACAATTCTGAACACTATATTGGACTAATGTTGTAACTAAAACAAAATTTGGAATCCAACCCTTCGAACCCGTCGCAAAGAAATACCATATACCTCTGTTTGAAAAAGTAAATGTTAGCAGATACGAAAAAGTTCAAAACCCACAATTTAAAAGAAGCCTCATAACTTTACAACTTATAACCGCAGCCAACTGAAGACAAAAAAATGTACCGGGCTTGGGCTTTATATTGATATCAGTTGAAACATATTATGGTTATCATACCGCTCCAATGTAGGAACTAAATTTGCTATTCTTATTCTGCAATCCACTCATTAGCAACCTCTAAAGATGTACTGTTGTACTTCCCCGTTTATTATCTTAGAATTATTATAGAATTTGAATTTAGTCCTTGTTGAATAATTATATTGCTTTGATCTCAATTTAAGAATCAGACGATGTGTACAGATGTGAGCTATGGCATCGCACACAAAATATAATATGAAAGAAGGATTCCTCTTCTTCTAAACAGAATCTGAACCTGTTTGTGTTCAATCTACCAGAACAGAGATGCTTATGCCATGATCTGAGATAACTCATGAATTTAACATATTTTATGGATTGCATATTATGATACTATATGATACTGCGTTTGAAGTTCCGTTAATAGAATTTATTCCAATTCTAATTTTTACATTTTACAGTAATGATAATTACTTACTATCTATGTTACGTCTGTATCCACACATTAAATCAGATAATCAGAGAGACTAGATTCAATGTCAGAATACTGACATGGTTTATCACAGGTCATGGCCCATTCAACAAACATCTCTGCAAGATTGGTAGATCGAGCACAGACAGATGCAGATTCTGCTTAGAAGAGGAGGATCCCATATTCTATTTGATTGCGACGCTACAGCTCGCAAAAGATACAAACACTTCCTGGGATACAAATCGCCTGATTCTGAATTTTACATCAAAGCAATCATAGCGTTTATCAAGGACATAGACCTGCAGTTCTGAAATGGACGGAGAAGTACAATAGATCTTAAGAGGTCGCGGTTACTTAGAACCCCCCAATTTACAAAAAAAAAAAAAATGTTACATCTGCCTGCTTCTGTAATCTCAGTATTTCATAATTAGTACAACATTTATGTGTGGCTCAAATATTTTTTTTTTTTTTTTCTCCTATTACTCCGCGTGGTAGCATAGGGCTTCGATAGTGAACCTCCATTCCTCTCTGTTGAGTACTACTTCCTTAATATCGTCCCAGGTATAATTGTTGACTGTTAAATCTTCGTCTCCATGTGTTGTATGGTCTGCCGGGTCTCCTTTGTCCTTGTGGATTCCACTCTAGAGCTCTTCTTGCTATATCACTTTCTGATTTCCTTAGTGTATGACCTATCCATTTCCATTTTTTCCTATTTATCTGTCTGTTGGTAGGTTCTTCTCCAGTTATCATCCATAAATCCTCGTTGCTAATTCTTGCCGGCCAGAATATTCTGGCTCAAATATACCATTTTATATTTACTTGTATATTATACATACTTACTTATATTTAACTGACATTCTGCCATGCCCAGAGGTCCTCATTTAACCTATTTTATTATTATTATTATTGTTTCTCAATAATTTTCTTTTAATTAATTATGACAAGATCGCAAATATCTGATAACTATTATAAAGTTCATTAGCACAATACAAAATCATCAAATTTGTATATTGATGACGTCATTCTCAAAGTAAAATACATACTGTTATTTAAGTACACATTTATAAAGCGACATCTGTATTAGAGTAGATGAATTTAAATATTAAAAAGGAAAATATTCTTATCCAATTTACTTCCAAAGTTATCAAAACAACTACAAAATCAAAGTGGGATGAGTTGTCTTGTTAAGAATAGAAAATCAAAAACAAACAAAAAAAAAAAAAAACAAGCAAAGGAAGAAAAAAAATCTGATTTAAAATGAAATAAGAATAATAAAAATAAACAAAAAAAAAAAGAAAAGTATTTTCTTACCCCTCAAATTTACGAACGCATCCTGTACGTTGATAATATTTTTGTTGTTGTTTTCTTTTTCATTTTATTTTATTTTTTTGTTGTTGTTTTGTATTGTGCGTAACCTAAACAGAAAAAAAAAATGTAAGGATATTTTTGTTTTTTTTCCATTATCAATTGTTTGTGCAAGTGTGTATTGATTGCGTTCGTATTAAAAATAAAAATAATTTTATTTATTTATTTTCTATGTTATTTTTTTGCTTTACTGTTTGTAAATGTCCTGCTTTTACGTTGTTGTTGTTTTTCAGTTACAAAAAACAAAAAAAATAGCAAAAAATTATTTTCTTAAGGATATTATTTGGCAGTACACCGTGTATTTCTTTTTTGTTTTGTGTTCAAAATAAAATTTTGTTTTTTTGCTCGTGTGTTGTTGTTGGTGGGAATGGATGGTTTTCGGTGTGCGGAGAGGATGAAATAAAATAAAAAATGGTGGCTATACACGTTTTTTTTTTGTTATTTGTTTCGTTGTGTATGGATCACACTACTCACAAGACAGAAAGAGAACAAAAAAATGTATATATATATATATATATATATATATATATATATATTTCTGTACATGTTTACTTTTAGCTTATCCTGAATTTGACAGCACCCTGCTTAAAGAAAAACGAAAATCGAAAATTGGATTCTTATTTTTTTGGTTTTCACTTTTTGTTGTAATTTTTTATTTAAGGTTTTTTTTTTTTAAATTTTATTTGAGGGTGATGTTTTTTGTTTTTTATCCTTAATATTAAGAAAAGTAATGCGACGACGACGTGGACGACAACGGTATACTTTTATGTATGTACATATACATGATTGTACAGTTTTAAAGGTAAAAATAAATATAATAATGTGTGGTAGTAAAAACTTTCAAACCTATTAAGTGTATGGTAAGGATATTCAATAATAATAATAAAAACAAAAGAAAAAAAAAAACAAAATGATGGGTACAAAAATAAATTTTTTTTGTTTATTTCATTTTTCTTGGCCACACCTTTTTTTTTGAATTTTAAAATGTAAGGATATCTTGTAATATAATAAAAAAAAAAAAAAAAAATTGTGGGGTGAAAAAAAATAGACTCCTTGTTTGCGTGTATATTATGAATATGGTTTTAAGGATATTTATTTATATTATTATTATTATTATTTGATTTTGTTTGTTTTTATTTTTTGTATAGAGAAATGAAAAAAAAAAAAAATGCTTTCTATTGAAATTTTATGTACTGTTGTTGTTGGTATTTTTAGCTTGAATAAACTAAGAAACGTGTGGTGGCACACAGGAATAAACATATTCCTATTAAAAAATTTTATTTTATTTTTAATATATTTTTTTTTTTTTTTTTTTTTTTTTGAGAAGAAAATCATTTTAAAAATGGATTTTAGTTTCCCGAAGTTTTAAGTGGAATTTGTTAAATTCGAAAGTTGTTGACAATTTTGTTATTTTGAAATTGAAATTTTGAACGTGAAAAAATTTTTTTTTTGTTTTTCTTTTAACTTGTCTTTAGTACAAATGGCTCATAACCACGATGCAAATAAGAGGTCCGGCGTCCCAAGTGTCGGGACCGAAGACCTTGATTTTTTTTTTGTCATCAGTACAATGGCCCCTAAATGTGATGAAGACAATAAGCCCGGGGTCCAATGAATTGGGGCCAAAACTCTATATCACGTGCTTAAATTGTATTTGTCTGAAAAAATGTTATTAATAATTATTATAAATAATTTTTAAAAAAAATTTCGGATTGGTCCGCGTTTCAGAAGTCGGGACCGAAGACCTTGAACAAAAAAATTGTCCAAAAATCAAAATGTCAATAATGTTCATTACATATCAACACAACTACAAAAACCATTTTTTTTTTTTGTTTTTTTTTTTGTTCAAGGTTCTTTTGTCCCGACTTACGAACCAACCCGAAAATTTTTTAAAAATTATTTATAATATTGAACAAACTTTTTGGACATATGTATGTTTCCAATCACATATCCATTCAATCTCATCTAAATTATTTCGAGATACAGAATAGAAAATATTTTCAACGGTGAGTGAAGAATTTTACGTGAAAGTGAGAGTGAGTGAGGCTATTAATCTATGGCTTAATAAAAGTTGAACCTGCAATGTCCTTTTCCTTAACTTTTTTCTTCTTTTAATTTCAACAGCACAAATGCATGCTAATTCCTTATAAAATTAATTTTCAAACTATATGAAACTATAATCAGAAAATCAAATAGTTTGGTTGCTTATGTGTGCGCGCAAAGAGTTTTTGCAATCAAACAGTTGCAAAAATAAAAATGGCATGTGTGCGCCTAGCCTTAATGAATGTGCTATATGCAAATTGATATTGCTGTTTTAACCCATTTTTTACCGGATGGATACATTTTAAATTTGATAAGTGTTCTGAATTCATTTTGAACAAGCAAAAGTTTTAGTTTAGCCGGTAGAGCACGTTTGGAAAACCGAACGTTGGCAACACTATTTAGTGGATTTTTTTTCAAACATATCGTCGCTTGAATATTGTTTGAAACGGAGAAAAACACTCATTAATGTTTTATTGGACAATTTTGAAAAAACTGTTCGATAGGATTTGATATAAATTTTTTATAATTAACTTTAATACTATTATTTTTGTGTAAACTTTAAAAATTATGACGCGAGCTTAGCTGGATCATATTTAATCATATTCAAAATGTATTTGTCGTATATCCCAATGCGAGAATACTTTTTTCATTAACTTTGATGTACGACAAAAAAAACAACAATTTTTATGGATATACAACAAAAATTAGACTGAAAATCTCAGTAACGGTAAGATATATCAAAAATCTGAGAATAGATTCGGAAAGAGAACACACGAAAACCTATAGATACACATTATCAAGTCATAAAAGTATATAAAATTATTAATAATGTTGATCACTCTATATTACTTCTATACAGTGTCCACGGTCATAATTTTAACACCAGGAACAGAAATGATATTAGGATTGTGGTTGGTCAATCTCTACTATCGGCTCAGAGAATCTTCGTATCTGGTTCAAGGATATACAACTCTCTGCCACGAAGAATTAAAGATTTGTCAAACATAAGGTTTTGCACAAGGGTATTAAAACAATATTTATTTGAGTTCGGTTATTTGGATTTTATTACTTGAATTGTATCTTTAACGTTTTTTTAGTGAATTTAATGGTTATTTTATTTGATTTTGATTATATATCTGAATTCAAATTTTGTAATTATCTATCTAACTATAAATTTTTATAAATTTTATTTTTATTTTATTTGTGAATCTTATCAAATTTTTCAATTTCATAAACAGTAGTATACTTAATTCTGTATACCTACTTATGTATACTAATTTTACTATAAATGTTACCTTGAATTTATTGTGAAATAAGAATTAAATTTGAACTCGATTGTATATAATGTTTCAATAATGCAAATCAAGTGATGAAACAATACTAAAATGTATAATAATGAATTAATAAAAATGAAAAAAAAGCAAAAAAAAAAAACAAAAATGGCGTATACGAGAAAACAATACTCCACCGACGATATAAGAAAATGCTGTATTTTTTACAAGTAATACAAAAATAATATAAAATATTTATTGTCATTAAGCTTAAAACTATAAATTTTTAAAAATTTATTAAAATTGTTTTTGTTGGAAAATTTGGAAAATTTATATGATTATAGGGAAAAATTAAAAGAAAATTAGGAAAATGTAATATTTTTTTTATTGCAGTTTTCGATTTATTTTGTTGTTTTCGTTTTGTCTGTTTAAACTGGCCTCTTTGAATATTGCTTGCGTCATGTACTTTAGAAAAGCATTTAACATGAACGTGTATATTACATCTCTTACAGATGTAAACCTGTTGGTTTTCCACAATTGGCTTTTGTTAAAGGATGACTTCTGTGTACATGCCAACCACAAAGTAATATTTTATTTCTCGATTCAAATCGATAATAATGTTCGCTTTATTTAAGTTTAATTTATTATGTCTTAAATTTTTTACAATTACTTATTACTATGAACTTAAAAGCTAATTTACAATTATATATAATGGCTTAGTATCTCATTTAGAGTATTGTAATACTCCTAACAATATGGATTATTTGTTTGGTTTTATTTAATGTGCGCTTTGCCTGTTTTTAATGGTGCATTATGGCATCTGTTTGTTTCCAACTTTGCCTTTAGTTAAAAACACTTTTCTAATAGTAAACACATCAAGCAGTAGTTCGAGGTAAAAAAAAATTATAAAAATAAATTTTATGGCATTCAAGAAATTCAAACAAAATCCAACTCGTAATCCAATTTGTTTATTATTATTGCCAGCAGCTCCTGTATATGGAATAGCATAATAAAAATAGCCAGCTGATGAGCATAGACCACCGGAGTTTATAGCTAAATTTATTCGGCTTATTGCGTATGTATATTTTACAGCTGTGTCACCCAAAGTATGTGTGGGACCATTTGCTTATTTACGGTTGATAATTTCAAAAATTGGACGAAACTAAAAATTATAAAAAAGTCAAATGTGTGAATGAAAATAAAATTTAATTGAAATACCTTATAGTGATTATTATTGTTATTGTATCGAAATTATTGTTATTGCGGAAATGTATAAAGCGTTTGATTTCTATAAATCGTTGTATATTCGTACATTGGTTTTATTATTAGAACACCTAACAATAGGCCAATAGTCACTAATATGTGGCAGAGTATGATACTCAGATAGCAACAAAATCCATAGAAATCGTTTCAATAGCACATCATCCAACTAAAAAGGCCTATTTTTTGGTTGATCATACATATTTGACATATCAACAATATGGTTTAACATTTCAGTATCAAAAAATAGTTTAAATTAATATGTAAGTTCACAATTAAATAAATAAATAAGTCATACGGGGAACAATTTTTCAATTTATCAATTTTTCATACACAAACTGATGCTCACGATGTCTGTTTTTCCCAAAGAGTTCAGTGTTTTATATTCAAACATTTTTAATTTTTAATTTCTGAAAAGTTTTTGAAATCTTATATATAATATACAAAATGAACGACGTAGGGAGTAAAAAATCAAGACTAGCTGAATAGTAAATTACACCACAAAAATATTAAAATTTTAGCAAGTTGAAGAATACTTAAAACATTTATATACAATAGTTACACCAATAGTTATAATAGTTACAATAGTTACACCAAATAGTGATGGTTATTTCCAAGTTGAGCGACATCTATACTCAAAAATAAATTTCAATCACGGAAAATTTTTAAAAAGGCTTCATAAAAATTCTGTCATTTGAAATAAACACACAAATTTATAGAAAAAAATACAAGAACAAAAACACAAACAAAAATTGAAAACAAAACAGAAAAACAAAAATCAGATCATACTCTTTAAAAATGTGTATAAAAAAAGTTAGTTCATTTGCTTCTGCTATTTAAAAAAAAATATATATATATATATACAGTAAAACACGGTTATAGTCATTCGCTAAATCTCAGTAATATTTGTGACTATTATCGTTTTGTGACTATAGGCGTGGTGTAGTAAAAAAAATTGTATCTTTATAAACAAAATTCAATAAAATATCTTTCGTATAACAATTTCAAAGTTTATTTTATTCATAAACAACAATTCTGCTATGTAATCACAAAATATGATGAACAGAAAAAGACAATCATAAATCAGTTTTTTAATAATATAATTCACTTTTGACTTATTTTTTTGTTTTATTGGAAAAATTGGTGTTATATTTTAATGTGGCTATAAACAACATCGATTGTATGAACTTATGAAGTTTATTACTTTCTTTCTATCAAATTGTTAATTAAAAAATCTAAAGATTTTTTGGTTGGCACTTGATGAAACATAATTTTTAGAAATTAATACAAAACTTTATTTATTTATTAATATTTAATTAAATTAAATAAAACACTTGTTATTGAATGAAAATTAAAATGAAACTAAGAAAAATAGATATTCAATTTAACATTAATATACAATTAGTAGGTAAACAATCATCAATTTATATTTTTATTTTTTAATTCGTTTTTGACTATAAACGAATTAAAATATATAAAAAAATATTAAAAAAGGTGATGACAGTAAAATTGTTGACTAAAACCGAATTATGCCTATGTAATAATAAGTAAGTAATGACTATAACCGATTTTTACTGTAATTGATGTCAAATTGATGGTGATGTCATTGTACCTTTTAAGATTAGAGAGCCAAAAGGATATACGCTAAAAGCAGTAATAAGTTAAGCAGTTCCAATACTATGACAAATTAACTAAAAATTGAAAAATACATTAATTTTTTACACTTTTATATTTTATATCATTTTTAAATCACTTTTTTAAAGCTTTTAATTAATTTTAATTTAAATTTACTTTAATATTTTACAAACAAATTTTTTTAATTAATAATACAGAAACATAACCACAATTTAAATTATGTAAAAAAACATAAGATTTTGTTTGTCAGAGAGTAAGAGCTCATTAGTCGATCATAGGTTTTTTATCCATGAAAGACAAGACAGATGTAGTTTTAATGGGTTTAATTCTCTCTCTATCATCTCTCTATCATATTTGGTTTGCGTGCGCGTGACAGAAATCACTTGTTGTGCTTCGAGGCTTCCCAACAACCTAAATAGAATAAAAAAATAAATAAGATTCATATAAATTGATATGAATCAATGATAATATCCAAGATGTTTTAAATAAAACTACTACTGTGCAATTGCACAGTGGCCTACTAGTCAAAATTATATTAAAATATAACAAAAAAATTTCACAATGTAAAATAAAATGTAAAAAAAAAACGAAATGTTTTCGGGTAGTGTTTTCAAACTGTAATACTCGTAAACCTTAAAAATCAAAATTTTATCAAAACTAACCAATTGGCGTATATGGACCGAAATAATAATCAAAAGCGACGATATGTAAATTTTAAAATTCATGCAATATTGCCATAGTCATAAATTTATTAAGATTCCTAAATAATGTTAGAAAAAAGCTCTTTTTTGCTGATTTTTAAATTTGACATAAAAATGCTATGCATTAAAACATTCTACTCGTAAACATAATAATACTAATAAATAGTATACTAGTACTAACATAATAATAACAGTACTATAGCAGTGTTAAAGCCGGATAAAAAATTAGTATCTACTTTCATATTTCATATAAACAACAGTTGTATATAACTGTAATTATTCAAATGTACCTACATATTTTAACATTAAATGCCTCTGAATCTCATATTAGGACCTCATGGGTAATTGGGAAAAAAAAAAATCTTTTTGAATTAAAAATGATTAAATTTATTTTTAATATATGTTATAAAATTTATATATTATATATATATGTACATATTATATATGTATAATATAATTTTAATATTTTATTTTTTTTTTTTCTTTTATCCATCAATTTTTTTTTTTTTTTAATGTTTTTTTATTGTTAAGCTTTGCATGAGTGCCTTTTTTAGTGGTTGTAGTTTGATGAAATTGTTATTGTAATTGTTGTTTTCTATATATTGTTTTGGATAATGTTGTTGTCGTCGTCTTCTTTGTCGTTGTTGTAGTCATCGTCGTCATCGTCGTCATCATCTTTTAAAAAAAAAAAAAAAAAAAAATCCATCCATCGTAAAAATTAAAAAAAAAAAAATTTTTTTTTATAGGTATATATATATTTTTTTTTTTTTTTATTAATAATATCTTTTGTTAAGGCTAAAAGCAAGCTTCTTTTCAGTCATTTCTGAAGTTTTAAATTTTTTTTTATTTTCAATGTTTTTGAATAATTTCTTGAAACCCCATGGGGATACGTTTAAAATTACGGCCCAGAATATTTTTTTGTTTTTTTTATTTTTTGTAATTCATTTTTTTGAGATCACTATGTATTATGTATTACTATATATTAAGATTAAAACCAAAAATAACAGAAAAGTAAAAAAAAAATTAAATGAAAAAAAAACATGGGTATTAAGGACGAAAAAAAAAAAATGGAAAAAAAAAATTTGAAGAAAATTGTATTTAGCAAGCTCTTTACTAAGGATATAAAAATTGTTGTTTTATATTTCTTGATGGTTTTTGTGGGTACATTTTTAATATGCCTATAGAGAATAATTTGAATTTTTTTTTTATTTTTTTTATTTTTCTATTTTTATTTTTATCCAAGGTGGTAAAAATTTTTAAGAAAATATCCATTTAAATTTTCATTAAAATTTTATATAATTTTGTATAATAATAATATATATATGTATAAATGTATGTATATGTATATAGAATAATTTTCATTATTTCTAAGTGAAGAAAGAATTTTTGAATGTGTGGATCTGGAAATTAAATAAAGTTAGGGAAATTTTATTTATTATTTTTTTTGTGCGGTTTCAGGTGAATTTTAGGTGAAAAACAATTATTTAAAAAAATAAAGTTTGACAAGGTCATTACTTAGAGACATTTTTGGTTGTTTGTTTATTTTTATTTTTATTCTTAAGTTTTGTTTTTGTTTTTTTTTTTTTGGTTTTTTATTAAATGTTGTTATTTTTTGATAAAATCTTATTATATTTTGTTTTTTAAAAATATCATTGTGAGTTAATTGAACCCTTAGGAATGAAAAATAACAATTTCTAAAGAAAATATATTTTAATTACTTGTTGCTCAAAATGAAAACAAAAATCAGTCATTGAAAATTTTTATACTTTAATACGGTTTTTTTTTTGTTTATTTTTTATTATGTACACATTTTAGGTTAATTTTTATAATTGTTAATTTTTGTTGTGGTTCTAGGTTAAAAATGTCAATTAAATCCTTTATTTTTAATAATTATTTTAAGAAATTCTGAATTTATTTTTCTACTCATTTAGAAAATTGTTGTTATCACTTTTTTTTATAACTTTTTGGTGTTAGATTTTGTTGTAGATGGATAGTTGTTTATAAAGTATAGTCTAATCTTCTTGGATGGTGTATTTTTATATGAAAGAATATTAACGTCATAAAATATTATAAATAATTAGTGTGAAAGAGAGAGAGAGATAGAGATGGAGATAGGTCAAGATAAATTTTTTAACTGTTTTGTTGTAGAGAAAAATAATCATGCTAGTTCGATATTATCTTTTGGTTTACATCCAAAAGGTGGAAATATCGTGTCGGATTATTAACCATTCTGTCTATATAACCAAAAAATATACGTTCCGTTAATAATCAGCATACCCGGGTATCGAATACATTTTGTATGAAAAATGAATATAGTATTTTGTTGCCGAATGTTTGTATACCCGCTCAATTTTATTTCTATAAAAAGTGGTATTTGAAAGATATAAATTTTGTTAGACTTGGTTTGTTAGCAACCTAGAAAGTCGAAATCTTTGCATTTATATGCTTCCAAATAAAATGTTAAAAAAAAATTAATGTTAAATACAAGATAATCAAAGTCTTACAATGCTGCAAAAATATAAAAACAACAATAAAGCAAATTATATGATTATATAAATAAAATATACGCTAATTTAAGTGTAAATTAACTTTGAAATAATTTTAGTTCTTAACACTAGGAGTTAAATGATTTGATTACTAATCAAACATTTTTATTTCAAATCCTAGAGATAGCAAGAGATAGCAATTTTATTATCAATGAAATAAAGACATAATTTAAGTGCACACCTAATAAAAAATGTTATACTGAGAGCATAATTTTTTAAAGTTAATCATTTGGTCAACACATTGCACACCAGGAGAGAAATATTACAATACTCCTCATTTCATGTTAGTTTAATCATAACAACCCAATAGTAGTTGATATACAAACAAAAAATTTACAACATTTATTCGACTAAAAATAGTGATAGTTTTTGACTATATTAATAATCTAAATTCATTTATCTGCTGAGCTGAAATACTTGTTAAAATGATCCAAATTTCATATACTAGAAGAAAAACATAATTTATAATTCTAAAATAGCCATAAAGTGTCAGTAATTATTCTTTAATTCCAAATTTAATAATTTTTTTAGTGAAAAATGAATAAATTTTTATTAATATTGTGAATATTACTGTCGTTTGTTTTCGTCCAAATTGATATCACAAAAATATAAATTGGTTGAAAGTGGTGTATGGTGTATATTAGGATAAAAATTTATGTTGTCGCGTCTTCCGTTCAAAGCGTTATGGTATATTTAGAGTAAAATTTATGTCATCTGTACAATGTTGTGGCCAATTTGTTAAGCTGGCTTAATTATATTATTTAAGTAAGCCACGTCTCTGATAACATTTATAGTTTTTCACAATACATAATTATAGTTTAGGCATCAAAAAATGGATTTAAAAAAAAATATAATGCGTTTTAGTCACAAAATGTCATATATTTTGGTATATAACTACCTTATTTAAGACAGCCACGTCCCTGATAACATTTATAGTTTTTCACAATACATAATTATAGTTTAGGCATCAAAAAATGGATTTAAAAAAAAACATAATGCGTTTTAGTCACAAAATGTCATATATTTTGGTATATAACTACCTTATTTAAGACAGCCACGTCCCTGATAACATTTATAGTTTTTCACAATACATAATTATAGTTTAGGCATCAAAAAATGGATTTAAAAAAAAAAACATAATGCGTTTTAGTCACAAAATGTCATATATTTTGGTATATAACTACTTTATTTAAGACAGCCACGTCTCTGATAACATTTATAGTTTTCATATAAAATTAGTTTAGGCATTAAAAAATTTATTGATTAAAAAATTCAATAACATAATTCGTTTTAGTTACAACATAATGATAATAATAATAATTCTTTATTTCATTAACAACTTAAGCTAACTTACATATACTAAATTTACAAAATTATATAACAAATTAATTCAGATTTCTGTGCTTAGTATTTTAATGAAATAACTAGGTTCAATGTGTTATCCAGACGATATGTGGCGATTGAACCTTTATACATGATAATATTTACATGATTTTGATTTAAATTTTAATCATTTCACAAATTTTGCAATTAGTTTTTAGTTTTAAGTTTTTGTTATTGTTTGAAATCTTATAAACATAATAGTTTTAACTCGTATGAATTAAGTCCGCAAATAAATAAAAAAATAATATAACATATTTTTTCAAAATTGTCTTACGATATCTTACGAATAAAGATTGTGCTTACTGAGCGTGATAATTTATATCGAAGAAGATTAAATTACGTTAACAAAGTATATTAAGAGCTTTAAATGTTCGAAAAACATTGGAGATATTGTACTGTACTTCAGTAAACCCGAAATTGTGATTCTACCTAAATCACTGCCAAGGACATAAAAAACAAAATGTTGATGTTATTTAGTATTTCAAAACTATTGTTTATAAAATATATAGTTTTACAAGTATCATAAGACTGATTACGATTGGGCGGGTGCTGAAAAGTGCCAAAAACCAAAGGTAGCTGGTTCAAATTTTTTTCATTATTAATTTCTCGAAATTAATTGATTAAATATAGTTTGAAATTACTAAAATTTAGATTTCAACTTCCTAAATTTCACACTTATAATTGCAATAATCTATTATAAACAGCTAAATATTCAATTTTTATTACATTAATAACTTAAATTAAATGTAACTACACTATTTAAGACGGCCTAACAAAAATTATAGTAGTTTTCCAAATTTAATTATAGTGGATATGCCAGAAAATTAATAAATATATACTCTACTAAATAATAAATAAACATTACAAAGTCAACTTTATGTTATTAAAATTGTAATACTGTACTCAAGAACCTTAACAAGACCTAAATATATATATAAATATATTATAATACATAATATAGTAATAATATTATATCAATACCTAATAATAAGATATAAATATTACAAACAAAACAAATCAAAAATAAATTAAGATATAAATTGTTTCGCTATTTTTATAGGACAATAATTGTTTTCTGTTATACGTGAAATATAATTATATTAATTTATTATAAATATTATATAAATCTCAAGCAATTTCTATTTGTTTGAAATGTTAAAAATTTAAGTAATGCATCTTTTGTATAACAGTTTCACCTAACTGTTATACTGGCATGAAACTGTTATACAACTTAAATTTAAATTGTTTAATGTTAAAAACACAATCAAGAGTGACGTATGCCTAAAATTCGCCCTTAGAGATACAATCACGAACTATTCGCCATCGCGACGAACAAATTTTTATGTTTTTGAAACTTCAAAATTTGTTTATAAAAAAAATGGAGGAAAAATTTTCAAAAATTAATTTAAAAATTTTTTTATTTGAATTTGAATTTTAAAAATGTTTTATTAAAACAATTTTGACCAATTTATGTTGGTATCAATGAATGTCATTCGCATTTGTCGACGAGTCAAATAGAAAAAGATCTATTTTTTGAACGCGAAATTTTGGTTGTTCGTCACGATTTACATATAATCTCATGTATTTGAAAGCGAAAAATTCGTCATTCGTCGTGACTGTATTTTCGACATAAGTTTTGTCAACATTAAGTTTTTTTCTTTAAAATTTTTTTTGCATTTATTTTCTTTTTGATTTAAATAGGTTTTGTAACATAATGAAACATTTTTTATTTGCACTTTGACAGTGCCAGAATACTGAGAGAATGTTGTAATAAATACACCTACCTATCTAAACTCATTTGAAAATTTACATTTAGTTTTTATTCAAAATTGAATATCGTAGTTAATTTTTAAATAAATAAATTCCCTTATTTTCGTATTTCGTATGCAACACCCCCTCATACTAAAACTATCAATATTTACCCTAGTTTAATAAAATGAAACTCTCTGTATGACATAAATCTAGAAATAAATCATTATCTTATCATAGTATTTAAATATTTTGAATCTACTTGTGTATAGGATAAATTTTCATTTCAATGTCTTCATTTTATTTGAACAATTCATGATTGTTGCTATTTTCTATATATATAACACTAACACATTCAAAATATTGTTCTATAAAACTAAAATGAATTATAAAAAGAATATAAAATAGATAAAAAAAACAAAATGGAAAAAACATTTATCTTACAGGATCATCAATAATAGACATTAATATAATAATAAAATACGCGAAATGAAACTATACAATATTTTATATCTGTATATAGAATATAACAGGAGGTAAATGAATGACAAGATGAGATTAGATTGGAAAAAATAAATAATAATAATACAAAAAATTAAAATCTCTCTTCTTTGAAGAATTTTCACCCTCCCACCCACCACCTTGTTAATGGATAAATTTTTAGTTTTTCTATACAATAATGTCAAAATATCAAAAAAGATAGTTAAATATTTTAGTTTGAAATTTGAATAAAAAAAAAATGTCTTCTTCGATTGAGATGTCCTTCCTAATAAATGGAATGTAAATAAAAACAAATTGTTGTAAGAGTTTAAAAAAATATAGCCCTTAATACTTAGAGAAATGAATTTTAATGTTATCTATATATGTAGTTACATTAAAGTTATTTTTATATTTATAGATAATATTATAAGATGATATTTTGCTGTGAGTAGAATAGATAAATTGGTGAGGAGGTGGTTTAAATATTGTTTTGTCTAAATTTAATGGAGATTTTATTTTTAAGAATAAAAATTGCATTATTTTGCTTTATTTTTGATCCTATTTTATATCAGTACTTGGGTAAAATATATTTTTGTATATTAAGAAGTACAGTATTTGTGATTTATTTATGTAGAGTGGAATAAGTATTGTATAATTCTAGAACAGATTAATTATTTATTATATTTCTGGTATATCAACTAGTTAAATGTCGAAAACTATTACTAATTGTTGCCAGGTAATAACTTTTAATATTTGATTGCCAATATCATTCTTTCGGGAGCAACATATTTCATTCATTATAGCTCTTTTGAGTTGTGACTAACTAATTTTCTTAATTATTTGTTCCCTTTTATATCCTAATCCTTTTAATACCTAAACAGTTACATATTTTATACATTTACTTTTGCAAATTAGTATTAATCAGTTTTTTATCCATTTCCTAAACCATTTTACAGTTTGTACCTTTACTTTTGCAAATTAGTATTAATTAGTTTTTATCCATTTCCTAAACCATTTTACAGTTTGTGCCTTTACTTTTGCAAATTAGTATTAATCAGTTTTTTATCCATTTCCTAAACCATTTTACAGTTTGTAACTGTTCGTTCCTATGTTCTAAACTTTCGTATGTGTCTAATTTGTTTATTTTATGTACCGCCCTACTTCATTGATGATAAATTTGGGTAACTACTAATTGTCAGAATTTAATATATAATTGATAAGAGTAATAATATAATCTTTAATAGGTAGTAAGGTCGCCAATAGGGTCTTAAATATTGTAATTAAGTTTAATTTTAATTAACTTTATAAATTTTCATTATTTTATTAATGATGAACACATTTAATTAAACTATATTTCATGAGCGAGATTCAAACTTATGATTAGAATTCACATGACATAACACGTAGCTCGGCTGGCATATGAAATTTAATGAGGTATAGTTATGCATTTGAAATCAATCAATATCGTATAGTCTTGAAGTAAAGAATCCTATAAAGATGCAATATGTTGCGTCTTACATCGAGGACAGTTGACCAAATGCTTCGATATGTCAGGGAGTAATACAAGTCTGTATTTTATCACCCATATTGTTTTTAGTGGTAATGGACGAAATAATAACTATTACTGTAGGTGTAAACGACAGCAACTGTATCCAGTGCGGTATCCTTTCATACGTATCAGCCACAGATTACACCGAGGACGTGTATTTATTATCACATACAAATAGAGGTTTAAATGATATGTGACAAACGCTGTATGACACAAAACCATAACAATGCGCACAATGAAGAAACGCAAATCGAAGAGATGAGTACGTTCAATTACCTGGGCAGCAGCATCGCTTCATCAGATGAAGGTGCTGATTTGGATATTGAAGCGTGCATTAGCAAAACCCATACTGCTTTCCGGATGCTCTAAAAAATATGGCAGTGAAACAATATATCTCTGCGCACAAAAATAAAGAATCTTCAATGCAAGAGTAAAATCTGTTCTCTTGTACGCCTGTGAAACATAGAAGTACATTTGAAACATAAACGTACATCAATAGTTGACTCCGACGCATCCTAAACATTCGTTGGCTACCAACCATCATTTCCAAAAGAATGCTGCGGTAAAAAACAAACTAAAAACAAATAGACGTAGGAATCGGAGAACAGAGGAAATGGCATTCGATCTGGCATACACTGAGGAAACCTGACAACAACATCGTGCGAAACAATGTTTCGAATGGAATCTTCAAGGTACATGTCGCGTTAGAAGGCCGAAAAAATATGGAAAACTTCAAATAGGCGAAGCAAATATCCAGCAAAGAATGTGATCACAGCTAAAGAGATTAGCCGCAGATAGAGGCCAATGGAAAGATTTAATTTTCCCACTCTGCCCCACGGATGGGGTTACAGGACAATGATGATGATGATGATGAGATAATTTGGAAGCAAAACTAAACTACTTAGGATGCTGAGGGTTCAAATACAACATTAAGTTTGATTAGGTTTTCCAATTTAATTATTTCAATTACTGGTGCTTAAAAGTGCAAATTTAATCAAACCAAGTAAATTTTTAAACTGCTAAAGCTGAAACACTTTTGATACACTACAATACACATGTGTAAGGGGTCAGAATAGATAAGTAGAAACATGTAGGTAATATTGTAATGAATGTATTGAGTTGCAATGCAGTATTCAGTGCAATATCGGTGCAACAGTGCATTATTTACGATGTATCAATTACTAAAATGAGATTTAGCTTTTTATTCTATATTTTTTGTTTTATAGTTCTAGTCATACAAAATAAGAATAAAAATATCTTATTTTGAATATTAATTTTTATTTTTAGTTATGAGTTTGAATTTATCACACACGCACTGATGATGAAAGTATGTTGCTCCCGAAATATCAATATTTGCAAATTATTAAAATAATTATGAGTGAACACAAACTTGACAACAATTTTTTAATTGAATTTATGTTTGTATTTAATTTATATATGTGTACAACTGATGTTTTGAGACAGTTTTGTTCAATCATCAGAATTCTGTTGTTGATAAAAATGAAATTAAAGCTATTTAAACGTTTTCTACCGTTAGAGCCAACAACCATACAATTTAAACAATTGTAGAATTAAAAAATAGAAATAAAATAAGCTGAAAAAGAATATGCGGAGACTTCTAAACTCTTAGTCGACTGTGTATATTCTATATAGACGTTCAGACAGATCACAAAACAGAGACAATTAAAATTAGAGACAAAAAATATTATATTTGCGATTATGAATAATAGAAACTGTCATAAAAACTCACTTTTAGATTATAAAAAAGGATATGAGTATTTCCCAAACCTTATAGCTATAAAAGAAAAAAACATCTTGTAGATACTTAAACTCACGATGAATTGTGTTTTTTTTTTATTCTTTTCTCGTTATTTATTATTTACTATTAAAAACATGTAACTGACTTTACAACATTCATTTTTTTTTTTTTTTATATAAATTAAATTAAAAACTTATTTTGAATAAAAAAAAAAAATATCCTATCGATCCGTAAAATGTACAAAAAAGTTTTTTTTTTCTCAATTATAACTCTACGATTTTGAAAAAAAAAAAAAACAATTTTTTTTCAAGTCACTTGCAAGTAAGAAATATAAAAAAAAAAAAAATTCATTTGAATAAATCGACAAAAAAAAAACAACCGAAATTGTCATTGTCATCGTCTATTGACTTTACCCTCAAAATGGTGATTTTTGTGATGATGCCAGGAACATTAAATAAATACACATAATATACGATTTGAGAGTAATAAATTTAAGGATTAAAAAAAATGTCGTTAGAATATGCAGCAACTGTTCGAAATGGCTGCAGGCTTATTATTATTTTTTTTTTTTCGTTTTACAAAATAAAAGACAACAAAATAAAAATAAAACAAAAATTTTTTTTTTATATTTATTTTCTCTTTCTCTCTCCCTCTAATTTACTCTTTGTGTAATATTACCAAACAGCATTGTTGATTATGATTATTTCTATTGTAGGTAGAAAATTGTATAAGAAAATTTTCTTAACGGTTAAAATTTGGTAGAATGTAAGGATTTTCTGGAACTGTTCAAAAATGTTCTTAGTCTTGTATTTTGTAAAGGGACCAAAACAGAAAAAAATATCAACAAATTTATTTACACAGACGCTTCAAAAAGTAAAGAAGGCGTGGGAATAGCAATCACTACCCAGGAAAAACCAATAAAAATCGCTATATTACCCTCAAGAGGAAAATAGGGGTATCAATATAGCTGAAAAGAAACAAATCCCACAAAAGATTTATATCGATAGTCTGAGTGTATTGTGAGCTACTATAAAAAAACACGAACAATAAAGCGCAAACTACCCAAGACATACGGAATAAGTTAATAAGCAATCAAGGAAAAATTCAGTTAGCATGGATAACAGGGCACGTCGGAATAGTAGGCCGATAGATAGGCTGAAATAGTTACACGTAGTCCACTCAGAACAATAATTCGGCTAATGCTTACTGAATGGAAAAAATAATAATATCAAAGTTAATATCCGAACGGATGCAGATAATAGCCAAACAAATGTCTTTAGAAAAGACATTATCCGAATGTATCAACAACCAACTTATACAAATCTAACAGGGAGCTA
Source organism: Argyra leucocephala (assembly GCA_963942445.1). Classification (NCBI taxonomy): domain Eukaryota; kingdom Metazoa; phylum Arthropoda; class Insecta; order Diptera; family Dolichopodidae; genus Argyra; species Argyra leucocephala. The sequence goes on along the minus strand of OZ012679.1, from coordinate 10,342,137 downwards.
GGGGCCAACTTAATTAGACTCAGATAGTTAGATGCTCGTTAGCTACACACAAATATCTATTTGAAAGCAGCGATCAACCTAAGTGTGAAGCATATATATCTGGAATGTTCGAAATCGATATATATCGGTTATATATAATCGATATATATCGGCCGCTGATTATGAAGCACATATATCTGGAATGTCCGGAAACCAGCAGCTGGTGACAGGACAACAACATCAATCCATTAATAGCACTTGCCAGCAACAAAAAAGAAAACATAAGAAAAACTACAGATCTATACTAGAATACTTTGGAGTATGGGGATATATGTAGTCTAACAATGCTAACCCTAGAATTAAAACAAAACAAATAAAAATGTAATGATGGCCCACATATCATAAGGTAAATGGCTCAAAAATTGGTTGTATATATTCAAATGTACACATACTAATAAATAAATAAAATAAATAAATAAAAATATTTTGTAATCTGAAAATATATATTTTAGAAATCATAATAGTCTTGTTTGAATTACTTACTTTTTTAGACTGTACAATTATTTTGTTAAGAAAAATAAACTGCTACAATAATAAAAAAAACATCTCGTACTGACTAAAAATTATCTATTTTTCAACTCTACCATTTGTAATGAGTTCGTAGGATATTGTAAAAATAAATAATATTTAGATTTGTTTAAATTTAAATCCGATCGCTCTAAAGCTTATTAGATAAGCAAAGATTGATGTTATATCACACAATTGTGGAACTAGCAGCTTACACTAAACCTCTGTTTCTATATTTTAAATTAATTAGTATATACATTGTTAATATCAAACTTGTTTACATTTTGTCTTTTGTCTAACTCAAATATTGTAAATCGAAAATTCATATTTTTTTAAAGAATTAATATAATACGAGCTATTTCTGGTGTATTTACAGCATTCAGCGGTCAGCATTCAAAAATATTTTTTTTTCCTTTTCATTAAAATTTTTCACTCCGAACACAGTTTTCTAATTCTGTAAAAGTATTAATTTTTCTTAGCATATCTACTTGTGTATAACAGTGTTGTACCATACATAATAGATCTTAGTTGTTGCATCTGCGGAATCATACATTTGTGCTCATACTGTCCATATTTAGGTTTGAAATGTTCTTTTGTGTAGAACGGAGGTATAATGTGATATATTGAGTCATTTTGAAGCAATAAATATCAAAGGGCTGGTATTTATCGCCTCCAAATTGCTTACAATGCTGAATTAAATTCCCTGATATGTTGTCAATGTAAATGTATTTTCAGGAAACCAACTGTAATGCTTTTTAGCATTTCTGGTGGATCTTTAAAGGTGTTAAAGCAACCATACCACCATGATGTATTTAATTTTACATGTCAATACTATATTCAACAAAATTTTTTTACACATTCATTTGAACTTAAATGCTTGGCATTATAATACTTTAGAAAATATAATTTTAAACAAACTAAATTAATATATTGTAAACGGCTTATACGTCTTGTTAACAGTCTCTGTGAAAATAAAGGTTAACTGTTTTTTTTTTTTTTTTTATTAACCCAAACTGAATTTATTGTTATTAATTATTTAATTTATAATGAATAAACATTTGATCATCTCATTAGTATACATCATGTATGTACTGTAGTAAAATTTAACCGACAATATTGGTTGCTCCCCTTAATTGTAAATATCCACTTCTTAAATCAGTTGGCAAGTTCTTAGCTGTAACAATTTCTTCACTATTATGATACTGAATTTTTGTTTCTGGATCCATATACAATCCAATTAAACCAGAAATATCGGAATATTTTCTTGCAGGACGAAATGATGGTGGCAGATTTAATGTTACGTACATTGCAGTGTCGTCAGGCCCGTTACAATTTGTTTTAATGATTTCCATTCAATTTTTTTGTTTTTTGAATGACAACTAACAAAAGATTTTTTTTTTAAATTAAGACTACACCTCTTATGTAATGCTGTTATTTGTATCGACATTGATATGATTTTATTTTCCAAAGATTAAAAGTTTACTTTGCAGCAACATTGCTTATTAAAAATTTAAAACAAAACAATTTTATACTTTGATTTTCTAATAGTTCACATTTATGTAGTCAGTGTCCAATCTATGTAATAAAATGTTATCTCACTTCAATTACAATCATATTACATTAACATTTAATGCCGAAATAATGTTCGAGCTAGCTTTGAATTTAATTTGAGCATGAGCTGAGCTTAATTATAATAAAATTTAATATCAATCTATATAATAAAATGCTATCTCACCTATAGGTAACAATCAGTAAATATATTTAAAAATATAATATTTCCGCTAGCTATAAATTTTATTTGAGCAGGATCTAACTTTAATTATAATAAAATGTAATCTCAATATATGTAATCAAATGCTATTTTACCTCGAATACAGTATATAAATATTTAAAAACCGAAATAATATTTGCCCTAGCTATAAATTTGATTTGAGCATGATCTGACATTAATCATAACAAAATGTAATCTCAATCAATGTAATAAAATGCTTTCTTACCTCAGCTACAATCTGTAAATATTTAAAAACCAAAATAACGTTTGAGCTAGTTTTGACTTTGATTTGAGCATGAGCTGAGCTTAATTGTAATAAAGTTTAATATAAATCTATATAATAAAATGCTATCTCACCTAGGTAACAATCCGTAAATATATTTAAAAACAGAAAAAAATATTTGCGCTAGCTATAAATTTGATTTGAGCATGAGCTCAGCTTAATTGAAATAAGCTCTAATTCAAAGAAAATGTTTTTAAATTGTGTGAAGAAAATTATGAATTTCTCATGTTCTATAATAAATATCTGAAAAATATTTTTTCTTTGAATTTGAGCTCAGCTCAAACTTTCTTTGAATTTGAGGTACCTCAAACTTGAGTTAAGCACTATAAATTTAATCTACGAACCATAGGCTATAGCTTAAAATATAAGCTAACTCATATTTCAATTAGGTCAAATTTTTTGCTTGTGTGTTTACCTCAACTGTTAGTTAGCTCAAAATTTTACCTTGACAATTGGGTTAGGTTTTTTAAAGCCCTGATTTAGACACAACTATTTTTTTGATACATTAAGTACGTTACAGCAAAATTAGCTATATTTTACGTACTGTATATATTAATTTTAATATTATATTATTGTATTATAAACTAATCTTTTTATTCTTATTATTATAAATTTGCATTGTCATAAAATTTTACTCACGTTATTTTTACAGAGTTAATTTAAATTGGAACACGCACTAATTTTAGTTAACTCTACAAAAATAACCTAAGTAAAATTTACTCACTCTCAGTTTTTTAATGATTACATTTCTGAAAATAATAACTTCTGTATACCTATTCTGTCATATTTTCGTAATTACATTCTTTCCATAATTATTTTTTAGTTTATTTTCCACTTAAATTTTTTACAATGCAATAAATGTCCGAACAGAGCTTTTAAATTCATCACGAACTGTTTTGTGATTGTATTTGGCGATACTAGAACTCTCTTTAGAGAACAAATCAAAATATATCCTGCCATAAATCTGAAATATGGAATATGTTAATCAATGGCTGTACAACTCTATGTAAACCTGGAAAAAAAATTATGGGTGGCTAGTGGGCACTCTCTAAAACCCAATTCGCATGTACATGCCAAACAAGCCTGATAAATATGGTATTTCGATAATATGAGTAAATTTTATTCATTGAATACCTTTATATACCATGTAGGATGAATTAAGATTATTTTTCAGGGTTAGTTGTATTAAGGGGCACCCTCTGGGCTCTAAACATTTTAATTGTTGTTAATTTTTATATTATTTGATAGTAAGGACGCTGATATTAATTAAACTTTTCCAATGAAATGCCAATTAGATTAGTTGAATATTAGGAATAAATGAAAATTTTATCAGTAGCCCATATCCAAGGTATATTAGACCTTTTTAAGCAATAACATTATAGTTCTTAACATTTTTTTCTAAAATTTATTATATATTTCATTTTTTTTTGTCATTTTTTTAATTTCATAAACAATTTCTATTTTCCAAGAATTTCACTACTTTGCAAATTCAAAATATCACTTTCAATTTTTAATTTTATTCAAAAAATTAAATTTCACATCATAATTTTATCAAAATATTATTTTTGATATTTCATAATTAATATAAATAAAATCACAACATTTCAATTTGAAAATTTTGAATTTTTGAACAAATTGAAAAGAATTAATATCCTTAAATTCACATCCTTTTCTTTATTATTATTTTTATTCAATTCAATTTAATTCACTTTTAAATATAATTTTTTTTTTTTGCAAATAAACCACACAATCGTGATATCCGATTTCAGATAGGATTATTCATTTTTTGTTTTTTTTTTTTAATGTTGTCATTATTGTTTATAGCTTCCTTTTGCGAAATCAACCGATTTAAATTCGCAAATTTGATCATAAATATAAGAAAAGAAAAATTTTATCGCTGTGAGATCATTTATAAGTATTTATTTTTTTTAATACTGTTATTTGGAAGCTATAAACGTTTTATGAAGTGATCTTAACTAAACCGATCCACAGCAAACAATATGCGACCGCGAATTGAATAAAACACAAAATTTTAAATTCAAACAACACAAAACAAATTAATTCTATCTTAACAAAACTATTTTAAAGAAGTAAATATCCTTACAGGACAAATATTGAAATAAATCTGAACCTAGAAATTAGAAGATATTCAAATTAAGGTATATGAATAGGTATAACAAGAAATTTTCAATGGATAACAATAATAACAAAATATTTACCTATGGTTATGCCTAATAACACTGGAAAGGGTTAAAAACTGAAAGTAAAAATGAAGATTTGTTGTTGTTGTTATATTTTTTTAACTAAGATTTTTTTTTATTCCCAATACCCAAAATAATAAAGTATGCATATTCCCAGGAGATGAAGCAAAAAAATATTTACTTGTATTTTGATTTGATTTGAGGTACCTACGACATTTAAAATCATGTTTTTTTGTTTTGTTTATTATTAGAACTCTAGAATTCTAGAACAAAACTGGATTTTTGAAAGTTTAAGATCTTCAATGACAAATTTTGTCTTATACTTAACAGATTTATAAAATCAGTTTTTTCAGACTTGTTTAAACATACTAGTTACTATACAATAACTTGTTAAAAGAAGTTATGAAGTTGTTTTACAATAAAGGATAATGAATTTTTTCATGTTCAAAGATGTTGTTTTTTTCTTCTGTTTTTTTTTTTATGTTTGTTGCTTTTTTTTTAATACAAAAAAAAAAAAAAAATAGAATAAAAAGATATGAACATGCATTTATAAATTGTTCTTATTTTGATATTCAAATTAGATCCTTGATGTGATTTAAAAAAAAAAAACTATTTTTTTTTGTTATTATTTTGTTTTTATTTTTATTTTTGTTTTTTAATTTAGAATAATGATAAATGTTGATCCAGAATGATTATTATTAAATGAAACTAGTTTTAAATTAAAATGTTGACTATTACCATTTACATGATCAATTTGAAAGGTTGACTTTGAGAGCATTGTATTTTATTGAGTATATAGAAATGAAGCTTAAGGTAGTTACAAGAGGGGGTTACTGTCGCATTTCATTTGCATGTACATTTGCCTGTATTTTACTAGAATGTAATGTTATTTGCCTGTATATCGTATAAGAGGTATTTTATTTTTCTGTATGTCATTTTCCTGTACTTCATTTCCCTGTATATCATTTGACTGTATTTAATTTTTCGGTAAATATTTTTATGTACAATTTATGGGTTGGCCACGATGTCCCAAATTCAGCATACCAAAATTCCAAAATCCAACTTTAATTCATTCAGTATTTTTGAATTCAATCATTTTATTTGTATCCAACAGCGGCTACTCATAAAAATGATATAAATAAATCTTCTGGAAAAGGGCGTAGGACTTTGATTTTGAATCCAATTCTAAAATTCTACTATAATATCCCTCAGAATTTTGTATATATATATTTTATATTTATGTATATAAATTATGAAGTTATTATATATATAATTTTCTGCGTTTATCTGGATGTTTGTAAGTTCGACGGAATACCGCAACACATGTACAAATTGAAATATATATACAAATTGCTTATATATGTCATCTGTCATTTGTCATCTGTCATCTCTGTCATCTCTGTCATCTCTGTCATCTCTGTCATCTCTGTCATCTCTGTCATCTCTGTCATCTCTGTCATCGGTCATCTGTCATCTTTCAGCTGTCATCTCTGTCATCTGTCAATTGTCATTTGTCATCTGTCATCTGTCATCTGTCAGCTGTCATCTCTGTCATCTCTGTCATCTCTGTCATCTCTGTCATCTCTGTTATCTGTCAAATAACCCTTAAGGAATTGAAAATTTTGCACCTTACTACAAATATTCTGTTTATATGAAAACACAGGCAAATTGCAAGAAATACAGACAAATGAAATTTTTTGACAAACCTATTATTTTCATTAAACTTCCGCGATAGCATAAATTTTGTTTTATAAACTTTTATAAAGGCAAATAGAATTCGGCAATTGGTCCAATAGTCAAGTACTTAACCATCGTTAAATTATAATAGTAGCTGGAATTTTCGGATAGAATGCAATTTTCCACCTTCGTTACCAGTCAATTTTAATTTTGCTGTTTTGACGAAGTATGTAGATATCAATGGAATTTCGCGATTGATTTTATAGTCAAGTAATCATTGTTAAGTTTTAGTACTGTGATTGAAATTTTCGGAAAGAAAGCAATTTTCGGCCTTTATTCCCAGTTCATTTTAATTTTGCTACTTTGACGAAATATGCAATATGCACATAAATGCAATTTCAGAACAGTTTCATTGCCATTTCTATTTGGTAATATTCTTCATTATATGTTTCCCAATCATTCAATTTCATTGGACCCAAAACTATTTATAAAATTTGCCTTTCAAAAACTCATCGGCGTTCATGTATGTTCATGTATTACATATATCATTATCTTATCTATTGGTAGCATCTACGTATCGTTAGCATCATTAATAATTTTCATTCATTCTTCTCTGTCTTGGCCAAATTCTTCTTCATCTTGTAGTAATTAAATATTTTTGACAGTTATCCACGTCGACTTCATTTATTCTTTGTAATCTTTGTCTACGTCTAGCTCTAACAATGTAAGAAACTGCATTTAGTATTCTTTGTTGGATATTTGCTTTAGTGGTTCATCTTCACCTCACATCGCCTGCTCATCCTAGTCAATACAATTTAAATTATTTTTGTTTGTTATGATAATAATTTTTAAATCGATTTTCCATTTGTTTTGGATACGTCGCAAGTATTATAAATAAATAATACTGGTTGTAGGCGTATAAAAGTCAACGAATTTTTTACTTTCCAGTTCTTCAATTTGAATTTCTTGACCTTTTCATATTATATAGTTGGTACTTTGTAATATAACGGATTCTGTACCTGATTTTTTTCTCAAAGAGTATCAAAGTCCAAAATCATAAATCAAAAATTATGACAATATCAGAATATTTTAATTAGATAGAAATGTAAGTGATGGCAATGTTAATTAGCGAATACTTTGGTGTTAGAGGTTTATTGTGATGGTATTTCTCAAAATAAACCACATTTTCTGTTCATCTTTATTGATAAGAAATAGGATAGCAATATACGTTATTATGGGACGTATTACGGTATTTTAGTTGTATATCAACTACTAGGCTTACGATATCATTTTTGACAATTTTACAATCAATATCGAGATCAATAGCCAACAGATAAAGACCAATTGCAAGTAATTTTACGATACCTCATCCATTTGTTAATATGAAATTTGATTGTATAAGCATTATGAAAAGAAAATAGACTCATTAATCAGAGTTGAAATCAACAAGTCATAGGTCTTGGATTTGTGGACTCCATCGAAATTAGATAATTTAAGAAAATAGAATCATCATGTTTCGTTATCTAACTATATATAGGTACCTCAAATGAAACAAATATAATGATATATACCGGGTGGTCCAGAGCATGCATATCAGCTTTTTAAGAAGGGAAGGTGCCATTATTTTAACTAGTTTTTTAACTAAATCGAGGGTGCTCTATCGATTGGCGGTATTTTGAATTTCCGGAAACAACCGCAAATCGTTTTTTTAAGACCAAAAATCGCCGAAACTGGCCGAAATCGAGATTTTCAAATGGGAAGGGGTACTTTTTAATGCAAATTCAGATTCTACGACAAAAAATAAGAAAATTATGTTGATTTTTTTTTCGTTTTCTTAGTATTCTTAAAATGATTAACAATAAAACAAAAATGCTCAATATTTTCCTTTGATAAACTAGAATTAATGATAATAATTTTTATAAAATTTTTTATCTCAGTTTTGGGTTCCTCTCAAGATTAAAAAAAAAAAAAAAAAAACAAAAATTTAAAAAAAAAAAAAATTTACTTAACAAAAGTGACTTATTCTTCCCATTTGAAAATCTCGATTTCGGCCAATTTCGGCGATTTTTGGTCTGAAAAAAAACCGATTTCCCTTCTTTCCCGGAATTTGAAAATATAACCAATCGATAGAGTACCCTGGATTTAGTCAATAAAATTTTTATTCAATTTCAAAATAACGGTTCCTTCCACTTTTAAAAAGCTAATACGCATGGTCAAGCACCATGGTAATATACACCCGGCTTTTTTATCTTTTTTTATTTAGCTATCCTTAATACTTTCTTCGTATACCGACTTGGCGTATACTCTGACGATTCCATTTGAGGCTTTGTTTCGCAATATTACTATTAGGTTACCTCAAAGTTCGATCCAACGCTAAAATTAGATAGTTTGAGAAAATAAATTAATTGATCAGTGTTTGGAATCAATAAGTCATAGGTCTTGGATTTATGGACTAACTTATTATCTAAACTACATAATTTCAAAAAAAATGTCTCATGAATTTACTGTGAATAAGTCCTAACAATTTTTTTTTCTACCAAATTTAACATTTTCAAAATCTAAATTTCTAAACTCAACAATTTTAGAATTGATTGCAGGCAAATTGATCGTACGTGTATTCTAAATTGATCCTTTTTAAAGTACATATCAAAATACCTACATTATGCATATTAGTTTTTTGTTGCTTTGTTTTAGTAACTAGTTTTTCTATTGTTATATACGTGTACCTATATATAAAAAAAGGACATTATATATTTATATATGTATGAATGTTTGTTTATTCTAGGCAATAGAATTGAATAAAAAAAAAAAAGTATCATGATTACAACGCGGGTTAAAACTTTTGATTTGATTATTTTTTTTTGTGATAAAAATAATTGTTTTTTTTTTTTTTTTGTTCCTGTTTTATTACTTCCTAGTTTAGATTTTTTTTTGTTTCTGTTCATTTTTTATTTCAATAACTGTGGGTTTATATTTCAGGAGTGAAATTATTATTTTTATCATTTTTTATATTTAGATTTTAATTTTTTTGTTTTCAGAAGGATCCAGAGATCATGATGATATTTTTTGTTTTACCTTTTTAATTCATAATATCCATCTGGAAAATTAGCTGTTTCATTTCCGAAAGGACATTAAAAAAAAAAAAAAAAAAACTAGATATTTTTTTCGGGGAGATTTTTTTATATTTGAATTTTTTTTTGTGTGTGTTTAGATATTGAAAGGGTTTCTGTTTTTTTGTTGCTGTTGGTTTGTGTATGGATGTTATGAGAAGAACATATGCAGATTATATTGTTCAAGTTAGGTTTATTTTGTTTTGTCTGTATTGTGGATTTCTTTATTTCGAAATTTTTGTAAAAAATTGATATGTAAATTTGTAAAAAAAAAAAAAATTTTTTATTTCAGGTCTCAAATGCAGCATCTGCTATCATTTATAATGATAAAAAACAAAAAATGTGATTTTTTATTGAGTTTCTCACTTTCAATTTTATTTAATTGAAAATGTTTGTAATACAAATAAGTCAAGATAGTTAAAGTGTTGTAGTTATATAATTATAATTTTGTCTAATTGAAATGAAAGCTATGAAGTTATTTTGTACAGACATTTAGAAAATTAAAATTGCTTGGGTTTATATTTTTAACGGCCCTAGAGTGTAGATTGAATACGATAAATTTTTGTCCGTACAGAAATTTATTAAACTGTAAGAACTGTAAAAATACGTATTAAATTGTAAAAAAAACTAAATGTCAAATACCCTAACCCCTCAAAGGGACATTTCTGTTTCTACAATTCTATTTCTGTTTCTGTATCGTAGAAAAAGCATTCAATTCGGTATGGTTGGATGGGTTAATATATAAATTGTTGCATAAATACAACTTTCCATTCCAGTTAACTGCTCTTATACAAAGCATGCTATATAAAAGCAAATTTGTAATTCAGGTTGAACATAATACAACAAATAATACATTTTCTATTGAAAACTGGTTGCTACATGGTACTGTTAATGCCCCGATACTATTTTCAATTTAGCAGACTTGTTAAATTTTTTAAACAATGTAAAAGGTAATTCGTACACGCTAACTTTCGCTGATGATATTATAGTGTACTTACTGTGTACAGTAAGTACCATACAACACAAAGTGCAACAAATGTTTAATACTATTTCGGACTATTGCAAGATATGGATATTAAAAGTGAACTATACTAAATGTGAAACCGTGTTGTTTCGTAACACGGTTGACAAAACAAGTTCAAACATTAAAAAAAAAACTGGAAAAACTTTGTTATTAAATCGCCAAATAACTTACCTCTAGCTAACAAAAAAGTCGTTAAATATCTCGGAGTTCTTCTACATCGCAACTTGAATTACTCGAAGCATGTAAAATACACTATTTCCAAAGGTAACAAATCCTTCATTGCAGTAAAAAAAAACTTTTTTACAACAAAAACATAAACAATAGGGTATAAATAATTTGCTATCAAACATTAATTAGGCCAACACTTGTGTATGGGATACCTTTATGGTATAATATCAGCGCAAGTTTAATGGAAAAAATCCGTAAGCTTGAAAGAAAATGCATAAGAGTTTGTATTAACAAAAACCGCAAGCCCGAATCCGATTACAAACATTTTTATTCAAATAAATATTTGTACAAGGAATCAAACATAAACAGAATTGACAGTTTCATGATAAATGTCGTTCGAAAACATTATGTAAGGGCACAAAATACATCAGATGAAGCCGATATATTTTTAAGACTGTTAGAAAAAATGTGCTAAGCCATATGGAATGGGTGAATGTCAGAAAAATCTTTTAAATACCACTTCTGCTGGATTTTGAAGGATGATAAAACAATCCTATCCACTGACTGCAATTAAAATATTTTTTTGTTGTGTACTGAATTCTGCTTGTCAGTATGGTTGGTTGACATAACAACACCTCCATTTAATTTAATTCAGATGATCTCGGTTTTAAGACTGTTAAAAAGAATTATTTAACAATGTAAATTGAATGGAAGAAAATATCTACTTCAGCTAAAAAACCGCATTCTACTTCAATACCTGAAAAGATACCTGATATAAAGTGTTAGTGGATATGAAATTAACTTTATATTTCCAACTAAAGATTAACTATATAATAAGTGGAGGCACATAACCATAATAAGTGGAGGGATAATATTGCAATAGACATAGAACAAGGAGGACAAGAAGAACAAGGTAAGGACTACTGGAGTACCCGGGACTTAAGTAAATAAATATAATATTTTGTCTTTTCAACTGAAGTTGCCTTTTTATATAAAAATAAATATTTCATTATCAATGGTCTGCATCCTCATTAGTGGAGAATAAGTCGAAAAGAAAGTTCTGACATCCTATGCGCGGCTAACTTCTTCAGTTGCGATCATGTTTCGTATTGGATGTTAATAATAAAAATAATTAAAAATAGAAGCGGGAATAAGGTCTTGTTATCATTTCCCATTCGCAGCTGACTTCTTCAGTTGCGATCATGTTTCGTATTGGATGTTAATAATAAAGATAGTTAAAAATTAAAACGAAAATAAATTCTAGTTATCATTTTCCATTCGCAGCTGACTTCTTCAGTTGCGATCATGTTTCGTATTGGATGTTAATAATAAAAATAATTAAAAATAAAAGCGGAAATAAAGTCTAGTTATCATCTCCTATTCGTGGCTGACTTCTTCAGCTGCGATCATGTTTCGTATTGGATGTTAATAATAAAGATAGTTAAAAATTAAAACGAAAATAAATTCTAGTTATCATTTCCCATTCGCAGCTGACTTCTTCAGTTGCGATCATGTTTCGTATTGGATGTTAATAATAAAAATAATTAAAAATAAAAGCGGAAATAAAGTCTAGTTATCATGTCCTATTCGTGGCTGACTTCTTCAGTTGCGATCATGTTTCGTATTGGATGTTAATGATAAAAATAATTAAAAATAAAAGCGGGAATAAAGTCTAGTTATCATTTCCCATTCGCAGCTGACTTCGTCAGTTGCGATCATGTTTCGTATTGGATGTTAATGATAAAAATAATTAAAAATAAAAGCGGGAATAAAGTCTAGTTATCATCTCCCATTCGCAGCTGACTTCTTCAGTTGCGATCATGTTTCGTATTGGATGTTAATGATAAAAATAATTAAAAATAAAAGCGGGAATAAAGTCTAGTTATCATCTCCAATTCGCGGCTGACTTCTTCAGTTGCGATCATGTTTCGTATTGGATGTTAATAATAAAAATAATTAAAAATAAAAGCGGAAATAAAGTCTAGTTATCATCTCCTATTCGTGGCTCATTTCATCAGTTGCGTTCATGTTTCGTATTGGATGTTAATAATAAAAATAATTAAAAATAAAAGCGGAAATAAAGTCTAGTTATCATCTCCTATTCGTGGCTGACTTCTTCAGTTGCGATCATGTTTCGTATTGTATGTTAATGATAAAAATAATTAAAAATAAAAGCGGGAATAAAGTCTAGTTATCATCTCCTATTCGTGGCTGACTTCTTCAGTTGCGATCATGTTTCGTATTGTATGTTAATGATAAAAATAATTAAAAATAAAAGCGGGAATAAAGTCTAGTTATCATCTCCTATTCGTGGCTGACTTCTTCAGTTGCGATCATGTCTCGTATTGGATGTTAATGATAAAAATAATTAAAAATAAAAGCGGGAATAAAGTCTAGTTATCATCTCCTATTCGCCGCTAACTTTATTAAAAATCTAAAATTATTTATCCTTCATATTTTTCTTCGTATTCCGACTTGACGTATACTCTCTCAAAATTCCATTCTAAGCATTGTTTCGCGATATTGCTGTTACGTTACCTCAAAACGCGAACCAACGCAGGTTTCTCTGTTGGATTTTCACGTCTATTTGTTTTTTCTGCACAACATTCTGTTTTTAATAGTTTGTGGTCAGCGAATGTTTATTATGCACTTGAAACATCAACACGGATGTACGCTTGAAGTTTTTTTGGTAATGTTGACTGAAAGCTGCAAATGCTTCATAGACCAAATTTTACATTTGAATTGAAAATTTTTATTTTATTTTTTGCGCATTGCTTGACCAGCGCGTAGCAGTGATGGAATTTCCAACACAATTGTACTAAATTCAATACAATCAAGGCAGTTAAAATACATCAATTCATTTGATTAAATTTCAATACAATTTAATTTTACTCGAAGAAGATATAAAAAAATTTAAATAAGATGTTATTAAGTTCTATTAAATTTTTTGTAAAGGATTAATAGAGAAAATCGACTTGGAAAATTTTAATACTTAATTTTGCACCAAAATTTACAACAGAACAAGTTCTTTCTGGAAAAACAAATAATATAATATCTATTCTTTGCAATATTTTCCCTCCGAAGGAACTTAAAAACGCTGAAAATAGCATCAATCGACAGTATAGAGCTCAAGCTGAATTTTCATTTCCGATTTTTGGTTTGAAGTAAACAATATAAAAATTGAGTGTGGATAGTATTTGATGTTTTATATATATATATATATATCGAATAGCTAAGGGTATTTTATCAATACCACATTCATCAGCGGTCGTGAAAGATGCATTCAAAATCTTATTAAAATCAAATTACGAAACAGCTTAGCGATAAACATGGTATCCGCCTTAATTCAAACAAGAGATTTATTGAAGTCAAATTTTGATTGTTACTACAACTATCAAGCACCATAACATGTTTTAACCAAAACCGTAAACACAGAAAATATTAACGAATCCGAATTATTGGATTAGTTACATGTCTACGTAATTTTTAAAAAATAATATAATTAATTTATTAATTTAGAATAATTATTATTAGTTTTAGGGTTGACTTAAAACATGGATTTATTTTTTGTTGATTAACTTTTTTTTATATTTTGTTGATTTTGATAATTTTTTTGAAAAAAAAAAAATATATATTTTAGTTTATAAATTGTTTTGTCATTATGTTCGAGAAAAAGGAATTTGTCAATTTTATTATATTAAACGTTTTTATTTTATTTTTTCCAATTATTTTAATAAAAATTGAAATGAAAATAAAAGAAAATTTTTTTTCTTATAAGTTTTTCAGTATAAAAACATTTCTGGATTGACCAATAATGTTATGGGAGTAAATTGATAAATTTTTTGGTACCACAAATTTTTCAATACAATTAGATTGCTTTTAGTACAATTTTTCATTCGAATTCAATACATTTCAAAAATACGAAATTCCATCCCTGGCGCGTAGTACAATCATATATTATAATAGAGTTAGTTGTCAACACATTTCACCTAAAAATTATTCAATCTATTCACCAAAAAATGAGAGAAAATAAATCACCATACCATGACCACACCTACACCAGTATACACCATCCGATTTATACAAATTTACAAGAGAGTGCATAGCATAGGTTGTATATTTATATTAGTTTTATTTTCATCATTAAATGTAGGTAGAGGTACTTAGGTTGGTATGGACAATGTAAAGTGTATCGTAGTAAGTTGTAAACAAAATTATTATTATGATTTTTTTTTTATACTTATTCATTGATAGCAAAAAATATCAGTATATTTAAATGCCTGTTCTGTTAAAAACGTTAAATTTGTCTTTACACGCTGGGTAACGCAGGGACACGCTGGGTGGCGCAGTAGGTAGAGCGCCTGCCTTTCAACTGAAAGGTCCCGGGTTCGATGCCCGATGAAGTAAAAAAAAAATAATGCTTCATTGGTTTTTCGAGCTGGTCTAGTACCCTTTGGCATTGGGATATAATAAATGACAAAAGATAATTGAGAGTTATTTAATCTGGTAACAAATTAAATAAAATGAAACTATTCTATTTAAGAAGGCTTAGTTCCTGACAATAGTAGTAGGTTTCCACATTTAATGAGTAATAAGCAGCGATGGGCACGTCTACAATTTGACGTCAACAATATTAATTTTTTACTCGTCAACAATATCAAGTCAACAATTCGATAAATAACTTGACGTGTCAATAATGTCAAAAACATAAAGAATAAAAAAATAAAAACAAAATAAAATACACGTTTTTTAAGGGCAAAATAAATCTTTATTAAATAAATTAAATAATTCAATAACACCGACTAATGAAAAGCAAATAATTCTGTAAAATAAAAAAAAAAACCTAATATTCGTCAGTTACATTTCGATCACAAGACTTTAAAGAATAATAAACATGAATAAGTTTTTTTGATTTTTCAAAACTTAGCCTATTTCTTGAATTTGAGTGTACATATGACCAATTTGAAAATACTCTTTCAAACTGCGCTGAAGAAGCTGGAATTTGCATGTTTGCAAAATATTTTTTGCTTTGTTTTTTCAAAATAAATCCAAGATTTCCAAAATTTTGATTTTTTTTTTCTACCAGCCATTATTACCTATTACTTAGTATAATAATAACAAATAATAGTAATAATTAATATTATTTTCTAATTAATTTTAATTTTTTTATAATTTAACTTTCTAGCAAATTCAAATTCAACACTGAACTGAATTTAGAATGACACTTTATTGTTTACATTCTTGACAAATTATTGACATTGTCGTCATTGATTACGTTGATGACTTAAAGTTGACGGTAATTTGTTAAAATAAATACTCGAATTATTGTAGATATTGTAGTGTAAAATTGCAGTACCGTACTTAATTAAGCACGAAAAGGTGATTCTACCTAAATTACTGACAAGATCATAAAAAAAAAAAACTTGCATTATAATTAATAAATAGTGGTCTGTAGTAGTATGTATAATTTGTGATGTTGCAAGCAATCATGTGATCAATTAGGATTATAACAAAATGAAAAATAAAAAAAAAAATCTGAAAGGATAATTAAGGCCTTAAAAATATGCTACCACCATTTTTACATTTAACTAATTTTTAAAAGAACTTCACTTCGCTTTTCTTAGAGATTAATAATCTAATGTACATGGGTTTGGTTCTTTGACTATCGTAAATCGTCTTCCATCTAATTTCTCTATACATTTTATCCTATTCTCGCATCAAAGTTTGTAATTTAAAATCTCTCAAATTGATTTTAAATTTTTCAAAACTACTTAGATATCTATTCCAAGGATTAATATTAATAAAAAAAAATATGCACCCTACATTTGCATTTATTTTAATTGCAGCCACTTAAACCTAAACTGTATTTAAAAAACTGTATTAAACCAAACTGATGTATTTCGCAATCCCTTAAAAAGACACGTGACATTTTAATTTATATAAAATTCATCAGATATTATTATTTGCCCTTTATTAAATCAATTATCACCAATCTACACTTGGATTATCCTTTTATAATTATTGTGAGCATTTTTTGTATTATTTTCTGTATTGTGGTCTGAATTTGCAGTGAATTGATTTGCAATAATTTCTTTTCAATAAACAATCAACCAAACCAATAACAATTTTAAATTATTTCCAATTACAATAATAATGATAATAATAATAAGAATAACAGTAACAGTAACAATAATAAAAAATAAATAACAATAGAAGTCATGTGCCAAAATTTCACCTAGAAAATTTTCCAATGTCCTTGCAAAATAATGAAAGGAGCCGAACAATTGAAAAAAAAAGCAAATCGTTGTTTTGTTATTGTTGTTCTTTTTTTTGTTTGTGTGACAATTTAATGACACTCTCCGTATATGATCCATTTTGTCACAGACATTATATTGTTATGTTTATTTGTTGTTTCATGCATGCATGGATGTTCAACAATATTTAATATAAGTGCGTACATGACTCATTTTGTAGTAAAGGAATTCAATTTTTGAATTTTTTTTTTTTTGTTATTAAATTTAAAGGGGAAAATTTAAACCCTTATGTATTTTACTTTTTATGCAATTTAATTGTGCAAAATTTTTTTTCAATCCTTTTTTTTATTAATTTTTTTTTTTATTATTATTTATTTATTATATATTAATTATGTATGTGAAAGTCAATTATAAAAGGATATTGGTGTTAAATTATTTTTGTCCTCTTCTTTTATTCAAAAAAAAAAAAACAAAAAAATGTGACAAGAATAACAATTTTTTAACAAAAATACGTTATTGAAAAGAAGAGATTTTTGCAATTTAAAATTAATATCAATTTTTTTTTTTTTTTTTTCAAAAGAATAATTTAAAAGGATACAAACAAAAGGATCATTTTATAAAATGTTCAGTTGACAATTAGTATTGATACACAGTAAAATAAAAGAAATATAAAAATAGAGTCCTTTTATTATAAAAAAAAAAAAAAATAAATAAATAAGTGCGGTTTTGCAATAATAGTTAAAAAAAATAATAATAATAATAATAAATACAATTCAATAATCAATTTTTATTATCCTTGAACGATCCTTTATAATATTGTATCTATTGTTAAAATATATCTCTGAATTGTTATGTAATAAATAATATAAATAAAAAAAAAGCATGATTTTTTAAGGATTCAATATTGTTGAAAGATGAAAAATACAATGAGCGGGAATAATATTGTGATTGGGAATAATTTTTGCAAACAATTGAAAGGTATGAATTCAATAATTATTATTATTATTATTCACTACAAGTGTTTTTCTATATAATATAAGTGTTTGTAACAATAGTAATTATCTTGTCTATTTTTTATAAACTAGGTAATGATTGATTTGGTATTATTTGCTGTACAGATCATTAAGAGAGTGTTTTTTTTTTTGCAAATAAATTTGTAAAATTAGATTTTACTATAATTATTGTGAAAGTGATCAGATTGTGATGATTGAAGATGAAAAAAAAAATTATAATTCTATTGAAGAAAGAAAAGTATAGAAAAGTGGTAATTATTTTCTAAGGATTGTAAATTCCTAATTAATAACAATTCAAAACAAGTTTTTATCAACATTTTGTGAAATAATTAAAACTATTTTACCTTCATATTGATTTAACCAATAGTTAAGAAAAAAAAAATTAATGCCGGAACACCAATTTGCCTTTTACCAAACATTAATATTCCACAGTGGAACAAATACATAGAATTGTAAATAAAATAATTCGAAAAAGTCTGGCACAAACGAAATTCTTTACAAATTAAAACAAAATTTACCATATCACTACTATGAATATTGTTAAACAGCTATCTAGAAAATCGCCATAATTTGTGTCCAACAAAATGAATATTTTACCAGCCTCAAAGAAATTCATTCGGGAGTTCCACAAGGTATAGCGTTCTAGATCCAGTGCTTTATTTGCTATACACTGCCGATTTATCGCAAACATCAAACACAATTATAGCCACATTTGCCGATGATACAGCCATACTTGCATCTCACAGGATAAGAATGTGGCTGCTGGGCTAGTGCAAGAGAGCTTAAACAATATCGAATTATTCATATTAAGTTCATATTAAGGACGTGTATCCCGTCCTACAGTATTTTTAAATAGTAATGCTGTTCCTCAAACAGAAAGTGTCAAGTATCTCGAATGTAATTGGATCGCCGTCTGACCTGGAAAAAGCATATCTATACAAAAAGAATCCAATTAAGAAAAAATTTCAGAAAATTGTATTGACTCGTCGGTAGAAGGTTTCAAATGACATTTGGAAAACAAATTGCTAATATATAGGGTAATACTCCAAACAATATGAACTTTAATGTATACAATTATGGGAAACAGCAAAAAAAAAAAAATCTTGGAATATTACAACGCTTCCAAAATAAAGTACTGCGAGCTTTAGTTGATGCACCTTGGTTGGTCAAAAACATATTCACTTACTCTTTTATTTTCAATTAACGTACAGATTGTGAATAAAAAAACAAACACAAAAAAAAATACAAAAATATTGATTTAAGCATTTCAATATTTGAAAACAGGCGATGTTAGATAATAATCGCAAAAAACTGCTATCATCTTGTTTGACATCTTAAACAGTAATATTTATATTCAATTGTCAGCAAACAAATTTAGAATATTAACAATGGAGTTAGAGACATACAAGCAACACTAAATATTTATTTGAAAGCACACGTAGAATACCTCAAGGCAAAAACGAACCAATTAACAGGTGCTGTATCATTTTCCGTAAATAAAGTCGTCTTTTTATATTGCGCCACACCTTCAAAATCCAATTACATCAATTATTTTCAAACTAGCAAAGTCAATAACACTCTTAACCTACCACAATCTTATATTGATATTAATTTTTTATTTAATTGTATCAAGCTAATAGTTTTTGCAATTATTAATTTTTTTTATTTGTAAATATCTGAATTAAATTGACCTTTGACTAAATTATAAAATTATGACAAAGATGCATATTTTGCAGACTACATTATTATACCGGGTGGAATGAGCTTGATTAACTAAATGATTTTATTAACTAAATCGAGGGTGCTCTTGGTGATATTTGAAACTTCCGGGAAGGACTGCAAAGAGGGTTTTCAAGCCCGAATAGCGCCGAAATTGGTCGAAATCGAGATTTTCAAATGGGAAGGGGTATTTTGTTATTCAAATTTGGATTCTACGACAAAAACTAAGAAACTTATGTTAAATGATTTTTTTTGTCTCAGTTCTTGGTAACTACAAAGTTTAAAGAAAAAAAAAAATCAAAAAAAAATCAAAACACAAAAGAATTTTACTTAACAAAAGTTTCTTATTTGTTGACGGAGAATCCGAATTTGCATATAAAAGTACCCTTTTCCATTTGAAAATCTCGATTTCGGCCAATTTCGGCAATTTTTGGTCTTAAAAAACCCTTTTGCGGTCCTTTCCGCAAGTTGAAAATATCACCAATCGATAGAGCACTCTCGATTTAGTTAACTATTATTTAATTTTAAAATAATGGCTCCTTCCCCTCTTAAAAAACTGATACGCATGCTTTGGAACACCCGGTATATTCTTATATTCTTTTACTACCTATCCATTATGGATATTAACAATCCCATGTTATTGTAAATTTATTATTTTTGCTTGTGAATTCTTCTTTATTTTGAGATGTTCTGATTAGTTCACCTCAAGTTCTTAAGTTAGTCCAATTTCTGATGTTTTTTAGTCATGATAATTGCTTCCTTCCAATTCCTCGCTTGCCTTCAATTTTTTCTTGGACTATTGGTTTTATATAAACTGAATAGTTTTATGTAAAATAAAATAAAATGATAGATAAATAAATAAATTAGTTGAACCATTTCATATTTTTGATTTCTCATGATGTGGCCTAAGTATGCTGTTTTACGACGCTTGATATTACAAACTAGTTCACGATTCATTTGTAATCGTTGCAGTACTTCCGTGTTTCTTACCCTATCGATCGAAGATATTTTCTATCTTCGGTACATCCACATTTCAAAAGCTTTAATTTTGTTGATAAACACCTCCAAAGTCTAGATATCACGAACAGATGCCAAAGCAAGGCAAGCATTAGCAGCTTTTAAGAAACGATCACCTTCCTTAAACTAAAAATGATCATCGATCAGTTGTTGTTGAACAGCTTTATTCATACCGGTTAATGGAATTCGCCAGTGAATTCACCTTCTAAGCCAGCCAAATTTGTTCCATTTCTTTGATATTAAACTTCAGTTAAAAATGGGTAGAATGGAATGAACCTTCCATTGGAAAACCGCAACGTACACGAATTGATACAACAAATTCAGCGGTGGGATCAACATTGTCTATAATGAACATCAAAGTTTGTTGCTGGATGTTTGTCGATTTTATTGAAGCCTATCTTAATCTTTGGATAAAAAATTTCAGAAAATGTTGAATAAGCTTCTGCATCTAGAACGTAAGTATCAAAATTTGAATCAAGATTTTTAACACGATATTGAATACAATATAAGAGATGTGAAGCGAAAGTTGGTGGTCAATTTACGAAAACCTTTTTTTGTTAAATTTGAAAAAAATAAATTTTTTTAACAATGATTTAGAATCGAATGTAACCAATTTGGCAAATACAGATTCCAGTGTAGTGTAGCAACATCAACCATGGTATCAGTATTTTTGCTTTAGATCAACCGTACAAATCAACTTCTAACGAAACAAGAGTTTTATACTTTATTTAATACAATTTTTCAATTAAATTTGTCCAAAATATTTTTAAGAAGCAACGAGGAATACATTATAGTCAAATCAGAAGTAAGAAATTTACAGAAACATATTTAGTTAGGAGTAATGAGTATCAGATACGAGTTAAATTTTAATATTATATAAGTTTTTAAGATTTGTTAACATTGTGAATGTCAGAGATGAATAGATCAATTTCCTTAAAATTTCATAACTTAAAAAATGTTCTTATTTCATTTAATTGATTCCGAATACTTTAATCTAAAAGAGTTTGATGAGCAGGTCGCAATAATCTCCGAGTGTATAAAACTACTTTAGAATACTGTTATCAAATTTTATCGTGAGAAAATTCTAAATCCAATCCTAGAAACATCAATATTTTAAATAGATTAATTTTTAAAAACCAAATTAATTCATATTAAACCCTAGGAAAAAGGATAAAGGAAAAAAAACAAAAAAAAAAACAGTAACTCCAGTCTAATAAAATTATCAAAATATACCTCAGTTCATATGCAAATTAGTATAGAAATAAATTCTCATACAACACCAATCTCACCAAACAAATGTCTATCAGTTAGCAGTTACAAATACAAAATCAAAAAAAAATAACAACAACAAAATTTAACAATAATTCGACAGAAAAAAAGGAGTGCGCTAAAGATATCCTTTTTTCGTCTTTTGTTTCTTAGTACACAACATAACATCACGTAGGCCATTCAAATATTTTAAACGATCAAAAGAAATAAAAATAGAAAAAAAATAATAAAAACAGAAACAAACAAAAGAGAAACAGGACATTTTTTTTTTATTTTTATTTTTCTACCCCAATTTCTTTATTATCCTTTTTTTTCTAACTATATAAGATTTCTGAATTAATTAAGATGATCATCATGTTAAAGATGATTTGTTTTATTTCAAATTTGGTTGGGAATGAGAAATATTTTAGTGTAATTAAATTATTCAAAAAAAAAAATATATCAAAGTCAAAAAACAATATCTTTTCTAAAAAAGATATCCTTTATTTATATGGTATAATAATGCTGGTATGTAAAGTCTAGATGAACTCAAATTAAAGATGATGTGAAAATAATAAATTATTATTATGATAAGATATTATATCCTTTTAAAATATATTTCATTGTATTTTCAATATGTAAATTATGTGTTCTTATTTTAATAGAAAAAAAAAACGAAAATAATAACAAAAAAAAATTCGAATCCTTTATTGAAATAAATATTTTTCTCATTGTGAGATTATTATAAATATTTTATAATATAGGAAGTTGATATTGTTTGTAGTTTTAAGTTATAGTAAAAAAATAATAGTTTGACAAATTTATTTAAAAATAAATGTATATGTATATACAATTTAAGTATTCATATCCTTAAATAGCTTAAATGGATGAAATTTTGTCAATGATTTAGTTTAGAATCTTTTTTTTTTTTATTTTGAATTCTCATTGTATTATGATTTATTATGGATAACTTGGTGAATACTAATTTTTTCATTGAATTTTAACTTTACAAATTGTTTTAAAAAAATTTCAAAATTCTAAAAGGATATCAGTTCTCATCTTGACCTAAATTTTTATACATATGTCTTTTTGAGTAATTCAAATGTTTATAAAAAAATAATATTATCAACTGTTTTGAAACTAAGCCGGAGAGACATATTTTTGATTCTAAGATGAGAGACATATATGATTTTTGTTGATAAGTATACCAACAATTGTTTCAGATAGTACGATATCAAAATTGATTGATTTTTATAACTCACAGATGTTTTTAAGTTATAAAATCAATCAGAGATAGAGAACCAGGATATGAATATGTATAGTTTACCCATTACTAATGGGTGTGATTAACATAAATGACTTTTCTTCACTTTAGCCATTTAACAAGTAATGAGCTTCCATGACCACGAAATCATGTGTCCCCCCTAACATATTTTAAAGTTCAATCTACAAAATTTCTACGCAATAAATTGTCATTTGGTTTAAGTTTGGCTTGGATCAAATGAATTAAATTAAATGGAATTCATATTGTGGTGCTATAAGAAAGTCCAAGCTATTGAGAATGACTCACAATTTGTTATTGCTTTTGATTTTCATCCCCATTGTGGTTCACAACATTTATATTTTCAACAATAGGTTGAAATGTGTATCTAGTTACCAGTTTTTGTAAAAAATATATTGCAAATTTTATGATTCTGAAATTTTTTATCATCTGTAGAAATGTTGGCAAAATCATTTTTTTTAACTTTTCTGATCTGTCCCGCTTTGTAGTTTGAAAATTATGTATAGTTGTAAACATGATGAGCCTTAATTTAAATCATAAGAGTTAAAGTTCACGATTATCAAGCAATTAATGTCAATTTAGAATTTACATTGTAGAAATGTCATATACAAAATTGGCAATAGACTTTTTTGACAGAGTAGAAAACACCGCAATTCACATCCTAATTGATTTAAATATGTCTCATCAACACTCGCTTCGCTTGGTCATTGTTGTATTGAGAACACTATGTCTATTTTATAGATATTTTGTATAGAAATAGAGACATATTCGGAAGAATTCAAATAACTACTTCTACACAATTTCGTAAAGAATGAAGCCAAAACCGTTAGATTGGACTTTAAGATATGCTATATATATAAGATAAGACTAATAGAAATGATTAGATTGTTCATACAAATTTATTCATAGCCAGAACATCTCGAATGTATGATCGCGTTCCACTACAGGTATTACAAAGGAGGAACAATTTTTAGTTCTTTCTTTTGCACAAATTTTCAGTTTGCATCAATGTATAGTTCGCTACTCTCCGCCCAATTGTTCTACTACTTTTTCATGTTTTTTCTACTAACTAAAACTATCCCTTTTCAAAAGCCAACGATACAAAAGTATAAGTACTTTTCTTACCTAAACACAATAAAAAAAAAAAAATAGTAGTACAACAAAAATTCTGAAATCTTTCTTTTTCCAAAAAAAAAAACAGAACTAAAATTTTTATAGAGGATTTCCCATTATATGAGTGAAAACCTCCTTTAATAATCATTACTTGTTAAAAGATATTTACTTTTGGTTCAAATAAAAATTGGTACAGCTTTAAATGGCAAATTAATTTTGGTCAAACTCTAAAAAAATACATATTTTCTAAAATCAAACTGTTTTTCAAGATACTGATGGTCGTACGAACGTATCATTGATTAAAAAGTGTAGATTTTGTAGATAAATATACTTTAATACAAATTATAAGACTGATTAGAATTTAACACCAATTCTAAATAGTCTTATTTCTGACATCGGTTTATATACTCTGGTTATGCTGTGAACAGTAATTGTTGTATTGACTTTGTATTCAGTGCAAATTATTCACGTGACAGATTTATCATAGTACATAAAGTTAATTATCAGTAGGTATTGTTGTGTTAAGCTACCTTTACATATCCTGTTCTTGACTCTGATTTAATTTATAACTTAAAATTATCTGTGAGCTATAATTTAATCAATTATTAATACTAATATCGTACTGTCTTAAACAATTGTTGGTAATTAAAATCTATACTTACGGTATTAAAATGCATGACATATTGTTGCTGTTTCAAATTACGGTATTATTTTACGATATTAAAATTTACTGTATCAATATTTACGATATTAAAATTTACGATATCAAAGTTTACGGTGTTAATTTCAAGGAAATTAGTTAATAACAGTAAATTCAAAGTATTATAAAATATGCAACTTTATTACATAACAATTGTTTTCAAATCACATAGCAAGGAGACGACATTATATCGTAATTGTAATAATATAACAAAAAGAAGTATCGGCTGTATCGTAAAGTAAAGATTTCAAGCTGAGATATATCAGGATATATCTCGGATATATAGAATTGAAAACAATAAGTTCATTTGTGCTAGAAATATTAATTGCTGTAGTGTTTGATTAACTTACAAAACCGGAATTGTTATACTAGAAGAAAAATCCAAGACATTTTTAAAAAATCTTTGAACATATACATACAATACACTATAATTCTAGAACAATGGAATATAATTTGGAATTAGACACTGGAATAAAAACAAAATTTATTGAATAGTATTAGAAAAATCATTTGAATGCTTACCAACTGCTTTTCTTCTAATGATCTTTATTTGATTAAATTCATTTTTTTCCATATATATATATATATATATATATACAATTTCTCAAATCAATTTATTATTCTAATCTTTATTTAATTTTCGTTTTTTTTTTATTTTGGAAAAATTTTTCAGTTTAATTTCTCATCAAAATCAAACCAAAAATAATTTTGATTTTTTCGTCCTTTTTCGTTTTAAATTTTTTTTTGATTATTTTTGTTTTATTATATTAATATTCAAATTTCTTGTATTCTTTATTTTTTCTTTATTATTAGTTTTTTATATTCTATTTTATATTTTGTTTTTTTTTTTTTATTTTGTTTTGTTTATTATTAAATTTCTAATAAAATTTCCTCTAGATTTTACCATCACTAACACTCTCTCTGGATGGCAGATCAAATTTACCTTTAATTTTTTGGTTTTGAATTCAAAGAAAAAAAAAATATTGGTTTCGTTGGATTTATTCAGAACGGTTGTTGCTTGGACTTCGTTAAATTATTTCGAATAAATTTAACTTTGTAATAATAACATGGACTTAAAAAAAAATAACAACAACAAAAACTAAAAACAAAATTAATAAATAAAAGAAGTAAACTGGGACCATGTGGTGTGCTACTGTCAGAAAATATATATATATATATATGTATGTGTATACAGACAAAAATAAAAAAACAAACAAAAAAACAGAATTTCCAATCAATGTACATGAATTTTTCTGAATCCTGAATCAAAGGCAATCATTATTTTGTAATAATAGAGTAAAAAAAAAAAAGAAAAAAATAACAAAAACAAATAAAAAATAAAATAAATCCTTCCTCTGTGTATTTAACTAACTAGAGAGTTGGCCCTGTTCTGTTCTGATGATGATTTCATGTTGCAGGAAGTAATTTTATTTCCATTGTATTGGAAATAAAGTTTGTAAAGGTATGCAAATGAAGGTGCTAAATTTTTTTTTTTTTTTGATTTTTTGTTCTTTGTTTTTTTGAGTTGATATTCAAGGAATTCAAGAAAAAAGAGGAGTGAAAACTTTCTATTTTTTTTTTTTTATATTATTTTAATTTCGAATTATTAATAATATATATTATGTAATGTGTATACATATGTACAGTGACAATTAAAAATTGTATTCCATTTTTGATTACATTCGAATGAGAAGCTCTTCAAAACAATTTATTTTAGAATGTTCCAGATGAAGGTGAACTTAAGTCCAACCCAATGTTGATGAAAACATTTTCAAAAATTAGAATTTAGAATCGAGAACATTTAAAAAAAAAAACAGATCTTAGAATATCTTACTAGATGTAGGTAAACTTAAGCCTGTATCAAAGAAAAATTAAATTTTCGTTGCAAAGTTAGCAAAGATTCAAACCCAAATATAATTTAATATAACTAATTTTATTTAATAATTCAAATATTATTAAATACATAACTAAATATAAATCCTGTGATAAAAAATAACAATTTAAGCTTATAAAACTGATAAAATAAATAAAAATAAAAGTAAATTTGATAGTTAGGTATTTTGTTAACAAATACGTTAGGTTATTATCATTCATATTATATAGTATTCATTTCTCTATGTATAGGTTGATTGATTGTATTATAGAAAAATGTAATCTAACTTATGTGTTCAGCTGAAATACAAATCCGGAATGAACTTGTCTCTTTCGCTACCTTAGTTTGGTTAAGTTTAATACTGCTACGACACAAGATCACATGTGGGCCTATAGTGATTCTTTTCCCCGCATTGACTTTTATATATTCTCCAAGCATACTTGTAATTTTGATGAATTTCATGGTATCCTATATCATCCTATATACATAAGGATAATGTTTTCGCTATACTTGGATAGTCCCAAAGGATATGCTTGATGTTTTTCTAAGTGCCAAAATCCTCACAAATGCAACAGTTATCATTATTGACACGTCCCGATCGCATATCACTATTTTGAAGTAAACCACCTTCCTACTTAACGATTGATGGTGTCTTAATGTATACAAGAAATTGAATTACGGAATCACAATAAATCTTAGCTATGCCTAAACTCTATATTCTCAAATAGAGTGAAATGAATAAATGCAGAATCAATCCGTCACTGTTAAATTATTTTTTATAATAATTAAAGTAGAACTGAATTAAAGCTTCATATTATATAATTGTTACACTTTAAACAAATTTTATATTTTAGTAGCTAAATAAAACACTAGAATGATATGTATATATATATATAAAGTTATGTAAGAGATCTAATAGATGGTGTGTCTAATCTAGGCAGCAAAGTAGTCATCATTACTATAATTATAATAGACAAGCATTTAAGGACCTGCGCATTAGACACCTTTTCATTTTATATCGCTTCTCCTTAATAAACTCTTAATATATAAAAAAGTTGTACTTATATACAACAGAAATGCGCATACGGGTTAAAAAAAATTCTATTTGGTTTTATAATATTCAAACTTTTAAATATAAACTATATTCATTTTGTGTCATTCAACATCTTATTATTTGTATACATAATTAAAGGAAATTAATTCTATTAATTTTTTTAAGTAACACTGTCTCAAATAATTGTTTTCTATATTTTGGTCATTTGTAGTAATCATATGATTTTGGTTAAAAATATGTATAATGTAGAAACATCTTTAACAACTTGAATTATAATTACTCAATAGGGGCCCCTAGTAAGCCATATACTGTATTTGGTTGCATATAGTTTGGTTATATACAGATGCAAACACCATCTCAAATGGACCATCCAATGGAATAGAATTTAAACATTTAATTAGTTATAAGATTTAATAAAAATAATAATAAATAATAATTTGTGTGTAAAATACAATAAATGCATTTACATATATAATAAAATATTTGTAAAATTAAATTTGAAAAAACAAAAAACAGTTTTAATAAATAATGTAATAATATTATTCTTTTTTTAAGCCAAAAACTTCTCTCTTATGTTCTTATGCTTGCACATTATTTAAATTGTTGTCAATTAATAATACCAAATAATACATAGCTGGTAGTAATTCGCCCACTTCTCGAAATTCGTACTCAATTTCAATATAAATTCTTTTCCATAACTTAAATTTTATTCTATACATTTTTTTTAATGATTTAACTTAGACAACAACCGCTTTTATGTAATAATTTATTTAACAAAAAAAAATTAAGCTTAAATTTAATTCTGACGTGAAAAAAAACTCTGTACCTCACCAATTACAGCAAATTGATGAATTAAAATGTTTGTATGTGAAGATATTATAATATTAAGTATACACATAATTATACATGGGAGTGAAATTTTAAACATGTTGCTACGTCTCTTTTTAAATTTTAAAATTATCAAATTTAATGCTGTAACAAGTTAATGTCGGTCAATATCACTTTCATTGGACCACATTTACCTTTTAATTTATAATTTAAAGGAATTATTATTTTATTTATTGCCTTAATGTATTTGTACATAAATATTGAAAATGGTTCAGATATTTGGCGTTTTTAACCATAGTAGATGATATTACTTACTATTCGCGGAACAACATTCGACGGTGTAGCATTAAAGAAATATTTTATTCTTTTGATTAAAATATTTCAGTGAAAGCACAGCTTTCTATTTCTATTTTTTAGACAATAGTAATGCCAAAGACAGATTACGACAATCAATGATCATTAAGACCTCAGATCGTAAAAAAATTTGCCTACATTATGTTTAATTCTGTCATTAATCTCAAATTTGTTTTCCCTTTCAAACTCTATATGCACTCTATAAAAAAACGTGAGAAAAAACTCATGGAATGGTCAAGTGAAAAATTTTACTTTGCGGTTTTTAAATCGATACCTACTAAATTCAAAGGTGAAATGTGATAAAATTATATTATCGAAAATATGGCAATAGTAGAGTTATAATTTTCTATTGATAACTCAAAATAACAAATTTAATTTGGAAAAAATATTTGTATATTTTCTATATCGCAAAAATTTTTTAAAACAACAATTAGAACAATAATTAATAATGATTTACTAAAATAGTCTAATGTAGATAATTATATTGTTTTTAACTATCATTGATTTTCGTAGCCTGTCTTTGCATTTGGCACAAGCCTATCAAAAAAAAAATATTTATTCTCTATACTTCTAATGGTAAAAAAGCCTTGTTGTTTTACTATAATTCACCATTTTATTTATTTTGTTGTTGTTCCTGATGGATTACAGCAAATGCGTTGCGATACGTAGCGAAAAATGTTAATAAAATTTATTTTGAAGTCTTATTATTATTCACCACTTGATTTATTTCATAGAAAGCTATATTTACTGATCTGAAAATATTAGAGTTTTTGGTTCGTGCTACTGCTACTTGATGCTTTTGATGCATCGAGGTGAAAAGTTTTACGGACATTATTAGTTTACTCGTACTAATACATTCTATAATATATTTGATAAATGTGGTTTAATGAAAGTGATATTAACCGACATTTATACTCTTTATTTCAATCCTTAACATTACAAATATAAAAGTTTAAATACTATAATTAAAAAAATAATAATAATAATTATCAAAAATAAAGAGTTATAATCGCAGTGTCGTAAAAAAGTATTCAAGTAATAACGATAAGTTGAAATTTTTAACTTTTCGCATTTTAAGGTTGAAAATGTTCAATTTGAGGTTTTTTTGTGCATATCTCAATTTTTAAAACTAACCTAAGAAAGTAACTAAAACTAACCTAAGATAATTTTGTTAATTAAATAACGATTTATTGAAACAAAATAATATAAAAAACGATTTCACCATAAGCATTTGAAAATAGATATAAATATTTTTAATTGTCTTATTAAGTCGATTTAAAGTGTTTTTTGTTGAAGTCATAGAATTAAAGGGAATACATCTATCATTTTAAAAACACCATTAAAATAATTACAGATATTTATTTTATTTTATTTATTTTATTTATTTTATTTATTTTATTTATTTTATTTATTTTATTTCATTTATTCTGCTACATATAAGACGATTAGTCTTTTGAGCATGTAACTAGAATTCATAATTTAAAACTAACAAAACTAAACATATTAGAAAATAACAATGAAAAATGTTAAAATGTAAGAACATAAAGTGCTTAAACTATAACTAGATTAAATTACCAAATTAATAAAAATAAAACATATATATATATATTACATATATAGAGATATAAAAATAAAAAACAATGCTATATACAAAAATTTACATACTTAATAATATATAATCGTGTATAATATATGGCTGTTGAACTGAAATAATACATTTGCCTACCTCTAATCATGATTTCTAAAATACTCACTGCTGAGCTCAGTAAACCTTTTAATGTTATTAACGCGCAGAAGAATCTAATATATTTATTTATCTTATTAATTTGTGCATATACATAAGACGATAAGTCTTTACAATTGTATACAAATTATATATATGAATAGAAGAGTTACTAACATTTAAATATATTGTTTTTTTTCTCCTTTTACTCCGCGTGGTAGCATAGGGCTTCGATAGTGAACCTCCATTCCTCTCTGTTGAGTACTACTTCCTTAATATCGTTCCAGGTATAATTGATGATTGTTAATTCTTGATCGATTGTGCGTCTCCATGTGTTGTATGGTCTGCCGGGTCTCCTTTGTCCTTGTGGATTCCACTCTAGAGCTCTTCTTGCTATATCACTTTCTGATTTCCTTAGTGTATGACCTATCTATTTCCATTTTTTCCTATTTATCTGTCTGTTGATAGGTTCTTCTCCAGTTATCATCCATAAATCCTCGTTGCTAATTCTTGCCGGCCAGAATATTCTGCATATAATTCTCAAGAACTTGTTGATGGATACTTGTAGCTTCTGTTTGATTCTGACCGAAGTGAGCCATGTTTCACTGCCATATATTAATGTTGACTTAACACATGCTCTGAATATTGTTAGCTTTGTTGTTCTCGATATTTGGTTGCTCCGCCATATCTTCATTAGCTCCCAAATGTTCTTCTTGCCTTATTTATACGGCTGTTGACATCTTCTGTTGCACCTCCTCTTGATGTATTTCTTTGCTTCTTCCTGTAATCTGTTGACTTTGTTCTGTAGGTCCCTTTGATTTTTTGATATGAGGCATACATCATCTGCGTAATCTAAGTCTTCTAAGTTTCCGAAGAGATCCCATTTTATTCCGTTTATTCCAGTGCAAACTTCTCTTAGAATGTCGTCTAGTATTGTGTTGAAGAGAAGTGGAGATAGTGGACATCCTTGTCTAACTCCTATATTGGTGTAGAATGGATCACTGATCTTACCTCTGTGTTGAACTGTTGTCTCTGCATCTTCATACATCGCTTTGATGATGTTGATGATTTTTTCAGGAACTCCCTTCTTTGTAAGTGTTCTCCATATTGCGCATCTCTTGACTGTGTCGAATGCTTTCTTAAAATCTATGAATAGTAGATATAGTGGGGCATTCCATTCTACTGATTGTTCAACTATGACCCGTAAAGTATTTGCCTGGTCTACACAGCTTCGGTTTGGTCTGAAACCTGCCTGCTCTTTCCGTAGTATTGGTTCTAGTACTTCTTCTAATCTTTTCTTTAGAATAATTGCTATTATCTTATGAATAGTATTTAGAACCGTGATTCCACTCCAGTTGCTGCAATTTGCCAAGTCTCCTTTCTTAGGTATCTTGACAATCATTCCTTTCTTCCATGATGGTGGTATATTCTCCTCTATCCATGCTTTCCTGATGTGGGGTTCAATTGTTTTTGCGAATAAGTCAGGGTCCAGTTTGGCTATTTCTGCTGGAATTCCATCTTCACCTGTTGCTTTGTTGTGCTTCAGGATATTGATTGTAGCTTTGATTTCTTCTATATTTGGAGCTTGAGTAGATATTGGCAGTCCCTCAGTTGGGTAGATATTTGCATTGTCTCTGTTTCTTATGTCTGCTTCATTATTTGTACTTTCTTCGTTGCTCAGTTCTTGGAAATGTTCTCTCCATCTCTTTAATTGATCCTCTAAGTTTGTGATGGAGCGCACCATTTTTATCTTTAATTGGTTTGTTTTGTTGTTCCGACTGGTTTGTTAAGTTCTTGATTATGCGATGCAATTCTCTCAGGTTATGTTGCTGTGCTGCTTTTTCTGCTTCTCCGGCTAAATTTTGTAGAAATTTCCTTTTATCTCTTCTTGCTGCTCTTTTTACTGTTTTCGCTATTTCTTCATATTCTCTTCTTGATGCCATCCTGTTGTTTATCATTTTCCTCATTTCACCTCTTCTTTTAATCAAGGCCCATGTGTTATCGGTTATCCAGATTTTTCTTTGTGGTTGTGAAATTCCAAGATTTTGTTCGCTTGTTTGGTTGTAAATTTCCAGAATATCTTCCCAAGTGTATTCTCTTGGTGTAATAACATAATATTTATAGCTTTTCATCTGGCTTGTAACATGGATGTATAATCACTCAATAAAATGGAACTATAATATTTAACAAAATCTAAGTTATTCTAAATATATTTAGTTTTTCAAACATGGTATATTCTAGAAAAAAAAAAAAAACAATCAAATATAATTGTGGGAATGTTAGTGTGCCAAAATTATGGTTAAGAAAGTAAGATTATGTTAGCAATTAAAAAATATAAATATAAAAATGTTTTTTAAAATTTGAACTTAACAAAATATAAAATTTGGGTGGAGTTCCGAAGACTAGTTATTTTAGTATATATGGCTATATATACTTTAATGAGTAATTTTCAGGCTGTTCAAAACTGTAACACACTCAGCATGATCAGTATATATTATTACAAGAGTTAAGAAGTTAAGAGGCCATAAGAAATGGTATGGTATTTATAAAATCAACGATAGAAAATGAAAATTGACAAATTATTGAAAAAATCTTACGCTTATCTAAACAATCAAAATATAAAAACAAAAACCAGAAAAAAAAAACAAATAAGATATTTTTTTTTTATATTTAAAAATTTAGTCTATTATTTGACCTGATAAAAATAATAATTTACAAAAAAAAAAATATAGTTAGTCTATAATTTAAAAATATAAAATTTTCCAAAAGGAAACATATAACTTTTTTTTTTGTTATTTTCTTTCTTTTTTTGTTGTTTTAATGAAATCTATTATATATATATTATTCTGCATTTATCTGGATGTTTGTAAGTTCGACGGAACGCTCCAACACATATACAAATTGCATATGTATAAAAATGCATATATATACAAATTGCTTTGGTGTTTTTTTTTAACCCCTGTCTACCATGCTGAACCTTTGCAGGAAAAATTGATTGCATGAACTATATTTTTTTAATTTAATGTTAGTCTTCTTCGCAAATAATAAGGAAAAATAATAAATAATAATAATAATATAAATAAAACAAACAATTTTTTTGATTTATAATAATAAGGACTAATAGAAATTTAATCAATAGTTTAATATGGTATAATAACCAAAAGGCAAACAGCATTTAACACAAAAAAAAAACATAATTCACTCAAAGGTTATTCTTATTACTTAAAATTATACATAATAATACACATGAGTATCAGCATATTTGTATTGTATAATATTATACATTATACTACTTTATTGCTTCTACCTTTTATTTTTGTCATTATTGTGTGCGTAACTCACTTCACTCAAAAAAATTATTTTTGTTTTTTTTTATTATTTGCTGTATCTGTATTCTGTTTGTGTTCTGCATGCTCCATTCCAAAAATATTATTTTATTTTCAGTGTTAAGTGTTCACTTTTTACTTCACTGTTCAGGTTCACTGTTCAATCAATAGAACTTGATAGAAGTAGAGTAGGATAATTAACTCTACTTCTACGCCGGATAATAAAACATTGTTTTTTTTAAATTGAAAATTATTGATGAAAATGTTTTTGTATTTTTTGTAAATTTTACCAATTTAGATACAAAATTTTGGAAATATTTTTTAAAAATAACACAATACCATAATAACAGTTTATTCATATAGCAAAATAAGATCCCTATACATTATACAAAAGACAAAATTTATATGAAAATAAGATCCCATTTTTGAATTTGCTCTCCCAGAGGCCACAATAACGCTAATACGGTATAATTTATACTAAATGGAACCCAACTAACGAATTATAACTAATTGGGAGTGAGTACGAGTATACCATACAAAAATACAAACATTTTATACAAATTTGTTGGTATGGTACTTCTTTTTCTGTTATATAAAAAAAAAAAAAAGATTAGTGTTAGGCCAATATAAACAAAGTAAAAATAAATAAAAAGTGATATAAACATAAGTACTGTAATTTCGGAATAAAGAATCTAATGAAAGAAAAAAAGAAACTAGGATTTATTTTGCTTCCGTCATTTATGACGGGTTACAAAGCTAGTATATATTTATTTACATAATAACATGAATCAATACTTGTTAAAGCATTATACTTCAATTAGGTAATCTTTTAAAATATTAAAATTTGAATTGTTCAAAACATTTTTGCCTGACACTGTATCTAATCTATAATATACATAATATAATATATGTATATAAATTTTCTCAAAGAATGAAAGTAATTTTCTTATACAATTACCAGTTAGAAATGATGAAATATTATTTTTGTGCGCCTTTAACTTCCTTATTTCGTTAGAGAGTTACATTTATTGAATACCAAAGAAGGTATAATAAATAAAAAAAATTTTCTTTAACGGAATTCACGAATTTATAGATTCGTTTTTTTTCCGTAATGTAAAACAACAACAAAAACTGAATATAGAAAAACAAAATAAAAATAAATAAAATAGTGTTGAGTAAATTTATTAATTTTTTTTTTTTTTTTCCAATTCTTTTATTAACCTTAAATGAATAGCCTAGCTAGAAATAATTGAAATTTATTTTTAAAATTAGTCAGTTGGACGTTTTTTTCACCACTGTTTTTTTTTCTTCTTTTGTTTCTTCTTATTTTTCTCTGATCAAAGATTCAAAAATTCACCCATTCTATTCTATTAGGTTTGTTACTTCATTTATTTCAGTTCATTGCTTTCTTTATATATATATATATATATATATATATTTTTATTCTGGTTATTTGTTGAAAGTCAACAAATTACCATTTTACCTCGAGGGGGTTAATTTAATAAGGGATTAAGAAAATTGTTTTTTTTTTTTTTTTTATTTTTGGTGTAAAATTTACGTGCAGAGAAATTTCAATGCTTTAAATTAAAAAAAAAAAAAAAAAAAAATTCTTTTATATTGAAGATTTTTGATTTTGAAAATTTGTGAATGCGCCATTGACCTTACTCTGTGATATGAGAGAGAGCGTTAACCTTTATATTAAAATGTTTAATTAAGAAACGAAAAGTGCAAAAAAAAAAAAATAATAAAAATAATTGAATAAAAAATAATTAGCTATAAAATGGTGACCTAGTCAATGATAATGGGAGAAAAACAGGGCAGAAATTGTTTTAATTTTTGTTTTGGTTTTATTATTTTGTGGTAATTATTAATTAGGTCAATGATGACGAATTTAAATGGCAATGAGAGTAATGAGTATAGTTTTGAAGGTGAATGTTTGAATTGAAATTTTGTTGTGGTTACAAATTCAAAAAGGTATGAATCAAAATTTGACATATACCAGACCATCCCAATTTTGTGGAAAATATTTCTGTATGATTACTCAAAACTCCAATGTAAGAAGCATGTGAAGAAAATTAAATAAGAATTACAATTGATATACAATGAAAGTTGTATTGGATTATTGGGCAGACATATATGCTTTGGGTATATAACAAAGTTTTGACCTAAAATGAAATATTAAACGGTGCCGGACGAATGCCGACTTTTTCAAATCCCGCTTTTCAAAATCCCGCTTTTATTAAAGATCCCGCGTTTTTTAAACAAATCCCGCTTTAAGTGTATTTATACCAAAAATATATTTATTTTAATTTATTGTATGTAAAGCCGCTGTTGAATACAAAAAAAATTAAAAAAAAAACAACTAAAAAAGCGGGATTTTAGAAATCGGGACTTGGAAAAGCCGGCATTCCGGGCAGACTTGTTCTGTTTTAATTTCATAATCCAATTATCAAAACAATTCAAAACATAGTGTTGCGACACATTGTCAATGTTACTTCGTATATTCGCAATGCTAATATTCATCTAGAAATCTCAGAATACCCATCATAAAAGATGAAAAAAAGTGGCTCTACGCCAAAAAATATTCTTTCTCAACATGTTAATATTGGAAGTATTACGCTAAGCTGAGATTTAAAACTATATTAACCTAAAAACTGTGTTATAGGCTCAAATGTTTTATCTCTCAATAATTCGTAATCAGAATTCAATTGGTCGCAGATATCTGAAGCAATAGAACCAAATTTATATTTACTGATTAGTTTAAAATACTAGTTTTAATTTTTTCAAAATGGTAGGAGTTTTTAGTGCGTCATAAAGTCGGTACAGTCGACACTTGGTTCTCCCCGCTCTGGGAAAATGGAAGGATAGATGAAGTCTTTTTGAATAAAAAAACAATAATTAAATGGTTTTCTGCGCTAAAAGTGGTGACAGAGAAAAAGGTGAAATAATTTGTCGACCACTTAAAACAAATTTGTACGCCAAACGAAGAAACAATATATTTCAACAGCTACATTTACTACAATATCGATATCGAACAGTGGCTTATATTCAAAATGATAGACATTATCGATTCAACTAAAAATAAACTAAATGGTAAAAAAAAAAATCCAAGGGCATGATTGAATTGCAACAAAAATGATAAAAGAACTACCATCAATAGATGTCATATACATTTTATGTATATATATTCCATGCGATCGAGGTTATTATATTCCACCCAATAGAAGGTGTCCCAGATCACGATGATAGCAAAATAACTCTGATGATACCAAAATAACTCTCTCTAAGCAATTTGAGAAATTATTAGTAAAACAATGGTAACACAATAAACTGAACTAGCGGCCTGGTGTTATGTAGTATATCGGTAGTGATTGCAGCATCTCGTAATTGTGGGTCAAAACGAAGAATGAAGAAATAAATGTAACTATACCTGAACATCAATTTGGCTTCATATAAAAACATAAAACACATCAGAACAAATATATCGAATAGTCAGTCAAGTTAGCAAAAAATTCGAAGAATATTGCTCTGCCATATATCGCAAGCCTTCGATAAAGCATGGCATGAAGATATTATTTATAAAATAAGGTACTATATGCCATCTAGTGCTCACGAGGAGTTATTGAACAATGACATCACAGAGAGAAAATTAATCATCAAATGTAAATGAACAAAAGAAAAAGATGGTTTTAATTTTCTTCCGTGGTGCAACACAATTTTTCCAAATATATTTTGTATTTAAGCTATACTATATCATAAGAATTAACTATCATGTGATCGAACTTTGAAAAATTTGCTCTTATAATCATAGTAGAGTATTGTTTTATGTAGTTAACTGATGTAGTTAAAAAGCCTATACATTTTGGTAGTAAAATTGAAATGCGGTGGAACGTTCATTAATTCATTTCTAAACTAACATCTTAAAAAATTGTTGGTAAGAGCATCTGCTACTGTATAAAAAATATTTATAGCTCTCTTTTATCTAAGCCATTTCTATGTAAACTTTTGAAGTCTTCTTTGCTCTTCACTTACTTCCAGGGAGTTTTTGAGAAACAGATTAGACAGACATTTTTCATTTTTCTTAGATTATTTTGTGGTATTTATTAATAAAATTTGGTAATTAAGGGCTTATGTGGGAGGAATGGGCTATTTTGAAGGTATGAATTACAGAAAAAGTGTTAACTGAAATTGATTATACATTAAAGATAGCCCTTTGTTCCCCCATCAGAGTAAATTTGTTATCTCATAACCATTTTCGTAGTATTAAAAAAAACTGAACTCATAATTAGACCTTATAAATTATTTTTATTGGATTATAGTGCTACTATAGTGTAATAATAATTAGGTCTTATAACAGGGATACATTTTGTATTTGTTGTACGATGTATTTCTACAAACCACGTCGAATTTATTTTATAATATATAACACGACATTATGTGCCTCTTGATAGTGTGGCAATCGAAACCGAAATATGTCTTTTGGTAGTGTGCGTATGCCTCTTGATATGTGTAGGGAGTGCGCAGATGGAACCTACTAAATCCCACCTATGTTTTTTCCGTTTTAACCACTCTATATTGATCAACTAATAACATTTTTTCGATCGCGTAGAAAATAGCCATAGCAACGGTTTCTGCGTGGCAAGGTTATTTACGTGTATTAATGTTTCACAATTGAATATTATTGATATAATAAGTTGGTATAAATAACTAAATAAATAAATGGGCTCACTGGACTGATTATACCGAGGTTGGGGTTTTGAAAAACTGTACAACAATAAACACCATCTCGGTAAATTTATATTTACTTGCAGGACAGTGTAGTTTATTCAATAACAAATCTACAACCCAGGAATTTTTTTTTTTTTTTTTAATATTTTGACTGTTCTGTTCTGAATGTCATCTAGGATTTAGTTCTGGATTATTTTAATTCATATCATTAATTTTGGCTTAATTAATAACACTTGTAAGAGATTGTCTATATGTCCTAAAGACTGCGGTACAATAAATAAAAAAGAAAAATTGTCATTACAATAAAAATAAATAATGTAAAAGGGATTAAATTTAAAAACTAACCAACACTTGAAAACCGCAAATTGTAAATAAAAAAAAACTCAAAACCACAACAAAAAAGCAAAAAAAAAAACATAATGCAAATGTACAGGTCAGTTGAAAAAAAATACTGATTAATGTAAATGCAATTTATTTATTTATTTAGTTAAATTTTTGAAGGCTCACTCAACCCTTAGGGGTTTTTAGGAGTCTTTATTCATGTCAAAATGCAATTCATTAAATTACTCTGTTCCACATAAGGATGAATTTCTCAATCTTCAAAAAGGACATTCAGTAATAATTAACGGTAATATATTTTTTGCTCGAACATATTTTTTTGTTTCTATTATAGAATTTGCGGTTTACTTTAAAATGTTGACAGAACTCAGAATTTTTAATACATTATAAAAATTATTTGTAACTACCATCGTGTCGTGTATAAGTAATTTAATGATAGTTTAATTTTGTAGTTTTGTAAAACTGAGAACAGATAATATTTAACATTTCAAATTAAGTGAGAACAGACAGAAAATAAATTTTGAAAACAAATAAGAAAATAAATTGACAGCGATATTGACAGCAATGATGATGCGGTAAAAAAAGGCGATATTGTAGCCAACTAGTTGGATATAAATTTAGCAAATTCTAATTAAATAAAATAACAGTACTTTGAGTAAAGCGAATTAATGAAAATAATGGAAAATACAACTATTTGTAATGTAAGTGTTCTATCATGTGGGTTTTTGTGGTTAAAAAAATGTTTGCATTACACAACACCTTAATTATTTTTAACCTCTGAGATAATACAAAACTCTTTGAAAATTATTTTTTTCTAGAACATTAATATTAAAGCATAGTTTTTAGTTATTATTTCATTGATTAGCTCAAGAGACCCAAAATAAAATTGCATTTCTAATGAACTGAGATCTTTAAATCCCACAATCAGAGGTTGCTGAAGAGATAGAAACAAATGGAGTGTTGTCATCTATTGTATTAGCACATACTAAATTATAAAATCTAGTGCAATTGTTGGTAGTTAACATATGTTTTACGGTATTAAAATTACGGTATTATTTTTACGATATCAAAATTTACGATATTAAAATTTACGATATTAATTTCAATGAAATTAGTTAATAACAGTTAAATTCGAAATATTATAGAATATCAACTTTATTACAAAACAATTGTTTTCAAATCACATAGCAAGGAGACGACATTATGTCGTAATTGTATCAATATAATAAATACCGGCTGTATCGTAAAGTAAAGTAAAGAATTCGAGCTGGGATATATCAGAATATGTCTTGGATATACAGAATGTTTTACGTTCATTTGTACTAGAAATATAGATAGCAAATCCCCGATAATGTATTAAAGACATCTCAAGTGATTGCTTAATTTACAAAACCAGCATTGTTAGTAGAAGAATAACCCAAAAAATTTTTAAAAAATCTTTGAACATATACCTACAATACACTATAATTCTAGAACAATGGAATACAATTTGGAATAGACACTGCAATAAAAAAAAAATTATCTATAATAGCATTTCTAATGAAAAAAATAAAATGAATACAGAGTGAACTGAGATCTTCAAATCCCACAATCAGAGGTTATTGAAGAGATAGAAACAAATAAAGTGTTGTCATCTATAAATTATAAAATCTAGTGCAATTGTTGGTAATTAACGTTTTTTCTTACGGTATTAAAATGCATTGCTTGTCCTTACTGTTTTAAATTACGGTATTATTTTTATGTTATTAAAATTTACGGTATTAAAATTTACGATATTAATTCCAATTAAATTAGTTAATAACAGTTAAATTCGATATAGTCATCTATTGAATTAGCACATACTAAATTATAAAATCTAGTGCAGTTGTCGTACATGGAAAAAACAAACGACATGGGATGTGAATAAGTGATATAGAAATGGTGAATTGTGGCAGTCTGCTTAGAGACATGAAATGGAATATATGCTGCCAATAGAATAAATAACATAACAGTATTTGTTAAACCCTTTAGGCTGTTAAATTTATGTTTTTTGAACCCTTTATTTTTATACTTATTGCACGTTAGTACAATTGTTAAATTTTAAAAATGCTCAACAATGTAAACCAAATCTTAACTGAAGATATAAGACCTATCCAAATAATTACAACTGAAGTAAATTTCGCAGCTTCAAATTTATTAAATATGAATTGGAAAATAATCTGGAAGCCCTAAAATTATGAAATTTTAATTTTAAAATGTTACGGACTATAAGTGTCTAATTTTCAAGATATTCAACCCTAACAAAAGACATAAAACCTATCAAACTAATTACAACTGAGGTAAATTTCGTAGCTTAAAATTCATGAAATATGAATTGGAAAATAATCTGGAAGCCCTAAAATTATAAAATTTTAATTTTAAGATGTTACGGACTATAAGTGTCTAATTTTCAAGATATCCAACCCTAACAAAAGACATAAAACCTATCAAAGTAATTACAGCTAAGATAAATTTCACAGCCTCAAATTCATGAAATATTAATTAGAGAAAATAACCTGGGACCCCCCCTAGTGGATTGTTAAAGATCTTTTGAGCTCTAAAATTATATAAAATTTCGTCTTTCTTCTATAATATAAAATAAGCATAAATTTGGAATGTTCCGGAAATGTAAAATATAGATTTCAGTCTAATTTTAATTCATAATAAATCAATGACTAACAAAAATGTTAATTCAAGTATTATTATTGTAATATATAATTGGGTCCCAATACATGTACGTTCGAAATAATATTCTAAATTTTATTTTATAAATTAATTTCCATTTGAATAGGAATCAAAATTTTCTAAAAATTTTCATTTCCTATTTTCATTTAAAATCAATTCAAAAATTTTCTATTCTATTATCAATTTGAATGTCACCTCCTTAAAATTGTATTTGTTGTTTTTTTTATTTATGAATGTCCTATAAAGGAAATTCTTTTAATCATAATCAAGAGAGATGTTATTAGAAATTTTGATTTAAAATTAGACGAATTTTGAATGGTTATGAATTTGAATAATTTTGAAATGGAAAAATTTTCCAATAGATGAGGAGATGAGAAGAATATTTTCTTTTCAACAAAGAAAAAAAAAATTAAATAAAAAAATCATCATGAAAATATTTTGTTTTTTTTTTGAATTATTTCAAATTTTATTTATTCAAATCATGACGATTTCATAAAATTAATTTAATTTTTTGTTAGAATATTTTTTATTTTTTTTTATTTTATAGAAAATTTGTTGAAGAGCTTAAATATTTTTGTGTAGCTGTGCTTACCGGTTTGTTTCATCTGGTAAAGCTTTGTTGTAGGCGTGTGAATACATTTTCAGTTGAAATTAAATTTGTATGACCTA
This sequence comes from Argyra leucocephala, assembly GCA_963942445.1. Lineage (NCBI taxonomy): Eukaryota > Metazoa > Arthropoda > Insecta > Diptera > Dolichopodidae > Argyra > Argyra leucocephala. The sequence goes on along the minus strand of OZ012679.1, from coordinate 10,299,414 downwards.
CTGGCAAGTCAATAGCAGTCGGTAAGTAGTTCGCAGTGGTGCTGTGGAACATAAGAGATGATATGTGACTGTCTTAAATCAAAAATCCTTCGAAGAAAACTATTTGAGGGAAAATTCTATTTCAAACTATAAACAGTTATATAATCTATAATCTACCATAATCAATTAAACCAACATTTGTATTATGTCGCTTATGTTGTATTAAAATGACGTAATAACAATATATCGACCTATCCAAAGTAAAGTATGACAACTCAGAAAAGTCAATTTTACAGGAGGAGCAATTTAAAATTTTTTCATATTTGGAATCTATTTTAAAAGCATTAAATGATGCGTAATATTATCCAAATTTTTGTCAGCATATTATTTTAAGGTATATTATTAATTTTTGCATTAGGTTTAATTACAAAATTAGTTAAGTTCGAGATATTTGAATTATACTAGTTCTATTTTTACTCTTGTTTTTTATTAACATAATAACATCTTGAGATGTAATGCTTTAACATGGAATAATTGGAAAACAAAAGTTTGATAAAGCGTAGATGTCATAGTCTTGCTGGGAAAAATAATTCCGTACTATGTTATATCTCTCAAAGTAGTAAAAAGTTACATGGATAATTATACGAGACTTTTATTACATCTCTTAATGGTTTTACATTAATAATTCAACAAAATGCTATAAAATAATATATAAAAGTTTTAAATTGTAGTGTTATTTTTAAGTTAGTATAAAAAAGTTTAGGTACATTTTAAGAAAAATAAATTTTATTATATTAGCAATCAAAATTAATAACATTAAATTAACAGATATCATTTCTTGGAAAAACAAAATTAAAAATATCTCTTTCAATCTTACTGAAAGTTTGCATACTTTTATACTAACTTTGATTTTGTTTATCAAATGCTCATTTTATTCGTTTTTTATTGTTTAAATTTATAGCGTTGTACTCATTTTTTAAATCATATTTGCTTACTTGGCTCCATAAAACTTTTTCTGAATTGATGTCCTTATCTAAATGTAAACATTGAGTTAAATTCTTAAAATTATAAATTTCGTCTTGGACCATTTCTATAACCATGTATGGTTTTCCAGCTTTTTTTTTTAACATTGTATTAACATAAACCATTGGCTAGGTATATATATTTGCTTCCCTTTATTTTGTCTTTTTATATTGGCATGAGCACGGCTTCGTTTTATGTGTGACCTAAAAAATGGTGTGTTATATTTATATTATCTCGAAACTCGCAACAAACGCGGAAAGAGCTGTAAACCAAAACAATCCCAGAGAATTATACCTACAAATAGGTAAAATCACTAACCGCAGACACACGAAAATCCAAGTAATCAGAGACCGGAACGGTATACCACTCTCTAATACGGATGAGCAACGCCAGAGATGGAAAGAATAGTTTCAGGAAACAAGCAACATCAACAACATCCCAATAAATAGTTTCCGAAGTAGTCCGAGTAGTCCAGAACTGAATATCCACACTGAACCACCAAGCTTACAAGAGATTAAAGAGGGCATAATAACGCTAAAACGGAACAGGGCTGCAGGTATAGATGAACTTCCATCAGAATTGCTACAAGCAGACCCGGAATTAGCCGCTGAATTATTAGAACCTCACATCACGAAAGCCTGGGAGGAAGAAAGACTACGTAAATCCTGGAAAAAGGGCCTGATTGTAAAACTTCCCAAAAAAGGAGACCTAAAAAGCTGTAATAATTGGAGAGGTATAACACTGCTGAACATCATATATAAAGTTTTCGCAACCATACTGAATCGGAGAATATAGCCTAAAATTGAACAAAATAGAAGGGACGAACAGGCAGGATTTCGTCCAGAAAGGAGTTGCACAGATCACACCAACACACTACGGCTGATCATAAAACAATCTGTAGAATGGCGCTCTCCGCTATATCTCTTGTTCATCGATTTCAAGAAGGCTTTCGACACGGTTCAACGTATTGCGATATGGAATGCATTAAGAAGAAAAAGAATTCCCGAAAAATTAATAAGATTGTCAGAAGCTTTGTATGAAGATGCAGAATTAGCAGTTCTCCACTGCGGACAAATAAGCGACACATTCACCACAAATTCTGGAGTAAGGCAAGGATGTCCACTGTCACCACTTCTATTCACGCTGGTAATAGATGAAATAATGAAAGAAACGGGTTCTTCCGGAAGAGGTATAAGGTGGGATCTCTCAAGGACACTTGAGGACCTTGACTATGCGGATGATATATGTCTGCTAGCGCATAGATTCTGCGACATTCAACATAATGCAGACCTACTTCAGCAAGCAGCGCGCAGAGTCGGGCTAGAAATTAACATAGATAAAACCAAGGCCATGAGGATAAATAACACCAACACAAACACCATAACCATAGAAGGTCAAACAGTCGAATATGTGGAAAGCTTCTCTTACCTAGGTAACATTCTAACAACAAACGGAGGTACAGAAGCAGATGTCAACAACAGACTACGTAAGGCCAGAGCTGCGTTCGGTGAACTAAGTCCAATATGGAAGAATGGCCAAATAACTAGAAAAACAAAGATTAGAATATTCAAAGCATGTGTAATGTCAACACTTTTGTATGGCAGTGAAACTTGGATGACGACAAATAACATCAGTCAAAAACTTCAAGTATTTGCGAACAAATGCCAAAGAAGAATATGCAGAATATTCTGGCCAAACACCATCAGCAATAAGGACTTATGGCAGATAACAGGTGAAGAACCGATAATGCATCAAATTAAGCGCAGAAAATGGAGATGGATAGGACACACTCTAAGAAAACCATCAAATAATATAACAAGAATGGCCCTAGAATGGAATGGAACACCTGGCGTCGGACTGCGACTTCTGAGGTAACAAGATATGGACGAACTTGGGAGGAGATAAAGACCATTGCGTACAATAGAGAACAATGGAGGAGGCAAGTTGATGCCCTATGCTCCCACGAGGAGTAACAGGAAAAAAAAAAACAAAAAAAAAAAAAAAAAAATATTTATATTATACGATTTTGCAATCTCATTGGCCTCATTTACAGTTCTTTTATGTCTTCCTCTTGAGTCAGGCAATAAAATGATTCTCAGGTTTCTTGAAAGCTGTTGTTATTCACTGCTTATTAGTATTCAATGTATTCATAAACATTAACTGGCAAACCCGAATCTCTTCTATGTTTTCACTGTTTCTCTTTTTTAAAAAATAGTTTTTTACAAATTTTCTATTTATCTTTGGATTTAGTGTGACGGTCTTTTTGTCAAATGTTTTTGTACGCTCTAAAATGAATTGCCACTGCATCATCTTACTACCTAATTTCCAAAAACTATTAAAAATCTTAAGACATTCATCCAATTCAAATTTTTTATAACACTTCAATTGGCAAGAACATCTATCGCCTTTAACAGTCGAGCAGCTCTAATTTTTCCTTCAGTTCACTTTTATTCGAAACCAAAATTTAACGCATTTTTAGACTTATTTCTTTCTCATTGATCTGGAAAAGCTTTATTTACTTATGAGAATTATTTATGACAAGTAGCAATTCGCCCCAAAATATCCATGTAAGAAAGAGACAACCCGAATTTGACGTAAAAAAAAAAATTCTCCACAATCAGTTAAAAAAATGCAAACGGTAAATATAATAGATGAATTGAAACAAATGTTATAAATAAAAGTATGACAAATCGAAATGTAAAATTTACCTAAAGTATTACATATCGCCTTGTCTGATTGTTTTTTATGTTTAATTTAACGAGAATTAATACAACTGGACTTAGATTACTTTTGCTCGGAAGATTTTTAATTTTTTACTTTTAGTTAAAGTTTGTTTATGAGCATAACTTCCTTAATTTTAGGGCGATCGCTGTGAAATTTTGACAGGTTATAGATTGGAATATGGGCAATCAGATGTATACCATAACTCAATATGCAGATAAGTCGAGTTGTCATACTTTACTTTGGTTAGGTCGATATTGGATTATAAAATTTTACTCAATATCTAGAGTTCTAGAACAAAACAAAATGAGTGGTTTTAAAACATTCGAATGTTACTATAAAATAAATTTATGTAATTATAAATTTAGTTAGAAATTATTAAAATGTCCATAAAATTTTACTTTTAATAAAAAGAACAAATTCATTAATGTTCAACATTTGAATATTGATCATAACACTATTAGAGCTCATGAGTAGGTATTTATAGTATTAGACTACCTATACAACTCCTGATTTTTATTTTTATTGATCTTATAACTTATTATAAGATGTCATTAGTACATCACTGAGTTATAATAATCGAATATTATTTAAACTTGATTTAATTATGCAAATTTTTCTATCTAAAAATGTATGGAGTTGCATATAAACATTGTTGAATAAATCCCAATTCACTTAAAATACTAAATACACTATTAAGGACATATATTTTGAAAGTCGATAACATCAATATTATTTTCGGAATACAGTGGTTTGATAACAAGCTTGTGTAACATTTACTTCGAAAGACTGTTATTTCGTAAAAGGCAAATTATTAGTTTTATGTAGAAAAAAGGTAAACAAACTATTTTTTTTAATGTAAATGTTTATATCATCTAAACTATTCGACGTAGAGATAAAGTATGTATGTATCAGTTATAGAAAATAATATACATTTTCAACAGTATACAAATATTAAGAGGGTTTTATGGTAAAATCTTGAGGTATTCGGTTTTTCAAGAAAGAAAATAAAGATTGATTTTTTGTCCCAAAATTTTCTACTTTGAACTACAATATCTCCATAACGGCAGCACCGATCATCATCAAATAAACGTTAAAATATGCTCCAAGCCGTTATCTTTCTAGAGTATATAACTGAATATCTAATGGATCAACAGATATAATAATTTTTATATAAAAACATCAAAACGACACTATGATACTTTCAAATGTCCTTTTCGTCCTTAAAGGATAAAATAGATTATATATTCTATATTTCTAATGGATCAACAGATATAACAGTTTTTACACAAAAACATCAAAACGACAACTATGATACTTTCAAATGTCCTTTTCGTCCTTAAAGGACGATAGATTATATATTCTATATTTCTATTTTATCCTTTACCACTAAAGATATATATTTTTGTAAAGCGACCACTTCCAGCTATCCTTGGGATATGGTCATTAGATCCTACGCCGATACAATATCTCCGTCAGAATCCCCGAAATCTTAATATATTTGACTATTATTTGCTCAAATTCTTCATTCCCGTTATTTCATATCTTGGCTACATTTTCAAATTTCAAAACAAAATTCTTCTTTCCAATTTAAAAATTTTTTCTAAAATTTATAATTAGACAACATTTACCAACAGAGCAAAAAAACAAAAACGTATGTACATTTTTTTTGTTTCACCCTCAAAACTTATGTCCTTGTAATAATAGTGTTGTATTTGTTTAGCGTTGAAAAAAACTAACACTACAATACAACGCACCCCACACTTATTTTTTTTTTTTTTTAAATATGTCAGTTGTATATACACAAAAAAAAAACTAACGCGTCATATTTTTGTGCTATAGAATGGCGGCGGCGGCGGCGGGTGGTAGTAGTTATATAACAGTAAAAAAATAGAATATGGCAAATTTTTGTTCTACGTATTCGAGAATATACGCAAGGATATTAAATATTATAATGATGGCGTAAGTATTTTTTTTTTTCACTACAATTTTTGTTTTGTATTAATGGACATCAGTGACATGATGAAATGCTGGCAAGAATATTATAGTTTACAAATCATATTGATGGAGAAGTATAAAGAGTATTAATAACAAAAAACTGTTAAAAGATGGAAAAATTAAGGAGGGTGTTATTTATATTAATTTTAAATTATTTTGTGTTCATTGTTGTTGTTATTATTTTTCGATTTGAATTAATTTTGAAGATTGAAATTTAATTTCGATTTTTGGAAAAAATTATGAAAATTATAAAATAATTAAATATTATCCTTTTAATAGGATATGAGTATAATTAATAATTATTATTTATAATTTTACTAACTAGAACGGATTCATTCAGTTTACGATTTATTTTCTGTAATACTTAATAAGTATTATAGGTATATTAAGTTATATATTTATTTTATTATGAACTATCATCTAAAGTTATAAAATTTGCATACACCGCAAGGAATAATTCAGGTTGATAATGCTTAGGAAATCAAATTAAAAAGGCTAGGTGAATATAGCAGGTCAATATTTACTAACAAAGTGGACAAATGATCATTAATTAATCACAAAAAATATCATATCCATACTATATTATTAAATAGAAATACTAGGATGGCGTACAACATCTCTTGTAAAAATCGACAATCAATAACCTATACTATCCGCGGTGCACGATACTACGCGATATGTTGACCCATAGCTATCCCCTACAACACAATAAGAATACGAATTGGACCAGTACCTATTTTGCCAGCAAATATATAGCTGGAAAAAAAAAGTCTCGCTAAAATACAACTCTTGCGATCACGTTATCAGTTATCAAAAATATATTCTACCAACCGTCTGAGTGTGGTTTGCACTAGGCCTGGGAAGTCGTAAACAATATGCTTGATTTATTTTTTAGTATCAAAACTGTTGCAAAATAGACAATTGTTGCAAGTACTGATTAGTTTCAGTCGCATTGCGTACTTGTTCATGTTGAACCGCACTTGGTAAATGCTTTGACGATAACAATGTGAATGACGGAAACTAGAATGCTGAAGATATGTATTATGCTTGATAAACAAGCTACTGATTATGGTCGAAAAATAAATAGAGTAAATTAAACTTAGTTGTACCTTAATCATTTATATAGACAGATAGATGAGAAGACAATATTGAAGCAGACGCGAGAAATCTGGAAATAGTGTAAATTCGAAGGCGACTGCAAAAGAAAGATATATAAATCCAATCACCAAGGGTTGTAATGCTACATGATGATGATGATGATGTACTTTATACTTATAAATGGTCGAAGAAATGCCCATCTCAATTCCAGGATATGAAATAAAACATGAATTTTTCCAGCAACACAAAAATTATTCGAAAAACTTTTGAAGAAGAATATAAAACAAACTTTCTTGTTGAAGAATACAGGCATAGATCGTTTAACGCTCAAAATGCGATCTTGAAAAAAGTGCGTTAATTAAAACCGCTTTAATAGAGACACTATATTTATATTAAAATATGGAGTTACGTTCTTTCTGCATACAAAATATGCTGTTTTTACAATCAAAAATCATTCCAAATGATAGCTGAAGAAAAAATAAAATTTTGTATTACCATTGTAGCAATTTTAATTACACAGAATTTATGTAATAATTCTGTTTTGGATATAATATAAATATAACTTTGAAGCCAGATTGAAAGGATTAATTTTAACGAAATTAACGAATGAATATTAAATTTAGAAACGTACCTTAGAGTTCTTAATTTTATGTTGATAAATTAAATATAGCGAACTGAACAGTTAACTAGAAAAAAGATGATTAGATTTGGTTAGATTTAAATATTTTAACAGGTGGGTTGGTCCCCTTCCGCACCGCAGCCATTAATTACGGACTTGTGATCACTCGTATTAATGCAATTCTAACCATTTAAATCCATACAGATGCCTGACTAAATAATCATACTTAGGATATATGCTTTATTGATATGCTGGGTAGTTCCCATTTTTCGGCAAATCCTAATCGCCCAGATAACAAGTAAATTTTTCTACTACTTTTCAATTGAGTGGGAATGGTGATTTCTACCTACCTACCTTGTATATTCTGCACAAGTTGAAGGCCGATTTTATAAAAAAAAAGATGCTTTTATACTAGGCAATGGCCAATCTATTATCCATGTCATGATGCTTATCTGTTTGCTATTCTTCAACTATAAATAAGTGTTATAACTTGAATATTGAAACAGTCAGTAAGTGTGTTAGTAAAGTGTTAGCGGAACAAAAACTCCTTTGATTGTTTTATATATTTAATAATAAATTTTATTCTTACGTAGCTAAAATCATTTGTTGTTTCCAAGTAAGTATATTAAATTGGAGTATATTGGCAAATTATCGGTCAATAACATTTATACACACTTATTGATTATTGGCCAATATTGTTGCATTATTGCGCCAATTGGTAGTTGTTTATACCACATTGAACTTTACTAACGTATTATTATGTGCTTAGCTTCTCACAGAATATTTTCTTTCATAATAGGAGCCTATTGAGCATTGCAAAGGTTTCACCAAACATATATTTTGTCTTCCTCGATGTCGCACAGGCTTTTGATAAAGTTTTGCATGATGGTCTAAACTTTAAAATTCAAACTATCTACCGTTTGAATTTCATCAATTTATCAAATCGTACCTAACTGATAGGCGATTTAAAGTAAAATAACATGAAGAACATGTTATCGAAGCTGGTGTACCGCAAGGTAGTGTGCTCGGGCCACTTTTATATCTAATCTACACTGCCGATCTACCAGATAGTAGGCAAATACTAACATCCACATTTGCAGATTATACGGCTATCTAGAGGTTACACATTAACGCTTATCTTGCTTCTGTTTGCTGTTAAGTTGAAGAATAACTATAGTTTTCTGGTGCTAGCATTTTGGCATGAGCATTTTATCTTAGCAAATGTGAGCAGTTTTAGCCCAGAAATCCACAGCTTTTTAATCCAGCCAAATATTTATCTGCATTTTTGTTATAATTAGGGGAATCCCACAAAAAGGGATTTATTCTGATAAAAAAGGATTTGGTATATGAAAGCGCAAGCGAAAATAAGGGTATTATTTTATAATTTTATTGGCCTACAATTGAAAGTAGAATAATACAAAAAGGTAGACTTTAAGAACTACTTGTAAATATTATAAAATGCTCAAAACTTCTTGTAGTGTGCCCACTTACTTTTATTCTTTACACAATAGTTCAATAGTTTTCAGATCAGGTTTTGAATTACTATACTGTTACTCTCCACAGTCTAATTAAAAAGAGCAGAAAAATGTAAAATTAGTACATGGCTGTTGATTGCGAAACTCCGTAGAAAATAAATTTTGTGTCTCGTAAGCATTTCATCATTGTCCTAAAACCCCATCCGTGGGACCGGAATCCGTATTCTGTTATCTTCGTATTCCGTTCGACACCGCCAAATGAAAAATGTCACACTCTCAAACCCGAAGTGCCGGTTTACTACAATCGAGACTGTAGAAGCGTTCACCGTGATTTAATCGCGATTATCTTCTGGGGGCCAACCGTTTGTTTTCACATGTTGACAATTGGTTGACCCTTTGACATTTTCCGAGATATGGGTAATAAAATCATAAGCCCAAACAAGACATGTACATTCGCTTATTGTATGGCCAGATTTATATTCTTACAGGCCGCTCATTGTATCACGAGGATATCCAGACACAGCATACATGAAAAATACTCTAATACACTCCATGCTTACCCTATTTTTGTGCCCTACATGTCATACTACACCGATCGCTCATAAAGCTTACTAGGGTGAAAATGCACGTAATGAAATCAATAAATAAAATTATATAAAAAACACCAATTATAGATAAACCATAATTTAATGACTCTGGCAACATAGAAAAGTTAAAAAAATAACCAAATACAGAATGCCAATATCAACAATCAAGCCAGTATATAGCTAGTTTTCTCTTTTCCATCAATTTTATTCAATTTGTTCTGGTCAAAGATGGTTTTAAAAATAATTTAAAAGTTTATCATACCTTCAACAAGACAATAATTATAATTCCAGAAAAAACTTCATTATTAGATATTGAAAATTATATTTTTTTTTATGTTATTAAAATTTTTTAAATTTATTTTGCAAAATTTTCTAAATTTCAAAGTTTTTTACAATTAAATTTAATTTTCAACGTCTTTGAGACCTCTTTATTGTCTAATCATGTATAATATACATGCTCCCATCATATACCAGCAATAATAGAATGAATGTTAAGGATCAAAATTGAATGTAAGTAAGTAAGTATGATGTTTTGTTTTTCGTTTTTTACTTGAGTTACTTTTTGATATGTTTAGTTTTTTTTTTTTCGTCCTTTAAGTTTTTATTTTTATCCAGGATAAAACAAATATGTAGTAAGGATTGGGTATTGAAAAATTACATTAAAAAGAAATCAACTTTTGAGCCTTTCTATTGTAATTTTTTTATATATATTATATATATATATATATATATATATACATATATCTTATTAGGTATATATAGATATGCATATATACATTTTAATATAATATGTTTAAGAACATTTTCTATATATTACGATATGGAAATGAGGGCCATTTGAATGCTTTTAAGAATAAACAAGAAAATGCCATTTTCTTTTGTTTTTTTGTTTTCTCTACACAAAGAAAAGTTTTTTTTTAAAGAAAAATTAAAACAGGACTTTAGTTTAAAAATGTTTTTTTTTTTCTATTTGTTCTTTTTTTGTTAAAAACTGACTTTAATATGTTTGTGTGTTCGTCTGTTGTTCACCATTATTTCAACTTTATTTAAATTTGGTATTGCGAATGTTTGTACATGTATATGTAGGTATACATGGAAGTTAGCTTATTCTAAAGGATAATTTGAAAGTCATAAAATATATAAAATTAAATCCTGCAGTAAAATTATTAAAATTTAGATAATGTTCATAACATTCAGAAGCATCCTATAGTAGATTTATATTAAACAGATACACTATCGACCAAATATTTCTACTAACCCATAGCATGGCAAAATGTTACAAGTTGAACAAAAGCCTCTACATATAATAATGATTGATTTCAGGCTTTTGACTTCATAAAAAAAAATATGATCGAAATTATCTTTCATAGCATAGAATTACCTCGAAAATTAACAAATTTAATTATGCTTACACTAAAACACACACCAAATAATACAATGTAGCAATGCAAAATATTATAACGGACGAATTGGAAATAAAAACAGAAGTCGGACAAGGTGTTGATGATCTGTTAAAAACAATTTTGTCTAATCTTATGCTGCACCCCACAACAGAAGATGAAACACATTTAGATAGACGAGGAAACATATTTATAAAATACTTCATAATAAGCGTGTATGATAACGATATTGCAATAATTGTAGCTACATCCTTTGATGAATTAAAAGAAATATTTTTAACTCTAGAAACAGAAGTTACTACTGTAGCATTTACAATTAACGTGTGTTAATGGCACCTACAAAAACAAGACGATCCGACGTTGAATATAATAAAACTAAATATATGAGAATGACGCGCCTAGAAACAAAACCATCCACCCCAAATATAACAATAAATGACTATACAATTCTGAAGGAGTAAATAACTTTATATAATGTAGCTGTAAATAATAAAAATGACATGCATTTGACAATTAATAATAGAATCCAAGCAGCAAAACAATACGACTACGCATATTAAGACCCGCATACTAAGACCTTTTGAGATTTGAACCGGATAATTAAATTAAGAATGTATACAAGACCGCAATGCAATCGGTCTTAATTTATATCTGTGAAGCCCGGACAATGACAGTTAGTGAAGAAAAAAAATTAAAAGAAGCCATGACAATCACCCATTAATGACAAAAATAAATTAAAAGTATTTGAAAGAAGGTTCCAAAAGATATAACATAAACTGAGGAGCTATAGAAGCACTAATTAATGGACATAATATTATAAAATTGGTTATGGACTAAAATTTATTGGGTATGTAATGAGGATGAATAAGCAAAGCATGCCAAAAATAATATTAGACGCAGTACCGCAGTACAATATTAGAGCAAGTGGTAGAGCAAGTGGTAGACCAAGAACAAGATGGCTGGGCGAAATCGTGCATAATTGAAGAAATATTGTGGTTAATGAATGAAGGACAGTTGTACAAGGTAGAGTAGAATAGAAAATTGTAAATGAGGCTTAACCCCCGATATGTTGAACAAATAGATGATAATTATGATGGTGTATAGGTTTGATGACAATTTTAAAATACATTCATTATTCAGTATGTTCACCATGGTCCATGGTCCATGGTCCATGGCATTACACAAAATTATTTTACTGAAGTATGTTTTATTTTTTCCCTGTATCATTTGATCAAAAATCAATATTCCGATTCAATCTGAACAAAAGGACAACCAATTTTATTGAAACAATTTTTCTGGTCACTATAACCCGACTCACAGTGAAATAAAAATGTCACTTTTTCCCTGTCTTATTCTTACTTATTCATTTTACTGTTTTTTATAACCGGTTTAAACCTAAAGATATATTTTCTTAATGCACTGATCTTTTTACTGATCGATTTTTATAACCGATGTTGAATACAATTGAGTTTACGAAATAATTTTTCTCCCTCTTGTTTAAAAGTAAGTTTAATTTTTTTTTTTTTTTTTTGTATAGTGGGAGTTAAAATATTAAAAGATATTATGGCAAATATCCCGTAAATAAATATGTACAATTGTCTGCATATTATGATATATATATGTATATATAGGTAAGTATGTGCAGATGTACATAAGTGAATCTTTTGTAGATTTAATTTTATTTTTCAGCTTCTCATGTTTTATATGTGTGTTGTTTACTTTACCTTTTGTTACATGTAGTAATTTCCAGTAAATTTTACAGGAGAAATATTTTGTTTTTCATTTTTGCTTTTTAAAAAAATAATTTTTTTTTAAGATATCGTAGAAGAGGGTGTTCTTTTGGTTTTGTTAAAATTCTTAAGGATTTAATATTAAAATAAATTATTTTATTTTATTTTTGTATTTGTATTGCAAATGGAACAATCCAATGTCAGAATATTTTGTTAATGTTTTACTTTTATATAAACTGGAAGTGGATTTGACATATTATTTTACAATTTGAAAGGATCTGAAGTGTTGTATTTGTAACTATGTCAATACTAAACAATCCTGTTTTTTATTTTTATTTTAGCACAATGTCCGGTTTTTGAACACATACGAGTATCAAAATCATGAACACACATAATACAAGCCAATAAAATTACCGTTATATTATATATATGTTCAACAATTCGATTGAGTAGAAATCAAACATTTATGAAATTTTTTAGCTGGTATAGAAATTTTGCTCAAATTGTATCGCTCGCATTTGCTCGAATGTTCTTTCTAGTATGATTTTTACAAGGTTATCACCTGCCATTCTGTAGAAATGATAATTTCAATATTAATTTTTTACCTCATCTTCTTCTATGCTACTTTTTGATATCATTTCATCCTTTCTAAACTGATCATGTCACACGAAATACCTGGAACTAATAGTTAAACTTGCATTTTGACTGACCTGATAGCGTATTGTTGTATAGTATAAATACAGCTCTCTTTCTATTCCGTATATGCCATTATTTAGAATAAACATTTTGAAAATTAATTTAAGTAATTAAAGAACATACTTACTTGCTAATTTTTTATTTTTCGTCAACAGTCAATCGCTAGGATTGAATCTTAGAAAACTATTTTTCTTCTTTGTGTTTCTAATCCATTTCCACTGGATGTTATGCGATCACTCAACTCATCATTGTGAGCTTGCTATAGTGTTGGCATACTTTTTTCTACATCTTGCGCTATGAACCAGTTTTGTTACGGTTCTGATACCTGTCCAATTTCGAATCCTTCTAATCCATGACATTTGTTTTCTTCCAATATTCATCTTGCCTTCAATCTTCTCCTGTATAATCAATTGAAGTAGTTCGTACTCATGTGACCAAAGTAGGCTATTTTCTGCATTGTGCATTTAGAAGTTGTTCTCTGTTTATTTTTATCTCCTAAGAACTTCTAGATTTGTGACTCTGTCGGTGTAAGAAATTTTCAGAATTTTACGATAACACCGCTTGTCAAAATCTTCTAATTTGGTTAGTGGAGACATTTTCAACGTTGATGTTTCTACTCTGTATAAGAGTACAGACCAGGTATAACATTTTAAGTACCGTAATTTAAGTTTGATGTTTATTCATAGAAAATTAGTCGAAAGAAATATATTAAATTAAAAAATTAGGGTACTTATGGACCGCTTGTGGGTGGGATAGAAAAGAATAGGGAAGAAGAAAATTATTACATAAATAAAATGCGAGTTGAAGCAAGAAACGGTTAATGTTAGAGTTTCAATTTCTGAATCATGTTGGAAAGAATGTTGTTGTACATTAGCAAACCTCGGACAATGAACGAGAATTTCCGAAGACAAATTTTTTGCTATTGTTAACTTGGGACTTCTGCAGCTTGTTGTGCGTTAAAACTGTTCATGTAACGGAGCATGTCTATATACCTATGAATAAATATCTATAAAACAAGAAAAGTGTTCCAATTGTTTGACAATGTATATGAAATTAAAGATGTAGTTACATTTGGGTCTAATAATTTAGTATTGCTTAACTGGGTTATTCGATTTGATTTAACAACACATGAATAGTCTTATACTAAAAAACTTAAAGCGATTCAAACACACAATAATTATTGTCATTATGAATCTTTATAGATAGTCAATAGTTCTCTTCGCATAAGATCTATATTGATAGGGTAATGTTTAAAATAAACTGCAAGGCTGTTTTAAGCCATCAATTCATGATTTTTTTTATTTATTTAATTTTTTCCTTTGGGATTCAAGATGATTACAACCTTTAGCTGAATTAATATTAAATTAAGTGAAAAATTTATAAACTGCGTAGAAAATTTTGGCACCGCTTAATTTTTAGGTCAATGTGAGAAAATTTGTTTAGGTAAAGCGCTCCAAAGCTCTTTATTAGATGTTGTTTAATGGAAATGGATGCGTAAAGGAAATTGTATATAGGTACTATACTTTTTTAGTACTAGCGTTTTAGATCAAAATTAATTATGAATTGTACACTTTGATCGATGCTAAAATTTCATCAAAGTAAGAAAGTAAGTAATAATAGCCCAAGGCTCAATTCCTATGACCGACGATGATAAACTAAATTCAACTAAGATTATATTATATTGTATACTTTGATCGAGACCAAAATTTCTACCAGCTAATTAGTGTCATTCAAGTAAGTAATAATTGTATACTATAGCGAAATGGTCTTTTTAGTGAGGTAGTTAGTACCGATAACAGTAAAATAAATTGGACTACGGTTGATTGTATACTTTGTTCGATATCAAAATTTCCCCAAATTTATTTGTGTCATCTAAGTAAGCAAGTAAGTAATAACTGTATACTAGTCAAAGGCTAACTCCAGTGAGGCAGAGAGGACCGATGATGTTAAAATGAATTCAACTACAGTTTTATGTATACTTTGATTGAGACTGAAATTTCTACTAGTCTACTTATTAGTGTCATCCAAGTAAGTAGTAATTGTACATTACCATTACCTCAAAGCTCAGTCTAGTCAGGTAGTTAGACTCGTCGTCGGTTCATACCAATGATAGCAAAAGCAAATCGGAAGCTATTCAACTGATCAATTGAAATCCAACACCTCATATTATTATTTCAAAATATCTTGGTATCTAATGGCATGTTTTTACTATATTTAAGCCATTATATTTTTATTCTATGTATAGACATTCTATACGTATAATAATGTACAGATAGAATACGATCGGCTATTGTATACTCTACTCATTGTTTAGTTTTGGTTTGGTAAGGCAAACGAAGATTAAAATACATTTCTTTTACTTTGCATTCGAATATCCCACTAAAATCCGCTATTTTGAATTATATTTTCTCAGTCTCAAAAGAATTTAAGCCGTACTAACATAACCTCTATAATCACTGATGAAAAAAAATATGTAATGAGAGTATGAGAGAAATAAAATGGCGGAATACAAATACCCGTTAACTAAAATATTTAAAGTAATCTCATCAATCAAAGCTACAATCAATATCCTGAAACACAACAACGCGACAGGTGAAGATGGAATTCCAGCAGAAATAGCCAAACTGGACCCCGACCTATTCGCAAAAACAATTGAACCCCACATCAGAAAAGCATGGGTAGAGGAGAATATACCACCATCATGGAAGAAAGGAATGATTGTCAAGATACCTAAGAAAGGAGACTTGGCAAATTGCAGCAACTGGAGAGGAATCACGGTTCTAAATACTATTCATAAGATAATAGCAATTATTATAAAGAAAAGATTAGAAGAAGTACTAGAACCAATACTACGGAAAGAGCAGGCAGGTTTCAGACCAAACCGAAGCTGTGTTGACCAGGCAAATACTTTACGGGTCATAGTTGAACAATCAGTAGAATGGAATGCCCCCACCATATCTACTATTCATAGATTTTAAGAAAGCATTCGCCACAGTCAAGAGATGCGCAATATGAAGAACACTTACAAAGAAGGGAGTTCCTGAAAAAATCATCAACATCATCAAAGCGATGTATAAAGATGCAGAGACAACAGTTCAACACAGAGGTAACATCAGTGATCCATTCTACACCAATATAGGAGTTAGACAAGGATGTTCACTATCTCCATTTCTCTTCAACACAATACTAGACGACATTCTAAGAAAAGTTTGCACTGGAATAAACGGAATAGAATGGGATCTCTTCGGCAACTTAGAAGACTTAGATTACGCAGATATGCCTCATATCAAGGAATCAAAGGGACCTACGGAACAAAGTCAACAGATTACAGGAAGTAGCAAAGAAATCGGGACTGGAATTAAATATATCGAGAAAACCAAGGCAATGAGGACAAACAACAGTGATAGTGAGCCAATAACAGTGAGTGAACAACAGATAGAATACGTAGAAGAATTCAACTACCGGGGGAGCATCATAACAGCAAGAGGAGATACAACAGAAAATGTCAACAGCCGTATAAATAAGGCAAGAAGAACGTTTGGGAGCCTAATGAAGATATGGCGGAGCAACCAAATATCGAGAACAACAAGGCTAACAATATTCAGAGCATGTGTTAAGTCACCAATAATATATGGCAGTGAGGCATGGCTCACTTCGGTCAGAATCAAACAGAAGCTGCAAGTATTCATCAACAAGTGATTGAGAATTATATGCAGAATATTATGGCCGGCAAGAATTAGCAACGAGGATTTATGGATGATAACTAGAGAAGAACCGATCAACAGACAGATAAATAGGAAAAAATGGAAATGGATAGGTCATACACTAAGGAAATCAGAAAATGATATAGCAAGAAGAGCTCTAGAGTGGAATCCACAAGAACAAAGGAGACCCGGCAGACCATACAACACATGGAGACGCACAATCGATCAAGAATTAACAATCAACAATTATACCTGGAACGATATTAAGGAAGTAGTACTCAACAGAGAGGAATGGAGGTTCACTATCGAAGCCCTATGCTACCACGCGGAATAATAGAAAAAAAAAAAAAAAATCTCATTACTTACAAAATGTTAACATTATTTTTTATATGAATAGAGCTTAGAACACATTTATGTTATGATCAAGATAACCCCATGCAGAAACTCTGTGGAACAATTTTGTTTTTTTTATTATAATATTTTGTACAATTCCTAACCACCAGCTTCTTACTTACTGTTTTATACATATTTATTTTTACTGATATTTTTACTGATATTTTTACTGTTATTTTTATATTTACATACATATTTTTTTATTGTGATGAATGTCTTAGAATTCATTATTTTAGAATAGAATGAGCGCTTCTTTAATCGAAAATTAGAATGCAAATTTTTTTTTTTTTTATTACTGCTCTCAAGAACACACAAAATTACTTTTTATTATTATTGTTATTATTTTTTTTTTTCTGTTTTAGTTATTTTCTTTCATATTTTTGGTAAAAAAAAAAAAAAACAAAAAAAAAATAGATAATTTTAAAAAATAAAAAACGTTTTTTTGTTGTTTGTTGAGAATTTTTTGAGCTGGAAATTCTATTCCTCTATGAGTGGATGAGTTTATTTTTTTGTTTTTGTTTTTATTTTTTTGTTATTTCAACTTCAAAAGAATATTTTTATTTTTGTGATTATACTCTGGAAAACATTAAATATTTTTTTTTTTTTAATATTAAGTATTTATACTCACCTTCCATATGAGAAGAGATTTTAATATTTGTTATATGTGAGTGTCCTGTACTGTTAGTAGATACAACTAAATGACTGTAAACTGCTGGTTCTGAGTAGGTATACATTTTTTTTTTTTTTACAATTGTATTTAGGTGATTTTTAAGCTATAAGACGTGAGAGCTCATTTGAGTACAAAACGAGACTACGAGTTGTGTTGTAATAGTTGTGTCCGAAGGGAAATGAACTCAAAGAGAAATTTTAGTATTAAAATTTTAGTTTTTAAGGAAATTGATGAAACAATGGAAGACCTTAAAACTAATATGGGCTGGCCACATAATTAAAGCGCATCAAACTCTAAATCAGGTAGTGGTGTTAAATAGAAAGACAAAGAGTAATCGTGGGCAGACCAAAGAGGAGATGGGAAAACAATGTTCAAAGTGATGACCAAGCCGTACAAATTCCAAATTGGAGACAAACGATGCAAAATTGACTTCACAAAAGACACTTTCAAAATAAAATATACAGCCAGATAGCTACGGCTAAGGCTCTGAAGAGAAAATTCGTCAAATTTAATTAAAATTATTTGTTAAAAACTTTTTATGTAAGATATATTGTAAATTTTAAATTTAGAAATAAAATAAATAAAGTAAAAACAAAAAAGGCCAAAGCTCACATAGACCTATAGCGCTATAATACGATGATAATGATTAATCATGTTCATGATTAAGTCGCATAAAACAGTTTTCGGAAATTCGTTCATAGTTCGAATTTCAAAAATATTGAATAATATCGCTTCTGGATGTGTTCCCATTAATATTTGTATATAATAGACCTAAACAGAAGTTGAAAAATCTTTATTCAGAGAAATACAACCATTTTTTTCCGAAAAACAAAATTTCAAAAAGTCATATCTAGCGCACCTACAAACACACTTTTCGTATCTTTCGTTAATGCAGAAAAAGTGATTATCAAGATAATGCTTTCAGGCTAATCGGTTAATGTAGCAAAAAAAATACTATTTGAAACAAAATAGAAGGAAATTATTATTTATAATGGCTGAGAATTTTACTGCGGAGGTTCCACCTAAACATGCACTCTTCTATTGTCATAAATAATTAGATAGGTCCAATATTTTTTGATTAGCCAAATATTTGCCAATATTATCACCAAAAAAACAATATATTTTTTTATTCCATACTTTTTTAGTAAAGAATGAGTAGATTTTTATTTTTTAATAAAAAAGTTTTCAAAATGTATACGTATAAGAATTAAAATTATAAAAATTCATTGACTTTCAAAAAATTAATAATAATAAAAATAACAAACAAATAAAAATCAAAACAAATTATACAATAAAATTAAAAACAAAAATTTTATTAATAAAAAAGTTGAATTTTTTTTATTTTTATTAATTTTTTATTTTAAATTTAGTTTAATATTTTTTGTTATTAAAAAAAAATAGCAAAAAAAAAAAAAAAAAATCAGCACGCATGAAATTTTTATTAATTTTCTTTTGAGGTTTTTTTTGTTTTGTTTTTTTTTTTTTTTTTGGAAAATTCTGTTTCTTTGAAGATGTGTTGATAATATTAAATATTTCATCATCGAAGAATTTTCAAATTTAAATTAAATTAAGATTGTATTGGTGAAAAAGTATATATATATACGATATGCCTAGTGGGAAACTGATTCTTGTTTTGATTAATAATTTCTTGACCATTAATTTATTTCTATTATGGCTTCTAATGAATGGAAAATTAATATTTTCATTAACTCGACCTATTAATTATGGGCTTGTATCACCAACTGTGTAAATGTTTTTCTGATAAACTCTAAAAATTAATATTTGGATATTGTAGTAGCTTTTGTAGTTAGAGTAGAGGTTTTTCATATGATTACCATACCGTTGAAGTAGAAAGAGAAGGTCAATTACCGGTCTTAGATTTATTGTTAACCAAAATAACAACGTCCCCAGAACTGGAGATCTACAGGAAGCCAACGGGTACTTACAGAGTCATCCCGAATACCTCGAATCATTTCTATCACAATAAAATGGACCACTTTCACAAGATTCATCGAATGTTAGCCCTTCCCATCTCCCAGAAAGGTTTTAGAGTCTAGACACATATTTGTGATTGGGATAGTACGAACGAATATCCAGAAAAAAATATCACTAATTTACTGAGCAAACGCAGAATAACTTTAAAACGGTATCACTAACCTAACCACAGATCAACAACTCAAAAGACAATTAGAATTGGGACTTAGTGAGATTTCTCTGCCACTCAGAGCGAAATTGAAATAACACGGGTTCGGGATTGACAGTATATAGAAGCAGAACCAATCAACTAACAATTGTTCAAATGGAAAATTCATAGATCACTTGCATTCATTGCGAAAAAGTTTATATCTCACAAACTAGGATCAACATTGAAACACGACCGACTCAAGGAACACCTGAAAAAATCAGAACTAGCTTAGAAGAAGAATTTAACTGAATTCAGATCGAAAGTAGGAGAACATATCATCCAAGGGAATCACAGTATTTGCAAAGAAGACATAGTAATGGTAAATTACATATGATAAGCATATTTATTCGATTATTTTCAACAATTAGGTAACATTTCCATTTTATATATAAATGCCTGTAAATTTGTAAATAATATAATATATATGTATACCGGGTGTTCCAGAGCATGCGTATCAGCTTTTTAAGAGGGGAAGGAGCCGTTATTTTAAGATTTAGAAAAAAAATTGTTAGCTAAATCGAGGGGGCTCTATCGATTGGTGGTATTTTTAACTTTGGGAAAGGACGGCAAATCGGTTTTTTAAGATCAAAAATCGCCGAAATTGGCCGAAATCGAGATTTTCAAATGGGAAGGGGTACTTTTTAATGCAAATTCGGATTCTACATCAAAAAATAAGAAACTTTTGTTAAGTAAATTTTTTTTTTTTTTTTTGTTTAAACTTTTGTAGGAACCCAAAACTAAGATAAAAAAATAAAAATGATTATCATTAATTTTGGTTTACCAAAGGAAAATATTGAGCATTTTTGTTTTATTGTTATTAATTTTGAAGAAAAATATTTTTTTCTGTGGTTTTACTTAAATATTCTATTTTTGGAACAAGAAAATAATATGCAAATTTTAAATTTCATTTAAAGTAGCTGCAATTCGCCTTCTAATTTCTACAGCTTCGCTATTATAAGTTGATAGGTATATCGGTATTTTAATTTTTATCGGTATTTTTTTTTTTTCATTTTGCCTAGTCCGTTTTTCACCAGAATTTTCATTCAATAATTCGTCTAATAAATTTATTATGATGGTATCAATTTTTTATTGAATTGTTCTAATAACTAATACAATTAAATTAATTTATCTTGTTTTTATAAAGGTCTTAAAATTCATTTTTCTTAAAAACATACGTACTTTTGATAACCGTCAAATCAATTTCGAAAATTTTCGATTTTAAATTATTCACGCGGTAACTACGACTGAAGGCAAACGTAAGGTGAATAATTATTACTGCGCGGTCACCGCATCACACGGTAACCACGATAGGCCCCAATATATTATTGTATATTATATTTTTAATTGAAAAAAGAGCTTATTAAGAAAATCTTATTCACTTACAATAAATATTTACCCAACTGACAAATAACACTTTGTTGTATGTATTCTATGATTTTGTCTTATGCCCAAGAAGCTCTAACAGATTTGTTATAAAACTTGAAATACCACAATATTTTATTATCTTAATTTTAAAATATTTTTAAATACATTGGTTTTAACAAAAAAACTTAAAGGTATGGTGTGAGAAGCGAAAAAATCACTTTTCATTCTTTGCAAGCTTGAAAAAAATCTGATGTACGAAAAAAATTTACCACGAATAGCATTTCTGAACATACTACAAGTTTTAAATTAGTTGACGAATTGTTATACACATTATAGAACCATTTTATCGCATCACATAATCGTTCAAGATGATTGTTCTAAAAGGGTTAAAAATCTAACATAAACCACAACTCAAGTCATTCTAGATTCTGGGTTTAATGTAGTTCTATAGTTCAGAATTTAAACTTGCTAAAAATTAAATTTTATGTGAAAAATATCTCCTTGATCATTCATCATTATAAATACACCCACAATACCCCAATATCATTTCAAAATTTTTGTATTTTTGCGATTTTGCATTTAAAAAATATATTGTCTCAAATTATAAAATATTTCATAGTATACCTATACCTAGCTATATATTTTTTTTGTAAATAATCAAATCTTAACAATATAAAATCCCATCATCATTGATATTATTCTCATCATCAAGAAGACATCATAATGATGTCCTTTACAAACAATTATTATTTATTTTGAATAAATATGAAAAAATAAATAACAGAAAAATGAAATTATAGAAAATTTTAAAATTTCTAATGATTTCATTGGTAAAAATGAAAAAAAAAAATAGAAAAAAAAGAAGTGGTAGTGTAAGATCTCATTATAAATCTACGATTCAATTCACATTTCATAAAAATATTTTGTTTGTTTATTTTTTTATTTTTTTGTTTGTCATTATCAGGATAATTGTGATTTTTTTGTAAACATATTTTGTCTAGTAATTTCTCTTATTTTAGTTTTTTTTTTTTTTTGTATTTCATTATATCAAAAATCGAAATTTTCAAAAAAAAGAAAGATATCTAAAAATATCCTCAAATATCCTTTTGAATTAAAAGAAAAAAAAAATAACAGAAACAAGAAAAACAAAAAAACCAAAAATCATAAATTGAATCTTATAATTTTATTTTTGTATTATTATTATTTATTTTGTTTTTTGTTTTTTTTTTTTTTTTTTTTTTATGAAAAAGAAATTTTGAATCTTTATTTCATCAAGAGGCACCCCAAAGGATATTCAAAATTATGATGTGGGTAGTATAAAGTTGACGTATATTCCTTTACTGTAATTAAAACAAATTTGAGTTAAAAAAAAGAAGTCTTTTTTTCTCTCTTAACTGTATTTATTAAAGCTTTCTAAACGAAAATGACAATCATTTATAACAACAGTGACATTTATAGTGACATTTCCAGGCACACATGGGTTAGTCAGTCCATTGATTTAATTCTTCATATTTGATCGTTCATACCTTTAATCCTGTAGCCTTACATGACTACAAGCTACATACATGACTTTTTTAACCTGCTGATTATTGGAATATTTTGTAGATATATTGCCAAAGTGTTACGAATATTGGATCAGTCTTGTTGCATACCAGTTTTTCAGGTTCGTCTATAACCAAGGGTATATTCAAATTTTTATGGATAGATTAATATTTCTAAGGTACTAAAATGGGCCTGGGTTATGGTGCGTAAAATATTTGACTGCATCCTTTGAATTGTTCCTATGTTATCGGAAAAATCGCATATTGATGGAAAGGCAGTCTAGTTATATGTTTGAGGTTACTTAGATCAGATATTTTTTGGTGCATCTCCAAAGCATGTACCTGTAGTTTTTTTAACTTAAAAATAATTAGAGGTACATAAAGTAAAAATAGCATACATGGCTTGCCTTTATAAAAGTAAAAAAGCATGTTTGGCTTTTTCTTCATAACAGTACCTAAGTAAAATATTTAAAGCCTACGTTGGCTTTAAGAAAGACTCGAATTTCTGTTACAATTATTTTGAAGTTATTGTTGAAAAAGTAAGTGAGTGTAACCGTACATATTGCGGTATTCTTTTGTCCTGTTATTTGACCAAAATAAGCCGATTTCAAATTTGAAACTGAATGATTTTGTACTTACGGAGTATTTGACATAATTTAGATTGCCATAGCCCATACTTATTCAAGCAAAATTTTGAAAATCATTACATTTTTTATATTTCATTAGATAGGTCTACATCGAAGATAGTTTGTTGCAAAAATATATTCAGATCAAAACTAAATTAATATACATAAATATTTGCAGGAATATACACATAGCCTGACTCTGAAATTCACATCGAACAATAATAGCGTTCATCAAGGACATATACTTACAATTTTAAGATAATAAACGGGGAAGTACAATTAATGATGGCGGTATTTTACTAACCCTACTGGATTATGACATTTTGCAGAATCTATGTAGCAAAGTTCACAGTCTAGTCATAGGTATCTAATGTGCTTTCTTTAAGCATTAATCTGACATAATTATTATTTTTTTTAATAAGGAGTTTTATGATGTAAGTGCGACCGCTTAAGGTCTATTAATGAAAAAAACATTAAGAACGGAAAGCCATAATAAGATTCAAATGAAGGTTGGTAGGTAGGTAGTAGTCGATGCCGACAGCACGCCGACACACTTAGCCCAGTGAGGTCCATTGTGATACCACGGGAACTTTCTTCGCGTACGACTCTACTCGTTGAACCATTTTGAGCTACTAACGAAGCGGTCACATCTTTTTGACATTAGTGCTTTCAAGGCCACCCAGCGAGTCCAGAAAGAAGACTGTTAGAAGGGTTTCCTTCTATGGTAGAGACCAGGGCAGGAACAGAGTAGGTGTTGAACTGTTTCATCCTCTTCCTCCTCTCTAAATGTTCTGCAAAAGTCGTTTGCGGGAAATCCTAGTCTTCTGGAATTTTTACCAATCCGACAATGACCTTTTCAGAGTTAGTAGGTTAAGGGATCGCTTCAGATTCAGCATAGGCTAGATTTACTTGGTGATGTTGCAGTCTGGTCTAGCAGTCTGGTCTTGCAGGCTGACCATCTGAAGTTTGAAGCTTTTATTGCATCTTTGCGAAGGCTATGCAAATGAAGAATTATAAAAAAACTAACCCTCTGCCATGTTCAAATCAAATATTTATTCTAAATGAACACATTCAAATTTTTGATCTTCATCATTTGTGATCAGAAGTCTCGCATATTCATCCATGACTATCAATCCAATATATGTTTATACAAAGAATGCTAAATACTTGATGGTTGGGTTGGGGTTTTTTGTTTTTTTTTTTTTTTGGAAACAAACAAGGACATTATTTATGGTTGGCCCATTCGCAATCAGTAAAAGCCCATCACGTCGAATCATTTTAAATAGAAAATTATAGAAGAGAAAAAAAAAAACAGAATTTTTAAAGATTTTTTTTTTTTTTTTTCTATGAGACAAATTTATAAATCCGTTATTTTCTTCTTGTCTATACAATTTTTTTATTATTACATTTTATAAATATGTATTGTGAGCAAGTAAATTTGTATATGTGCATGCGTATATATATTTTATAAAATGTCATTTAAATCAAGATTCACTATTATATTATTATAGATAACAGTCAAGTAAAAAATGGTGATTTAAAAGAAGAGTGAGTAGAAGAGATGAATAATTTTTTGATGATTTCAAAAATAAAAAAATCAAAAATGAAACGAAGAAAAAATACGAAAAATTGTCAAAAATTACGGAATTTATAAAATGGGAATTATAAATTTTAATTGAAACAAGTTGGAATGGTGTAGTTTCTTGTATACTGACTCTAAAATTCAGTTAGTTAATTTTGTTTTGTTTGTAAGAGTTATGAAAAGCATTTATCAATTTACTAATCTATTACCAATATTTGATTACACTTTTAGAGGATAGAATGCGTAACAAAGTAGAGAAGCTGGTCTTATTAGAAAAAATTTTTAAAGTTCATAGTAAATTAATTTTTTGTTTTTAATTAACCCTCGGAAGGACTTTAAAAGCTCCAGCCGCGTGTGCTCCTTTTTATTGTAGAAATCGAACCCACTAAAGCCTACCTTTCTTTTTTCCATTGTACCCAATCTATGTTAAATCAACTAATGATACTTTTTTCGTAATTTTTTTCATTTCGTGCTTAGAAAACAATTGTAGTAATAATTTCTGTGGCGGATTGATATCAACATAATAATTTCCATGGCAGAAATCTTATTACTATGATATTTCCCGTGAAGAAAATAGCCATAGCAATAGTTTCTGCGTGGGAAGCGTTTTTACATAAATTAATTTTTAACAAAGGGAAACTATTAGTATAATAAAATGTGGAGTAATTTTCCATTTTAGGTAGTGACAAGCTCGTGTGGTTTCATTCTCTTGAATTGACGCCGGACATTGTTGTTAATATCAAGAACCTTTACTATTTCTGAATTTACATGAGTTTATAGATGCTACTCGTGTTTTACTGCATGCTTTTTGATCTCATCCGTGAGTGTGAAAATCAGGAGGCAGATCTTCCTTACGTACATACCATGATGCATTATTTATACTGTGGAGCACTTTTAGCGGCATTTCGATGTTGGTTTATTGCACAGCCTTATAATTGGATACCGTACGTCCATACAGATTTTAATATTTGCTTATATATTAGAATTTTATTTTTTAATGATAACTAAGAATTGTGCACAACCATTAAAGTTGTTTTGTGCCTGATATTTAGCTCTTCTCTTTTCTTTCTTATTATGTTTCTTCTATCTTAGCTTAGCTTCAAGCGACATTCCCAAATGCTTTGCTGTATTGGCATATGTTACTATTCAGATGTTGATTGTTGATGGCAAATGGTTACAATCTTCTTATATGTAAAATTTGTATGAGTTGAATTGCTTTCATTAAGTTTTATACGCCATCGTTGGGACCATGCCATCGTTGGGTTCAAGCCATCGTTGCGTTGAATATATGCCATCGTTGGATTCATCATCAATTCACTGCATTTTGAAGATTTTGCTGTGGAGTTTTTGATAAAAAAAAAAAATAAGTTTTAAGTTGGGTTTCCCAATCACCAATTCAATAACAATCATCCAACTCGTAAAAGTAATTATGGTCCAGAAATTACAAAGTGACACAAATCTTGGTCAGTCGCAACTCGATATTTTTTTTTTTTACCCGCTACCCAGACACTAGGAAAGGATTTATACAAAATTATAGTAGGTGTGGGTAAAGAAAAAAGGATTAGGAGGGAAAAAGGGATGATAGAGGAGAATTGAAAGGTAAGTTGGAGACCAACCTGAAGAGGTTCTTTTTGAAAAATTGCTAATTGTATAATGGAGCATTTCTATTGGAGGGGAACACGTGAGATGGAAGCATGTTCCGCATTTTAGCAGTTCTTATAATAAAAGAATTTCCGAAATCACTTTTGGAACACCTAGGTATTTCCCCAGTGTAAAAATGGGCAGTTGAAGCCTTCCTGGTGTTATTCTGGAATAGTTTGAGGCATTAGTGATATGAATTGGTGATTAATTATCAGACCAACTTTATCCGCAAACCACTAAAAATAGAAAATAAGTTACAAAATTTAACCCCCGTCTTTTGAATGCATTTTTTTTTTAAATGTTTATCACTGTTTATTTCTATAAATTAGTTTTACAGTTATTCATAAGCCAGGAAAAGTAATTCTGAAATTTAATTCCTGCTACAAAAGCTTAAGATTAGTTACATGAAGATGAAATAGGTTTTTGTTCAATTCACGTACACATGATTCAAGCTTAAAAATTTGTGTAATACGAAAATAGTATTTAGAGACAACATAGATTGAGCACAACTAAAACAATAACATGGAAGATGGGTTTCAAACGGATGTAATATATACAGATTTCAGCAAAGCTTTTGATTTGCTTTCACATAACATTATCATCTTTAAGTTAAATAAATTAGGATTTCCTAGTTACTTTATTTAATTGGGTTCATTCTTACCTTTCTGGTCGTAGTTATAGTGTTTCGTTTAGATCGTCAATTTCCACTGAGTTCGAAGCTCCCACAGGTGTGCCTCAAGGTAGTCATCTCGATCCTTTACTCTTCATTATTTCTATTAATGATGTTTCATCTTTATTAATTAATAGTCATATCAAAATTTACGCCGATGACATGAAAATTTATAAAAAAAAATTGTTAATTTAGAAGGATGCATTAGCGTTCTCACAAGCTGATCTGAATCGTTTCTATAGTTGGTGTTCGTATAATAATCTACAGCTGTCAATGTCAATAAATGTGCTTATATTACTTTTACACGACGATTATGCCCAATTTCTTATGTATATAGTCAAATAGCCAAAGTATTCCAAAGGTTACATCAATTAAAGACCTAGGAATACTCTTCGATACTAAACTTTC
This sequence comes from Argyra leucocephala, assembly GCA_963942445.1. NCBI lineage: Eukaryota > Metazoa > Arthropoda > Insecta > Diptera > Dolichopodidae > Argyra > Argyra leucocephala. The sequence goes on along the minus strand of OZ012679.1, from coordinate 10,271,303 downwards.
ATTCCATCTTCATTATTCAGATATTTTAAACAAAGCCAATTCTATGCTCGGTTTTATTAAACGTTGGGCTAGAGAATTTGAAGATCCGTATGTATTAAAATCCCTCTATACCTGCTTGGTTAGACCTAATTTAGAATATGCTAGTCAGGTTTGGTGTCCATTTTATGGTGTTCACATAGATAGAATTGAATCGGTTCGAAGAAAATTCCTTAGATATGCTTTACGTCTTCTTCCTTGGGAAGATCCTTTAACCTATTACCTCCTTATGAACATCGACTAAATTTAATTCATTTTAATACCCTTGAAAAACGGCGTAAAGTTGCTGACATTGTATTTCTAATTGAGTTAAGTAAAGGCAACATTTCGTCTCCCCAATTGTTTGCTAAACTTAATTATTGTTCTCATTGTAGACTAAAAACTGCTAATATGTTTAATTTGCAGTACCATCGGACTAATTATGGTAAATATGAACCAATTAATAGGATGATGTCTCTTTGTAATGCATACAAACCCCATATTAACTTTTCCCTAACTAAACAATCATTAAAAAATAATCTGTATTTGTGTAACTGATTTTTTTTGATTAATCTTTGACCTGTCTTCTTAATTGAAGTTTTTTCATTTTTATTTTTTAATTATTTTTAAATATAAGATTTTGATTTCTTTTTTAATTTTGTTATAATATAAAAATTTTGTTATTTTTTTTTTTTATTAATTCTTTTTTGAATGTTTAATTTTTAGTTTATAAAATTAATTTAAGTATGATTTATTGTAACTTGCTTGAATTAAGCTCGAAATAAATAAATAAAACTTAACGGTATAAGATCCGACAGTCAAGTATGGAAACAACTTCATAGTTTTTTCCTCTGAAGTAGAATGAAAATGAAAAATACAAAAATAAATGAAAATTGGAGTGATTCGACTGTGATTTCCCCTTAGCTCTGTTTGGATAGTGTCAATTTTTATTTTACCGCGCCTGGAATCATAGAACAGATCATATTATTACTACTAATCAGACTCTCTCAGACTTGCGCATTATCATTGGTCTACTTTAGTTTAACAAATTCATTTTTCTACCTAAAAAACTTTAAAACGTGAGAAGTGTCCGAAAAAAAACTAAAAATAAACTAAAAACACTAAATTTCATTTCAAAAGACCTCAAATTGGATTCTTGAAAAATATATACTTTTGAAAGCAAATGATTAAGGTGAATTATTATTGTGTGTATAGAATTTATATAACAGTAGAAAATATAACGAAGCATTAATGATGAATGAAAAGTGTATATATATATATAAAGAATACATATATAAAAAAAAAAATAGATACAAATCTAAATGGGTGGTTAATATCTAAAGAAATATGGGTGGATGAATTTAAATAAATTACAAGATTGAGGATAGGTACTGATTACTAAAATAAGAAAAAAAAAAACTTTTATTGTAACTCAGGTATTTATAATAGACTTGAAATATTTTTATTTTATTTGATTTTTTTATTTTAAGTTTTTGAATAAAGGATATTTTATTATTAATAGAGGGAATAGATTTTGTTTTTGTTTCAATTTAAAATTTAGAATTTAAGTTAAAATTTAAATATAGTATTAAAAAATTTAAAAATAATATTTGACTAATATCCCTCTATCTTTTAAGCTGAATATATGCCATCCAAATTCATCCACCCATATTTCTTTAGATATTAACCACCCCATTTAGATTTGTATCTATTTTTTATATATAACTTGTATGACATCGAGGTATTAGCATTACAATGCAGTAAAAAAAGGCACAAAAATGGCACAAACATATATACATAATTTCAGTTAGATGAGCTGTTGTGAAATCTGTCTTTATTCATAGAAAATGTTATTTTTTAGGATTTTGTCTTGAACCCAACCTAATAAAAAATCATTAAATAATTTTGTTTTTTCTCTGCACATACCTCGCATTAATTTTTTCACTTTCACTTTCTCCTTTCACGATCTTGAAAGTACCCCACAATTCAGTACATCAATTGCTTTGTTTTGCTTTGCAAAAAAAAACTATAATTCATTTTAACTACTAGGATCCATTCGCGAAATATTTTTGATCAAAATGTATCAAAATAGACCCATTTGGTATGTTGTGTACCAGTTTTTAACGTCTTACTACTATTTTCACATCTATATACTTATAAGCTGTTTTAACTTAAATTTATTTTGAAGATTCATTCATGCGACGAAATATGTTTGTTTCCCTTGTATCACAATGAATGGACGCCATTCGTCCAAATGTACCGGCTTTAACTATCTTCCCACATATCTACTTTTATCTGATATACTAGTAAGCTGCCTTAAATCCAATTCATTTTCACGATTGAGATCCATGCGCGAAATATTTTTAATTTTTTTTAGTATCAAAATGGACCCAATTGGTCTAAATGTACAAGTTTTAAACGTCTTATTGCTATCTTCTTATCTATCTACTTATAGCAGATATGCTATAGTAAACTGCTTTAACTCAAATTTACTTTGAGGATTGGGATTCATGCGATGAAATATTTTTAAATCTATTGTACCACAATGAATGGACGCCATTGGTCCAAATGTACCGGGTTTAGCATCCTACTACTATCTTTCCACGATATGTCCTATCTGTACTTACTGATATACTAGTAAGCTGCAGTACCTTTATCTGATATACTTATAAGCTGCTTTACTCCAATTAATTTTGACGATAATGATCTATGCGATAAAATATTTTTGATTCCCTAGTATCACAATAGACCCCATAGTTCTAAATTGTCTATGTAATTCAAAAAATAAAACAATAAGGGTATTAACGATTCACAGTGTAGAAGTGTAGTAGGTAGCTGGTAGATCAACAATGATTTGTACAACGATTTTGTTACGGCTCATTTGCACTTTTGATGTTGCACTTGAAGTAGAATTGTGACAGTGGTTTGTTTACATATGAATTTAATTTATTATTTATTTATTTATTTCAATTTATCTCAAGAAGATCTAAAAAGCTCGTGTACACTGTATAGTGTACATTATAAATAATTTAATAGAATTTAGTTTATAATTATGAAAATAAGTGACAAACAGTTTTCTTTTTGTCAATTCTAACTACGTTCATAAAATAATTAAATTTACATTTTGTTTCAATCTAAATTTTTGATTTAAAAATGTACATATGTCCTAATCTCAGCCATTTTCCAAATATATGTATTGACTTTAATAGTGCCCAACTTAAAAAAAACCCATTTTTTTTTTATATTATTCCCAGTCTATGGGATGAACACCCTAACTAGCTTTTACACAGAGATTTGGAATACACAATCACATACAATAGCTTTTTTTGTAGAATTTTTGTGACATAGACTAATTTAAATGTGGAAAACTATATCTATTGTAGAGTACTTCGTCTTCATTATAACATAGTTCCATTTTATTTTTAGTCATAACCAACACTCTCAACTATTTACCATTTATTTTATCCCAATGATAAATAGTACTGGATTATACAAGGTACTGAACCAGGTCAAAAAGAAAAAAAGCATTTTTTTTTGCCTTTGTCTGGAATCGAACCTGGGACCTTTCGGTTGAAAGGGTACTGGATGATAAAGGGTACTGGACCAGGTCGAAAAATTCAAAAAGCATTTTTTTGCCTTCGTCCGGAATCGAACCTGGGACCTTTCGACTGAAAGGCAGGTGCTCTACCTACTGCGCCACCCAGCTTGTTATGACAACTAAAGTAAAATACAAAAAAAAAATAATAGGTTTGAATCTTGTAAAAATCTACAAGCCTTTTAGGATATTTTTTCATATAAAAAAAATGACAATAGACTTCTACACGTCTACACCTAGTACGAGACTACACCTTCAAGCTAAACCTATTCGTAAATATCCTAAATATAAATTTAAATTTTAAAATTATGTAAAAATCAAATAAAATTCAAATAACAGATAAATCTGTTAATATGGCAACAATCCTACTACAAATTTTATCAATTTAGTTGAGAGAGAAAGAAAAAAAAATATACAAAACAAACGGAAATAAATATTAATGAATAGAAATTCAGCCGCGCCGCCGCCGCCGCCGCTACTATCACATTAAGATTAAATTATGCAGATAATTTGGTAAAAACTTAACAAACAAACAAAAAAAATAAACGTATTTGCAGTTGTGCTTACACGCTGTTTCGCTGGTTATAAAATTTATTATTTTATTTTTTTTTTGTTTTATTCTTTTTTTTTTTTGTCTTTTTATTAATTTATTTTTTTAATTTATTGAGATTAAGCCGTGCGCCAGTTATTATCATTTTTTGTTTTTTTTTTTAAATAATTTATTTTAGTTTTATAAATTGTAATTACACATAGTATTATAACATGACTTCAAGAACTTGAATTATTTAAAATTATTTATAAAAAAAAAAAATAAAAAAAAAATAAAAAAAATAAAAGAAAAATTCACTTTTGAACATTAAACAGCCAATTTTAATACTGCTAAGTCTGAATTAAGAAATTGTTTATATAAAAAAGCATATATTATTATGTTGTGTGTGAATGTATGAAGGTGTGTGTATAATACAATGTGAGTGCAAATACCTTTTGTAATCTTGTATTATTGACTGTATATATATATAATATAATATGGTTGCTGTTGCTGCTGTTACTGCTGCTGAAATATTTACTTCAAATGATTAATGAAATTTAGGCACGATAGGTTGTGAACCTACCTATATATACGTGTAAATAGTATAATATAATCAGCTTGTAAATACTTCGATTCTTCGATTTTACTTTATTTTTTTTTTGTTTTATATTATTTTAATGCAACAGTCCATATCTGAATTTGGATTTCCGAATAATAAAAGACGAGTTGAAGTTTTTGTTTTTTTTTTTTTTTGTTATTGTAATTTTAAAATTCTACACAATCTGAATAAACTTGTAGAAATTGTAAGATGCTAATTTGTTCATAAGTTTTATTTATTTATTTACACACTGTTACTCTGTTGGGAATATTGTTAATGTTATGACCTCAAGCAAATGTAAATGAATATACAGCTTATATCGGGTATTATGTAGATATATATTATGTATAGATATATATATATATATATACTATTTAATAAAATTGTAAGATAAAAATCTTTCGATTTTAAATAATATTTATGTATGTATATATATATATATATATAGATATATGTTATATAATAATTTATCAAATGGAAGAATGCGTAACCAATAAATTTTATTGCTACTGGACTTACAGAATAACAAAAAAAAAAATAAAAATGCATGCAGATGTAAATTGCAATGCTACAATGCATTTGAATTTTGCAATTTGGTTTTTTATATTTTTATTTTTTCAGTTCCATCCACTCCCAAGCCTCAGCCAGCTACTGTGGTTAATTTCAATTTCTTTTCGATTTCTATATTTACTTAATTGCTGGCACCTTAATTTTGTGGAAGGCGTGAATTTCAATTGCAAAAAAAAAAAATACAAAACAGAAGACGATGAATAATTAATAATTAATTTATTTAATTTTTTTGAGGTTAGAAAAAATATTTTTGGTTACAAATAATTAAGTGTGAAGTTAAAACTGATATGCATATTATACAAAAATGAAATTTGGTTAATCACGATTGCCATCAAGAGTATTAGAGGATTTTTTTTTAAACTTTGTAACTGTTTATATATATATATATATATATATATATATTATAATAAGCCATGCGGATTGAAACCAGTAATATTTACGTCCGCTAACAAATCTTACTAATCTATTCTATCACGAAGGGCAGCATTCGCTCATCCGTACACCGTAGAAATCCCTAGATGACAGAAGACAAGTTATGGAAATTCGTTTATAACAACAACATCCCAAATGTGGAACCAAATTCCATTCTTATAATAAAACATGATAAATTCTATATTTATAACCTAAATAAATTCAAGACGAACATTGATCTACTACTTCTATCTGCCTATCCTTCCTATCCTCTAGCCAAACATACCAATGGGTACAAAATGGTTTCACCCAGTCCCACAAAAGTATCCAAAAGATCCCACCCAGTGTTTTGGAAATGTATAAAAAAAATATCTATGTAGCTACCGATGGACTGGGATAACCCCAGCAGAGAAGGAAGAAGAAAAGTAGATATTATGCAAATTTAAGAGGAAGTTAGGAGACAAACAAAAATAATTAAAATTGTTGAACAACTGTAGGTTGTATTTCGCATGACTAGCAATTGAATGTGATTACGTACTGGAGGGAGTATGATTCCAAATTCGTGACGTACGACCTAATTATGATAGTTTGTTTTTATATCATTCTTGGAATTTTTATTTGTTATTAGTCAAAACTTAGATCTGAGAAATCTTTATACTTTAGTACCGTCGGCTTTTGGAAAAGAAAAGGTATAATTAGAGTGAAGAACGAAAAAGTAGTAGAAGAAAGGTTCGGCAGGGAATTTTATGCTCACGGGGAGTATTAATGTTCACTTTGAATGAAACATATAAAAACTACCAATTCTTGGAAATGCTTGTAGTGAAATGCGATTCCACATTCTAGAAGTTCTGACTATAAAAGAATTTCCATAAACAGTCTTGAAACATTTTACTATTGGCGTACGGTATAGGGGTGCATGGGCATTTGCTGTGATTGAAGTATTGATTTTAGTTCTTCCGAGTATGTGCCTACTCCCACACGATATTTATAAAATAGAGTTAGTGCTCTAACGGTAAAACGATGAGAAGGAATGTAGCAAGTGATTCTAATATATTTTACATCATCTATATCTACTTCTGTTAAGAAAGTTTAGAGTAGTCTTTGAGGCGCCCACCCATAGCTATGAATTATACTCCATCTTGGATAGGCTTTATAGATACTATGTAGGCTTTATAGACATTAAGAAGATATTTACTTCAAAAATATGTCTTGCAATCGCATTCCGAGAATATTTCAGTCTTCTAGTCATTCGAAGCTTAGAGTTGCCTTTGAGGCCACCACCTATAGATGTGAATTATACTCCATTTTGGGTCGTATGTAGACCTTATGGGTACTAAACAAATCTTTAGTTCAAAAAATGCCTAAATTCATAAAACTTTAAGAATGCTTAGAGTAGTCTTTGAGGCGCCCACCCATAGCTGTGAATTATACTCCATCTTGGATAGGCTTTATAGACACTATGTAGGTTTTATAGACATTAAGCAGATATTTACTTCAAAAATATGTCTTGCAATCGCATTCCGAAAATATTTCAGTTTTCTAGTCGTTCTAAGCTTTCATCTTGAAATTTGAGAATAGGTTCGAATGTCGTTAGTATTTGACGTAACTAAAGCGATTTGAGTTTTGGGGTGTTAAACTCAACTCTGTTTGCTGTTTGGTGTAACCAGTCAGAAATTTTGGTTTAATCATAGTTTATCATGCTTCTGTGGCGTAAACTAAAGTACCTGTAGCATTAAATTTTTTAGAGAGAAATCGTAGGAAGCTACAAGAGTATCGTGGGAAGCTATAAGAGTATCTGTCATCTGGTAAACTATTGATAGGATTGCAAGTTGTTTGATTTTTAATCAAAATAAGAAAAAGAGTGTTATAGAAAGCATAGAACCCTGTGAAACACCGTTGTTTATTAATAAATAAAATGCAAAATATTTTTGCCAAAATTACAAAGCAATCAGAGCCATCCATGAATCACATACGATTATATAATCGAAAATGAAATCAAATACGTTATAAATATTGTTGTTCCCATATAGTGTCAAGCGACAAACATATACAACGAGTGGAAACCAAAACAGTCTCAAAATGTGAGTAAATCCTTATATAAATTTCAATCAAAGCTTTGCAAGATGGTAATGATGATCATGATATGGAATAGATCAAAATATGCTCTGGTACATTTTAGTATTGGCATCGATATTCTCCGATAAATGTTTGAGAATACTAATCTATACTGTAAGGCATACTTTTCGTTAATAGATCTACTAAATGTGTATAAAATCTATACATATTGGAGTATAATTCGCCTAATTTGGGCAAATGGTTCAAAAATTGTACTTGCGGACTACAGAAAAACTTTTATTTGGAATGGTTAGGTTGCTGTCTACATAGCTAGGGGCCAAAAATACTCTTGCAATGTTCTTGCTTGCATATGAGCCAAAAATAAAATTTAAATGGAATAAAACAAATTTATGAAAATGCATACAGAAATTTAAAATCACTATCCGTTGCAAGCTCTATTTTAATTTATTATCTAGTTGAGTACAAAACATTAAAGAAGTCTGTAAATAGTTAATGAAATACGTGCGTATCTTTATATGATAAACAGATTAAGTTAAATTAAATAAAAATATTCGGCTACTTATTTTCATAATTTTATTCTGCCATTTATTTCTCTCAAAAAAGTCCTATATCAATATTTCCTCCTATGTATATGATAACTTCCCATCTGAACCTGCTCGCTGAAACTACATAATATCTATAAGCTAAAAAATATTTTTTAAATATCGATGCCACTGTTGGTTCAATTGGCTTCACTAACTCATTGTATAATCACCAAGAAAACTACCTCTTATCCTACTCATTACCCTACTTTTAATCGTTATTTCACTCTATCGATATATTCCCTTGTTATAATTTTTGAATTCATTGTTGGAATAGACTATAAACTTAACTCGATTATGCTAATATTGTCTAATTAACAAAACTATTTCTAATTATCTTGCTGATAGTATGGCTCTGACAATATATCTGGTTATAACCAGACAGTATGGCTTTCAAAAAAAAACATTCTATTACTAAGGTGAATAAAACTATATAGTGCTAGTGTGACATCACAAAATATACCTTTAAGCTTAATTGAAATGATTCAATTTATTGATTCCAAATTAGATTTTTTTTTTTCTCTGATATAATTATTAAAAAAAATCAATCGCCTTAAAATTATTAAAAATTATAACCGCCTCAAGTAATCTGGATTTTATTTCCTAAACAGAAAAATAAAAAAAAATTTCTGAAGGAAATAAAAAATTATTTGCTAATTAAAAAATTATATTTTTTGCCAGTTAAATATCTTGATGATATTACAACCACCCAGTTGTGGACAAACTGAGATCTTTGCTATTTAAACAAATAAATAAAAATAAATTCTAATTTAATTAATTAATGAAATTTATTTAAATGGCTGTTAAAATTATATTTACATATTATAAGACGCCATTTTTAATTAGATTTAAAAATTAAAATTACATGTATTTTACTTTTTTCAGAATTTATTATTTCTGAAATTCGTTTGTAGGTGGTCGAAGAAGACAAATCTAATACATTTTCATATTTAGTGTTTTACAAGAGGGCGAGTTCTGTCATTTTGGTATTTTCATCTGCTCATTTTGTATGAACTTACAAATCGTGTGTGCAACTTCAACTCGAGGTGAGTTTTAGTAATTTGAATAATTAGACTCAATGTTCTATTAGTGAACTATCATTATTTTTTATATTTTCTATAATATCTATTTACTTCCTATGTGATATTTCATTTTTAGATTTCATGCCAGTTGTGTGATATGAGCATTGCCAGCTGGTTATTTATTTTTGTTATGTAATATTTCATTTTTAATTTATATCCCAGTTCTATAATATGTTCATTATCAGCTAGTTATTTATTCCTTATTGATATGATCATTATCATTTTTTTCATATTCAAGCAATGTTAGGTATCTGATATGTAAATCAACGAACTCTTTGATATCTATAACTACAATTATTGAATTTTATTCTAGCTTTCTAATTTTTTTATTATTTATTATTTATTTAAATTATTATTTTATTGCTTATTTTATTGCCGAATATCCATAATTTAATTTTTTTTTTGTTTTATGTTCTGGATAGTAGCTTAAATAAAAATACGTTTTTGAATATTAAGAACAGTATTACAGTTTTGAATTACATGTGGAAACTGCCATATTATTCAAGTATTTATTTATCCATTTTTCTGGCATATTCATTAACTTTGCAAATTATTCTTCTTTATTTGATTTTGTCAATTCTGCTACACTAATCTATAATGGCGGTCTAATGGAGTTGGGCATTTTATGGTCGGTGTATCCAGGTTACGCCACTTAGCATATCCCACCTTATTTTCGTACTCTCACCTTCACGGGATGCTCTTGTTAATCCTAGTCACCCTAACAAACGGATTGAGTTCCAATCCCGGTGCAGTAAAGTGGGCAGGAAGCAGAAGAAAGGGAGATAGAAAGCATAGAATAGCAAAGGCGGAATATTTATGCCCGGAATCGACCAGACTTTCATATTTTGAATTTAAGGGTTTTTACTTTTACGTAACAATGATTGCAGCATCTACATTTTCTCGTTGGAGAAGTGGCAAAGGTCATCTGTACTCACAAAAAACAACCTTTAAGAAAATGAATCTGACCATCCAACGGACAAACAAACAAAACCCTGCCAGGTTTGAGTTTAAAGTCTTATCACCCATATCTCAGCAAATATCAAATGATCAACCAGCAATTGATCACATTTCATAAAACATGAAAACAAACGGTAGGTGCTCAAGAGGTAATCACAATCAAATCCCGGTGAATTTTTCTATAGCCTCAGTTGCAGTAAACCACAAATCGGATTTGCGGTATTTCATGTGGTCGGGATCGAAAATAAATAATTCAAAATTCCCCACAGATTTTATTACAGGATAATGATGATGTCTATATGTAATATATGTATAATACAATGTGAGTAATATAATTCTCATCAATTCATATCATCTAAGACTAATTTCTGGGTTTATATATGAATGTTCTACTTTTTCTATAACATTTAAACTTCTATAGTAATAGTCGATATTCATTAGCATGTCATTTTATCGATATCAGTTCCGGATCATTTCAATACAATATTCTATTGTTCCACTTGTGGGAGTTCCTATGAAAATGGTCACGGTCATTTTAATTTGCTTATATAATAATTACCTAGTTTTTTAAATTTATTAAACTGTTCCAACGACATTATTTAAGTAATTAGCAATCTCTAGAGTGCGATAATATACTCAAAGCCTACATATACATTTTATTTGTATATCAAAATATTGAAAAATAATTATGATTATATTATATACGTGTATTTAACTATGATTTGTTAATTATTATTATTACTTAGCAATATTGATTTTCATATTGTCATTATGTACAAATAAAATATTGAGATTCAGCATTTTAAATTTTCACCTACTATGAATATCACTATACTCCTACACATAAAAATTTATTATGAGTTCAAATTAAAAGATTTTAAAATGTTATAATTTTTTTTTTGTGAACCTTGAAATTATGCTTCTGAAATCTTAGTTTTGAAATAAATTTTTTTTTTTTCATTTTATTTTATTTCTGTTTTTTTTTTTTTTTTTTGTTTATCGTTCAAATCTGAAACATTAAACTTGTATAATTACCTTGAGGGTGTTGTACAAGACCCAAAAATTAATTAGTTATTTGTTTAAATCCCCTATATATAATTTAATTAAATTTTACAATATGTAATTATATTTGCCAGATTTTGATCTTGACGAAAGCAAATTTCTTAACATAATTTTTTTTGTTTTTGTTATTTTCTGATTATTTTGTTTTTTTTTTTTAAATTAGGGTGTGTGAGAATACTTAAGATATTAAAAATTATAGAAAATATTAGATAGAAAATTGAGTATAAAAAAATATAGAGAAAATCCAAAAATAAATGAAAAAATTTGTTTTTTGTTTTGTTTTTTTTTTTTATCTGTTTGATGTGATCATTCACACGCGTGTTTACTTTTCACATTTCATTTTCATAGTGACAATTTGAAAAAAAAAAAAAAAAAATCACAATACCTACAAAAACATACGAAAAGCTAAAAAAAAAAATTAATTTAGAGGTTGACAATAATTTTTAGTGATAGGAAAAATGTTCTAAATTAATTTGTGAAGGGTGTTCTGTGCGCAACTGATCGAATATGATGAGAATTAGGTATTGATTTTTGCATTTTGTATTATTATAAAACTAGGTTTGTAACTGGCCATAAATGACGGAAACAAAATACATTTTAACTCTTTTTTTTGCTTCATTACAATTTCAAATTTAAGAAAAATACGTATTTACTTACGTATTTATCATACCTTTATTTTTTTTTTCATTAGAACGCTTTTAATTACCATATAAAAAGAATAGATATTATTTTGTAGTAAGTACCAGAGATGCAAACCGGTTTTTGAACCGAACCAAAAAACCACTGAACCATTGATATTTTCCGAACCAAAACCATAACCAAAATCAAACCACTTTTATATTGAATTGGGCGAACCAAACCAAAACCGAATCATTTCTTAAAATAATTCTGAAACCGAACCACAAATCAACAAAATATATGGTGGTTTACGGTTTGGTTCATGTTTTAATCTATTTTTTAACATTTTAAATTTTAACATAACTAATAAAAAAAAAAAGATGTGTCATAAAAGTTCTGAATACTTTCTTCATTTCCCAAAACATGTACAACAATAAAAAGCATTTGACTGGATGTAAGAAATGCAGTTACAAACGATTGATTTAATTGATCTATAAGATTTTAAATGACTACTGCTTGTTTTCCAGCATGCGCAATAAATTGATTTAAATATCGATTGCCCCTTTCCTCTATAGAAAATCAAATATATAAATTTAATTATTTTTTCATGTTTTTTTTTATATATATATTTAATTTGCTTACTTAAAATATATATTTCATTTCAAATATTAGATTATTATTATGACCAGCAGCATATTACATTTTTTTATATTTTTAATTTTATTAAATATGTAAGCAATGTAATTTTCTAATAAAATAATAATATTTATAGTTTTAGTTTATTAAACAATGTCAATATTGTTTACAAATCATATGATTTTTATTTGACAATTTATATTCTATTTCTAATACTGATTCATAGATTGTACTTTAAATTTTCCTGGTTTTATATAGTATTTGTAATCTGTAATGTATATAAATAATTTTATTTTTAACAAAATTGAACCAAAACCGAACCGAACCGAAAACCATAAATAAAAATATTTATTGAACCAGAACCAAACCAAAACCAAATTTTTTAAATTTTTAGAACCAAACCCAAAAATTATAAAATTAACCTTAAACCAAAACCGAACCACACGAAAAAATTTTTGGTTTGCATCTCTGGTAAGTACAGCAAGCGTCAAAGTTTGAAAAAAGCGATCAAGATCTTATTAATATGTGTCACTTGTTTGTTGTCATATATTTGTATGGCATTTCCAGATTCCAGGGGATATTGATTGCTCTTTTACTATCAATTGCTTGAATATTAAATTATGGAATTTGAAATTATATTTTTTATTATAAATGAAAAAAAGATAATTTATAAAATCCTATAGATAAAATTCTTATTATTAATCCAAGCTGGTTAGTGTCGCATTAACTTTTCTTTTATCAATTTACCTATTTTTTTGTCTTATTTCTGTTTATTTTTAATAATCTTATAATATTTATTAACTAACACGCATAAATACTTAATAAAATATTGAACAAATAATATTATTGATAATGAGCCACAACTTTAAACGAAAACATTTTTAGTAATTGAGTTTCGATTTTGCACGTGCAATAGAAAAAAAAAAACAAAAACCAATCAAATAATTGTAAATATAAAAAAAACAATACACACAATATGTATGCGTATACTACTAAATACCTAATGGTGAATTTATTGATAGTAATCTAGTAATAATTAAAATAAAAAATAAAGAAAATTAAAAATTGTTATGATTAAAATTGAAATATACTACTAAATAAAACCGGTTTTTCTTTTGATGAATAAAATAAAAAGTTGTGTTGAAAAAAAATGAAAATAAACAAATCTACTTCAAAAAAACTGAAAATGTGCTGACAAAACAATACATAACTTTTGAAGCACTGATCGCCGTATAGCCTTTTTCAGTCACTGATCGCTGTAAAAAAATTTTTTAAAGGAAATTAAATTTTCTTTAAATATGTGAAAAAATATATTGTTTTAAGACTTTCGCTATTGAATTATAAATTTTTAAAAGATATAAAAAATAATAGTAGGTACAACAGTTAATTACTAAAAAAATGTTTTATTTCTATGATTGTATTACAACTATCTTATAAATTACTAATATGCAAAAGGCATAGCCATTAAAGATAACAAGTAAAAATTTGTGAAAATGTATAGATGGCTTGGTGAGGGCCAAGAAAATGTATTGGGATTTGGTTGTTATTGTTTTTATGTGTAAATCAGCTGAAACTTAATCTAAATAATAGGTATATATTTACGATTTACATATATACTAGATAAGTACTTTAAAATACATAATTAAAAAAATAAAAATTTTAATTCTTCAACGCATCATATTACTGGCTCTAGTATACGGTTGCAAAAAAAACTGAAATGGCTAATTTCATTTCATAACGGTTGTACTTTTTAGGTCCGCAATATTTTATTTGCTCTTCTTTGTTTACTTTTTATTTATTATTTTTACTATTTAGTGTGCTTCAGTGTCTGGGTACTAAAATATATTTATTTTGAGTTCATATCCACGATCGTCTGAAATAATTAATTTCATCTCATAACGATGGTATTTTTTAGGTCCACAATCTTTTATTTGCTCTTTTTGTTTACTTTTAATTATTTTTAATATTTTTAATTAATGCGCTTCATTCTGGATATCGAAATATATTTATTTTATGTTAAGTAAATAGACCAAAGCAATTTGTATATATATTGTAATTTGTTTATATATTGGAACATTCCGTTAAATTGGTTGATATATGCAGGATAGTAGAGGAGCAATTTATTTGACAACGTAGGAGATATATGCACCTCTACGAGTGCTACTTCAATACTGAAGACACAGTTTTTATTCTTTATTTATTTATTCCTATTTCTATCACAAATTTTACTAACTCACAAATGCTAGATTATAGGGACTAATACTAAAATGAGAAAAGGGAGTAAAATGTATGTAAAAACAAATGATGTATCTTGCAATTGTTTTTTTCTTATTGTTATTTTTATTTCTAGGTATATTAATGCTAATTTTAATTTTAGATAATACTTATTAATGTTAAATTAGAATTTTAAGCAGGGTTTAAAAAACTACAGCAGAAATAGTAAAAGCACTTAAATTATTGCTGTTGCTGACTATCACAGCATTTCAAATTAAAAAAAAAAAACTATTACTGCGCTTTGCTGTTACAACTTAACCGAAGTAAAGTAATAGTTTTATGCTTTTTACACATACAAATACTACGCATGTGATTTTGCTTTTCAAAACATAATAGTAATAGTAGAATTTTGCTGAATGCTTTTTAATATTTTAAGTCAAAGTAAAAAAAAAGCTATTTGCTGTGCTGATTTTGCTGGGCAGACTTTGCTGTGCATTTAGAAAGAAATTTTATTTCGAAGAAAAAAGTGAAGTAAAAGAAAAAAAATATGTCCAAAAGGTTTGTTCAATATGCAAATTAATATTGAATAGAGTAGAGTGTGTAATGTGTGTGTATTCAACGAGACCTTGTCATATGAACTACATCTTCTAGGTGGTGACTGGTGGATAGAGCCAAGTTCAAGAAATTGAGCAGCCTCTAGCAAAAATAGGTCCGGGTCCCACCTCACAAAGCCCTCGAAAATTTTGTTTATTTTTTTTCAACTTGTCTTCAGTAAAATCGCTCCTAGGCACGATGCAAACAAGCGGTCCCAAGAGTCGGGACCGAAGACCTAAAATTTTTTTTTTTTTTTTTTAATTTTTTTTTGTCATCAGTACAATGACCCTTAAATGTGAGGAAGACAATAGGTCCGAGGTCCTAGGAATTGGGGCCGAAACTCTGTTTCACCAGTTTAAATTTTATTTTTCTGGGAAAAGGTTATTAATAATTATTATGAATAATTTTTAAAACTTTTTTTGTAAATCCATTTTTTAAATTTTAAACAACAAAAGTTTTCAAACAAACATAAGCCGTCACAAGGAACAAAAAAGCACAGTAACTCTAAGTGCTGTAAATGCTGAATAGTAATTCAAAGCAACAGCAAATGCTGTTTAGCTGTATTCAACTCATTTTGCTGTAGCTATTTAAAAAAAGAATGAAAAAGCTTTTTTTGCATATTACTTTTTGAAATAAAAATGCGCAGCAAAGCGGAAGCAAAATAACTACAAAAAAAATTATTTTGCTATGCCTTTGCTGAATTGATGTTAGAAAGCAATAGTAAAAAAATATTAAAAGCTTGAAATAACTACGAAGTTTTTAAAAACCCTTATTTTAAGGCTTTAATAAGATCATAAGAATTGATGATGATATATTAAGTGAATTATAACACCAAACAACTTTACGCTAAGATCGCAAAACAAATATTTATAACTTATATGCTTATTACAGTTACTTGTTGTTGTAATATAATTAAATGTTAACATTTATTTTTTATATTATTTGAATTTAATAAAAAAATAAGACTCTCTAAATAATTAATCAAATCTACATGATATTTAAAATTAGTCTAATAATTGCAAGATCTAATACTATAGTACTTCTTAAATCTATGTTAAAACAGTAAATGTATCATAATGTCATATGAAATGATAACTGTATATTATATCCCAGATCATAAATTGATTAGAATTTATTTGTACTTGAAAATATTTTCATTTAGCGTATTAAAAATTAATAGTATTATTCTATATCAAATATTTTAGGGTACACCTGGTATTTAATTATTTGAAATACCAAAACAATTTGTGTTTTTTTTTTAACTGTAAAAAATATCAAAAGTTAAAATTTAATAACATCAACAATAAATTACTTCCTTATTAATTAAGTCTATATAATTAATTAAAATTATACAATTGAAAATTTTATCATATTTTCCACAACCAACGCAACGCATATTCAAAATTCTATCGATGTTATTTAATTAAGAAAGTGTTTCATTAAGTCTTTATTTCATAAATTTAAATTCGTTCAATCAACAGGCGAGCTAATAAACAATTTTTTGTATTTTTTTAAAAAAAATATATAAAATAGAAATGAAATAGAATGAATATTAAAAATTTGATTTGAAATAAAAACAGCGAAAAACAACAACAAAGATTAACATCAGAGTAACTAAAGAATATGAAAATAGTTCTGTTAATTCCAATACATTATTATTTTGTTTTCATATTATAATCATAAATTTTGTAAAACGAAAATAACTTTTTTTTTATAGTTGTTCTTGTTTTTTTTTTCTTCAAAAAAGATACATTTAAAAAGTTATCTTTATAACTGAAAATATCTGAAGAAGTTATATATATATATATATATATATGAATATTTGAATATTTTAAGCTAGTGTGTATTTAAAAAGTATAATAATATGTGATTCACTCTTTAATTTGAAGAGAATGAAACAAAATGTAGAACATATTATTATTGTTATTCACCGATTGTCGTCGAAAAGGTGCTATCTGCCAAAATTAGGTTTTTGTGTTTTTTTTTTCGTTTTCTTTCTTAGCACGCTAACTATATAATGACTTAGAATTATATATGTTATAACATATGTATGTGATATTCCGTATATGGAATATATAAATACATGTAAATGTCCATAATCGACAATTGCGGCAATTATGTTGAATCTGACAATTCGTTAAATTTTCGTTAAACATAAAATATTGATCCAAATTAAATTCAACATAATAATATGTAATTTATTTTTGTTGTTGTTTTTCTAAGAAATTTTTTTTTATTTTAATATGTCAGTATAGGTCGATATAATAATATGCTTTAACCAAATATGTAAGTCAGCTTTGTTAAGCATTTTGTCATTTACATATGCAGTTCTATGTCGTTATAGTTATAGCGCATAATATTGCACAAAAGTGTGCTGACAAAACTGTTGAACATAACTTATGAAACACTGATCGCCGTATAGCCTTTTTTAGCCACTGTAAAAAATTTTTTTTAAGGAAATTAAATATGTGAAAAAATATATTATTTTAGGACTTTCGCTATTGATTTATAAATTTGAAAAGAAATTAAAAATAATAGTACAAAATTTCATTTAATTTATTACAAAATATACTGGTATTTGGTTGTTATTGTTTTATGTGTCAATCAGCAGAACCAAAATCTCAATAATTTCTCTAATAATACCATATAGTTATAGTTATAGCGCATACAGTTGCACAAATATTGACTATTAATCAATATTCGTTACAAGTTTTGTTCTTCTGATAAAAAATAATAACCGCTTCAATGTCAATCAATCCTGTGAAATCCATATCCTGTTAAAATTTGATTTGATTGTGGCAGTTATGGGTTACATTTTGGCTAGAGTAAATAATCGCTATTATCAATTTGATCTAAAGTTGTTTTTGTCGCTTATTTAACTTAAAATGTTTTCTAAAATTGTTCATAAAATATAATTTGCGCTTTTTACAAATTTGGTATATCATTTTCAAATGCATTGAGTGTTTAAACAATTTATTTTGCTTAAGCGATTTTTACAAAATTTTATGTATTGATAACGGATGTTTTTTTTTAGAATGATAGAGCTATAAATTGAAATAATGAACATTTAAATTGAAATTATAAAGCCAATTTTTTCTTCAATGGAAATGTCCACCACAACTAGCTCTGGCCGCATTCGATCAGATTAAAGTTAGACAACTTTTTTGAATAATTCAGCCCTTATTTCATCAATAACGTGTTATTGATTGGTACGTGATAATATTGGTTTTCAAACTGTCTATTTTGTTTCTGATTTATCAGCATAAAACAATGACTTGACATAACCCTAAAGTAAAATAATTCACTGGCGTTATGTCGCATGATGCTTTGAAGCCAACTAATTGTACCATTTCTCAAAATAATGTTTTCACCAAATTTTTCTTTCAAAATATCAATTGTTGCGGTAGCAGTATGAAGTTTAGCACTATATTGTTGGAAGCAAAACAAAACTTCTGAGTCGATACCATTAAAATTTTATTACAAAAAATCATTGATCATCGATCTGTAACCACCACCTTTTAGTGTAACATTGGCTATAGCATCGTTTTTAAAAAATGTGGACCTATGATGTCTCAAGCGTTTAAAGCAAACCATACGATGCATTTTACAGGATGCAATGAAACCAGCTGAATTTATTAAGGATTTTTTTCGATCCATATACGTCCATTTTACTTATATACGTACCCTTTCAACCAAAAACGATTGAAAAATTATGATTAGTAAAGATCGAAATGATTTTTACTAATCATAATTTTTCGATAAAAAAAAGTGGATCAACTTTAAGCTGTTCTAGGATCCAATTAGTTAGCAAATTACGCTTATTATCGTCAAGTAGCTTTAGTTCTTGAATCAGTTGAATCATGTATGGGCCAAGATCTTTACGCAAAATTTTTCATGGGGTGGATGTGCACAGTCCAACTTGTTGTGAATATCGGCTAATAGACAAAGTCGGATATTCATCAACACTAGCTCTTACAGCACCGATATTTTCTTCTGTACGTACAGTTATTTGTCTTGTTGTTATTGCTGTTGAATTGAGCAGAGAAAATAATGTCCGAAATCTATCGATATTTCGATGAATAATCTGCTCGAATGTATGATTATGTAAACCATTAAAATACCGGTTATTAATGTTTGATAACAACGTAATCGTATTTTACACAATAACGTTTTCGGATTTCAAATGCTTATATAATTTAACCGATTTTGAAAACTCAAATACTGGTACAATGCCGTTATTGTATTTTTAAACTTTAAAATTAATTCTATTCAAAACATGAATTTCAGACATAAGTGGTTATGACTTCTTGCCACAGAAATAATTGATTCTTCGTAATAATTTTTCATATTTACAATATTCTTAAAGCAAGAGAGCGCAATAACTATAGTCCGAACATTACTCTAATAAATAAGAATTGATAAGGATGGTACCTATTATTAGTATTTGACAGTATTTTTCGCTTAATCCATAGCTTCGCTACTTGATATTGACTTTTATAATACTAAAACTCAGTTTAAATTTTTCATTAGATATTTTATTTAATTGTCATTTTGTTAATCACAACTGATCCACCCAATCACCCTACCTAATCATAGCTGAATTATTGTGAACGACCACTAGATCGTGAATACTACATTATAATATACGCATATAAGTCCTGTTTAATTCATTCATTCATATTTTATATGTATAGTTAGTTGTCCATGTCCATCTATTGTAGAGTTGACTAACCATGATATTTATACCTTACTAAATCTCTATTTGTAATCAAATTGTGATTCTGATGCTGATCTTCAATTAGCACGTTTTCTTTTTACAAATTATAAATACATTTTTTTACTTGACTTTAAAACTAAGCGCAGACATACAATTTTTACTTTTGCAACTGTTTGATTGCATATTTGTATTCCACTAGTTTATATAAAAGCGCGCGCATACAAAACCAGTTGTTCAGGTGTTCATATAAACAAATGGAACACAAATGTGTGCAACCAAACAGTTGTAAAACTAAAAATTGCATGTGTGGGCCTAGCCTGCCGACAAAATAATTATATACAATTGTTAAAAAAAAAAAAATACAATATATTTAATTACAACAATACTAATAGAAAATATGAAATTTTTGCAGATAGTCGATTTTTATTATACACAAACAATATGAATAATATTCTTATTTATCATTCATATTACCTATGATTTTTAACAAAAAAAAAAAAAAAAATTTTAAGAAACTCTCAAAAAATTAAGTGGATCTTTTCAAGTTTTGATATGTATATATTATTAAAAACAAGAATAATTGACTAGAAATTAAAGAAAATTTCGAAAGAAAAAAAAAAACAACAAAAAAATCAAAATAACAAATCTCACAGATATCATAATACATATCGCACAGTTCGTCGCAGCAATTCTAATCGGACTGTTGTATAGGTCATAATTTGTTATATATTTTTGGAAACGTTTAATTTCTACTCAAATAGTTACTAAAATAAATAAATAAAATTAATTTTTATTTTGTTATTTTATCAATTTGATAAGATAACGAAAGTGATCGTATAATTGTTGTTGTACTATTTATTATTGAGATTAATTTTCAAAAATTCGAAATTCAATAAAATTAATTTTTGATTTCATTTAAAGTGCATTTTTCAGTGAAGATTTAAAAATTCAAAATATTGTTATAATATATTCTATTTTAATAACCTTTATACGCCTAGTTCAAGTTCATAAAAAGAAAAAAAACCAAAAAAAAAAACAGAAAAACAAAATTAATTCAATGAAAATTTTAAAAATAAATATCTAAACTAATTTTAAAAATCGTGGTAAAACAATTAGCAAAAAAAAAACAAATTTAACGATAAAATAAAAATATTGAAATTTTTTTTTTTTAAAAAAATATTGAATACATTTTCCCAGTTAAGAAGTTAAAATTTTATTACAGAAAAAATTCAATTTAAATAAGTGAAAATACAAACTTAACGAAAAAAAAACCATTTTCGTTTAAAACTAACATTAAAAATTTGGATATATAATATAATTTGCAACCAAAAAAAATTATAACAAAAACTTAACGAAAAAAAAATTATTTAACGAAGAAAAAAAATTTGATTTACCGGTGTAATAATTTACAAAAAATATTGTAGATCAATATTTAAAAAAAAAAAACATAAACTTAACGAAACATATTATTCATTCAGCAATTATTATTATAATTTAAAATCATAACAATTTATTGATCAAAATGGCAGATCAAAATGATGAACCAGCAAAGGCACCAAAAGCTGTACGTAGACGTGGTGCTGTATCAGCTGAACCAGTTAAAGAAGAAGATTTAAAAAATTATGTTAAAAAAGTTGTACCAAAAGATGATACAACAAAAGCAGCTCTATCAAAAGCCATATCAAAAAATGTTTTATTTTCACATTTAGATGATACTGAAACATCTGATATATTTGATGCAATGTTTCCAGTTAATGCACCCTCTGGTCAAGTAATAATGCAACAAGGTGATGAAGGTGATAATTTTTATGTAATCGATTCGGGTGAAGTTGATGTTTATGTAAATAATAATTTAGTTGTATCATTAAAAGATGGTGCCAGTTTTGGTGAATTAGCATTAATTTATGGTACACCACGTGCCGCAACTGTTAAAGCTAAATCAAAAGTTAAATTATGGGGTATTGATCGTGATTCATATCGTCGTATATTAATGGGTTCAACAATACGTAAACGTAAATTATATGAAGAATTTTTATCACGTGTTGCTATATTAAAATCACTTGATGATTGGGAACGTTTAACAATTGCTGATGCCTTAGAGGGTTGTCAATTTAAAGATGGTCATGTTATTGTTAAACAAGGTGAACCTGGTGATGATTTTTATATTATATTAGAGGGTAATGCAATTGTATCACAAAAGAAAAATGATACTAAAAATGATACTATTGAAGTGGGTCGTTTAGGACCTGGTGATTATTTTGGTGAAATTGCATTATTATTGGATAGGCCAAGAGCAGCAACTGTTATTGCTAAAGGTCAATTAAAATGTTGTAAATTGGATAGAGCGAGATTTGAACGTGTATTGGGTCCATGTTCAGATATATTAAAACGTAATATTACACAATATAACAGTTATGTTGCATTATCTGTTTAAAGTAAAAAAAAAAAAAAAAAAAAAAAAAAAAAATAGACTAAAAAAAAATTAAAAAAATAAAAAATATTTAAATATTTTCTGTTATTTTCATTAAACATATTTAATTTATATACAAAAAAAAAATTTACATTTTTTTGTTGCTGTTATTTTTTTTTTTTAATTTATTTAAAAATTATATAAAAAAATTGTGTAAAAAAAAAAATTATTTAAATGTTTTTTAAGTTTTAATTTATTATTATAAATAAATAGAAAAAAAATGAAAAAAAAAAATATTCTTATTTTTAATTATAGAAAAAATTTTATGAAAATAAATCATATTATACATAAGTTTAATATTTGTAGGTGTATTTAAAAAAAAAAAAAAATTGTAAAAAAAATTAACACAACAACATAATAACAACAAAAATTTTTAAATATATATATATATTTTTTTTTAAATAAAAAAATTTCGTTGATCGAAATTTATGCTTTTCATATGTTCCTTTTTTTTTAAGTTTTGTTAATGATTTCAAAAATATTTTAAATGAAACAAAAATATAAAATTAATTTTCAATGAAACTTCCGAATATCGGACCCAAATTTAATTCATATATATATTTTCTAAACAATTTCTAAAGTCTAATGGACTTTGGCATATAGTAATCAAATAACCAATATTAATATTTACAAATTAGTTGTTACATTTTTATTGTATGAATATAAAGTGTTTCAGTGGCGAAGCACAAATGAAAAATTTCGTTCATTGTCTTCTATTTGATCAAATTCGTTGTTGTTATACAAATAAATAAATAAAATCATTTGTTATAATGATGAGTCAATGGAATACAAAGTATTTAAACTGAATTTACTAAAAAAAATATTTAATATGTAGCCTGTTTTGCGAAGGCTAATTATATTCAAAATCCTACCTTTTAAGTTTAAATTTTGTATGACGATTATTATTAAAAGAATAAAAACAGGGTTTAAAAATATAGTGTATTTCGATCAAAAATAGTTCAAAGAGTCAATAAAAGCTTTATATTTCAGCGGCATACAATTAATACTATATATTTACAAATCATGGATTTTATATTAATTAAAGTCGAACCTGTTTCGCTAATCTAGTTGAAGCCGAACTCGTTTTGCTAATAATTATATATTTGATATTAAATAATTATATATTTGATATATTTGATATTAAGGAAGAAAGAAAGATATAAAAGATAATTATATAATTGATATAAATTTGATTTTGATTAAGCTACTAAAAAAAACAAATCCGATTGCTAATAAACATTATTAAAATCATGTTAATTAATTGACTCAAAATATGAATTAGATTTATACCGTTTGTCAAGAAAAAAAAAATACAATATTTGTGCAAAAACACAAATAAATAATACGAGTATAATAAACAATGACAAATAAAGCTAAGAGTATTATGATCAAAATGCACCAGTTGTAATGAATAAAACTGTATAATCTGCTAGCAAACAGTTCTGAATTCTTGAATACTGATATAAAAACGTATATGAAACGTAATCAAATTAAATAGATTTTCATTTTATTTATTTATTGATCAGCGGACCTGCAGATCGGAAATAAATAAATAGATTTTCATTTTAAAGAAAAATTTGTCCAATCGCCATTGCAAAATATTAGTTAGTTATGTATTCTGCCTACTAATAAGCTGGTTTTAACTTGCATATCATTTCTGACATTAAAGTTATAATGAATTTTTATTCGTTTTTCATTTCCTTGCAATTAAAAGATACTATCACAAGTCTTAATTTACAGTGCATTCTCGATATATAACCAAGTTACAATTCTACAATAGGTATCATCAACATTATAGTAAATTAATACAACTTGGTGTATCAACAATTGAATAAAAAAAATAAAAACAATTGAATGGAGTCCCAAGCACTGATGAAGGAATTATATTGCTTCTGAAATATCGATATTTGCAATCAAATATTAAAAATTATTAGTAAACAGAAACCTGGCAACAATTAAATTATTTAATTGAATATTGTGTGATTGTTAGTAAGGCCAAGGCTCTGCACAAACCAGCTATACATTACAATTATAAATTAAAAATAAAAACATGACATATTTTAAAATTTGAAATAAGTTAATTAAACCTCTATAATTCATTTCTAATTCAACTCACTTCCTAAATTTGAAAATTTGAATAACAAAAATGGGTCCATATAATTAAATAAAATAAAATTTAATGTAAATAATTTTTTATTGTACAACGGATTAGTTATAGAAATAATAAAAATAAATGTAAAAATTTCATCTAAAAATTTAAAAACTATTGTAAATTAGCTATTTTGGAAGTTTTCACCAACTAAAACTACAACAGTCATCCAATCAAAATAATAATAATAATAACAATAATGTAAAAAAAGAACAAATAAAAATTAGGAAAATTTTGTTGAACAAAATTCGGTTTTATTTTAAAATTTTTAAAATACAAAAAAGAAAAACAAAAAATAAAAAAAAAAAAAAAAAAATTAAATAAAAATATAAATATAAAAATATGAAAAAAAAAAAAAATCTACAAAAAAAAATTAATTTTTATTTTTTTATTTTATTATTTTAAATTTAGATTTTTATTTTAGAATTAACAAGACAAGAGACCACATAAAATTTTAAAAAATTAAAAAAAATTATTTTTTATTTATGTGGAACATATGTCGTGTCGTGGCTTACCTATTTCATATTATGATAATTAAATTGTTTTTTTTTTTTTTATTATTTCATTTTCTAATGACTATGACATCTTTGTTTTGTCTCATATTATAGTGTGCGACCTGTGCTGCCATATTGGTCAACTGACGCACATATCAAATTATACGCTTTGATTAGAACACGTCAGCTGATTTGTTTTGACGTCAAACTGGCAAATATTTAATAATATTTCTCTCTCTCTCTTTGTTAATATTATATTATTATTAAATAATATAATTAAATAATATTATGTTAATTTGTCATTTAAATTAAATCGATGAAAAATTTATTAATGAATTATGCATGTGTTGAATAAATTTCAAAGGTCATCTAAATTATATGAATTCAATCGTATCAATCAAATCGTATTTCATAAATTATGTATTGCAAAATATCCTTGTAAAATATTATACAAATCCTTATAATTATAATATTTAGCCAATAAATAACCATAAATATTGATTTGACTTACCATTCTGTATACCAGATTCAACAATTTGATTCTGTACTGTAGGTAAATATCAGACTTGTTAGCAAAAATTTTAAGTCCAGTCACAAATTGATTGGCTACGTATTCACAGGATACCATTAAATGAACGAATAACATGAAAGGTGTATAGACTTAAAGTCCCTTTCAGAAGAGCAATGGAGTAAGATGTCGAAGTGTAAGGGATTATAAAACTGTAATTATTTATAACCATCCGTCAATAAATAAATATGTAAATTAAAATACAGTAAAATGGGATTTATTTCACATTATTTTATCCTATTTTTAGTT
This sequence comes from Argyra leucocephala, assembly GCA_963942445.1. Classification (NCBI taxonomy): domain Eukaryota; kingdom Metazoa; phylum Arthropoda; class Insecta; order Diptera; family Dolichopodidae; genus Argyra; species Argyra leucocephala. The sequence goes on along the minus strand of OZ012679.1, from coordinate 10,245,118 downwards.
GTATTACATATGGTCTCCACTCATTAGAGTTAGTAGCACAATAGTTGGAATAAATTCAAATATTTTATTAACTCATATAATATTTTTTTTAATTATCTTATCAACTTACGTAATTTTTCTCCTCACATTATTCATCTGAGTTACTCTGAACTGTGTTAGTAATTTGACATTTAAAACAAAACAAATATGGCTGGAAAACCAAATCTCCACTACTGAAAAATCTCCAAACATGAAATCGATAAAAACCAAATCCGTAAAGGTAACATTTAAAAAAAAAAAAAAATGACGGAATCTTCCTTGCATAAAGACGATATATTTATAGAGACTATATTTTTGGGGATTTTGTGTTTGGAGATTTTTTCTTTGGAGATTTTGTATTCTGTATTTTGAGATTTCGTATCCAAACCAAATCAAAAAAAAACATCTTTAACAAAATGGCGAAATCTCTCTTTGGAGACTTTATTGGAGACTCCTTGGAGACTTTTTGGGGATTTTATTTTTGCATCTGGATTAGAAAAATACGATAAACAAAAATGCACAAAATGTTGTATGGGATAGCGAAAAGATGAAAAAAATAATAATAATAAGTTTATTTGGGGGTGGTAAATATCTGAAAATAACTTTAAATTCCTAAAGTCCAGTTTGTAGTACACAAAAAGAAATACCTTGGAAAGAGTGAACAATGGTTAATATATTATTGTTTGTGGCTTTACATAAGGCCTTACGGGATCTGCGAACAACACATTATGGGTGGAGTATTTTGCTCCTGATTGTAGGAACATTATTCCAGTGGTTCAGAATGGAATGAGAGCTGATGAAGTAAGCGCTTTTATCATGTTCACACACCTTTACCAATAAAAATGAGTCTACATTCAAAAGATGACATATCAGAAAAACCTTTTGCTGGTCTTCTTTTAAAAATTAGTGATGGAATCATAGCGCCAGTGACCACCACTGACATGGTATGTCGTAAACTTTACAGGAATTAATCGCTAATGTATATTCAAATATGAATAAACTCTAAACCAAATACCCACTGTTGGATTTTCGAGCGTGCGATTCTAACATCTATAAATATATAAACCAATCTATAAACCTTATGGATTAAGTCCATAAATTAAAGTTAACAGTTGGAATAGCCATTATGTTATGCTTAGAAGCTTAAGCCTTTTGTATAACGGAATTAAACTCCCAGTACGTTCCTAAAGACATGTCCGAAAGCTATGCTGGGAGTAATGTTTTCATTTTTATGATTGAATCTGACTACCCTTTCCAATTTAAACGGCTTCAATTTCCTTAAAAATATGATTTACTATTTTTATAATTAAAACCTAAACTTGACTTAAGAAAACTAAATGCTTCTCTCATGTCCAATTTTTTGTAGCTTGTTCGACAGTAAGTAGCAAAAAAATATTTAAATATTTATAAAACAATAATTATTTAATAATTACAAGTTGTAACATGCTCATAGGGTTATATATACATTACGAGCTTAGTCAACAAAATATTGACGTGTCTAACTTATTTATAAAAATATTGTTATTTGAGCAAATATGGCGATTAAATCAAATAGGTCTGATTAGCTTTACTATAACCAGGTATATTTACTTTATCTTACCGTGACCACGCCGCCGATTGTTTGTGTGAATATTTGATGTACATGCAAAGTTCTATTTGGTAAACATTTCAAAATTCGAAATTTTATATATTTTGTGTTGGACTTGAACAACGTCGGTTGACTTTGCTATTTATATTCTAAACAATACTGAATAACTTTAGTCTTTATTAAGTGATGTACGTAAAAATTTGTTATAATAATAATAATAATGGCTCAACGACCAATTACCCCTCCCGTGTCGCGCACGCGGGGAGTCTCCATTCTCATTATTATTATTATTTAGCATATGACTATAAGGAGTGTCGTATACAAGGTCATCACAGTGCTTGAAAGAATAAATCTTTTCTTATTAAAAGTATAGAAAGATTTTAATAAATTAAGTTATTCAGTATGTAATACTGTGACGAGCATACACTCAATGAACTTTCATTAATTAAACTTTAATATTTATTATTATATTTTAATTTTATTCAAAAAAGAATACAAGCACGTGATATGCCTTAATGAAGAATGTGTTAGTAAGGAGAGAATTGGGTCAGGAAATGCTTAAAACAAGCTTGCAAAAAAAGGGGGGGGGGGAATTACGATTTTAAAACACGATTAATGAAATTGGTAATTAGTAATAAATTGATAGAATACTAAAAACAGAAACACAAACAAAATCCATAAACGGAAAAAACGGTTAAAAATCTAGTAACTTTGATTTGCCTTCCAACATGTCTATAGGCAAATCAAAGAACAAAAATCAATAAGAAATATGCCCAAAAGTCAAAAGTTGAAGTAATTTAAAATCTTCAATCAATTAAAAAATTATATCATAGATTTAGACTATCTTCCAACATGTCAAGATAGCCTAAATCAAAATTTTGCAGTTTTAAATTATGCCGAAGAAGCATCTATAAACTAAAGAAATTAAAAAAAAAAACATGAAAAAAAATAATAAAAATATATATAAAAAAATACAACACATGCAAAACGCAATTAGTCAAAGACACAAAACAAAAATAATAATAATAATAAAAATAAACACAATTTATATACATTTATGTATACATATTAAAAGTATGAAATACTACTGATTCAACGTGAACAACTACGTATAGGACATGTATTACATGTCCTCCAAAAACTTATGACCTGTTTGAATAAAGCAGATTCTTTAGTTTGAACTTACTAATGTGAAAATCGAAGACATTAGAGTTATTGTTTACGTTACGCAACATTCTTGTAATTGGCTCATTCTTTCCCCAATCTGTGCGATGAAACTTTAAACGAAAGAGAGCAGAATACCTAAGAGAACGAAAGTTGATATTGAAGTATTATGTGTGTCTAAAATACCAACCGACTCAACTGCACCTGAGAGAATTTGGTAAACAAATATAATATAAAGAGACTTTACAGACCTAGAAGCTTAAGGCGGTCTGTGTAAGGGGGTAAGTTATATGGGTCTGTCCATGAAAGACCACGAAGAACGAAACGAACGAATCTACGTTGAACAGATTCAATCCTGTCTATGTGAACTTGATGAAAAGGTGACCATACCTGAGATGCGTATTCAAGTAATGGTCTTACCATTATTGTATACACATATATGGCAGTAATATTCCCAGTTTTCCATTATATAAATTTTCAGCAATTCTATGGACCAGTTTTTTTTTTTTTATCAATCATTCAGACATGTAATATACGGCTACGGCACATTACAATTACGAGTATTCACATACTAATATGCTCATCACAAACTTAGAGGATCAATTAAAGAGATGGAGAGAACATTTCCAATAACTGAGCAACGAAGAAAGTACAAATAATGAAGCAGACATAAGAAACAGAGACAATGCAAATATCCACCCAACTGAGGGACTGCCAATATCTACTCAAGCTCCAAATATAGAAGAAATCAAAGCTACAATCAATATCCTGAAGCACAACAAAGCAACAGGTGAAGATGGAATTTCAGCAGAAATAGCCAAACTGGACCCCGACCTATTCGCAAAAACAATTGAACCCCACATCAGAAAAGCATGGATAGAAGAGAATAATACCACCATCATAGAAGAAAGGAATGATTGTCAAGATACCTAAGTCTCCTTGGCAAATTGCAGCAACTGGAGAGGAATCACGGTTCTAAATACTATTCATAAGAAAATAGCAATTATTATAAAGAAAAGATTAGAAGAAGTGCTAGAACCAATACTACGAAAAGAGCAGGCAGGTTTCAGACCAAACCGAAGCTGTGTTGACCAGGCAGGTTTCAGACCAAACCGAAGCTGTGTTGACCAGGCAAATACTTTACGGGTCATAGTTGAACAATCAGTAGAATGGAATGCCCCACTATATCTACTATTCATAGATTTTAAGAAAGCATTCGACACAGTCAAGAGATGCGCAATATGGAGAACACTTACAAAGAAGACAGTTCCTGAAAAAATCATCAACATCATCAAAGTGATGTATAAAGATGCAGAGACAACAGTTCAACACAGAGGTAACATCAGTGATCCATTCTACACCAATATAGGAGTTAGACAAGGATGTCCACTATCACCACTTCTCTTCAACACAATACTAGACGACATTCTAAGAAAAGTTTGCACTGGAATAAACGGCATAGAATGGGATCTCTTCGGCAACTTAGAAGACTTAGATTAAGCAGATGATGTATGCCTCATATCAAGGAATCAAAGGGACCTACAGAACAAAGTCAACAGATTACAGGAAGTAGCAAAGAAATCGGGACTGGAATTAAATATCGAGAAAACCAAGGCAATGAGGACAAACAACAGTGATAGTGAGCCCAATAACAGTGAGTGGACAACAGATAGAATACGTAGAAGAATTCAACTACCTGGGGAGCATCATAACAGCAAGAGGAGGTACAACAGAAGATGTCAACAGCCGTATAAATAAGGCAAGAAGAACATTTGACAGCCTAATAAAGATATGGCGGAGCAACCAAATATCGAGAATAACAAAGCTAACAATATTCAGAGCATGTGTTAAGTCAACATTAATATAAGGCAGTGAAACATGACTCACTTCGGTCAGAATCAAACAGAAGCTACAAGTATTCATCAACAAGTGCTTGAGAATTATATGCAGAATATTCTGGCCGGCAAGAATTAGCAACGGGGATTTATGGATGATAACTGGACCTATCAACAGACAGATAAATGAATAGGTCATACACTAAGGAAATCAGAAAGTGATATAGCAAGAAGAGCTCTAGAGTGGAATCCACAAGGTCAAAGGAAACCTGGCAGATCATACAACACATGTCAACACAACTCAATCAATAATTATACCTGGGACGATATTAAGGAAGTAGTACTCAACATAGAGGAATGGAGGTTCACTATCGAAGCCCTATGCTACCACGCGGAGTAATAGGAGACAAAAAAAAAATATGCTAGCTACTCTCATGTGAAAACACTATGTTATTACTTTATTTCTTATTTTCCAATTTTTTTTTTTTTTTTCAAAAATCAATAATCCCCTGATTATTTGGATATTATACATAGTATCTACATATATATTCAGTTTACAACTTTTTTTTTTTTTATTAAAATTATAATTAAAAATTAATGTAAATAAAATAAGTCAAGGATTTACTTGATCAAAAAAACAAAAATAAATTATAAATAAATTTTAAATTCTTTTCGTTCAATAACATGGAATTTCCGAAAATAATTAAAATATTTTTAAAATGTAGATAGATATATATTTCCAAATATATATATATACATATATATATACATTTTCCTATTCCTATCCAATAAATTTGTATCAGAATATTTCATCGTACATAATAAATCTCAAAATAAATTAATATGAGTGCGTTAAAATAATTATCAAATTAATTAGAGAATTAATAATTTCCTTTTAAGAATTTAAATAATAAAAAGCAGATATTATTGCAAAAAAATGGAATTTTATTATAAAAAAAAAATTTAAATTATTAAACAAATACAAATTTAACAACAAAAAAAAAATCGTTTTTGTCCTATAAACGTAAACAAAACAATTAATTTTTTATTTATTTAAACTGATTCATTTTCACTTTAGTTCAATTTTCATTTTTGATTTTTATTTTTTTTCATTTTTTTTTTTGGCAGATTTTCGAATACGTAAGATATTAAAATGGAAATTTTCACTCAAAAGCTAAATAAAATTTACAACAAAATTTTTATAAATAGCTTTTGTTTTGTTTAGATATTTTTTTGTTTTGCTGAATACAAAATGAAATGAAATTGAAAAGAATAATATTATATGAGTGATTTGTACAGTTATAATTAAATATATAATATATTATGTATATCTGTTCTATTATATATTAATATAGACATAATTTTGAATTTTCCATTAAATTTTATTATTCAAAATATTAATTTTTCATAATATTATTTTTACCGATAATTAATTTTAAAATTTAAAATAATTTTGATTTTTGAAATATTTAAAATTTTTGTAAAATGACATTTTTTTAATTGTTTCAAATTCTTCATTTTGTAGGCCTATACTGTGTTTACTAGCAAAGCCTAATTTGTGGGTTTTGTATGTTTGTATGTGCGAGCTCAATAGTATGTATGATAGTGAGGACATTGTACGGTTTGCAAAGGCCCCAAGAACAAAGATGGGCTGGTCACATAAGTCGAATGCACGAAAGTCGAAAGCAAGAAGTGGTGTTGAATAAAAAGCCTGATAGCAGCCGTGGTAGAGGAAGACCAAGAAGCAGATGGGCAGACAACGTGAAAAACGATGCTCAAACCCTACAAATCCCAAATTGGAGACAAGCGGCACAAGATCGACCTTTTTGGAGGAACATAGTGATGAAGGCCAAAGCCCACCTATAGCTGTAGCGCTATAAGATGATGATGATGATGATAACTGATATGATGTATAGTTTTTTCTTCACATCTTTGAAGGACGTTTTGGCATTCGATGACTATCTGCTTTGCTTAGTTATATCAGTTAGCTCAAAACTAAGTAGTTCCATTCTTTCTATATGGGCCCTTCAGTCAAGTGTAATTTTTTTCGTACATCGAACTATCGCAAATATTACTGAAATTCCCATTTTTGACTCATTTTTTTTTTAATGAGGATTCCTATGTATACCCAACTTCTTAAGGTTTATTATTGCACTTCTTTGTTTGCTTTCTTTGAAATGCAGGTCTATGCAATGCCCACGCTACACTTTTTTTTCACCCGGTGTACTTTTTAAGATAAGTCCACACTGGATAAGTACATTTCCACATTCCCAACTTTGAAATAGAATTGTCAGTGCATTTTCTTTTTTAATGAAGCGTCCAATGGAGGTATCATCCTCAACAACCAAATAGATAAAAAGTTAAGGAGAATAATTAGAGAATTTATATTGTAAATTTTATTTGAAAAAAAAAGATATTAAAAAAAACTGATTTTCTGATACCTGAATGCTACAACTGTAAAGAAATGAATATTCGGGATTATAAAATATTACTATATAACACAAGATTAAGGCACAGTCATTATTAACGATGAATTGAAACATTACGAGGTTTGTAAGATAGAAAATAATGAAATGCAATTTAAGTGTGATAAAAATAACATCAATGAAGCAAAGCGTCGAGGTAGGAGTAATATACTGTCCACCCAATTATGCCATAAAGAAACAACTTTTTGATGAAGATATGCTTCTACTATTAGGCAATAGGTTTATCCTAGGAGATAATCGAAATGCTAAATATGTTGACTGGGGGTCCAGAATAACATTAACACGAGGTCGAGAGCTCGTACAGGCTATTAGAGAACTGAAATGTCTCTTTCACTCCACTGGCAAGCTAACATATTGGGCTGCAGATAAAAGCAAAGCTCCCAGTCTAATAGACTTCTTCATAACGAAATCAGCAAATTTCATGATTGTCTAAGAAAACTATGATTAGACTCTGATCACTCAGCACTACTTTTGAGCTTATATGAATCTATCCCTATCACTAAAATTTGCAAATCCAGAAAAGTTGGATATATAACTTCCCTAGAAATATTATGGGAAAGATAAAGCAAAAACGAAGAGGTAGAAGAAGAAGTGGCAGCATACACGTGTTCCAGCTGATACAAATATACAAGAGACAATGCAGAACTATCTATAAAACTTATCTGCTATTGAAGAAAGTAAATATTCACTCTGGAAAGCAACCAGTAAGCTGAAAAAAAAATATTTTCCAACTTAATTCTTCTAATGCTTACATTTTTTTTTTTTTTTTTTTTTCTCCTATTAGGGCCCTATTACACATCAATCATTCGTCAATCATGCAAGCAAAATTCCCATCAATCATGTCATCAATCATTTTTGACAAGTTCAGCTGAGGCAAAAAAAATTGCTTTTTGGGGAATGTTCAGATAAGGTTATAATATTAATTTGTGATGTAATTCAAAAAGAATAATTTTTATATTAATTTTAATAATTATAGCAATTATTGTAAAAAAACGATTGATATATTATTCAAATGTGCAAAAAAATAATTTGTTGTTTTTTATACCCTTTACTTTACTTTAAAAATTCAATTTAAATTGAAGTTAAAAACATGCCCCTAAAAATTACATTTTCAATATTCATATATGTTTCGAAATTATCAATATATTCAGAACACTTCCAAAATATGTCATTGCAAAATGTCCAAATATGAGTAAAAAGATTGATGAGTGCATGATTGATGTGTAATCGGTCATCATTCTTTTCATCCATATATTGACAATATATGGATGAATGATTGATGAAAAGAATGATGTGTAATAGGCACCTTACTCCCCGTGGTAGCATAGGGCTTCGATAGTGAACCTCCATTCCTCTATGTTGAGTACTACTTCCTTAATATCGTCCCAGGTATAATTGTTGATTGTTAATTCTTGATCGATTGTGCGTCTCCATATGTTGTATGGTCTGACAGGTCTCCTTTGCTTACATACATAATTATAACACTTTGAGACATGCTTTTTTTTACTTTATGTTATTTTTTTAATGATATTTTATGCTATTTTTTCCCATTTAATTTCAACAACAAAAAACTTACTTTACTTCCAATTGCTAATGTTATTTTTTTAACTAAGAAAAAATATTTGTAAAGCTATTTATCTACCTAAGTATCTACAATATTTTCAAATTTAAAAAATATACAACAAAATTTCAGAATTGTTTTCAAATTTCATAATTTTTTTTGTATTACTAAACAAATAAAAAATAATAAAAATATCAACTAAAATTCATTCTATTTCTATAATAATAATAATACAAACATTATCATTCTATAAGATGCCGCAAATTATTTTAGATTATTCTGTTGAATATATACTTTATATGTATTCTAAAAATATTATTAGATATCTAAATTTTTATTAATGATAGTATCTTGAGTATTCTATTTATAAAAAAAAAAAAAAAAAAATCTACAACAATTCCATTTATTTTTAATTTTTCATTCCAAGTGTTTATACTAACTATTAAGTATCTTATTTTTATTATCTGAAATTTATTACTTACTCAAATAATATATTTTTTGATATTTATGCTTTTTTTTTTAATTCTTTTCTCACATTTTTTTTTTGTTAATTTTTTTTTTTTTTTATTTATATGAAGAAAATTGTGATTTTTGAATAAATTAAAAAATATTGAATAATAAAATGTTTGCTTAATAATCCCAGCTGAGCTGTTCTAGATATAATTAAATAATTGGAAAATTGATTATTATGTCTGGTGGAAAACTAAAATTATGATATAAAATAGTTTAGTTAAATTTGGGAGCATAATGGACTCTATAAAATTTCAATGTCTTCTCTTTTTAAGCTAATTGTTTTATTTCAGACTGGTGTCAGACGTTGTTTTTGTTTATTTCTTTGTTATACAATAACATTGTTTACATGTTATACAATTTTTTCAATAAATTAATGGTTTTTGAACATGATTGGTGCACCTGTAATCGATACCAATAAAATAGAGTCCTACAATATTTTTTAACTCATCAATGGTTTTTGAACAACTTCTTTATACTGAAGGTTCTATGTAAGGTATGTAGAGCTAATCGATACCAATTTTTTTTAGACAGGGTCGCATCGACTTATTCATTATTAGTATATCAATAAAAAAAAAAAATCATCTAAGGTATGATATTTATTGACAAATAGATGTACTTGGTTAGCTGGTGATTACTTTATAACAGACTTTTTACACATTATTTAATTATTCCTATGTAAAATACGGTAAATATGGTCAAATAAGAAATTTGGTCAAATTAAAAGTTCTTAAAAATAGTCAATACAAAAACAGATTTCATGATGAACTCATCAATGGCCTTTGAACAAATCAATGGTTTTTGAACATCATTGGTGCACCTGTAATCGATACCGATAAAATAGAACTCTACAATACTTTTGAACTCATCAATGGTCTTGGAACACCTCTTTTGTGATGCGGATTATATTTTAGGTATGTAGAGCTAATCGATACCAATTTTTTTTAGACAGGTTCGCATCGATTTATTCATTTTTAGTATATCAAAAAAAAAAAATGCTTGTAAGCCATGCTTTTTATTGACAAATTACTGTACTTGGTTAAATGGTAATTACTTTATAACAGACTTTTTACACATTATTTGAATATTGTTATATAAAATATGAAAAATATTGTCAAATAAAAAATTTGGTCAAAGTAAAAGTCTTTGGAAGTATAGTCAATACAAAAATATATTAAAATTAGACAGGGTAGCAGTCAGTATACTCTATATGGTTAATGTAAAAGTCTTAGTATTTCAGAAGCATACATCTGTTTATATACCGAGGCTTCTACGTTGACCATATGATATGCTGAATGCTCTGCCCGTCCGACTTGAATCTATTTTTTTAATATATTTTTATGTGAACATTAATTCGTAGTAATTTAACCATCTAATCCAAGCATTATACGAAGAAGCCGAACTATTAGTAATACACAGGAGACAAAAAAGTTCACCACCACATCAGTAGTCAAAGAAGGATGTCTGGTCTCACCAGTACTAATAAAAAAAGCTTGTTCGATAAAGATAGGAATACTTAGAGTCTCACGCAACAACTTGAAGACCTCAACTATGCAGATAATATCATTTTTTTTTTACGTTTTTGACACTAACTTCGATAGAATCACCTTTTCGTGCTTAATTAAGTACGATACTGCAATATCTGTCTTTTCTCGTAAAAATTCAGCGACATGCAGAGTAAATTAGAACACATGGACCAACTTACCAAACATGTCGGACTACAAATCACCCTGTAACAGAAAACCAAAGCTATGAGAATAAATAACACAATCACAGAACATCTATGGTTGAAAGACGAACAAATAAAATTTGTGAACAACTTTTGCTACTTGGGAAGTATCATAGGAACTAGTGGTGGTACTCTAGAACATGTAGAAAATAGATTAAATAAAACAAGAGCAGCATTTGGAAGATTGCAACCGAAATGGAGGAATAGTCAAATATTCAGAACAATTAAACTTACATTATTTCGATCTTGTGTAAAATCAATCCTAACATACAGCAGTGAAGCTTGGTTAACATAAAAAATCCACAACCAGAAATTACAAGTATTCATTAATAAATGTCTAAGAAAAATATATTGGCCGAATATTCTGGCCAAGCACAATAAGTAACAAGGGCCTCTGGATACTAACGAACAACCAATAGCGAAACAAATCGGAAGAAAGAAATGGAGATGCACTCAAAAAATCATTAAACAACATCTCGCGAATTAGCTTAGAATGAAAGCCACAAGTTACAAAAAGACCCAGAGATTTTAAAAACGTAAAGAATTTTGTACTAAATAAATAATTGTAGCTCTAATTTTATAGCATACTATAAACGTCATGCTAATTTACAATCTGGCATATATATATATATATATATATACATATTCTGCAAAAAGGAGCAATCCTGATTTTGAATCCAACTGTAAAATCAATACTTATAGTATGTCCATCCGTATGCCCATTTTATAAAACATATTGAGTTTTCACAATTTCATTATTTTGAAAAAATAGGACTTCTGCTGTCACACCCCAACGCCATTTATATTTTCTATAAACATTTAAAAAAAAGTAGGCTTTACAATACTATTTTCTATAAAAAATTAAAAATTGTAAAATTCAATATTTTAAGATATTTTAAATCAACATTTGTCGACATTTAGTACAATCCACATTTATGGAGAAAAGAAATTCGACATTTTGTCAATCGACATTTTGTCAATCGACTTAATCGAAATTTATATAAAGTCAGGATCCATACTGAAACATTACAATTGAAATATTGCTAATCACTATTGGGTCTAAGCAACACTACAGATTGAGAGTTGATTTATTCCAAAAAATCGACATCCATATATTGAAAATTGTACTTAATTTTGTTTTATTAGATTCCACAACTTCGTCAAATATTACCCGATTTAAATCAAAAAAATTGACACAATATAAAGAATAAAATAAACTAATACATAGGTGTTGAATGTGTTGAGAATAGTTAGATCTAAAAACCCCATATTGAAACTTGTTTGTTGCAAGCCATAACTTCGTCAAATAATACCCGATTTATATAAAAATTGCGATATAACATAGGCGTTAAATACGGTGAAACTGAAACCAGTTAAATGGTCTTAACTGATTTTTCCATATTACCAGAGAACATTATATTGCTTGTCTCTGGATCTAAACAACTACACATTTCTATTTGTTTCGATTGTGAATTGATTTATTCCAAGAAATCCCCTTCCATATATTGAAAAATGTACTTAATTTGTTTTATTGGAGACCATAACTTCGTCAAATATTACCGGATTTATATACATAGGCGTTAAATGCGGTGAAACCAGCTAAATGGTCTTAACTGGTTTTTCCATATTACCACAAAATATTATATTGCTTGGCCCTGGATCTAAACAACTACATTTTTCTTTTTGTTTCGGTTCGAAGTTTATTTATTTTAAAATGATTTGTGTTAGAGAACTGGACACCTCTCTTGCCATTTTTTACAATTTTATTTTTTATTTCTATACCATTATTTCTATATTTAATAATTAACAACAATTTACAGCCATAATACACAAACCTCAATGTATTTCCGATTATCAAAACAATATTAACACTCTCGTCAGGCAATACTTACAAGTCATCAATTCATGAAATTTAATAAATAAATTACATTCTAACAGTTTTAATGTATTTAAGAATAAAATAAGAAAATTAAATTATTTTTTTTTTCTCTTTCTTTCTCTCTATTAAAATGAGTTTAAATTACTCTCCATTAAGATAAAAAAAAAAAAACAAAACAACATTTTTGCTGACTATGATCCTATTAACACCCTTCTGAATGATAAAAAAACGAAAATATGTTTTTCTACCACAAAAACGAAAATGAAAAAAAAAAAAAACAACAAAAAAATAATAACAAAAATTTTCCTTATTTTATTGGTGTTAATTCCATTTACACTTTCTAAACTTTACCAACACTAAAACATTAAAAAAAGAAAATAAAAAATTATTTTAACTTTTACTTTTGTTTAGAAAATCTCTTAAAAGCACATACCCGAACCAAAATGAACTGTATTGGGATGATGGGAGGATGGAAAATAGGAAAAATACAAACTTTGCTAATGTTTTATTGTTATAACTTCGCTCTTTGCAATTTTATTAGAAAATTTCCTTTTAAAATTTAATTTTTAGAAAAATTAATTATCCTTAGTAAGGATATTTGAATATTGTAAAAATAAACAAGAGAAGAAAATATATATATATATATATATATAAATATATTTTTGTGTATTTCTTTTTATGTGATGTCCTTAAAATGTCTCGCCTTATTAAGTCCTTTTTTGTTCTGTTTTCATCTAAGTTCATATATATATATATATATATACATATATATAATAAATATACATATACATAATATATATACATATATAATATATATATATATATATATATATATATATATTATAATATATATATATATATATAATATAATATATATATATATTATATATATCTATTTATAAATAAAAACAGAAACATAACAGTTTATTCAGCCATTTTAGAAACGAAAAACTACCGAATAGAGCCGAAAATTAATAGTCTATCTCTTTTTAGCAATATAATATTGTTATTTATATTTTGCTATAAAAATGAAAGTAAAAAATTAAGAAGTAAGAAAAAGGACATTAAGGCAATAAAAAAAAACAAAAATGAAAACAAAAATGATAATAAAATGTGAAAATGAAGTGTTCATGGAAAAGTAAAGAAAAATGAAAAATTCGTATTTAAAAATTTGAATGAACAACAACAAAAATCTATACACAAGTTTTTTAATGTGATGAACCATTGCTAAGCGCTAAGAAAATTTCTATATAATATAAAGGAATGAGTAGATGAGTCCTTGTGTTTTTTGTTTTTGTTGTTTTTTTTTCTTTTGGAAACGAAAATTAAGCCAAAAGGCTAATTCTAATTAAATTTACCTAATTGGATGTTTAACATAAAAAAATAAAGTTAAAAAGTAAAAAAAAAAAATAAAAAATGCTGACATACTTTTTGTTTTTTTTTTTTTGTTTTAATTTACTGATAAAATGAATCGGTTTGTTTGAATATTGGTGTAGTCAAAGAAAAAGAAAATATGATTTATCTAGAACATTTTTAAGATGAAAATGTGTGGAAAACTTTATTTTTTTATGATTATCTGTGTCTATGTAGATCTCGACATTTACAGATCTATTGTACATTCCACATTTGGTAGTTTGAAACTGCAGGTTGAAGTACGTTCGTGAACACTACAATTGCGTTAATATAAATTTATCAATTAAGATCATGTCTATAGATCTAGCATAGACCATTAGGCTTTGCTAATTTGTTTTTAGGTCATGTATCGATCCAACTGATTTTGTTTAAATGTATTTCAAGATAGGTATTTTGATACCGTGAAATAAAAGGAAAATATTCGACTATTTTCACTGTTATTTTCATACCATTTTCTAACTGTGTCATATATAACGTGATTCATAGGATTTAACACATTGGTAGTGAGTTTGAATCCAATTTATCCGAGGTTGAAATTCAAATAGGACTAGATGCTGATAGTTTGATCAAAATTTAACATGGGTTTAATATCTTGTATAGCATAAATAAAGCAATATTGAATACGGTAAGTTACAGTTACAGTAAGTATCAGCTTATAACAGCTTATAACAATAATGTTTTTTTTTAGTTGCAACAATCAACTATATATTGAGTAGGCACCATGAAATAACGCCATACGTAATAAAGCCATATAAGAAAAAATGTACGGTATGACTTTATTTCTCATTCAAAAGCGAAATAAGGCAAATATGGCTTTATTACGTATGGCGTTATTTCCACGGCGCCGACTTAGTAATAGTTTCTTATGATCTTTAATACTATACTAGTATAATTCCATTGCTAAAAAAGTAAAAAAAAATGTATTTATTGTCTCTCAATTCTCATTTTTTCATTCGTAAATAACGGTTTTATCATTATTTATGTTGTTATTATAAAAGGCTTCAGACAAAAACAAAATTAGTATAGCTATATAAGATATATAATATTCATAATTAAATGTCCAACATATTCCACAATATTTTCATCTTACTTTTCTTCCAGTATTGCTTATTTTCTCTTTTTTCTATACTTCACATTTTACAACTGTCATCTCTCTCTCAAAATACCTCTCTTCCTTTATTTTGTTTTTTTTAATAACATTCAAGTGAAAATAGACGATAAATAATGTAATCTGACTCATGCATGATAGATACTAATCGATAATTTTTATGTAAACAGTTGTAAATTGATTGCCCCACGTCAGTGCTCATGAGCATTTATTACTCTCTTTCTCTCAGTCACTCTTATTTTACCGGAATAAGTGCAAAATAAAAAATATATATATTCATGAAGACTTCATTACTCTAATTATCAAGTAATGAATTGAACAAAAATGATATATTCTGTATAAACAGTATTAATTAAAAATATATCAAGAATATAATATCTCTCTTTCTGTCTCTTTCACTTTACCACGGGTCAAAAATTGACAAAAAAGGCTATTATAAAAAAAATTAAGATAATAAAAGACTATACCCACCAAATTGATATTAATAAATAAATAAACATCACATTACTTCAAATCAACTTATCGATAACAGTTTAGAGCTCTAAGTCTATCAAATCTAGTTATATGGTTAGAATCGTATATCATGCCCTAAGCTGGTTCTACTTATTCAAAATATCGTTCAGAAAAGAAATTCAATTTAAAGTTGTTAAATTGTTTTGGTTAACATTCCTCTTCACCTTCAAGTAGTATTAAGTAAGCAGTCAACATTGAATTCAAATCAAGCCCAGTTCCACCAAAATCATTATCCATTGTAATACAACAGAATCTAATTTCCAAAAATCATATATTTTAATCCCCATTTGCAGTCTAACTGTCAAAGTCATATATATATTTTTAACCCTGAGTATATTGTCATTACTTGTTCGTGGGTGGTGCTTAATAACGAAGTAGTTCCACAAAAAGAACAATCAAGTACCATAGGCATGCATTTGGACAGGAGACTTACATGGATAATCTATATTCAAAGCAAAATAAAACAACTTGGATTGAAATTAAATAAAATGTATTGGATCATTGGTGGCAAGTCAGCGATGTCACATTTGATTTATAAACCTATTGTAAAGCCAATATTGACTTACGGAATCTAACTGTGTGGGGGGTAGCCAGCAATTTTAATATTGAAATACTACAGAGATTCCAATCAAAAATATTAAGACTAATAGCATGTGCACAATGGTTCGTAAATACCAAACAAGATTAAATTTTCATCCAAATACCCAGAGCTAAAGAGTTTTTCGTCTCAAAAGGGGGCAGTCGACTTAAGCGTCACAACATTCTGCAGCTACCCAACAGATACTTGTTTGATTGATATAACTAGATTGTCATGGATAACTTAACATTTGGTTTTTCATCCGCAAGTCATTATTGTTGCGTACATTTACAAATATCATTCAAACTTCTGAATGTCTACATTAGAGACAGATTGTACAGTTTACATGAGAAATAAAAAAAAAATAAATTAAAAAGAATGTCATTAATTCTAAACCTACAAACTCAAAACAAATAAAATTGTAAGCAAAAATTGTATCACTTTGACGAAATCATACACAACAATTTTTTTTGACAATTTCATTTACGTTCAAATATTTAACATTTAATTATAATCTAAACAAAAATTTAATTTATTTAATTTTCTCTCTGGACAATGATATACAAGTAGGAGGAAGTAACCTAACTATGCCAGTAAGTTAAGAGTAGCAATGATTCTAAGCTCTATAACAAAAACAATAATAATAATAAAAACAAAAACAACAAAAACAAAATTAAAAGACCATGGGTATTATGTATAAAAATAATTTTTTTTTTTTTGTTTTCAATTTTTTAATAATTTCAAAGCAGAACAAAAACAATCATAGTGGAGAGACGGAGATACAAGACGTAATGATTAAAATAAATATATATATGTATATATTATATAAGACGATATAAGGGTGATAATTGGTAGAATTTATAAGATGATTTTTTGTTTTTATTTTTTTTTTGTTGTTTTCATTTTCTTGTTATATTTTATAGCTTGTTTATCTTTATTTTAAGGATGTCTCTAATATCCTTAATAATACCTATATAATATAGATGTAATGTTAATGAGGATTGTAATTTTTAATATGAATTGAGTCAGGTCATGTTAAAATCATTAGAAGAATTAATTTTATTATTTTTTTGTTGTTTTTGTTGTTTTTCTTTTTGTTTTTTTTTTCTTTTTTTTGTATTTGTATATTCTTTTGTTGTGTTGTGAAAGTAATTTAAATTTAATTAGGGCAATGAAGTTATTTTAACACGATTTTTTTGTTCTTCTTGTTATTCTTATAATAATAATTATTTAATGAGTTGGGTCTGGGTCAAATTTCATTTAATATTTTTTTTATTTTAATTTTGATGTTTTTATTAAAAGAGTGTATATATTCATTTATATAGTATACATATTATATATAATATATAATAATATGTAAAATATAAAACTTGGAATGATGGGAAATTCATTGTAAATAATTTGAGTTTTTCTTCTTGGTTGAGATTTTTGCTTTTTGTTTTGTTTTTGTTTTGTTTTCTGTAATGAAGTTATAACAATTTAAAAGTTAAATGTACATTTGAGTTTGGGTTAGTTGTTATATAATATATATATATATATATAAATTAATTTAATGGAAATAATTTTAATGTAATAAGGAAAATTATATTTAATTTTTATATTTGGTAAGAGTGTCGATTAAAAATTTAAATTAAATTTTGTAATTATTAAAGATAAATGGAAAAGAAAATGTTGATAGATACATAAATATATAAAAATTAATAAAAATTTTGTTCATGGTAATCAAAATAAAATTTAATATGGATTCAACTTTAATATTTTATGATTGAATAAATTTGGACAAATGTTGGAAAATGTTTTCATATTATGCAGTATTTTTGTGCATTTATCATGTGGTGAGTATAGTCTTGGTCTAAAAAAATTGGCTGAAAAATTGGGAAATTATATAGGCAAATAATATTACCTTTCAAGCCGATAGTCCTGGCAGTTATAGTACTCAACTTTATTATTTTATGATTAAATAAATTTGGACAACAAATGTTTTCATATTATACAGTATTTTTGTGCATTATCACGTGGTGAGTATAGTCTTGGTTTAAAACAAAAAATTGTTGAAAAATTGGAAGATTATATAGAAAAATAATATTACCTTTCAAGCCGATAGTCCTGGCAATTATTGTGCTCAACTTTAATGTTTTATGATTAAATAAATCTGTACAAAAATAATGTTCTATACTATACAGTATTTTTGTGCATTTTCATGTGGTGAGTATAGTCTTGATTTAAATCAAAAAATTGGTTACAAAATTTGGAAATTATATAGGTAAATAATTTTACCTTTCAAGCCGATAGTCCTGGCAGTTATTGTGCTCAACTTTAATGTTTTATGATTAAATAAATCTGTACAAAAATAATGTTCTATATTATGCAGTATTTTTGTGCATTTATAACGTCTTGAGAATAGTCTTGATTTAAAACAAAAAATTGTTGAATAATTGGAAATTATATAGAAAAATAATATTACCTTTCAAGCCGATAGTCCTAGCAGTTATTGTGCTCAACTTTAATGTTTTATGGTTAAATAAATTTGGACAAAAATTGTTTTCATATTATGAGTATTTTTGTGCATTATCACGTGGTGAGTATAGTCTTGGTTTAAAACAAAAAATTGTTGAAAAATTGGAAGATTATATAGAAAAATAATATTACCTTTCAAGCCGATAGTCCTGGCAATTATTGTGCTCAACTTTAATGTTTTATGGTTAAATAAATTTGGACAAAAATTGTTTTCATATTATGAGTATTTTTGTGCATTATCACGTCTTGAGTATAGTCTTGTTTTAAAACAAAAAAAAAATTGAAAAATTGGGAAATTATATAGAAAAATAATTTGTCCTTTCAAGCCGATAGTCCTAGCAGTTATTGTGCTCAACTTTAATGTTTTATGATTAAATAAATTTATACAAAAAATTTTATTTTATTTATTACTATTGTTAGCCAACAGTACTCTTTCTCACTGTGATAAATAAAAATAGCTGTGGTAGATATATTAAGAGGTAAGTCTAATGAAAGTACCATATGGTATATGTATATGAAAATACAGATGAATCAAGAATTGTATCAGGAAGCAGAGCAGCAAACAAAAACTGTATTAAATGTAATTAGTCAATATTAGTATGGAGAAGGTGAGGGGCTTGGAATTTCAATTTAGATATTATTTTTGTTGTTGCAATATAACCAGTGTTAATTCAGAGTAATAATTTACAATATTTAAAACTAATTATAAATAAATTTTTTCTATAGGTCCATTGTTAAATAAATAAATAAATACTAGATGAGATATAACAGCCACAACTACAAATATTGACAATTAAAAAAACTTGAAAAATTAAAGTTGCCAGACCAACCATTTTCAATGTTAAGATAAAAACAAATTGATTAAAAACATTTTACTTGCCATTTTCCCTATAAAAAATTATATTATTATAAATAGAACAGTTCAGGTTAGTCTAAGTAAATTATAAGTCATAGGATTATTGTAAATAAATTAGTATAACCTTTTCATAATGTAAATTAGTAATATGAAAAATTTTATAATAAAATGAAGGCATGTTAAATAAATAATAATAATAATTTTCAATTAAGCTATTTAAAAAAAAATATGTACAAAATATTGCAAACACAGAAACTTAGATTTGATATTCTAATTCAGTATATACTTATATGTTAATTGACGTGAAAATATATATTATCAGAGTAAATTTGAACCAATTGAAATTGTCCAGGATAAGTCTAATAGAGCCTATATATGTACATCAGTAAATTGAAATGAATCGAAGCATTTTTTTTTATGGTTTCGCTCCCAAGTATATAGGTTAACAATTAAAAATAAACTTTCTGATAACTAAACACGTTATTATATCCCACAATACACACCATTTCTTATTTTTTCATTCAAATATATTATTGTGTTTAGCTTATATTCTTATTTTTATTTTTATTCTTATTCAATTTAGGACTTTGTTTTAAAAAAAAAAATACAACCTCTTACGATTCTGTTTTCCAGAATTATTCCAAACTTTTTTCTGATCACTCCAGTAGTCTACAACTGCTTCCATATATGTTTTCATAGACCATTTTAACAATTATGACTTCATCCATTCTATTAATAGGATTCTGATATTCTCTTTTTCTACTTCAAATCCCTTGTACTATGAATGTTTCTTCTTTATGATTCTAATTTCATCATTAATATTTGACAGCATTATTCCTGCGATTTACCTTAATTATTTCATTTCAGTATTTTTTTCTTTTAATTTACTTATTTTTTCCATCACAATGAGTCCATTCGTTAGCATTGGAATACATTTTAGTATAATTAAAATCTATACCAAATCTTAAATCTATGTTTTTTAATCTACATGTTTAAAGTTCGAATATAGTGACTATACTGGTATTTTGTTCTTTTAAAAATGGAATAATATATATATATATATATATATAATCTATATTATAATTATAATTAAATCCTTTAGCTATCATTATCAATTTATAATAATAATATAATAACAAATAACAATAATTATGGTCTTTTTGTTCTGATGTTCAAACAAGAAGTATTTTTTAATTTAATTTTCTTTGTTAATATAACTTAAAACTTATATGCTATACCAATTATATTCTACCAGCTATATAGTCTATTATTGTATTTTTATACAATGGATATTTTGCTATTTATTTATATTGAGGATGTTTTTTTTGGTTATAACTAATTTTAAAATGCAAGAGAGGATGGCAAAATAAGCATATAGAATATAAGCAGCAAAACAAAAAAATATATTCAAACAGAATAAAGTAATAAATAAAGCAATTATTAAAAATAAAAATATAAAGTCAGACTACTAATTATGAACTATGCGTCGGAATATGTAAAGCAGACATTATTTCATAAAACTAACATGTTCTAAAATATAAGTGAAGTAAGTGGACTTTAAGTCCCAGGAAATTATTTCAATTTTGTTTTTTAGTTATTTTTTCTTCTAGAGAAATGCTTTTTATTTTGTTTTAGCCTGTGGCGTCATTCAAATTTGTTTTTTCACTTTCATTGTCCCATATTTGTTTCAATTTTATATTTACCCGTACCTTCGCTGTACCTCCACATTGAGGTCGTTGGTAAATTCCTGAACTACCTCGAAATTATATGTACCGGTTTGGACCAATATGATGTTGAAAGAACTTTCTATTTTTGTCGATATACATATATATACATGTATACATAATACATATATAATATATATGTATATCGATATATGTATATTTATATATATATATGTATTTTCTTCATTTACTTTAAAATCCATTCGTTCCGTTTTTTCTTCAATCTAATTAAAAGCCTGGCGATTTTAATAATTATATATTTAACTTTATTTAAAAGTAACAGTGGGCCTGGAGGATATATTTTTTGATTTTACCGATAATATTAATTGCTTATGTATGTTAAGTTAAACAATGCTACTATAATAATGTATGCACATAAAGATTAGTTTCAGAATTACAATAAGAGTCCAGTCCAGTTTATGGTATTAGAATTATAACGTATAGAGAGGAGTATAAAAAATAAATGTTTTTGGAACGTTTTTTTGTCCAAGTCCTTGTCGTTGAATTTATTGGATATTTATTTCTATGTGATATTTCCAATAAGGTTTTACAAATTGAGAATGTAAGTTGCTGTATGGCTAGTCCTACTTTAATGCAAAAATATTATTTTTATTTATTTATTTAATCAAACATATCTCAAAAAGGGCTAGGTAGCTCGTACAGAGTTTATAAATTAGTTCATAATTTTTATCCCGCTGCTGGTTAGGATGTTCAGTAACAAATATATGAAATAAAAAATAAATTATAACTGTAATTTAAAAAACCTATATATATATATATATATATATATATATATTTATTATAGTTATTTTCATTGGTTTTGAAAACTTATTAATATATAGATTAAAAAGTAGATTCACAATAATTAAGACATGAACTTTAAACGATTTCTTCTAAAGGCTTCATATTATTCATATTATCTCCTAAGTTCACCTTTAATAAGATCGGAGAGAGTATTAAGGGCGTGTTTCCGAACCTCTCGCACTTGCACTTGATACTCACACTTGATTTGTTGTCAAAATTTTAGTGTAGTCTCAAGTACACTAAATATCGCAAAATTAAATTTGTTAATTTTAGTGCGATTTGACAGGTTTAGTGCGATTATCAAGTGCAAGTGCGAGAGGCTCGGAAACGCCCTAAGACTCCTCTTAGACCTTAAAATACTTGTGCTATTCTAAAATGTATTGTCGTTTAAATATTTTACATCTTAATATTGTGAATCCTCTTTTCATTTTCTATTTAATAAGTTTTCAAAACCAATAGCAATCACTTATACTTAATATTATTTATTTTTTTTAATTACAGTTATACAATTTTTTATTAAATTAATATTTTACAATCTATTTATATATTATTTCATTCATCATATATGTCTTAAATATTATAACAAATAATTAATAACCTTACACCGCACAATAATAATTAAATTACAAATGCTTACAGTTCAAGAAAAATGAAGCAACACGAAAGTGATTGAGAAAGGATGTGGGGAGCGTAGAGGGGTATAGTAATTTTGTTAAGTCTAATGAAATCAACAAATGGTAGTATAACTGAAAAATTAATTGCATAATAATATAAAAATAAAAATATAAAATGTGGCTTGATATAGATATTATAGGCAAGAGGGGAAAACCCACTTTTATTTCGCTTGATTTTTTCTATTGCACACAATGCACACAACTTAAGAATTGAGCGACATCTGGATTGTTATTTTTCTATTATTTTATTTTTTACTATTTTATTATTTTTTCTATTCTTTTATTTTTTCTATTCTGTTTGTTTGTTTGTTTATTGCAATTATAAACAATTATTTGCAATAAAACATTGAAGCGTAAAAATTTATAAAAAATGTTACTAAGGATATAAATATGTATGTGTGTGTATTTGTATGTAATGTATTTTAATGTTAGACATTAAATAATAGGAATTGCATAGAAATTTTAGTTCTGAGTAGGCACTTGTATTAGGGAACGCTAATGGATTTTAAAAGGGTGGTTTTTATATTTTTATAATTTTCTTTGGGTCTCTGATGTGTGTTTATAAAGTGAATAGAAAAACTTTTATATGGTGATAAAATGAACGGAAATATAAATATGTTTGTTTTTAGCTATATAGTTTGATTAGTTTGTTAAGATAAGAAAATAGAAAAATGAAAATTAGTTTCCTTTTCTAGTTAATATATTTTTTGTTTACAAAATTATTTCCATTATCCTGTTTATTTTTTTTTTTTTTTTGTTTTTGTTATTTGTTAGGAATTAACTTAGGCATGAAATAATTATTTAAATATAAAAAAAATATATATATATATATTATAATTTGTATAAGATATATTTATAGTTATGTATAGTATGTTGAATTTATATTATATAAGTTGTTGACAGGTGAATTAATCTATCTATTTTTAAGCTACTTCTGTATTTATCCTTTTTTGTCTACAATAATCTTGTTTTGTTGTAATAATACAATAGTGAATTAATTTGAATGGAAATAATTAATTTTTTAAGTATTGAAAATTGAAATATTAAATAACTGTAAAATATTAAATTTTTAAAATTAAAATAATTTTGTATTAAATTTATATGTTTACAAAGCCTTACCAGGGATGTTTATTTTAAATACACTATGTACTAAATAAAATATACCATTATAATAATAATAAAAAATAGGATTCGACCTATCGATGTTAGCATTCGGTGTCAGCTATTAGTACAAGCATTCGATGCAGCTATCAATACAAAATATAATACAAGCAATCCATACCAGATATCGGTGCAAAATATTGTTGCCAGCTATTAATATAAGCAATCAATACCAGCTATTGGGGTAAATCATTGTTACTGGCTATTAATGCAAGCATTAAATACCATGCTATCGATGCAAAATATTGTTGCCAGCTATTGATGCAAAATATCAATTCCAGCTATTGGTGCAAATACTCAAGGTCGGCTATTAATGCAACCATTAGATACCATGCTATCGATGCAAAATATTGTTGCCAGCTATTGATGCAAAATATCGATGCCTAACTATTGATGCAAGTACTCAATGCCGGTAATTAATACAAGTATTAGATACCATGCTGTCGATGCAAAATATTGTTTCCAGCTATTGATACAAAATATCGATGCCAGCTATTGATGCAAGTACTCAATGCCGGCTATTAATATGCAAACATTCAATCCATGCAAAATATTGAAGCCATCTATCGATATAAAATATTGATGCAAAATATGTATCTATAATGCAAAATATCAATGAAAGCTATCGATGAAGCAATAATCTCCTCCCACAGCCCAATTACACACTGAAATCAAAATATTTACAGTCTAAATGTAAAAGTAAAGTTCTAAAGCCATATATTTTTCCATCTGTACATTTCTATTCAAATGTATGAAATTTATAAGTTCACTATACCCAGCTGTACAGCGAATATATAAAACCAAATTATTTCATCTGGTCGAAACGTGTAGCTTTATATGAAATCACATTGTATGTTAATTATAGTCTTCTAACGTGTTCAGGTACCAAAATTTGTATTAAATCACTCTACTATAACGTAATTTTGGTTAATAAGTGTCCAAAACGATTTTACAAAAATTAATGTACATTAATTTATATAAAATTAATAATTTAAATTATTCAAGGACTATATTTTATACTAAATAGCATAGCATCAATCGAGATTAACGTATAAAAATATTGATATCAATTTTTCGTTTTACAAAGTGGCGAAATACAAATATACAATTTGTAATTTTATTTTATTTCACATTTTTTATGATTAGGTGTCATTTGGTGTTAATACGTAAATGTCCTTTGACTAATATTTTATTGTAATACAAAATATACTCAAAGTCTAAAACAATTTAAATGTTTTTTGTTTTGTTATCGTAAATTTTACTCAAAGCGAATTCATTTCAATTCTGAGAGTTGATATATTAAAATAATGAGTACAGCAGTAACATTAGGATGCTGGAAAAACATTTTCTGATTTTTTTTTTTTAATTTTAGAACAATAAGAAAAAGGGAGTGGTTTTAGAATATATCTTTAATATCTAAAACCAAAAAAATCTAATAAGGATATTCTTATAAGGATTTTTCTGTATAAAATATCCTTTAAAATTTGTTTTAAAACGAAAATAATTATCTGTTTATTTTTAAGGATATTTTTAGTATACTATACAGGACATATCCAGAAAAGGATAATGAAATGAACGATTGAATATGGGTGCTGCTATCTATTGGATTGTAGATCATTTAAATTTAAAAGTAGGTATCCTTTAGTTATACCCCAATTAAATGGGAAATTTTTAAAACAAGCAAAATAAGTGTGAAAAACTTGATTTTTAATTAAAAGGAAATTACTTACTTATTTAGGTGGCCGTCAGACCATGTAGGTCTTGGATTAGACTCTTCAATGTCCTCCATTTTTGTCGATCTCAGTTGGTTTTTCTCCAGTGTTGGAGATACGAAATTGTTTCACATCTGATGCCGATATTTCGTCTCTCCAACAAAGGTTTGGTCTGTCTCCACATCCTGTACTTTGGGTCTGGATTTGAAAATTTTGTTGACTGGAGCATTTTTATCCATTAGCTTCAAGCCACTGAAGTCTTTTAACTTTATTAATTTTCTTGATTACGTCCACTTCATTATACAGTTATACAGCCACAAACCATCGTCGTTTTCAAGATCATAATTAAAAGAAAATGGAGTTAGATAGAAAATTTTAATATATTTTAACAACAATTTTTTTTTTTTAATTTTATTTTTTTATTTTTACACTTAATGTCAAAACATATTTTTGGTATCGTCATTCTTCAAATGCTGAGCAGAAGTTTAAATTCCATTTTCTTTTGTATAATAAAATTATTTTAATCGAGAATAGTGCTTTTTTGATGACACTGATGTACTCCGTTATCAATGAATTTGTTTTGTTGATTTGATACGGAGACTATGTTGTACGTGAAATAATAATTAGTAATGTAGTTAGTTTGTTATACAAAAATATATTAATTATTTAATACTTAAGATAGCTTGATCACAAGCAATTATGGTTAACCACCACCTTGCGTTTGCTCTTAAATAAATTTTTTTACTTAAATAAATGTCTTACAAAGAGGCGTAAAGATTAAAATCTTGCTTGAAAATTTCTTCAGCTGCCCAAGACTGTGTTTTTTAGGTAGCGTTATATTTTGCAATTAAAAGACAAATTTCATGTCACAAATGAATCATTATGTTTAATCTATAAATTGGTATGAACCATTTTACAACCGATTTTCATTGTTATTTTTGTTTTAAATGATAGATATTTCATAAAAATTGTAATGAAGTTTGATATAAACTAAATAAATAAATAAATGATAATTTAAAAAGAGATGTAGCGAAATTGAATATTAAATTTTCAATTACAAATTTCATTTTATGTTCAAGCCAATTTAACATGCAAAAAATTTTAATTTATCAAATTGCCGGAACTGACCCATTGCCAGAATTAAATTTAACTTCTATTTCTTTTTTTTAAATAAATTATTACGTATACGGTTGTTGTCTAAGATAAATCAATAAAATTGGCACTATAAATGGAAATTATGGATAGCAATTTATATCGAAATTAAGTACGATATTTTATTTTATAAAATATTACAAATGTGGTTGTTGTCTAAGATAAATCAATAAAATTGACATTATAATTTGAAATTATGGATAGCAATTTATAATGAAATTAAGGCGTACTATATTTTATTTTGTCTGGCGAATACAACTATCGCCAGAATTAAATTTCACTTTAATTATTTTTTTTAAATTCAAATTAAATAAATTATTACGAATGTGGTTGTTGTCTAAGATAAATCAATAAAATTGGCACTATAAATGGAAATTATGGATAACAATTTATAATGAAATTAAGTACAATATTTTATTTTATAAATTATTACGAATGTGGTTGTTGTCTAAGATAAATCAATAAAATTGGCACTATAAATTGAAATTATGGATAGCAATTTATAATGAAATTAGGCGTACGATATTTTATTTTGGCTGGCGAATATTAATATCGCCAGAATTAAATTTCACTTTAATTATTTTTTTTAAATTCAAATTAAATAAATTATTACGAATGTGGTTGTTGTCTAAGATAAATCAATAAAATTAGCACTATAAATGGAAATTATTGATAGCAATTTATAATGAAATTAAGTACAATATTTTATTTTATAAAATATTACGAATGCGGTTGTTGTCTAAGATAAATCAATAAAATTGTCAGTATAAATTAAAATGATGGATAGCAATTTACAATGAAATTAAGGCGTACGATATTTTATTTTGGCTGGCGAATACTACCATCGCCAGAATTAAATTTCACTTTAATTATTTTTTTTAAATTCAAATTAAATAAATTATTACGAATGTTGTTGTTGTATAAGATAAATCAATAAAATTGTCAGTATAAATTAAAATGATGGATAGCATTTTATAATGAAATTAAGGCGTACGATATTTTATTTTGGCTGACGAATACTAGTTAATTGTAATTTTGGAAATTTGATATTTCAGAAATAACTTACTTCCTTAATCAATGCTTCGGACTTATTTAAGCAGTGTTACAACATGAATTTTCATTCATTGTGCAAATACTACGAATTAATATTTGATACAGTTTATTTCATTCATATTACGAATACAATTTCATAAAGTCCATTCTGAGGAAGATTTCCAATCCTAGTTAACTAGAATACCTTTATTGATTAATTATTTTTTATAGAGAAAATGTTGTAACAATTTTTTTTTACATTAAAATTTTTAAAAAATCTGTAAATAGTTATTAAACACTTTGCTTATCATTGTAATTAAATTATATAATGTCAAATAAAATATTTTTAATTGAGTTCAAGGCATAATTTTATATATATACTTATTTATTACATAAATACCATATATTATTAATTTTAGAATACCATATGAGTACAACAACATAATATTATAAAAAAAAAATTAATGTTTAAATGACATCTTATCGAAAATTGAATAATCACTTTGGATACAATAAAAATGTTATGTGAAATAATTATTGTGTATAATAAACAAAAGATAAAAAAAAAATTTATGTATATCTATATAGAAAACCTAAAACCTATTTTATAATCTAATATAACCTGAAAAATAATTTAAATATAAAATGTTACATAAAATTGCACAAATTGCATATTGTATTGCACAAATTGCACACTATATACTATACATAATATATATATATATATATACATTATGATAGTAGAAAATTATTTTTTCTTTAATAAAGGAATATCTAACAGATTTAGACAACAATTTTTGTTTTATTATTGTTGTTGTTGTTGTTGTTGGTGTTTTATTACCACCTACTAAGTTTTATTGAATTCGCACTCTCAACTTATTTTTATGAATTTGTTTTGTTTTGGTTTTTCCTTCTTATGAATGTGATTTTTTTTTGTTGTTGTTTTTTTTTTTTTAATTTTTTTAATTTCATAACAAAATTTTTAATAATGTCTTTTATTTATCATTTGCTCACCTTTAACACCTTCCACTAATTAAAGTATTATAACATGCGGTGCACAGTACGTATACGATTCATTTTTTTTTTTATTTTTCTGATTTTATCTATTTTCTTCTTTTTTTTTTGTTTTCATTTTTTTTCTCAAAGTCTTTGAGTCTATATTATTATTATTATTATTATGTTTTCTGTATTTCAATTTCAATTTTGTTGAATTATGTTGCAAATGTATGAAATAAATTTTATTGCGCTGCTATCTTTGACTTTTTATTTTTTTCCATTTTCTTAAATTTTTTGTTTTTATTTTATTTTTTTTGTTTTTATTTTTTGTTTTTTTTTTATCATCATATTCAGGTGAGGTGATCATTTGTCACAGCACAGGTGGTAACCAGATTAAATAAAACAAAAAAAAAAAAAAAAAAACAAAAAACATAAAACAAAAACAAATAGAAAAATAAAAATTTAAACAGTTAAAAAGTTAAAAAGTTAAAGAGTTTACTAACTACCTATAAGTATTATATACACAGTTATCTAGTATGAATACAAGTGAGTAAAATTTTGCGAAAATAGAGATGCACACCTGTTGTTTTTTTTGTTTCTTTGTATTTTGGTTTGTTAAGTTTTTTTTTTGTTGTTTTATTTTTGTATTGCAAGTCTAATGTCGGTGGTCAGACTAAGCTGAATTTTTTTAAATGGCGCAAAATCTAAACATGATTGTTATTAAAATGAAAATGTATATATATATATATATATATTTAGTAGAGAATAGGGTAATCTTGATTTTTATTTAGTTTTTTTTAAATCTGAAAGTGGTGTTTAGACAACCATCTAAACACGTTTTTATGTTCAAAAATTATCAACTAACTATACTAACTACCTAAACTAACTACTAAACTATCTAAACTAATGTGTTATTTGAAATTATGAAACCAGTTTCAGATGTACGCACTTTAATATAACATAATTGAACACAAATGTACAATCATACAGTTTGCAAAATTAAAAATTGCATGTCTGCGCCTAGCTTTACATCACAACTTGATCAACTTATTGTAATTTAATTCGCATTAAGTTGATCCACCTAATGTAACGTTTCAACTTTTCTGATTAACCTTACTGTAGATAAGTATATCAATTTAACTAAGTCATTATAAAAACAATTACAGTTATAAATAAATATAAGTCTGCTGAGATCAGCTATCGATTGCAATATGACCCACTCTCGGTTGTAATACCTTCGACTGTCGACTCAGCTCTCGACTCCAATCTAACAATCGAAAACAACCAAGTATGATTGTGTATATACCATTAGAATAACGATATAATATGATTGTATTACCAAAATATTTACCCAACAGCATTGGTAGGTATGCTGGGTTGGCTAAATAATTTTGTAATAGAATTAAAATTAAAGAAATAAAGTTTAAAAATTTAAAAAAGTGGTTACATGCGTACATAGATTGACTATAGCTTAATACTTCTATAACAAAGCTAATTTACTTCCCGCTCATATACAACGCTCGCTTGTGAGCCTTGGTCAAAATAATTTTCAAAATAAAAAAGCGATGAAAAACTGAGATTTGGCAAAATTTTAATCGCTTCGAATTTTCTTTGAGGTTGAGCGATACCTTCAGTAAGATACATAATAAACAAGATACCCATTTTTCAAATAATTTGTTTCTGATACCTAAAACTATAGTTATACCGCGAATATGTCGATATATTAGATCCATCAAACCACCCATGAAAATGAGAATAGTACATTTGAATTTTTGAACACTCACCATTAATCAACCATTTCCAATTTTGAACGACCGATCCACACTTTCAACATACCTAAGAAATAATGAATCAGTCTGGGTGGGTAATTAGATAGTAGTGACCATTCTCGTTGTTTCTGGAAAATCGTTCTTGATGACTTATCACTCTCCCTCGAGAGACTCAGTACTAAAGCCACTCTGTGCGATTGAGAAGTTTAATCAGATCCCAACTTTTTGCTTTCTATATTGTTAGGAAAAATTTCAACCAAGGTTCAGAGTGGATCAGTTTAAATAAATTATAAATAGGCTACGGTGGACGATGTCCTACAATGATTCTGTATATAAAACTATTTATTATAATCGTAAAAAATGACAAACGATTTCCAGATCACAATACAAAACTGCCTTATTCGACCATGAACAATGTCTGTTTATTTTGAATTTCAGAACACAATGGATTCAGATTCAGTACAATATGAATTTTCATTCTCAGTTCAATCTGTTCAATTTAATTAATTAATTTTTTTATTTTAATGTGTTTAATATTTATTTATTTATTTATTTATTTTTGTTGTCTAAGCTTATATTTGTATATATATTTATATACATAGTACATACATTAAATTATGTAAATAAATTATAAAGAACAAAATTGACGTCCATAACCGTACAAATTGATTCTAAATTAGGACTATACTGGTATACAAAAAGGTACAATAATAAAATAATTTATCAATATTCGCTACCTACCAAAAAATTTATAATTTGCTGATATTTGTTTTTGAAAAGCTCACAGAAAACTTCTACACTATTATTGACACCACTTTTGTATACTTTAGTAACTACATACTAATGTCTTTCGATTAAAAGTATACTCTCCCGCTCCGGAAATTCGAGTAAATTTGATAAACAAATCGTACTCAATTTAACAATCGTTATGAATATATTTTCCATCATTTCAATTTATACTTGGCACAATTGATTTTATTCATTGTTTTATCTAAGACAACAACCGCATATGTAATAATTTGATAAACAAATCGTATTCAATTTCATTATGAATTTGTTTTCAATCATTTCAATTTAAACTTGGTACGATTAATTGTATTCATTGTTTTATCTAAGACAACAACCGCATATGTAATAATTTGATAAACAAATCATATTCAATTTCATTATGGATTTGTTTTCCATCATTTCAATTTATACTTGGCACAATTGATTTTATTCATTGTTTTATCTAAGACAACAACCGCATATGTAATAATTTGATAAACAAATCGTATTCAATTTCATTATGAATTTGTTTTCAATCATTTCAATTTAAACTTGGTACGATTAATTGTATTCATTGTTTTATCTAAGACAACAACCGCATATGTAATAATTTGATAAACAAATCATATTCAATTTCATTATGGATTTGTTTTCCATCATTTCAATTTATACTTGGCACAATTGATTTTATTCATTGTTTTATCTAAGACAACAACCGCATATGTAATAATTTGATAAACAAATCATATTCAATTTCATTATGGATTTGTTTTCCATCATTTCAATTTATACTTGGCACAATTGGTTTTATTCATTGTTTTATCTAAGACAACAACCGCATATGTAATAATTTGATAAACAAATCGTATTCAATTTCATTATGAATTTGTTTTCAATCATTTCAATTTAAACTTGGTACGATTGTTTTATTCATTGTTTTATCTAAGACAACAACCGCATATGTAATAATTTGATAAACAAATCATATTCAATTTCATTATGGATTTGTTTTCCATCATTTAAATTTATACTTGGTACGATTAATTGTATTCATTGTTTTATCTAAGACAACAATCGCATATGTAATAATTTGATAAACAAATCATATTCAATTTCATTATGAATTTATTTTCCATCATTACTTGGTACGATTAATTGTATTCATTGGTTTATCTAAGACAACAACCGCATATGTAATAATTTGATAAACAAATCATATTCAATTTCATTATGGATTTGTTTTCCATCATTGCAATTTATACTTGGTTGGTAGGATATTTAATTGATTTTATTCATTGTTTTATCTAAGACAACAACCGCATATGTAATAATTTGATAAACAAATCATATTCAATTTCATTATGGATTTGTTTTCCATCATTTCAATTTATACTTGGCACAATTGGTTTTATTCATTGTTTTATCTAAGACAACAACCGCATATGTAATAATTTGATAAACAAATCATATTCAATTTCATTATGGATTTGTTTTCCATCATTTCAATTTATACTTGGCACAATTGATTTTATTCATTGTTTTATCTAAGACAACAACCGCATATGTAATAATTTGATAAACAAATCGTATTCAATTTCATTATGAATTTGTTTTCAATCATTTCAATTTAAACTTGGTACGATTAATTGTATTCATTGTTTTATCTAAGACAACAACCGCATATGTAATAATTTGATAAACAAATCATATTCAATTTCATTATGGATTTGTTTTCCATCATTTCAATTTATACTTGGCACAATTGATTTTATTCATTGTTTTATCTAAGACAACAACCGCATATGTAATAATTTGATAAACAAATCATATTCAATTTCATTATGGATTTGTTTTCCATCATTTCAATTTATACTTGGCACAATTGGTTTTATTCATTGTTTTATCTAAGACAACAACCGCATATGTAATAATTTGATAAACAAATCGTATTCAATTTCATTATGAATTTGTTTTCAATCATTTCAATTTAAACTTGGTACGATTGTTTTATTCATTGTTTTATCTAAGACAACAACCGCATATGTAATAATTTGATAAACAAATCATATTCAATTTCATTATGGATTTGTTTTCCATCATTTAAATTTATACTTGGTACGATTAATTGTATTCATTGTTTTATCTAAGACAACAATCGCATATGTAATAATTTGATAAACAAATCATATTCAATTTCATTATGAATTTATTTTCCATCATTACTTGGTACGATTAATTGTATTCATTGGTTTATCTAAGACAACAACCGCATATGTAATAATTTGATAAACAAATCATATTCAATTTCATTATGGATTTGTTTTCCATCATTGCAATTTATACTTGGTTGGTAGGATATTTAATTGATTTTATTCATTGTTTTATCTAAGACAACAACCGCATATGTAATAATTTGATAAACAAATCATATTCAATTTCATTATGGATTTGTTTTCCATCATTTCAATTTATACTTGGCACAATTGGTTTTATTCATTGTTTTATCTAAGACAACAACCGCATATGTAATAATTTGATAAACAAATCATATTCAATTTCATTATGAATTTATTTTCCATCACTTCAATTTATACTTGGTACTATTGATTTTATTCGTTGTTTTATCTAAGACAACACCCGCATATGTGATAATTTATTTGAATTCTAGCGATTTTGTTGCAACAATTCGATAAAATTAAAATTTTTGAATGTTTATATGAGTTATGCTGTATACATGAGGTGAAATTTTTAATTGAAAATTGTAATTGAAAATTAATTGACATTTAATTTCGCTACATCTCCTTTTAAATGTTAATCATTTAAAAGAGTAATAATTAATATCGGTTGTGAAATAGTTCAAATATTTTTTTCAATTAAATATAATAATTCCAATCAAATAAAAAGATTTTTTAAATATTGAACACTTTATACTTAGCTTTATTAAAATTGTGTATTAGTGTTGCGGTAGAACATCTCAAATCCCTATACATTATCAGATTTATAATTCTTGCTTTGTAAATCATAATTAAGCGGCGATGTGAAATAAAGTACTACGAAATTAAGCTCTGCGAAATAAATATATTGTGGACTTATCTCGCAATTACGTATTAACGCCCTGGGTGGCCACATTAAATACAAAATAACACCCTGGATGGTCTTATTTGGCGTAACTGAATTAAACAACTCTAGTTTTTATTTTGTTTATTTTCAGCTTGAAGCGTGTAAAAAACAAAGTATCTGAGGCATATTGTGAAATTGATAGGTTGGTGCTTTATTTTTTTTATATTACTAAGTTTTGCACAAATTAGGTTAATTTGTAAGTCTTGTCTTGTTTATTCAACTTAGTTTAGTTCACCTTCTTCAGCGGAATCTAAACTTGTACTTACATTACAACTTAATTCTGATGATTTTCTTAAGATTTAAATTCGAAGAGTTTTCTTCGGATTCGAAGAGTTATTTTATTGGAACAAAAACACTTTGAAAACTCTTCGTATCCAAAATCCTGATGAGCACGCCATTGAATTAATACCAATATGAAAAAAACTTCATATTTTACAACTGGAGAGAATCTACTCGTAATCGCAGTCAATAGATTTGTGCCAGACAAACAACATCAAATGTCTGTAGTGCGCAGAAATGTAACGTATGACATTTCTGCGCTTTGCAGATCCTGCAGATTCTATATTTGGAGATCTAAGACACTTTGGAGATCTTAAGACACTTTGGAGACTTTTATATTAATTATTAAACCCATAATTTCAATTACAAATCGATTTTCAATATTTTTAAAATTTCAAAAGATTGTCTCAAATGCAAAAAAAAAAACAAAAAAAAAACAAATCAGAATTTTCAAAGATGGCAATAAATTAATTTTTATAAAAAATATGAAAAAAAAAATAAAATAAAATTGTTAGTTCAATTATTCGACTCCTTAACTTAACTTCTTAACATTTTTATATTAAAAATAATATTTTTAAATTGTTTGCAATTTAAAGAACAACTTTTTAACTTTTTTATTTTTTTATTTTATTGTTTTTTTTTTTGTTTTTTTTTTTTTGTTTTTTTTTAGAAAAATTATGTAATTTTATAATAGGGATATTAACAGAAAAAAACAACAACAACAACAACAAAATAAGATGCTGTAAATTTTCTAATCCTCTAAAATGTTAGTTAATCTCTTGTCCACTATTTATTTATATGGTATGTCGTCCTCTTTCAAATAAATAACAATTTTTTTTTGTTGTTGTTTTTGGTATTTTTTTTTTTTTTTGTTAACGATTATAAATCATTGAAAGGATCAAATGATGATCGTCATGTAATTAAAGTTTGGAATGTTTTAGCTCTTGTTTTGGTCATTAATTAAATATTAAAGACAACCAACAACAAAAAAAAAAAAAAAAAAAAAAAAAAAAAAAAAAAAATGTCAAAAAATAAGAGTTGATGTTAAAGATAAATTTAAGAAAAATATAATAAAAAAAAAAAAAAAAAAAATGAATACAGGTGATTGATGCTAACAAAAGACAGCGGTACTAGTTGATGCTAAGGTATGCGCAATGTGATGTATTTTTATTTTTTTTTTGTTTTTGTTTTTTTGTTCTTGTAAATATTTTGAGTTTTGTTCTTTCTTTAATTTTGTTTTTTTTTTCTATTTTTGTTTGTTGTGCAATTCAATTTATTTTAGTATGATTACCACCAATGTTGTTTAAAATATTTTTTTGCTACTTACTTTTCAAAAAAAAAAAAACAAAACAAAAACACAAAGGCAACAAAATAACTTTAGAGGGTACAATTAAGTTAAAAAAAATTAAAAATTTATTAAAAAAAAAAAAAAACTTTTTGTTTTATAATGTTAGCGGTAAAAATCAATATTATTATGAACAAGAGTTCAAATTTTGCAAAAATTGCACAAAATTCCAATTCACATTTTAGTGCAATTTTTTGTTGTTTTTGTTTTTTTGTTTTTGTGTTTGTTGTGGATTACATTTCGCGAACCAAATATTTTTAGTTACTTACATACATATTTTTGTTGTTTTTCTTTTTAATTTTATTTTTTTTTTTTTTTCATTATTTAAAATTTCATAATATCAATTCTTAGAATAAATGAGAATTTTAAAGCTAGAGGGAAATAATTGTACCTATACGATGTATGTATTTATATATATATTTATATATATATATATATATATATATTGTTTTTTTTTTTTTGTAAAAAGGTTGACTCCTTTTTCATGTTTTACTGTTTTTTTTTGTTTTTTATTATTTTTTAATATTGTTTTAAGGTTTTTTTTTCTTTTGATAGTGTACTTTGTGGTTTTTAAGGAGTGATTCAGAAAATAAAAACAAAATTAAACAAAATATTTTTTGTCAGAAATATTTTTTTAAAGTAATTTTTGAATTGTGTTAATTATTTATTATAATATTTTTAATATAAAAAAGTAAATATTTACAACTAAATATCAAATTTTTGTGATATTTGATGACATTTTTTTTGAAAGAAATATTTTTAAAAATAATTTTTTTTTACAAAAATAAATAAAACAGAAAAAAATTAGCTCCAATTGAGTTGGTCAAATGTTAAATTACAATTTGCGGTTATATTTTCCATTTTTGATTCATATTCTCTTGATTTTCTATATCCTATGTAGGGTATGTGAAACTATAAGAATCGTTAAAGTATTCTTCGATTTCAATCGTTAGAGTGGCTTGGCTTGGCTTGAAAATTAATCAACTTGTCAATATGCCTATTGATATCAATCCATCTATTTGAAATAAAATTGTGTTTTATTAAGTTTTTAATAATTTTAAAAGCCATCATATAAAGCTCGTGTTTACAAATGTTAGAAAACTTCAATACTTTTCGGAGTATAATAAACTTGTTGGGTTGAATTTTGGATAGAAATTGATATAAATATTTAATTTTTTAGACTTCGATTGTTAGCTCTTGACTTTTAGTGTATTTACGTTTAGACTTTGATTCACTTAACTGATTTTCTACAAATTTCTTTATTTCTAAAATTTTTTGTTTACTTGTTTATATTTTATACTGTTAACATTCTTAATTTATACGTATTTTTGTCTTTTATAATAATAAAAAATGATTAATAAAATAATTGAATAACGATATGCTATTGATGTTAACCGATATGCTAACATACACTATTGCTTATCTTTTATTTTTATTATAATTTTCTTGTTCATCGCTAGTTTCATTTTCTACTTTTACTTCATTCTCTACAATAATATTATTAACGGAATCTCTATCCTCTTCATTTATTGAACTTTCTTCACTTATTATCAATGGATTATTTCCAAGCTTAAATTGTATAATTGATACTAGGCATATTGCCAAAAGAAGACAACTGAAACTTAATAAAAATATGCCACCCATTTTATCAATTGTGGCAATATAAACTTGTGTATAAAGTACACCACTTATGAATGGAACTGCATTGTCGCAAACAGATAATAAAGCGAATACTTATCCTCTTTCTTTAGTTGGAACTAACTTGGATGTGAATGAACGTAATCCTGGTCCAGCAACTGGTCCAAATGCACAAACAATACCACCTAGGTAAAAAAACATATGGGACTTTCGCAGAGAAATACACAAGCCGAGCAATAGCATAGAAAGTACAACCAAATAATATAATCGTTGTATCTCTACATTTTAGTAATTTATTCATAATTGGAATTGCGATTAACATGACAACAATATAAGATGCCGATTGAAATGTTTTAAAATTGCTAAAACTCTGAACATTCCATTTAAATTTAAATTGTGTATAAAGAAATACATAAGTTTTTTCATCACGTACAAAAGTATACAAAGCCATCGATATCATTATAATTATTAAAAATAATCGACGATTTTGTGTTCTCTTTTTTGTTAATACTTGTATTGAATCAATACCACAACAATACCACAACAATTTAATTCATTATATGGTCTCTGTTTTGGATTTGTTTGCCAATCTAAAGCTAAAAATGTATACAGAATTGATAAAACCATTAAAATGGCATTAATTGTAAACATTAACGTATACGATTTATTAAATACATTATTGAACATATATGATCCCAAAGCAACACCAGTTGGCATTGTTATTAAATAAACAATTTCTAAAATTGTAACACGTATAGTACGATTATCTGTTGTGGATACATCCGTTATATAAGCAAAACATGAAGAAAATATTGCAATATCAGCTCCTGTAATTGCACATGGCAATGTTACTGTAAATATAACATATTCTAATGGCCATGTTGGTTGATTATCATTTACAATAATCATTAAAGAATACAACAATTTTCCACATAAACCAATTAATAATGGACCTTTTCGTCCTCTTTTATCAGACCAAGCACCAATAAATAAAGCTAATATATGAATTGGAAATATATGTCCTGCAATACTATCTAATTGATGAAATTTTGATGTTGCAAATTTGAACCTCTTTGGTGATATTCTCATAATCTTTAATGTTATCACATATTTCTGTTGTATAATTATGATTTACTAAACATGCTTTTCGAATAAAAAATGCTTGTTCGACAACTGTTGTAAACATGAATGCAAACATATAAAAAAACATTGTTGGTTCTACGGTAATATATTGATACCATTTTTGAGTTACCTGTGAATTTTCTGTAGGCATTTTGAATGATTAAAACTGTTTAAAATTCTTGTATAAGTAATAAAAAAATTAAAATAAAAGTTGGTCTTCAATATCAAAAACCAAAAAAATAAAAATGTTTTCTATAAACAATATGCTTTTACTACACTTTTACATTCCCCATGATGGCTTGATTTTCCTTTTACATGTATGTGTTTGTAAGTATTTGAATAATTTTGTGTATGCTACAAAATAAATTTAAACTCAAAATATTTCTTGCACTTGCATTTTATTGCAATTTATTTCTATGTGTTAGTTTGTCTGTAAAATTTTCTATTGCATTATAGTTTGTCTGTAAAATGATATACAATGTATGATTATCATTGATGCAAAAAACAAAATTTAATCACAAGCAATCAACTCTCATAGCCTAATTTACAGTTTGAAATTGTTAATTGTTACTAATTTACAGTTTGTTGAACTATAAATATGTATAACGATGGTTTGAATGAAATCATAATGAATTAATCTGTAAAAAAAATTTGATTTTTCTGTAAAAAAAATGTATTGTACAAATATGTGGACCATTTCACAACTGATTTTTATGTAAAAAAAAGTATTGTACAAATATTTGGACCATTTCACAACCAAATTTCCATATAATTATTCTAAATGGTATAGATATTTCAAATGAGACGTAGCGAAAATAAATATTTTTTAAAAATTTTTCCCCCTTGTATGGGTATCTTAACATATACAAACATTTTAATGTATCAAATTGCCGCAACCCATCGTTGAATGATTGGACAGATTTAAATTTAAATTTAATTTTTTTTAAAAAATAAATTATACGTAAGTGGTTGTCGTCTAAGATAAAACAAATAAAAAAAAATAGGATATAGTAAGGATATAATATTATCTTTACGTCTTCTAAATAAAAATTCGTAAGCTTATTTAAATTAAATTGAATTATATACAAAAAAACAATAAGATCAGACAGCTTAAACTTAAGCTATGATCAATAAAACTAATTTTAATTATCTATTACGTATTTGGTATAGATGAATTGTAAAACAAAATGCATTATTGAAAACAAAATAAAGAAAAAAAAAAAAAAGTACCAGGTTGTTGTCTAAGATAAATTAATAAAAGAAATATTATATAGTAAGTAAATACTGAAATGAGGAAAACAATTCATAAAAAAAGTTAAATTTCGAAGACCGGGCCAATAACAGATCACCTTTAATCTATAATTATAATTGACAAGCATTTAAGGACCTGCGCAGTAGACACCTTTTCATTTTGTCTCTCTTCTCCATAATGAAATCTTAAAATATAATAAGTAAGTTGTAAATAAAGTAATAATGCGCACACATTTGAAATTTTTTAATCATATGGTTTTATTATTCACCAAATACATTAAGAAATAGGTAGAAGAAACGAAACAGAAAATGAGAAGTAAGGTATTTATGTTTTTTCTTAACGAAAACATACTAATCAAAGCTTTTCATTAAAACATGAGTGTTTTCTGCTTTGTAATTAGAAGTCTATATCAGTCCATGCAAGTCCTTAATCTTTTAAAAACTTTAAATTTGACTTTAACTTGAATTATAATTGCTCAACAGGGGCCCCTAGTATACACATAATTGTTTGACATTTTATTTGCAGTTTACTTGAATTTGATCAAATCATTAGAATTTGATTACATAGTTAATTTTTATATTTAATTTGTTTCAATTTTGATAATTCCAAGTTTTATTTTTTTTTACTGCACTCTAGGTACATGTTAAAATTGTTTTTCGATGTCCCGTTCAGTGAAATAATAATATACAATTTATTTATTTATTTATTTATTTTAACAGTTGATCCTACAGATAAATCTGTAGGCCAACTTTATAGGCCCTTTCGAAATGTGGGCCTTTTTTATTAAACTATATATTAATTATTTGGTATATATTTTTGTATATTATATATTTATATTATGTTTTTTATTAGTTATATTATATCTTTATTATAATATACAAATTTTTAACATTTATTTTTAATACCTGTTCAATTACATCAATTTTACACCAATAAATCTCAAATCGCTTATTATTCCAATGATAAATATTTTCAGTTTTTATCTTGGTGTTTAAAACACTATACCTACATTTTTAATTCAAAATTGAGTGTATTAAATTGATTACATACGTATATGAACATACCTGTGTGAAAAAAAAAAGTGTTATATACGAAAATTAAATTTTGTTTTACACTTCAAAATTTTAAATTAATTAATTTTTTATTGAAAAAAAAATATATTAAAAAAAAATTATTTTATTTTTTTAAATTAAATATTAAAAAAATATTTGAAATTATTTATTTTTCAATGGAAATTCCAATTTCAACATTGATATTTTATTTTATTTTACTTGTTTAATTTTTTTATAAAATCTTTAAAATTTAATATATTATAAGTATTTGCAATAGATATACCAAATATTATGATATAAATAAATGTTAAATATTTTTAATTATTTAAAATTAAATTATAGAAAGAAATGAAAATGTTTTGATGATGTTGAAATGATGGTGTAATAATGGTGTAATTATGATATATATATAATTCAAGCAAATTATGATAAATAATATTTTAATTCTATGGTGTGCGTTAAAAGGAGTACAAGTCATTTTTTTGGCAAAAACGAGATAAGTCAAAAAATGGAATATAGAACTGGTGTTCCTTCTTCTGTAAAAATATTAGAAAATCTATAAATCATTATAAAAAGCATTGGTAATAACAGTATAACTAAACCCTATATAAAGTTAACCGATCAAAAAAGTATAAGTCGAGTTATACTGTAATGATCAAACTAGTATTATTTTTGATAACAAGTCACATTATTTTCATCACTGACTTTATACTTATTTTAGCAACATTGAATTATTGAAAAGAACGAATTATTAAAAATTCGCATGTGGCTGCTATGTTTTTGTGCCTCATGCAAAACAAATCAACATTGGAAATCATTGATCACAAATTTATGATTAGTGGACACAGTCATATATGGAGTGTGATATAGACCATGGTCTAATAAAAAAAACAAAAAAAACAAAATATCCTATATCACATGCATATGATTGGTACCAACTAGGGAGTACAGTTGGAAAAAGAAATAAGTTTATTGTTAATAAAATGGAACATAATGAATTTATTGATTATGCTTCATTACTTAAAACTGAACTAGTTTTAAGAAAAAAGGATTTGAAAGGCGAACTTTTTAAATGGCAGCCAGTAAAATGTTTGCGGTACACAAAAACACTCGGACATATTTCTTTCAAAACAAATTTAAATCCAGATCAACCATTTAAAACTGAAAAGAAATCTAAAATCGTGTTATTTATTCTAATCCTACAGGTAACAATTTTGACGTTTTTCGCAACTGCATACTTGTTTAGTATCCAATGAAATAGTACAGATAGGGTTGAATAAAAACATTTTTATTTATTTTATTGTTGGTTAGAGTGTCCGGTAGGGGTGGTGTTATTCGTTTTACTATATTTCACTAAAAATTTAAATAAAGAAGAATATCCGTTGCCTTGATGGTCTTTATTTAGGAGTGAGTTATTTTTAATTTTGTAGATTTCATCTGAATCTAGTTTCCTAGAATTTCTAATGTAATTTACCATTTCAATGTGTTCTTTCGAAATACTATGATTCTCCTGGATGATGTGTTCTGCTACTTTGTATCGGAACTCTGTTGAGTTCTTCTTTTTAGCCATTTCTGCTTCTGTCAGATGTTCATTGAGTTGTGTTTGCATGTTTCTCCTAGTTTGCCCAATATAAACTTTGTTGCAAATGACTTCAAGTTACCTTTCATACACCTGATTTTTCCATTTGTTCAATTGGGTCTTTAGTTGAACCTAGAACAGACTTGAGTTGGTTAGTTCTGCTGCTATATACGATATCTAACCCGTGCTTTCTTAATTTCGCTCTGAGTGGGAGAGAAATCTTGCTAAACTCCAATGCTACTTT
This sequence comes from Argyra leucocephala, assembly GCA_963942445.1. Classification (NCBI taxonomy): domain Eukaryota; kingdom Metazoa; phylum Arthropoda; class Insecta; order Diptera; family Dolichopodidae; genus Argyra; species Argyra leucocephala. The sequence continues at coordinate 10,201,941 of OZ012679.1, read as the reverse complement.
TCTTTTGGGTTGTTGGTCAGTGAGTAGGTTAGTGGGGGAATTCCGTTGTAAACTTCTTTTCCGTTTACTAAGTAAAGCGGTGATGGTTTTTTTCCGAATATCCGTTTATTCTGGCAATTTCAAATATGTGTTTAGTTTCTTTTACAAAACCTTTTTGGGAGATGGGAAGTATTAACATTCGATGGATCATGTGGATGAACGATGCCATCGTATGTTGATAGGGACGTTCCTCTTTTACTTAAAAGTAAACCTAAGGTCTAAATTTAATTAAAGGTTTTAAATAATTTTTAGGAAAGTATTTTATTATTTTTCTTTGTTTAAAATTTTGTTTTTGTATAACTTTTTTTTTTTTTTTTTTTTTTTTTTTTTGTCTTTATTCTATACAACTATCTACATAAAATATAAAAGATATTGAGTATAATGTTGGCATTAAAATTGACGTGTTAAAAAAATCTAATCTAATATTTATGGAGTCTCAGGTAAAGTGAATCTAGTATATAAATCCAGCGGTCTGAAACGTCTTAATCTGCGCACGCTTGTTCGTTCATTATTGATGAGTTGAGGAGCAAGTAAATTTGGATGGTTTTCTTTTTAATGAATTTCTTAACAGATGGGATATTTAAATCTGAGCTATTTGTGTCATTTCGGACATACCAAGGCGCGTTGACTACAGACCTTAATACTTTGGACTGGAAGCGTTCTGTTATTTCGATGTTGGAGTTGGAGTTGCAGGTAAAGTAGTGGGCCAATGACGCTGCCCTGAGGAACCCCAGATTTAATTTCTTTTAGTGACGATTGTTCCCCGTTGTATTTAACGAAGAACCTCCTATTTGATAAATAAGTTGACAAAAGTTGCTGGTAGTAGTGAGGAAGTAGTTTTTTAAGCTTGTAAAGGAGACCTTTGTGCCGCCAAACTTTGTCGAAGGCTTGCGAAATGTCCAGAAAAGCTGCAGAATAGTATTTTTTCTTGTCAAGTGAATTATTTATATGGTTCACTACTCTATGTATTTGCTCAATTGTTCCGTGATTGTGACGAAAGCCAAACTGATGAGCTGGTATATGATATCTCGTTCATTATTTATTTTAATCAATCTTTTGGCTATTAGTTTTTCGATTAATTTTGATATTACTGGCAGAAGACTTATTGGTCTATATGAACTAGTCTCATTTGGCTCTTTCCCCGGTTTAGCTAACATTATGATATGAGCAGTTTTCCAGATATCTGGGAAGTAGCTAGTTCTTAATATAGCATTAAAAATGTGGGTTAAGAATTTTATACTGCAATACGGAAGTTCCTTTACCATTTTGCCTGTGATACCATCATACCCAGGAGCCTTCTTGTCTGACACAGAGTTTTTTATAATTTCCTGTACTTCCTTTATCCGGACTTTCTTTATCGGTAAATCCATTTGATAAGGCACTTCAAGGTAGTTTTCAATCTTGTTGTTTTCGTCGGTTGAAATTACTGGTGGATACGGTACAAACACTTTTTGTAAATGTGATGCAAAAAGCTCTGCTTTCTCACCATCGCTTCTGGCCCAATTACCATTTGATTTCCTTAGTGGAGGTATAATTTGTTGTGGCCGTTTCAGTTTTCTTGTTGCTTTCCACAGTGAGTAGTCATTAAGATCGGTATATGTTAGTCTTTCAAGGTAATTCTTCAACGAACTTTCTTTGCTTTTATTTAACAAAAATTTAAGTTCTTTGATTGCACGGTTTAACCTGGCTTTGATTTCAGGGGATCCAGTTTGTTGCCAATATTTCCTAAGGTTTCTTTTTTCCATGATTTTGGATTTTATTTCAGGTGGAGAAATAACATATTTTCGGATGTTACCTTGCGTCGGAGTTGATGACATTGCTGCTTCAATCATGGTTATATTTAGGTTTTTTATAGCTTCATTGATATCTTGGGGGTTTTTCAGTCAGTATATTTAGAGAAGTTTTCATTTCAATTTCCTTTCTATAATTATCCCAGTTAGTTTTTTCCTTGTATGTAACCGTTGTTCATTTTGAGTTATTACTATTTTGGATGAGGCAGAGATAATGATAGGCGTATGATCTGAAGACAGCTCGAGGCTTGATTTCACAGTAAATAGTTTTGGTGAGATACCTTTCGAGACGCAAAAATCCAAAAGATCCAGTGTCTTATTAAGATCAGAAGGCCAGTATGTAGGTTTTCCAGTAGACAGATAATTCAAGTTGAATTCTTGCATGGCTAGTAGTAGCTGCCTTCCTTTTTGAGTGATCAGCCTAGAGCCCCAGAACGAATGTTTAGAATTATAATCTCCACCGGCAATAAATCTATTTCCCAGAGTTTTGAAATGATCAATAAATTGAGATTTGTTGATATTGTGTTTAGGAGGGCAATATATAGCTGAAATAGTTAAGGGTCCATTCCAGTCAGCTATCACGACACTTGTTGCTATTAAGTTTATATTTAGGAAGTTCATAATGCTGTATGTTTTTCCTGATGATTATTGCAGTACCAGCATGAGCCGTCAGGATGATTTGTGGAATATGTGTTGTAATTTTGTATGTTAAAATAACTTTTGTTTGTAAAATGGGTTTCAGAAATTAACAAGATGTCTATTTGGTGATCAATAATAAAATGATACAATTCTTGTTGATGGTTTGACAGTCCGTTGGCATTCCAGACGACTATGTTGAGGAGTTTAGCTATTTTTATGTAAGTTTAGGAGAAGTGTATTAACGAGGTTAATCAAAGGCCCAACTTGTGACATTAATTCTTTCACCATGTTTTTTAATTCGAAAACTTCATTTGAATTGGTTGAGGAGCTGATAGTACAAGTTGCATTATTGTTTGATATGATAGCTGGTTGCTGTGGCGTATCACTCTTGTTTTTTAATATTTCCGCATTGGATTTATGGCCAAAAACAGTTTGAATATCACTTGTTCCTTTAACTTCCTCAGCGCTATGACTTTGTTGAGGTAGCTGCCTATTACGTAAACTGGGAAATTTTTTTTCTTTAATTTCTTTATACCGTTGACAACCCTTGTAATTAGCGGGATGATTTCCTAGACACAAAGTGCACTTTACATTAGACCCTAGGTATTTGTTTGGGCAATTCTTTGAGATATGATATGTTTTTGTATAACTGAAGACTGTTTTATTTTTGCCAACAAATTGGAAATTTAAAATAAATTTAATAAAATATATTTTTGAAATAACTATTAAAGTTAATGAAAAAATTTGTATTGTAAAAGTTATTTGAATTAAAAATTATCTTTTGTTTTAAAGTTTGGTCATAACAGTATAAGTCCCATTTATAGTAAGACTCTAACAATCAAAAGAGTATAAGTCATTTTTTCTTTGACTTTTTAGATATTTGACAAAAACCATTATGGAATCCTAAAAAAAATGTAAAAAAGCATTAATTTTCAGTCTTAGCTGATGGTTATCTACATGCAATATATAAGACTTAATTCAGTTTTTTCTTTCTCCTGAACAATTGATTATTTTGACTTATACTCCTTTGCACGCCCACCATTTGTTTGTAAAAAAATTTATTTTTTTAGCTTTAGAGTAAAATAGGTATAACCTTAGTAAAAATTAAAAGGTAAATATTCAAATATTTTCAATTTTGTAGTTTTTTTTAATAAAAAAAACAAAAGACAGTTTGAATGTGTTGAAGATTTTTTAAAAATATGTATGTATGTAACTTCTTATCAAAAATTGTGAAATGATTTTTGTGATATACAGTGAGCGAAAAACTTGTATGCTAACTTGTCTTTGACGCTAATTGTACCATAAAATAATGGGTGTTTTCGTTTATTCATTCGGAATATTCCAAATATTCTGTTCTGTATTTTATTCAGTATATTTTCGGAACGTATTATTTTTATTCCATCTCCGAGTCGATATAAACATAATATAATTACGGAACGACAGTTCAGTCTTATATCATTCTATACGGTAATAACAATTTAACTACATATTTTACTTAATTTAAAAATGGAAAATATTGTAAGTAAAAAAAAGTATTTACAAAAAAATATAATATGTATAGGTGTATAAAAAAGCTGATATCAAAATTTATATAAAATTAAAAATTGTATTATTATTCAGAAAATTATAATTTTAAAAAAATTGTTTTTATTTTTTTTTGTTCAGTGTATGAGTCTAAAAATGGTTGTAGGGAAATGTAAAATGCCTGATAAGCCTTTACACATTTTTTTTTATTTATTACAACTATATTAACTAATTTTTAACATTTTTATTGTTAATGTTTTACCCAAATTTAAAAATAGGTAGTACAAACGTTGTTCACAAAAATTAATGAATATGAAAATAAAGAAGCAAACAATGACATTTTCTATTGGTTATTCTTTTTATTCTATTCTGTTCGTTTATTCCATTCGTTCTTTAGAATGAAAAAACGAAAATAACCAATAATAAATCTACATTTATTTAATATTTCATATAGAAGGATAAAAATAAAAAAAATTTCAAACCTAATTTTAATTTAAATTGTAAAGCCATAAAGCGTAAGCTATGATCACAAAAGCGTTGATATACACAATACCAAATTAAAAGATAAATTTTATAGACACATTAAGACCAAAACACTAATTATAATGCCTAGTCAGATAATTGCACAGAATTGCTTCAATGAGTGTTAGTGCAATAATTTCAAACATATGAGAGAGTAAAATTTAAAAAATTATGTTAGTTAAGTGTTTTTTTTTTTTCTTTATAGTTTTTATTTTTTTTTTTTTAAACACATTATTTAAATATTATTTACATAATTAAAATATTTAATTTTTTAAAATCTTAATATTGCAAAATATGTAAAAAAAAAGATGGAATTTGAATGCATCCTTTGGACGAAAATTTAAAAAAATTAGTATAGTTTTCGAGCTGTAATCCCCCACTATTTTTTCCCAAAGGACTGCTTAAATATTTTTTTATCACATTAAAAAGCTGTTGTACTGATTCCAAAAAAAAAAAAGAAATTCAAGGTCGTCGGTCCCCACTTCCGGACCATCAAACCTATCCAAAATAATTTTAATTTTTTTATAATACTTATTAAGAACCTTTTTTCAGAAAAATACAATTTAACCATGTGATATAAAGTTTCGACCCCTGAAATCCTGGGACCCCGGACCTATTGTCTTCATCACATTTAAGTGCTGTTTTACTGATGTCAAAAAAAAAATTTTTTTTCAAGGTCTTCGGTCCTGACTTCCGGACCGACGAACCTCTTGTTTGCATCGTACTAACTATCGCCACTGTACTAAAAAAAAGTTAAAAAAAAAAAAAAAAAAATCGAGGGCTTTGTGAAACGGACCTATTTTTGCTGGAGACGGCTCAATTTCTTGGATTTGGCACTTTCCACCCAGTCACCACCTAGAAGATGTAGTTCTGGTATCCGTTGATTGATAAAGGCTTGCTACAGTGAATTTTTTATTATGAATATTTATCATATCCAGTCAAACAAAATGCAGTCAAATAAAATACAGGCATATGACACGCTTCCTAATTAGTGTTAGTCTTGCATACAACACATAATGTACTAAATTGTCTTATACATAGTCGATAATATTATTATATCTACTTAAGTTCTTACATAACTTTATAATCTTCTTTCCAAAATATTATTTAAAAGCATTTATGAAGAAAATCTGGATATATTTTTGCAAAAATTTGTAAATAAAATAAATATAATACAAATATATAATATAATATAAATATATAATATAATATAAATATATAATATTATATATATATATATATAATATAAAAATATTATATTTAGACAATGATAATGTGCTATTAAAAATTAATATCTATAGATAACATCTTAGAACATCTACCACACAAATACATAAAAATCATAATTATAAATATAACTATAGATAATATTAATGATTTATTAAATTAAACTATACCTACTTTATATTTTGAATTACATAAATTTTTTAATTATTACTTACTTGTTATTTATATATATACAAATTTCTATTAACTTTTATATAAAACTCGTTAAACTAAAGAAAAAAAACTTCTATATAAATAAATTACAAAAATACAATTTGAATTTAACGGAATTTATTTTTAAAATATTATTCTCAAAATCAAAAAAACTGCATTATCATGTAAAAATGTTCTCTTCTCATTGTTCAATTAATTTCTCTTAAAAATTTCTAAATCATTCTAATGTTGAGTAATAAAATAAAAAAATAATTATTTCTATATCTAATAAGAATTGTTTTTTTTGTAAATTTTGTCTTGAATGAAAAACAAATCTTCTAAATTAATTCTATCACACAACAGATGGCGCTAGAAAATTTAAATAGAAAATTATATTATAATGATAGAATTTATTAGTGATTTTTGCTTTACTCCAATTTTAATATTCTTATAAAATTATATTTGAAATGAAATGTTTGTTATTTTTTTTTTTTAATTTTTATTGTATTTTTTCAATTGAAAAAGTTTGTTCTGAACCAGTTAATTTCTTTCGTTGAAGGTCAAATTATGTTGTTATTTGTTATGTTTTATTATTATCTGCACATATTACGTTATTTTTTGATTGTTTTGATTGAATTTCGGTTTTCATTAATAAAAATCAAAATTACAATAGCTATGTATTAAAAATTATATTTATATACCGTTATAAATATTTTAAAAAGTATTTTTAAATAATACAAAGATTTATGATTTCATAAAACAATTTTTAAACATTTAAATTTTTTTTAAACATTAAAAATTGCAATAATAATTTCAGACAATTAAAAATCATTAGGAGTATTAGATAAAACAGTACAAGATTTACGCAACAACCACAACAGTTATTTGGTAGCGACGGTAGTACAACAATATTATTATCACGTGATTTAGACAAACAATACTAATTGTTATAAAACGATATCAACTCCAGCAATTGAATTAAATATGTGTGCTTAAAATCATTTGATTTATGGAAAAATGTTCAAAAATTCAATTTAACAACAAATATGCATGCTTAGTTGCAAAACGATTAGCTTTAACATTTTTAAAACAATTATTGGACATTGGAAATAGTTTGTGATATTTATGAACCAGAAGATTCCATCTCAACTTGGGCTCGTAAGTTAAAATCTCTACAATTATTTTTTACGATATCATTAAACCAGACGACCATGTCATGAGTTCATAACCTACAAATCTCCATAAATATTTTTTCTAATATTATTGAATCAGAAGACTCTGTCTCAATATGTAAGCTACAAATCTCCACAATTATTTTTTACGATATTGTTGAACTACAAAACTCTGTTTCAATATCGTTTCGTCTTCCACAAACCTCTACAAATACTATTTCTGGTATTGTTGAACCAGAAGATTTTATTTCAATGTGTGTTTGTAAGCTAAAACCTCTACAATTATTTTTCACGATATTCTTAAACCAGATGAGACGACCCTGTCTCAAAATAAGTTCATAACCTACAAATCTCCACAAATATTTTTTTTTAATATTGTTGAATCAGAAGACTCTGTCTTAATATGAGCTTATATTCTACAAATCTCCACAAATATTTTTGTACGATATTGTTGAATTACAAAACTATGTCTCAATATGGTTTCGTCTTCCACAAATCTTTATAAATACTTTTTCTGGTATTGTTGAACTATAAGATTCAATCTCAACGTGGACTCGTTAGTTAAAACCTCTACAATTATCTTTTACGATATTATTAAACCAGACGAGACGACCCTGTCTCAATATAAGTTCGTAACCTGTAAGTCTTCACAAATATTTTTTTCTAATATTGTTGAATCAGAAGATTTGTCTCAATATGAGTTCATATTCTACAAGTCTCCACAAATATTTTAGTACGATATTGTTGAACTACAAAACTATGTCTAAATATGGTTTCGTCTTCCACAAATCTCTACATATACTATTTCTGGTATTGTTGAACTAGAAGATTCTATTTCAATGTGTGTATGTGAGTTAAAACCTCTACAATTATCTTTTACGATATTATTAAACCAGACGAGACGACCCTGTCTCAATATAAGTTCGTAACCTACAAATCTCCACAAATATTTTTTTTTAATATTGTTGAATCAGAAGACTCTGTCTTAATATGAGCTTGTATTCTACAAATCTCCACAAATATTTTTGTACGATATTGTTGAATTACAAAACTATGTCTCAATATGGTTTCGTCTTCCACAAATCTCTACAAATACTCTTTCTGGTATTGTTGTCTACAAATCTCCACAATTTTTTTTTTTACGATATCAAAGAAGCATAATACTTTCTCTCAATATGGGTTCGTAATCTACAAGTCTCCAGTTTTTTTTACCATATTAGTAAACTAGAGAACCGTGTCTCAATATCAGTTCGTATCCGACAAAGCTCCACAAATATTTTTTTCTAATATTATTGAATCAGAAGACTTGTCTCAACATGGGTTCGTAATCTACAAATCTCCACCAATATTTTTTTTCTAATATTGTTGAATCCAGAAGGCTCTATCTCAATATGAATGAGTTCACATTCTGCAAATCTCCACAATTATCTATTTACGATATTAAAAAAAAGGCAGAATACTCTCTCTTAATATGGCTTCGTAATCTACAAATCTCCAGAATTATTTTTTACAATATTATTGAACAATAATATTCTATATCAATGGTTTTTCGTATCCTACATGTCTACAAAATAATTTTTTTCTGATATTTAAGAACCACAGAAGGCTGTGTCTCAATTTGTGTTTGTAATCTACAATTTTTAGATATTATTGTACCAGTCTATTTTAATGTGGGTTCATATCCTACAAATCTTCACAAATATTTTTTATGATAGTATTGAACCAGATAATTCTATCTCAATGTGGATTCTACAAATCTTCTATAAATATCCACAAATCTTTTTTTACGATATTGTGAAATCAGAAGACTCTGTCTCAATATGGGTTCATATTCTATAAGTTTCCACAAATATTTTTGAACGATATTGTCTAAATATGGTTTCGTCTTCCAAAAATCTCTACAAATACTATTTCTGGTATTGTTGAACCAGAAGATTCTATTTCAATGTGTCTTTGTAAGTTAAAACCCCTACAGTTATTTTTTACGATATTATTAAACCAGACGAAAACAGAAACCCTGTCTCAATATAAGTTCGTAATCTTCAAACTCTCCACAATTATTTTTTTCTAATATTTTTGAACCAGAACCGTTTTAATACATATAATCCGGAAACAATATTGTCATTATCACTATTTTTTGTATATATATATATATACATAATGAATATATATATTATATATATATATATTTTAAACCCTCATAAGTGTCAATTTATATATATTAAAATTACCGATCATAAAAATTATTTTTTTATTACCAATTAGAGTTCAAATTGAATTAAGAAAAAAAAAAAAACTGTAGTACATCCTCTTTAGATATGTATTTGAGTTAACTAAACATTGCACTTGCAATTTAAAAACTATTACGGTATTTTTCTTTTCCAATCGTAGTCATATTTTAAATCACGCATGTATAGAAAAAACATTTAAAAATTAGTAAAACATTATTTTTATTAGATTTAAATTTTATTTTTTTATTATTTTTTTTTTTTGTTACACATAAATTTTATTTTTTATTTTAAAGTAGGATTAGAGAGTTACTACTCTTTACTAGAAGCCGAAGCTATATGTAAAGTGATGTAATTGAATATAATTTTCAACCTATACTAATTTTATTAAAATATAGTTGTTTAAAGTGATGTAAATGGAATACCGTGTGTATCTGTATATAATATTTTATGTACCAATGATTGATAAAATCCTACAAGTTTCAGTTTTAGGGTATATTTTTGAAGATTCATTTACCTTCAAAGCTTCAAAGAATAATTTGCTTCAATTACTTTTAAGCCTATAAAAATATTTTAGTCCAGTTTGTTTGTTAATGTCTTGTTATCCAATCAATTGAAATATTTTTTGTTATTTTTTTTTCGTTTTTTGTTTCCTCTTACCTATGTTTTATTTCGCCTACATTCTATCTGGAAGTTAAAATTGGTTTTTTTTTTTTTTTAACATATGCTATACTCGTAAATTTTAACTTTTAACTAAAAAAAAAAAAATAAATTCATTTGGGGTCTTTAAAAGTCGTTAAAAACCAATTAGTATCAGAAAATGTTTTAACAACTTTGAGTAAACTAAAAATTTTAAACAACGATCCATGAAATTAAAATGTTTGTAAGTGATTTTTTTTTTTGTGTTTTGCGCTTTGATGGTGGTAAACAACGTGAATAGAACAGGAATTTAATATATATAAAAAACAAAATGAAATAGTTATAAAAAATAGTTAAAATAATGCCCCAATTTTAAGTGGAAAAAAAAAAATAATAAAATCAGCGCCTGCTAACTTGCAACTAATATTACAGTTATTTAGAGAGAAGGAAAAAATTGCATTTTCAACATGTTATTTTTTAAGTTTATACGTAGGAAGTGAGTTTTCTTAAAATTGAAATAAATATTTTCAGAAAATTGGAAATTTTTTTATTTTTAATAAAAACAAATTTTAATTTAATTATTTTCAGTTTGAATTTATTTTTTTTTTATTATTGTTTTTATTTTAAATATTATTAACTAAGCATTCCATTGTGATGGAATTTTCCAAAAAAATTTTCATTCACATAATAATAATGTCACAGCTGGCTGTCATTTATTTGTTTTGTAAATTTTTTGGTTAAAAAATTGTTGTCTCCTTGCTATTTTTTTTTGTTCCAAAAAAATGTGGTTCTGAATTAAAAAAACGAAAAAAAATTATTCCTGAAATGAATAATTGCATATTTTATAAAATTATGATTTTTTTTTTTTTGGTTTTTGAATGATTGAAGTTGTTAGTGTTATGAAGGTTATTTGTGAAGAAATATAATTGTACTCACATTTTAATTAATATCACAATCATAGCTATTTTGAAAAATTATTTAATATTATTATAAAATAAATTTATTGTTGGTTTACTAATTTAAACAGAATAACACTTTTTTTATTCTTTACTCATTATGTATATATACAATACACATTATATATTAGTGAAACAAATACATATATAACAATAATGAATGACATTTGCATTGATAGTGCTACCTGTTATTACATTATTATATTCAATTTAATTAACATTTATGTAATTATATTATACTAGGGGCCCCTGTTGAGTAATTATATTTCAAGTTGAAGTCAAATTTAAAGTTTTTAAAAAAACAGTAATTTACGTACTGACATAGACTTCGCACAATATAGCAGAAACCACTCGTGTTTAATAAAAAGTTTTGTGGTTAGTAAGTTTTATTTTTTATTTAGGCCACACATCCCTCATATACTGCTTCGTTTCCAATATATTCCCTATAGTAAGTGGCATTTAGTGTATATAATTACTAAAAATAAAAAATTTTGTCATTAAAGAGGCATGTATATATATATACCTACATAATACATAATTTTAATAAAAACTATATTATTACTATAAATAACCAAAATTTAGAAACAGTTACTTAAAAAGATAAAAATGAAGAATTCAAGTGACCTACTATATCAAAATGAAGTACTCTAACTCTACTATATAAAAATAAATTTGGTAGTCATATGAACAATTCAACTGATTTTTTTTGTTTTTGCTTTTTTATATTTTTTATTTTAGATGAATTTGTTTTTTTCTTTTTTTTTGGCATATGTACATAGATTCATTTGCAAGTACATAATGTAAATTATAATAACTGATTTGTTTGCTTTTGTTTATTATTTTAATAAGTTCTCACATATGCATAATATATTTGCTGAATAATAAAATCATATGAGTACAAAATTTTCAACTGTGTGCGCATTTTTGTTTTATATACAATCTTATATATTATATATATATTAGAAGTTCATTAAGGAGTAGGAGAATCGAAATAAAATAAAAAGGTGTCTACTGCGCAGGACCTTAAATGCTTGTCAATTATAATTATAGATTTTATAAAAATACTATTTTTCATTGAAATTTTGGTCGATTTTTATAACTCACAGATGTAGTTATCAGTGATCAGAGAGACATCTTCTAATAAATTATAAAATTATTAAGCCAGACAGCTACGTCTAAGGCTTTAAATAAAAAAAAAAATTTCTTTCTCAAAATTCATATGTAATTTAAAAAATTGTATAAATATATTAATTACTGTAAATTTAGAATTTTGGAAATAAATAAATAAAGAAAACAAAAAATCAATAAAAATGAAAATAGGAGTTGTATAATAGGTAGTCTAATACTATAATCACCTATTGATGAGTTCTAGTAGTGTTATCATGAACGAAACAGTTCTTAAAAATAATTTAATATTAATATTCAGTAAAACCAGAAAATGTATTATAAGATGGAGTATAATTCACATCTATATAGAATGGACCCCTTAAAGGCTGATCTAAGCTATTTGTCAGGGTATACAAAGATGATATAAATGTCTTTTTCAACATTCGCTCAACGTAGTTATCCTCGGAGCACTAATTCTATTTTCATAGATATATTGTGGGAGTTTGCACATGCTGGGAAGAAGTACTTTCTTACTACTTTCGACTGGTTGAATAATGGTTAAATCTCGGTTATGGAAATTCAATTATAGTCAGAACATCTTTGAATGTAAAATCAATTGCATTATTAAAATAATTGATACTAACTGCAGAATTATGAAGATAATAACAAAGAAATGAAATCATCAAAATAAGCATAATTTACCATCCCAGTCCTAATTATTGAAGGTAGTATTGCCCAGTCCTAATTATTGAAGGTAGTATATAACTATGTCAACTACAAACAAAAAATACAAAAAATATGTAAAATACAGCAAACCGTTGATAGACGATGAATGTATACAACTAATTAAGATAAAAAATTATTGGTATAGCAAACATTTATTAGATGTAAACAACATGCATTTAAAAGAAAAATACCATTACTGGCTAAATAAACTAACTACTACAAAAAGGAGAAAACAAAGAATATACGACACCAACAAATTTGACAAATGTCTAAATAACCAACAAAAAATATGGAACTACGTCAAAGGAATAGCAACAGATGGACTAAGCAACTATAGAAATAATGAGTTCTTTAATGAACGTCAATCAATAAATGAAAAACCGCACTAAAATCAATGAATTCAACGACATTTTACAGTAATGTTGGAAGAAATATGGCGAAAAATTTCGACTCATTTTATATGCCAGTACCTAGAACAACTAGTACATTTAAGTTTAGCTTTATCAATCTAGTGGAAATACAGCGTATCATAGACAGTCTTGTCAGCACTAATAGTTCAGGAGTAGACTTATATTAAAACATCAATAATAAAAAAAATGTAAAAATGTATTAGCACAACCAATAACATCATTAATAAATGCATCTCTACAACAAAGTCATGTACCAAATTTACTAAAAATTAACAAAGTAATACCAATTTATAAAAAATCTGGCGATAAGAATGATTTTAACAACTTTAGATCAATCTCAATATCTACTGTGTTCAGTAAAATAATGGAAATATTTTTTAATAAACAAAAATAACACAATATCTACTAGAAAATAATTTGGTCAGCAATGTGCAATATGGATTTACAAAAAACTCTAACACCAACGCTGCTTTATTTGATGTTATATCGTATATATACAGAATTCAGTAAGTAAATCTAAAAAAGTATGTCTCGTATTCTTTGATCTGGCCAAAGCTTTTGACTCATTGATTTGATCGCAAGATTATGCTTAGAATCTTATTTGAATGCGGGATAAAAGGCAAAGAATATCAATGGTTTGAAAGCTATTTCCATGAAAGACAACAGTATACAGAATGTGAAGGAGTAACAAGTCAGTATAAATATGTTGACTATGGTGTTATACAAGGGAGCTCCTTACATCCAGCACTATTTGCATGCTATATAAGCGGATTTTCAAATCTGAATCTGTTGGGAAAACCGTTCTTGTTTGCTGACGATTTAGTTTGTTGTGTACACTGAAAATAATGTTAACGAAATGGAAGAAAGAATAAATCATACACAAATGGATGTCCTTACACTAGCTCACGGTAAATGTTAATAAAACAAAATATGTGATAGGTAAATCTAAGAATGAAGACATGTCCATATATTATAACAATATTATCATAAATAGAGTGTATGAATATAAATATCTAGGTATTTGGGCTGATGAAGATTTAAACTGGAATAAACAGGTTAATGAATTAATTCTGAAGACCAGACGAATAGCTGGACTATTTAGGAAAATTGGAAAACGGCTTCCAGAATAGCAATTTGGGGTAACACACTTATGAAAAATATCTACAGCCTTCAAAAAATTCAAAATAAGGCAATAAAAAATCTATTTCAACTGCGCCACAACACTTCAACTGATTATATTCATAAAAAATATTAAATACTCAAATTAATACACTATAAAGAAGTAATACAAATGAATCAAATACATACATAATATGAGGAATAACTTAATAAAAACAAACACCAATCTGGTGTCAAATAATGACGTATACATGAACACTACACCAGAAGCAATAATAATTTACGATACAATGCAGGTGCTAATTTGAATGGTATAGAACCTATAATGAATACAGCAATAATGTTATATAATAATTTGCCATTGAGTGTAAAAAATATGTCCAGTAAGAAATTCAAAAAAACTTGTAAAATAATGTATTTGTCCAATTATTAAAATTAGAATTTTTATTGAATTATATTTGAATTGTTAAACAAAAAAAAAATCTTTTATATTTTCTTATTATATTAAACTAGCTTTGTAACCCGTCATAAATGACGGAAGCAAAATAAATCCTAGTTTCTTTTTTTCTTTCATTAGATTCTTTATGCCGAAATTACAGTACTTTTGTTTATATCACTTTTTATTTATTTTTATTTTTTTATGTTTATGTTGGCCTAACACTAATCTTTTTTTTTTTTATATAACAGAAAAAGAAGTACCATACCAACAAATTTGTATAAAATGTTTGTATTTTTGTATGGTATACTCGTACTCACTTCCATTTAGTTATAATTCGTTAGTTGGGTTCCATTTAGTATAAATTATACCGTATTAGCGTTATTGTGGCCTCCGGGAGAGCAAATTTAAAAATGGGATCTTATTTTCATATAAATTTTGTCTTTTGTATAATCTTATTTTGCTATATGAATAAACTGTTATTATGGTATTGTGTTATTTTTAAAAAATATTTCCAAAATTTTGTATCTAAATTGGTAAAATTTACAAAAAATACAAAAACATTTTCATCAATAATTTTCAATTTAAAAAAAACAATATTTTATTATCCGGCGTAGAAGTAGAGTTAATTATCTTACTCTACTTCTATCAAGTTCTATTGATTGAACAGTGAACCTGAACAGTGAAGTGAAAAGTGAACTCTTAACACTGAAAATAAAATAATATTTTTGGAATGGAGCATTCAGAACATACAGAATACAGATACAGCAAATAATAAAAAAAAAACAAAAAAAAAAACAAAAATATTTTTTTTTGAGTGAAGTGAGTTACGCACACAATAATGACAAAAATAAAAGGTAGAAGCAATAAAGTAGTATAATGTATAATATTATACAATACAAATATGCTGATACACATGTATATTATTTTTGTATAATTTTAAGTAATAAGAATAACCTTTGAGTGAATTATGTTTTTTTTTGTGTTAAATGCTGTTTGCCTTTTGGTTATTATACCATATTAAACTATTGATTAAATTTCTATTAGTCCTTATTATTATAAATCAAAAAAATTGTTTATTTTATTTATATTATTATTATTATTTTTTATTTTTCCTTATTATTTACGAAGAAGACTAACATTAAATTAAAAAAATATAGTTCATGCAATCAATTTTTCCTGCAAAGGTTCAGCATGGTAGACAGGGGTTAAAAAAAAGCACCAAAGCAATTTGTATATATATATATATATATATGCATTTGTATACATATGCGATTTGTATATGTGTTGGAGCGTTCCGTCGAACTTACAAACATCCAGATAAATGCAGAATAATATATATATAATTGTTAAATTATAATTATGTTGCACTGAATACTTTTGAATACTTTTATTTTTGATATGTTAAATCACATACATGTATATATATATACTCTATACGAGCTACACAGCTCTTTTTGAGAAATGAAATAAATAAAAAAAAAAATAAAAAAAATAAAAAAAATGTATACTAATTTTTTGATATTGTTGCAAATAATGAATTTTAATTAATTTGCTTATCACTCAACAATACTTAAGTTTTTAAAAAGTTTTTAAATTATTATTATCTATCAGTAGTTAAAAAAGATTAATTTTTAATTAATTGATAAACTTGGGTAGAAATCATATCACATTCAGTAAAACAATATTTAATGCTGATCCGTCATCATAAGACATTCAGGCAGAAAAGGTAAAATGAATATTTTATTGGAAATCAATTTCACAG
Organism: Argyra leucocephala; assembly: GCA_963942445.1. Classification (NCBI taxonomy): domain Eukaryota; kingdom Metazoa; phylum Arthropoda; class Insecta; order Diptera; family Dolichopodidae; genus Argyra; species Argyra leucocephala. The sequence goes on along the minus strand of OZ012679.1, from coordinate 10,185,450 downwards.
CAAGCTGGACAATTCAAAATAAACAAAAAAACCAGCTCTATTCAAATACTCGTAACAGTAGTTTTTATGTTTTACTCTCTTCGTGTGACATTTAGTGTTGCACAAAATTTTGACAGATAATAAAGTGCGATATGACACGTTTAGTGCAAGTGTGCGACCCTCGAATACACTAAAAATGGTTCGAAGTTTTTCAAGAATAAATTTTGATTGATTATTAATTGATGTGTAATAATTAGTTGATGGGGTCTAAAATATAATATGATAAAGCTGTCATCATGAATACTCATGGAAATAGACCAATTTACTTTTAGATGACTAATTGTAAATGTATTACTAATTCATTTCGCCACTTATGTTTTCTATCATTTCACATACTCTTAGCAAAAGATGTCTTTACTTTTTGATAATCTACTTTGGAAAATATAATAAATGTCCTGAATGTGGAAAATTTATAACAAATTGGAAATTGTTCAGTGAAGTGTTTTATCCCACTTGAATGATTGATATAAAATCAAAGTACACCATCTTATTTATACAAATTTCAAGAGAGTGTATAGCATAGGTAGTATATTTATATTAGTTTTATTTTAATCATTAAATGTAGGTAGGTAGTTAGGTATAGACAATGTAATGTGTATCGAAGTAAGTTGTAAACAAAATTATTATTGTTTTTTTATTATATCTATTCATTGATAGTGAAAAATATCAGTATATTTAAGCCCTTGTTCTGGTAAAAACGTTAAATTTGGCTTTAACTGGAATTAATTAATAAATATGAGTCTCTAATAGTTAGATATTATAGTCTGGCATTTATTGTATTTTGAATTAAGTATAATTACTAAAAAATAATATATTTGCTCATGATTTTGCTCATGTTTTAATTTATTTTATTTTAATAACATTTTTCGAATTAGCGGTGGTGGTGTGGTTTTACTAAACCTACATAAATGGATATGGGGTCAATAGTGGAAGTCTATTGATATTCAATATAATCAACTTTATAAAGTCTATCAACATTTTTGTCTATTGAAATTAATAGACTTATCATACATGTAGTTCAAGAAAATTTTTGCTGTCAAAAATATATTTTTTTTAGCTTGGAATTTTCTGAAAATTTCAATAACTACTTACCTTCGTCCATTTATCATACAAGAATTTTTCTATTTATTTGTTGTAGAAAATAGTCTATCGCAATAGATTTCAAATGTTTCATAATCAATTCTGTACCAACCAGCCATAACTGCAGCATAATAAAAAATCGAGGTAAGCTATAACCACCATATTCAGAATTTTTCAAAAGTATATCCTGTCAAAATTTTCTTTAATTCTGACAACTATAAGTCACATTTTTGCTAGGGTTGGTACACATGGCTTATGTCAATATGACATGAACATGTTTTTGTCATAATCGGTTATTTGACTTAAAATATTTTGAATATATACAATATAACTTATATGAATTAACCGTTTACCGTTACATTTACTATATGGAATTAATATGGAATATTTTTATTTATTTATTTATTTATTGCCATGATACATATTCATAATTTTTTATTTTTAACAATGTTAAATTTTTTTAGCTTATCATATTGTATTTACACTACTATGACTATTATTAATTATTACTAACTGACTAATTTATTTATTAATTAATTTATTATTTAAAGGAAAAATGGCGACAAAAAGCATTTTTGAATATCTATGTTTTTTCATAAAACTTACCACTACTTGCATACTAAGAAATAAATCTAAATTAAAACATATTCTAAAATTGCTCTTATGAGCGGATTATTTGAGAAATGGAATATAATTTTCGTGTTTAAATGACTTATTTTACTTAACCCGAATTAGCCCAGATTATTCTTGTTTTTTTAATTCTTAGATTAAATTTAGTAAAAACTGTTAGTCCTGAGTAAAATAACATATTTTTGTATTTCTTTTGATTTGTAGAACCCCCCTGCTGCTCCAGAGGTATGTTGCCAACGCTGGTCTATGAATATGAGAAAAAATTTATATGAAATACACATTTTAGATTTTGGAATAAAATAGCTATGCTAGTAAAATTATAAATCAGCAATTAGATGAAAAATTGATAAAAAAAAACAAATATTTAAATAATGGAACACAAAATATTGCTTATGATAAGATTCAAAACACCGGCGTGTGCACAGTCCTTTATCACATTTGATACATATACTTTTGTCAACTGTTTTACAATAATCGCCAGCACATCTTCGTTTCTTTCACCACATAATTTACAAAGTGTCCAGTATTTATTTATTTATTTCAATCTACTGGGTAGTCCCTTACAGATTTTGCTTATAAAATATTAAAAACTAAAATAAGATAAAATTAGAATTATCATAACATAAAGCTTTTGAGAGGGGTATTTTACGTTTTATATTTTCAGCAGATAGTGGTTGGGGGGCCATAATGGCCACAATATTATATAGCAATTTGTCAACGAAATTACAATTGACGCATTTCCGGATTGTAAACTCTATTATTAATTTATCAAGGATTGTATATGGATACATCAAGAGGTCATATAAATATGCTGTTCCATCATTTCTTTCCTTGAATCCCAACCCGATATAAACTGATGTTCTCATCCATTCTATTGACGCCACTTATGTACTTATTATATTCGCTAATAGCATATACGCGTGGATTTTTTTTTCAAACGGTGGAACAACCACTTAAATCCACAATTTTATTTGGTGTTTCAATCAATATAGGCTTAGGTACGACCGAGAAAATTTCTTCTAAATAATCTAATGTTTTTTTTTACTGTCTATAAACACACAAAAATAAATCACATACAATAATATATACTCTGAACAATAATATTTTCTATAATAGATTAGCCCAGCGTTGCCATATGGCAAATACTAATGAAGAAAATTTGTATAAAATACTTGTTAAACTGAAATGTTTCCATTTAACAAATAACTACATTTAGTTGAAATAATTATCCAAAAATAAAATTTAATAATTATAGAATTAAATATTTAGTAACAAAATGCAATTTAATTTACTTTTTCATGTCATCCATTTTTCACAATTGTTTTTTCACTAAACTAAATATACTACACTATTTCTATTTATGCCATATTAATTTCAAAGTCTAATATGAGTAAGTACGTATTAATAGGTACAAAAAAACCAATACTACTTTTTATTAAAATAACGGTTTTTATTTCAATCAAGCAAAAATACCTATATATGTTAGCTGTTGCCATAGTAGCAAAGCAGAGCTAATTCGGGTTAAGTGATATTTATAAAATTTTATTTATTAACATCTTACAACAACTGAATTTGAATTCCAAAAGCTTACATAATTTAAGCGATTTTAAAAAAGTACAGTTAAACACTAGTACAGTCCCGTTATTATATTTTTCAACTTTCAAATTGATTTTACTTGTACCAACATGTTGTCTCCTGGTCTATTATTAGCTATATTGTGTATATCATCATTTCACATTACATTTTAGTAAAGCTTCAAACCATTTATTAACATTTTAAATTGATGCACGCGTTGAAGTGAACATTTTCTGGTTATACCTCTTAATAACACTTCCGAATTAAGTTTAATAATATTTTATTTAAAAGCCATTTAATGAACTTCACTTAACATTTTTATTATTCTTTTTTAATTCTATATTTAGTACACTATACTTTATAATTTTTATCATTAACTGCTCATATTAAATTATACCTTAAATGGTAATAAAGTAAAAGTAAATAATAAAAAAAAATATTTCATTAATTTTTGTGATAGTTTTAAGACGAAAATAAAAATTATTTTTTTCCATAAATGGGATTAAATTCCATATCGAAAGAATAAAAACGATAAAAAAAAAAAAAATTAAACGAAAATTATTCCTTGAACAACATAACTTTCTATAATTAATATTTTTTAATACATACCTTCACACATTTTTATATCCATTTAATATTTAATTATTACAAGTAAAAATTGAAATTGTTTAATGTTTAAGAATTACAAAAATTATTATTATTATATTTTTTTTTTGTTTTTGTTTTTTTTTTTTTTATTATACACCAAAAGCAATCTACTGCTGTAAATTATAACTTTGTAATATAATTAAAAACCTGCTAATTACAATTACCTGTGACTATGTATTAATAAACTGAACATATTTAGTATAGGCATTACACGTTCAACGTTGTGCAGTTAGTAAAAAGATAACACACTGTGTGTGAACTGCTACAACACTATATAGGTATACATTTATAGGTATAATTGGAATTAAAAAATCATTATGTATAAAACCATATATACGTATAAAATCAGTTTAATAATCCTTTAAAGTATACAGAGTGATTCAAAAAATTTTTAGAATTTTTTCACTCGAATCAAAAACGTGGGATATTTGTAAAAATGTTGCAAATCAAAAAGCTATGACATTGTTAATAATGAGTTTGTTAATCAAAGTGTACAGGACACTAATTATCATAACATAATATGTTTCTTAAGATATTTATTTCAAAAGAAGAATATAAAACAGTGATTTTACAATTTTTACTGTCATTGTAATTTTTTTGGAATAAAATGAAATAAAATAAAAAACTAAAACTAACAACATGGGTTAGAGTTGTGATTACCAAGTAATATGACACTGATAAACGGATAGAAATCTATATTAATTGGTTTAAACTTTTAATAGTGAATATATATACATATACATATTTATTTATTTATACTATTTAGCTCAAACAGTTTACAATTTAGTATTACATTTCATATAATTAATTAAAAATACAATTAAATTTACTTGGTATACATTCAAAACTAACAAAATTCAATATACAAAAATAGTAATATTATTTTTTTAATATAAATTAAAAAGTCAAGTTAACAAAATATTCAATTAATTTCATATAATTTTCGTTTTAAAGATACTTTAAGATACTGAAAAATTTATACTATTCTTATATTTATTACTAATTATTAACATTCTATTAATAGGTTCATATTTACCATAATTTGTTCTGTGTAATGTTAATGTAAAGAGATTTGAGTGGCGTAAACGAGTATTTGTGTTAATGATAATTTTATTTAAAGTTGAAGGGGAAATAATACCGTCTTTAATAATTTCGAAAATAAATAAAACATCAGCTACTTCCCGCCTTTTCCACAGAGACTTAAATGGAGAAGGTTTAGCCTATGCTCATATGGAGGGAGTGATTTATGATCATCCCAAGGCAAACTATGTAGTGCAAACCTTAAAAATTTTTTTTTTAACAGCTTCTATTCTTTGTATATATGAATTATAAAATGGAGACCAGACCTGACATGCATATTCAAGATGGGGTCTAACATGGCATGTATACAATGATTTAAAAATGTAAGGATCGTTAAACTCCTTTGACTAACGTCTTATGAAGCCCAACATTGAACTAGCTTTATTAACGATGTTCTCGTAGTGGAGTTTAAATGATAGTTTATCATCTAAATAAACTCCTAGGTCCTTAATTGAATTAACGTTTTCTAAGGTTTCGTTGTTTAGAGTATATCTAAAGCTAAATGGTTGGGTTCGACGTGTGTAACACATGAGTGCACATTTACTAATGTTTAGTAAAAGATTGTTATTAATGCACCTAGTATAAAATTTATCTAGATCATCTTGAAGCATATAAACGTCTTGCATTGACGTTATTTTTTTTGAAAATCTTCATATCATCAGCGTAAATTTTCAAATCGCTATTACAAATTATAGAAGCCACATCATTGATAGCAATAATAAATAACAGTGGTCTTAAATGACTCCCCTGGGGAACTCCAGAATTTGATATGATTGATGATGAAAATGAAGAGCGGAATATAGCTCTTATTAGTAAGATATGAGTTGACCCATTGTACAAATTTTGCAGGAAATCCTAGTTTTTTGAGTTTTAGTCAATCGGTTAAATCGGTGTAAATTACATCCGTTTGGAATCCCGCTGTTCTATATTGACTAAGAAGGTTGATGTCGATTCTACAAGGTTGGTCACTGTAATGTTGGTTCTTTTTCAAAAAACCGTGTTGATGGGTCGTTAAAAAGTTAGTGCAATGATTGTAAATAGATCATCAATTCAAAAACTTTAGGAATAGTGGAAAGTTTGGAAATTGGTGTATAATTATTTATCTCATTTTTTGCATTTGTTTTTATGTGTAGGTTTAATAAAAGCTTTTTTCCAAATAGATGGGAACAGGCCACAGGTGATAGAAGTATTAAATATGATAGAAAGTGGAGCAGCCAAGGCATCTGAGCATTTCTTTAGAACTAGTTCAGGAACGCCATCAGGTCCAGGATATATATTGTTCATCAGGTTATTCAGATATTTCTTCACAAGACTATCGTCAATAATAAGATCTCTAAAAATAGTTTTTGGATAGGCATCCATGTGGAAGAACTTTGTTTCATCAGCCATGAAAACTGTTTTAGGGTAAGAGGCAGAGAAAAATTCACAAAAGAATTGAGAAATGGTTTTAGCGTTATTACTTTATTTCCAATATACATATACTTTTATATTAATTCACCAGCATCTATTGGGTTAGTTGTTTTTCTGTTTAGATATTTTTTTCTCACTTAGAAACATAAAAATTAGGCAATCAATTAAAAAAATGTAGAAAATTCGCATTTGACCGACAAAAATTGAATACGTTCATGAAATCAAGCCTACGACCTGTATATAGTCTGTAAGCCACCTAAACAAGTAAGATTATATTCATTATAAACCCTGTTTCATATTTTTTCACCACATTTTACGTTCGCTTACTTTACTTATGAATAATTCTTTTTAAACTATTTTTTTCTAATCACTCATAGTTTTTGCAAGGAAAGTACGCCAACAGAACTATAATAAAAAGGCAGTGCAACAATTATTTTGGTTAAAATTTAAATAATAAACTGTTTTGGGGTAAGTAGTTAGGTAGTTAGGCAATTAAATTACATATAGTTAGGTAATTTATGTCAGTTTTAATATTTGTAAAGTTGACAATCATCCAAGCTAATGTCGAACTACTTGTATTAAACCTGCTCATTAATTTCTGACATTTATCGTTATAATAATAAATATAAATCATTTTATTGTCATTCATTGCTAATTGACAGATTGTAACATTACTATTACAAGCGTTCACCTATAGAAATATTGAACAAAATTTGAACAAATCGAATGTCTAAAATCATATTTAGACATTCGAATTTATTACAAAGTATACTTATTTAATTAGAAGAACTTATATTTATTATTTATTTATTCATGTTTATTCATGCAATATCTATATGTTAGCTGTTGCCATAGTAGCAAAGCAGGACTAATTCGGGTTAAGCGATATTTACAAAATTTTATTTATTAATATTAACATCTTACAATAACTGAATTTGAATTCCAAAAGCTTACATAATTTAAGCGATTTTAAAAAAGTACAGTTAAACACTAGTACAGTACCGTTATTATATTTTTTAACTTTTAAATTGATTTTACTTGCACATGTCCTCTCCGGGTCTATTATTAGCTATAATGTGATTGTGTGTATTATCATTCCACATTACATTTTAGTAAAGCTTCAAACCATTTATTAATATTTTAAATCGATGCACAATTTGAAGTGAACATTTTCTGGTTAACTTATATTTATTATTTATTTATTCATGTTTAGCTCAAACACATTACAATGAGTTCTTATTCTAAGTTTAAATTTACATTTTGGTTTTAATAATTTTACAATTAAAATTACAAAAAAAAAAAAATATGATATTATAAAAATAAAAAGAAAGAAAATAAGAATAACTAAAACTACAAACTACTTCGTGTTAAAAATTAGAAAGATCGCAAAACCTATGGCAACTGGGATACAAGAGTATTCCTGACCTGATGAATAATCAGGGAAAAATCAATAAAGTTTTTGTGTTTATTGATGGTAGCGAACATTCTGGTTAGTGGTTCTGATTTGCCGTAATTGGTTCTATGGAAGGATGGGATAAAAATATTATTTGAACGAAAACGGGTACTGGAATTAAAGTGCAAATTGACTTTTGTTTTGACATTGTTGGAATCAATTAGATTATTAAAAACTTGACAAATAAAAAGGATATCAGCAGTAATTCTTTTCGTTTCTACGGTATTTAATTGTAGAAGCTTAAGGCGATGAGTGTATGATGGTAGTACAAGCGGATTCGACCAATGTAAGTGGCTGAAAGCGTAACGTAGAAATTTCTTTTGAACTGCCTCAATTCTATTTTTATGAGTAGTGTAATAAGGACACCAGACAGGACTAGCATATTCCAGGTTGGGTCTTACGAGGGACATGTAAAGGGATCTAAAAATGTATGGATCGTTAAATTCTTTGCACCATCTCTTAATAAACCCCAACATAGAGTTTGCTTTATTCACAATAGAATTTATGTTTATGGAATAAAAGTCGAGTTTCCTTTCTCTAATCATTTGTATTTATTTTGCAAATATCGATATTTCGGAAGCAACTTACTTCCTTCATCAGTGCGTTGCGACTCGCCAGTGCCATAAATCTAAACATATCACTAAAAACAAAATTGATTATCAAAAACAATAGAATTTATGTGTTGGACGAATCGAAATTTATCATCAAAAATCACTCCCAGGTCCTTGAATTGCGTCACTCGTTTGACAACTTTGTTGTCCAAAGTATAATCAGCAGTGAGTGAATAATGCGCATCGGCGGGTGAAAGAAATGACATTGCATTTGTCAACGTTCAGTAATAGGTTGTTAATTGTACACCAATTTAAGAAGGTATTCAAGTCGTTTTGAAGCAGGGCCGAGTCTTTAGTTGTGCTAATTTCTTTAAATATTTTCATATCATCCGCATAAATGATGACTTTACTGTTTTTAAAGACCGAAATTACATCGTTGACGGAAATAATAAAGATTAGTGGGCTCAAATGACTGCCCTGAGGAACACCAAAATTACCGTAGTACGTACTTGAAGGGGTAAATTTAAAGAGCACATTGTAAGATCTGTTAGAAAGATAAGAATCTATCCAATTTAACAAAAAATTGGGAAAACATAATTTACGCGCAGCTTCAGCAGAATTACACTATGTGGTAAAAGATCAAATGCCTTACTTAGGTCAGTATATATATATATATATATATTGTGTGTTGAAAAGTATTTAGACCAACTTCAGGTCGTTAAAAGTAAATTCAGTACTGTATTTTAAATATTTGATCTAAAATATTGATCAATTTACTACTACAACTTGATTGAATGAGCATTGATAAACTTTCAAATTGTTGTACAACATTCAATATTTATGTACATTCAAATACTCTTCAAATACGATAAAAATTCTATTTATTTTCATCAGTGGACCTGCAGATAAATCTGTATGCCAACTTCAGGTCCTTTTCCCTTAATCATGTTTTCTTCACTTTCGCTCAAATTTTTTTCAAATGACAACAAACACTGTGTGTGCAAATTTTACTGTCTAAATGTAACTTTGTATATATATTTATCTTTTCAAATACAACTGTACAGTAAATTTCAAAATGTCTCAATAACGCTTTACATAATATTAAGTGTATATCATCCATCAGCGGTGTAGATTCTCTCAGGTGAAATATTTAAAATCTTGTATTACTCACGATTATCGTTTCTCTTGATGCAAATATTTAAATAATTTCTTCTAGACTTAAATTTGATCTTGCACCTACCTTTTAAAAGTATTTTGCAATGTCTTGCTCTTTTATATTGCGTGTAAAAATTATTATAATTTATTAAAATTATATTCCTATATTAAGTGGGGTTCCAGAAAGTCAATGATAACGATGACAAAATCATAACAAAGTTGCAAAAGGAACTATAGTATAGATTAGAGGTGCTCACGATTTGTTTTTTTCCATTTATTGAGTCTTGAGTAGTATTTTACTGTGGGTGACATCGTAAATTTCTTTAAAAAAAACTTTAAACTGATGTTATATTGTAAAAAAACTAAGTTGTCAATGTGATCTGTAAAATAAGTAGGCAACATTGTGTAATGAGAGCTTTCTGCGACAGCATTGTGTTTCAATTCATTTGTGATCAAGCAAAATGAACAGTAAGTTTTTATTAACAATACAATTTTGGGTTTTTAAAAATTTTTGTAAGCCCAAATAACTGTTAAATCGGTTGCGAAGACATCGTTACAACAATCGGAGTCAATGTATCAAGCTTTTGTAGGCTTTTGTAGACATTTAAGATCATGTGGACGTTGTATTCAACTTTGTGTTGAGACATTTACAATGTTAAGGTCTTTTAGCATCCATCTTCTATGCAGAAAAAGCTATATGGACAACTTCTATATTATGCTTTCTATAATTAAATTTTATTTCTAATGTACCTTTACGAACATAGTATATTTTTTTGTATAGTACTTATAGCATATATCTTCATGCACAGCACGTCCTATCATACAATCCTAGGGATTAGGTAATTGAAAATAATAATTTTTAATTTTTTAAATCTCTTGTCTTAATTATTGTCATATTTTTATGTTATTTTATTTGAGACAATTTTCAATAAAATCATTTCATTATTTTTATATAGTAGAGAAATTAAAAAAGAGAAGAAAAAAAAAACAATAATATAAAAAAAACATGAAAATAAATGTGAGTTCTTTAACGTTTTTAATATCAAGTATAGTTATGAAAGATATAAAAATCAAATAATTATTGTGATTATAATGATAGTTAATTTCTGTTTTTTGTTTTTTCCATTTTTTTTCATTTTTAGAATGTCTCATTTTTCTTTTTATGTTGCGAAAAATGTTGTTGGTACGAGTTGCTTATTAAATTTGATATACATATTATGTATGGCATTACTGATTTGTGGTTTTGATTATGATACCTGTCAAAAAGTAAAAATTTTGTATAAAATCATGTTTTGTTTTTAATTATTAAAAAAAAAAATAAAGCCTGGCGTTGTTATGTTAAATCAAAGAATCCTTACGATTATAATATATTTAAAAGCCTTTTTGATGAATTCAAAGCATTTTCGGAATTACTTTATAACGATTTTGTTCGTCGAATGTCTTCTAAATTAATATCAAATCCAAAACATTTCTGGAGTTTCGTCAATTTCAAACGAAAATGTGATGAGTTTCCTACTCATATGAAATACAATGGAATTTCTAGTAATGATTCAGAAATAATATCTAATTTCTTTCGCGAATATTTTAGTTCAGCGTACCCTAACTCAATTTTCGCACCAAATAATGATGATTTTTCTCATTTAAGTGATTTTCCTAAAACTACTTGGTCTAATATTGATATTAATGAAACTTTAATAAAAAAATATATGGACAATCTTGAGACTAATAACTTTCCTGGACCAGATGGTATTCCCGAAGTTATACTTAATAAATGCTCAAGTGCCTTAGCAATTCCACTGTCATTCATCTTCAATTCTTCTTTAAAATCAGGCGCTTTTCCCTCTATTTGGAAGCATTCATTTATTAGACCAGTTCATAAGAAGAACGCCAAAAATGAAACCACTAATTATAGACCAATCGCGAAACTTTCCTCCATTCCTAAACTTTTTGAGTTAATATTGTATGACTAGCCCGTCATAAATGACGGAAGCAAAATAAATCCTAGTTTCTTTTTTTCTTTCATTATTTTCTTTGTTCCGAAATTACAGTACTTATGTTTATATCACTTTTTATTTATTTTTATTTATGTTTATATTGACCTAACACTAATCTTTTTTTTTTATATAACAGAAAAAGAAGTACCATACCAACAAATTTGTATAAAATGTTTGTATTTTTGTATGGTATACTCGTACTCACTTCCATTTAGTTATAATTCGTTAGTTGGGTTCCATTTAGTATAAATTATACCGTATTAGCGTTATTGTGGCCTCCGGGAGAGCAAATTTAAAAATGGGATCTTATTTTCATATAAATTTTGTCTTTTGTATAATGTATAGGGATCTTATTTTGCTATATGAATAAACTGTTATTATGGTATTGTGTTATTTTTAAAAAATATTTCCAAAATTTTGTATCTAAATTGGTAAAATTTACAAAAAATACAAAAACATTTTCATCAATAATTTTCAATTTAAAAAAAACAATGTTTTATTATCCGATGTAGAAGTAGAGTTAATTATCCTACTCTACTTCTATCAAGTTCTATTGATTGAAGAGTGAACCTGAACAGTGAAGTGAACAGTGAACACTTAACACTGAAAATAAAATAATATTTTTGGAATGGAGCATGCAGAACATACAGAATACAGATACAGCAAATAATAAAAAAAAAACAAAAATAATTTTTTTTGAGTGAAGTGAGTTACGCACACAATAATGACAAAAATAAAAGGTAGAAGCAATAAAGTAGTATAATGTATAATATTATACAATACAAATATGCTGATACACATGTATATTATTTTTGTATAATTTTAAGTAATAAGAATAACCTTTGAGTGAATTATGTTTTTTTTTTTTGGGTTAAATGCTGTTTGCCTTTTGGTTGTTATACCATATTAAACTATTGATTAAATTTCTATTAGTCCTTATTATTATAAATCAAAAAAATTGTTTGTTTTATTTATATTATTATTATTATTTTTTATTTTTCCTTATTATTTGCGAAGAAGACTAACATTAAATTAAAAAAATATAGTTCATGCAATCAATTTTTCCTGCAAAGGTTCAGCATGGTAGACAGGGGTTAAAAAAAAGCATCAAAGCAATTTGTATATATATGCATTCGGATACATATGCAATTTGTATATGTGTTGGAGCGTTCCATCGAACTTACAAACATCCAGATAAATGCAGAATAATATATATATAATTCCATTTATTATCACTGTAAATCTTTTTTAGTTCACAACCAACATGGATTTGTGGATCAAAAATCCACAGTTAATAATCTTGTTGAGTCAGTTTCAACGTTTACGAGAAATATGGAAGCAGGTTTTCAAACGGATGTTATCTATACCGATTATAGTAAAGCCTTTGATGTTTTACCACATGCAATAATACTTTTAAAATTAAGGATACTTGGTTTCCCAGAATTCTTTCTGAAATCGGTTAAATCATATCTAACCGATAGATCTTATAGTATTTTATTTAGAAAAAATACTTCTAAGTCTTTTTATGCTAATTCAGGAGTCCCACAAGGCAGTCATTTAGGACCGCTTTTTTTTATAATTTCGGTTAATGATGTTTGTTCAGTAATTCTTAATAGTGAGCTGAAAATTTACGCGGATGATATGAAAATTTTTAAAAAAATTACTTCTTTAGAAGACGCTTTACTCCTACAAGGCGATTTAGATAACTTCTTTAAATGGTGTACAGCTAATAATCTTCTTTTGAATGTGAATAAATGTGCACTTATGTGTTACACACGTCGACGTAATCCGCTTTGTTTTAATTATTCGTTAAATGGTATGAGCTTTTCCAAAACGAGCTCAATTAAAGACTTAGGGGTTTACTTTGACGAAAAGCTTAACTTTAAATCACATTTTTGTAATATTATCAATAAAGCTAATTCTATGCTAGGTTTTGTTAAACGTTGGTCAAAGGAATTTAACGATCCCTATGTTCTCAAATCTTTGTATTCTAGTCTCGTTAGACCAAATTTGGAGTATGCTAGTCAAGTTTGGTCACCTTTCTATGATGTTCATATTAACAGGATTGAAGCAGTGCAAAAAAAATTTTTTAAGATTTGCTTTGCGTAATTTCCAATGGTCAAATCCATTAATTTTACCGCCATATGAGCATAGATTGAACTTAATTCATTTGAAAACTTTGAAATTAAGACGAGAAGTGGCGAATGTTATTTTTCTTACGGAAATTATTAAAGGAAACATTGCTTCTCCTCAGATTTTAAATAACATCAACATTAATTCAAATAATCGCCTACGAAATACAAACTTCTTTACATTAAGTTTCCATAGGACCAATTATGGCAATTATGAGCCAATTCATAGAATATTACTAATTGGTAATAAACACATAAACTATATTGACTTCACACTTTCGAAACAGACTCAAAAACTTTAATTATATAAGTAATCTGTAGTAATTAAAATATGTGTGCAATTTATTTCAATGTATTTAACTAGTTCTAAGTTAGATATAATTTGAATTGGTAAATTGAATGTGTTATGAAATTGCAAATCTACTCATGATCAAAACATTACCTCATCAAAATGCTCACTGATGATTAACAACCCAAAAGAAGAACAGTATTGGGATCTGGTGAGATTTCTTTCCATTTAGGTTAATGAGGGTAGAAAAGTAGCTGATAAACAACCTACATTGACAGTATAAAAACGACAATAATTTGATACTTCTTCTTCTTTAATTAGGCACTACAGCATATTTATCAACACAGCACAACTAATGTAGTACTTCATAATGTTATTAAATGACAGGTTCAGGTAGCTGCTATACAACTCAACTCTTAGAACTCATGAAAATAACATTCGAGATTATTCAGGGCGCTACAGAGCTGAAAACTTGTAATTAGGTATACTAATCGAGGATATATCACCCTCGATTTAGTTATTAAAAATGTTTGAGGCTCCTTCCGGCTCTCAAAAAGTTAATATCCGATGTAACAATTTTATTGCTATAAGACTGTTGCGCACTCTTATAACACTCTTATAGTAGTATTACGATTAATTTGAGTGCTCCACAATTATTGTTGCGAAACGTTATAAATACATTATAGCACTAAAATAAAGAATCCTATAAGGCAACGGAGCAAGTAATGTAATATTGTTATAGGATTGGTATACATGAATTACTGTATATGTTTTTATTTTGAAAGTATATTCATATGAAATAATTTATGTTATGCGAGAGTGAGAAAGGTATTATTTTTTATTTTAAAATAATAATTTTATGAAGTTTATATTTATTTCATGAGAAAGGGAGATAGATATTAATTACATATTTTTATATTTGCATGTAAATGATTTATAATATAAAAAATGTCCTATTAATAAATAATATTTTGCCGTTAATAATAATAATTGTATTAATATTTATAATTATTGTGACCAAAATGCAAAATTTGGCTGGGAAAGAAATTTCATTGACATTTATTATAATAATACTTCCAAAAAATACATTGCGCTTCAATAAATAAATAAGAGAAACTATATATATATATAAATAAGAGAAAATATAAATAAATAAGAGAAAATATATTTTTAAATTGCATCTTTAAAATGTTAAATAATGTACGTTAATTAATGCATACATCAAATTTGATATTTAAATAATTATTCTTTTTAAGTAAAAATTATATTTTTGCGAAAAGAATGCAAAATAAAGCTTTTCAGTTTCTGTTAATTAAAAAAAAAAATGTACCATGTTTGTAGAAAATAATGACCGTCGCAAAATATTTATTCAAAAGCTATAGTAAGTTTATTAGTAATATCATAAGAATACAGTAAAATAATAATACCACCACTGCTATTCTACCAATTCTATTCTTATAGCAACACTTTAACTCTTGATATAGAATTACGCACTTTTAGACTTATAACAACATTGCTGTATCACTTGCTGAAAATCCCATTACAATAACTCCCGCAATTGCTATAAGAACATTCTTATAGCAATATTAATCACATTATTCCCATAAAAACATCATTATAACACCTTTAGTGCTTATCGGGAGTCATATAGAAGTCTTATAGCACTAATTTGGTTTTTATAACAATAAAATGTTACGTGGGACATTTGCTCTGGAACACTCGGCATACACTTACAAAATAAATTTAAATGCTTCGCAGTACAGTGCTGCCGATTTTATTAAATATCATTCATTTCTTAAAACACAAAATTTCTAGTGTTAAAACGATGACAGTATCGATTGGCTTCACATACAAATAACACCCACAATATCCTATTATACAATTGTATACCAATTTAATATAAAAAATAAAATAAAAAAAATCATTAAATGTTACATAAAAAAATTTTTCAATAAAAATTATTACAATTAAGTCGAGCCTCAAACCATTTTTTCAACTACGTACATATTTTCATTTTACATTCTTTAATTTTTTCATTATTTTTAAATTAATTTAATCCAAGTATTAAAATAACGTAAACTTTAATAAAAAGTTTAATTTAATTATCAAATTTACAATAAAAAAAAAAAAAAAAATCAAAAAATTAATAAAATCCAAGACAAGATAAATTGAACTCTTAATTGAGATAAGAAAATAATGTCCACCATAGAAATATTGTTTTATTATAATCAATAGCAGTACCTACCAGTACAAGTGTATTATCACCTCACTTACATTTATTATTATTATTTTTTTTTTTTAAATAATTCAAATTTTTATTAAATTTTGATTGAATTAAATTTGAAAAGACTTACTTACTTACTATGTTTACTATTAGAAGAATAACAATAAAATTGAATTGATAAGTAGTCAAAAGGTAGTCGATTCTGATATGCTTGATGTATATACCGTTAATTTTAAGTAAAATCAAATGTAAATGTCTGTCTGAGAATTGTTTAGGTATTACTTTCTATTTTAGAAAAATCACTATAAAATATAAAATTACTGATTGGTCCATAAGACCTATACTAAGTTTGATATTATTGTAATAGAATTTAGTTTGTAACCATATTTTTATCGTAAATTTGAATGTTACAATTTTTTTTTTTTTTTTTTAATCGTATTTTAATCAAGTTATCAATATTGAATAACTAACTACCATAATAATAATATTTTTGAATTGAAAATTACAATTTTTAGAATACATACGATAATATGGTGATAATTTATTATGTATATTTTATTTATTTAATTATTTTTAACTATATTTAAAATTTATGTTAGTAGATACAGTAGTAAAATGTTTTTTTACTGTTATGACAGTAAAAGTATAAATTAATTCTTTAATTTGATTTTATTTGATATGATTTGAGTTGTTTTAAATGAATTTAAATACTAAATTGTAGGTAGATAGTTGAAGTTGTTGTTTTAAGAGTATAATTGAGTTGGTTCGGGTTAAAAAATAAAAAATTTTAATTGAAATAAAAAATTAAAGATTTTTTTCTATATAAATTTAATAGTGTTTAAAAATTCAAATTAAATTAGATATTTTGATTTGTAAAAACAACAAAAAATTTTGTGAAAAAATTCATTTTCAATTCTTTCGAAATTGTACTATTCTAATAATGTCTATTTCATTCATATTTGTTCAATTTTTATATAACAAAATCAATTTTTTTTTGTAAATATGTCTAAAGCCACTAAATTTGTATAAGTATAAATTTTATAACATTTCTCGTTCCCGACCAAATGTTCTATTGGCAAGTATAATATCAAAATTATTGTGATCAGTGGTATTCAAACTGTTATTTCCTTCCCCTGGTACACATTCTAGAATTAATAATTGAAGAGGGATTAGGCGAAGAAGGTGTTATGTGACATTTTTTAAATCTCGAGAAAAATGACATTTAATATATTTTTTTTTTCTGTATTATCGTTTATTTAATTTTGTATATAAGTATGTAGTCTCAGTATCAGTATCAAATAATTTTGTGTATCAGTATAAAATTAAAACTAGTTTTTAAACATTGGTATGTGGCATATTTTTATGCACTTAATGCACTTAACACGTTCTTCCACTGACTTATGCTGTAAAACGGTAACAAGATAACATGTTAGATAATTTATTTAATATACTTTAATTTTATTATACAATTTATTTTATTTCTAATTTACATTATTTACTTACATTATTCTATTTACATTATCAATATGTATCTACATCTATGACTTACAATTTACTTAGACTCTACCCAATATTTCTCTGTGGTATAATATAATTTGATTTAATTTATATCAATGTTCTTAAGAAAAGCCGATAGTAACTGGCATGATAAAATTATTACAGAACATAATAAATAACACATTTTTTGTCATTATAAATTGTTATCAAAATGAACTGCCATTATTTTCGAATTCAAACTTCATCAATTGAATCTGAATAAAAAAGAAAGTTCAAGTAAATTAATTCAATTGTATCAGTTGCCCCACATTTATTTATGTCGAAACATTTATCTTTCCAGATCATTAATTTCTAACCTTCTGTTATGTTTTCTTAACCAATTTTCATCAGTAGAGACACAAGACAAATACAAAAACAAATATGAATTATCTTTACTCCGTAATTAATTAACCTAGAGTAGAATTTCCTAGAATGAAAGTAAATTTATGATAACCTATCTTTAAAATAGGTTAAAATAGCTTTCTTTTCTTCCTTACCTGTGTTTACAAAATGTTAACATAAAATTAATAACTAAACACTGTTGTGTTTGTTGATCGTTTTTCGAATAAAACTATATTTTTGAAAATTAATGTATTTGAGAAAGCAAAAAGGGAGTCACTGAACCCTTTAATATTAAATTTAATTTTAAAGTCCTTTTCTGTTACAATTTTTATTTTATTTTTTTGATGCATTTAAAATTACAATTTTTTTTTTTTTTTTTTAAATGAAAGACAATACATTGTGTAGTATATAGTTGTGATCTGCCAGAGGGGCTCTATTGTCAATCATGATTTGTATTTTATTTTTTTTTTATTTTTATTTTATTTTTATATTTTTTCTTCTTTCTCTAATTTAATTTTTATTTTGAACGAATTTAAAATGTACATATATATTTATGTATATATATATATATATATATGTATTTACATGTATGAAAAGATATCCTTTCATATACTTTTTATTTTTTTTCTTTTAGATCCGCTAAAATAATTCATTTTTCTGTTTCAGTCTTTATTATTATATGCAAATCAGTCCCTATATGGGGTTCTTTATTTATTATGTGATGTACATATATTATATATATATTGGAATATATGTATATTATATTGAAAGATTTGAAATTAAAGAAAATGAATTACTTTTCAATTTCTATTTTGCATATTGAATTTCGGAGAAATAATAATAAAAAAACAAAAATAATAAAACAAAAAAAAAACTGAAACAAAATATTTTATTTTATTTTTCTTCATAATATTATCTTATATTATATTATTATCCTTTGAGAAATTACATATACGATAAAGGTGTACGAGTATGAGTAATAAAAAATATTTTATTTAAAATAATCTTTGATGGTATAAATTGTAATAAAAATTTAATCACAATATAACTGCACATCGATTTAGGCCCTAAATCAATCCTTGCCCACCCCACAAATATTGGGATAAAGTTTAGTAAGCCTAATGCAACACATAACACAAATAAATATAATCTAATACAATAGAGACAATACCGTAACTAAACTATTATGGTTTGTGAATTATGAAAAATTGTATACGAGCCTTATGGCTCTTTTGAGTCGAAAATAAAATAAAATAAAATAATAAAAAATAATATACATAGTTGCCTGCGTATATCTGTCTGGTTTAATATTTCGTCATCATCATTAATGTCCGGCAACCCCATCCGTGGGGCATAGGGCGGAAGGTTTAATATTTGTATTTATATTATTTGTTACCATTATTAATGCCCGGATACTGCATCCGTGGGGCATAGGGCGGAAGGTTTAATATTTGTATTTATATTATTTGTTACCATTATTAATGCCCGGCAATCCCATCCGTGGGGCATAGGGCGCAAGGTTTATTATTTGTATTTATATTATTTGTTATCACCAGATGCACCTACGTGGGCAGTTTTGTTTTTATGTATCAACTTAATGGCAATATTTTGTTTTCTATATGAATTTTTGGTGCTATCGTTTTTAATTTATTTATTTATTGTATGTAGCTATTTTCCCAAATTTAAGTAACTGCTGAGTGAAACTATACGCTGTAGTATAATATTCTTTTCAGGGTGCATTAAATTCATTTATTTATTAACTTAAATATTCTGGCTATTTTTTTACCTTTTTCTCAATAAGTTAAGTTTTCCATTTCATTTCATTTATTCATTTATACAGTACTCAAAAGAGCTAACAACCTCGTATAGAGTTTTACATACTTCTAAAGTTAAATAATATATTATAACTACACTGTATTTCAGTGCAACAATATTTACAATTCTATTAATTATTCTTATACTACTAATATCAATTAGAAAATCTTATACAATAATTATTAAACTATTCATCAAATTAAAAATTTCAGGTTTTCATCCAGTACAACTCCTAAGTATATTTATAATATTTTACCATTTCGAGCTCCCTATTAATTGTTGTAGTAAATTTTTAGATTATCCATAACTTTTGAATATTATATATTTGTTTTGAATATTATATATTTGTTTTGAATATTATATATTTGTTAAAAGCAGCACAGCAACATAACCTGAGAGAATTGCATCGCAAAATCAAGAACTTAACAAACCAGTCGGAACAACAAAACAAACCAATTAAAGATAAAAATGGTGCGCTCATCACAAATTTAGAGGATAAATTAAAGAGATGGAGAGAACATTTCCAAGAACTGAGCAACGAAGAAAGTAGAAATAATGAAGCAGACATAAGAAACAGAGACAATGCAAATATCTACCCAACTGAGGGACTGCCAATATCTACTCAAGCTCCAAATATAGAAGAAATCAAAGCTACAATCAATATCCTGAAGCACAACAAAGCAACAGGTGAAGATGGAATTTCAGCAGAAATAGCCAAACTGGACCCCGACCTATTCGCAAAAACAATTGAACCCCACATCAGGAAAGCATGGATAGAGGAGAATATACCACCATCATGGAAGAAAGGAATGATTGTCAAGATACCTAAGAAAGGAGACTTGGCAAATTGCAGCAACTGGAGAGGAATCACGGTTCTAAATACTATCCATAAGATAATAGCAATTATTATAAAGAAAAGATTAGAAGAAGTACTAGAACCAATACTACGGAAAGAGCAGGCAGGTTTCAGACCAAACCGAAGCTGTGTTGACCAGGCAAATACTTTACGGGTCATAGTTGAACAATCAGTAGAATGGAATGCCCTAAGATCTTAAAATCTATGAATAGTAGATATCTATTCATAGATTTTAAGAAAGCATTCGACACAGTCAAGAGATGCGCAATATGGAGAACCCTTACAAAGAAGGGAGTTCCTGAAAAAATCATCAACATCATCAAAGCGATGTATAAAGATGCAGAGACAACAGTTCAATACAGAGGTAAGATCAGTGATCCATTCTACACCAATATAGGAGTTAGTCAAGGATGTCCACTATCTCCACTTCTCTTCAACACAATACTAGACGATATTCTAAGAGAAGTTTGCACTGGAATAAACGGAATAGAATGGGATCTCTTCGGAAACTTAGAAGACTTAGATTACGCAGATGATGTATGCCTCATATCAAGAAATCAAAGGGACCTACAGAACAAAGTCAATAGATTACAGGAAGAAGCAAAGAAATCGGGACTGGAATTAAATATCGAGAAAACCAAGGCAATGAGGACAAACAACAGTTATAGTGAGCCAATAACAGTGAGTGGACAACAGATAGAATACGTAGAAGAATTCAACTACCTGAGGAGCATTATAACATCAAGAGGAGGTGCAACAGAAGATGTCAACAGCCGTATAAATAAGGCAAGAAGAACATTTGGGAGCCTAATGAAGATATGGCGGAGCAACCAAATATCGAGAACAACAAAGCTAACAATATTCAGAGCATGTGTTAAGTCAACATTAATATATGGCAGTGAAACATGGCTCACTTCGGTCAGAATCAAACAGAAGCTACAAGTATTCATCAACAAGTGCTTGAGAATTATATGCAGAATATTCTGGCCGGCAAGAATTAGCAACGCGGATTTATGGATGATAACTGGAGAAGAACCTATCAACAGACAGATAAATAGGAAAAAATGGAAATGGATAGGTCATACACTAAGGAAATCAGAAAGTGATATAGCAAGAAGAGCTCTAGAGTGGAATCCACAAGGAAAAAGGAGACCCGGCAGACCATACAACACATGGAGACGCACAATCGATCAAGAATTAACAGTCAACAATTATACCTGGGACGATATTAAGGAAGTAGTACTCAACAGAGAGGAATGGAGGTTCACTATCGAAGCCCTATGCTACCACGCGGAGAAATAGGAGGAAAAAAAAAAAAAAAAAAAAAATATTTGTTTTATTAGAGTTTACAGCTAGCTTTATTGTGTTTAAATCCTGTTGATTTTTATTTTTTTATGTAGTAATCATCGTGCACCATTCAACTGTAAATTTAAAAGCACACATATATAATATATTGAGAACAATGTTGGATCCAAAGAGCTTGCTTGAATTACTTCAAAATTATTTACTTGAATGGATGGACCTCTTTCTTCCATCGCATTCCGCTAACTGATGCAGTCTGTTGTTCAAATAACTTCTGAACTAGCAGTACTTTTTTCCTCGAATCTCATGTTCAATTAATATTTTTAATAGTACTTTGCTGTCAACCATGTCGAAAGGGTTTTCTGCATCGAAAAATACCGTTACTATTTTTTTTTTTCATATCAAGATCAGATTGCACTTTCGATATCATATCAAACAATATGGCTGGGTTGTGAGCATATTGCTCTGTATGTTATAAATTTGTTTAACTCAAAAATTTAGTTAATTATTTATTTACCGATATTTGAATTATTTTACTGAATACTGGTAATATGGAAATCGGTCTGAATTCTTCAGAATCACTAGTACTGCCTGTATTTTTGGATACTGCAATTACAACAATTGTGCTTGAGTAATTGATTTATTTATTAAAGTTGTGATACTATCCGCTATTTCGTTTTGGAATTTTTAACTAATGAAGCTGATATGTTATCGACACCAGCCGAGTTTGTGTTCAACATTGTTCGAAATCAAGTTGATAGTTGCTTTTCACTCGTTCTTAATTTAGGTATACATAAAAGCTTAGTGTTTTCAAAACCTTTTGACATTTTTCGCCAACTGTTGCCAATAAAATTCATTAAATTTATTTAGTTTATGCATTTTCGGCATAAAATTAATTTATTTTTTCTGTTCGTACTCCAATAATTTTTTTTTATATAACTAGTATTTTGGGTCAGTTTCCTATACCCCTATCAAAATTGTCTGCAATCATAATTTGTTCACTTTTTTCTCTTTTAATTTTGGTGGTTTTGTTTAGCCAATTCATATTTTGTTCTTTATATAAGTAGATTCACGATTTTGACTATATTTTTTGTACCAATAATTTTTTTTTATTTATAAGGTCAGATCATTCTTTATCTATCCATGCTGCAGAATATTTTTGTTTTTACTACAATAATTTTTTCTGTTTTCAACGGTAGCATTTTTTATAATGTTTCGACAATTTTTAATTAGCTCTGTATTGGGAATTGATTCACGTGAATTGTTTCTATTTTGTTTTCCGCCAATTCACATAACTGACATAATCAAAATCGGTTATTTTGAAGACCTGTTTATAAATTCCAATTATTGTTTTCAATAATATTTATATTTGGTATTTCAATCAGCATTCCGAAGTGATATATCATGATTGAAAAATGATATATACATCTCAGCTGTTGGATCCACAGTCATAAATATGATCAAGATATGATTCGGTTATTGGTTTAGTGATCTCATTATGGCATATGAAATATCTCGATATATGGAATGACTCGATAATGGTTTTATAGGTAAGTAGATACATTTACATCAGTTGGATTCCTCAAATTGAAATTAATGTCACCAATGATCATGGCCGTATTAATAAGTTTGAGCGCCCTGGGCTAAATAAAATTTTGCATCCCTACATACTTTTATTATAAAAATTCAATTTTATTTTCAAAAATTCAAAACTTAAATATGTATTTACGTAAAACAAAATTCAAAAAATTTATATAAATATGTGAATTAAATATTAATTTTTAATATAAATATGTCTTTTGCGGCATTTATTTGTAGCAAATATATCTATAATTTTCTTGTGATCCAGTTTCTCAAGGACATCCTATTGACATTCTATTGACAAAATACTTAAATTATTTAATTTGTATTGTCCTAAAGACGATCTTAGATGATTTTTTATTCTCTTGAGAGTTGAAAACGACCTTTCTCCGCTACAATTTGTACAGGCGATACTTATATATATATTCGTAGAGCTGTTGTTATATTCGGAAAAGTGCATTCAATTTGCGATTCAATTATTGTTCTTAAAAATTTGCTCAGATTTAGATAATGCTGTTAAGTTATCCGATATTAAATTTACATGTTTAAAATGTAAACATCATTCCTCGATTAGACCATTTTCAAGATCATCTGGGTATCTTTATATAAAATAGTTACTTTTTCTCGTATCATATTTTCGTCGAAATGTTTTAAATTCATTAAAATTCCAAATTTAGTGGCAATGCGATCATATGCAGATTTTCGTTTTTTTATTTCTGCCAAAAGTTTATCAATAATTACATAAAAAATATTTATACGGAAATTACTATTTTATATCAAATTGTGTGTCGGCTGATGTCCCTTCATCGGACTGCTTTTTTCTTTGAACAGTTCTTGCAGTTTTAAATTCAAAACAACCCGATAGATTTTCTCCTTTCTTTTTGTAATAATTAAATGAATCTATATTTCGACGTTCTTCAAAATATGTTTCCAATGAAGTGTATAATTTAACCACTGTTTCAATTTCAACTTTCTGGAGGCTAACATTAATTTTATTCATGGTTTCCAGAATATCATTCCAAAATGAAAGCATAAAACCAGTTTCGAGAGAATTGAACTACTTTTCCAAAACTTCTGCTTCAATTCTAGTGGAACATTTCTGTGTTAAATCTGGAAATATATCATTAAGAGCATGCTTAAAATATTCATATCCGAGAACTAAAGCATGAACTGATTCAGCACGTGCTGACCATCGAGTGCTGCTCAGTGATTTTGGCATCTTACATTTCACAGATAAGCAACGTCTCAATATTTCCCAACGGCCAGTTGAAGCAGCGAAAAAATTATATATACTTTGAACGAAAAAAAATAACTTCGTGGCTTCTAAACAACTTTCTGCAGCACACTCACTTATTAAATTCAGGGAATGGGGTGCACATCGTACATAAATAGCCAAATAATTTTTTAACTTTATTCGTGCCTGAAGTCCGCTATAAATTCCTGACATATTAGAGGCATTATCATAAGATTGCCCCCTACAATCTTCTAAATCAATTCCGTATTTTTCTAAGAGTCCTATTATGCAGTTTTCCATTTCTTCACTTTTATGATCGACATTTTCAATAAAATTTAAAAATCTCTCTACAGGAGTTCCCGCAATGTTCACATATCTAACAACAATTGTGAGCTGATCTAAGTGTGAAATATCGGGTGTTGAGGCAATTATGATAGAAAAATATTTGGCTTCCTTTAATTCTGCAATAATAAAGCTTCGAACATTGTTACCTAGAATTTCAATAAATTCATCACAAATTACTGATGACAAATATGATACTGTCCTTTTTCTTTATTTGAAAAATCCAGTAAATGTTGCTGTAACAGTGGATCGAATTTTGCTAGTAACTCTATACATCCCAAATAATTTCCATTACTTTTATTGCCAATAATTTCATTGCTGCCCCGAAAAGCCAATCCTCTCGAAGACAAAAAAATAATTACTTCAACAATTCGCTCTAAAATACTTTTCCAATAATTTATATTTTTGGTCGTTTCTATTATGCAAATATTTTTAAAATAGTCTCGTTGACTATTTACTCGATTTATATATATTCGCGTATTTTTTTGATGTTGAGCAGAGTTTTCATGTTGTGTAATCATTTCGACATGTTTCCAATCATTAAATCCATTAATCAAATTATTACTAGGTGATGTTACAAATAATTTGCAAGGGCAACAAAACACTTTTCCAACTGATTGCGAATATAAAAGCCAGTTCCGTTTTTCTCTTTTCCCACTCAATAAAATTCTATAAAATATTGACGCAGTAGCGAATCTATTTTGAGCTTTATATGTAATTTTTGATGAACTGAAATCTATTTTCTGAATATCTACTTGAATTTCTGTTATATTTTGTATAATAAGATTGATTTTGTCATCGTTTAATTCCCCCCATTTTGCAACATCACGATAGTCAAAATTATCATTTCCAATCACTAGTTCCCGTTCTAATTTCTTTTCAACATTTTCTTTTTCTTTATCCACAATCAATTCCAGTTCAGACAGTTCTAAATGCTGTGGGATTACTTCAATTCCTTGTACTTCCTCCGTTTCTTTATTTATATTCAAATCATACGATTCGCCAGTTGAATTATTTTTTGTTTGAAAATAGTTTTTCAAAGATGGAATTTTTTTCAATAATAAATTATCTCTAGCTTTTTTTTCTTCGGCTAACTTACGATTTTCATACCCAAACAGTTTTTTCCTTTGCGGATTCATTTTTACGGTAATATCTAGAACATAATACTATTAATAAATATCAATTACTTAATTCATTTTTAATAGTACACTTTATGGAATAATAAAATAGTTTTCAGTTACATTGAAACACAATTTATATTTGTTACGTTTTAAAATCCTTATACTCGTTATATTTTTCCTTTTTAAAATCTTTATATTCTTAAAATAATATAAAAAAAATTCACAAACAAAACTAAAGAAATAAATAAAATTCCGTTGCTCTTCATTTGTTTTTTTTATTATGTTCGCCTTCTGTTTATTTATGATAAAAGTGCCATCTATTGCAAAAAAGCACTTGTCATTTAGAAACTTTAAAAAAGATAAATTAATGCGATTCAATAATACAAGGTTTGCTTAATCTGTAAAATACAAGGTCTGCTCAAGCCGCCATTAATGAGAAGCGAATTTTTAACTGACAAGCAATTAATTTTATTTTTAAATTGGTTTTAAATGCGATTAAATAATTATGTATAAAGTATTTTTTTTCTTTGGTAATTTTTATAAGAATTTTAATAAAAGTTTGTGATACTTTAAAATGTAATCAAAGTCGAATTTAATCTTTATAGAAGTTAGGTCATTAGCATACAAGGTTTATATGGATGATAAAAAATATAACATTGAACACATTACTAACTTAAATCACAGATACGCTAAATATAAAGAAAATTACTTTTTTTTTTAAATTACAAAAAAGCAATTAAATTTCACCATCTTGTTTTCTTAGCGCCCCTGGGCTGTAGCCCAATTAGCCCTATGGTTAATGGAGCCATGCCAATGATAATAATTATGTTGTTCTTTAGACTGCTCAAATTATTTTCAAATTTATCCAGGAATATTTTGGTACCCAGAGTGAACAAAGAAGAGTATATAAAATATTGTGGAGCCAGAAACACATTAAACCAACGTAGCTATTATATATATTAACAATATTAACTTGATTCTTAATTTAAAAATAAATGAATTTTCAATGACGACAAATAAGGTGTCACTAAAATGATCGAGTAAATGAATCGAAAATTTTGGGCCTTACTACAAAATATTCTGCTTATATGCTAATTAAAAGCATTCTAATAAAAACAATAAAGGTGTTGTAAATTCGAAAGTAATTACGTATTCTTCTTAAATTTAAACAGAAAACTCTAATGAAAGAAAGACAAAGCTAGAATTTATTTTACTTCTGTCATTTATGGCGGGTTACAAAGCTATCATCATCATCATCATCATCTGTTGGTTCTACAGTTCGGAGTGAGCCTTAACCTCGTTCACAAATTTCCTCCATTCTGCTCTATCTTGTGCCCTCGACTGCCCTCGACTTTGTCCAGCCATCGTGATCTTGGTCCACCTCTTGCTCTTGTATTGTACGGTACTACGTCTAATATTCTTTTTGGCATCCTTTGATCATTCATCCTCACCACATGACTTGCCCATCTTAGTCTTTGTGCCTTAATAAATTTAACTAAATTGTGTCCTTCAATTAGTGCTTCTAGCTCTTCGTTTGATCTGATTTGGTATTCACCATCGTCATTTATTTTCGGACCAAATATTTTTCTCAGTATTCTTCTTTCGAATACTTTCAATTTGTTATCGTCACTAATTGTAATGGTCCATGCTTCACATCCGTATGTTACGACCGGTTGTATTATGGTCTTGTACATTCTAAAATTTAATTGTCCTGGTTAAAATTTTTGACTTGAAAAGGCCTTTGTGTGCATAGAAACATTTTTGTGCTGCTTAAATTCTATCATTAATTGCCAAATGCATGTCATTTTTATTATTTATTAAAGCACCTAGATATATAAACTTATTTACTCCTTCAAAGTTATAATCATTAAATTTATTGTTATATTTTGAGCCGATCGTTTTGTTTCCGTGCCCGCCATCTTCATATATTTGGTCTTAGCCTCGTTAATTTTTAATGCTACAGTAGCAGCTTCTTTTTCTAGAGTCAGAAATATTTCTTTTAATTCGTCAAAGGATGTTGCTGCAATAGCAATATCGTCAGCATACGCACTTATTATAGATGATTTTATGAATATGTGTCCGCCTCTGTCTAAATCTTTTATTGCATGGTGAAGCATTATATCGAAAATTGTTGTTGCAAAGCTATAGTATATACATACAAACATAATGCATTTATTGTACATCTCGGCCAAAATGTATTGTCCGAGCTGTAGAATTGCAACTGCTTAAAGTAGAATGCAAATATTTTAGTAATGAATTTGCTTACCTGCACTTTTCTATTTTTCACTTCGAATTTATTTTATTTTACGCTGTGACATTGCGCTAGACCAAAATGACTACTGTACGTTTTCAATTATTTTTTTAAATATAATAAATTTCGTTAAGTCTTTAAAATAACCAAAAATTTCAAAATTCATTTTAATTTCATAAGAATCTAAAATATATTTCAAATAAATAAATAAATAAATAAAAAACAAGCAAAAAAAAAAAAAAATCAATCAAATTTTAAAATCAGATAAAAGGTAACAACAACCACCATATTATAATATTTCGTACCGTACCGTACCGTAAAATAAAAATGAAAAAAGATACCCGTAAAATTTGAAAATTTTGTTAAAAGATATTTTTTTCTTATATGCAAATTTTTATTCGCAATCGCTTTGTTCTGATATGTCACTCTCTATTTTATAAACACGCACGTATATACTTATGTATATATATACAAGGATTTGCAAAGAAGAAAAAAAAAGCAAAAAAAAAAACGGTAACAAACTGCCACCATAATTTATTATGCAAAAAAGAAAAACGAAATTTGAATACGTCGACCGTGGATCGAATATCCTTTTTTTTAACGTTTTTGTTGTTTTTGTTGTTGTTTTTTTCAATTCTTATTCTTCGTCTTCTTTTGTATCAAAATCTATTGCGATATACAATGTAGTTAGTGTTGTTATATATTGTAAATTGGGAATTCTTTGTTTTCTTATTTTGTTGTTTTGCTGCGCATCTGTACTTATGTACAGTTATTTGCAGAATTATTTAAGCTGTTCAATTGAATATTCTTATATATAAATATCTGATCATTGTAAGGTAATCAAGTAAATTTTTAAATACCTTGAGAAAGTCGGGACTGGAAAATGAGATTTTAATGAGTGCTACTATTTAAGTAAACGTAGATGTTGTTGCCAAACGTTGTTGCTAAAAGAGTTGCCAAACGTTCAGAATTGATATATTTTTTGTGTACACTACCCAAACACCAGGAAAGAATTACATAAAATTATTGTAGGTTCGGGTAAAGAGAAATAGGATTTGGAGGTAAATAGGATGATTGGTAGGTAAGTTGTAAACCAACCTGAAGAGGTTTGTTCATTGCAAAACGTTGAAAAATGTATAACGAAATGTTTCTATCGGAGCAGAACATGTGAAATGGAAGCATATTCCACATTTTACAAATTCTTATAATAAATGAATTTCCGAACCCATCAGTTTTAGATCATCCGGGGTATTTCCACGGTGTAGAAATGAACACAATGAAGCATTCCTAATGTTGGATTGTTTAAATTATTGATCATTTCATTGCAATTGTCATTTCCAACTAGATATCTATAAAAGAAAACATTCCGACATTGAACAACGTTTGATAAGTGGATAGTAAGGGTTACCTGGACAATGCAGTCACCAACTAGACTTAGAGCACAATTTTGAATTTCGTCAAGATAGCCTAGTGAAGTCTGAAGTGCGCCACCCCACATGTGGGAATTGTACTCTATTTTAGGTCAGATAATCTATTTTAGGTCAGATAATCAGAACATCTCGATTGTGGAATCGTGTCCCAATCGCAGCATTCCCAATGAGAGAAGGATTTTTTATTTATGATTTACAGAGATTTAAGACTAAATATTAACAACATTGTTCGCTCTTTCCCACAAAACTTTTCTTCTTCCTTTTTCTTTCCTTTCCTTTAACTATCCTTTCCTTTTTCAAATGGTCAACGGTACGCAAGTGCTAAAAGGTTCAAAACCTAAGTTTTGGCTATAATATAAAAAAAAAAAAAAAAATCAGCCTTATAGATATTGGGCAGATTTCTTGGAGAAAAATAGACTTTACATCAAGAAGAAAAATCCAAACATTTGATCAGATTTTTATGTTGTTTTTAATGCGATAAAATTGCATATGTTTTCAAACCATCTCATCAATACTAAAATGTCCGCTTGCCATAGCTATACATACATTCATAGGTTATTAAATATTCCGATGCAGAAATTAAATTATAATGATGATGTTCAATATAATAAAAACAATAGCGAACAGCAACGGATATATACTTGATAATACCATCAAGCATAAACTAGTCAATTATAAAATCGTAACTATAGGAATAAATATAAGTAAATCGTGCGTTACCAAATAAAATGTAATCATTATGATTACATGTATATATCAAGCAAATTGGAAAAAGTTTTCCAACCAAATTTGAGGAACGGTAGCATTCTTGGTTATATTAACTATATATGCAGGCTATATCAAATTGACTTTTAAACCGTTGTAGATTTTCTTCTTGAAATCGCTCGGTTGGGACGGGTTGGTCTCTTTTACAAGACATCAAACAGCTTTGAGTTTTGGCATTATACGGTTAATATTTTCATAATGTCAATGTGCAGAGGTCACTTTATATAAACCAAAACAAATTTAATTTAATATAGAAATTTGGAACAAGCATGTTCTACAGAGATCACAATGAACAGGCCGTTTTTTTCTAAAGATGTATTCATAAATATCAACTTTGAGATAAAAAATATTTTGTTATTATTTGAGTTTACGTTACGGAACTGATTCAGAAATGATCTGTGTAGATATTAAATAAATTAATGAGTATAACAAATCTTAACTAGATTGAATTTTTAAAATGAACATATTGGAGTGAACAAGCATTAATTTAGGACAATGCCGTAAATATTAAATTTATCAGCTGAGCAACAAAATATATTTTCTTTGATTAAAACCAATTCTTATAAATCGTTTATTGGGCTTAGTATATATACCAATATATCGGCAATAGTATTTTGTGTTCTTCAGTGTATGGTCGTAGTTTTTTTCTTTGCTTAACTGTCATTAAGTGGCTTACTGATTAGTTTAGAGTGGATGAAAACTCTTTGTTATCGTAACTAAAAAATTTCAAATTGTCGGCATATTATCTAAGAATTTCGCAACCTCTAATTTGTAACAACAAAATATTAGGTTACAATGTAAGAAAATATCAGTTGTGATTTGGTGTTCATTGAATCGCCAATCAAATACATTTGGTGGGTAAGTAGTAGCGGCTAGTGGAAATACACCAATACACACTTAGACCAGTGAGATACATTGTAAAACCACGGGAACTGACCTCGAATAAAATAACTCATTGAACTACTTTGAGCTTTTTATAAAGTGGTGAAGATCATAAATTTTAGCGCCAATCCAGAAAATAGGCTTCTAAATGAGTTTTCATTTTTGATAAAAATGCCGGTAGGTACAGAGAAGGTGTTGAACAGTTTTATCCTATTCTTCTTCACCATAGATTCTGTAAAAGTGAAATGAGGGATGTCAAAGCCCTCCAAAATGTTTACCAATAGGACATTTACCCGAAAATACACCCATATCGAAAATGTGAATAAAAACATAGTTGAACGAAAAATTTATCTTTCGTCTATCTTTGATCAGTTTTAATGTATCTAAATAAAGTAGGTAGGTATATTTAAAGGGTTAAAAGCCCATATTATTCCCACTTAAAAGGAAACAGCATCTACTTGGTGCCAACATTTACCTAACATTATAAAAATATAGCAATGTTCACCTAACGTCATAAAAAAAAAATAAAGCTTTATAAAGAAAAATAATTATATAATAAATGTGTACAAATAATTTCTGCTAAGACTGTATAATACAAAAAAATAGTAAAGATTGAAATCCAATAAACATAATAAGAAAAACAAAAAAAAAAAAACAATTTTATTTTTTACTTACCTGAATGGGTGCAAAAATTATAAAAGTAACAATATTGTATTAAAAAGGACATCTCAAAGGTTGTTACCGTTCAAATAAAAATGGCATCTAATGGCAAAGGCAGTGTTAAAGGGTTAAAAATATTAAATTGAAAAATATTATTATTATTTTAGTTATCCTTTATTATTCAAATTTATTTTTCGATAATTGAATAAAAATTAATTTTTGAATAAATCAAAAATAAGAAAAAAAAAAATAATTTATCATTAAAAGTCCTGATGTGCCTAAATTATTGCCTTTTTGGTATGCATGGGAAATTTTTTTGTTCATTTTTCATAAATAATACAATTAAAAATGTCATGTAGTTTTATTGTGTGAATTGCAGGTATATATATATAGAATTAATTGAATTTTCATAAATTAATTTTATTTTTGTTATTATTATTATTATATCCTTTTTATTATTGTCCTTATAAATTAAAATCAAATACGCATTAGTTTTTGAGGTATGCAAATTTTGGTTTTTTTTTTGCGAAAGATTTTATTCAAAATTTAAATGAATTGTTTGAGAGATGACACATTTCATTAATTATAATAATTGGTGACACTACGAACGTTGAGCAATGTTATATGAATATATTGAATGAGATTGTAAGGGTTAATTTTGTAAGGATATTTTTTGTTTAGTTATTATGAAAGAGTGGTTTGTACAAAATTTAACTCTATTTTTTAAATTTTGCTTACTTTCTTATAATACACAGGAAACTGATTATAAACATGAGGTGGTAGAGTGCCTGCATTTCAGCCCAAAGGTTAAAAGTTTGATTCCCTGAACTATTCAACTTTGCGTCCTTTATAAATGAAAAAAAAAATAATTGAAAATATAATTTTATAACAACTTAAATTAAATGGAATGACACTAATTAAGAAGGCTTAAATTTTGGCAATAGTAATAGTTTTCCAGATTTAATGATAAGTCAGAAATGTGATAAATAAATACTCAAAAAACATTGTTGTAGTTCTCTTTCCACATAGAATTGACATTGCAGTACCGTACTTAATGTGCGAAAAGCAAATTCTACCTAAGTTATTGTCAAGAACATAAAAAAACAAAGACTATGATATTAGATTAATAAAAATTTATTTATTTATACAACAGTGGATCTGTAGGCCAACTTTACAGGTCCTTTTCTGTTTCGGAATATGAGCTTTTATATAGTCAAATTATTTGGCATACCGGGTATTCCAGAGCATGCGTAGCAGCTTTTTAAGAGGGGAAGTAGCAGTTAGGGTGAACGATCCTGTGTTGTCCGCCCAATCTAAGAATAATCGAGCCATTAGCGTGAATGATATAGTATGAATGATCTGCTTTTAAATCCGCTCAATATTGAGCTCAGCAATATAATTTTTTAAGCTAAAGTTCATTTGCAATTTTATAGACTCCATATTTGAGTTAATTTACATTGAGCTATCAAAAACATTGCTCATTTACGAATATTTCATTTTACTCTTTATTTCAATTTACAACGCACTGAAATCACCGTTGTAAACAATAAATATTTCCACTTGACTCATTGCTCAACTTAACTTTTGAGTGGGACCATCTTTTTTATATCATCTCAATTTTGAATGCGACCATCTTTTTTGAATCATCTCAATTTTAAGTTCGATCATATCTTGAGCCAGCTCAATTTTGAGTTCAAAACTATCATTTTTTTAGCCTAAAGTTCGATGTTAATTTTATATAGTAAATTTTTGAGTTGATTTAAGTTGAGCGGTTCACCGTTTACGAATTATTCATTTTATTCTTCATTTCAATTTATAACACTGAAAATCAGGGCTGTTTTTAAGCCATTAAAATTTTCACTTTACTCATTGCTCACCTCCATTTTTGATTTCGATTATATTTTGAGTCAGCTCAATTTTAAGTTGTATTATATCTTGAGTCAGCTCAACTTTAAGTTCCATCATATCTAGATTCAGCTATATTTTGAGTTCAACAACATAATTTTTTTAGGCTAAAAATCGTTGTTAAATTTATCGACTCAATATTTAGGTTGATTTAATCTGAACGACAAATAGTATTACTCATTTACAATTCTGATGAGTCAAATAAATAACATTCAAAACGTTAGTTTCAATGGAAGGCAAGTAGTATTTTCACTATACCATAAAATCACTTTCTTATACATTACACATTTATGCAAATTTTATTTTAAAATTTTGTATTTTTTTTATTCATTTTTTTGTTGTTGTTTTATTATTATTATTTTTTTTTGTTTTCTAGAAATTTGATCACACATACAAATAAAAAACACAATAACGGCAAAATAAAATAAAATTTGTTTTTTTTTTGTTTTTTTAAATAAAATAATACATATATGCATAAATATTTGAAAATAAAATATTTGCGAAAATTTCAAATCCTTTTCTTTTTTATATTTTTTTTTTTTGATTTTTTTTGTTTGATACATGATATCCTTTCTAAGACGGATTTTAAGTATTATATTATTATATATATAGGTATAAAAAAAATCAAAATATTTTATTTTAATATAAGAAAAAACAAATTATACACACACACACATCTACATATTTGTATATATATATATATATGAATTTTATAATTTTAAAAGTAGGTATCTTCACAAATATATCCTTCAAGATCCTTCAAGCTTCTTCAATTTATAACCTTTTCCAAAAAATTCCAATTCATTTTTAATTCCGATTTGACATATGTAAATTCAGTCGCAAAACAAACAAAAAAAAAACAAAACATTCAAAAGAATTTTTCCAAGGACGAAAATTTCGTTATGAATTATGTAATACAAAATATAACTGTAAATACGAACAAAATTTTGTAATTAAAATGATATAATTAATAATTTTGATTAATTAAACGTATTTATAATTTAATATATATATATATATATTTTGTAATTTATTAGAGATGACAATAAAATTTTACACACACAAACACACTAACAAATACATAATTTTAATTAAAATTTTTGAATTAGAAAAAAAAAAAAAAATACAAACTAAATTAAAACCAAATTAATTTATATTGTATGAACTGTTAAACTGCTCCACTCTAAATGAATTAACAGAAAAATAAAAGAATTACTACTGTCTAGACACCTCCTGATTTTTTAAATATTTTTCTTTCCTGCTCCTTTCTTGAAATGTCCTTTTTTTTTTGTTTTTTATTTTTTTATTTTTTTTTTGTTCGTTATTCATTATTTTTTCTCAATGAAATCTGCTGGCAATTAACACCGATGAAAATAACTGCAAGAAAAAACAAAAAAAAAAAAAAACAACAACAACAAAACTTAAACAAAAAAAAAAAAAAAAATCTCTTGATGAATTCATTTATACAAAAAATATCCTTAATGAAAATGAGTACTAGAAGAGTATACAGTAAAATTGTTTTTTCACTGTACCTACAATTACTATTTCAATATACGTATATACCTATTTTAAAATGTATATAGTATATAATAAATGATATGTGGGTGAAAAAGAGAGATAGATCGAATTTTGTGTATTTTTAATATAAGTAGATATTTAAATTATATTTTTGTTTGCTTATTGTTTTGTTCTAGTAAATTTAGAGAGGGTGTAAAAATGCAGAATAAATTCTACTACCATATTTTTTTTTTCCCGTTTTTTCAAAAAGGACATGCGCAATATTTGCAATTGTTTTGTTATCTGAATTTGCCATTTTTATCCTTTTTTTTTTGTTCCTTATGTTTAGTTATATTTTTTATCAATACATATGTGCCATTTACTGTTGTATGTGTAGGTGAAGTGTTATGTTTTTGTTTTATTTTTTTTACCAAGGGTTGGGAAGAGAGAATTTTATAAAATTAAACACATATTTTATAATATACATGGTGGTGGTAATACATAAATTCTATTGTAGAGAATTATAAATATTTTTGTTGAATATAGCAAAACTGAATGTATTTGTTTGTATAATTGGTTTATAACTTTAGATTTTTTGTATTAAATATATAAGGTATAAATTATTTTGTTATTTTAGTGTTTGTAATTTATATATTTAAAAAAAGTATATAATACATTTTTTATAGTTGTATTAGTGATTCCAAGTACATACTGAAATATTTATTTTTATATTAAAATTTTCAAATTTTGTTTGTACATTTGTGTTGGTGTTATTTTGTATTATTTATTTTATTTTTTTTTTAAATAGATATACAAGAATATATATACAGGATTATAAATATATAATCATATACCTAAATATATTATCAGAAAATATATAAGGTGTATGATTGTGTATATTAAATTATTATTTCATGATAATATATGAAAATAAAATGCAAATTCTAAAATTCTATAGAAATCTTATTACGCGAAAATATT
This sequence comes from Argyra leucocephala, assembly GCA_963942445.1. NCBI lineage: Eukaryota > Metazoa > Arthropoda > Insecta > Diptera > Dolichopodidae > Argyra > Argyra leucocephala. Next base: position 10,148,690 of record OZ012679.1, on the reverse strand, counting down.
CAAAATAAAAATATAAAAAAAAAAACAGATAATACAAAAAAAATGTAATAAAAAAATAAATAAAAAAAAAAAGAATAACAAAAAAAGAAAATTTAATAAAGGGGTTGATTTAACTGCTGTGTTTCTAACTAGGTTGATAGCGTAAAATTTTCTACGTTTAATAAAAATAGTAAATAAAATATAAAATAAAAAAAAAATAAATAGAATAAAAATCATTTTGAAGAAATCATTTTATTTATTTATTTTTTTTAAATTTTAAATTACAGTAGAGGAAATTATTATGATCTTATTATAATGATTCTCTTAAATTATTCTTTGTTAAAATATTAAATTCAATTGAGTGGGCTGAAAAACATAATAAGCTGAAAAAATCAAATACAATTTATTAAATTTAGTAAATAATGTTATGATACATCAAATATTTGACTAAATAATGTTATGATGATATTATGATGATGTAATAATGATTAAAAAATGGCAAATAATATTATAAGACCATACATCAAATACCTATTGATTATATCTTTACCAGGATTTGAAAAATTGTTTAGTTAAAGTGATAGCTTAGTTAAAAATTGAATATTTAACGATTTGTATAGCAATTATGTGACTATGACTTATATTAAAAAATATTATTCAAACTACAACTACTGGTAGATTTTATTTTGATTGCCTTAATGTATTTGAACAAAATATGTTTAATTTCATATATTTTAGTTCTATATTTTAAATTATGATTTTAGAATGTATAAAAATATAGTTTTTCTTATTTTACAACCATCTACTTGACTATTCTATAAGTCGGACTCTAAAATATTATTTTTCATTTTAATTATTATTTAATATTTAATATTAATATAAAATATTATTTTTCATTAATTGATTCCGGAAAATCAATGTTAATCAATTCAATGAAAATCTGAATTCAAGATGAAATCTGATCTGATCTGATCTGATTATCCTTTTTATATAATTATGTGTTATTGATATTGATTTTTGGATTGATTTTAAAATGATTATTTATCTCTGTTGCAGTAGTTTGAAAAAAGTGGATTAACGAAACATAAAATGTAGGAAAAATTATATTTCAAGACAAGTTAATATCAAGACTATTTAAATATCTTTAAATAATCTTGATATTAACTTGTCTTGAAATATAATTTTTTTGTAATAGAATTTCAGTTGATCTATGAATTTTTATACTCTTCGAATTAACCCCACACACATTATTGCCACAAAATGAACGTAAAATTGGTATCGTTTGCCAAATATAACACACCAAAAATAAAAATAAAATAAAGAAGACCCTGGCAAGTGAAATAAAGCCTAAACAAATTAAATAATAATATTTTGTATTTTACTGTGACTGAATTTTCATAAAATCAAACTATATTTGGTATACTCTATTCTTTACAGTTTGAACTTGATTACATTTATTTTAGTGTAATCAATTAATTCATATTCATAAATGGATAAGTATAAATAATGCTTGTATTAAGTATAATAAACTGAAATGAAATAAATAAATAAAAATCGAATTACAGAATATTTACGAACAGTAATATACCATTATCAGGTTGGCTATCAACGTATCACCACCACAGTCATTATCGTTCAAACGTATTGTAATCACCAGTGATACCAATTTGATTTTCTTCTCTCACGTACAATTTCTAACATTGCAAATATCACTGATGATCACAGTGCCCGAATATGCATATGGAAATTATTACTTATGTTATATTTATATCTGGAAAGAAGACATTTTGTGAATCATTGGTTATCAAAGTAGCCATCATGCCATATGAAAATAATTTAAAAAAATATATTATTTTTAAAAATTTTATTTATAGTACCTTTTTCATTTATTTATTTATTGTTATGATAAATATTCACAATTTGTTAACAATTCTAAATTTTTTAGAGCTTATACCAATTTGTATTTACACCTATGACTATTCTTAGTTAATATTTATGCTAGCTCTGATTAATTTAAATAATAACTACATTTTTAATAAATAAGTAAAAATAATAAATACAATTAATGTAGCAAACAAATTTTTTTAAGGATATGATTGAATGGAACATTTTATCGAAAAATGTATCCTAACAAAGCTTTATAAACTTTAATATAAGTAGATATTTAATCAAGAAGTTGGTCATCACTTAACAATTACTAGAACTCATCATATAACTAATATAAACGGGATTTGTTTTTTATAATAAATTAATCATTAATTCATAAATATATTCCCACTATAATTTTCAATAAATAAATTTAACCAAGTGTGATATTTTTTTTATTAATTATTATAACTCACAGATGGATTTATTTTACATCTTTATAACTGTGAAAATACATAACTTTCATACTATATTGATAGTTTTTTAAATTCGGATAATTTTTCACAATTATGTTTTACCAAGTGGAAATTTTGTTTAGTTTTTATATCTCACATATGGATTAATTTTAAATCTACATATGAGTTATGAAAGTAGTCATAATAATCAAACTTGGAATTGTCTAGATTTAAATCAAAATTATAATAACCACAATTTCACTAGTATTGAACTGATGAAGGAAACATTTTTTAATCAAAATTACCATTATTTACCATTGACATAGATATTTAATATTATATTATATAATATATGATGGATTTATCCTTGAAATAAATTTTATATAGTTGAATACTTACATCAGCTATTATACAATATATATTTTATACACTGATATACACATTTACTATACATATATTTTATTTACTATTTTTTTTTTAAATTTTTTATTTATTAAATAAATAATAATTTAAATTAAATTATCATAAATATAAACACTGTATAAAAATTAACAAATAATATATTATATAAAAACATAAAATATAAAAATTCAAAATTGCAATGAAGGCTCATTATGGCTGCCAGTTGATGGTCATCAATTTTATTTGTTGATTAAGCTTCGTTTCGGTTTGAAAAGATAATTCATTCATTCATTATAATCATATTCAATTTAATAATTCATTACCTACATAGTAATTGTGTAGGACGATGATAGTACTGTAGAATCGAACCGTTTGCTATATTAAAATAAATCTCCACCAGCAGATCTTTACACCTAAATATAGACTCGATTGAAATTGGTCTGTAATTCATTATATTCCTTTTTATCTACATCATTTTTATAGATAGGTACAACTTCATTTACTTTTAGTTCCTCAGGCACGACCCATTGGCTATAAAAATTAAAAAAAGAATTGTTAAAAACAAATAAAATTTTAAAAAACATTTTAAAAATAAACAAATAATCTTGTTACTTAAAAATTATTAAATTATTGTAAATTATTGTAAAACAATCATAACACAATAACAATAATTATAATATATAGTTTCCTGCATGTGTCTGTCAATTCGACGGAACGCTTTAATACATATATAAATTGCAATACATATACAAATTGCTTTGTCTGTTGTTTAATATAAAATAAATATATTTAAAAATAATTAAAAATTAAATGTAAGCAAAGAAAAGTAAATAAAATATTGTGGATCCAGAAAGAACCACTATCATGAAATAAAACCAACTATTTCAAACGATCGTGGCTTGAATTTAAAATAAAAACTCTAAGAAAAGACAAAGGTAGAATTAATTTTGCTTTAGTCATTAATGCCGGATTACAAACCTAGTATAAGTTAGTAATGTAAAATAAGTTGGCTAACATACCTAAATTAATAATAGAGGGTTCAAGCAAATTGTATGGGCGAATATTGTAAATAATATGTCTCATAAATGAATAAACAAATAAAATGCAAGATAAAATTCCAAAATTAGTAAAGTCAACTCCAGCATAACTCATAAATCTATATTTATGAAGATGTATTATTTGCCATCTAATATAAAGAAAATATATTTTACTTTTGATGGTCCATAATTGGCCCAGAACAGTACAATTAAGAAATGAGTGAAATGTGGTCGATATTCCGAAGACAATATTACCAAGTTAAAATCTTCTAGAAAAAAATATCCAAAGAAAAAATCTGCAAAGACAAAATCTGCAAATACAAAAGCGGCAAAGAAAAATTTGTCTAGATAAAAACTCTGCAAAGACAAAATCTGCAAATAGAAAAGCCGCAAAGACAAAGTTCTCTAGACCAAATCTCCAAAACAAAAACTCAAAAGAAAAAATCTGCAAAGACAAAATCTGCAAAGACAACATTCTATTAAAACAAAATCCATAATCGAGATATTTCTTCTTTTTGTGTCCAACAGAAATTAACAAAACAATATTTTTAAATAATTTATTTTTACCCCATTGTTGTAATATTTCGTGTTTCTAGATTCATTGAAAAATAACGATTAGAATGGACTTTTGTGGTCCAAGAAACGATGTTAAAATATATTTCACGTAGAATTAAATTTTGAGTTAAACGAACATTCACTTACAATCTAATTCAATATAATATTTCGACTGTTAGGATACTAAGACCTATATTGTATCAAATTTATGTTACAACTTCCAACAAAATATAGATAGAATAATATGAAATAATATAAAATTTTAATAAGGATAATAAAACATCTAGGTACTTCACTTTAATTTCTTCCAAGGACATTTTTAATTAATTGTTGAAGGTGTATTCTAGAGACTGTGAGTTGTTATTTACAATCAAATGCAGAAAAACAACTTATTTGGAAATGACAATAATATCATATTCATCTACAACTGATTCTGCAAGGTAAAATTGAAGGCAATAGACGTATTGGTACAAAACAAATATCATTGCTAAGAAGCAATGTACGGGCCTCCAAACGGTAGGAAAACTAATTCGCAGGTAGCTACGCACAGGGTAGAGAAATATTCAGAAAGGTGATTTTATTTTTATATGATTCCAAGTCTATGAACACCCTAACTGCTTTTACACAGATATTTGAAATACACAATCACATACAATAGCTTTTCTGCATTTTTTTTGTGCTATATATATCTATTAATTTAAATGTGGAAAACTATATATCCTGTAGAGTATTTCGCCTTCATAGCAGCATAGTTTCATTTTTAATTTTAATGATAACCAAAACTCTCAACTATTTATCATTTATTTTATACCAATGATAAAGAGTACTGAACCAGGTCGGAATATCCAGAAAACATTTTTTGCCTTCGTCGGGAATCGAATCTAGGACCTTTCGGTTAAAAAACATGTGCTGTACCTACTGCACCACCCAGCGTGTAGATTGCACACATCCAGTAGTGGATATACAGCCAAAGAAGAAGAAGGTGTGTTCTACAAAATTTCAAAATTGCAATTTTAAAAAAACGAATTATTATGTACAAATATCCAAATTCATTACGATATTAATTACTAAAGTCATTACAATTTCTTAAATTTATTATCCTTTTATATACAAAGTATACTATACACTATTTTGCAACACGTGATTTTCAATTAAATAAAATATCATCACTTCTTTTAAATAAATAAATATACATAAAAATACAACAACTACACAAACGTACCAAAAAAATAATTTAACCTTAACCTACATATTTTTAATTTATTATAAAAACCAGAAAACAAAAAAGTAAAAGTAAAAAAAAAGGAAACCAACAAAAACAAAAATTCCATTTAAATAATTACATTCATTTTTTTTTTCTTTTTCTGTTTTTCTTCTACCACTACTACTACTAACAAACAAATTAGATAAAAAAAAAAAATGATTCTACAAAAATGTATATTCAACAGGTTGCAGGTTTCAACAATATTCATTCATTTCATTATAATTACTCTGTAAAAGAAGAAGAATCCTTAATTAAATATACATAAAAAAAAATAACACTCACACATATTTATATAGAATAAAAAATTTATATAAACATTTTATTTTAATAAAACCAACACATTCACACTACTTTATTTAGAATAACTGAAAAAAAAAAAAAATTAAAATGTTGCTAGCAACATTGTCTATTAAATATTTTTTATTTTATTTTTATATATATATATATATATATATATTTTTGTTGCCCTTCATTATTATTATCATTAACATTATCACGTGTTAATAATATAAAAAAAAAAATTCCAATACAATCAAAATGAAAATTCATTAAAATTTGAGAAAACGTGCTGCCACCCATTTAAAAAGCAACACGTTTATTTTCTCCCTTCATTTTTGTTTTTGTTTTTTTTTTTTTTTAAGTAGAAGAGAAATTCAAAACAAAGGCATTAAATATAGGTATTTATACATATATAAATATATGTATATATATATTTGTTTTTTTTTTTTTAAATGATTGTACCTGATTTTTCTCATTTACCTCCCCCAAAAATGAAATGAGCAAACAACCAAAAATTTGATAATTTTCATTTAACAGAACAGAATAAAAACAGAAACAGGCATTCTGAAAGTATAAGTATATGTACCTAAGGGTTTTTGTTTATTTCTAACTGTACAGGAATATCTGAAAAGTGTTCAGTACAAGATCTATTGGTATTTTTGCCCACCAATACAGCTTTTTCTAATTTCATATTATTTGCAATTCCTTTCAAAGTGCGACAGATCAAATTTCTGCAATGATTCGGTATGATAAATTTGACCAAAACCGTTTTTATAACACATATATAGCATCATTGGTATTTTTCTCCATCAATATATTTTTTTTTATAATTTCATTTCATTTTCCTTTTATTTTATTTGTGCGACAGGTTAAATTTCTGCAATGATGTGGTATGTCGAATTGGACCGAAACCGTTTATATAGCATCATTGGTCTTCTTCCCCATCAATATATTTTTTTTATAATTTCATTTCATTTTCATTTTATTTCATTCGTGCGACAGATCAAATTTCTACAATGATTCGGTATGACAAATTTGACCAGAACCGCGTATATAGCCCGTCAACAATTTCCTCGGTTCAAGTACTGCGTTGTTTATTTTTTATTTATTAATACACATTTCATCTACGTGTGCTACTCAATGCTTCTATTACTTCCTATTTTTATTGATCGCATTGAATAGCTTCATTATTATGTATACAGGGTGCCAATATGGGTGTAACAATTTTATTTTGAATAATAATCGATTTTGCATTTTTGTATTTTATTTAATCTAGAATGTAGAACACCACACTAGAAATGTGTCATCCGAATATTAATTGCAGTTAGTATTGTTACAGCGGATTGTTGTGATCATGTCTAGATTATCCTTATAATATATTATCACGGACTACACAATTTACTTTTTTGATAAATCGACCGACTTGTTTTGGTAAAAAATCAAACTATACTTGTCTTGGCAAAATAGTTATATATAGGTTAACAAACTATCTTATCTATGACGTTATCCTATAAAATATAATTCCATCATTATTGTATGCAACATTATTTGTATACAATAAATAAATATAGAGCTCAAGCAAGAATAGACAAGTTATAGAAAAGACGGGAATGGATGAAGAAAAATTTGGCAACCTAATAAAGCTAGCTTGAATGAAATTTAAAGGGAAACTGACACTCCAAAAAAGAAAAAAATATCTGGAAGCGTTAGGTACAAAATCCCGGAAACAAAAATTCTTAAATCAAAATTCTTAAAACAAAATCCCCAAAATCCCAAATTCTTAAAAAGTTTTGCAACCTAATAAAGCTAGCTTGAATGAAATTTAAAGGGAAACTGATGCCCCAGAAAACAAAAAATATCTGAAAAAGTTAGATACAAAATCCCCGAAATAAAATTCTCAAATCAAAATCCTCAAAACAAAATCTCAAAACAAAATCCCCTCAGACAAAATCCCCTTTGGATGAAATCAGAGTATTGTTTTTCAGAATTTTATATTTGGGGATTTTTGCTTTTGACATTTTCTCTTACTGGAATTTTGTTCGTTATGATGCTTTTTCTAAATGGTTTTAACCACCTCCCTACCTCATTAAGCAAAAAATGTTAAAAAGCAATTAAATGGATGGAACGTGACAGCTCAAAACAGAATTAGAAATAGATGAATACATCCTTCACAGTATGGTAGAACTACCTTTAACTATCAATGTATGGAGATCCCCATTTTCATTCTATCATTCTCCTGATCATCAGCGATACCGACATTTTTCTTCCCCAATGTATACGCATGTTAAAATTGTAAATATCACTATCTCCCAAATGCCTATGGACGAAAGTGTGAGTGATCATTTTTTTTTTTTTTAAACTGCTAAGATATAAATTGTTCGTATATGCTAGTCGAGCACCGAATTGCTTCTTCCCCCATGTACACATTTTAAAATTGTAAATATCACTATTCCTCAATACCTGGACACAAAATGTGAGTGATAATTTTTTTTTTTTTTAAACTGTTAAGATATAAATTGTTCTTATATACTAGTCCGGCACGGAATTGATTCCGTGTTTGGGGTTTGTTTATTAACCCTTAAATATATACTGTAGCAGATCTGCATCACACCATTTCTTTTTAGGTTCAGAGCCCTTCGAATTTGATTTTTTAAATACGTTTTGGGTTTCAAGGAGTCGAAATCTACTCAAAATTATTATTTTTTAATGGAAAATGAAAAATCATGCATTTAAGGGTTAAACAAATACATACAAATCAAGTACGTGGTAGTAGGAAAATTTGTACATCACTGGTTATCACACGGTAGCAAAATTGTTAATGAATCTTGCATACTTCAAATTCCAATCAAATTCAACCGGTTTATTTTTATACCGTAATTCATAACTATATAATAATATAGTCTAATATGGACACTGTAATAATTTTGCATACCAAATTTTTTGATTGTGTTAGTAAAATAAATTTTTTTATCTCTTTATTCTTTTTTTTTTTGTGGTTTTTTGTTTTACTTTTAATGAATTTATTTTCATATACATTTTCTTCCTTCTTTTAAATATCAAAACAACACTATAAAAAAAAAAGTAAAATATAAACGGAATTCCAACACCAATACATTCATAGACAGACGGAAGTTTTTTTAATGAAAAATAATCATAAAAACAAAAACAAACAACAAAAAAAGCCGTTTTTCTCCTTCATTCATTATGTACCAAACTTGGTGTATAATAACTTTTACTAATGAATAAAAATATAAAAATGAAAAAACAAAAACAAAAACCAAAAAAAAAAAAAAAATTATATCCTTATAGACTTGTATTTTGTCCTTATTTCAGTTTTCTTTTTTTCTTTATATTTTAAATATTCTCCTGTTTTAAATGCCGGTAAAAATAACTGTTGCAGCATCTTTACTATAAAATCTTTTTTTTTTTTTTTACTTTCTCTGATTAAGGTGGAAAGGTTTAAATTTTGAGTGGGTTACAAATGGGGGGGGTAAGTTGTAGTACAATAATCAACGATTCATAATAATAAGGGTAGAAAATCTGTAGCGCGTGCTTTATGTAAATTTCATTTTTTGCTAACTACTTTTTTCTTTCATATAAGATGAAGATAGTGAGTGAGTGGGTGGTGGTGGTATTGTTTTTTTTTTCTTGTTGATTTAAATTAAAAGAATGTAAAAAAAAACAAAACGGTAAAATATACAATGAGAAAAAAAAAATAAATTTCAAATTTGAATTCCTCAACAATGGTTGAATTTTTATACAAGGATAATATTTTTTTTATTTCTTTTAAGGATATATACGTAAAAAATATACTAACCACCAAAATACATAAAAACGATGCTAATAATTGTACAAATAATTACACAGACTTGTATATATACAGTAATAATCATGATTAACGTTTTATATTACCAATAAGGAAAAAAACGGGTTCAAAGAGAAAAAAAAAAAACAAAATATGGTGTGAGAAAAAATAATTTCGCTTTTTTTTTTTTTTGTGTCATGAGATAACTGAAAAAGGTACGTAGTTTACGTATTTTATTATATAAAAGTTGAACTTGAATATTTCTAAAAGGATAATGAAAAGGATAAATACCATAAATATTATATAAAAAAAAAATGTATAATTTGTTTAAATAGTATATAGATATTTATTTAAAAAGAGATAGAAATTAAATGAATTATTTAAGTAGAAAGTAAGAGTGTTAAAGGAAAAAAAAAAAAGTGAAAGAGATTGATAGAAAGAAATAAATAGATTATAGAATGAGAATATATTATTTAAATCAACTTATAGAAATAAGTAGAGTTAAAAGGGTTTATTAATTTCAATTTAATTTGAAAAAATAAGTAAAAGTATAATATGGAAATAGATGAATAAGTATAGAAAAAAAGATCAAAAATAGAGAAATTATTATAATGAAATAAAGGTAATAAAGTTAAAATTGAAATAAAATATGAAGTAAGATTGATTATTTTCATTAGATTTTTAATTCATTTATAATAAAATACAATACTTAAAATATACATTTACTATATACAAAAACTAATAAGAATTTTATTAGAATATATTATACACTCTATACGAGCAATTGAGCTCATTTGAGAATTCTTAAATAAATAAATAAATAAATAAATAAATATAAGTAAATAAGAAGTTATATTCACTATTTCTTATATTATTTGAAACAATTTTATTTTTTTATTAGTGAAAGGAAACTCGACTTTTATTCCATAAATCTAAATATATCACTAAAAACAAATCAGGGGTGGAATTCTGGGGTGGAATTCTGTATTGTGATAATCACGCTGCGACTGTCGCATATCTATATTTGGTATTCTATATGGTGATTGTCACAGTGATAGTCGCTTTTTTTTTGTGATTTCAGGGTGACAGCTAATTTGGTGTCACTCATGATAAAAATAAATAAAAGTTTGGTTGTTTCTTAAGATTTAAGCCTTTTAGATTTTTTATGTTTTGGTTTTTTAAGATTTATTATAATGTAAATATGTAAAAATGCGAGTTTTAGAATTAGAAGTCGCTAAAATTGCAAATGATTTAAAAATAATGGAACTGAATAAAAAATGCTGTGATTATGTGTTAATTTTTTTTTTAATAAGTTTGAATTTTATTTTGTTTTTCAATTACATATATACATATTTATATTAATTAATTATAAGTTTCCAACTGAATTTTACTCAAATGTGAATATAATTTTCTTTTTCATTTTATTAAATTAGTTGAAATGATTTTCTCTTTATGTTTTTTTTAGTATCTAAGTCAGCAATAAATTTTATTTTCTTTTTAAATATACATTTTATTAAATTACATTATTAAAAACATTTTTATAAAATTTACTTTTAATTTTTTTCTCTTTTAATATATAATCTTGTTTTGTTATAATTTCACTTTATTGATTAATAGCTCTAATAAAATTTTCAACTTATTTTTGTTTTCTATTGTTTTGACACTTTGACATTTAATAAATCACTTGTGCTGCCATTTCCGAATTGTATTTTTTAAAATGCTGCCGTTTTATTAAATTATTTAAGTGATCGCAATACAGAATACCAAAAAATTTTAGTGTCATCTTTGACTGTCACAAGGGTGACTATCGTTTATCACAATACAGAATGCCACTCCTGTATTGTGATAATCACGCTGCAACTGTCTCATATCTATATTTGGTATTCTATATGGTGATTGTCACAGTGATAGTCGCTTTTTTTTTGTGATTTCAGGGTGACAGCTAATTTGGTGTCACTCATGATAAATATAAATAAAAGTTTGGTTGTTTCTTAAGATTTAAGCCTTTTAGATTTTTTATGTTTTGGTTTTTTAAGATTTATTATAATGTAAATATTAAAAAATGCGAGTTTTAGAATTAGAAGTCGCTAAAATTGCAAATGATTTAAAAATAATGGAACTGAATAAAAATTGCTGTGATTATGTGTTAATTTTTTTTTTAATAAGTTTGAATTTTATTTTGTTTTTCAATTACATATATACATATTTATATTAATTAATTATAAGTTTCCAACTGAATTTTACTCAAATGTGAATATAATTTTCTTTTTCATTTTATTAAATTAGTTGAAATGATTTTCACTTTATGTTTTTTTTTAGTATCTAAGTCAGCAATAAATTTTATTTTCTGTTTAAATATACATTTTATTAAATAACATTATTAAAAACATTTTTATAAAATTTACTTTTAATTTTTTTCTCTTTTAATATATAATCTTGTTTTTTTATAATTTCACTTTATTGATTAATAGCTCTAATAAAATTTTCAACTTATTTTTGTTTTCTATTGTTTTGACACTTTGACATTTAATAAATCACTTATGCTGCCATTTCCGAATTGTATTTTTTAAAATGCTGCCGTTTTATTAAATTATTTAAGTGATCGCAATACAGAATACCAAAAAATTTTAGTGTCATCTTTGACTGTCACAAGGGTGACTATTGTTTATCACAATACAGAATGCCACTCCTGATTATCAAAAACAATTTTATTTGATTGTATGGCTGAATATACGCGTAGGATTTAATCAAGGTCTATTAACAATTAAATTCATAATTATATACATTTAGCTTTCATCCACTTCGGAAGTAAAAAAAACAAAAATTAAAAAAAAAAAATAAAAAATTAATAGCATATGTATTATATTAAAAAATAGCAAAAATGAAATTAAATGAAAAGCAAAATTAATTTTAATTTAAACTAGGGGTCCCTGTTGAGTAATTATAATTCAAGTTAAAGCCAAATTTAAAGTTTTTAAAACACTAGAGATTTGCATGGACTGAATACAGAATTCTCATTACAAAGCAGAAAACACTCATGTTTAATGAAAAGCTTTGAAATTAGTATGTTTTCATTAAAAAACATAAATACCTTACTTCTCATTTTCTATTTCGGTTTCTACCTATTTCTCAATGTATTTAGTGAATAATAAAAACATATGATTAAAAAAATTTCAACTGTGTGCGCATTATTATTTTATTTACAACTTACTTATTATATATTAAGAGTTCATTATGGAGAAGAGAGATAAAATGAAAAGGTGTCTATGGCGCAGGTCCTTAAATGCTTGTCAATTATAATTATAGATGATACAATTTAAATCTAAACATTGAAATTGTAATTATATGTGTGAATATCAAAATGAATTTTATTATAAATGATAAAAATTTGAATTTAAATATTGAAAATTTAACTAATATTTAGAATTATTAAATTAAAGTTTTAAAATGGGTAAATGCATTATATTAAAAAATAGTATTAATTAGATAATGTAATTGTAACACAAATCTAATTATAAGTATTACCAACTACATAATTGTCACTAACCACACATGTGTAATTGTAGTATAGTGTAGAACTGTAGATAATAATTATTAATACTCAAATTATCAATTATCAACAAATACATGTGTTTAATTTATCAATAATACAGCATATGACCAGAACCAGTCTTTACATCATCTCGATACAGTAATTGTTTTTGCCATTCATTACTGTATCCAGACCTATACTCAAAATAATATAAAATTAAATTTACTATATTTTTAAATTATTAATTTATTAATTTATTAAATATAATTAATTACAATTTTTTTTGCCATTACTGTATCCAGACCTATACTTAAAAATATATAAAATTAAATTTACTATATTTTTAAATTATTAATTTATTATTTTATTAAATAATTTATTATTTAAAATAATTAATTATAATTTTTTTTGCCATATAATTTATTCTTTAAAATAATTAATTATAATTTTTTTTGCCATTACTATATCCAGACCTATACTTAAAATAATATAAAATTAAGTTTACTATATTTTTAAATTATTAATTTATTAATTTATTAAATATAATTTATTATTTAAAATAATTAATTATATTTTTTTTTTGTCATTAATGTATCTAGACCTATACTTAAAGATGTATAAAATTAAATTTACTATATTTTTAAATTATTAATTTATTAACTTATTATTTAAAATAATTAATTATAATTTTTTTTGCCATTACTGTATCCAGACCTATACTTAAAAATATATAAAATTAAATTTACTATATTTTTAAATTTTTAATTTATTAACTTATTATTTAAAATAATTAATTATATTTTTTTTTGTCATTACTGTATCTAGACCTATACTTAAAGATATATAAAATTAAATTTACTATATTTTTAAATTTTTAATTTATTAACTTATTATTTAAAATAATTAATTATATTTTTTTTTGTCATTACTGTATCTAGACCTATACTTAAAGATATATAAAATTAAATTTACTATATTTTTAAATTATTAATTTATTAATTTATTATTTAAATAATTAATTACAATTTTTTTTTTTGCCATTACTGTATCAGACCTATACTTAAAATAATATAAAATTAAGTTTACTATATTTTTTAATTATTAATTTATTAATTTATTAAATATAATTTATTATTTAAAATAATTAATTATATTTTTTTTTGTCATTACTGTATCCAGACCTATACTTAAAGATATATAAAATTAAATTTACTATATTTTTAAATTATTAATTTATTAATTTATTAAAAATAATTTATTATTTAAAATAATTAATTATAATTTTTTTGGCCATTACTGTATCCAGTCTTACTTAAAATATATAAAATTAAATTTACTATATTTTTAAATAATTTATTTATTAAATATAATTTATTATTTAAAATAATTAATTATAATTTAGTTTTGCCATTACTGTATCCAGTCTTAATTAAAATATATAAAATTAAGTTTACTATATTTTTAAATTATTAATTTATTAAATATAATTTATTTAAAATAATTAAATTATTCCTAATAATAACGGCTTAAATTTCCAGAGCAAGCGTATCAGTTTTTTGATAGGGGAAGGAGCCGTTATTTCTAATTTGTATATAAACAGAATTTTGTTTTAGGAAAGTAGGATTTCGTTATAGACCTCTCATAGAACCTGTATACAATGTTTTCAACTGAATTATATGAAAATTTATTATATAATTTTTTGATTTAAGTATGATAAGTATTAATTATTCTGAATACACCGTGTTCAGTATTCTGACATTGTATTTACCTCTTCCTGATTTAACTGGCTAATATTTAATAAGTTTTAAGAGTGGGTTTGTTTATCATAACACTATTTGAACTCATCAGTAGGCTATTGTAGTATTAGAATACCTACCTATAATAATCCTGATTCTGTTTTGCTTGATTTTATAACTTATTTATAATAGATTCTATTCATTCATCTGTGAGTTATAAAAATCGACGAAAATGGCTATAATATTTAATTTGAAAAATGTTTTATACTGCTTTAGAATGTGCCAGCTTCTCATATGATATTCGTTTTTTTTCCTTTAATTTTCAAATTGGAAACAGTTTTGTATATAGATAGACATTTGAAGAGTGATAATTAAAAATAAGATTTCTATCAAACTTACATAATTTTTTTAAATTTTGTATAATTTTAACTTTAAAAATTATAAACTGGGACTAAAAACGATTTTCATTCGAAAAATTCAATTAAATTTTATTTTATATACTTATCTATATTAATTTTTAACCAATTGATATATTCTTATTTTAATTTATTATTAATTATACCGGGTGTACCGGAGCATGTGTATCAGTTTTTTAAGAGAGGAAGAAGCCGTTATTTTAAAATTAAAAAAAAAAAGTTTGTCTTAAAACTAAATCGAGGATGCTCTATCGATTTCAATTTTCGGAAAGGACCAAAAATCACCGAAATTGGCCGAAATCGAGATTTTCAAATGGGAAGGGGTACTTTTTTATGTAAATTCGGATTCTACGTCATGCTATGGACATCCGGTATATAAATTAGCTAAGTTGAAATTTAAATTTGAAATGGTATTTAAAACTATATGTTTAAGATACAAAACTGTTCTACTATTCTGTTACTTTTATATATTTTTTTATATTGCAAACCTGTCTTGTAAGACCGAATCTTAAATATGCAAGTAGTCAAGTTTGGTTACCGTTTTATATATGGTACACATTGAGGTAATACAAAAAAAAAATTTTTAGATTCTCTTTACGCCACTTGTCATGGTCTAATCTTATTACCTTACCATCATATGAACAAAGACTAACAAAATTAATTGATCTGTGTACCTCAGGCATGAAGCTTTCTGATATTATTTGCATTACAGAGATTGTAAAGGGCAATGTAAAATAAACGTTCATTTACGGCAAAATCATTATTAGAAATCTGCACCGTTTACACGCTAATTCAATTTATTTAAAATCAGTAATCATAGGACTAATAAAGGCAAATTTGAACCTATTAATAGAATGATTATTAATATGTAGGTAACAAATATAAATTTAAGGTTTCAATAGGTAAAAAATATAAATATTTAAGATATTTAGGATTTTTCAATTCTTTTTTTTGTTTTGTTGTTTTTGTTGTTTTTGTTGTTTTGTTGTTTTGTGTATGTTTGTATGTATGTATCTAATTGATTAATTTTAGTTCTAATTTTCAATTTTAATTTGATTTGTAGCAAATTTTTGTAATAATTTTGTTTTGTAAACTGTTATTGTGCTAAGCAGTTTAAATAAATAAATAAAATAAATAAATATTTTTTAATGAAAAACATTATTTTTATTAATTATAATATTTTTATGAATTTTTATGTATTTTTAAGTGAATAAAAACTAACTAAAATAAATTAAAAATAAATAAACAAATATTCGATTTGAACTC
This sequence comes from Argyra leucocephala, assembly GCA_963942445.1. Taxonomy (NCBI): domain Eukaryota; kingdom Metazoa; phylum Arthropoda; class Insecta; order Diptera; family Dolichopodidae; genus Argyra; species Argyra leucocephala. The sequence continues at coordinate 10,132,098 of OZ012679.1, read as the reverse complement.
GATACAATTGTAAAATAATAGACTCTCTTCAATGTTATAACGATAATAGCAATCTCGATACCAATAGAATATAATTTTTCAAAACTTAATTTGTATAAATTTAATTGTATATTTTAGAACCCTTGAAGCAGAGATATGTCCTTAGATACAAGTTTTATTTTTATATATTTTCAGTATATACAATTTGATTTTTAGATTGTTTTTGAATCTGCCTCGACTGACGGACAATATCGATATAAAATCCAAACTATAAATGTTATCTTTATGCACATATGTAGGTATTGAAACTGCAACTGTACTAGTACACAATATTGATAAAATCCAAGCAGTAAATATTGTTATGCGATTATAGGTATTGAAATTGCCCTGGATTGTAACAGAGATATGTTTAATACGTATAATTTTTATTTTTATATATTTTTAGTATATACAATTTGATTTTTAGATTGTTTTTGAATCTGCCCCGACTGACGGACAATTGTCCATCTATTGTCAATATAAAATCCAAGCAATAAATGTTATATTGATTTGAATACTGATTGATACTGCAACTGGACTGGTGCACAAAATATTGATACATTCCAAGCATTTATTGCTTACTTAAAATTGTTAGGTTGCAAACCTATATTAAAACTTTACCTAGACTGCTGCATAATATAGATAAGATGAAAAACAAGTATATATCATCTTGAATCTACAGTATTAAATAAAAATATGGCTAAAATATGCGACACTAAGTATGCATATACATTAACATATACATATGTACACATCATAAAATTTATTTTCCACATCTTGTATTTCTTAACACTTTTATAGTGAAGTTCAAGAAGTTAAATAAAGTTAATATTATATTTTGATTTTGCAAAATTTTAATACACACACACACACACAATATTACACATATAATCCATATTTATATTGTTGTCACCCCTTAAAACTTCAATTTTCATTCCTGAATGTTTCTGATTTCAATGGCAATTTTAGTTTATTCCTACTACTTTTGAAGAAAATTTATTTTTATATGAATAAAGGTAGTTAGTAGATAGGTAGTTAGATATTTTATGTATATATCTATGTTAAATAGAATTGTTTAAATTTAAATTTAAAATAAAATGCTAATATACAGCATCGTTCTGCAGCAGCAGTATGGTATTATGCTACTAACTCTAAATATAACCAGTATATTATGGTTGCTTTTATAACAAGAAAATAAATTTATAGAATTATCTAAAAATATATATATATATATATATAATAAAATAAAAAAAAAAAATTGAATATTATTTTTTCAATTCTATCGCAAAAATTCAACATCATGATCAGGATAAAAAACAAAAAAAAAAAAAACTAAAACATGGTATATTTTTTTTCCTATTATATGGATTTAAATAAATTCACATAGCTGGTAATAAAATAAACGTAATTTTAACACGACTGAATTCAATGAAAACAAACACTAGTAGCTGACTATATATATATATATATATATATATATATACAACCAAACCATCAACAATAATGTATTGTAACAAAAACAACAACAAAAAAATTCTATTAAATTTTTCTTACTACCTTCTACACAAATTTTTTTTTGCTTTAAAATCCTTAAAATATCAAATTGAAAATATATAAGTATATAAATATATATATATATATCTACCTATGAAAAATAATATTCAAATTAAATTCAAATTCGAAATGCTTAGAATTGAAATTTTCTTCAAATAAATAGAAATTCAAAAGAAATTCAAAAATTAGGTATAAAAATTTGGCAAAAAAATAATAAAAACAATAAAATAAATCTATAATATAAGGGGTTATAACAGGATTAAAACAGGATGTGAGTTAAAGAAGTAACTACCACCACCATCACCACCAACAACACAACCCATTCAAATTCAAAAAGAAAAAAAAAATATTCCTGTCATCCATACATTTCAAATAAACTATTTTATATTACCCTATTTGTAAGGATATAACCAAGTACATACACATATATTCGGTAAGGACTTGAAAAATAAAGAAGAAACATTTTTTTTTTATTTTTATATATATACATTTTTTTTTTGTTATTTGGAAAAGGAAATTAATTTTTTTCTTTGGTATGAGAGTTGTTAACCCTATAATTTCGGGAAATTTTAGATATTGTTTTTTTTTTTTTTTTGTTAGTCTAAAATAATGATGGTTGTTCTGTGTTGATTCTAATATGTTTTTGGCAGTATGCAAAAAAAAAAAAAATAATAAAAGAAATAAAGAAACGGATATTAGATAGGTGGGTGTTACACATGTGCTCTTGATCTCATCATATGTCAAATTGAAGAAAATGGAAAATTCTATATTAATTTTTTTTTACTTCAAATCAAAATGGATTTTTTGGTAGTTATTTTTTTTTTCCTGTGCCATGTCTTATTATCGTTTTATTTTTATTTTTTTTTTGTTTGAACCATATCAATGTTTTGTATATAATATATTATGGTATTTATTTAACAGTTGTATATACATATATATTAATATGTATATATATAATATAGATATTATATTATATTTGTGATTTGTGATGTCGGATATGTCAATAAAAAAGGACGAAAAAATGTTCAATGATTTTGAAGGGTTGTGAATAATATACAATAATATTATATAGTAGCAGAGAGTAGTAGTATAGTAGCAATAGTAGTATAGCTGTATAAGATTTAGGAATGGCAGTATTAATGCTACTAAAAAGAAAAAAAAAAAAAAAAAAAAACAAAAAAACTCTAAATAGGTATGAGAAGTAAATGAATTGAAGTGAACGTGAACGATCCTTTCTTTCTTACTGCTGTTGTAATAGTCCTTAGAGCTTTTTTTTCATTTTTTTATATATATATTTTTTTTCATGTTTGACATTTCACATTTGTATATTTGAAAAGAAAATTTATTTTTTATTTTTGTTTTTTTTTTTTTTTCTGTTTCTTATTTTTTATTTATTGGATTTATTTGAACTTGTAATAATAACAAAAAAAAAAAACAAATAAAAAAAGAAAAATAAAAATTGAAATTTTCTTGATAAAGGATTTTGTGTTTTTTTTTTATGTTTTTTTGTTGTTTTTCCTTTTTTTTGTTTTTTTTTTTACCTTTTAGTGAAAAGTTATACAGGTAAATATATATAGAGTATTGATGTATGTAAGTAAAAATATATTTAAAACTGTGTTTTGATGTTGTAAAAAAAAAAAAAAAAAAGAAAGAAAACTGGAAAATTGTATTTTCATTTAATTTTTTTTTATTATTTGTTGTTTTCATTGTTTTTTTTTTTTTTTTTTAAATATGATGACAAACGGTAGGTGTCCTAATTGATCCTTTTATTTTTAAAAGAAAATCTAATATACTGTACAATCATACATGACATTTTACCAATTATTGTTTTTTGTTTTTTTTTTGTTTTTGTACAAATATAGATGTTTGAAAAGGACGAGAGAAATAATGATATTATTTGAAATTTAGAATGATGGATGATAATTTGGATTTTATTTTGTTTTTTTTTTTTTTTTTTATATAGCTAATTTAGAAATTTCCATATTTTAAATTTAATGATTTTAAGTATAGTGTATTTGAAGATTTTTGTTTTAATTGAATTTCTTAAATAATTTAACAAGAACGTGTATGTAAAGTAATAAATTGATAAAAGGATTTCTAATTTTAGAGTATTGCATATTTTTGAAATAAGCGTAATTTAAAATTTACTGAGATGGGTTGTATTTATGAAAATTTATAATATTGTTGAATATAATGGAAAGTGGGCGCTATCTGGTTACTAATATAAGGCCACAAAAAATATGATTCAGCTCGATATAAAAAGAAATGAAATTGGTGGACTTGAGTGTAATTAAAACGTAATATTTGTAGGCCTTGACGTAGAAAAGTGATCCAAATTATTTGTACGAAAATTCGTAAAGAAGAATAAAAACAATAGTTGATCATCATTAACTTATTAGGACTTGCATTTTTAGTTGACATTTGAATGTATGTGTTCATAAATTTTGTTCATTCTGATCTGTCTTGAGCAATTGTCCTTCATCCATTTAATTCCTGTGATATATAGTTATTCTCAAGTGTCATCTCAGTATATTTAACTTGATCTCTATTCCTCTTGTATTGTATCGAACAGCGTTTGGCATTGTTTTTGTTCATTTAATCATTTACTCTCAATATTTTGTCGTCCTATGTCCCATTTAAGCTATGTCATTATAGCATTAACTAGCACGGCAGCGGTGTTGTGGGAACCAAATCCCCTCCCAGAGCTTCCTTACCTATCACATCTATTTTAATAAGATGGACAGAAGATGGATAGTGAAAATTAATGATTAAAAAACCGAATATAATATGAAAGTTAGTTTCGTACAACAAAATTCATAACTGTGAACTAACTTTCATATTATTTTCGGTCCTTTAATCATTAATTTTCACTATCCATTTCCCATTCATCTCATTAATAGATGTTTTAGAAAAGGTATTTTGAGAGGGGATCTGGCTCCCACAACACCGCAACCGTCTTAGTTAATGCTATAATTAGTTCTATTAATCATCTGAGTTCTTCAGTATACCTGATTTTGTGATTACGCTTCAATGGTATGCTGAGCTGAATATACCTTCCCCCTTTTGTTCCGGGAACGATTTCGATTTTTTTATTATTTTTTTTTATTTATTTATTTCTCTACTCAAAGATTTTATAAAGCTCGTACAGAGTTTGGTAATCCAACGTATGTATTTTAATTCATAATTCAGTAGGTTTAATTCAATAACGTGCAACAACACAAATACAATTAAAATTAAAAATTAAATATTCTAAAAATCAGGTAACTGTTAAAATTAAATCTAACAGCCTAATATACTAGTACATAATACAACTAATAGCCAGTTCTTTAAAAACATCTGAATAAAATATTCATTAATTTTACTTTAAATTTTTTAATATCATTTATTTGTTTAAGCTCTACTGGCCAGTTCATTATAAATTGTTAAAGCCATTATTGTAGATTGTCCCATGATTGTTGAATCTAATTCGTATCTTCTCTGCGTTCCTAGTACTGTATTTTGTGTACTTGACTGTTTACAAGAAACTTGATGTTTGTGATATTGATATTAGTATGTACATATAATGCACATGCGTATACAACTTACTTTTAATTAATAAATGTATATTGGTAGTATTCAAATGAATCTGTCGAGTTGTCGTTCTCTTCTTGTATCAGTTTGAATTAATTTAATATTAAAAAATACTGATTGTAAAAATCTTTTTCTTAATTTTTAATCATATAACAACCATATGTGTTCAAACTATTTTTAAATATATTCATCCTGTTTCTTATTCCATCCATTTTTATTTTATAAAAAAAAAAAAAAATTTCTGGTATGTGAAACAAAACTAAATAATTGGTATAACCTTATTGGTATAAACATAATTTGGACGACTAGCGACAGGTACATTTACTAGCGATAAATACATCGCTGGCATGAACACAATTGTAGATATTATTCTATTATGCTAACTAAATTTATTAATTTTTCCTCAAAAGCCATTTCAAAGAATGTAAAAGAAAACAGATTTACTTTTAATATTTTAATGTTGTTGGAAATTGCTTACGATTAATCATATGTTCAATCATATGCTAACAAAAGTAGTTGGGCGACGGATATAAAAACGGATATAAAAATTAAAAATTTTCTAATTTGTATTGTATCCGTCGCCCAGCTATACAGTATCCGCAATTGTGTTTATTTGCATATAAAATATATGGGGCTATTTTTTTTTGACAGAAGTTGTAGCTATATCTGTTGCTAGTCGCCCCAATTCTGTTTATACTATATATCCTAAAATTAACTTCCTTATAATGGTACATGAGTATTGTACAATGGTACATGGGTATTGTACAATGGTACATGGATATAATGGATACATGGGTAATGGTACATGGGTATGGGCTTATAATGATACATGGGTATATGGCACAAGGTTAAAATAGAAATTAAAGTTAAAAATTTGTATAAAAAAAATCATTATAAAGAGATGCAGTAAATAAAATATTTTAATACGATCGTTAGTAATAAAATATAACACATTAGGTAAATTCAGAAATGCAACTTTGCCAAGCATGATGTGGTATCACTATTGTCTCAGTACAAAATTATGTACACCAATTTGGCAATGATGATTTGTGTTGCTGATGCAATTAATACATTTTATACAATATCACAATGCTTTGAAAATTTAATTAAAATGAATAAAATATTATTTAATATCGCTTGGAATGTATTTTTGGAAAATTGTAAGCCATCAAAATAATGATTATGATATATTACTAGAATATAAAAAAAATTTTTAAGAAAGGAAAGAAAAAATAAATCGTACTTTTGTTATAAAATGAATTAAGGAAAAAAAAATGAAGCTGTATACCTAAAGCTGTTTTTTTTAGCTGAGCAAATTACTCAGAAGCGCTTATGAGCTAGTTAATAAAGAGATAATTTATTTCTAAGATATTTATACAGAATTTATCAGAAGAAAGCAGATTTGATGAATGAATGTTCACTATTAAATTCTTCTTCATCTTCCTCATCATCTTCGTCTGATTTATCAATCGAAGAACGATATAACAAAATATCAAAAATTTAAAATTATATAGAAGTTATTCGGAAGTACTCAAATAATCAGTTTAAACAACATTTTCGTTTGGAAAGAAATGTAGTTAATAACCTGATATGTATAAAAATATAATTATTTAAAATATTTATTATAGTTAGAAAAATATTTTAGAATTTTATTAGCAACAAAAATTATCGACATAACCTTCAAAACTGAATGGACATGGACATCTATAAATCAAATTAATAAAAAATAGTACAAAACTTCACCGCTAGAATATTTTAAAATCTTTAGTGGTCAAGCTGAATTTTAATATACAAATTCAACTGTTCAGAGCTCCGCAAATACAAAGCTTGCGTAGTTGTGAGTAATTTTGTGCAAGTTTGTAGTTTGCTCAGCTACAAAAAAAAACATAATTATTGTAGTGCAATTCCGTTCTACAAATATTCTTTCTATTTCGAACTTATACGTTTTTTCAAGAAAAAGCTTTAAAAACAAACAAAAAACAAAAAAAACGACGAAAAAGCTGGTGCAAAATTTTAAAAAGTTTTAAACCAAAATTTAGCTGCCTCATCAATTGTAACTTACCAACACAAGTAAAACCGCAGTATAAGCTGTAGCAGGTCAGAAACAATTGTTTTTAATAATGAATCTTGTTAACCTGACTTTTTTAATTTATATTAAAAAAAAATATTACTATTTTTGTATTTTGAATGCATACCAAGTAAATTTAATTGTATTTTAATTATTATATTAAATATAATACTAAATTGTAAACTGTCTAAGCTAAATAGTATAAATTAATAAAATTTTTAAAATAACAATGTTTAAAGAATCAATCCATTTTAAATACGAAGCCAAGCAATTTTTTGTTGGTAATTTTATAAATAAATAAAAATATTAAATTCTTTTTCAATTGAATTTAAATTTGAAGTTTTATAATATCAATATTATAATAAGTTTTCATTCATTAATTGTTAGAATATGTTTCAGTTTGTTTATTTGCTTTGTTCAGTTTGTATATTAATTTCGAATATAAACATTTATGCACACATATAAAGATGCACTCGCAATTGAGGAATAATGTAAACGCTGGAGAACTTTTCAATCAAATTTTGAGCTTTGCATCCAAGTTTGTAGAACGCAATTGCACTACAATGTGAACACAGCCAACAGAAAACAAAGCATAAAAAAATTCTATGATGCGAAGTTAGCGCATTACAACCAGTAATGGTGCAAAAAGAAAAATTGGTGCATTCAGCAGCATTTTAGAATCAGCATTTTAGATGCATGATGCTGATGCATTTCCGAATTTACTGATATTGAGAAATAAAACAGTTAAACCGTTAATCGAATACTACATAAAAAAAGAACAACATGTGTTAAAGAATTGTTTTGCATTATGTTTTGCATAAAAAGTTTAGAACTTAATTTGAAAAATACAAGATCAACAAAGTCTTTTAATAATTTATTAAAATTTTTAATCATTGCATATTTTAAGGTATTATATTCCAAAACATTCTGTTACAATTTCAAGACTTATTCTTAATGAAATACTAGTTATTATTTATTGGGTAATCATTTTGAATTTGAATGAAATAAAATTCAAAATTGAATGATTTTCCAAAATATATTATTTACAATTTATAATACCCTACACATAATATTATCAAATATCTATCAAACTCCTGAAAATGAAAAAAATTATATTATTAATAAAAATATTTTTAAAATTATATTAAAATTTCATATAAATTTCCAAAATTCAACTTCTTTCATATTATATCCTACTTGTATGCATGGTACGAGTACCAAATATAATATCTTTATTATATTGTATAATATTAGAAAATGTTTCCCATTATATTATATTTTTGAAAACAAAAAAAAAAAATTAAACTAAGAATTTTTTTTTATATATATATATATATATATATATATGTATATACATAATAATATTTCTTCGAATGTGAATGAAATGAAATAAAAATCTAATAAATATAAAAAAAAAAACAAAATGAAAATATAATTTTTATATTAAATATTTTATTTTTTAAGTATAACTAGAGACAACAATAGGCGTTAAATTAATTTATCAAAATTGTCAAAATATAGACGAAAATACGCAGCTCGGTGATTCCAGTAGGTAGAGTGATTGTCTTTTAACCGATTGCAAGTTGTACGCTTGGCTTAAAAGCAATGAAGCAAAATGTTTTATGGGATTTTCAACCTGACCCGGTCTGACTCTATGTTCTTTGTAAATTAGAGACCGAAATAATTTGGAATACCTTAAACAATTTTCTTGTACCTATTCCAAATTCTGGTTCGATATATATTTATTTATTTATTTATTTCCATCCACTGGGTAGTCCCTTATACAGATTTTGCTTATAAAATATTAAAAACTAATATAAGATAAAATTAGAAATAGAATAGATATTAAACTATTTAAGCCGATAGCCCAGGCAGCTTTTGCTAAAACAAATATTGATTATATTTTGGATTGTAATTAATAGATAAATAATAATACATTAAACAGTTTTTCTATATTCCTGTTTTTCACTTTTTTCTACTCCTTTTCTAGTCTAAAATATTTAAAATTATTTTCTAGTTATTGTAGTCGTACATAAAATTCGATAATTAATCCTGTGTTTCAATTTTTTCTACTCCTTTTCTAGTCTAAAATATTTTAAATTATTTTCTAGTTATTGTAGTCGTACATAAAATTCGACAATGATGGAAATATGTTTCTCCGGAAAAATTTATTTTTGCAAAATGGTAGTTTTTATTGATTTATCTAAGACAACAACCATATATAATTTGATTACAACAACCCCATTAATTATGAATTGTTTTCTATCATATCAATTTATTCTTGACAATATATTAGTATGTATAATGGTTTTTATTGATTTATCTAAGACAACAACCCCATATAATTTGATTACAACAACCGCATTAATTATGACTTGTTTTCTATCATATTAATTTATTCTTGGCAATATTTTAGTATGTGTAATGGTTTTTATTGATTTATCGAAGACAACAACCCCATATAATTTGATTACAACAACCCCATTAATTATGATTTATTTTCTATCATATCAATTTATTCTTATGAATATAGTATAATGGTTTTTGTTTTTATTTATCTAAGACAACAACCCCATATAATTTAATTACAATAACCCCAATAATTATTATGAACTGTTTTCTATCATATCAATTTATTCTTGGCAATATATTAGTATGTATAATAGTTTTTATTGATTTATCTAAGACAACAACCGCATATATAATAATATATCGGTAATTTAATCAATCAACATTTTTGCATGTTAAGATATATATATATATACATTTGTACTTGACGTGAACTTTTAAATTGAAATTTCTAATTGAAAATAAAAAATATTTTAAAAATATTTGGTTTCTATTTGCCGATTAAATATAATGATATTCTGGTAATGTAAACAAAACGCACCCGATACGAACACTAAAATTTACAATTTATTTTAGTACTGCCAATAAGTCTACCAAAATAACCTATCGCTTTCCGCTAAAGCTATCGCTTTCCGCTTTCAAATATAGAAAACGTCCCGTTAAAAAAATTATTTCAATCTCCTAACTCCTATTTTACAATTGAAACAAAATATTTCCAACTTATACAAAAAAAAAGCAACATACAAAAAAAAAATAATAAATACATGCATCCTTTATGTTCTAATATAAAATATCATAAAAACAAATTTTCTTTAAGGAATATAAAAAAAAAAAATAATAATAATATTTCGTGTATCCTGACATCTTTCAAAATTAATGTAGGTACGACACAATACAACAGCAACAGCAATAATAACAAAGAGTAGCAGCCAAAAAAAAAAAAAAACAAAATTCATATTATAAGAAAACTAAAATAAAAAATTTAAGAAAAAAAAAATTTGTATATATGAACATATGAATAGATAGAAGCATCCTGTGTGTAAAGGAATACAAAATATTAAAAAAAAGGATACTTGAAAAAATATAAAAAAAAAAAATGTTTTTTATATTTTAGTATAAAATGATGGCATGGAATCAGCTCTTCTACGACAGTATAAAAATATGATTTCATCGCTCGTTTCAAATATACAAAAATAATAATAATAATAACAATAACAAAAACAAAATAATTTGAATATCCTTGCATGAATGTAGGTATATGTATAAAAAACGGAATAAAGAAAATCCTTTTGATTTGTAATTCATGGAAAAGAAATAATAATAAAAAAAAAAAAAAAAAAAAAACAAAAAAATAAAAAAAATGGGAAAAAAAAGAATAACATCACAAGTAAAATAACACAACATACAAGCGTACATCATAATGTCCTGATATTTTAACCGATTTTGTTTTTATTTTTCTTGTTTTTGATTTTCTTTTTTCATTTCCAATATATGCAAAAATATTTCTTAGAGCAGTACTCAACAATTGAAAGTATCAAGATATAATCATGTGTGTGTGTATTTACGTACATCTTTTATTATATCGCCAAACCAATAGATCGAAATTTGTTATTGGGCTTTGAAACCGCATACAGAAGAATGCTGTTTTGTGAACTAATAAGGCTTTTGTAAACCTTTTTTACTAAAATAAAATATCAGATCGAGTTTGTAAATATTGTCCACTTATTTTGATACTTTTAACTTAAATCATCGCTCATGTTTGCTTTACATTATGCTGACAATGAAGTTTTGCTAGCTGGTATGTAAATAGTTAATATTGCTATATGGTTCCATAAATATTCACACTGTTCATATATTTTATATACTTTTATATTAACTTGCCAGTGTCTGTTTATATTTATATTATTAATTTTTTAAAGCTAGTAATTGTGGTAAGACGCTAGTTGGCGCAGTAGGTCAACATAAAAGTCCCCGTGTCCATACCTATCAGGCTTGCTATGAAAGCAAAATGCTTTGTTGAGATCACCTTGTGTGAGATAAAATAAATGACAATCAAAAATAATAGGCCTAAATCTCTAAATAGAAAATGGTTTGAAAGTGTGGCTGTATATTAAAATGCAGGTAAACTGATATATAAATAAATAAATAAAAAATTGGTAAAACTGATATATAGGTAAACCGATATATAAATAAATAAATAAATAATTGGTATAGAAAATTTAATTTTTTTTTTATAATATATTTTTATTATATTATAAACAATAAATATATTACGTTCACGATATCACAATATTACTACATTAAATAAAATGAAAATAAATTCCAAAATTACAAAAACAAAATAATTTTCAAATCAGCTCGACATAGCAAATATTTTTATTTTTCGCCATTAAAATCAGTATAATGCTAATAGAAAAAAGTAGATTTAAGTGATAATTATTATCAGCAACACTGTTAGTCTGTTTACATAATGCTGATCAACTATAAATCAGCAGCTGGTAATCTGCATAATGTAAGCCAGGAATCAACGTGAAATCAACTCATATTCAATATAATTTTCTTTTTGCTTCGAAAAAAAGCGGTCCAGCGCTTCAAAAAGCCCTTCAAATAATTTTTTAAATATTTAAAATAACATATCTAATATAATTTTTTTCTTAAATATTTAAAAATAGATGTAAATAACAAATTATATAGGAATTTATATTGAATTTGAGTTGACTTGAGGTAAATTGAAATGTGTTCAACTAAAATTTTGAGCCCGCTCAATACATGTAAACACTTAGAATAAAAATCTGATCATAGATTGAACGAAATGATTCCCTTTAAAATCAAGCGAGCTCAAATTCTGGTTCTGCTCAATATTTGAACAATGAGTCTTAATCCAAAAATTGAGCAAATTTAAAATTTGAGTTGTTTACAACCCTTAGAATAAAAATCTGATCATAGATTGAACGAAATTATTCGTTTTAAAATCGAGCGAGCTCAACTTCTGGTTCAGCTCAATATTTGAGCAATGAGCCTTAATCCACAAATTGCCCTTTCCAAATCCCCTTAAAATAATTTTAAATATAAACAAATATCATTCAGGTGCATTGTGCAGTTTTTCGTTAACTTACAAATAGACTGAAACAGTTTATAATAATTTCTGCAGTTGGTTATGTTAACTTAAATTATCTTTATAAAGCGGATTACGAATTTTCTGTATTAGAATTTTTATGAAGTCAGGTTATGATCTGTATTAAGTGTTCATATAACGTTTTCATAAAGGAAATCTGAGCAGAGCATGATCTATCAAAGACAAAATTTAAGTTCATATTATGACAGCACACAGACCATAAAAATTGTGTTAATTTTTTTAATTTGGGTACGCTCAGAGTGTGATCTCAATGCTCATTATAAAATTGCTGAACATTTATATGAAATTACTTTCTGTCGAAATTTAAATCGTTGAAATTTAATATAAATTATTGTGTTACTGACGTTTGTCGATTCAAAAAAAAAACATTTTAACATTTTTTTTGTGAATTTTAATTTATTTTTATGGTGGTTGGATGTAAACAAATACGTATGTTAATATAAATATTGCTCTGAGTATGTTTGTTCTGATCCGATTATGTTCTGTATAGTCTGACAGTGCTCATAGATATAATTGATTACATAAAGTTATCACACAGTACAATTTATACGGCAATTTGAAGAGTTTTACTGTGTTATAGTGTGATATAAGTTTGTAGTTTAGTTGAAGTTTATATTCACTTAGTCTTAAATTAGGACTATACTTAAATTCGTACAAACTACGTTTGAAGTCTGTGTGTTTGCATTGCTATATGATATTGAATGCTATTGTATTGTATGATATAAAATGTAGTCGCATTGTGTACTATTTGTTGGTCAAAATAACTTTATAATAATAATTTTGTGTTGTATTAATAATGATATAATACAAATAATAATTTAAGGACTACACAAAATAATTTTCAAACTGTTTTCATAACTAAGAAATTAAAAATTAATAAAAAAAATTTGTTTTCATAAATGCAAACCTGCAGTCAATCTGCATATTCTGAATTTATGAAAACACTTGTCAGATTTTCTAAACGCAGTTCATTAATGCAAAATTAAAGTCTACTGTGCGTTAACTTGACAGAATAAATTTTTTCGGAGGCATAAATATTAATGTATATGTAGGTAGGGTTTGTTTTCATTATTGCAAAGTAAGCCAATCGGTGGTAAGTTTGTTGTAATTAGTTTACAGCATTTATGAAAACACCCAATACTTCATTGGATGAAAAATATTGTCCAGCACTGTTATTTGATACGTAGATATATATTTGTTTGATTTTTTGGATGCCTTTCCAAATTCAGTGCTTCCAACTTCTATTGAATTTTCTTTTTCCATATTTATTATATTGTTTTTAATTGTTTTTTTATTTTTAAAAATTTTTTTTAAAGATTAATTTTGCTTTAAGAATTATTGAAGATTACAAATACGTAATAAATTTATAATTTCTTCATTATCAAATTGACGGATTTTTAAATTTTCATATTAACCAATTCAGCCTATTTTCACTATCATTACAACTCTAACGAAATTTGAACTTATATAAATTATCAAATTAGTTTTCTTTATTAAACAACAGTTATGCTTTAATTAATTCGATGAAAAGAAAGTAAAGTTAAGTATACTAGAGTAATGTACCCGATTATAATTGATCAAAGAAATCCGATTCCAATTCGATTCGATTCTTAATTAAAAATTCAAAATTTATTTGATTTTGAATACGATTTTGATATATTTGATTTCTTATAGGTATGCTAAAAAGGTATGCATAATTATAAAAAATTATATTTATACTCTAATGAGTCACTAATTTATGAGTTAAAAAAAAATAAAATTGTGAATTTAAAAGTGTGCTTTTATTTCGATAGTTTAAGTCTAGTGAAATATAAGCTCAGGTTGATGGAAGTGCACATGCTTGACAAAATCAAAGAAATCTAAAGGATGCCACTCATATTTGTCACAACTACGATGAGTAGGTAATGGTGCAATTAATGTTTGTGCTCTTTTATAGGGCATATTTATATATATATGTTTTTAAATTAGGTCAAAATAATTGGATAAGCACCCTAACTGCTTCGCTGAATTTTAATATTGCTCCAACCGTCACCTAGTATCGTGATTTGGACTGATTAATATGTTTATATTCTTCTTTTTAACCAAGCTATTAATATTTACAAATTATTACACATAAATGACAGTAAACATACATATATAAAAAATTGATTAGTGTTCAACTCAAGTTTTGAGTCCGCTCAATACATATATGTCCACTTAGAATAAAAATCTGACCATAGATTGAACGAAATGATTCGCTTCAAAATCGAACAAGCTTTTGTTTAAAAAATGAATAATAAAAAAACTAAAATTCCCACACAATCTTAACAAATTCGGTTAATGTCCTTATATTATTATAATATCCTTAATAGTTATAGTCTCAAAATAATTAATCCAAATACAATATGATTTAAACGATTTCTGATTTATGATTTTGTTTTTGTTTTTTTAATTTTCATTTAATATTATCCTTGTTTTATAGAACACATAATAATTGCTATCTTTTAAATTGGTATATAAGAATATTCAAGGATTCGAAATATATATAAAAAAAATAAAAAATTTATTTCTCAATATTATCCTTTTTATTAGAATTTTTTTAAAGATTAATTTGTTGTTGTTGATTTTTTATTCTTTATATACCAAATCAATTCATATTATCTTCCATAATACTCCATTCTCGTATAATTTTTACTACTTACCAATACAATAATATAACATTTTATCTGTGTATAATCAAAGAGTTACAAAAATAACTGTTTATGTATAACAAAATCTTCCTATTTCTGTTTTATATATATATATATATATACATATTATATAAACAGTATACAGTATCCAAATTTAATCACCTACCATCCATCCCCATTCTATCTTATAAAATTTCATAAACATTAAATTTAATACTCTACAATATAAAATCACTAGTACATGCACAATCAATTCCGTAATATTTTATTGATTGCCTATGTATTAATGTGTGTCATAGTATTCAATGGGAAAGTAAATAATATATACATTCATAAAAATTTATTCATAATTTATATACATTTGATTTATATAGAAATAGATTTAACGGTATAAATTTATACAAATATATACCGTTATTTTATTTATACATTGTGTATAGATATATATAATATATATATATATATATATATATATATATATATATATATATATATATATATATATAGATATCTGATTTATATAAAAACAGAATAGAAAGAGTGAAAATAAAACCAAAAATCAAAAACAAAACAAATTTAATATACCGATAAGAAAAACAACGTTGTCGCGACTTTACTGTTATTTTCTTTAACAAATAAATTTTAAAAGAAAAACAAATAAAAAAAAAATAAATAGAAATCCGAAAACTTGAAAATTTGTAGAGAACTCAACAACAATAACAAAAAATAAAATTATATATATATATATATATATATTATATATATGTATATGCATTATAAAATCCTTATTTTAAGAAATATAAAGAAAAAATAAAGGATATTTTGGAAAAAAAAAAAAAATTTGGGAGCTAATGTAAAATCATATTGAAATGTGCCACATTCGTATACAGTTCGTCCCCAAAAGCAGACGTTTATTGAGACAATTGTATATATATATATATATATATATATATATATATATATATATATATATATATATATATATATTATATACACAATATAATATTGAGAATAATAATTGCTTGTTGTAATTGTATTGTTAAGATTGCGAAATTAAAAAAATAAATATAAATTATTTACCGTTATTGTGTAAATAAATATTAATTCATATACCGTTAGAAAATTGCGAAATTAAAAAATATAAATTATTTACCGTTAATATGCAAATAAATATTAATTCATATATCGTTAGAAAATTGCGAAATTAAAAAATTTTAAAATATTTACCGTTATTATGTAAATAAATATTAATTCATATACCGTTAGAAATTTATCATATAAGTTTTTTACATATTAATAACTGTTATAATCGAGATTTTGTACTACTAATTATTGTGTTAATCTTGATTACGATTTCAAAGTTTGTTTAATCAAATTTATGCCAGTTATAGATTTTCTTTTACTATTGTAATATATAACGGTAAATAATTTGTAACAAATGTGTTGATTTAAATTGTTTACTCTGTAATTACTTTGTTGCAGTTTGTGGTTGTGTTGTGTTGTGTAGGGATTTGTGCAAAAAATACCGTTTGTTTGAATTTTTATTTTCTGTTTATATCAAATTATTTGAATTTGTTCTGTTTTTTCGTTTATTTTAACTGGTAATACTTAAATTATAATAATAATAAAAATATTAACTCAATTTTTAATGACTTTAAAATTATTACTGTTATCTAGAGTTGTCTACTTTGAATTAAATTCAAATTGTATGATATTATCAGTAATATAGATAATGTTTGTTAATTATTTTGTCAAGTTTATTTATTGTAAATTTTTTATTAATGAATGGATTTGTAAATATTTTTATCAAGGGTAATAATAATTGTTAGGTTTAAAATTTGTAAGTTTTATTTTTTATATTATTCGATTTGCATTTTTAAGTGATTTATTGTGTAGTTTTTTCTGTACAATTGGCAACATTGAAATCACATATTTTTGTACTAATTAGTAACTGTTAATTTGTTGATAGCTTCTGAACAATATTAAAAAGGTAGTTTGATGGGCAGTTTATTAATTTTTGGATATTTTGTAAACTATAGTTTTTAGAATGGATCCATTTTTGTTTTTATTATGTTGGCAACACTTAAATAATAAATGTGATTAGTAACTATTAATTTATTTATTAAAATGATAATTTTCCTAACACTTTTGCTATTTTATTAATTTTTTGGCTATTATTCCAACTATAAATTTTCGAGTGGATCTATTTTCGATTTTGTTTTGTTAAGTTGGCAACACCAAAATAATACATTTATATTAATCATTAACTACTAATTTATAGATAAATTTGACAAGCTGTTTTATAATTTTTAAATATTTTAATTTTAAATCTGGCAACACTTTGATTTTTTTATTATTACTTTTTTATTTATTTTTAGTTGTTTTCTTGTTTAAAAAAATAGAAAAAAAAAAATTATTTTTATTACTAGAGAAAAATTAAGTTTATTTGGAAAGTTTTTCTTTTATGTAAAGTTTCAATTCTTTTGAATTTCCTTCATAACAAAAGAAAACTGGATTCTCCTGCTTCTGCCATAGTTAACAAAAGAAATTTTGTTACCAAGTTTTGAGTTTTTTTTTTGTTATTATTGTTTTTGTTTTTTTGTGAAGTTAAATCATAGCATCTGATAAGAATGTTTCCTATACACTTGAGTCTTTGTACAGGTGTGCTATTCAAATAAAATAAAGAAGTTTTAGTTTTTTGTTTTTTTTTTCTGTTTTTTGCATATCGGCCTTTTTTTAAGTTCAAGTTGTCAGTAGAAAAAAAATATTTATTATATAAAATTGCTTATAGTTAGTAGCGCAACTTTAGTATTTTTTATTTTTTTTTTGTTTTTTTTATGGTTTATAAAGTTTTTTAAGTTATTCTTATTCATTTGCTGTGGTTGTTGCTACTTGGGGGGCTTAGGTGTGAGATATTGCTGTTTAAAAAAACGAATGACAAAATAAGATTCTAGTGATTTTTTTGGTTTTAGGTTTATTTCGCTAAGGACGAAATTTTCTTATTTTGTAGCACAAAATATTTTTTTAAATTTTTTATTATCGTTGATGCTTTGTGGGAACCGAATTGTATACAAAATAAAAATATTAACATTATATATATATATAGTTGAAAAAGTTATTTAGAAAGTTAGACAATAAAAATAATAAAAGTTTATAAAAAAAAAAAAAAAGAGAAAATAACTAAAGAAATGAGAATTGAAGACTTTGAAGAGATTGTTTTTTTTTTTCTGTTGGAAAATTTTATTTCATAGTAAAAAATGAAAGTTAATTGTTTTATTTTATTATAAATGGGATAGTTTTAAAACTGATATAAAATAATAAAAGAAAAATATATATATATAGTCGAGAAATTTAGTGTTATGATAAATTAATTGAGACTGATATTTAAATTTAATAAAAAATTTTATTTTTGAAATAATTGAAATAAAATTCAAAGTAAATACGATAAATGGTAAGTTTTTAATATTATTTATATACAAATTTTATTTTAATATGATTTTTAAATTGAATAAAAAAAAAAAAAAATATATACATATCCATCTAATTAATATGTACCTAATCTAATTTAATATAGATAATTTATTTAATTTTTGTTTGACATAGGTAATGACTATTTTGGGATACTGAATATTCTAACAAAACAAATTAATATAAAATTTATTGTACATGTCAGAAATTCTGCACATAACATATTTTTGTATCACTATTGTATTTATTGTTCCAACTCAAGTGATAATCGATCTATAATATTGTTAACTCATATATTTATTTATTTCAAAACGATGTTTAAACGATGTAGGCATTGGCTTATATTTTGGCCTTTAAATATAAACAATATGATAATTAAAATTATACAGATATGTAATTGCAAAAAATATATAATAACAAAAATAAAAAATTTAAAAATTAATATAAAAAAAATATTTAATTCAAACTAGATGAAGCTTCTATACATAATATATAGCTTCTACAATTTATACTAACTGTATAGTTAATTCCATTTATACTAATGTATGAATTTTAGTTCATATAAAATGTCTGTAGTAGTTTTTGTATATAGGACAGGCTATAAAATATAGTTTGATGTCTGTATAGTAACTCAAAATCACAATTAAAAGTTAAAATATTAATGATTTATTATCACAAATTATTGGAATAAATGAGAAGAGTTATCAGGCTCACTTGCGCGGTGTATATGATTTTTCATGATTTTGTTTATAACTTTCTACTTTAGTTAAATTTAGGCTTTGAAGTTTCTACAGTCTTGAAAAAGATAATTTTTATATTCATTTAAGTATGTTTTTTTTATATAATTACATTTTTTTTTATTTTTCGCATAATTTATTTATTTTTGTTTTCCTTAACACTTACATTAATTCTGTCTTCTCCAACATTTAAATTAATTCTGTCTTTTACATTTTTTACATAATTTTGATTATTTTTTGCTTTATAAAAATAGTTGAGCTAACAGCTATTATTAAAATTATCTTATTTTTATAGTACTTGTATATAAATGTGACTTACACTGATACTGATTTTAAAATAGTTACATCACAAATACTTAATAGACTAATAGTTACATTACAAGTACTTAATATCTAGATTACAAGTGCTTATTACACTCTAGATGAAGAAATTTAACACAAAAATATACATATACAAAAAATTCTTATCTAATCTAATACCTTAGCTATACATAATAAAAATTAAATAGAATGCACCCAAATTAGTAACGAATGAAGATGTAAAATATGATTGAAAAAAATTCAAACGATGTATTTTATAATCATTTCCAAAAACCACTTCATTTAAATACTTAATTTTTGTAATTTTAATATCTATATTATATTATATATAAAATGTAGTCTACATATATTTTCATTGCCTATTTTTTTTACTTTTTTACTGCATATAATAATTTGAAACAATTTCCAATTCAAGACATTTAAACATTTTGGAACATGCTACATTGTAAATTTTACGTTTTTACTGCATTTTGGAACATACTACAAAGTAAATTTTACGTTTTTACTGCGTTTTGGAACATACTACAATGTAAATTAAAACGATTTTACTGCATTTTTGGGAGTAACAGTTTTGAATAATAACGTTCAAAACAAAAATATATATGTATATTGACAACTACAACTCAGTTCAAATTTTCCAAAATTTGACAAACAAAATAAAAAATAATGCCTATACATTATCAAATGTCAAACACCTATCAAATGTCAAACACTATTATACATATCAACTGTAACACAAAATTTATATGCCATCTCTGATAGATTAACATACACAGTTGTATCACACGATATTTTTTCACATTAGTCAACTAACGGTTAAAACTAATTAATAATTAATAAATTTTAATTTATTAATAAGAAAAAAAAAATCAATCAAACTTTCAATTATTATTTATAAGATTGATATATAAAAATAAATTAATAATTATACATTATATATAACTTGCATTGCAATTTTTTTCAAATTTATTTATGTCGATTAACTTGACTATAGCACAAAAAATGCCTTTACAATAATAATTATTATTACCTACCGTATTTTCTATAGAATAGATAAAATAAATTACATCAATTAATAGAACTATATAATACTCTAGACTAGACTAAATTATTATCACTTTCTAAGTGTACAGTAGGTATTGTATGTCTAGCAAATCTACAACGATTTATTTGCTTTTTTTTTAATAAAAATTATTAATTTGTTAATTTTTTTTTTTTTTATTCGTTTACCCCGCTTTAAATCGATACTTTTTGTTTCATATTATTTATAAAATAATATATTTTGATTAATTTATAATTAAATTGCTCATATTATTATGCAAAAAATAATAATTTTTATTTATATACATATGCATTTTACATAGTATCAACTTGTATATTTTATCAATTTACATGAACAGCAGTATGTAGCAAAATTAGTTAAATGGAATTGTAAAAAATTTATGTTGAATAAATATTTTTGTTATTTTAGTTATGAAATTGGTATTCACATAAATAAGCATTGGCAATATTGCCTATATTGACAAGTATGTTGCAATTGTTCATAAATATTTTTAAGTTAGTACGAAAACTGGAAAATTATTAGCGCATGATTTGTGCTGATGTTTATATTTATAACACAAAACTAGAAATGTACAAAATTAAAATTTTATAAGTCTGTAAAAAAAAAAAATTTTCTGCAAAATTTTATTTTTGCAGTATGTGCTTATGAAAAGCTCTATTGTTTCTATATTTCACTTTGTGCGTTCAAATAATAGAATAGAATTAAAATAATTTAAAAAAGTTGTATAGAAATTTGTACAAAGCATAAAAATATAATTTATTTATGGCGGGTTTCAAAATACAGTTTTAATACAATTTAAATACACTCTCAATACAACTTTTATATAAGTAATATATTTTAGAATAAATACAATATAGTTTGATTATGATGGAATACCACAAAAAAAATTTACTACAATATGGAACACCATTTTGACAGTAAAAATACATTAATAATGAAAGTATGTACATTTTGACATTTTAATTTGGTTCAGTTCAGAAATGATAGCAAAAATATTAATAATTTCATATTAAATGAATGTCTCTAGTAATAATATAATAGCAAATTATTTAATAAAATTGGTGATAATTCATGATAATAACTGTATTTGAAATAAATTTAAATTCGAAATGAAAGAAAAAGATATGCCACTCTGTTCAGTATCAGTCACTATAAATTAAAGAGCGATTGGGAATTAATATTGTAAAATGTGATTAAAAAATAATTATTTTTAAATGTGAAATAATACTTAATTGAAATATTTAATTTTTGTAACTTTATTTATGGCCTACACAGGTACATAGTTACATATACAAAATGCAGTCAACATATTTAATTGTTCAACTTTTTTTTTACGTTTTCACTACGTATATTAAGCGTATAAAAAATGTTCGAACATACTACATTGTTAATTTTACGTTTTTATTACATTTTGAGAAATACCGTTATAAACAAAATCATTATTTATTACATTTTTTTTAACGTTTTCACTGTGTATTTTAAACGTTTTAGAACAATTTCCCAATTTAAAAGCTTAAAACATTTTGGAACATGCTACATTGTAAATTTTACATTTTCACTATATTTGGGAAGTTACCGTTATAAACAAAGTTATTATTTATTATTTAGTTATTTATCATAATTATTATAATTGTATTTTAATTAGAATTATATATTATAATTTAGAAGTAGATATTATAACCAAATTGAAAATGTCAGTGAAACTGACTATCAACTTAAATGATTTGAATCAAACGTTTTTTTTTTGCAGCACTTTTAAATATATATCAATAATGGTTGGTTTTATTCATTCGTTAATGAATAAAATATTTTTTTCTAACTAAAGTTGTCTAACATTTCAATACCTACTAATAAGTTCCAATATAGTGTTAGATGGACTAAACATACCTTTAATAACTAATATTATTAAAATAAATTATTAAATTTTTAAATTAGAAAATTATTACAGAAAACTTGAAAGCTAATGAAGTACATTTTGGGTTTTAGAAATTTCTAAAATATCCGAAAATACCGCACCTGTCATATTATTTAACTACCAAAAAAGAAATAATTCCAAATTTATGTACCAAATTTTGTATTTTACCTATCAAAAAGCTTGTACAACATACTAATCTATTACAAAAAATTTGTTCCATTTCTAAATTATTTGTATTTTAAATCCACATCAGTATACACTGCCATAATCATTTCCCAATTTTTTTCTCTCATTTTGCATAATAAGCCTCGTAGATGAGAGATAAAATCATACGTTTTGTAATTAGTAATTGCCTATACCACATTTCTGATTGTAATAAGATTAAAGATGGGCTTAATAAAATTAAAATTAGTATATCTGGACTGAACAATTATTGTATAGTTAAAAAAAATATAATATCCATCCTATTACCAGAATAAAATATGCTTAATATATTGTTTAATTGTTCATTTTTAATAATTTGTGATATTGGGTTTTCTGTATATACATAAATACAGACTACATAAAGTAGGAAGTTCTAGAGAATCAAAAGATCATGTCTCAATATTCAAAGCACATTTGATATCCACTAACCAAATCCACATTATTATATGATTATCTATTACCAAAATATGATATCCACTTTACAGAACAATGATAATAAATGCAATATGCATATTATGGTTCGATGCGTGTAATTAAAAAAAAATTATTTTAATTTTTAACTGACTGAAAATTCAAAATATTTTCAAATCCACGGTTGAGATTGTTGTATTTAAGATTAAACGTTATAATATTATCTACTAAAAGAATAAAATATGACTTAATTTTCACCCAAAATTACTTTATTTTATTTTTAACTAGGTGCCCCTGTTTAGTTATTATAATTCAAGTTAAAGCCAAATTTAAAATTTTTAAAAGAACAGGGATTTGCATGGACTGATATAGACTTCTCATTACAAAGCAGAAAACACTAATCTTTTGATGAAAAGCTTTGAAATTAGTATGTTTTCGTTAAAAAATATAAATACCTTACTTCTCATTTTCTGTTTCGTTTTTACCTATTTCCTAATGTGTATTTGGTGAATAATAAAACCATATGATTAAAAAAATTTTCAACTGTGTGCGCATTATTACTTTATTTACAACTTACTTATTATATATTAAGCGTTCGTTATGGAGAAGAGAGATAAAATGAAAAGGTGTCCATTACGCAGGTCCTTAAATGCTTGTCAATTATAATTATAGATAATATTTTATACAAAATTACTTTATTTAAAAATAATACTTTTTTTAAAATATAATATATTTCATTCTATATTTTCTTCTTAATCTGTTATATTGCTAATAAACTCACTTTAAATTAATTTTCATTCATATCTCAATGTTTAGAAAATAAAATACAAAAAAAGTAAAATTGTTTACTTTAATTTTCACAATCAAATCAATTTTATTTTATTTAAAACAAAATAAAACTTTCAACATTCACACATCTCAACGTTCCAAACTAACGTAATATAATTTTAAAACACACTGTACTATATTCCTACCATCATCACACATACAATTATTATGAATAAAAACAAAAAAAAAAAAAATATTAATTGATGTAATTAATTAATTTATTGCCACTGTATTTTATACAATATATTGATAGACTTTCTTTGATTATAGAATAAATTACTAAAACAAAACAAAATAAAAACAAAAACAAAAAAGAAGAAAATTCAATATTATTATCATCGCCTTAGGTAATATAAATTTAAGAATTTTTAATATTAGAAATGATAAATAATTGATTAAAAAATTCCTTAACTCTATGTAAAATTATATTTAAAATAGCCCATGCTATCGCGATAGTAAAATTATTAAACATTTATCATGTGTCAACACTATTAACGTTTGTATATACACATAATATATTATTAAAATTCACTGGCGCGATAGCTAGCAATATTATTTAGTAAACATAAATTTCAAATCGAGTTTTAAAAAATATAATAATAAATTATCGAATTCTATTAAATTAAACATTTTTTTTTTTTGTTTTGTTTTTCATAATTTAAAGCTTAATTTGAAAATTGAAATTAAAAGAAAAAATTGGAAAAAAAAATCATTATATTTTTAAGGCCTTAAGGCCTTGAACCACCAACTTATTATGATTTTCTTATAATGCCTAACCATTAAAAATTATTTTAAATATTTTTATTGGAACTAATGTGAAAATTTATTATTTATTAAATTTTCACAGTTGTTTTTTACTTTTTTTTTTTTTTCGTAGAATATTTATTGAAAATTAAATTTAAGATGATTTTTTTTTTAAAAAAAAAAATCTATTATTTTATGCTAAATTATGATTAATAAATTAAAAATATTATAAATAAAATATTTTCTAATTTAACACATTATGATGGGTTAATTTAAAAACCTTGAGGATATGTTATTGGTAAAATTATTAAATATATTTTAAATTATGAAATTATTATTAAATTTACTGGAGAATAACTCGAAAAGGTTATAAGGTCTTAAATTAGAGGGGATATTATTGGGTCATAATGAAGATGATGAATTTATCATTGATGTATAAAAATATAACTAAATTAACCGAATTTATTATATTATTAAAGTGTTCACAGAAATTCCAATTATAGAATTTATGAAATAATCAAAAATTTTTTAAAAGTGTAATCAAAAAGTTTTTGCATAAAAATTATTTCAATATTTTTTGTTTTTAATGTGATGAATTTCTTTGAAAATACCGCATAGTATTTAAGTTAATGGAAATTTGGGTCTTGAATAGTATTTTTTGGTATTATTTATTTAAATATTGGTAAATAGGAAATTTTTTCAGTAAAGTTTGGACTTTTTTTTTTGTTTTTATAGACCCTAGGCTTAGCTGTTCCGTCTTATATATTTTTTTTTTTGTTAATTCAATGTTATTTCATAATCAACTAAGCTTAATTCTTGGTTAAATCAATGAAAATGTTATTAAATACTAAAATTAAATACTAAAGTAATTACAATGATGTTTAAAATTAATATTTACTAAAGTAAGAAAAAGAAATTAAAAGAACAAAAAATGAAAAAATTATAAATCAGATTTTTTACTTAAACTAAAAATGTGCTACTATCTAAATCAGCTTTTTAAGGCTCAGAAGAGCCGTTATTTTGAAATTTAACAAAAATTCATTAATTAAATTGATGGTGCTCTATGGATTGGTGATATATTTTCCACTTTTCCGGGAAGGACCGGAAAAGGGGTTTTAAGCTCAAAATTTGCTGAAATTGGCCGAAATCGAGATTTGAGAAGGGGAATGGGAAATGGGAAAATGGGAAGAGGTACTTTTTTATGCAAATTCGCATTCTACGACAAAAAAATAAGATAATTATGTTAAATGATTTTTTTTTGTTTTCTCAGTATTTTACAAGTTATTCTTCTACACGGTTGTGAATAGAGAGAGAGAGAGAGATAGCTTAGTCTCCTTGCATTATTATTTGTAAGCTTACAACTGCTAGAATACATTACTATTCTAGCTTATTAATATACATGCTAAAATACTTATTTTTATCATTACGATTAGACTAAATATGGATTGGTAAAAATAGCATAGTTCGACAGTGTTACCATATTTTTTTTTTTTTTTATTCATTTATTTATTATGCTCCATAAATTGTACAATTAATTCTTTTAAAAATATTTACTTAGATGCAGATTGAATTATCTTCACTACAGTTGATTTGTATTTTTTTATTTTTATTTAGAATTTTACGAATTTAGATGCGAGTATAAATTTAAAGGAAAATTGGAGAAGAAAAAACCTTTTTGAATTTTTGTTTTAAATGTTATAATTTTATGTAACAATTAAATTGGTCTTATTGATCGACTAGTGTTATTTGTATATATAGACTAGTTGATTATGTATATTTCTGATCATTTAGCAAGCTCAATGGAGCAATAGTTAATATTGCACCTCCTGTCTTTTAACTCCAAAAAGCCCAAGGTTCTAATCCTCCGTTGAAACCAAAATGATTTATGAGTTTATTTGTTATATTTATATTATAAGCACTCTACATGAACTTACTTGTTTAGCCATTCTGACATTATTTTAATAAATAAATAAATAAATACCATTTTTGTTCTAATCAGAACATGATTTTAGCAACATCGATGTTGTACAAATTCATTTCAATAAATTTTATCATTAAAAATAGAAAATGGAATTTTCCTATTACGAAAAATGGAGTAAATAGTTTTGCACATATACTATAAAATTAGTTAATGTACCAAAATAACTCAATTTTACTAAAAAAATTTTACTTCAAAGCTGCTAGCATGTTCATTGCATATAGTTTTAATTAAAATATGCGTGGAAATGCAATATTTAATTTCATAACTGTTTGATTAAAAATTTGTGTTAAATTAGTTTATATGAAAACGATTACATATTAAACCTGTTACAGCAAAATTGCAAAATTGTAAGAATTGTAGAACAAAATAAATTTGAATTTTGAAAGATAATGCGTTGATAACAAAACTTTTAAATAACAATATGAACCTTTTACCTAATATTTTATTAATTATTGATGCTGACTAAATTTGATAAATTTGGGATTAATACTTTTCTATTACGTTTACGAATAAACTGTTATTTATGTTATGTAAACGATACTTTAATTTTCCTGATTAATATTTTCATTATTTATTTATTTATTATATTTGCCTTAATTAACTTGCCTTGGACTTTATATGTTTGTTTCAATTTGCTTCAATTCAACCAAATACCCATTTCAATAACCATTTAACCAAAGTATATCCATAAAAAGAGTAAGAACTCATGTATGTATTCATTTGTTTGCACACAAATTCATATGCAAATTTGATAAACATTGTCAGAAATAGATATAATAAGAATTTTACGTGTAAGAAAAAGAAAAAATATAGTAAACAAAAGAGAGTAACAAAAAAAGTTAGCTGAAATTAAATAAATAAAGTTTATAATTTTGAAAAA
Source organism: Argyra leucocephala (assembly GCA_963942445.1). Lineage (NCBI taxonomy): Eukaryota > Metazoa > Arthropoda > Insecta > Diptera > Dolichopodidae > Argyra > Argyra leucocephala. The sequence continues at coordinate 10,104,182 of OZ012679.1, read as the reverse complement.
TATTTTCGACAAAAATTTTCGTTGAAATATTTAACAATATTATTTTCTAAATTGTATCAACTATGCATAAGATTTTTAGGAGACCTAACTAAAACAGCGTTATCATATTCTTTAAATTCTGTGATTTGTAAATAGATGTTGTCCTCAGTATTATTTTATAATCGTATACCAATATAATAAATATTTAGGCTTACTATAATTTAATATAATTAATAAAAAATTATAATGTTTGTAACTCCAAATTATTACTGACAAAAATGTTAATAATATTTTATAATATTGTAATGTAATTATAAATTAATATTTTTAATATAAGAAAATAATAATGTTTAAAACGAAAATATTAAAATTATAAAAGATCAGAATTATTCATCGTATAAGGGAACAAACTAAATTAGAACTAACATTTTTTGCCAGCCTGCCTCATATAAATAATGGGAGGAAACGTAAGCAAATCCAAAGGAGAATAATGAGAACGCAAAATTATTTTACAGTATAAAGCAAAAGGCAAACATCTGTTTTGTACCTTTTCTCTCTCATAATAAATTTGGTATACGATAAGTAAATGTAAATTTTACCTCTTTTAACTAATGATATTTTGTTCGGTTTGGGATTTCTTAAAAATTAGGTTTACGTAAAATGGGAGTGAATATTCTTGTTAATATAGATTATAGATATTCTTTGCATTCAACTAAGGTGAAATTTACATATGTGTGTGTACTAATAATGGAATATGGATATTTGATAAAGTTAAAATTTGGTTTCTCTTTAAATTCACTATATTTATTGACATTTCTATGGTGTAAAGAAGCAAAAAAAAAACAAAAAAGGAATACAAAATAAATGTGTATACAAATCATTATCATTATATTTCAATCAGTTTCTATTATTATTCAATTTCAATTATTTTCAATCATCATTTTCATTACATTTTTTTTGTGTTTTTAATTTGGTTTCTTTTATTAATCTCTTTCTTTTATTATTTCTCTTTCTCTCACTAAGTATATGTAAATGTACGTACATGTGTCGTATAGGGCTTGCATTTGTTACATACATAATCATATGGCTTAGTTTAATTGAAAATAAAATGCAAACATTATTTATGGAAGAAAACAAAATTTGAACCTATCAGTTATCTATCCCTATGCATGTATATATTATACTTTTATGCATGTATATATTCGGCGGTGTTCTACATTCCACTACGAATTGATTCGTAAGTGAATTTCAATTCCATGTGATTTCAAAATCGGTGTTCTACATTCCACGTGAATTCGAAAAATTTCGAAATCACTTTATGAAACGTCAAAGTCAACTGTTATTTGTAAATTTTAATTACAAATTTTTTTATTTAAATTTGAATAAAGTGTATTAAAAGTTATATTTAAATTATATTTAAAGTAATTTACATCGTAATGGACCCGTTTGTTTAATTAGTCAACAGCGAAAAACGAAAACGCATTAATAAAGAGAAAATTAGGAGAAGGCATTTGCGCGAAAAAGCAAATATATTTGATCTACCATAATCAATGTAAAAGTAGTTGAATATCGGTTACATTTTAAGTTGTAAGAGAATAGCTGTTTTTCTTTAGTTTTAAAGCCAGTTTTAGAATCAACAAGGAAGCTTTTAAATATATTTTAGAAGAAATTGTAAAAGTAACGGAAACATCTTCAATTCCTGTTGTATCCCAGCTTGCAGCAACACTCATATTTTTGGCATTTGGCAATTACCAGAGATCAGTTGGTCAAGATTTTGATGTCGGTTTGGGCCGATCAACACTAAGCAAGGTTTTGACCAGAATGCTTAATGTTTTGGAAAAAATGTGTTCTAAATGGATAAAGCTTGAGATGTCGGAAGAAGAAAAAAATGAAAATAAAAGAATTTTTTATGAAAAAAATGGAATACCAGGAATAATAAATAGGCTGTATCGATGGCACGCATATACGAATTTTGAAACCACGTCAAGAAGATGGCATTTATTATAACCGAAAGGGTTATTTCAGTTTGAATGTTTTAATTGTAAATATACACTTTTATATCTAATGTAACAGACAAATTTTTAATATTAATTATGTAATGTAGATTTGTGATGGAAAAATGAAAATTAGGGCGATTGATGCAACCCACCATGGATCAGCACACGATGCTTTAATATGGCATGTAAGCCAAGCCAGAAGATACTTTTTAAACAAGTTTGAAAGTGTTGAACGTGGTGTATGGTTACTGGGTGATGGTGGATATGCGTTAGAACTTGAATTTGTCATAACGCCATATAAATTTGCAGAACCCCACACATTTTAAGCTAATTTTAATAAAAAGCATTCAAGAACACGGAGAATGTAATAGAGAGAACAATAGGAAATTTAAAAAGTAGATTTAGGTGCTTATTTAGAACTTTGCATTATCACCCAAAAAACGTTGTCCGAATAGTTAACGTTTGTTTTGCGCTTCACAATATTTGCAAAGAATTTAATTCTGACATAGATGAATCAGACATAAATGAAGATCAATAAGAAACTTGATCGCACAAAATTTTTTAGATTAACAAGAAAGAAATTTGTTTAACACTATGAACATAAATATTTATTTCAACATAAATAAAAACAAAAAACATAATTCAATGTTTAATTAATAAAATTTATAAAAACTATGAAAAAAAGCTTATTCACTATCGTCATTATTATTATCACGCATGTGCATATTTAATTTTATTTCTTCTATTTCTAGCAGTCTTTTTTTAATTTGATTTTTTTCTAAAATGGCTTTTTCCATTTGTAAATTATGTCGTTTTCTTTCTTGGTTTTGTTCTTTTAAAATATCACTTATTTTTTCTACTGCACGATATGTTCTCTTAAGGCTCAATTTATTTTCTTTTCCTATTTCTACAGCTTCACCTATTTTTGCATATATATAAATATATATATATATATATATATATATATATAATATATATATATTTTTTTGTTCTTCGCAATACTTCCCAATTTCATCTTTCTTTGCATTATCCCTTCTATTTCGAGAAGTTAGTTGCGAAGAGGACAAGTTTTCAGTACAAACTGAAGATGTAGTAGGTTGATTCGTTACATTGCTGGATGGGTGTCGTTCAGTTGGTTCAGTTTCACTTTCAATTGTAATTTCACTTGTAATTGGAACTTGAATCTCATCTGTGTCTATCCCAAATGTAGAATCTCCAACACCATCGACAACCATGTAAATTCCAGTTAATATTGCAACTGTGTCATCAATATCCGTAACTGGAAGTGTGTTGTTCGGCCCACCACCAGTTTTTTTTCTGATTCCCATTTTCCAATCTGCCCAAACCTTCAATAAATAAATATTAAAAATTATATATTGGTAATTATTTTATAAATATAATAATTTTTACATAAATTTTTTTATACAACCTTTTTCCATCCAGACACATCTTTTTGTGGTGGGCCTTGATTATTTAACTCTTTGGCTAATTCTTTCCAGAGAGATTCAACTACATATTTTTTTTTTTTGGTGTACCCTTTAGATCGGAATTAATTTCAATGAAATTTAAAAATATCTTCTCCTGTCTAGAGTTCTTATGTTTTCCCCTATAATTGTATATATTTATAATTTTTATAATAAAAATGTAAATTTACATAACAAACAAAAAAAAAACAAAATTTTATACTTACATTTTTCCGATTTTCACTTAAAAAATTGTAATCCACGATGAAAAAAATAAGTGAATTCAATTCGATAAAATTTAGTGGAATAAAATTTAAAGTGGAATGCAGAACACCTATATTTGACATTCGAAATTTCAATTCACTAGGATTTCACTTTTGTGAATTGTGGAACACCTAATTTCACTTTCACCATTTAATTTCACAAAAAGTGGAATGCGGAACACCGCCGATTATACTTTTATATGCCAATTTATGCTTAGGCAACGTTTACACGTCGGACAAGATCGAATTTTATCGTAGATAAAGTCGGATGAGTGTTTACATTTCAGACTTTTTCTCAGGTTTAATCAACGATTTTACGTCAAATATTTTTTGTATTTAACAGGGTTTCTTTTTATAAAGTGCGTAATTTTTTATTGGTGAAAATTTTTTAATACGTAAATTAATAAGTTCAAAGGTATCTAATCAAAAATCTCCAAAAAATTTTTAAAAATATACCTACCTACATTTTTTTATAAACTTTGTTACAGTAATATAAAATATAATTACACATTTGAAGTATGAGCAATAATAACCAAATTGCGTTAGAGTGAATTTTATTGCCATTTGATTATATGTTTGGTTCTTTGAAAATATATTATTTTTCATTAAAAAAATATTTTCACTAAAAAGTCGAAAATAAAATAAGGAAAAAAAATTTTTTTTTTAGAAATATTTGCCTTCAATTTAAGCGTACTAAAACTACAAAAATAAACTTTAGAATCGCAACTTGATACAATGTTTTCATAGCAAGTTATGATTGTAATTACGGAAAAAGCAAATTAGCCGAACTTTTTACCAAATCTCTTAATCTCATCTCAAGACTTCCTAGAATTTCGGAAATTACAATCATAACTTGCTATGAAAACATTGTATCAAGTTACGATTCTAAAGTTTATTTTTGTAGTTTTAGTACGCTTAAATTGAAGACAAATATTTCTAAAAAAAAAATTTTTTTTCCTTATTTTATTTATTATATTAGTTCCTCTCAAGTGAGCTTATAAGCTCTTACAGAGTGTATTGTAGGTAAAACAATATTTTTATTAATTTTTTTTTAAAGGTGGGGATCAGTTTTTTTTTTTGCAACACTGTCATATTCACAATAATAATCTCTAGGTTATTTCATTATGTCTCTAAGTACTGCATGACAATAGTTTTGAATCTTGGTCAAATTTTTTTTGTATTTGTTTGTGATTTGAACCTATTTTTGATGTCTAATATTTGTTCACAATATATATTAATAGTTTGTTATTCCATAATGAATGCATAATTAACCCTTTCTTCAAATTTGTTACGATATATCGTACAAGAATTTATGTCGTCTTCCTGCCTACGAAACTACCAGTGAGACCAGCGTTTCTTTTTTAAAAATTAAAAAAATTACGAGAAAATCTATTACAATAACGAAAAATCTATTCCAATAATCAAATTCAAGTGTTTCCATTGAATATGTTGAAATGTTAGTGAAGCATAATTTCAAAAGTTAAATTTAATAGTGTTATTTTTGGTTTAGAGCAATAAAATTTTATTTTTTATAATAAATAAATATTAATTTATAGTATTTTATTGTAAGTATTTCTAGATAAGCATTATAAATATTTTTAAATTCTAAATAAAAAGTGTGTACGATATATCGTACAAAATCTGGTTAAGGGATTTGGTCGATATATCGTACATAAATAATTTGTACGATATATAGTACAAAATATAAATAAAGGAACTTTACGTAAAAAAATAAATTTTATATTTTACTTGAAAGACTATGAAAGGTTTGTCTGAAGAACAAATCAGGTTCACCTTAGAGCGGTTATGTGCTGATTGTTCGGATTTCTGAGGACGACGAAGAGTTCGCAGAAAAAAATGACACTGAAAAAATGGGAAATGATGACGTAATTGAATTTGATATTGGTACAGCTGCCAAAAGTAATATACCAGAAGAATCTGAGGATATTCCAAATGTCTTCAAAACTATTGCAATAGGTTCAAATGAAAATTTAAATGAAAATTTTGTGATAGATGAGAATGCAATAATAGAAATAATTGAGTCATCTGAACCTCTTATAAATCAGGAACAATACGAAGTTACGTCGAAACAAAACATAAAGTGGAAAAAAGTAGCCTACATCCCAAATCCTATTCCTTTTATAAGAGAGAATATTGACTATTATTCTGAAATATATGAACCTGTTAAATATTTTGCATCATTTTTTACGGATGCTTTGTTTGAAAAAATGGTTGTTCATACTAATCTATATGCAAAACAGAATGATACAAGATATTATAAAAATGTTGACGAAACGGTTGAGGAAATGAAAATTTTTATTGGTTTATATATAATGATGGGTTGCATGAAACTCCCAAGAATATCTTTGTACTGGGATCCAACAATTAAAATTGATCTTTTCCAAAACTCAATGACATTACAAAGATTTAGTCAGTTGCGTCTTCATCTTCATTTCATAAATAATTTGGAAATACCAGTAAACTGTACCGATAAATTTATCAAAATCAGACCATTGATTGATTGTGTAAGACAACGGTGTTTGCAAGAAGAGGTAGAGGAAAATGTTTGTGTAGACGAACAAATTATTCCATTTAAAGGTAGACACCCGTGCAAAGTCTATTATAAACAAAAACCGAATCCATGGGGCTTGGTCATTTATTGCTTATGCGGAAAATCGGGTTTCCCATATGATTTCCTCGTTTACCAAGGTAAACGGAGCGAAATTAATGCAATCTTACAACAGAAATATGGGTTTTCTATGGCGGTAGTACTTCAACTTTCTGAACGTCTACATACTCCTGGGCACAAAATGTTTTTTGATAATTACTTCAATGGATACAATCACTTAGAAATTTTAATTCAAAAACAAATTAATGCAGCCGGAACAGCTCGCTCAAATCGATTCGGTCAACCTCCACTTTTGAGCGATAAAGACCTGCAAAAAAAAGGAAAAGGAGCTATGGATACGGGCGTAAGTATTGATAATAAAATTGTAGTCTGTAAATGGTATGACAGTTGACCTATATATATGGTGTCAAACTATATGGGGGTTGGGAATGAAGAGACTGTAAGGCGATACGATAAAAAATTAAAAGAATATGTAAGCTTTAATCAACCTCAAGTTGTAAAAGAATATAATAACTCAATGGGAGGTGTTGATCTTTTAGACCAGTTGATAAGTTTTTACAGAATTTTTTTAAAATCAAAAAAGTGGAAATTACGTGTCACATCGCATTTTATTGATTTTGCTTTGGCCTCATCATGGCTGTTGTATCGAAAAGATTGCGAAAAGGGCAAAATTGATAAAAAGGATATATTGGATTTAATGCACTTCAGAATTAAAGTTGCAAATAGCTTAGTATATTCTAATATATGCAGTTTAACAACCAAAAAACGAGGTCGTCTTACATCAACATTTCCAACTCCAGAATGCTCTCCAAATTCTTCCAAGAAGCGGTTTGAAAGTAGACCAATGGAAGAAAAAAATACTGATGAGGTAAATCATCTACCTGTGCATGACGAAGGAAAAACGCAGACAAGATGTAAAAATGTAGGATGTAAAGTAAGAACATATTTTAAATGCATTAAATGCAATGTGCATTTATGTATAACCAGCAAAAATAACTGCTTTAAAGATTTTCACACAAAAAGATAATTTTATATACACAGAAAAATTTTTATATTGCTCAAATATTCTACCGTTTAATCTTTATATTTTTTTTTATTTTGTTTTTAAAAGTATTGGAATTAAGTATATTGTTATTTTTTTTTTTTTGTTATTTTCAATAGAATTAAAGTTAAGTTTTCGTTAATTTTTTTTGTTTTTTATATTAGAAATTTGTAATTTTGTGATAATTTTGTTATTTTGAATTGAATTAAAATAATTTTTAAATTTATCAAATTTTATTTTATTTTGGTACCTTTCACAGAAAGTGTACGATATATCGTACAAACTTCATTGGCTCCCTACCACATTATTTTTTTTTTCTCTCAAAATGCAAAAAGCCTTAGTATAACAGATAAAACCGTAAGAAAACTTCAAAAAAATTTTTCCCTATGTAAAACCGATTTTCGTAGGAAAGGGTTAATAAATGTTACAATAATTTAAATCCTAATACTGAATATTTTGAATTTTTCATTATTGTGATTTGTTTTTACGATTCTCGCATGTTGTAAATAGTTATATTTTATTATTTTATTGTAATTTATTGTTGTTTAATTATTTTTTTTATTGTTGTTAATTTATTATTATTTAAATATTGTACCAGTATTTTACATTCTCATAATTATATTAAATATACATATTATATAATTAGGACTTGTTTTTTTCGACACTCATGTTCATCGACAATCATATTTTCTTATTTTAATCACTTTTAATAATTTATTGTTATATTGTTATATTTATATAGTCCGTAATAATTGAATTAATTAAATGGAATTGAATTATATTTCAATTTATTGACACTGATTTATTTAATACAAGTTTTTAAATTTTTAAAATTGGTTTTTAAGTATTTTAGTCTATATTATGTATAATTTAAAGACTAGCCGTTATATTTAGACATATTGTATTTGAATAGAAATAAATAAATATTAAAATAAAAATTTATATTATATAAGTTTTATATTTTTTTAATGCGTTGAAATTTCATTTTTGTTATTTTTTAGAGTAAATTTTTAAACCATTTTTTTTTAAAAAAACAAATTGGTAGTTGCGAGAAGGTAATGTTAATTTAAAAAATGAACATATAAATGAATATATAAAAAATAACATATAGCTAAATACTTTTAATAAGTAATTTTAATTTATCATCAAATATTTCAAATTAAATTAAATACAATACTAATTATTTAAAAACAACTCCAGAATTATATTTAATTATTTACCAGTATTTTAATATATACAAAAAAAAAATATATATATACATATATATATATATATATATTTTGCACTACTTCAATAGTTATAAGCTTTGTAAGCGCTACCTCTAGCTCTTGATATATATATTCAATTATTGTTTTTTTTTACAATTTAATACAAGTTTTTAAATTTTTAGATTTTTAAAATTGGTTTTTAAGCATTTTAGTCTATATTATGTTATGTTTATACATATTATATTTGCATAGAAATAAATAAATATTAAAATAAAAATTTATATAGTTATAAGTGTTATATTTTTTTAAAACATTGAAATTTAATTTTTGTGATTTTTTAGAGTAAATTTTTAAATGTTTAAACCTTTAAAAAAAACTTAATTGTAAGGAAGGTAATTTTAATTAAAAAAATTAACATATTAATGAATATATAAATATATCCAAAATAACATATAGCTAATATAGCTATATAAAATATAATAAAATGAATATATACAAAATAACATATAGTTAAATACTTTTAATAAATAATTTTAATTTATCAACAAATATTTTAAATTATGTTAAATACAATAATAATTATTTAATAGCAACTTCAGAATTATATTTAATTATTTATCAGTATTTTAATATAAATATAATATATTTATATTTGTTACACTAGTTTAATAGTTATAATCTTTGTACGAGCTACCTCTGGTTCTTGATATATATATATTTAATCATGGTTTTTTTTTTTAATTTATTAACACTGATTTATTTAATACAAGTTTTTAAATTTTTAGATTTTTAAAATTGGTTTTTAAGTATTTTAGTCTATATTATGTATATAATTTAAAGACTAGTCATCATATTTATATACATAATATTATGTTTGAATAGAAATAAATAAATATTAAAATAAAAATTTATATATAGCTAAGTTTTGTATTTTTTTAAAATATTGAAATTGCATGTAATGTAATTACTATAGTTCTATATCCTGTCCTATCCTATCCTAAATACTATATACTATGGATATTAATGCTGTAACTTAACACAATTCATTATTTGTACATATATGAAATTTATTTGTTATTATTAATATTTTTTAAAAAAATAAAAAATTTATATAATAATTGTTATATATTTAATAAATGTTAAATAATAATAATACATAATATATAATAAATTGTTATACATTATTAATTGTTGTTCAAAGATCAGATATTATATTTTAAAAATTTTATTATATAAAAATCACAGAAATAACATTTCACAACAATTAAATCTTGATGACCTTCAATACAGTTATAAGTCATTAAATTAAATTATATTTTAATATACTTATTTATAAAATCCTTAAAACTAAAAAATAATAAAATTATACCTAAATAACTATAGATAATATTACGGTTAAACTAATCTCTCAAAGAGCCGATCTAAACTGATCAACCAAAATTAATATCATGATCAATATCAGTATATTACTTCAGGTAATTTTGTAATTCAAAAAATATGTTATCCTTTCAATGCTAAAACTTTTATTTTTATTTTTTAATTAAAATTCAAATATCCTTTTTACTTTCGTTATTTTATTATTGTCTACTACAAAAACTATCATCCAAAATGTAAATTTATAACCATTTTTTTTTTCTACCGAATATAGCGATATTATTGTTTTTTTCAAACAAAACAAATCAATAAATTATTGTAAAACGAAGATAGGGAATCCTTATTTTGCATAACAAAAAAATAAAATAAAAACAAAAACAAAAAATGAAATATCTGTGAAAGGATGCGTGAAAGGGTTTCAATTTTTTAAAACTAATAATAAATGGCATCTTTTTGAAAAATAATTTTATTTATTCAAAATAACAATTCTGAAACTGTGATAGAACAAACTGTAAAACAACAAAACAGTGTAAAACAACAACAACAACATCGTTTTTCATAATATATACTTATAAAAACAATAAAAACAAAAAAATAAAAAATAAATGTTAAGAAATAAAGTAGAAATCAACAATCGTAGTGTATTCATTCAAAAAGGATACGCAGAAATGAAAAAAAAAAACTGAAATGAAAAGGATAAAATTATAGTATAAATTTAAAAAAGCAAAAAAAACAAAAAAACAAAAATTAGAATAGCTAGTGTGTGGTGCCCCTTTCTATTTTAATTTATTTATTTTATTTTTCTTTTTTAATGTTTTAAATGAACACTAAATATTTCCTATTCACGATGTTATAGTGAAAAATTACATTCATATTCTTTTGGTATGTCAGGCGGTGAATTATTGTGAAATAGGATTCCGGTTCATATTTTATTGGATTTATTATATAAAAATTATGAATTTAGAAACTATTAAAAGCAGAACAGACAAGTAGACGCTTATTTTTGTTCAAAAAATAAAAATGTTTGTGTATATCTACGCAGAGGGATAATAATTTGAATATATAAAATTAAATTAATGAGATGCGTGTGTGTGGTGATATATGTACAGAAGCACATATTATTATGTATATAAAATTAAGTCAAATATAACAATTTTATAGTAATAAATAAAATAAAATGAATGTAATGTACATAACGTACTTATATGTATACATACATATATAATTTTGATTATCCGCGGGATATTTCATTTTACTATCTTTGTTTATTGTCCTGGAAATATAGTAAATGTATGTACATACATAATAGATTTATTGTATAAATTTTAAGAATTCCTATTAATATTGTGTTTATTTATAGTAAATATAAAATGAATTGTTAATTATTATGTATATTTATTGTATTCAAAACCTTGAGGTGAATATCTTAAAAATTGTTTGATAAAAATTTTGATTTAAAAAAATTTGAGAACAGTTAGTTTTTGCAATGTTGTAATTTCTTATTATATTATACACTCTATACGAGCGACTGAGCTCATTTGAGCAAAAAAAAAAAAAAATGTATTATCTTCTTCTTTTTTCAATTTTCATTTTCATTTAAAAAAACATTTTTTTGTTCTCATTTGTTCTATTTTCAATATTGTTCAGTTCAAATTTGTTCAAATTTGTTCATATTGTTCTAGAATAATAAATATTTCAAGTTAACAACTACACTTAAATTTTTTTTTTTTTTTTATTCTTGTTCATTATTTATTTACAACAAAATTAATTAACTAAAAATAAACAACATTTTTTTAAAAGATCTTAAATTAGATTGTTGTAAACTGAATAACTCTATACAGTAGTAGTAGATAAAACTATTAATGACGTTGAGGTTGAAATTGAGAATGAAAATTGAGAATGAAATAATTAGCAATAGTATCGCTTCCCTTAGAGCTAAACTTAACCGCAAAACTCTAGAAGCATACTATCTTCATCTCAAACTAGCACATCAATATCCCAGAGAATTCCCCTTGTTCCTTATCAAATTGAAAGTGGCAGAAGAATGCGAGAGCGAAAGAAAGAGGAAACTGCTTGAAAGGAAATTCAACTTACTTCAGGAAAAACAACAGGTTGACAAAAAACCTAAAGTTAACGTGCAGCAAATTGGAAATTTTGTGGTGAATCAGTCCTCTCAGACCTTCACCGAAGATCAAATGGTGCTACTTAACAACGGACTTAATTACTTATAGATACCCAATGAAACTGATGTCGAAAGACTTATTGTAGACTTAGAAGCTGGAATCAACACGTACAATCCAACGTTGCCCATTACAACAGAACAAAAGGAGCTTATAAGAGCCACCACAGCAAAAGTCATTAAAGAAAAGATGTTGATTGACTATGAGAATAAAAAGGTAATCAGAAATGAGAAAAATGTCATCAGAGACATCAAGGCGAAACCAGTATACTTTGTCAAGGCTGATAAAGGCAACGCACTGGTAATTTTAAACAAAGAAGGTTACGATAATAGGATGCAGGAGAAGATCACGAACGTACCTTACAGGAAATTAAGAAACAATCCTCTTCAACAGTTCATCAAGCGAGTAGACAGCACTATCAAGGAATGACGACAAGTAATAGGAGTCAACAAACTTAAGGTCCCCAATCCAGCACTTCCTTGAATTAAAGGACTTCCTAAAATTCACAAACCAGGGAATGAGATGAGAGAAATTGTGACAGCAGATATATCTCCAACATATAAAATAGCCAAATGGTTAGTGGAGGAGTTTTGTAATATGGATAAGCAGTTCGAAACCCAATCAGTGAAAAACTCTAAGGAACTTGTTCAAGAATTACAATCAATGGGAGGACTTAACGAAGACGAGGTCATGGTCTCTTTTGACGTAAAATCTCTTTTTCCCAGTATCGTAGTCAAAGAGGCTATTATTCTGGTAGAAGAATGGTTACTACAACAAGAAACTGGACCACAGTGGAGGACAAAAGTAAAACAGCACATAAAGCTGATCCGGCTTTGCATGGAAGAAAATTATTTCACCTTTAGAGGAAATTTCTACAAGCAATTGAAGGGGGCTCCAATGGGAAATCCCCTTTCTCCATTCATCAGTGAAATTTTCATGGCTAAATTGGAGTCAGATTTAGCAGCAGAAGAACGGTTACCAAGATTTTGGAAAAGATACGTAGATGATATTTTTGCTGTAATAAAGGAAAGGGACTTAGAATCAACCTTAACTACTCTTAACGGGCTCCACAGGAATATACAGTTTACTGTCGAAGTAGAAAAAGAAGGCCAACTACCATTCTTAGATCTACTGTTAAGTAAAACAAGAACATCTCTAGAACTAGAGATTTACAGGAAACCTACGGATACTGACAGGGTCATCACGAATACCTCTAACCACTCCTATCAACATAAGATGGCATCGTTCAACCACATGATCCATCGAATGTTAACACTTCCCATCTCCCAAAAAGGTTTAGTAAAAGAAACTAAACACATATTTGAAATTGCCAGAATAAACGGATATCCGGAAAAAACCATCACGGCCTTACTTAGTAAACGGAAAAGAAGTTTACAACGGAATTCCCTCACTAACCTACTCACTGATCAACAACCCATAAGAAGAGTAGCATTGGAGTTTAGCAAGATTTCTCTCCCACTCAAAACGAAATTAAGAAAACACGGGTTAGATATCGTATATAGCAGCAGAACTAACCAACTCAAGTCTGTTCTAGGTTCAACTAAAGACCCAATCGAACAAATGGAAAAATCAGGTGTATTAAAGGTAACTTGAAGTCATTGCAACAAAGTTTATATTGGACAAACTAGGAGAAACATGCAAACACGACTCAATGAACACCTGAAAGAAGCAGAACTGGCTAAAAAGAAGAACTCAACAGAGTTCCGATCCAAAGTAGAAGAACACATCATCCAGACGAATCATAGTATTTCGAAAGAAGACATTGAAATGGTAAATTACATTAGAGATTCTAGGAAACTAGATTCAGCTGAAAGCATCGAAATTTACAAAACTAAAAATGACTCACTCCTAAATAAAGACCAAGGCAATTAATATTCTTCTTTATTTAAATTTTTAGTGAAATACAATAAAACAAATAACACCACCCCTACCTGTCACTCTAACGTCGGAAAAATTATTTCAAATACCAATAATAAAATAAATAAAAATATTTTTATTCAACCCCCAACCTGTGCTAATTCATTGGATAATAAACAACCATGCAGCTGCGAGAAACATCAAATTGTTACCTGTGCGAATAAAATAAATAAGACAATTTTAGATTTCTTTCCTCAGTCGAGTACAAAACACTGATAAGCATCTGTAAGTAGTAGACGAAATACGCGTATCTGTATGATAAGCATATCAGTAAAATATTCGACTATTTTCACTGTTATACCAAAATTTTACTCTAACGCTGGAAAACAAGTTTTTATAAAAACTATGCAAATGCAGTTCTAAGCTTAAAATTCTATTATGATATTTGAGAGCATGGATTTCCCCGAATGATGGGAAATGTCTAAAATATCATTGAAGAATATTTTGTTTGTATAATCATTAAATCAGATCATTTAATCATAGGGGTAATTTTAATAAACCTAAATTTTCGGCTGTGGTGATAAGGGGATGCCTGCGTTTTAACAGACAGGTTTCAAGTTCGATTTCTGTATTTCGATCTGGCCCAGTACCTACCCTTTGTCATTCGGATAAAATAAATTATAAAAACAATACATAATAGGCTTACAAAACATTAAAAAAAACAACCAGAATCATGCGTACAAATTAATATATACGAACACTGATATATACCTACAAATAAATAAAGAAACAATTTATGATCCGATTACATTTATTAATTTTTTTAAACAAAATAATTTTTAATAGGTTCTATTTTTATTGTTTTGTTGTTGTTGTTGTTGTTGTTACTATTATTATAATCCTGTTCAATCCTTTAATTAAATACTTCAAATTTATCATTGATTATTGCTTGTTATTTTTTTGCTTTATAAAATGACAGGAATATAGATTCAATTAATATTAATAATACATACCAAAAGTTGTGTTGAACACAATCAAAGAGCTGATATGTTCATAATTGATAGATTTCATAACTTAATAACCTTAGATTCAGCAGTAAACAATAGAAATTACTTTGGTAAGATATAACCGCAGTCAATATTTGTATTTTATACAAAAATTCATTCACCTTGTTTAAAAATTCCTTTCTATCCTATTATAACCATTTTCCCTTTATTTCTATTATTTATCAAATTTCCTTTGAACTGAACAAATTCAATTCATGGTAAACCAAAAAAATACAAAAATTGTTTTGCGATAGAATATTTTTTTTTTTACTCAACAGAAGATAATTTTTGGCAATACTTTAACAAAAAAAAAAAAAAAAAAAAAAAAAAAATATTCCCTTACATCAGTTCGCGGTATATAAAGTCCTATCTCTTCTCATTTCATTTCATTTTGGGGATACGATGATTATTATTATCTGAATGAAATTTTCAATCTTTTAAGTATATTTCACCTCAATAAGTTTCGATCCTTTTTATTTATTTTTTTTTCTTTTCTGAAATCTAAAACAAATTTTTGTGTATATATATATGTGTGTGTATGTATGCATGCATATTTTGATTTAAAAATGTATTAACGAAATATCAGAAAATAACAAAAGGTGAAAAGAAAAGTGTATCGAGAGATTTTAAAATTCTAATTTTTTTTTTTTGTTATTGTTTTTTTTTTTTTTTTTTTTTTCAAAGAAAAACTTAGGGTCATGAACTGAAATCTTAAACTGAACTTGTTTTTTCGTCTAGTCAAGAACTTCGGTTAAATCTATTTTAATTGAATTTTTTTATATAAAAATAATTTTATTTTATAAAAATAAATTATTCAAATATTTATTTTATACCAAGGGGGCATATTTTCAAATGAGGGCTTAATGCATAATTTTAGATCAGATAAGTTGAAATTGAGCCCATTGAATGTTTCGAATTATTTTGAAAATGTTTTTAAAAAAATTTGAGAGATAGCTAGGTAGCTACATTAGACAACTTCAAGTGGTAAATATTGATATTAATAATAAATGAAATTTAGTCTTTGGACTAGAAAATCTGAACTTTAATTTACAAATAATATTAATTAAGATTTGGATTAAAATAAAAATTTGTACTTAATTCATTTAAAGTAAAGAAAATCAAAAATATTCAACAACAAAAATATCTTGAAAGGTTAAAAACAAATAGGTAATACAGTGAAACCCATTTAGTTAGCCATGTAGGTGAGTTGTAAATTTTGGCTTCAACATGACAACTATGAACAAAAATTAATACAAATTTAAAAACTATAGTTTGAAAACTCAGAAATTAATATTTAATATCTTACTTGTTTTTTTTTTTTATTAAATATATAATTTTCTGCGTTTATCTGGATGTTTGTAAGTTCGACGGAATATTCCAACACATACAAATTACAATATATATATACAAATTATAATATCATGTAATTGTCATAAACATAGTATCTGTTTTTTATTGCTTATATATGCCATCTGACATCTGTTATTTGTCATTTGTCATCTGTCATCTGTCATCTGTCATCTGTCATCTGTCATCTGTCATCTGTCATCTGTCATCTGTTATATATGTCATTTGCCCATCATTTCATAATGATTGTCATGTAATTCAAGTGTTAAATTTAGATGGCGCCATAGAACTTTTTACTTTTATTATGCCTTAATTAATTTCATTTTACAATTTGAATTTTACAGTAGAACGCTGCTATGATTATAAAAATATAGAATTATTGTAAATTTATAGTTAGATTTTGTTTTCATTAAAAATAGTATTTGAATTTAGTATTTCTATCTTAATTTAAATTGAAATTATCTTTTTGACTAACTTATATTATAATTAATTGAATGCAATAGAATGTCTAAGAATATTGATTATTTAGAATTATTGAGGTCTTAGGATAATATATGTTCAAATGTCCAATGATGGCAAATAAGATGTCGTTAAAATGATCGAGTAAATAACCCTTAGGGAATTGAAAATTTTGCACCTTACTACAAATATTCTGTTTATATGGTAATTAAAAACATTCCAATAATTCTAATAAAGGTATGATATTGATAAATTAATAAGTAAATACATATTTTTCTTAAACTTGAAATGAGAACTGTAATGAAGGAAAAAATGCTAGAATTTATTTTGCTTCCATCATTTATGACGGGTTACAAAACTAGTTAATTTATATTTATAGATATTCCAGTGATTTGCGATACAAAATCAAAATATTTTTTTTTTTTTTAAATTTTTATTAATAAACAGTATTTATGCAGTAGTTTTTCTACCATTATCTATCTAAAAAAAAGCTGCTCAAAAATTAAATCTATTAATCCTCAACAACTAATTTTAAAAATTAGTTGTTGTAAAAAACCCGAAAACGTTTCAAATTAAAAATATCTCTTATTAATTGTTTGTATTTATTGTAATACTAATATTAATGATTATATTATATTTTAATTTGTAGTTATCTCTAGTCAATTTATAATATATCAAAATATTTATTATCCGTTATATCACATTATGTTGCATATTTTATCCCTAGGCAGTTGATTAAATCTTAATGTATTACTATCACCGTTAATGTAGTCTTCTCGTATTCATGAATCTCAGATTCGTCCAAAACAAATAACATTCACAATGAGCCAGGCACGCTTCATTTAGACGGTGCATTACTGGTGCAATTGCGTAATGCTTACTTTAAGCAATTGCATTCATGGTGTTTGCGCAAATATTACATAACATTCAAAAATTCTTAAATTTAAATTAAATATTAGTAGCTCACAGTGAAAATTCCGAGTATCAATTCCGGAGGTTTTGGCAGGTATTGACCTAAAAAATAGCACCCAACCAACTGAATAAAATATTATTGCACTTATATTTATGATTTCATATTTTCTCTGTGATGTATAACTATAGTTAATTCAAATTTAAGAATTTTTTTCTCATTAAATCAATTCAATTGAAATTTATAAAAATAAAAACAATAACAACAACAATAACGTAATCGGATGGCAGTTATGCAAAGAAATAGTGTACACACACCTGTATGGACAATAGTTTCAAATTTATGATATAAAAAATATTTGATTCAAATAATTACAATTAAACAAGTTTTTTTTTTGAACAATTAGACCTTTTCTTGAACTTTCTGCTTAAATTTCATTTGTTAATTATAGCTTCTATATACCCCAAATTTTTTTTTTTTCATTTTGAGGTAGACATATCGACTCAAATTGTTAATTCTACCTATGAATGTATTTACAAAAAGAATTTTGTTTAACTTTAATTAAAGGAATGTTTGCTTCACCAACCCTACTACAACTTTTCAGTATAGGTATTCCAATTGCTTGATATGTTCTAGGTCTAGTATGTTAATGAGTACAACCATCTTCTAATTTAGTCTCTAATTTACCTACCAATTACCTCCAATTAAATCCATTTCCCCGTGTCCGTACCGATAATAATTTTGTATAAAGTACAATCCTTTCCTAGTGTTAGGGGTAGTGTAAAAAAAAAAAGCAAATTAACGTTAAAAATGTTTTAAATATACTTGATTATATTTTCTACCTGTCTATTTTGGAAGTTTGCTATATATTATGTTATTTTACTTCTTATTGATATTAAGTAAAACTGTTATATTTGACAGCGCCATATTTTTTTTTTATAGAGTAACAAATTTTGAAAAGAAAATTATACAATAATAACAGCAAAATTTACTATTTTGCCGCATTTTCTATATTACCGTTAGTTTTTTTTTACTTTCAATAATATTCATCATTATTTTATATAAAAATGTATACTGTTTTACTTTAATTCAATAGTTTATTTATTTATTTATTAAAGAATTCTCAAATGAGCCCAATTGCTAGTACAAAGTGTATAATATATTCTAATATTTCTAATATTATTTAGTTTTGCTACAATATATCCTATTTTTACTCATTTCCAAAGCTCTTATTATGTAGAGAATATAATTTGAAAGTTCATTTCATAATATTTTATACTACATTAACACTATCAAAAGATCGTACTCTAATCAAAGCAACAGACAACTGTGAAATAGAGAATTGTGTTTTTAGTTAAATATTTGAATAAGTATTAAAATGTTAAACTATTTCTAAGATATTAAATAAAGTGAATTTTAGTTTTAAGTTTTTCAATTTAACTTATTTATTATGTAATAAAAAAATATGTAAAACATTGATTCTTTTTAAGAAAATAAACAAATAAAATAAATTGTTTTATGTATAATGCTAATGCTAGACCGGTGAATGTTACGCCGGGAATAGCTTGTAATTTACAATATAGTTTGATCCATCTATAAATATTTTTTTTATATTTCTTATTTAGGTATTTATTTATTTATTAAACAGTGGACCTGTAGATAAATCCGCCAGCCTACTTCAGCTTTATATTTTTTCCACTGTATGTATTAAAATTTTATTTTCACAACAGGTAGGTAGGTATTATAATACGTACGGTATCATAAATTATTATAATTATAATTATTATTGTTATTTAAATAATAATAATAAAATAAATAAAAAAACGAATAAAATTATAATTTACAATATTTATAATATACTATAATATGTATAATATAATAAATAATAATTTTATTTGTTTTTCATAGAATCAAATTGAAAATTTTGACCGCTAATAGTTTTGAAGAAAAACTTTTATATAAGGCACCGTTTATACGTTTTTGTATTGTGTTTATAACGTATAAACGCTGTAAATGATGTTCATTAAAGTTTGACATCCGACTTTGATAGAATATCATAAATTTTTTTTTTAAATAATCGTGCTCGACACGCATTTTCGTATTTCGCAAGTTGAAAAAGTGAATTTTGCGAGAAAAGGTATTTATAAACTTCTAATTGTGTTATGCCAATATATTGAAAGATATACATTAAAAAATACAAAAAATGTGTATTAAATATTATTATTATTCATCAATACAAATAATACTTGAATAATTGATTTACTACTTATATATTTATATTTCATAAATCTTCTGAAATTACACTGAATATTTATATTTGTTTATAAGTATTTATTATTAGTACTCGTCACACATATTCGTATCTTCCTATTTTGCAAGTTTAGAAAGTGGATTTTGCATGAAGAAATATAGTATACTTTGCAACAATTTTTGTTTATCTTTTAGATATGTAATTAAAACTTTTGAAATAAAATTTGATGTAATTGCAAAAAAATTTGTAAATGTAATAAAAATAAGTAAAACAAAACTTTCATGAAATAAAATCTGATGTCTAAACGCTTCCTAACAAATACTATTAATAGAGACGTACATTTCAACAACATGTAGCGATCAGAGATGTCGCTGGCAGTATAGATATGAAATTAAATGCATTTAAACTAAATACATACCACACCCACATTAAAAACACATTAAAATAGCCATAGATACGTTTTTTGTGTGATTTTTTTTATTATCATAATAGCCCTAACTATTACAAAACTCAAAATAAAAAAACAAAACATTTATTTATAGAATTTATATTATTATTTCACTTCTTTTAAATTTTTGTTTTGACGTTTTGGTATGATTAGGTATGACCATTATAGTAAAGGTTATGTTTGGTTACGACTTTGTTAAAACATATCGAATCATATAGGCCATTTACCGAGGTATCAAATGACATCATATGACGCCTTATGACTATTATAGTTAGGGGTAAAGCCAATAATTATGCTTTTTCTCTTATTCTTCAGCTTGTATTGTTATACCGCTAGGGTTTCTGATGTAGGTAAGGGTAGTCTGTGATTTTTCTTTTTAAAGTTTTTTTAATTTTTATGTTTACTAAATTTGCCGTGTATTGAATTGGAACTTGATAATAATGTCATAACATATTTTGTTTTTCTTGTTCTTAGCAGATCGTAAATTTCGGTTTATGATTCTCCATGCACAATATAATATTTACTCAATGCTACTGCGCATTTGAATTTATACTTTTGAGTTATTTGTTAATAAAATAAATAAATTTCAATTATTGGAATTTCTGAACATGGGTGAGGTAAAAAATATATTTTCTAAATTTACTATTTGTTTTACCAGTACGTTTTTTTTGCTGTAATATCGTAATATCGTAATATTTTAACAAAGCTATTATAATAGTATTCTGATAATTCGGTTTTTGTCTCTGCTACTTTGTTTTTTTTTTTAAATTAATTCATATAATCAGATATAATCAATGCTATTGCTCAATAGGTGAATTGTTTTTAGGTTAATTTTAATTTGTTTTTGGTTTTATTTGGTTTTATCGTTTTGTTTATGTCTTTAAATAAAATTTTTCACACTATCAATAAAGTTGTCTAATCTAGTTGAAAAAAGCTTCGTGTTGTAAAAGCTTTGTGAAAAGTTTAACAGACGTTTAAGCGTATTAATATATAAGATTTGAATAATACCTAATTTCCATATTTTCATTTAATGCCACGACAATTATTATAAAATCTATGATAATTCATACATGGCCAAAAATAATAACAAAATTATTTTTTTGGCTCATTCGTGTAGATACACGGCTTAATTGTAATTTCAAATTGACATATGGTCTAAAGACTTTAAAGTATGGTCTAAAACTTCGAAACAAAACTGGTAAAATTGGTTGATATGGAATAAAGTCGACACTCTATATCTCGAGAATGGAATAGCATAGGATCAAACAGTTTAAAGATTTGGAAAGAGCGTGTTTTAAAACCCGCAATCTACTTTAAGCTAAAAATAAATGATAAAATTTCGTATGACATAAAATAATACTTAGCCAACGAAATGTCAATTTTTTAGGGAATTTAAAAAAACAAAATGGCAGCTATGATGTTTAAAATATATACAATCGGCGGTGTTCTATATTCCACTACGAATTGATTCGTAAGTGAATTTCAATTCCATGTGATTTCAAAATCGGTGTTCTACATTCCACGTGAATTCGAAAAATTTCGAAATCACTTTATGTAACATCAAAGTCAACTGTTTGTCATTTATAAATTTTAATTACAAATTTTTTTACGGTTAAAATTTTTTATTTAAATTTGAATAAAGTGTATTAAAAGTTATATTTAAATTATATTTAAAGTAATTTACATCGTAATGGACCCGATTGTTTTAGTATTTTTTTGTATTAGTCAACAGCGAAAAACGAAAACGCATTAGCAAAGAGAAAATTAGGAGAAGGCATTTGCGCGAAAAAGCAAATATATTTGATCTACCAGAATCAATGTAAAAGTAGTTGAATATCGGTTACATTTTAAGTTGTAAGGCTGTATAGCTGTTTTTCTTTAGTTTTAAAGCCAGTTTTAGAATCAACAAGGAAGCTTTTAAATATATTTTAGAAGAAATTGCAACAGTAACGGAAACATCTTCAATTCCTGTTGTATCCCAGCTTGCAGCAACACTCATATTTTTGGCAACTGGCCATTACCAGAGATCAGTTGGTCAAGATTTTGATGTCGGTTTGGGCCGATCAACAGTAAGCAAGGTTTTGACCAGAATGCTTAATGTTTTGGAAAAAATGTGTTCTAAATGGATAAAGCTTGAGATGTCGGAAGAAGAAAAAAATGAAAATAAAAGAATTTTTTATGAAAAAAATGGAATACCAGGAATAATAAATAGGCTGTATCGATGGCACGCATATACGAATTTTGAAACCACGTCAAGAAGATGGCATTTATTATAACCGAAAGGGTTATTTCAGTTTGAATGTTTTAATTGTAAATATACACTTTTATATCTAATGTAACAGACAAATTTTTAATATTAATTATGTAATGTAGATTTGTGATGGAAAAATGAAAATTAGGGCGATTGATGCAACCCACCATGGATCAGCACACGATGCTTTAATATGGCATGTAAGCCAAGCCAGAAGATACTTTTTAAACAAGTTTGAAAGTGTTGAACGTGGTGTATGGTTACTGGGTGATGGTGGATATGCGTTAGAACTTGAATTTGTCATAACGCCATATAAATTTGCAGAACCCCACACATTTTAAGCTAATTTTAATAAAAAGCATTCAAGAACACGGAGAATGTAATAGAGAGAACAATAGGAAATTTAAAAAGTAGATTTAGGTGCTTATTTAGAACCTTACATAATCACCCAAAAAACGTTGTCCGAATAGTTAACGTTTGTTGTGTGCTTTACAATAATTGCAAAGAATTTAATTCTGACATAGATGAATCAGAAATAAATGAAGAAATAGGTGATAGTTCTGATTTAGAAAGTTATGGAGATCACTTAGAGGAGGCTCGATCGCACAAATTTTTTTAGATTAACTAGAAAGAAATTTGTTTAACACTGTGAACATAAATATTTATTTCAACATAAATAAAAACAAAAAACATAATTCAATGTTTAATTAATAAAATTTATAAAAACTATAAAAAAAGACGCATGTGCATATTTAATTTTATTTCTTCTATTTCTAGCAGTCTTTTTTTAATTTGATTTTTTCTAAAATGGCTTTTTCCATTTGTAAATTATGTCGTTTCCTTTCTTGGTTTTGTTCTTTTAAAATATCACTTATTTTTTCTACTGCACGATATGTTCTCTTAAGGCTCAATTTATTTTCTTTTCCTATTTCTACAGCTTCACCTATTTTTGCATATATATATATATATATATATATATATATATATATATCTTTTTGTTCTTCGCAATACTTCCCAATTTCATCTTTCTTTGCATTATCCCTTCTATTTCGAGAAGTTAGTTGGGAAGACGACAAATTTTCAGTACAAACTGAAGATGTAGTAGGTTGATTCGTTACATTGCTGGATGGGTGTCGTTCAGTTGGTTCAGTTTCACTTTCAATTGTAATTTCACTTGTAATTGGAACTTGAATCTCATCTGTGTCTATCCCAAATGTAGAATCTCCAACACCATCGACAACCATGTAAATTCCAGTTAATATTGCAACTGTGTCATCAATATCCGTAACTGGAAGTGTGTTGTTCGGCCCACCATCAGTTTTTTTTCTGATTCCCATTTTCCAATCTGCCCAAACCTTCAATAAAGAAATATTAAAAATTATATATTGGTAATTATTTTATAAATATAATAATTTTTACATAAATTTTTTTATACAACCTTTTTCCATCCAGACACATCTTTTTGTGGTGGGCCTTGATTATTTAACTCTTTGGCTAATTCTTTCCACAGAGATTCGACTACATTTCTTTTTTGGTGTACCCTTTAGCAATATCGGAATTAATTTCCATGAAATTTAAAAATATCTTCTCCTGTCTAGAGTTCTTATGTTTTCCCCTATAATTGTACATATTTATAATTTTTATATTAAAAATTTAAATTTACATAACAAACAAAAAAAAAAATTTTATACTTACATTTTTCCGATTTTCACTTAAAAAATTGTAATCCACGATGAAAAAAATAAGTGAATTCAATTCGATAAAATTTAGTGGAATGCAGAACACCTATATTTGACATTCGAAATTCCAATTCACTAGTATTTCACTTTTGTGAATTGTGGAACACCTAATTTCACTTTCACTATTTAATTTCATAAAAAGTGGAATGCAGAACACCGCCGAATATGTACTAAGTGAACCATCCTTTAAATATTTTTGAACACCTACATGGATTAAACGGGCATTAAAACAAACAAAAATTGATTGTAGACCAGTCAAATTACACTAGTAATTTACAAATAACAGAACTAGAATTATAATTCAAAAATTAAAACAAAAAAAAAAAAATTTTTTTAACGTTTTCCTAAATAAAAATTATAACAAAATATTACTACCCTATTAAATTTTTATTCATTCAATAAATTTTTTATTTTTCAAAATTAAATTGAAAAGTTTAATGACTCAGAAAAAAAAAAACCAAAATTTCTTCCATTTTTTTTCAATGTTGTGAACAAAAAACTGAACTCAAAAAATGAATCATACTTCTTTTTACCAGACATTTCCAAATATAAATCATTTGAATTGAAAATTAAACCAATATTAATATCTATAGATACAATATATTTCTACCATCAATATAACACACTCTTATATATAAACAATAACAATAATAAAAGT
This sequence comes from Argyra leucocephala, assembly GCA_963942445.1. NCBI lineage: Eukaryota > Metazoa > Arthropoda > Insecta > Diptera > Dolichopodidae > Argyra > Argyra leucocephala. The sequence goes on along the minus strand of OZ012679.1, from coordinate 10,079,060 downwards.
TAATTTTATGCATTACAAAAAATCATATAAAAAATTAAGTACAAACAAAAATTATGAATTACAGAAAATCGCCTTATTATATTAGAAAAATAAAAATAAAAAAAAAAGAACAACAATAACAATAAAATAAACGTGAAATTTTACGCTACTTAAAAAAAATATTCTAGCTACTTTATTTTTTTATTCAGAATATAATATTTAAGTGTTATTTACATACATACTGTTGTTGAGATTAATATACTACCCAAGTTATGTTGTAAAATGGTATTATAGACCTTTTATAGAACATTAATAATAAATTTTGAATTTTTTTTTTTATCTATATAGATACATGTGAGTTACATCAAATATTGTAAAACCATTAAATTTCAAATTTATTTAATAACAAAAACAAAAATAAATAAATTATATTCAATAATTCATATTATTCAGAACATCCTTCGATTTTCATATTAAGTATAAAAATTACGTACACGCATAAATTAAAAAAAAAAAAAACCAAAAAAATTCACCTATGTTTCACCGCACCACCGTCACTGTTCTGAATTACAACCAAACAAAGTTAATAACGCAGTAACTATTATTTTTTTCAGTAGTAGAATTTTCATCAAATAAAACTAAAACAAAAAAAAAAAAGGATATGAAATCGCTATTAAATACTATCTAAAAATAAAAACATAAATAATCCTTTCAAAATACAAATGAAAAATTAAAAAAGAAAATGAAGAGCAGCGATCTTAAAATGTCATATACCACATATTATAACCGTACAATAAAGATTGTTTTTGTTCTAACCGACATTTTGATGATTTGTGAGTAAGTTTAGGATTACTTCATGAGTAATCAATCACATGTCATTGAAAAAACAATCGCTTAAAAATCTTTAGCTTCACAATTTAAATTCATTTCTAAAAAAAATATATGAAAAGATTAACTTTTGGTCATCCATAATCTAGAATCTAGTTTGTTTAGACAGATGAAGGAACTTGGTTGGTTATATTTAATTGTTTTTACTGAATATTCTATTAAATACCAAAGTTAAGCCTGCAAATAACTTTGATTTAAATATTTTTTATGATAGGAAGACTGATAGTTTTGATTTGAAAAATGGAGCCCGAACAACAAAGTAGTTTTTACATTTTCTTTTGCTAATATTATTATCACATATTTTGACGATTACAATTTTTTCCTGGTTTTCGCAGTACAAAATTTTTTTCTTAAATAAATTTGACAAATCATAGATGATTATATTCTATTTTTCTAATTAGCATTGTTCGTTCCAGTTCTTGACTGTTGTTGGACAATATAATTTTTAATTTAATTTTACATGATTTGAACCAAGGCTTAGCTAAATCATTATAATCCGTATTATGGCCCGTGTTTGTTAAATCATTTGATCACATTCACCTTTCGGACTCCTACCAATATTAGAAGGCTTATAATTTTTATATAATTACTCTACAAATTCATAAAATCCGTTTATATTATCAGACAAGTAGTTAATTGTATTTCGCGAATCAAACCTAGACTCTATTTCAGCTTTTTAGTTTTCTCGTCAATATTTTTGCGTTGTTTTCTAACATTAAAATTGTTTGATTTTTGCGACAACTGCCAAATATAAATCGAATTTCGTTTCATATATTTTATTTTATGTGTAATAATTTTGTTTTGTTGTCTGAAGCCTTAGTTACCAAATATTATACGTGTATATTCATAGAAATCAAATTCTATGCAAAATATACAAATATTGCCATATATAAATCGAATTTTGTTTCATATATTTTATTTTATGTGTAATAATTTTGTTTTGTTGTCTGAAGCCTTAGTTACCAAATATTGTACGTGTATATTCATAGAAATCAAATTCTATGCACAATATACATATTCATATATTCTTATTCATATACGTTATATTCATTTTACGTCATATATACCCTTATTTTATTATATACTAATTTTGTTTTGTTGTCTGAAGCCTTAGTTACCAAATATTATACGTGTATATTCATAGAAATCAAATTCTATGCACAATATACATATTCATATATTCGAGTTCATATATCATATGTATATCATATATCCACTTTTTTATTATATTATAATTTTGTTTTGCTGTCTGAAGCCTTAGTTACTAAAAATTATACAGGTATATTCATAGGAAACAGATTCTTTGTACAAACATATTCACATTCATTTACATTATATTCATTATGACATATCCGTTTTTTTTTTAATGCATTACCAAAATTGGAAATATAGGTAGACTGAAGTAAGAATTATTAATATACATTATAATGAGAAATGATAGAATGGCATTATACTAGTATAATTATATATTTTTTTTATAATATAAACATTTCTATTTCGGTGTCGCTAGTAACATAATTCTTTCATCAATGCTTGTCACTAGTTTTTTGTTCATAACGATTATAAATTATTATTTTCTACTTCCTACTAGTAAGTCCGGTTTTTTCCAGCTATAATAAAACCTGAACAATAATCGAAGACAAGAACTTATGGCAAGCAATAATGGAATAAATCATAGAATGTATGGTAGGACAAATATGCTCGAAAACCAACAAGATACATTTATTCTTTATGTACCTATTCTCCCAATTTATTTGTGTGATGCCTGTTCCATAAAGCCTGTTCCGGCATATCCATTTCTGTTTTTCCCACCGCTATATTATTTTTTCATTAATTTTTTCGGCCTCATCTTCTTATATTATTTTTTGTATTGCCAGCACTTAGTTAGCTTATAACGATTCATTTCTCCAGCTATTTAGTGCATTTTTCCAGCGTGCACCCCTGTCCTTATATTCCAAGATGCGATATAAATATGGTGTTTTAAAAAATCAATTTCCTTGTTTCGTTGTCAGCGTCTTTCGAGTTTCCGTTCATATCCTATTGGTTTAGTTTTTACATTTTTAGATTTAAATTTATTTATTCTTACGTAGTTCAAGTGTTTACGAAATGAAAATTTACACTAAAACAATTTTGGAGTACTTGTTGTATCCTTTCCGTAAGGAAGTGGGTTTTATATATAGTGCGCGTTAATAGACCAACGTTCAAACTTGCTTTTATGCTCTTACATCCCAAGGGAGGAATATTACTGTCAATTTTAGCCTAAACACGTAGAAGTAGCTACTTATGTAGTTACCAGTTGTCAGTGCAGAAATTGCAAGAACTTGTCTAGAAATTATAACACTGGGTTAGCAATCGATCAGTGTTTACTGTATCGATTTTCACCCAGATCACCACATAATTGTTTTAACGAGTTTTGTTTTTACGACATAATTGTCTTAACGAGTATCAAAACATTATTTACATTTTCCTGAAAAATTAAAATTTTTGATTTAGAACTGATAAGTTCTAATATGGGCTAGAATATATTTTTCTATGCAAATAAACATATAAGTATAGTTGAATTTATCTAGAACATATTATTATTGCTAAAATATATATATATATATATATTTGTATATATATATATATATATATAAAATAAAAAGGATCAAGGATATCCCTAATATTATGTTTATTAATAAATTTACATTCATATTTAAAGTAATAATAATAATAAAAAAAAAAAAAAATCTGCATGCGCATCCGTATCAGAATTTGATTAAACCTTTTTTTTTTTATTATTTTTTTATTTTACTTCTTTTTTCTCTTCTCTCTTTTATGTTGAACGCATAAATTATAATTTGATTGCATCCTTTTTATTGTTTTCAGGTACATCCTTACTACAAATGTACATATGTAGAGATAATAAAATATTTATTAAAAATTTTTTTTTTGTAAAATAAAAGGATCTTTAGGATCTTCAGAATATAAAAGGATGAAAGGGTTTATATTTTTATATTATTGTTATGATAATATACTTGAATTTTGGATTTGTCAATAGACAATAACAATGCAAAAATGGTACAAAATATGTTAAGAGGGATATTCATTTCTATTAATTGGGAATAATATTATATATGTATAGTAGATAACCTCTATGTCCTTTGGTGTTTCAAGAATTTGATAATAATAAAAAAAAAAAATAGAAAGATAAGTTTATGGTACAATCCAATAGTAGAAATAAAAATATGAATAAAAAGTGAATACAAACGACATAAGAGTTAAGATTTAACTTTCAAAAGAAATTTTTAAAAAATATCAAAACAATTTTACCTAGCGGACAACTCAAAGAAATAGAAGCCGACGTAATCTATTAGAAAAAAAATAAAATTATGAAAATAAATTTTCACTGCTAATATATGTAATTTATTTGATTATTTAATTAATTAAATATATCTTCAAAAGAGCTAGGTACCTCGTACAGAGTTTATAATTTCGCCAGGAGGTTGTTCAATGTCATAATTTCTGTGCATTCATTATATAGATTCTAATCAATTCAAGTGTATCCCAAACCATATCGATATCGCAGTTGATTCGCTCGTCTCGTATCGTGCTCATGTATTTGATTGTTAACGGCTAATTTAATGTTTGTTTTTATCCAATTATTCTTAATATTCAATTAGTCTTATTATTATACAAATCCAATAGTTAAATTTAAAAAAAAAAGTGTTTACTGAAAAAATTAAAAAAAGAAATAAATTAAAATAAAAATTAGGAAAACTAAAATTTAATTGAAATATCGTTTCAATTGCCTTACACCTGATTTTAAAATATTCTCTTCTCAGAGCTCAAAAAAAATTTTATACCGACTAACACAAGGATTTTTTTCAAAAAAAAAACAAAGACATATTATAGTTATAAAATTTGTAACATAAATTTAATCCGAGTAATCCGAGTATGTTTCTTGAAACACTCAAACGATTGACAAGAGACTATTAAAGCAATTCACATTTTGATACAAAAAGGTTTATATTTTCTTCAATATTTTCTATACAATTTCTACATCAAATTTTCTTATATATTTATTCGACTATTCTAGGATCACTTAATATAATCCTAATCCCACCTTCATCAACAATAGATATCACTATTGATCCGTTAATTTTTAAATTAAAACATTTTTTTTTTTCAAATAGATTGTCCGTGTCTGTTACATTTACTATACACATGAAGTACTTAAACCATTTTCCCATCTGTTTATGCTTATGTCGAATAGAATAACATAGAATACTGATCCATTGCAATATCAAAGATTCAACAATTTCAGACAATTTCTCATCTATTTCAGAATCTCCAGTTAAGTTATAAAGCACATAAAAAAGCTTACTCTGCGGTAGCATTACGCAACATTGAAACAATCGTTTTAGTATAGCATTGATGGAACAATTTTTTAACCCAACAATTATTAAAACTGGTTCTAAACTTATAACCGCCTCAACTGATGTAATACATTTTTTATATACTTTATCAAGCCAAATTGTTGATAGTGTTTTTCTACTAGGAACTTTAAAGGAATATCTACTGCAAAAATAATTATTGTTTACATCATAGGCGACATTGTTTTTATTCTATACAGCATAGTTTACACTATCTATATAGTAAATTGCTTGTTTACACTAAAGTATACTTCAAAGTGTAGACAATTGCCGTAAAGGAACAACACTGATGATAGGAACTCGAATAAAATAGGAAAAAATGTCTGATATGATCTGATATGACCAAAATGTCTGATACGTGAAGTGGGATGAATAAATGTAAGTTACGAGATGATCTAACAAATACTACCTTATCATTTAATTATTCTGATATGAAATTTAGCAAAAGTTTTTTTCATAAAACAAAGATAGCGGAACTTTACAAAAATATATTGAATGCAAAACTAAGCTATACTTTTGTAACACTTCTAACACTCTAGTGCTTACATCTATTCGTTACAAAACGTGTACATGCATTAAATAGAATTTTTAAAGTATCTAAGATTAAAATCTCCTCTACACTTATGCCGCAGTAAACAATATCACAATATAGGAAATGTGGTGCCTCCTATAAGTGATTGTAAATTTTGTGTTTAATAAATTGATTATTAAGGTGGCTGTATGTGACATGTGGTACCCTCTTGTTGAAACCACGTACCACATACTATAGATTATTATCAATAACAGCATGCAAAAAAATGCATTTAACATTGTCCTGTATCGTTCTCCAGTGAACTGTTACTGTTCGACAATTTTCTTCAAAGAAATAGTGGACCAATAACTCCACCAGCACTCAAAATTCTGCAATTATGTTTATTTAAGAAAAAATGAACTTCATCGTCAGTGAATAAAATTTCTCGATAAATTACATTTGACATTTAGCTATATATCCAGTAATATAAGGTTGCCAGTTGAATTTACGTAGACAAAACCTAATTATATTCTTTTGAACAGACTCTATATTCCCTTAATATGTTTATCATAATAAGGCATCCAGATCGGACAAGCATATTCGAGGTGAGGACGAACAAGTGCAGCATATAAATTTTTGAATGTATAAGGATCAGAAAATTGCTGTAAGTTACGCTTAATGAAACCTAACATGGAAAAAGCTTTAGAAATAATTCGATCTATGTGAGCATTAAAAGTTAATTTATTATCGAGAATGATACCCAGGTTTTTTGTTTCACAGACATGTTCAATAATAGAACCATTGATATTATAATAAAATTCAATTAGAGTGTGCTTCCTATAGAAAATGACATGTAACGGCATTTATTAATATTTATGGTAAGGTCATTAATGTTACACTAAGAGTAGAGTTTGTCAAGATCCTGCTGCAGGAGATGGCAATCTTCGTCCGACTTAATAACCGCAAAAAGCTTAGTATCGTCAGCAAATGATAAGATCAAAGACTTAATATCGAAGTCGATATCGTTCATAAACAATAAAAATAATAATGGCCCTATATGAGTTCCTTGTGGAAAACCAGACGTAACCACGAAGGTATATGACGTGCAATTTTGTATTTTAACGCAAAGGTTACGACCAATCAAATAAGATTGAACCCATAGAAGGAAGGTACTATGAATACTAAGAGCCTGAAGTTTAGAGAGTAGTAAAGAATGGTTTACTTTGTCAAAAGCTTTAGAAAAATATCCGTGAATATCGTATCCACTTGATAGCCTTTTTCAATTGCATTGAAAACTGTGTGGAGAAAAACTGCTAAATTATAGTGGATGTAGATCTTCCATCCATAAAGCCATGCTGATTTAGAGATATATGTTCTTTAACCAAGAAATACATTTTATCTGTGACAATAGCTTCGAAAAGTTTAGGAATAGAAGATAATTTAGCGATAGGTCTATAATTTTCAACGGCAATTTTAGACCCTGATTTGAAAATAGGAATAATGTTTTTAAGTTCAACAATTTCCAAACGTTATTCAATCAAGCCATGATTAAATGACATAACTTACTGAACACAAATCACATAAAAAATGTCAAAAACTAATACGTAGTAGTGCAAGTTTAACCATTTTAAATTGTACACGGTCTGTTGGCTACCTAAGTGAAGTAAAGTAAAATTATATATGATACATACTATGGCGGCCCCACGTAAAATGCTGGTGATTTCAAAAATTGTATTTTTTGTTTCCATTGTAATTTCTCAGTTTGTGCATAGCAAAGGTATTGAGTTCCATAGGAGAAAATTTTGGAATAGTATCGAATATTGTTTTGTGCTCATCTGTTTAGAATTTAATTTTTTGCTCCATCCGGATGGTCATACATGGTAATAAAAATATTCAAAAATACATTAAATTTCATTATAAAATTTCAAGGTTCGGATTCATTGATATCAGACAAAAATTTGCTTGCCTCTAAAAAAATTTGAAAACAACTACCGAATACTATTTTTTGTCTCGCCAAGTCGCCAATTAATCTAAATTATACTTAACCTCCTGTATAATTTTTATTAATACCTTCAATCACTTCATCCCACATAATTCTTATAAATTCAACAAAATATTTATAAAAACCTCCTACTTAATATATATCTACCGTTACATTTAATTAATTAAAAACAAAAAAATTACTTCTACCTCATTCCCAACATTAAATTTGATTCAATATGGATTCTGTTAAGAAAAAATCCTTGTACAATATTCACTTTATACAAATAATTCTCTTCTATTATACAAATTTTCAATTATTTTTCTTTCTTTTTTACAAAAAGTTTTAAAAATGTAATAAACAAAATGTAAAAAAAAAAAAAAAAAAAAAAATACGCGGTAAAAATTCCCGCGCATAAATTACGTAATTAACCCAAACAATTTTGGTTTTTTTGTTTTTCTGTTTTTGTTCTAATTCAACCCAAAGCAACAAGTAATAATAATAATAATGAAATTATTATAAAAACAAAAATAAAAAACAAAAAAAAGCAGAAAAAAAAAATCTGTTCTCATTCAGACATGTCTGGTAATTTGTAAAGGAATTCCTAACCAACCCCAATATTATTTTAATTAATTATATTTTTTTTTTCTTTTGCTTATTTAATATATATGTATATATATATATATATATATATATATATATTTATGTGTAAACGACCCAAAACCTAAAAATACGATACGACCTCTAATTTAAAAATTAGTATCTCATCTCTGCTTCTTTTCTTCTTCTACCTCTTCTACAATCAACAAACAAAAAGAAACAAAAGAAACAACAACAACAACAACAAAAACTTATTTAAATTTTTTCCAAAGTTATGCAAGAGCAAAAAAAACAATAATTTACACACATACATTCAAACATTTTTCCTTAATTTCATTTAAATGTATTCGTTATTTTAAACCATATTAAAATAATATAGTATAGATATGCATGTGTGTGTTAATTTACCACCCTCATAACAGGTTACCATATAGATACAAAAATAAATGAATATTTTTATTTTTTTTTTATTCTGTTTTTTTTTTTTTTAAATAAAAAAGGGGAAATGAATTTGCATGGCTTATTATTTTTTTCGTTATAATGAATATAACGGTAAAAAACGAACACCACCACCATTTTCAATTATATAACAGTATATGTATATAATATATATATATATATTTTCATTTATATAAAGTCTAATTTATTTTGTTGTTGTTGCTATTTTTGTTTTTAACTTTTTTACTGTTCTGTTCACCGGTAAAAAATTCGAATAAATGAGAAAAAGAAAATTATGACAATACCATTACTATATACAACAACTAAGTTTAACCGTTATTATAACATTTTTTTTTTCCTGTTGGGTAAAAAAAATTTAACAAACATTTTTTTTTGTTATTAAAGAATGTGCAATTGCTAATAGGTATACTTTTTCTACTGTTTCTGTTTCCACCGCTTGCTACTACTACTACTACTGATGATGATGATGATGATGATGATGATGATCAAAAACCAAATAAAAATTTTTATGAATGGAAAACGAAAAGCAAAACAAGTAAAATTTAAAAAAAAAAAATTTTTTTGCGCTCATACTGAAAATACCGTTTTTATAATTGTGCAGTTATAGAACATACCATATATAATATATATGTAGATATCTAATATACGAATTTTGTATCTATTCACCTATATGTATGCCATCGTTAATGAAAATGAGAATGAAAAGAATAAAATGAGTTCTTGTGTTTTTTGTTTTTTATTATTGTTTTTCTTTTTCTTCTTCTTCTTCTTACAGTAATGAAAAGTGAAAGTGTTTTTTCTTTTAAAAATAACTGTTTGTTTTTTTTTACTGTTCTTGTTATAACTGTGTTTGGCTTGTTATTATAAAATAAATATATTGCATAGCAATATATATATATATATATATGTATGAATTTGTAGAGAATCCTTAATGATGAACGACCCATTTTTAAATGAAGAATCACAATTTCTTATGATGATAGCAACAAAAAAACAAAAAAAAAAAAAAAATAATAAAATAAAATTTGTAATACTCGTTAAAGGAATTGACTACAAGGATATAAAAACATTAACAAAAATTATACTTATGATATTTTGAACGATTTGTGGAGAAGAGGTGGTGTATGTGTTGGGTGGATAATAAAAGGAATCTTAAGAAGTAGGATAATACGATATTTAAAATTTAGGTTAAAAAATATAAATTGATAATGATGGTGATGATGATGATGATGATGATGATGTTGATGATGATTTGTTATAAGCTATTAAGAAAAAATAAAATATATATGAGACAGGAAGAATGTGTTTGTTATTGTATTTTTTTTTTTTTTTTTTTTTGAGGATGTTCAAGATCATGAAAGGATGTTATTTTTAATATATATAATCTACCTGTAATATTTTTTATGTTAAATTTAACATTATATATACAGTGTGTTAAAAAGTTTTGTGTAGATTATTGTTTAATATTAAATTTTTTTTCTTGGATTGTATAATTAAGGTATTAGATCCTCTAAATCCCAAAATACAAAATCCTAATTATGAAAGCGTCAAGATTTAGAAAATATAGAACATAAACAAAATATGGTCAAATACAAAACATCTAGAATACAAAATCCCCAAAAACTATTATTGAATCTTCGATTAAATATTCCAAATTCGGCAAGACGTATAATATAATAAGGAAGTGACACAAAATCTGAAATAACAAAATTCAAAAGCTCAAAAAATAAGACCTTGTATAACTAATGGAGACGCTCTAAGTCCCCAAATACAACATCCCATTTATGAAATTGTCAAGATCTGAAAATCCGCAAATAGAACATCCCAAAGTACAAAAACATCCACAATACAAAATCCCCGCAACTATTATTTAATATTCGATTAAATCGATTGAATCGTCGGTTGGAGGCAAGACCCCATCAAATTTATTAAGCAAAATGTTTGATAAATGTTTAAGAAAAAAATAATGTGTTGCGCTATTATTCCTGTTGCTTTTGTATGTGTAGGGATAATGTAAATCTAAACTCCTGAATTGAAAGGATTTTTTTATAGTTAGTAGTTAGATCAAGGTAGTGCGGTATTGCAAGATCAAGGTAATGCGGTAATACGGTATATACATCAAGATATGTATAAATAGATTACGTATGTATACGAAATGCAGAATTTTGGGGGTTATTATAGTTGGTTACAAAATCTGAGTTATATGCCTTTTGCAGAATATGTATAAATATAGTTATTTTCATAGATCGAGAAATCATAGACGGAATTCTGTTTTTGTTTTAAATGTATTTTTTTATTATTGACTCTGTTTTTCTATTAAATCTTATTCTACTTCATTTAACAATCTTTTAATAACTTTAATTATTTTTTCTCACTCTTCTGAATCACTAATGGTTGATTATACTTTTGAAAATAAATCTATTGAACGAGTCTCACACTTTAAAGACCTTAGTGTACTCTTTGGCAATTAATTATGTTTCAAACAACATTTAAATGTCATAATAAATAAATCTAAATCCATGCTAGGCTTCGTGAACAAATTTTCTAAAGAATTTAACGATCCATACGTCCTTAAATCATTTTTTACGTCTGTTGTTCGACCAAATCTTGAATATGCCAGTCAAGTGTGGTCGCCTAATTACCTTTATCATATCCAAAGAATTGAAATTACACAAAAAAATTTATTCAGATTCGCATTACGTAATTTACACTGGTCAAAACCAATTATTCTGCCACCTTATAGAAACCGGTTAAAGTTATTGGATCTTAAATCATTAGAATCCAGAAGAGAGGTTGCTGATATCATATTCGAATTATTAAAGTTTTAAATAATGAAATTTATTCTCCTTATGTTAGAGAGATATATGATCCACTTACATATTAACAACAGAAACCACTTTAGATCGGAAAATATTTTTCGTCCAATATTTCATCGTACCAATTATGGTAAATATGAGCCTGTTAATAGAATGTTTATGTAAATAAAAAAATAAAAACACCACATCGATTTTACATTAAACACAGTCCAACTATAAATAGAGAGTTAGGGCGTTTCCGAACCTCTCGCACTTGCACTTGATACTCGCACTAAACCTGTCAAATCGCACTTGATTTGTTGCCAAAATTTTACTGTAGTCTCAAGTACACTAGATATCGCAAAATTAAATTTATTAAATTTAGTGCGATTTGACAGGTTTAAATTTAGTATAAATTTATAATTTTCTTACATTCTTTGGTAATAAATTACAAAAATGTATAAATGTCAATTTTAATATTAAGATCTAGAATAAGATTAAGCTTAAATTTATATTTTATTTGTTTAATTTTGTACACTTATGTATATTGTAATATGTTTTTATTAAGCATAAATAAATAAATAAATAAATTACTACTAATTATGTGTGTACTACACACCGTATATCAAATATTGCGATATGTGTTGTTCGACGGTAAAGCAGCAAGAGAGGGCAAATTCGTTTTAGAACCGTTTATATAATGGCACTATGCAATCAATGGCGGAAACAAGCAACTGGATATGGTTAACGGATGTAGTACTATATACGTGGATTAATTAAGTTTCACGTATTATTATGAGTGGCACACGGTGACTGTTCATACCATTGCCTGTTTCTACCTACTATTATTTAAAGTAAATAATTCATAGTATTCAGGTTGCCTTTGAAGCAAACAATACATGAACTTTTTTTTTTTTTTTTTTTTTAATTCGTTTATTAGTAATTAATACTATTTTAAAGCCTTAAATCTATTTATTTTTAAATTACATAAAATAAAATTAGTTCAATATGGTTATTACACAATATTAAAAAATTTATCAACAATAATTTACCAAAATAATTCATAAAAAAATTTAACTACAGAATTTAAAATAATTAGAAAAATCAATATACAAAATCAAAATATAATAAGATAAAAATTTATGAATATTCAATAGGCAACATACAAATTTTATAATGCGTTATACTTTATAAAAGTTATCAAAATTATTTTGAAAAAATCTAAATTTTCTGCGTTTCTGACTTGGTAAGTTTTGACTTGGTACTGGTAAGTGATTAAATAATTGAAGACCTTCTGATGAAATAAATTGTGTTGTGTATTACTCCTACGAAACAATGGTAGCCTGAACAAATTTGCCGATCTCAGGCTGTAATGACTTGTTTCTCCAACATATCTTAGTAAATTTCCTAAATAATCTGGAAGCATATTATTTTTCATTTTAAAAATAAATACCAAAATATGGAAATTGAGTCTTTGGCGTACTGACATCCATTTTATTTGCCCGAGCATGTAATTTCGGTTAGTTCTTCTACTACATCTTAAGATGATTCTTATAGCCTTGTTTTGCAAAATTTGCATCCTATCTATATCCTTTTCCCTTTCACTACATAGAAACAACAATGATGAAAAGTAGTCCAAATGCGGTAAAATCATAGTATTATACATCATTATTGCACATTTCTGCGTGAGTTGACAGTGACTTGACAATATTATATTCAAAATTGTGAATAAGAAAATATTTTAGAGTTTGTATTGTCTGCTTGCGAAATGACAATAACAAAAATGCTTTCAAATTTTGCTATTTCGGGATTTTTGAATTTTGAGAGTAAGTAATTAGGGATTTTGTGATACGGGATTTTGTAATACGGGATTTTCATTTGGGATTTCATGGGCAAGCCCATTAATGATTGTTGTATTTCATAAGTTGTATGTATAAATTTTAATATTGTGAAACCACTCAAATGAGCAAAATTTTAAGTAAAAATTACAAATTAATATTAACCATTTCGATGTAACTGATGCTCAATTTGACAAATTGATGTGCTCAACCCAAATGTTAAATAAATCGGTTTTCAACAATAATGGCAATACTTTAAAAATATCTGCTACAACACTAATCAATAATAAATAATCATATGAAAATATCAGTAACAAAAGATGAAAGCAATAATTCATATACATCTTAAATGAAAATTAGAACAATATAGGTCGGATAGTCACCTCAACACGCTTGTCTTAATTTAATGAATTTAAATAAAGCTTAACGATTTGTTAAAAAATTAATTTGTACAGAAACTGAATAACTCTTTTTGTTTTAAATGTTATTAATTTAGTAGCAGTTATCAACAAAATTGTTGTTAGGATCCCATGTCTTAGGTTAGGACCCCATTGTCATTTAAATTACAGTTAGATTTCCAGAAATGACATCAATGTGCAATGGGCAAGTTGAATGCACCATATTAAATATAACAACACTCTGGTAACCTACAACTGTAGTTAAATAGAGGATGTTATTCAAGGCATGGAAGTATAATAAGCCCTGTCGTAATCAATTTTTCCATACCTATACTCTTAAAAACAATTTTTCTTTGTAATTTGCTGATACGTTTGAATTTGATATTATAAAACACTGTTCTTGTATTTAAAAGCACTGTTTCAGCACAACTCATTTATCATGAAACATGATATTTAATAATTTCGGATTTTTTCCGATAAAAATATTCAATTTTACAATCTCGAATTATTCAAAAGACAACTTTAAACATGCCCTTCTCATCATTCTACTCCTTTTACTCAAACCTATACAATAATTTTCATTAAATATATGCTTTCCTAACTCTTTCTGAATTCTGTGTAATGGAAAAAAACGAATTAATAACTAAATTGAACTAGTTTAACCCTTTCACTTCCAGTGAATGTATACATACGAATGACATTTTGAACACGATAATTTATTACATATTGATCCGCATTATTTGATATATATAGTAAAAATTTCTATGTTTGTATTTATATCGTATTGTAAAAAGGTTAATTAATCATTGTCCTATAACCACATTTGTGGTGAATAATGCGGAAATAAAATCTTTCCATGGGCCTTCCTATCTATCGCTAACCTTTTCAAATGTGGCCAAACGTGTATGGATTTTGTTTCATTCAATTTAGTTCTCCACCTTTTGCACCAAATTTCGATTTTGTTATTGGCTTGTTGCAATTTATTTGTAGCTTCATTTATATTTTTACCGACTGCTAATATAGCCGTGTCATATGCAAAAGTGGCTACCGTCGCATTTTCTATCTCTGGAATATCACTAGTGTATAGTAAATATAGTATGGAGCCCAGTATCTGCTCGTTGTTTAATTTGAAATAATCGCTTCGATAAAAATTATGAAATCAGTTCGACATATGTTTCGGAGAGCAAGCGACGTAGTTTGTAGATAAGCCTTCATGCCATACATTGTCGAAGGCTTGCGCAACATCAAGAAATACTAAATAGCTAAACTAAAGAGCAGATGCATTTACCATTCAATATTTTTTCGATAACGTCAGATATTCTATGGATTTGTTCCACAGGTTAATGTTCTTTTCTAAATCTAAATTTGTGATTATAATTTTTGTGATTATACTTAATATTTCCGGTTTCAATCAGAGGTTGCATTTTTTTTATTTTATTTTCATGATTTTAATTGAAAATTGCTTATTTTCGGAATCAAAACTCTGACATATTTTAAAAACTGGACTGATGAACACCTAAAACCGTTCTGTTCCATAATATAATGTCTATTTTAAGCAACCCTGCATCCCTAAATTTCCATCTAATTTTTTTAATACTCATAACCATATTAGGATAAAATATTGAAAAAAAAAAATGAAAAAAAAAACAGAAATCCTTGATTGTTATCCTTTTTATCTCTGTACAGACACAAATGAACTTTATACTTATTTTGATATATATATATATATACATATATTCATTTAATGGATATACCTAACATTAAATCGAAGGATTTTATTTATATTTTAATACATAATTTGAATATAAGATGCATGTGTGTGTGAGTGTGTGTGTGTAGTCTAAATTCATATACTTAAGAAATTATATGGTTATAAATGAAACAAATTTTACTGTTTTATGATAAGAATTAAACGGTGTTATATTGATTATATTATTATTATATTCTTATCTCATGCGTGTAAATGTGTGGGTGTGTGTGTGTATAAGTTGATTTTAATAATCATTTTGAAATGAATAGAATGGAGCTGTTGAATTTTTATAAAGTAATTTAACAAAAAAAAAGAAACAATTTTAAGATGAAAAAGAAGAAGCTATCACTTGAATTTAGTCACACCAGTTCATCATTAAAACAGGCACATATATACATTATTATAATAAAATATATTGAAGATGAATATAAAGAATGACAGTAGTTGTTGTATACTAGGTATATATGAACCTATATATTCATCATTATTTATATAAAAAATAATGAAATTGATATTGATCACTACAGTTACTTAAATTATTTCTTTTAATATTCAGTTTATCTGAACAATTTAATGATATATATATATATATATATATATATATATTATATATATATGTATATATACATATAATTCAGGTTTTGTTATATTTAATTTCCGTATCGGATACAAACGAAAAATTTCCTTTCTTCATTCTCTTTCAGCCTCTTCAACAATTTATTTTTTTTCCTGCTCAGATACGAATCCTTAATCATTTATTAAAGCTGTAATTTAGATATGTTGGGATGAAATAAATACGCATTATAACGGTAACATCCATCTAAAATACATAATATTGTAACTAAATAGATTGAAATTTTTTACGTGAAATTTAAGTCTAATAAAGCTTTAATTTAAGCGTTTATGTTACGCGTATAACAATAATAGAGGAATACAAGAAGAAAAATGTATAACAAAAAAAAAAAAAACAACAAAAAAATAATAAAAAAAAAAAAATTACAAATTTCTTACTTTATTTTAGAGTTTTTTTTTTTCAAATCAATTTTTAAGAACATATCATGTTTATGCTTTTAACTTTTGATAAAGGATAAAAGGATGAATTTAAAATAGATAACTTTTTTTTGTTTTTTTTTTTATCAAAAATTGAATTTTTGTAAGAATTGATCAAGATGAAATGATGATTGAGAAATAAAACAACAACAAAAAAAAATGTTAAAAATTCGATTTTGATAGTATAAAATTATTATAAAGATTTTTTTTGTTTTAGTATATACAGTGGGGATCCCAGATAATGATTCACTTCTAGACATTAAATGTTTCGAAAACCTTAGAAATCTTTTTTATAATTGCAATATACATCCTAGTAGCTAGTTTAAGAGACATTTATTAAATGTAATTATTTGTGCAAACCAATATGGTGTATCAGAGAGGTCAATGGGACTCTCTGAAATTGATTATTATTTGCTATAGTGTTAGACTTAGTTCAGGATGAATGAGTCTTTCAAAACATTTGTTATAATGTTAAAAACATAGTTTGAATATAAATTTTAATTCAGTTGTTTTACACAATTGAATGAAGTTTAGATTGTGATTGACATTCTAATTGGATTGTTAGTTTAATTTGAAGTTGGATTGATAGTTTAGGTTAGTATGAATGATTTTTTTGAATACGGTTTTTTCGCACTTTAGTTGTTCATAGTGTAAACATAAATGTGGTAAATTTTTTATTCAAATATTGAAACAATTAAATGTGGTCAAATATGTAGGGTTTTCAGAGGTTAAATAGGTTCTAAAATTTCAAGATTATTTTTATTAATTTATTTATTTATTGAAACATAATAGTTGAATTTAAATAGATTTTAATTAGATTTTAACTAGATTTTAATATAATTATAATTTAATTTAAATCACTACAGCCTTCAGAGCCCCCCGCAATCGCTCACAAAAGAAAAACCCATCCACAAGTCTACTTTCTGAACTACATGGATGATTTTGCTGGTATAAAAATGAGTTGCCTTCATGGCTTTGTAAAATATTCAAATTGGTTTAGACGGTTTAAGTGTATCGACTTAGTTAACAACTTCTACCTACCTTACTTTAAGAATTTTAATAAGTAATAGTGTGTCCTAAATTATAATATTGTATAGACACAACTTCAAAACAACTGCATAAGTTCAGTAATAGTTCAAAATAATCATTATTGGTTTTTGCGATATCAGTTAAAAAATATTCATCATTACTCTCACGTGATGAGCTAAAACAAAAAAAAAATACCTTTTTAACACTGCTTGCAGTAAGTCTGAAGGTAGAATTCTATTCTATTCTAATTCTTTTCTAATTTTTTTTATTTTTTTATTACTCTTTATTATACTTCTTTTTCTTTTCTTCATCTTAATATGGCTTAAATTTTGCGAAGGCAGTTAAGTGGGTATACTTATCCAATTATTTTGACCTAATATATAAAAAAAAGAATAAATAATTGTTTGAGGTCAATCTAAAAGACATCATTTAAATACGTTCTGATGTGAATTCAAAAGACTGACATTAATTTTATTAAATTTTCACATCGTAAATGATTACTCTTGGGCTTTGGCGTTCCATTTAATTCTATAATTTTACTTAATTTTAAACCAGTCGAATCATTCAAATCATTGATCAATTTAATCTGTAAATAAAAAAAAGAGCGGTACAAATATCTGAACCATTTCAAATTCTATTTTTATTATTATTCTTGTATATAATAGAAAAGGATACGTGGCGAATTCAGATATTTTTTTTCAATTTTGCTTAATTTTCAATAATAAATTTTACCTCAAATGTTTAAGTGTTCAATTTAACATATACAAAAATGTTAATTTATCAAATTGCCGCAACTTACCCATACCCAGAATTAAATTAAAATTAAAGTTTGATGTGTTTTTAATAAATTATTACGTGTGTGGTTGTTGTCTAAGATAAAATTATATAAAACCGAGCATAAATGATGAAATTATTTAACACACAAAAATGTTAATTTATCAAATTGCCGCTAGTCACCCATACCCAGAATTAAATTAAAATTAAATTTTGATGTGTTTTTAATAAATTATTACGTATGCGGTTGTTGTCTAAGATAAAATTATATAAAACCGAGCATAAATGATGGAAAAAATGTATAAGTGTTTATTTAACACACAAAAATGTTAATTTATCAAATTGCCGCTACTCACCCATACCCAGAATTAAATTAAAATTAAATTTTGATGTGTTTTTAATAAATTATTACGTATGCGGTTGTTGTCTAAGATAAAATTATATAAAACCGAGCATAAATGATGGAAAAAATGTAAGTGTTTATTTAACACACAAAAATGTTAATTTATCAAATTGCCGCTAGTCACCCATACCCAGAATTAAATTAAAATTAAATTTTGATGTGTTTTTAATAAATTATTACGTATGTGGTTGTTGTCTAAGATAAAATTATATAAAACCGAGCATAAATGATGGAAAAAATGTAAGTGTTTATTTAACACACAAAAATGTTAATTTATCAAATTGCCGCTACTCACCCATACCCAGAATTAAATTAAAATTAAATTTTGATGTGTTTTTAATAAATTATTACGTATGCGGTTGTTGTCTAAGATAAAATTATATAAAACCGAACATAAATGATGGAAAATATGTATAAGTGTTAATTTAACATACAAAAATGTTAATTTATCAATATGCCGCAACTCACCCATACCCAGAATTAAATTTTAATGTGTTTTTAATAAATTATTACGTGTGCGGTTGTTGTCTAAGATAAAATTATATAAAACCGAATATAAATGATGGAAAATAATTCATAACGAAATACATATATTTTTTTTTTGTTTGTTTTTTTGTTAATTTCATTACAACTATCTTAATAATATTATTATACATAAAATACAAGATATTAAGTATACATCTTGATTTGAATGAAGGCTTGTGGAACAGAGAAAATCCAATGATTTCTTCTTCTAGAAACTTAATTTATTTGGCTATATTTGTTTGAAAATCTGCAACTTAGTTCCAGCGGCGTGAATCTTTTAACGAAATATTGTATACGATTTTTTATCAAACTTTGATGAATTTCTAGGAGCAGGCGAATACTAGGTTATTCATAAACAATATAATTTTCATTTTTGGATTAAGTAAATTTTATTTGTTTATAATATTCGAATTCTGACTGCAGACATTTGTAATTCTCAGTTTTATTACTGAATTTTCAATTTTCTCACAACTTTCACTAATCTTTCTGGGTAGTTTGAAGACGCATCTTCATTCATACCTACCTTATTTTTTTTTATAATGTAATTGAAAATATTACCTTATATACACATCATTGTAACAATCATTGTAACACATACATCATTGTAGCAATAGCATAGATGAAAAATATGTTTAAATTCAAGTAAAGTTAAATAAAAAAACAAAAAAAAAAATTTCTAATCAGTAGGGGTGTGTGAGGTGTATACACACAAAGGGGCATGTACACTTAAAAATATATATTTTTTGTTTTTGCTTTCATTATCTATAAGTTAATTTTATGATTTGCATATATGTATTTAGCATAAAGATACAAAATGTCATTGAATTAAGGAAATCGATGTTCTAAGGATTTTTGTCAAGAATCAAATATATATATAATATATATATATATAAAATACATTCATGTATATGTAGGTATATATAATATTTTAATAATATAATAATGTTGTGTTATAAATTCAATACAAAATTGTGCGTGTATCAATTGATTAATATAATAATGTTGATTTTAAAAATCATATAATGATATTGATATTGATTATAAAGCATGATGATGATTAATGATGATATGAATTTTTTTTTTGGTATAATATTAAAGTTTAAAGATAGCTAATATAATATTTTGTTATTATTGTTGTTGTTGCTGTATTTATATATATAATATATATTATATATATATATAAATACATATATATATATATATATATATATAGCATCTAAAGGAAAATTGTCACAAGTAAACGTATACCTAATGATAATTTTTTTTGTTTTGTTTTTATTAAGAGGAACCACCATGCAAAATGAAAGGAAATTCGATAAATTGATGATGATAATAAAGTTAATTTGTTCACTCGTATATATAATATAATATAATATGTACATTGTTATATGTACATATATATATATATATATATATAATGATATGATAGACATATAATAATGTAAGTATAACTTTTAAAAAGCTATAATCCTTTTTATGTCATTATATACATATATATTATATAATATAGGTATATAATATAAATTATGAGATCACGTAGCATTTAATAATATCGCAAATGAAATATCAATTTAGTCGTCGTTGTTGTTTTTGTTGTTAGCTTTTGTTAAATTCCCTAATTTTGTTAATGAAATTGTTGTTTTTGTTGTCATTTTTGTTCTTTTGACAAAAAAATCTTTAAAATATACTTTAAAATATGTTTATAAAATACTTTACATATTAATAATACGCAATTGAGTTTTTATATTATTTAAAATAAATATATATACCTACATATAGTATTATATACAAAATGATAACACGTACTTACTTATATTTATTTATCACTTGGTATACAATGAATGTAGGTTTGAGAAATGTACTACAACTTGAAATTGATCGTAGACAAGAGAGTATTTAAAATGATCAAATAGTGCCCAAACAATAGAGAAGTAGAAATAATATGCGACCTTATGAACTTATTTGTTTATCAGTTGGCATACAATGCATATACCTAGGTTTGGGGATTAATTTCGCATAGAAATAAAATTTGGCTTATTTTACCCGTATAAAAAAGTTCGCGGAAAAGTGTATTACAACTTGAAATTGATCTTTGACAAGATATTAGATATTAAAAATAACCAAATATAAGTGCTGCAATAAATAGAGAAATACCTGTAATATACTATCATATTTACTTACTCATTTATCCGTCAGGTACAAAGAATGTTAGAAATTTGGGATTATTCTACCGTGAAGAAAGCAGCTTACGAACAAATGTATACTAACTTGAAAATAATCCATAAAATGACAGAGTATTCAAAATAGTCAAAAATACTATAATTATCGATAAAAGCCAAACAAACAGTGCTGTAACTACCTATAAAAGCAAGGCAATAGCCAAACAGTCTTATGATTACATATAATGCAATACGTTATGTACTTTACGTACCTACTTATCAGTTGGCGGACAAGATGTAGATTAAAAACAATTGGACTTAAACAACTTGCACACCTACCACAAATTTAAAATTATCCTTCATATACAGATTAGTATTCAAATCTATATAAATAAGCCAAACTAGTGATTAATCAAATAACATTAGGTTATATTCAATTGTATAATAAAGCTGGCAAATTAACCCGTAAATATCCAACGATTAAATACTCAAAAGACTTAGTTTAATAATTTAAATTATTATTTAATAAAGGGACACTATCCAGCTACTAAAACTATTGGATTTAAATTGTTAATACAATTATCAGATATTAAATAGTCACTCAATTTGATTATTTTACAATATTATTAAAACATCACTTTCTTAATTACTGTTATAATATTTAATATCACTTTATAATCAATAAATTAACTGTAATCAAAAAATACTCAATTTCAATCACAAAAATTCAAGTAAAGAAACAATGAACAAAAAATATAACTCAAAAGAATTGAGTAAAATATTTGCATAATTTTTTTTAAATTCCAACCCCTATTTTCTGATTGATGATTTTTTAATCCCCCTCTCTTACTTATTAACACATATTCATACATAATAAACATTTTTTTTTGTTTTGCAATTTATGTATTAGCAATATTTTTTTTTTTTTTTAGCAACCCTTCACAGTACCATCACCAACAACATATGCGATCAATCAGAATCACTCGATTTAAAAATGTTCAATGTAGGTTTATACTTTTGTTGCTGAACTCAAATCTTATGTGTACAATAAAAGAGTGTGGTAAAACTATATTGTTGCTAGTAAATTTTTACTATACAAAAAATTTGTAATTGAATAAACAAAAAAAAAATTATTGATAATTTTAAATTTGCTGAATAAGCTGAATAATGTGAAATTCAGTACAGAGTTATTGCAACATGTTGCTAGAAACATTTTATATTAGGTCGTTATAGTTTTTAGCAAAATTTTATTATGGGTGCGGTTTTGTATTGATTAATTGAAATCAATTCGAAGGATTATTGATATTGATTGATATTTTCGATTTTTTTTTTAAAGTGAAATGAAGGGTGGTGATTGTTTTTTGTTAAAAGTGTAATGTAATTTTGTGCGACTTTAAATGAACAGATTTTGATTTTGTAATTTTACAGAAAAATGTCGAAGTAGTTTTTTTTTTCAAAATATAGCTTGTCTATTATCTTTTATATACTTCTACGGGCAAAAATAACCTTAAACAATTGTCAAACTTAACATTAACCGATTAAATCAGGTATCCAAGTAGACTATATGTATATCCAATGTCAGAACACTGATATGGTTTATCACTGGTATAATGATCCATTCTACAGACATCTACTGTTCAAGATTGGTAAATCCAATACAGACAGATGCAGATTCTACTCAGAACTGCAGAATCAACCTCTAACATTATATTTGCTTGGGACGGTCGGAGCAGACAAAAATATTTCCAGGAATACACATCGTCCAAATGTGAAATTGACATTAAAGTAATAATAGTGTTAACCAAAGCCATAAACGTATAATTTTAAAATAAACAAACGGGAAAATACAATAGGATCTGAAAAGCTTGCGCCTTCATAGAACTTCCCATCAAAAAAAGATCACAAATACAAATTGAGCAATTTCAGTATTCATACTTAAGTGACCATTATAGAGATCTAGAAAGCTGGACTTAATGTCTTGTGACAATGTAAATTTTTTTTATTTTCTTCATTGACAGTTATTTTTGATTCGTGTAATTTTTAAGTCGCTCTGAATTGTGTAAATCATTTTTTGTCTGTTAATGTTATTGCGAAGTTGTTCTTGCATGTATGGGAATAAAATATGATTTTTACAATTGTTAGCAACTCAACATTATCTTGGCGATTCAGCTCTGCGTGACCTTAAACCTACACCGAAATACTGAGGTACATTCGTGATCGAATATTTCGCATCTATAATTCACTATGGGTCGTATTAGAGTTCCTTGATATTAACTTTGATATTAATTTTTAGCAATTAGCTTTAAATTAATTTGACCATGTGTTGGTTATGGATTCTAATGTGACCTAATATTGTAAAAATAACGGATGGATGTTGGCTGTCTCTCACTTTTAAAGCAACTTATTTAATTTACAAAATCAACTACAAATAGCTGAGGTAAACATGTAATACTATACCCATACGATATTTAGTCAATATATTATTACCACTGACGTTCAGAGTAAATCATTCAGAGAGCATCAGAGCAACGGATTGTTGATTGGATTCGTTAGTATTCCAAAACAACATTCTTTATAAACTTAAGTACCTGTTGTGAGTATAAGTACTTATTGGAAATTATTTTCGACTCAAACTGAAAATTATTGCTATTAAATTTTTTTTCAGGTTATGGTGACATCATCTTTTGGCTTTTGCGGATTATGAAAACAATATATTTTTTCAACGTTATGTCTTCATCGTTTGTCTATAAATTACACGTTTTATAACACAACTCAATTAATAATTTTAAAGTCTTCCATAGTACTAAGATTAGATTAGATTATATTTATTTGGACCGCTGCCGCAAATTGGCCATGAAAAATAATCCATACTAATGCAAATTAAGCATTTGAGTGTCTGAAGATGCTTAATTTGATATATTAGATTAGATTAGGTAATTTGGGAAGAAAGCTTGGCTTCTATATCACCGCAGCCGCATTTCAGCTTATTGTGGGATTATTATACACTCGATCGACAAACAAGTGTTTTAACTATTAAAAAGCAATTACGTTTTAATGTACGTTCAACTGAGACTAACTAACAACAGTTGTTCTTCATTTTGTACTCACACTCAGAATATTCTTCAATTGTATACTAAATAGCTCCCATTTTTTGTGGAACATTGTTCCTCTGTGCCGAAGTGTAGTACAAGTGAGTCCTTCACTGTTCCCAGGTAGCGCAGTCTGCTATGAGTGAGCTTTTCGTATTCTCAGAGCAGATAGAGATCAATAGAGATAAGTGATTTAGTTATTACATTCCGAACGTTTTTAGAGGGTATAGCTAGTTCCATAATACTTCCTACATATCATCATTGCGACACAAATAATAATAATCCATGTTTTAAATTGCTACATGTATGTTTGTGTTAATTTATTAAAAACAGCATGTAGTAATTTGTCAAAAAATCTCTTTTACATTCCTTGGTAGGATCTGATTTGTGGACTAGACACAACTATTGTTGTTCAAATAGAAAAAAAAGATTTAAAATTTTTAAATTAAAAAATGAGTAGTAAAAGAGGTACTTAATACGCGCCCATATACCCGTCTTGGCTACGGTTTTTTATTTATAAACACCCGGGCGATGGAATAGGATCTTTAATATACTTACATACTGCTTGGCTGGGATAGGGAAGGCAGGGGAAGATGGAAAGTATAAAGCAAGAGTTAAAATGGAGTTGAAGTCTATCCAGCTTAACATAGTTCGTAACAAATTTATGAACAATAAAAGTAGAAAAATGGAAATTATTGTTATCAAATCTATTAAAAATTTTTAAATTTTCATTACACTTGCATGACACTTTAAATTGTATTTGAGAGTAATAATTCAAAATAAATTACAAAACAATTTTAATCAACCACATTTTTTTCCCATTGGAACCTATCACTGTTCACGTAAAACTCTATTTTGAATTTATTTTTATATACATTTTAAATGTTTAAAGTGATGCGACACTTGTGTCATACCTCATGTCACTAACAAAATTACATAACGTATACAAAAAAAAAACATACCAAAATCATACATCATCTCACTCCAAATATGCCATCCTTTTTAGCATCCATTTTTTTTTTTTTTTTTTTTGTTATATTCTCGATACAACTTATTTGTCTGTTTTTTTTTTGTTTTTTTGGGGTTTTATTTTCGCTTTTTGGAGTAACACGTTCGCATTGTTAATTTTTTCAATGTTTTTCAATTTATTTTGTTATCGCAGTATAACCATCAAAAAATAGAAAATGAAATACGCTATTTTTTTTTTGTTTGATTTTTTGCTTTTTTGTGCGATAAAATTTACCACGCGCATTCATAAAATTTACATTATCAAAATATATACATACATGCATTTAATACACATACAAACAAACACATAATCATTCATCACTCATTTTAAAATTTTTTTTTTTAATATTTTACCAATATCTATCAATACAGATCATCCCTCATGTCATCTTTATAAGGACAAAGAAATAAAAAAAAAAAAAAAAAAAAAAAAAATAAAAACAAAAAAAATAATATTATAAAACTAACAAAATTTTGGAGAATGTCAATCGCGTTATTTTAAACGCAAAATTTATTGTATGTATCTGCTGAAGTATGTATGTTGGTTGATATATTGCGAAAATTTATATTTTTGAAAATGAATGTGTGCTTTAAGATAAGTGAATAACTCGAATATTAAAATATGAAAAATAATTTTTTTTTTCTATTATTGTTGTTTTTTTTTTTTTGTATAGTCAGTCAGGAAAAAATATAAAAAATTCTGCGCGGCTGTTTGGGTTTTGATTTCGCGATATTTGCTTTAACAGTTTCCACAGCTTTGATTGAATTTAATTTGGATTAATATACACAGTTGAAAGTCGATAATATAATATATTTTTTTTTATTAAATTTGTCAGTCTTGGTTTATTTAATTATTTTCTCTTATATATTTTTTTATACATAACTTAAGCTGCTTAGCTGGCGATTCAAACTTTGTTAGACTAAGCCTACGCTGCAGAGATGAAATATAGGCAGATATGAATCAATAAGTATATTTTTATACATAACTTAAGCCTAACTTAGCTGGTGATTCAAACTTTGTTAGACTAAGCCTACGTTGCAGAGACGAAATACAGGCAGATATGAATCAATAAGTATATTTTTATATATAACTTAAGCCGCTTAGCTGGTGATTCAAACTTTGTTAGACTAAGCCTACGTTGCAGAGACGAAATATAGGCAGATATGAATCAATAAGTATATTTTTATATATAACTTAAGCCGCTTAGCTGGTGATTCAAACTTTGTTAGACTAAGCCTACGTTGCAGAGACGAAATACAGGCAGATATGAATCAATAAGTATATTTTTATATATAACTTAAGCCGCTTAGCTGGTGATTCAAGCTTTGTTAGACTAAGCCTACGTTGCAGAGACGAAATATCGGCCGATATGAATCAATAAGTATATTTTTATACATAACTTAAGCCTAACTTAGCTAGTGATTCAAACTTTGTTAGACTAAGCCTACGTTGCAGAGACGAAATATAGGCAGATATGAATCAATAAGTATATTTTTATATATAACTTAAGCCGCTTAGCTGGTGATTCAAACTTTGTTAGACTAAGCTTTACGTTGCAGAGACGAAATATAGGCAGATATGAATCAATAAGTATATTTTTATGTATAACTTAAGCCGCTTAGCTGGTGATTCAAACTTTGTTAGACTAAGCTTTACGTTGCAGAGACGAAATATAGACAGATATGAATCAATTTTGTGTCTGCAAGTGTAGAAAAATCGCCCGTGATGGATATAAATGGACCAGAGACCTACATTTAGTAATTCATAACACTGTCCTAAAGAATTAAATGTCTTTTGAAATGTCTTGTCCTAATGAATTATCTATGAACGTCTCAATAGGGTAAAATGGTTTTAAAATTTGTCGGAAACAGTGTTATTCGTTAACAACAAATTGAAATGATCGATTCATGTTTAAATGTTTTGTTGCTTTGAAATGTGTGATTGTTTCAATAACGTACAAGATATGGTTATACATACAGAAATATAAATTTTATGTTAAAAACAATCAAAATGATCGAGCTAAGCTGTATATTCTATTGTTTAATCATTTATAACTGTCTAAATGGACTTAAATGTGTTGAACTGTAATGGTTCCAATATCTAATATTATTCTTTTATTGTCTATTTTACTAATATCTTATATCTATACTAATTTTGTTTTTGTCTGAAGCCTTTTATAACATTTTTTATAACAACAATAATAATAATCAAAAAACAGTTCGTTATAAATGATAGAATCAGAATTAAGAGAACAAATTAATTTTTTTTTTTTAATATAAGTAAAATGTAATGATAAAATAATATTAATGGATTGTGATGAGCGATGATACATCATACATATTTACTTTAAATTGATGTGGGTGTTTGGAGTTGTAATGTGCATACTTTTTTAAACTTCACCCAAAATTTACTAGATTTGCAATGGCATTATACTAGTATTTATATATAGGTATTTCACAGTTTAATAAGAAAACTGCTAGTAGTCAAGAGCTTATAATAGAAGACTACTGCGCTTGTGTCCATCACCGTCTGCAGTGGTTAGATACAAAATTTTGAGAAATGAATATCCACTTTTACAATTCTGGCAAATTTAAGAAGAACAATTTTTTGAAAAATTGTGTTCTGACTTTTCTGGCGTTTTGATATCTTAAAATTAGATGTAGTTGAAAGTTTAAAGAACTTTAATTGCAGATGTTATAATTCAAATCTGAAAAAAGTAATTTTAATTGTGACACAATTCAACTGAAATAATTTGTTATAATATTATTCCTCATTAATGGTGTCCCAATTTACTTTGTACGACAGCCCCAAATACTGTGTTAAGAAATTTTGTGTTAAGAACAAATCGAAATGATCGAGCTAAGTTGTAGATTCTATTGTTTAATAATTTATAACGGTCTAAATGGGTTAAAATGTGTTGAACTGTGATGGATGGAATCTCTACACAAAATTGATTTAAGCTCTTGTTTAGAAATTTAAATTTTCAAATGTGGAAATGTCATCTTATTGGGCTGTTATTTTACAGGATCAGGACTTTTCATGATTTTTAAATTACATATTCTTAATATCTATACCTATATCTAAATAATAGAATATATATTTGTATTTGACTGAAGTTTTAAAAATTCTAATCTTATCAAAGCTTTGAAATCCTAAATGTTTCAGATATTTGTTTTTTGGATCTATGAACAAAAATGTTGATTTTTTCTTATTTTAGTCATGTATTTCAAAATAAGTTTTTTTATTTTTTTTTGATTTATGTCAATTCTCACTTATATCTTAACTTACTTATATCTAAAATATTTAAAAAAGTAATATATTTATAATTATAAATTATTAATAAGTAGTGAATTTATAGGCCTTGGCTTTTAGCCGTCCGGTCCTATTTATTTCATTACTTAAACGTTTTATAATAATTACAAGTGCCCCAAGTGAACCTCCCATGTTTTCGTATTTTTCTAGAATGACCATCTTTAGAGTATTGCATCACTTTTTATTTTACCTATTAAATTTTCATATATCCACAAATTTTTATCTTACCATTATTATGTATTCGAAACACAAGATCATGAAATGCTCTTATTTTTACTTCATATCTATCTGACCACCTTAAAAATTTTCTTTTAAATGCATTAAATTACTTTAATTGTAATTTTCATACTCTATTCACTTAAATTACTAAAATTTATACAGATTTTGCAGTGCTGCAAAGCAATTATATTAAAATAACAAAAACTAACCGTACAAAATGTATTCGGCACATTTATATATTTTTGTTACCTCTCTATTCCAAATATAAGATGTAAAATTAATTAAATATGTGTTCAAAATACCTAGATTCTACTGTAAATATTTTTTTTTTTGCTGTTGTTTAATAAAATTCAGTTTTGTTTTTTACCTATATCAAGCCTTAAAAAGATTAACAATACACATATAGTTCTGTATGATTAAAGAGGAATATATGCAAATTGATAATGTTAGAATGAGATAGATGTAATTCATATAAATAAATATGTGTAGGCAGAATGAAGTAGAGTAGTAGTTGTATTTTATATTATGCAAATTTCTCATCCCTCAAATTTTTATTTTTAGAGGTTTTTTTTTTTTTGCCAAAAGATTTTAGCACTTTGAGTTCGCAAATTTTTTTTGTTTTTGTAATCTATTCTTTGATAAAGTCGATTGGGTTATTACTTGTATATATACAAAAAAAAAAATATATATATACGAATATAGAATACAACCCTTCATTATAATGCAAAAAGAAAAAAAAATATGAAAAATTTGAAAAGGATATAAAAAGAAAAACAAATTTTTAGATAAGCTAACAACAAATGAGTTTTTTTATATATTTTTTATTTTGATGTTGTATGGCTGTTAAAATTTAGCAATTTTTATTTTCGCGATTTTATTAATAAAATTATTATTTCAGATTGAGATGATCAAGAATATTTTAGAATATTTTTTTCAATTTATTTAGCTTAACTGTTTTAGTTACCAAATGTTGGTTTTAATGGTGAAACCACATTAATGAAATGATAAAAAAAGTAATAATAATAATAAAATACAGATCAATGGAGCTCTACAGATGTTTTAAATAATTAATTAAAATTGTTGTGATTCAGTTAATTTGTAAGAAAGATAATAAAGTATAGTTGTATTATGAAAAGTGAATAAATCAAAAGATTCAAACTTTAATTAAGGTATATTATAAATTTCAATTTATTTATTCATTATGAATTTGTTGATAAAAATACTAGCATAACTCGTGTTGATTTTGTGTACAATTAAACAAACTTTAATGAACTGAATTAAGCCAAATTATACCTAAAATAAAGTTGTTAAATAATTACTCTATAGTGGAGCGGTAGCCATTTCAATTGCTTCTGGATAACTGATTAGCATTTAATTGTGCCTTTTTGATAGGGGTTACTACTCTACAGTAGCCTAGACCTACTGACCTATTCTAATTTTAATTCTAATTCTAATATATAATATTATTAATCTAAAATATGCTAAAATTCTGCATAAGCAATTGCAGTGTTTAACTAATTGTATTAATATTATTAAAATAAAAAATATCAAATTAAATTGCAAATTAAATAATTCAGAAAACTCTTCTATACATTTTAATTATTAAATAAATGACTTGAATTCATGTTTAATTATTATACATCCACTCTATATATCCAATTAATAAAGCACTTGCGTGTAAATCATATCGACTCACAAAATTCAGATATTCGTCTATTAATTTTAATATCAGTAAATTTAACATGAATTCATTTTCTTTTACTCATCTTCGTGTTTTCTATTTGACTTAAGTCTATTTAAAACTGTATTATTTTAAATTAAAGTAATGTAAATACATTATGTTTTTAGAATTAATTCTCTATTAATATACTATATTAATATACATATTATATTACTAGAACTGCAAGATAATTACAGTTACATGGCATGTTGATCAATGTACAATGTAGACAGCACTTATAATTAGGGTTACGTTACATGAACATATACTTAAATATCTTATAACGTCTAAGTAAAAACCCAACTGCACCCAACAAGCTTGATCGAAATTAATTAACCGAAAAATGCTTAATTATTGTTATATTATGAACAGAAACCCACATATAATATTGAGGGCACCAACACTAAATAAATGATCAATTATTAGGCTATTAGCATCACTAGGTTATGAAGAAATTACATTTGGTGGTAGGAACAACCCACGTTAGTGTTACTTGACATTTCAAAGCTCGCAGGGTCGATCTCAAATAAAAAATAAGCTGTGAAGAACAAAAAGAAGATGATAGAAATACTATAAAGTTAAAATAAATATATTCAATCGTAAGAATTGTAGGCTAATCACTTTGTTAGAGTGAGAAAACAATTATTGATGTTAAATAGTCATACAAATTAAAACCAGCATCAAACAAAGACTTTGTGAATACCAGATAGTACCAGAAACGGGAAGTAAAGTCTTCAACAAAGATTGTATGGAATAAATATTATACTTATTCATTTATGTATATGAAGACATACATGTAGGGACCCTCACATACTTCTAAGCAAAGTAAAGTGTAAAATTGCAGTACCGTACTTAATTAAGCACGAAAAGGTGATTCTACCTAAGTTACTGTAGACTGTAAAAAAAGAAAGAAGAAAAAAAGAAAGTATAAAACTCTAAATAAATTATTTATTTTTGAATTAATAAATAAACTAAAAAAAAGTAAGGTACAACATATTCGAACCATTTCAAAATCGATCTTCATTATTATTCTTTTAAATGATAAATATTTAAAAGGAGACGTGGCGAATTCAAATATCTTTTCAAATATTTTTAATTCTGTATTAGAAAATTCAATTAGGAATTTCAATTTAAAATTCAACCCCATGTAAAGGTGAATTTTAAACCCCCCTATCTCCTGATTTAAATAAAAAATTTATTTTTTTAAATAAATTATCACGTATGAGGTTGTTGTTTAAGATAAGTCAATAAAAAACATATTGTCCATGATAAATTGAAATGTGGGTAAACATTTCGTAACGAAATATTGAATACAATTTTTTATCAGGAGCAGGCGAATATTAGTATTATATTAATATGTGAAGACAAAACCATTACAAAGAACATACAAAAATTTCAAATGCAAAATAATATTTTAATCAGGTGAAAAACTGTTAACTCTACCCATACAATTTTCTCATGTAAAATCATCACAGCAGGACTAAATGTATTTGCACAGCAGGTTTTATTCCAATTTTACTAATCTAGTCTACTCAAATTCAAATTGATTATAATCAATTCTAACTATATATAGAGTTAAAAAAGATCATACCTTAAAAATTATCCCAATAATTATTAACTTAATTTTTTAGTCTATATTAAATATTTAAAATAAAATTTCTTAAAACATATTTAAATCACCTCAATAATTTATAATCTCTCATCTATCACTTATCAACTTTCAATAAAATAACAAATTTTAACTTTATCATTTTATTATCATCTAATCACCAAGAGTTTTACAATCACAAGTATATTATATATGTATATATATAGATATGTACAACAAAAATAGATAAAAATTAAAAAACAAAAAATTAGGATACATGAATAACGCCTGATGAGCATATCCTGATGATTTCTTAAAATATTTTTATTTCTATATATTTTCTTTTTTGTTATTATTTTTTTGAAATTTTACTCATCTTGTATTATTTATTGTATGTGACAAAAATATACATATATATATTATATATATATTATTCTTTTCTAACAATTTCTAAGACTTTTTTACATCGTTAGAGTTGTTGAAAATTAAACACAACAAAAATAAAAATATAAAAAAAAAGCCCAAAAGAAATCATTTATCTTTCATTTTCTTTACCCTAAAGGATACAAAATAAATTTTCTTTTTTATTGTTATTATTTTTTTTTTTTTTTATTGTTATTCTTGAATAATTCAGGATGTTCTCAAGAAAATTTAAAGAAAATAAAAGGAATAATTTAAATAAAAAAAAATTCACATATTATATTTTAATGTATATATATATATATATATATACATATATATATATATATATGTACATGCATGTAGCTATATTTTATATATAGATGAATATAACAAATCTTTTCTTGT
The DNA here is from genome assembly GCA_963942445.1 of Argyra leucocephala. Taxonomy (NCBI): domain Eukaryota; kingdom Metazoa; phylum Arthropoda; class Insecta; order Diptera; family Dolichopodidae; genus Argyra; species Argyra leucocephala. The sequence goes on along the minus strand of OZ012679.1, from coordinate 10,045,762 downwards.
ACACAATATTTTATATTATCATAATATGTGTATACGTGCGTGTTTAAAAAAAATATATAGAAAACACACGCCAAAATATTTTGCATTAGTTTTAGCAACAACAACAACAACAACAACAACAACATCAGTACCAGCCCACAGGGTAAAATTCAATTCGATCTCTTACAAATAAAAATAAGGAAAATGGAAACACTATATATGAAATAATATGGAAATTTTCGTGAAAAATCCTTTAAAAAAAAAAATGTATATATAAATATAAACATACCAGTCGAATATCCTTTTTTTTGGTTGTTTTTTGAATAATGCATATATGTAACAGTATACAAATCGAGAAAGTTTTCTTTTTTATTTTTTTTATTTTTATTTTTATATTTTTATTTTTATTGTAACGATCCTATTTTGCGAATAAGTTTAACGATTTGAATAAAATATATGAAAATCATTAGAGTTGCCAGATGTAAGTTTTTTTTTATTTGTTTGGATGTTATGTGTTGCTCTTAGAACAAACATTATTGTTATGAATTTGGAAGAATATTCATGTATTTTTAGAAGGACTACAGTCCAGAATTCTATAAAAAAGTGATTGATTTTAAATTGGAGCTTTTTAAACAGATCGGAAGCTTTGATATGAAGTAAAACATGATACTCGTGAAATAAACAATAACTAGGTAACAAGATTGCATTTTTCTGCGGATTATTATGTAACATATATATGGTATCAAAATCCAAATTGTAAAGTATAAGACTGTAAAAATACCGCATTTAATGTATACAGAACAATTGTGAGATTGACAGTAGCATTAACAGTCAAAAAATAAACAATAAAATTGTCCAATACAAACTACAGCACAAAAAAAAGTACAAATATACATTAATTTACTTGGACCAGTCAACATGTATCGAAAAAATTAAATTCAGATGATTCAAATATAATTTGGATCAGTCAACATGTTTAAAAAAAATTAAATTTAGATGAATCAAAACTGATTTGGATTAGTCAGCATTAATCAAAAAAATTAGATTTAGATGATTAAAAATTAAGTTGGATCAGAGTCAACATGAATCAGTAAAATCAAATTCTGATTGTTCGAAATTAAATTGGATCAGTCTACATGTATCAAAAAAATGAAATTTTGATGATTCAGAATTAATTTGGATCAGTCAACATATTGAATCAAAAAATCAAATTTAGATGATTCAAAATTAAGTTGGATCAGTCAACCTGTAGCAAGAAAATTAAATTTAAATAATTCAAAACTAAGCTGGAATCAAAAAATCAAATTTAGATGAACCAAAAACTTGTATCAGCCAAAATGAATGAAAAAAATAAAATTTAGATGATTGAAAATTAATTTGTTCAGTCAACATGAATCAATAAAAATCAAATTTGAATGATTCAAAAATAACTTGGATCAGTCAACATGAATCAAAAAAATCAAATTTAGATGAATCAAAATTGAGTTGAACATGAATCAAAAAATTCAAATATAGATGAATCAAAACTGACTTGAATCAGTCAACATGAATCAAAAAAATCAAATTCAGATGATTCAAAATCAATTTGGATCAGTCAACATGAATCAAAAAAATAAAATTTAGATGATTCAAAATTAAGTTGGATCAGTCAGCCTGTAACAAAAAAATTAAATTTAGATGATTCAAAATTAAGCTGGAATCAAAAAATCAAATTTAGATGAATCAAAAATTTGTATCAGCCAAAATGAATCAAAAAAATCAAATTTAGATGAATCAAAAACTTGTATCAGTCAACATGAATCAAAAAAATAAAATTTAGAAGAATCAAAAATAACTTGGATCACTCAACATAAGATAATCAAAAAAATCAAATTCAAATGATTCAAAATGGACTTGGACCAGTCAACATGAATAAAAAAAATCAAATTTAGATGCTTGAAAATTAACTGGGATCATTCAACATGAATAAAAAAAAAATCAAATTTAGATGCTTCAAAATTAACTTTGAATCATTCAAATCTGATTGTGATAAACTTAGCTGAAAACATATAATTTAAGTGAAGTTATATTGCCATTGTGATTCAATGCTGACAAAGGAAGTTGAAGAAGAACGAAAATAATTAAAAAAAGATTTTTATAAGCCTAGATTGTTTATGTGTTTATTGTTACTGATTTTTGACTGATTTAATCTACTTTAATTCAATGTTAAATACCGGCTACATAGCTAAAATGAAATATTTTCGTATATAATTGTATCTATATACGAAATTTGAATGTATGTAATTCGGCATAAAATACCCATCTAATCATTACGTATATATATATATATATTGATGACAGATTTTTTTGTCCTATTTCATTTATCACATCGGATAACTTTGCGGAATGTTTGGCTTCGATTGCTAATACTATTTTATGTGCTGCCGTAAATGATGATAGATTACTTAATGCGATTCATATTCACATTAGAATTTTCTTTTCTAAAATCGATTTCATCAGATTATACAATGCACATATCGTAATGTTATCCGAGACGTGGTTTAACCCGAATTCAAAAATGGAATTCAGAAATGATAAAAATATTAGGATTCAAACTTTATAGGCATAACCGTTCTAAACTTGACTACTCAGGTAATCCTATTTGGAGTATTGGAGTGGCTTTATATGTGAAAATTGGGATGGTTGTTAAAGTTTTGTATCAATCTATATACATCTATTATATATATATATATATATATATATATATTTAGTCTACCATTTTTTAAATATTTCCCTTTGGTATCGTTTTATATCCAGAATTAACCCAAATTACAAGTTTTCAATATACTTATTCTGTTTTGTCATTTACAAAATAATTTACTCGGATTAGTAACTAAGTTAGATTTACATTTTCGGTCCAATTCTGATTTATAATAAATTTTCTATAATTTCACTGCATTGAATAAAATACTTATTGGTGGATTAACCTTTAATTATTGCAGAAATGTTTCGTCCTACAATACTATACTGGAATTTATCAGTAGGTATTGTTATAGTGTTGGATTACTTTGACAGCTCTCGGTTTGAATTTTGATTGACTTCACTACTTACTTGCATTAAAAAAATTATGATTTAAGAAAATCTTTATATATATATATATATATATATTTAAATCATAATTTATGTTAAAATTTAATGTTAGTTTTGTTTGAATAGATTTGAAAGAGAAATTGAAGATCAGGTTTGGCACCACAAATCAAATTCCTATATACTTTCAAACGTAGCAGAAGACAAAAAATTAACAAAGAAAAACATTATAAACGAAAGTGCGGTAGCATAGCCAAAACTATTTTTCCCAGTTTCAAAAATAGACCACACTAGATATCCCTCAAAAAACAAATTTACTATTACAATGCAAAAATTGTTTAGCAACCCTACTAAACAACACTAAAAGAAAAAAAAAATAAAAATTTCAAATTTTCTTTAAGAAAGAAATTTTGCAAAAGAAAAACTTTTCTAATAATAAAAATACTGGTAATATCCTTCTTGTTATTTGTTTTGTTTTTTTTTATTTTTTATTTTTTTTTTCTTTATTTTAATTTTGTTTTTATGCGCACGAATGACTGATATAAGAACATAAAATGAGGCAACCAAACATTTTCATTTCTAGTAGTGTTCTCTTCTACACACATTCATACATACATACATAACAACACATGATTATATTATTATATATATATATATATATTTATGAATGTATGGATTCATTTTGTATATATACCTTCATATGATAGCAAAAATGAATCTTTTGCACTGAAAACACATACATATGGAAAAACAAAAAAAAAAAACAATAAAAACTGAATTCGGAAAATGAACATACATGTTTTCCTCTCAAGAGAATTTTCCTTTTCTATAACGGTAAACTCGTATATAGAATAAATAAAAAAAAATACAAAAACCCGTTTCTTATCACAAAAAATAAGAATAAAAGAAAATGGAAAAACAAAAAAACCCGTTATTATTTGATTTTGTTAAAGTGACGAATAGTTGTTGTTTTTTTTTTTATTTATTTTTTGCACAAACATTATTGTTGTTGTTGTTGTTGTTTACTATCATGTATATGGTATAATATTATGTATGAACATGTGTATATTTATGTAAATTATGTACAGTTATGATGGCAGTTTTCTCAATATAGTTTTCAACTGAAAATAATATAACAGGATTTTCTTATCATTTTTATTATATTATTTTGTTCTTTTTGTTTTTGCTATTACGGTTTATGGTGTGTGTATATAGTTATACTGTTACAAAAAATTAACAAAAAAAAAAAAAACATTCAAAATCTTCCCGTTATATTGTTTTTGTTTTTTTTTGTTGTTATCATTGTTGTTATTGTTCATAATATTCTCAATATACATATTTGTATCTTTGACAGAATATACCGTTATTTGGTTTGTTGCTCAAAGCTTATCAGTACAAGAAAAAATTATTGTGTATATGTAACGTCACAACAAAACTCATATGGATGAATGAAGAACAGGATTTGTTTTTTATTTTGCCTTGTTGTTTTTCTATCTAAAAAAAAAAAATTAAAAACAAAAAACAAAAAGAAATTAAATAAAAATTCGATCCAATATAGATACATGGAGTAAAAGGTTGCCATTTGAATTGTATTAAATCTTAACAATAAGAAAAAGAAAAATAAAAGAATAAATGAAATTCCTAAATTTTGATAGAAGGGATATTATTAAGTTTGGTTTTGTTGTTTTTTTTTTTTACATTTTGGGGGTGGTAAATTGTGACTGACACAATGCTTTTTGAATAAATTTTTGAATAAATTCAAATACATATGTATTGATGTATGTATATATATAAGTGAACGCGGGAGTAGATTGTATATATATAAATGTATATGATGAATATGTGTACTTTATTTACCAAAATAAAAAGAAAAAAAAAATAAAAAAAAAATAAAATAAAAAAAAAGTTGGTTTGTTTGTGTGCAATGTATGTATTAAAAATGAATAAGGGTAAAAATATTTTGTTTTTATGTTGTTGTTTTCTTTATGCTTTTTTATTTTCAAGAATTGAGAATTTCAACTTAAATTTTTTCAAAAAAAAAAACAAAAAAATTATAATAAAAATAAAAAATAAAATAAAAATTTAATAATATGAAGAGTAGAAGAAAGTGTATGCAATGAATATACACACGTGTAAGGAATATTAGAAGCAAATGGAGAAATAAATAGTGTAGATGAAAATTTTTTATTTATAATATTTTTAGTTAAAGCTCATCATGGAAAAGTTTCATTGTCTATTGTGGGTGAAACTCATAGCTTTCTAATTTCATTTCAATTACTATCAGCTCCTATTGATATATTATGGACTTAAAAAAGGTAGTTTATATACAAATAATAGGTCCACTTTCATTAATATCACTTACTTTACTAGTTCAAAATATTTAAAAGGTACTGAGCCAGTCGCAATATTACTTAGCTCACATTTTTTTGGAATTCCGTTCAGTTTAGCTTTCTCTCTCTACTCGCTCCGAACCACATCTTAGAACATATAAATTATATATCTCTTAATTATATTATATCCATTCTATATTATAGAAATAAATAAATAAAATATCCAGAGTGGCCGGATGTAAATTAAATAAGGAATTTTTAATTCTCCAAAATACTAAGAGCAATTGATTAGTCTTTTATAGTAATGTCCACGATTTAGAATCAAGTAGTTAGCAAAGTAATGTTAATTGTTTTTGGATCGTGTAATACCTTAGTGACATATAGATACTTTAATATTTTGTAACAAGCATCTTGAGTCTATATAAGCAAGCTACATAAATGTAGCTATAAACTGTCAGAGGCTACTGCATATAAAACAACAATATGCAAAGTGGTAACGGACGTTCATTGTTAGTGAAACATCACCGCAATTAACAAAAAAGAGTTTAAAGTCTTGAAAGAAGTTCTAGTCAAAATTTGGGCCATATAGCTATGTAAGTACAAATGAAAGTTTGAATGATTATTTTGAACCCTTATAATTGATTGTAGATTAATCAAAATATTTAATGTAGCTGGATCATTTTTCATAGAAAAGGACCTACAATTAATATTAATTAACTGTAAAACAAATATCAATAAACTTTTAGTATAAAGAAATATTAGGTCCAGTTAATGATAAAAAAAAAAACACCTATAATTAGAGTTGAAATATTCACTTCAGATACATTACAGTATGTTACAGTACAGTTAAAATAATTCAACACCTTACACACAACATATTATTGTTTTTAGTCCAGTTTGCAAATAAAATCTATTTTCAATTTTCCAATAAAACTCACCACCACCTACTCTCATGAAACTAAATATTATATTCTAAAACTAAAAAATATATGTGTGTGTATGTAAATTTGATTTGTTTGTGTATGCGTGAAAATAATACAACAAAAAAAAAAACACAAAAATAAATAAGTTATTTTCTCTTCAACATAAAGGACACAAAAATTTCAAAATACTTTAGAAAACAAATTATAAAATAAGAAAAATATAATAACATAACAAAAAATAACAAAACTTTCTAAGAAATTCATCTTGTTATATATTGAGAGAGTACAACAACAAAAAAAAAATAAAAAATAAAATAAAATCTAAAAATGAAAGCAAAAATAAAAAAACAAATAAATGAAAAAAGCACATAAACTGCGGCACACAATTTATCCTTATTCAAAATATATTTCTAACCCCATTTGCAAATTTGACGTGGTGACGTGCAAGACATTGTTAATATGATTTTTTATATATTTATTTTTTTATTTGTGTATATATTTATTTCTTTGACATTTAAAATACAAAAAAAAAAATAAAATTTTTAAATTTTCAAAATCAATCAAAAAAAAAAAAGAAAATGAAAATAAAAAATTGAAATAGTGTTACAAAAAAAAATTTTTGGTGAAAAAAAAATTTCTTTCAATTTAATACAAATTTACCGTTATTGTTCCAATATATTTCGGAATATTTTTACATAAAAGAACGTAGTAATTAATTGTGAAACAATATTGTGATATTATTTTTTAATATTAATCCTTTGGTAAGTATCTCATTGAATATCCTTTTTTTGCAATTAATTATACTTATCGACTATATAATTTAAATTTATTTTTTTTTACTATATTGAAAATTTCACGAATATGTTCTAATAGATTTTAGAACTAATTAATCGACTAATTGAACAAAATTGAACAAAAATCCCGCGGATTAATTTAAATAACAGTGGTAAAACAACATTCTCATTAAGCGGTTAATTGTAAACTGAGAAAAATTAAATGTCATCAGCTGTGTTTTAATATGTTTAAAAACATCCTTGTGCACACTTAGACAATTTTACTGTTTTATTTTTCATTTATTTATTTTTTTCTTAAATACTCTTATTCATTCATTTATTCATTCATTACAATTTACAGCACATCTCATTTCCGTTTCGCGACAAAACATCGTTAATTTATACGGTTTCTTTATTTTTGTTTTTTTTTTTTGTTTTTGTTTTGGCATGATAAAAACTCATTTAATTCAGGTCATTGACTTAAATTTTCCTTTTTTTTTCTCTCTTTCTCTTTTACTCTTCAATATGATGATTGCTTTTGTTTTGTTCTAGTATCCTTATTATGGAATATGGAAACAGAGAGATAGAGCAGCAGCGGTTTGTAATATTTTAATTAGAAAACATAAAAAAAAAATCAGAAAATGAGTAGGAATATTTATACAGGATCACGTTTATTTTTTGTATATATATATATATATATATGGATATAAAATTCAAGAATATAATGATTATAACAAACAAATTTAGCGACAAGGACGATTATTTTAAATCATAAGGATTTGTTTTTTTTTTGCTTTATTGTTTATTAGCAGATTTTAAAGAGGGAAATTAACTCATTAACATAATTTTTGAATATAAATATATAAGTCAGCTGAAGATATTATTATTATTATTATTATTATTATTAAAGAGCAGATGTAAATATAATGACGTAATGTTATATAGGTTGAAAATATGTACCTGAATAATTAATAATTGGAATAAATTAAAAAACAAAAAAACACAAAAAAAAAAAAGGATTCGTTTTTTGACAAATATCCTAATAGTAAAATTTTCAAAAAAAAAAATATTTTTATGCAAATTAGAATATTTTGTTTTTGGTTACCTACTTTGTCTCATTTGAATATAAATAGAAAATTACGAAGAGTTTTGTTATAGATGTCAAGGTGAGCACCATCATTTGCAAGTTGAATTGATTTTAAATTTAATAAAAAAACGTTGTACTGAGTTTATTGAAAAGAAGGTTTGAAATATCGTATGGATGCTATTTGGTTAATGATGTACACAATAGATTTGTATATAGCTAAAAGGATAGGAAATATTTAAAAAATTAAAATTCGAATTTTTTTTTGTTCAGTTGTTTTTATATTCTTTACAGAATATGCAAATTAAAATATCAAATTGAAATGTGCAGCTTTAGTAGTGATTGACAAAAAATAGAAAATAAATTCGAGGTATAGATTTGTAAATTTAAATAATGTAAAAATATTGTTGTGCGAATTAAAATGTGATTTTCGAAGTTTTAGGTAAAAAATTTGGTTATAAAATAAATTAATGCAATTTAAGAAATTAACATTGAAGAACGAAATAGCAAGCAGTGTAGATTTAATTCAATATCGACAAGTTCGTGGATTTGTACAGTTTAATGAATACTATCATTGTCCAGTATGTCATAATAGTTTTCATTTAGTCCTTTTCGTCCATTTCGGTATTAATAAAAAAATTTACAATTACTAGTTTTGGGAAATAAACGTTATTGTTGTGATTCTGTGATATTTAAAAACATCTATTCTAGTTTTTTGTAAATATCACAGAATCACCAAAATAATGTTTATTTTCCAAAAATGGTAATTGTAAATTTTTGTATTATTATCAAAATTAACTAGAACGAATATTTCTATCTTATATAATAATTGTTACAATTTTTTGAAAAAGTAATCTATGAATTGTTTTCTATTACAATTTATATCGAAAAATTCTGATTTTGATTCGAAATGGCTACAAATCGAATTACAAGGTTAATTAACCCTTTCAGTAAATTTGTGTACAATTGTACACATGATTTTCACTGCTATTTTTTTAATTGACGTAAAACAGTAACATGATTTTTTGAATTTAATTTTATCCATTATACCTTTGCCTTTCACTTTAAAAATAAATTAGCAGAATTTTGCATTTAGGTTCGTTGTAGCAATCAATTTCATTGTGGCTCAATTTGTAAAAAAAAGTATTTGTTGAAAAGTAGTTATAAAAAAGTTAACTTAAATAGTTAACAATTAGTATGGATAACAATCAGTAAGTGATTTTTTAATTATTAAAGATGCAGTTATTTAGCATAAATTATATTTAGAACAAATTATAACTTTAGCTTTTGAAAAATTATGAGCAAAAATTGATGTGTACGATTGTACAATCAAAAAGTGAAGACTAATTGTACACAAAAATTTATATATAAAAAATTGTTTTCAAAGGTGAAATAAACAATTTGGAGCACAAAATTTTTCTTTTCTAACTTTACTTCGATAATTTATTCTCCACTTATAATTTTTTTTGAAATTTCAACCTAAACAAAAATTAATTCAGTTGGAATAATCCGTGTTAATAATTTCGCTAAACAACCACCATTTTGCCAGATATGAATATGAAAGATAGAGGCTCTTTAGATGAAGTTATTTCAATTAATGAAAAAATAACTGTAGTCAAATGGATATATGATATTAAATCTGTTTATCTGTATCCAATTACGTCGGCAAAAATTCAGAAGAAAAGGTTAAAAGTTTTAGCAAGATAACAAAAACATATGACAAAATAGATAGACCAAAAATTGTAAATGAATACAATCAGTCAATGGGTGAAGTTTATAAATTTGACCAATCACTTTTGATATTTTGCGATTATAGCTGCTGGCTTAAATACCGCGAAAAAATGCTAACATCAAAGGTACTTCTTAAGCAAATAAAAGGCCTATTAGAATTTAGGTTGAACTTAGATAAAGTTTTATTAATTACAACAGAGGCAAAAAGACGAGGAATACCTCCTTCAGATAGTTGCCCTGAAGTGTTTAAAAGAAGGCTTACGATGAAGGAAATTAGGTATAATATTGGTCGATGCTCAATAAATTAAAACACCAGATAGATGTAAAAATTAAAATTGCAAATCGAAGTCTAGATCTAGAACTCGCTGCTGCAAGTAGAACGTCCATCTAAGCTTCAGCTAAGCTAAGCTTTCTTCATAGCTTTTTTGACTCAAAACATTAAAATATGTTTTTTTGATTTTTATTTCCTTTTATAATTAACTTTATCAATATAATTTTGACAATATGTTTTTTTTTTTACGTCAATATAAAAATATTTTGTCCATTAATCAGTTACATATTTAATTATTTAGCTCTTATGTTACATATGATATAAAATTTAGATGTTTTTCCACTCTTATTTCATTCCCAATTAGGTAAAAACATCAAAAAGTTGATTTTTTAGTTAAAATTTCGTACAATATTTACGAAGTAATTATCAAAATTTTTACAACCTTTTACTATATTTGTATACAATTTTACACATTCTCTTAGTGACGGCCTAGGCATGGGGCCAACTTAAAAAATGTTTTTTTTTTCTTCCTAAAACTCTTCTAACACAAAAACAATCGCGAAAATATTTTTTTTTTCGTTATTTCAAAAGATCAACGGGAAAGGGTTAAAAACAAAAATATTTAAAAGTTTATCATTATTATTTCATATTGATATACCATTCGTATTGATGATTCAAATGATATATTTTTTCATTTCGTTTAATTTGTTCATTCATATTAATGTTCACATAAAACAGTTGAACAATCTGAATATATTAATGGACAATTCAAAAATATGAATATAAGTCGAAATATGTGGGTTAATAGGTAGATTAATGACTTTAACACCGACTCATTTTACATGATTTATTAATTCATAGAAAAAATATATTTTACAACTACAATTGAACCGAACAGACTTGTAATCTACTTAGATAATAATAATTAATATAATAATAATAATATATAATATAATAATAATAAATTTATTTCATACAAAATGTTGGATAGTTAAAATTACAAATTTAAGAATGTCATAATATTATTATAAATCATAAAGAATTGTGTTAGGATCAAGCATTTATATCTATAGGATATAATAATTGTTAGAACTAGTAATTTAAAAAAAATCAATAATTAATTAGAGTTAGAGAGAGCAAATAATATAGTACAATATTGTTCAATATGAAACTCTTACGAAAAAAATAATGCAATATCCGGCACAGATCTCTATAACATCAGTCTAATGCAGTTTTTATCATTAAAATATCATTAACAAACCTATATTCAATTAGTAAAATCATACCCGCTACAAAATTATACATAATCACAAAAAAAAATATTTAAATTAGCATTTATAAGATAATAAATAAATAAATTAAATCAATTTGATTATGTCGATGAACCCTTTCATATACTTAATACCTTTACTCGATATTAAATTTATTTGATTCATGTTACTAATTGGAATAAATTAAAAAACACAAAAAAAAAGGATTCGTTTTTTGACAAATATCCTAATTCATTCAGCATTTTATTATAATATGTATATTTGTCTCCATCAGTAATTCTAAATAAATCTATTTTTTCTCGTTAATAAAATTTAAATAGTTTAGTAGTTAACAATTACAAAACTTTATATTAATTTGTTAGGATTCTGTTATTATTACAGAACCCAAACAAATTGATAGGAAGATTGTTGTAATGCAGTTATTTTTTATATTCATATTAAGTTATTTATGTTATAAAATTGCATTGTTCTATACATTAATTCGGATGTTCTGAATCATCTTAACGATCATTTTCTCGAGTGATTTGAATTATAGTATAAGTTCTAAGTCCTTTATGTTATAAATTGCACCGCCTTGTTTGAAACAAAAGTCATTCGCTATTCTGATAAAAAAATTTCACTTTTAAATCCCTATAACTTTTTAATACAATTTCTTATTTGTTTTTTATATTAATTTTTATATTCATTTAATCATAAAAAAATAATATTTTAAAATTATATAAAAATATAATTTTAAATAAATAGCATACACACGTTTCCAATTTTCTTTATATTTATTTTTTTTTTTTTTTTTTTTTTTTTTATTCTTTAATTATTCTAAACATTTTTCATTCAATTCACATTTTTTAGACATTTAATATAACACTTGAGGTCTCGTTTATTTTTTGAACCCAATCGAAAAATATAATTTGAAATCGTTAAATTGAAAATGTCAGCTACCCTTTTTTGAAGTTATGTAGAAATTGTATAACAAAAAAAAAAAAAAAAAAAAAAAAAAATAAATAAAACCCAATACCCGTACTCATTCAAACTCATACAAAATAAAGAATAAAAATGGTAGAATTTGCAAATTGGTACAAAAAAAAAAAAAAAAGAAAATAGCAAAACAAATAAACTAAATAAGAACAAATTGCAAAAATTTGCATAAGTATTAGAATATTACCCAAACAAAAAAAAAAAAAAAAAAAAAACAAAAAGAAGATGTATAAATTGTTATTTTCTTTGTTCTCATTTTTTTGATTTCTAAAATTAGGTTGTTAGCATCACTTGAAAATGTTTTTGCAAATAAAATCCTTTAACAAGGATTCTTTTATATCATATCACATGCATTTTAATATAATTTACATACACTCATAAGTGTATGTATATTTTTTTTTTTTTGTGTTTTGAAAGCAATAAATCGTAATCAATCGAATTCTTCAATTTGTAGTTAGTGTTCTGGGCCGATTGGTTTTTTTTTTTTTTTATTTAGATTTTTAGATTATTTTGATCGTAGATTGGTATTATTTAATTTGAATATAAAATGTTTCTGTTATGTACTCGTATATTGAATTATTGCATTTTGTGGGTTGAGGAGGGTACGATGTATTTTAGTTAGGTGGCAAGCACTAGATAAGATATTCATTGCTGATACAAGACAGTATTTTAGTTAGACAAGCACTAGATATTCATCGCTGCGACAAGAATGTACCAGATATTTAAACCAATAGTAATTCCGTAAAACTGAACAGTTACCTATTCAACGAGTATGCCGAAACATTGATTTAATTTAGGCTCTACTCGTAGATATTTTTGTTCCTATTTGATTGCTTCATTTACTAGACTTTTGATTTACAATTGTCTACGACTTGAAATTTCTAATTACATAAACATTTGCAAAATTTCTAAATCACTCAAATTAAACTCATGATTTTAATATATTGCTTTTCTTTTTCTTATGTATGTGCTATTTCTGCCATTAAATTGTAATTCTTTAATTTTAAACAACTTTCTTAAAAATTGTCTTGCGACTTTATGAGCTGCGGTGATGATAGTAATACTTTGAATGGATAACATAATAACCCAAGTGGGATACTAAGCAGCAAGGTCTTTTTTCCCCATTAGACTTCTGTTTTCAATTTGTAGTATCTAAGAGCCGGTTTACAGCTTTAGAATGAGCCTTCAAAACCAATTTCTACAATTTTAGACTTTCAAGTTGTTTGACTTGAAACAAAATAGAAATTGAAAAACGGTTTTTGAACATTTACATAAAACTGTCCTCGATAGTTCAAAACTGTTCTTCAACATTTTAAAAATGTTCTTGAAAGTTAAAAACTGTTAAAAAATTAATTACATACATCACCATCATCATCCTCTGTTGGTTTTACAGTTCAGGCTAAGAAACCTCATTTACAGGTTTTCTTCATTCTGCTCTATTCTGCCCACCATCCCTTAACCCTAATATTAAGATAGTTGTGCTCAACTTCCTTCACTAATCTTTATCTTTGGCTACCTAATGATGTAGCATTGTATGTTAGGTAGGTAGAAATGACCATTCCAGCTGCTTCTGGAAAACCAGTCGGCCAATGACCCCTCCTGATTGCTACTAATCTTGATATACCAGTACGGTAACCATGTAAATACAGTTAGGTTTCATTGATGTTATATGAGAGCCATGTTTTCCTCGAAGTCGCACAAGTATTTAGTCATAGATGCCATCTTTTATTCGGTCTGGCCAGAAACTATGAATGATGGATTCTGATTGGAGAGTAAATTTCTTCCTCAGTTCATTGGCTCTCTTATTCTCATCTATGTTACTCAGTGACCAGAAAGAGAGAGATCGAAAGAGGATCAGAGTAGAGAGATCGGAAAAAGAATATCTACGTTTTAAATTTCGTTTCGACATTGTTCCCGCAAGCTTAGAATAGATGGTGTCCAACATCGAAGCTTTGAAAGCGGCTTGACTATCCGTGACGGTGATCCGAACTTGATCCGTGATGGTGACTTTTTTTTTGGTTGTATGAATATGATGGTAAGGGTTTTAATGACTTCCCTAATTGAAAGTAGCTTTGCTTGAAAGACACTAGTATATTTAGGGAGACCATAAGACTTTGATATTTTTAGATATTCCGAGAAAATTTCTGCACCTACTCCGCAGTTCATTTGTGATCTATAAGTGAAAATTACTATACCATTTTCCGTCTTTTCTTCAAACCACACTTCCAATCGGCCGCAGAAGCATGATAGGCAATGCACAGCAGTATGGTACGGCATATAATATTGTTTTTGATGTGTCCTGCCTTCCGTAGCTTTCCTTTCTTAACAAATTCTACAATATAATTAACTAAACACCAAATTTCAATCTGAGAGGTTTGTTTTGCGCACTTACAATTTTGGCCTATCGTGCGTACGTGCATAAGTAGTTGCTGTATAGGATAGTTTCCGGGGGGTCTTTTCATGAAAGCAATTGCTCAGCAACTTCACAGTTATGCTTCTTTGTCAGTGACCGGTCAGATGTTCCCAAGACGGACCGGACCGTCCATAATCATATACATTTTTAATTTAATTATCACTTGAAGAGGTTTTAATGTGTGTACAAATTTTTAGTCTGCTGCTTGAATTTGGCGTTCAATAGAAATGATTGATTATTGTTAAATGCATGTAAATTGATAATTTAAATAATTTAATTGTGGTCAGATTTCCGTTAACTAACAATTTTTATTATTTGATTGCAAATATTGATATTTCGAAAGCAACATACTTCATTTGGCTGTAGCTTGTCACTAACTTACATTTATATTTTAATATTGCTAAAACATTCTATAGAATTTCAACTTTCACTATCTTCGATTTGTTTTGCATTTTATTATCTTGTACTTGACTACTTCAACTGTTACGAAAATTCATATTTGGTCCACTCTAAAATTCTCTTTATTCTAACAAAATACTTTGAAGGATTTCTTTATGCAAATTACCTATTTTATGTCCTTATATTTTGCCGCTTGCAAAATTTAAAACTACACAAAATTTATAATCGATAATCATTCAGTCAGAGTCAGTCAGTTCAATAAACCATTGAACAACAAACAAGAACACCCTTGTTATTCGACAAAAAAAAAACACAGTTATTATAACCCCCTTACCCAGATCTCGTTAACTCTCTCTCTCTCTCTCTCTCTCTCTCTCTCTCACAATATCTATATTAGAATGGTCTTCTAAATGAAAAAGTATCTTATTACCTTATTTTGTTTTGCAAATCCGTTAAATATATCCTAGATATTAATATTATTAGAATATCTAGGTATCTATTTAGGTAGGAAGGTATATAGGTACTACAGTTTAATAATTTCACCTTTTTTTTTTGCATAAAATTTTCTCATCAATTTTTGATTTGTTATATTTAATTTTTTTTTTTGTTTTTATTTAATTTTTTGCGTATAAAGATTATAAAAAAAAAAAAGAGTCAAAGTTAGTAAGGATAAAAAATAACAATAATAAAAAAAGAAGAAAAAAATCAACAACAACCAGTATGCATTTACCGTTTTTTTTTTTTTTTAGTATTATATACGTGAATGTATATGCAAATTTTTTTTGTTTCATATTATCTCATTCAAAATGATTAATTTCCATAAATCTATTTTCATTTTTATATATATATTTTGTATAACAGTTTATTGTTATGTTTCTGATATATTTTTTTTTACTTTTTAACGGTAGTTTTAATGTTAGTAGTTTGACAATTTTTTAGTTTAAAATATTTTTTTTATTTTCTATTTTTCTTTTTTTTTTTCTCCCTATCGCGTCATTAGTTCTGCAAGAAAATAAAGAAATGAATAAAATATCCAAGGTGATCCTTTGATGTCATGACAATCCTGCAGTGCTGTGTTTTGCGTTTCATTTCTATGTTCATACATTCATTTTTTTTGTTTGAATATAGTTTTTCAGTTGTTCTTATTGTTATTTTTTATTATTATTACGAATAAATCCGTAAGGCTAAAAATATGCAAATGAGAAAAAAAATAAAAAAAATAAATAAAAAGTAAAAAAAAAAACGTAAAATAACATTTTGAAGTTGTGTTGTCTTGACTCTTGTGATACAGCGAATCTAAATAAAATTATAACACTACTACAGCTATATAGAATAGTAGAATAAGTGCAAAATAGAATAAAAGAATATCTAACTGGATTTGTTTGTACATATAAATTTTATTTAAATATGTTACAGTTAATAACCGAAATTTATACTTTCATGTCTAGGTTTTCCAGGACCAGTTTGGAAAAATGTTTAACCACTTATTGTAAATCGTAAATGTTTATTTTTTTGTCAGGACATTCACAGATTTAGTCACAACTACGGGTCGGGTTGTTTTGTGTCACCTCGGATCTGTCAGGACGAGTGTGCTAGGAGAATAGGATCGTTATGAGG
Source organism: Argyra leucocephala (assembly GCA_963942445.1). Classification (NCBI taxonomy): domain Eukaryota; kingdom Metazoa; phylum Arthropoda; class Insecta; order Diptera; family Dolichopodidae; genus Argyra; species Argyra leucocephala. The sequence goes on along the minus strand of OZ012679.1, from coordinate 10,028,930 downwards.
TTTAATGTCGTGGCGGGAATGGATTATTGTAACTACCACCTCTGTTTCATTCATAAGAGGTATTAATTGGCTCAGTGATGGAGTCTGCTTAGAGGCAGTGGTGGAAATGCTGAGAGGGGGTACAACGGGCCGCGAGGCCTAAGTGCGTAGGGGATAAGACAGTCGGTTGACTTGACGAATTATTATTTCTACCCTATTAACCAACCAACCAACCACTCCTTTTTAATCTAATTATTTATAGATTTACTATATTTTCTTCATGTTATTCTGGTTTATATGATTTTCAATAATATTTTTAATTTTGCTTCATCAATTTGTCCATTACTTTTTACAATTTTTTTTTTAATTAAGCCAAACATTAGGTTTTAAATGATAGCTTTATAATATACGAATGCATAGCTTGGACTAATTGAGGTCTGTACGTATAAAATATGTTAAATACGTTTGTTGGAACATGGTTCCACACATTCAATAAAATTTTACTATAAACAAATTAAAAAGATTTATGACATCAGGCAGCACTGCAAAGCATTTAATATAAAATGACAAATTTCGATTTTAACTGTTTCGTAAAATACGTTTGTTGGAATATGGTTCCACACATTCAATAAAATTTGACTATAAACAATATTAAAAAGGTTTAAGACATCAGACAATACTGCAAAATATTGAATATAAAATGAAAAACTTCGATTTTAACTGTTCTCAGAATAGCTTAAAAACTCTCTTTGTCTCTGGTGTCTATCTGCTGCTGCATGTTACTGAGCATATAACTTAGATCTTTTATATTGGTTAAAATATCTTATTTTGTTTAAATTCCGGTCTATTGCTACGTGCACTGATATCTGAAATAAAAATTCAGTTCCTGATGTTACGTAACCATATAACCTAGAATACTACACGAGGCAAATATACTGCAATCTACTTTTAATTATTTTGTTGGTTTCCGACATTGTTTAAACATGGATAATTTGTGTTTGCAAAATTAATTCAATGTTGGAAAGTGAGAGGACATAACAATATTGAACAATCGTTTAACATAGTTAATTAAAAATTTTCTGAAAATATTCATAAAAAATTTGAAAATAGAAAACTGAAGAAAAAGAAGAAGAATAAAATGTGAACACTCATGGTGCAGGTGAGGCGCCAAATCGCGTATTGCAACTTTTGAAAAATTATTTTCGCTTCTTAACATTTCGTACTCTGTATTAAGAAAATAGCATTGATGTAACGATGACAAAATCATTTAAAAACTATGTGTTAATGCATTTTAGTACTACGGTGTATTACAGTTTGTTTAGTTACAGTATTACGGTGTATTACAGCATACTATGCGTATTTGAATTTTCTACGTAGTTAGGCCCCAGGATATATACATTAATCAATCGACATTCATACGCAAATTAAAAATCGTTCATTTTGAACTGCTTCTAATTGTATAGAGTTCTTATAAAGTATTATAAAATGGGAATAAAATTTCACAATGCATTTATCCAGTTATAGATAGATAGTTCGTTTATTTCTACAGAGCTTAGATTATTATTATCTTAATAGCTGCGAGTTTTATTTTATTCAATTTTTATTTTGCAGTACATTTGTTTGTTTGATTTACAATTTATTTTAATATTGACTAAATAGACTTAAACTAATTTATAGCTAAACACAGAAAAACGAAAAACAAAAAATATCAACTAAAAGCATCACAATTTATTTTCATTTAATTATCATGGACCAATTGCCTAATTAAAATGTTTTCGAAGTTGGAGCAGTATTGGCAATAATTTGGTTTACTCTAATAGTAATAATTTTGTCATCGTAATTTTGGATTTTAAATGTATATTTACTGTAATATGATGCCAAGGGAGGTTTAGTATCATTTTTGTAGTTTATTTTACGTAATTATTTGCAGTCTTTTGACTGGATGGAAACAGCATACAGATATGTACTTTGGAAGATGCAAATAAATATTTTGTTGAATTTATTACGAGATGATTTCTTGTTAATTAGTTCGTATAACTAAAAATTTGATTAATATTTGATTTGTTTTACTTTATTGTCAACTAAGGGTTTAAAAGTTAATTTGAGATTAGGGATAATCCATAGGTATTTGACAGTAGTGCTCAAGTCCCAGTTATAAATTTATATTTTTTAATTTTTATTAATATTAAAAGGAAATTCTAAAATTTAAAAATTAAAAGGAAAATATTCGACTATTTTCACTATTATACCAAAATTATACTCTAACGATGGAAAGCAATATTTTATAAAAACTATTTTTTATTGTTTTCCAGAGTTTTACTTATATTTTTAAAAGTAGCCAACAGTGGAAATTATTTTATTTTTTGTTTTTAAGTTAAATATTGGAATATTTGCTTTAAATCGCACTTATTTATTTTAACTTACTTACTTCACGGTCAAAGATTATGTATTTGATTTTGTGAAAATTTATTTATTTTGATTATTTTTAAACAATACAAATATGTTTTTTTTTTTTCTTTATAAACTTAATATTTTACATAATTCTTTTTTAACAAAGTTTAGAATAGATTGCCCAGACATTAGTTATTTTTTTTATTTCCATTTGCCTTAACAACTGGAACATAGTAATTTTGTAGATATTTTATTTGATTTAATTGTAAATTTGCAAAGCAAATGGGAAAAAACCTTACATAAATATTTTAATTATTTTAAAATTAAAAAAACCAATACAAATACAAATTTTTGTAAAAACAATAATACAGCACAATTTGATCAGTGTATCAGTTTAAATATTAAAACAACAACTTCTTCAAATCACAAAATTAATTTTAACAAATTTCGGATATTAACTGTAACATAAAATGTTTGTATTATATTTATTTAAAAAATAATATAAAATTGCAACTGGTACGCGTTATACGATATAATCTGAGTACCTACCCATATTACAAAAAAAAAAACCATTTTCTTAACAATTTGAATGTTTTAAAGGTACATGAAATATGGTGCAAGACCTGAGCTATCATTGGTAAAGATTTGAAGACATTTTCATTCTAAAATTTTATAATTTTGATTTTCTTTTATTGTTTTCACACAAAATATAAATATATTATTTTGTTATATTATATTTTATGTATGTAGGTATGTGTTATTGTTGTTGATCTCTATATTTTTACATTTTATAAATTTTCTATCAAATAGCTTAACTCAAGTTTTAGAGTGTTATTGTCTATATTTTATTTTTATTATTTTGCTTTTTGATATTGCCAAGAGAATGCCAGTTAAATACTATAATCTGTTATATTATACTAATACTACTGCTACTGGTTGTTACTGTAACGGATTAATTCAGTAGTATGGCGTATACCAGAAAAAAAAATATATAAGACATTAATATAGATGACTAAAGATGAAACAACAACAACAACAACAAAAACAATAACAAAAACATAATGAAAAAATAAAATAAGTAGACAGTTGTTATTTTATAGTTAAGCTTATACAAGTATAAATTGAAAAATACAAGGATAATTTCCCAACTAAAAGGATATATTTATATTTAGTATTATATTTTCATATTATTATTACTTTAATTTTTTTTTTTTTTTTTTTTTTATTTTGTATCATTTTTTGAATAATTTCAAATAATAGAAAAATTGTTATTTTCTGCTTTACATTACATACAAGTTACTTTTCTGAAAAAATCTGTTTAGAAAAATGAAAATAAAAAAAAAATAGGATTTTTCAATAGTGTCAGTCAGAAATAAAATTGTTGTTATATATATGTATTTTGAAATTCAGAAGTTGTAATATTTTTACTCGCAATTTTGAGTTGCAATGAAATTTATTTATTTTTTTTTTGTTTTTCACTTTAAATGCAAATTTGATACCTATGCAAATTGTAAATGAATGTGATACAAAGAAATTCTAAAATTAAAATTAACAAAAGATAGTGATATTTATTTTTGGAAGTTATAGGATTTCAAGACTGTTAAACTCAATTATAAAAATTGAAACAAAAAATATTGTTCGAAGTTACTTTAAAAATGTCATCAGTTAGTTTTTAGCTACCATATTGGAATAGCTTGTTGTTTTTATTTTATAAATGTGAATTAAGATTAGAAAATAAATTAGAATTAACAACAACAGACAATTTTTTTGAAAAATGTACAGAGTGTCTTAAAATACTTAAATAATACCGCTGACTCATATTTTTAGGATTGTAAAAAGTTCCAATTTTAATTCAGTTCAAATCTCAACTCAAATTGTGAGCAAGCTCACAGTGTTTAGCTCAACATTGAATCTTAACAATCTCAATCTCAATATTATAGTTTTTGTTGTTAGCTGAATGTATGAGCTACCTACGGGTTTTTCTACTTGGCTCAATCATGAGCTAACTCAAAATTTTAGTTGAACATGAGTTAAGGTTGGCATTTAAGTTAGCTATTTTACCAATCCTGTATTTTTAAATTTAATAATAAATGTATATTTAAATTTCGCTTTCTAAAGCGTATACTTGAAGTATATACAAGTAAAAGTGAAATTTTAACTTAATTGTTTGTTTGTGAGAGTAAATAAATAAATAAATAATAAATATAATATTTATTCAAATATAACTAAATCAGGATAAATTCAAATGTAATGCTTAACAAACAATTCAGCTTATATTAAGCGTTTGCTGAATAATAATTGTTAAACACTATCGACATTGTTAATTTTTGAATTCAACATTAGTTTTAATTTCAAATAATTAATACAATTTCTAAATTTTCGATACTTACTGAATTGGAATTTAATTTGAACTATTCACAATAATTCTTACAAGTTTTGCTGAATATGATATAATTTAATTTCTATTGTATTACAATTTAATTTCTCTTTCAAATATGTTGATTCAAGCTGAATTAAATTTAATTTAAAATTGCAATTAGAATAAATGCTACTGAGTATAAATATGTTTCAATATAGAATATTTTTTGTTTCATATGAATTGAAAAATAATTGCAATATAAGTTATTCTTCTTTTGCTGAATATGCACTTTTTTCCAAATGAATTACACCACAATTTAAGTTAATTTTATTTTCTAGTGCATTCTAGTTAATTGATTGAAAAAATTTAAATAAATTTTAATTTTTTAATCATCGCTGAATTTAAGTTAATTTAAATTTATTTGCTAGATTTGCTGGATTACATTTAAATTTACAATTATTTTTTATAGCTGAATACAAGATATTTTTCAATGTAGATTCAATGTAGATTTTTTATATATTTTATATTTTTATATTTATATTTTTTTGATGTTGAATATAAAATAATTTTTCAATGTAGTCTCATTGTAGATGAAACTACTGCTGTTTCCTGCTATACCTGCTGCATTAAAATTAATTTAAATTTACAATTATTTCAAAGCTGCTGAATACAAGATATTTTTTAAATGTACATTCGTTTTAGATAACAGCTGTTTCCGACTATGTTTGCTCAATTAGTTTTAATTTATAATTATTTGAACTTAGCTGAATACAAATATCTTTCAATGTTTATTCGGTGTAGATAGCTGTTTTTCCCTACTATGTTTAATTCATTACAATTATTTCAAAGCGGCTGAATATAAATAGTTTTTACTGTGCATTCAGTGTAGATAACTGTTGTAATCTATTATGTCTGCTGAATTAGAATTATTTTGAATTTACAGTTATTTTAAAACGGCTCAATATAAATAGTTTTTTAATATAGATTCAGTATAAATAACTGTTGTTCCCTATTATGTTTGCTGAATTATATTTAATTTGAATTTACAGTTATTTCAAAGTGGCTGAATATAAATAGTTTTTAATGTTTATTCAGTACAGATAACTGTTGTTCCCTATTATGTTTGCTGAATTATATTTAATTTGAGTTCACAGTTATTTTAAAGCGGCTAAATATAAAACGTTTTTAATGTCTATTCAGTATAGATAACTGTTGTTCCCTTCTATGTATGCTGAATTAAAATTATTTTGAATTTACAATTATTTCAAAACTGCTGAATATAAATAGTTTTTAATGGAGTGTTTTATATTTCGTCGAATTTTAATTAACAGCAATATCATTTACATAACCTGCTAAATATGAATTCATTCACATGCAAAGTTTTTTATTATTCTTAAAATTTTCAATTTAAGTTATTTTTTATACCATACATACAGCATCGATGAATAATTCCTATTATCTATTACAGCTTGACTACTATTCCAATCCAATATCTAAGACGCAAGTAGACATGTTATATATTAATGAAATTTACTTCATTAATAACACTAATTTTACTGAATTTATTTTTGAGTTGTAACAGTTTTTAATTATGAATTAATTTAAAGATGAAAATTAATACTTTGAATTAATTTACTATAATCTGAATATATATTATTTTGGGTTCATTTGTGCTTAGACCAAAGCACATAAATCTATTACAAATATGTCTATTATTATAAGCAAATATAAATTATAAGCAAATATGTCTATTACTAGACGAAAGTTAGCTATATTTGATTGTGCCAAATTTTAGTCTTCCAGTGGGTATCAGCAATGGAAACAGTGGAATATATCATTGCAAGGTGTAAAATTAATTCCAACTGCCCAATGAAGGTTATTTAAACTATTAGCAGTAGTCGTAGTACTGTTACCACTACTGGTGGATTTATTCATATAATATTGTTGGCAAGGGTTGAACCAGCATTAATAGACTTATTAGTGGAAATACTAAGTGACTTCTATCTTAGTCTTCCTAACTTGATATAATTCATTTTATTATTACAATACAAATATTCGAGTAATATTATTCTGTCATACTGAAATATTTTGAAAGCAGGCTAAAGAACTTATTTCATTTAATTTATTTTGACCAGGTTTGGGTAGCAGGTTAGGCATGGTTTTGTTAGTAGATAGCAATTAGTTGGTACATGACAAATATAGCAATTAGTAGGTATATGACAAATATTGAATTAAGAAGACATAATATCAACCATAAATGACTGAATAACAACACAAATGACAATTGTGAGACAACTGAAATAAAAATTACCAATTTCCATCATTTTTATAATGAAAAGCATACAACTGTTAAATAAAAACCATTTTCATTAAAATACCTACATTTTGTTAAAAAATTATTATTGAACCTGTTTAAATTACACGGCTTTCAAACAAACTTATTTTGAAATTTATTAAAAAAAAAAATTTTTTTTTAATAACAGTAAAAATAATTTTATTTTATAAATAACTTAAATTGCTGAATTAAATGTTTTGGAAAATTTAAGAGTCTATTAAAAGCGTTTATGAAATCAAAATCAATTTTACTACAAATTACATTCTGTTTTTTATTTTTGTTTTTTTCTTATTTATATTTTTTTATTTTTTTTTTTTTGAATTAATATTTAATATCAAAGCAAATTTCGTAGAATTGTGAAATTTAAAAAAAAAAAAAAAAAAAACAAAAAAGTTGAAAATAAATATTATTTTTCAGCATCATTACAATCATATTATTAACACTCATTCACACTTAAAACAAACAAATATTATAATAACAAACAACAACAACAACAAAAAATAATGGCGAAATTTGTGTGATTTTGATTTTTTTTTTTAAGTCTAAGCGAATTTCAGTTGTTGTTTTTTTTTATTTTTTTTTTTTTTTCAACATTACATGAAGAGAATTATTATAAAAAGAAAAGAAAAATCAAGGAAAATTAGGATTTGTGTGTATATTTTTTTTTTTTGTGCAAATGCTAGATGGAAAATTTATTGCATATTGCTTTGATGTCAGAAACATTGAAAGAAAAATAAAAAAAAAAAAAAATTAAAAAAATATATTCCAATTTAATATTTTTTTTTTTTTTTTTTGGATTATTAATACAAATAGGATTCTCTAGCTTTCCAGAATCATAATCAGCAATACATAAAATATGTAAATCTGGTACTTAAATCTCTTCTTTAAATATTTAAAACTATTTGAAGAAGAGATTTAGTAGATTTATATGTTATTTAAAATTTGTATAGAACTAAATTTGTAAAAACAAAGGACTAAATTTGTTTTTGAGAGTTTTATACATTCACAAAGTGTAAATGTCGAACTCAATTTTAAACTAAATTCTCTGTTGTGGAACAACACGATCTATATTTGAATTTTAGTTTACACTGATTTTATTTTATTAGATTATATTATACACTTTGTACGAGCAATTGGGCTCATTTGAGAATTCTTAAATAAATAAATATGATCCAAGCTTTGATACACAAGTGTCAAATGTGTACATTAATAATTTGATATTATTTGCATTAATGAAATAAAAATAATAATGAACCAATAATTAATACCAAGAGCTGTTATACAATTTGTTTTTTTTTCAATTCAATTCAATTTTATTCAATTAAATTTTTACATTTACATTTGAGTTTTATTACATTTATATACAGATGTATTTACATATACACAAGTTATACAGTTTGATTTCAATTTGTATAGTTAAACTTTTATATCATAGTGAATATTAGAATTCGCAGAAATCATATTTGTATTCAATATTCGTAGTCAATTATTGGCTTATCCAGAATATTCATCGAATGTTAGATTGTATATAGTATATAGATTGTGTAATTGCGGGAGGAAATCTGTCCCCTATATCATCGCAGCCGAAAATGGGCTTATTGTGAGTAACCGTATTTCATAGTTAGTCTCTGAATCCATCAAATGTTGCATAACAACAATTTTGGGGGATTTTTTTGTGTAATTAAGCTATTTTACAAGCTCATCGGACTATCCAAACAATCCATCGGTTCAAATACGAAATTATTTATATTGATCACATAAAATATTTTGGTTAGAATTTTGAAAATTTGATTATACAGTTATTAATGACGTTTATTACTTAATTTTGTGTAAATATTATTAGGATTAGAATAATTTTTTGTTACTACTAGAGTGTTCAATGTTCACTTTTTAAAATGTCTAACTTAAGTAAATTTCAATTTACTACACTTTCAAATATTCAATTATTAAAATCAGGAGCTACAGTTATACAAATTTCACTAAATGTAGTTGATGTATTAATGAAATTTTCAATTTTACACAATCATCAGACTAAGATTATTATATTTTATAGAATATGCTGTATAGCCTCTAGGTGAAGATGAAAGATATGAAAAATTAAAATTCTATAAGTATGTTTTACTAATTTTATTAAATGTTTTAATCGATTTCGATTATTACACCATCTTTTTTTTTTTCTTTATTGATTTATTTCCAAAATTCTAAATTTACTGTAATTAATATATTTATACAATTTTTTAAATTACATGAATTTAAAAAAAAAAAAAACAATTTTTTTATCAGCCTTTTTCTGGTGTTCGTACTTGGAGTTTTAATCTTTATTTAACTATAAGATTAATATACCTAAAGCATCTAATTTTATTATTTGAAATAATGTTTAACCTATAACCAAAGCATGATAAAATATATGTTAATATTTTAGAAAAAGAACATTTCGATCAATAATTTAGCAATTAATAAGTTTAGTGGATCATCCATTTTCATCCATTGATCATTCATTAACACCGGACTTATGAACGAACCAATTATTTTGCACTGAATTTGATTTAAAAAATAATGTTGGAAAAATTAAAAATAATATCTGAAGATTGATAAACGGTCATTCTGAATATTTTATTTCATTATTTTTCTTTATTTACATAATTTATTTCTCAATTGAGCAACAAATTGCTCATTGCAGCATATATAAATGAAACGTATAAAATTTAAGTTTATATTGTTCAAATTTTACCTACCGTATCGTCGACTACATTCCTATGTATACAACAGACCATTTTTTCCGAAATTGACTTTTCAATGTACTACACCATTTGCAATCAAAATAAACTTATATGTAGTTTTCGAAATATTTTTTTCTGATTTATTCAAACAACCTATATTTTGCTGCTTTTTCCGAAAATGACTTTTCAATGTACTACCCCATTTGCAATAAAAATAAACTTATATATGTAGTTTTCGAAATATTTTTTTCTGATTTATTGAAACAACCTATATTTTGCTGCTTTTTAGGCCTTCAAGTTGTGCCTATTTATCCAAACTAAAGTTTATGTACTGAGAAGTCATACAAATTTGTATTCCTAAGTATCTAACAGACCATTTTTATTTCCAAATGTCCAAAAATAATATGAAGCTTTACACTATACATACTAACAGTTTTTTAAATATATTTTTTTGATATTTCAAAATATCAAAATTATAAAACTATGTAGTTAGATGTTAAAAAATTATTCAAATTTTTATAATATTCAAATTTTGTATGATTTTTTTAAAATATTTCCAGTCAAAATTTCCGTCAAACTTAAAAAACCATTTTTTTCAACATTTTGCTTTTGGTCGATTGTAGATGTATATAGTAATGCAGCCGACGATATATAACATAAAAAATTATTTACTAGATATTATTTTACTAAGGTATTTCTTATATTTTGATAATACTAATTCGAAGGTATGTGCTGCAGATTTCGTGCAAAATTTTGTTCTGGGCAAAGAAGTGAAGCGTGGCGGTTTGAAAAATGTTGACAATGTGTTGACATGTTGACCATGTTGTGTTTTTTGTTTTGTATAGATTTTTATTTTGTAACCACATCGTCGCTGCTGTTTGTCGATATTTACTTGAAGCTTTGGCAACACTTTGTTTCGAAATGTTTGTTTGAATTGCTTCATTGAGCGGTGACGTTCATTTAAAATGCATTTACAAAGTATTCTCAAATTAATTTTAATCCATGAATAATCTGTCTAATACTCATGCTCAACGTTCCCTCTAAGGCTGTGCAAGTGTTCAATTGCGCACGGATTTTTTTTTTAATTGCGCATCAGAAATTTTATTGTAAATATTAGTTATTTAAAATAATACTTCCTTAGTAGGCTGTGCAAATTGTTATCGATTTAAATAGTATAGCCAAATTAATCAGCAAAATCGAGAAAATTGTACAGAAACTATTTCTAGAACAAAAGTTGGTAAAGATAACATCAAAATTTTAATAAATAATGTTGTTCTTGCCATTAAAATAAAATTTTCGATGAACTCAGTCCAAGAAATAAGAATGGCACAATTCTATTGCTTAATAATGAATGAAAGTATTGATATTTCCGTTTACAAAATGTTAATTGTTTATATAAAATACCGCTTTAATTTTAATTATAAAACTGTTTTTGCTGGTATAACACAATTAAATGCATGTGACGGAAAATCAATTGTAGAGTCCATAAAATTTTTTTATAACCTGGATATGCAAAAAATGGTAATGTTAGCATTCGATGGAGCTGCAGTAATGCTGGGAGCCTATAATGGAGTAACAGCACTATTAACACAAGAAATTGGTTATTTAATTTCACAATTTGTCACGCATTGTGTGGCACATGGAGAGGATTTGGGAAGCGATGATGCCTGTAAGGGTATACTTCTTGTTTCCCTAGTAGAAACATTATTGCGAACATTATATACCATGTTCCATCGTTCAGCTGTTAAAAAACATAGTTTTGAAGAAATGGTAAGTTTAATGGATTGTCAAGTTTTGATGTTCCGGCTTCTTAATGAATTACGCTAACTTTCTCATAATTTTGAGATTATTTCGTTTATTCGAAACTATGATGTCTTAACAGAATATTGCAAAGAAAAAATTGATAGTTCCAATTCAGTTGATCCAATCTCAAGATATTGCTTAACAGCTTTAGAAAATAATTTAAATCGTATATCATCGATTGCATTAAGTTATGTTTTTACCGAATTAAAACAATTATCAAAATATTTAAAAAAAAAAAAACTGTCATCTATGGAAGCGCATCAATATTCTAAATTGTATCAATATTCTAAAATTTACTGAAATTCTTGAAGATGAAGGTAAGAATTATATGAAAATATCATCTGGGATAATTGTATTTGTTGAAAAGTTCTGCTACCATTTGGATAAATGATTTCCTGATGCTAACATGGACCTTTGGAAAGCTTTTGATCAAAACGCTATTGTCAACATGATTTTAATTGTGGCAATGAAAACAAAATAATTTTGAAATATAGAAATCTGAGCCCAAACATGGATAATAAGATAATAATGGACGAGTATAAACATTTAAAATATTTATTAACGGAAAGATTCAAAAACAATAGTTGTAGGTTCAATGATCTACTTCAATTGGTTCTTCGTGAAGATAGTTTTCAAAATATAAAAATTTTGTTTGATATATTTGGAACCTTTTAAGTGTCGAATGTTGATTGTGAAAGAGAATTTAGCCTGATAAATTTGATTAAAATAAAATTTAGAAATAGGTTGGTAGTAAATCATTTGGGTATAACTTAATAAGAATAAAGTCACACTTAATGGCGGAATAAAAGCAAAGATAGGAGAGAAAAAAATAATATAACATGCAATTAATAAAAAAAAAAAATCAAAAACAATAAAAAACTTTATTTTTTTAATAAAATATCTAATTTACCAAAATTTTGTTTAATTTTTTAAATAATTTCATAACGCAATTTATTTTTGTTTTGCTCAGCTAAAAAAAAAAATTAGAGGGAACGTTGCGATGCTACAACCTTGAATTTTCATGCATTTATCCATTATTATTTTTTTTTTATTTTTTTTTATTTATTTATTTATTTTATAAAATTTCATTAGATTATATAGAGTGTGACTTACATAAATTAAAACTTAAATATAGCAAAAATAATTCAACAAAACAATAATTTAATAAAGTTCAGTGCAAATATAAAAATATCTTCATATACACATAATATGTACCACGTTAAAATTAGAAGTTAAAGAAAGTAAAAAAAAAAAGAAGTAAAAAAAAGAAAGTAAATCAAAAATCGAAATTTAAGACAAAATTATGTTAAAAAAAAATAATAATAATAAAATAAACTAAAGATAGTTATGTAAAAAACTTTAAAGAATGCGGGCTTGACAAAACCCACGTGGTTGATAAGCCCGCATAATAAAGATTTTATAAATAAATAAAATAAATAAAACATGGATAAAACAAATTACAAAAGGTAGTTTAGTTTATAAATTCAAAGTAAAATAACACAATTCAATATCGCTAATATATTAAAACTAGCTTTGTAAAATGACGGAAGCAAAATAAATCCTAGTTTCTTTTTTTCTTTCATTAGATTCTTTATTCCGAAATTACGGTACTTATGTTTATATCACTTTTTAATTTTCTAAAACACATAAAAGAAATATTTTTTTTGTAGTCAAAACTTTGCTAATTTTTTTTATTTTTTTTTATTTTTCGTAGGCTGGTGGGAATCTTCAGAAAGATACAATGAGCCCCGTAGCTTGACACTGTATGTAGGATTCTTACCTACTAAACCATAGTGAAGTGAATTACGCACACAATAATGACAAAAATAAAAGGTAGAAGCAATAAAGTAGTATAATGTATAATATTATACAATACAAATATGCTGATACACATGTGTATTATTATGTATAATTTTAAGTAATAAGAATAACCTTTGAGTGAATTATGTTTTTTTTTTGTGTTAAATGCTGTTTGCCTTTTGGTTATTATACCATATTAAACTATTGATTAAATTTCTATTAGTCCTTATTATTATAAATCAAAAAAATTGTTTATTTTATTTATATTATTATTATTATTTTTTATTTTTTCTTATTATTTGCGAAGAACACTAACATTAAATTAAAAAAATATAGTTCATGCAATCAATTTTTCCTGCAAAGGTTCAGCATGGTAGACAGGGGTTAAAAAAAAGGACCAAAGCAATTTGTATATATATGCATTTGTACACATATGCAATTTGTGTATGTGTTGGAGCGTTCCGTCGAACTTACAAACATCCAGATAAATGCAGAATAATATATTAAAATAATTACTAGCTATTCCCGGCGTAACATTCGTCGGTCTAGCATTAGCATTATAAATGAAACAATTTATTTTATTTATTTATTTTCTTTATTTTCTTAAAAAAAAAAATCAATGTTTTACAATTATAGTTCTAAATTTTTCAATTTAACTTATTTATTATGTAATAATTTTTATTTCGGTATTTATTTATTTATTATAAATTAATTTTGAGTGCTAATAGTTTTGAAGAAAACTTTTATATAAGGCTGCGTTTATACGTTTTTGAATTTTGTTTATAACGTATAAATTATATTCATTAAAGTTTGACATCCGACTTTGTTATAGAATATCATAAATTTTCTTTTTTTAAATAATAGTGCTCGATATGATTTGTATTTCGCAAGTTGAAAAAGTGAATTTTGCGAGAAAAGGTATTTATAAACTTCTAATTGTGTTATGCCAATATATTGAAAGATATACATTAAAAAATACAAAAAATGTGTATTAAATATTATTATTATTCATCAATACAAATAATACTTGAATAATTGATTTACTACTTATATATTTATATTTCATAAATCTTCTGAAATTACACTGAATATTTATATTTGTTTATAAGTATTTATTATTAGTACTCGTCACACATATTCGTATCTTCCTATTTTGCAAGTTTAGAAAGTGGATTTTGCATGAAGAAATATAGTATACTTTGCAACAATTTTTGTTTATCTTTTAGATATGTAATTAAAACTTTTGAAATAAGATTTGATGTAATTGCAAAAAAATTTGTAAATGTAATAAAAATAAGTAAAACAAAACTTTCATGAAATAAAATTTGATGTCTAAACGCTTCCTAACAAATACTATTAATAGAGACGTACATTTCAACAACATGTAGCGATCAGAGATGTCGCTGGCAGTATAGATATGAAATTAAATGCATTTAAACTAAATACATACCACACCCACATTAAAAACACATTAAAATAGTCATATATACGTTTTTTGTGATTTTTTTTTTATTATCATAATAGCCCTAACTATTACAAAACTCAAAATAAAAAAACAAAACATTTATTTATAGAATTTATATTATTATTTCACTTCTTTTAAATTTTTGTTTTGACGTTTTGGTATGATTAGGTATGACCATTATAGTAAAGGTTATGTTAGGTTACGACTTTGTTAAAACATATCGAATCATATAAGCCATTTACCGAGGTATCAAATGACATCATATGACGCCTTATGACTATTATAGTTAGGGGTAAAGCCAATAATTATGCTTTTTCTCTTATTGTTCAGTTTTTATTGACGCCTTATGACTATTATAGTTAGGGGTAAAGCCAATAATTATGCTTTTTCTCTTATTCTTCAGTTTGTATTGTTATCCCGCTAGGGTTTCTGATGTAGGTAAGGGTAGTCTATGATTTTTCTTTTTAAAGTTTTTTTAATTTTTATGTTTACTAAATTTGCCGTGTATTGAATTGGAACTTGATAATAATGTCATAACATATTTTGTTTTTCTTGTTCTTAGCAGATCGTAAATTTCGGTTTATGATTCTCCAGGTACAATATAATATTTACTCAATGCTACTGCGCATTTGAATTTATACTTTTGAGTTATTTGTTAATAAAATAAATAAATTTCAATTATTGGAATTTCTGAACATGGGTGAGGTAAAAAATATATTTTCTAAATTTACTATTTGTTTTACCAGTACGTTTTTTTTTTGCTGTAATATCGTAATATCGTAATATTTTAACAAAGCTATTTTATCAATATAAATAATTATATTCTGATAATTCGGTTTTTGTCTTTGCTACTTTTTTCTTTTTTTTTTTTTAAATTAATTCATATAATCAGATATAATCAATGCTATTGCTCAATAGGTGAATTGTTTTTAGGTTAATTTTAATTTGTTTTTTGTTTTATTTGGTTTTATTGTTTTGTGGTTTATGTCTTTAAATTCAATTTTGCACGCTATCGTAATTCGTAATAGTGGTAATAAAGTTGTCTTATCTAGTTGAAAAAAGCTTTGTGAAAAGTTTAACAGACGTTTAAGCGTATTAATATATAAGATATGGTAAAATTAATTTGAAATGGTCCATATTGTCCAATGTATAGAATTTTTAAATATTATTTTTAATTTTGAAGTACGATATATTTTTCATAGAATCTGGTCATTTCTAGAAAGCAGAATAGAAGCTGTATTAACTACAAGTTCTAATATTTTTCAGTTGTGACTGGTGATAAATTTAAGATGGCTGTCTGATCTCGTATTATGACTGTGTATGTCTACATTTGTATAACTGTAGTTTTGTATTCAATTTTATGTTGCTTGCTCTGTTATACTCTTAATTTGTATAAAATCAGTCTTTTGTTTTTAAAATATGAAATATGTTATTTTTAATGTATTGTGTCATCAGTTGGTGTTCTGATGATGAAGCATAAATAAATATTTTATGGCTTTATTTTGAATGATTTGTAAAGCATTTATATTTTTTACAAATTGCCCCATATATATGCCAATACCATATAAGGTTATCTTATTATGGAAAAGACTGTAAAAAAATAGATAAATTATTTTTTTTAAATACTTTCCTTAAAAATCAAATTTTAATAATCATTGGTAAAATTTAATTATTAAAAGGTATAAAATATATAATTTTAAAAATGTAAAATTTCACTTAAAATACACAAAAAAAAAAATTTTACTATATATGGAATAATTTAATAAGGAGTTCGATTTGAATAATAATGAAATATTATACGAATTTCAAAGAATTATTTTCAATTTTTTTTTTTGTTTTTTGATTAAATTCTGAATTATTGTTGTTTTTGTTTTTTTTTATTCTATTCTATTTTTTTACACAAAAAATTTCAATTTTCATATTCAAAGAAGTCAGTATATTATTTTTTTATTCAATTCACTTTCTAATTTGGAAATGTTTACTTTCAAAATGTATATAGAAAATATTTTCATTTTAATACAAAACAAACAAAAAAATAACAACAAAAACACAAATCCTACTAACCACCAATATTTATCTATTCATCTGTCTAGTATTTATGTTATATATTATGTACCTGTTACCTTTCGATGTTGTACATTATAATAAAAATCATGCTTTGTTTGGAAGGATGATGGTTTTGTTCATTTTGAAATAATTTTATTGAATTCAAATATTTCAAATAAAAATTTACTAGTACGCAAAATAAGTAACTAAGTAAGTAAATTATAAGAATAATAACAAAAGAAAAAAACAAAAAAAATAAAAATAAAAAAAAAAAGCTTTTAGCGTAATAAAATTTTCATTTTTCTTTTTTTTTACATATCTTTTGGGAATCGATACACAACATACATAATACATCATTTTATATCATTCAAATCAATATATCAATCAATATCATTTCAATCATAATTATCTCAATCATTATTATTATTATTATTATTGTTATTATTATTATTATTATTATTATTATTATTATAATCGTTATTATCTCAATTTAAATCAACAGTGGTACAAGCCTGGATTAATTTGATATACATTTTTTTTTATTTATTTATTATTTTTTTTTGCTTTTGTTTGAATAGTACAAGATGATCATTTTCATCTGAATGATATACATTTCTAATGATATACAATGATTGTTATTAATATTGTATAATGATTTTTCGTTTTTGGTATCAAAAATTTAAATTGATTGACATTTTTAAATTTAAATTCATATTCTGGACTTGTCTGTGATACAGTCTTCTGTACTAATCTAGGGTTCAATGCAATGTGTTTAAATGTGTATTAATGCAAGTAATCATAATTTGTTGATTCTACTTCGTATACACCCCACCCCCCCCCCCCCCCCCCATTCTGCTGTATCTTGTTTTTAATCCGTTAATTGCAATTTTTTTAACAGTTGTCGTCGATTTTGTCCAGCCATCTTGATCGTGTTCTACCTTTTGGTTCATAGTATTGTACGGTACTACGATTAAAAGTTTTAAGTAACGTTTTATTTGTATTAACAGCTATATTTGATAATTCAAATGCGTGCACAAACATTTATATTTTCAAAATATGACATGCTCTAAAATGTTGTTTGAATTGGACAAGGCATAATAATTGTAATGCCAAAGATTGCATTCAAAGTAGAATTGGAAAATAGATTCAAATTTTTTGATTTAGTTTTAAACTGGAAATAGTATAGCTAGTTTTTTAATAAATATATTCAGTATGGGGTAATAAGACTAGGTGCAAACATACAATTTTTAGTTTTGCAACACTGTTTTAGTTTTGAACTGGAGATGGTACAGAAAGTTTTTGACTAAATCTATTCAGTATGGGGCAATAAAGCTAGGTACAGACATGCAATTTTAAGTTTTGCAACTGTTTCATTGCATAATTGTATAAAACCAAATGCAGGTGTGTTGGCTTTCATATAAACTAATGCATCACAAATGTGCAATCAAACAGTTGCAAAACAAAAATTGTATGTCCTGCACCTAGCCTAAATTCAAATTTAATATTTTCTATTAATTTCAAATTATACTCAATTAAGATGCAGAAATGCTAAATTAGATTTGTAAGCACAGATTATTGTCGAATTTGTGATGGTTCTGGATACAACTTAATATAGTAAGCATTGGAACATAGGCAAATAATGAGCATATTTGCCACATTTTTTTTTTTGAGACGTAGCGCTATTAAGTTCAGACGTTTATGAAAATATATTTTTTATAACTTGTTAGAGAAATTTAAATTGTTTTTTTTTTTTAATATTTATGAATTGTACATCTATTTTTACTTCTGTATATATGTATCAGTTTATTTGTATATTAATAAAGGCATACTTATCTGTCAAAATAAAAAGTCCTATTATTATTTTTTTACTTTGATAATGCATGCTTATTCGGCTAGAAAAGTGGTAGAAATCTAGCAAAATTTATTATGGTGAGGGGTTATTTCTGTAAGGGGAAAGCACGTTTGAATTTTTTTTCTGGAAATATATTCACTTTCAAAATATTATTTTTAATTTATCTTTGTACACAAAGTGCAAACGAAATTGCTGTTGACAACATAATTTGCGGATCGAATATTGATGAAATAAAAAAATTCTAAATTATATTAATAATATTGCATTGGATTGACATTAGTATAATAATAAAAATTTATTTATTTATTTTTTTTTTTTCAATAATTTTATTTTCACCCATCTTGATATTTCAATAATCTGACAATGGCAACAATGGCAGAAATCTACCAGTTTTTTTTAACATAAAAGTAAATTTCTGCGGCAGATCTGCGATGGATTTCTGCTTCGTATTAACATGAACATAAACAATTGAACTTGAGATCTGTCAAGTGAAGCTCTACCTACTATGTATTACACTATCCAGCTTATATCTATAAATTTATTGTACATTTAATGCACTATTAGGTGTTATTGAATTTTATAGTTACTACATTTGCTATTATAGTTTTATTTGTCAGATGAAGCTCTTCCATACACCACCCATCTTATATCTATTGCACATTTAATGTACGATTAGGTGCTATTAAAGCTCATATTATATACTTTAGTGTTGTCTTACTCCGATTTAATCTCACTTCTACCATTCACTTAATATATATAACATAAATTATAATATTGCAACCGGCGAAATCGGTAAAAATATTCAAATTGTTTTTGTTAAGTAAAAATATATTTCTTTTAATATTATTTCAATTTTTTAAAAATAAATTAAAAAATATTCATGAATTAAGGTGTAATTCAAAATAAAAGAATTTATTTTTTTTTCAAATTGTAATTCCAACTTTCTTTTATTTGAAAATATTATTTCTGTTACATTTTCTATAACATTTTTTTTTTCTTTTATCAAAATTTACGCATTTTTTATTTCTTATTTTTTTTAAGGACATAATAAGTTCAATATATATATATATATAGCTAGAAATTATCTTCAAAATATCTTCTAAATATCTTTATATCACTCACCCATCGATTTATCGAATAATATTATTAGAACATATGATACAGCTACATCCAAACATACATACAACACCACGTATAGGTAGAGTAGAAAAAAGAAGAAAAAAAATTTAAATTTAATTTTTATATTTCCTTTATCGTATGCAAATTTCATATATATACATATTATATTATATATATATATATATATAATTTATATTACAAAAATACTTTGTTATCCTTAAAAAGGATGTTTCATAAAATTAAAATTAAAAACGAAAAAAAAGAAATTCAAAAATCAATCCATCAAATATCAACGACAGAAATTCGTCAATATATATTTATATTATATATATCTATATATATATAATATATATATATATATATATATAAATTTTATATTCGCGAAATTTGCATAAATTTTCAACTCCCAGTAGGGAATTGAATTTCCAAGAATGAAAATTTCAAATAATATACATCCATATAAAAAAAAAAGACAAAAAAAAAAAAAAAACTAACAGTAAAACAGAAAAATGGCAATATATCAAAAGATAATTTTCAAAATAACAAATATATAACAAATTTGAAGAAAATTTTGTTATTGGAAGATTGTATAATAGTGGGAGAGATAAGAGGGAGGATAGCCCATGAGATGATAAAAATATGTACTAAAAAACATGTGGGGATGATGACAGAATCACAGAAACAAAATTACATTTCAAAAGACTTTTGTTTTTGTTGTTGTTTTTATTGTTTTGATTTTTTTTTTCTGATGTTATTAATTTAAAATTCAAAATGATCAAAAAACATTAGAATTCGACAGAGTATTGAATTTATTTTTTATGTTATTTTTTGTTGACTTTTTTTTTGTTTTCTTATTTTTTTTTTTTTTGGAATATCAAAATGAAGAAAACAAATTTAAACAATATATACATATATGTATATATAAATACATATATTGACTATCAAATTTTTTTTTTGTGAAATTTTCAAATAAAAATTCGTGTCACGAAAAACAAATATACGTAGGTACCTACTTACTATGATGTTATTTTAATAAAGTAAGTTGGAAAAAATTTTGTTTTTACTTTAAAATATGATTTTTTTATTAAATTTTAAAACTGAATTATAAAAAACAAAATGTTGGTAAAAGCGAAAATATCTATATTGTGTCCTTATCATTGACCATAATAATTAAAATTATTATGGTCTTTTACAATAATAATTTTTTCTGTTTGTTTTTGTTTTATTTAAATTAATATCTATTCCCAATTTTATTACTTTTAAATTGTACAGTACATATTCGAATATTTCAGAATGTCTGTTAAATAAATATGGTTTAATGAAACCAGTAAAATTAATCTACAGTACGGTTTTAAGTTCTCTCTTTTTTGAAAAAAAAAAAACATGGCGTTATACGATGTAGCCTGATGTATATTAGTCAATTTGTCATCAGTGTGCCTAACTCTCCGACATTTGACATTTGATATTTTTAACATCCGGGAAGAACCGCAAATCAGTTTTTTAAGATCAAAAATCGCCGATATTAGCCGAAATGGAGATTTTCAAATGGGAAGGGGTACTTTTTTATTGTCAATTCGGATTCTACTTCAAAAAATAACAAACTGTAATGTCTAAATTGTAATAATACGAAGTTTTGAAAACCATTTTACAACTGTTTTATAACACATTTGTTGTTGCTTTCGATTATTGATTAAACGGTTGTGTGAAAAAATGCAAGCCTATTTTAAAATTCACTAATTTGTGAATGGGGCAATATTTGAATCCACCAAATGCAATATTTACATTGCAAATTATTTTATCTTAAAGTTTTATATTTATTCCAAATAATTTTATGATTTATTAAAAAAATAATTTTAGTAAAAAAAATATATTTTAATTATTTCGTAATTGAATTTTTTTATCTACTTGCACAGAAGCACATTAAAATTAGGTTTTTATATCCCGCATTATCACTTATATAAATTTCAATTTTTCTTCATAATAGTTCAATATTGGTGATTAATAAAATTGTTCTAATACTCATATCTTAATTCTATATATTTAGGTGTATTTTACTTAATTTTTCAAAAATAATAAATTTTTTTATAAAAATAAAGTATAAAAACATTTTAAAAATATGTTTTAATATAATATGATTATCATAACTACAACATAGATTTGTTGTATATTTATTGTGTGTTCAGTTCATACAATAATTACAGTAGATATTGAAAAAAATTTATTTATTATGTCAACTCACATTTTTTCATTCACAATGCACTGTTTTTTCAATATTATTGTTGTTGTTATAAAAGGCTTCAGACAAAACAAAAATATAGTATATATTATAAGAAATGCAATTTTAATTATTATTAATATAATATTAAATTAAACATATTATTGATATCCGAATATATTATTATTATTACTGTAGATAATTAATTAAATAATATAATAATTTAATTGAATACAATAATATTATATTAAAAATTTAAATAAAAAAAGTAAATATAATGTACATTAATTAATATTATTACTAGTGGATACCCTGTGCAATTGCACAGAAGTATTTTAGTTTAAAATTTCTGTGCTAACACCTTTGAATAATTTAAACAAAAGTAAATATAATACACATTAATTAATATTACTACTAGTGGATACCCTGTGCAATTGTAAAGAAGTATTTTAGTTTAAAATTTGTGTGTTAACACATTTGAATATAATTTAGAGTACGATAGCTTAACTAGTTATTACTTTTTCAAAACTTTAACTTTTTTTTTTTTGTATAATTAATTATATACATATAGAATTATATTATTAAAAATTGAAATTAAAAGTAAATATTTATTATATATTTATTTATTATACATTAATAATTAATATTACTACTAGTTGATACCCTGTGCTATTGCACAGAAATATATTTTTGTATTTTCAAATTTTTTTATTAACACAATTATCATCATTTAAATAATTAAGGACAAGATAGCTTAACAAATTATTATTTTTTCCAAAAATATACTTCTTTCGTTACTATATAGATTATAGAGCAGGGTTGAAAACCAGATTTAATATGAAATAAATATTTTACTTTGATATTGTTGCTGCTTTCTGAATAACATTACTTTATTCACGAATTTTCTTTTATAACAAATACAAAACAAATGGTCAATTTATAACTCTAATGTTTAAACCAATTTTTTTATATAACATACTTAACGAATATTCATGAAAAACAACTGATAGAAATTTACAAAATTTTATTTTAATATGAAATAATAATATGAATTAATTTTTTCCATTTGGAATTAATTTTTTTTTGTAATTTTATATGGCTTGACATATAGAAAATTGAACATTTTTAATGTATACAAGTGAAGTAGGTATACCGGATGCTCCAGGGCATGCGTATCAGCGTTTTAAGATGAGAAGAAACCGTTATTTAATAATTTAAAAAAAAAAATTATTAACTAAATCGAATGTCCTCTATCGATTTGTGGTGATATTTTGAACTTCCGGAAAAGACCGCAAATCGATTTTTTAAGATCAAAAATTGCCGAAATTGTCCGAAATCGAGATTTTAAAATTGAAAGGGGTACTTTTTTATGCCAATTCGGATTCTACGTCAAAAAATAACAAACTTTTTGTATTATTGATAAATCAATATGTATTTGTTGAATGCTGTATTAACACTGATCTATATATTATTAATAATTATTATCTACAGTTCTACACTACACTACAACTACATATGGTTGGGGACAATTATGTAGTTTGTAATACTTATAATTAGGTTTGTCTTACAAATAAATTATCTAATTAATACTATTTTTCAATATAATACACTTTTATTAATAATAAATTAATTTCAATTATGAAAAACATTTAAAATGGATTAAAATATTGATGCAATTGAGAGCTGCTGTTTCCTAAAAGAACAGAAATTTTTATAAATATTTGCTAACCGTATTTATAGACATTTTGTTTCTAAATATATGTAGGTACTTATATTATTATTTCAAAAAAAAAAATTACAAACGAAAATACAAAAAGAACTTTAATGGCTGAATTTAACTTTAATTTTAATATGGCTGTCGATCAAGATCCGCCATATGCCCCACGGATGGGGTTACAGGACAATGATGATGATGGTGTCGATCAAGAAAATGCAATCGCTAAAAACAAACAAACGCAATCGGCTCTTAGCGATTCAATCGACATTAATGCTTGTGACGGTACGACAATTAAGTGTAATTTACTGTTGATAAGGGCCAAGGTAACTGCTAAAATTCGCTATAATATTGTTTTGGGTCTTATAATGGTGATATAAGATGTCAGCCATATTTTTTTAAATCTTACAGAACTACAATTATTTCTGTTAAAAAATTAATTGAAACAAAGTTGCAGAAATTTATCAAAAAATGACAATTAAATAAAAAGGGAACACCATTATATTCAACCAATTTAATTTAATCCTTCAATCTGGACATCATCTATAATTTTATTTATGTACATAATATGCGATATACTATATTATTTACAAATTAATAAATATAAAAGAAATTTCATTTATTTTTCCTTATTTTTATTTTGATAAAATTAATCCAATTTTTATTAATTTTCAATATTTATTGAAATTAATCCTGTCAATAATAATAATAATAAAACAAATAAGTAAAATTTAAAAAACTCAAATTCTCGAATATTCAAATTTTTTTTATTTTTTCATTTTGAATCCTATTAATATAATATTGAAATTCCTTTCGATATCTTCCGGGGAAAAATACATAATAAAATTGTTTACAAAAATCATTAAAAAATATTAACAAAATTAAAAAACAAAAACAAAAAAAAAAAATAAATAAAATAAATAAATTTATAAAAATTTTTTGATTAAATATTTTCAAAATTGACATATCCTTTTACTCTGTTGTTAATACAAAACAGCAGACTACTATGTACTTTCTTTAAATAATATTGTAATAAAAAAAATTGGAAATACATGGTAAGACGAAAATAAAATTATTTTTAGACATTTATCGGACAAGAAAAGATATACATATGTATGATGGATACATGATAGTCTGGAAGCATCGTATTTTAGAGCCAGAAATAAAATTGTGTTAAAGTTGAGATGAACAAAAAAATTATTCTGACGATATAATGTGGTTTAATTATTTATTTATTTATTTCAATTCTATCTACAGGATTAACCTTAAAGATTTTGCTTACAAACTATACACTTTAAAATTAATAATTATTAATAAGTAGCAAAATACAATTCAAACTGTGACATTTTATGATGAGAAAAATATGATGATTATGTATTTAAAAAGGCCCCCATCCCGAAAGGGAAAAGGACCTGTAGTTGGACTGTAGATTTATCTGCAAGTCAGCTGAAAAAATAAATAAATAAATACATATGGTGATATTCATTTTAACATTTTGTCTGCTATGTAATTAAAATCTACGAAGAATTCCGAAATCCATATTTCGTCCTTTTAATCTACATCATTATTATATTTGCTTAGCAATTGCTTTATTTACTTATATATACATATATCAGTTTAACAATGTTCAACTGAATATTTATTATACAGACAAAATCCAACTCTTTTCTGTTTTGGAACGTGGGCATATAATTTAATGTTCAGTATTTTATTCCAATAACAAAAGGGTACTGGACCATATCAAAAGATCTATATTGACATCTAAATATCAAATTGGTAATTCTAAAATTATATATTTATTCTGTAAAAATACGGTAAACACAACTGAACCATTTCACAACCGATATTTATTACTATTTTTTAAATGATTGATATTTAAAAAGAGACGTAGCGAATTTAAATATTTTTTCAAACTCTAATAATTTTGAATTAGAAATTTCAATTTAAAATTTCACCTCATGTGTAAGTATACATACATCTTAACGTACAATAATTTTAATTTATCAAACTAGTGCAAAACCACCCATGTACAGAGTTTATATTTTTTCTTGCCAGAATTAAATTTAAATTTGATTTTTTCTTTAAATAAAATATAACAAATACGGTTGTTGTCTAAGATAAATCAGCTAAAAAAAATTATAGTACCATCAAGAATAAATTGAAGTTATTAAAGAAATTATATTAATTCATAATGAAATTGGGTACCATTTTTTATTAATATTTCCACGAATTTTGAGGAGCGGGCTAATACTAGTATTCTTTAATTTTTATAATTAATAAAGACCAATATTTAAAAAAGTAACGTTATTAATGTTATCTACATATTTTTTCATCATCATCATCATCATCTTATCATTCTACAGCTCTAGGTGAGGTTTGGTTTTAATCACAATTACTCTTTCAAAAGGGTCTAGCATCACTTGTCTCCTATTTGGGATTTGTAGAGATTTGGGCATGATTTTGAATATTGTCTTCCCATCTTTTGCTTGGTCTTTCCTCATCACGATTACCGTTTGGGCTTTCTGCATATTTTTTATTGTCAGTTATTCTAAGTGTTTTGTTGCAGGTTTGATAACCAAAATCGATTAAGATATTTTTAATAAAAATTTAAGTGTAACATTCATAGAGTTGTTAATCTTTATTTTCAGTTAATAATTATTAGGTTGACAGAAGAAAGGAAGCTAACCTATTTTCTAATTCTAAAAACAAACTGAACAAAAATACTACGACAGTTAAAGATCCAGTTATAATCCATAAATTTCTTATATAACTTCAAAAACGCTGAAAATGCACTTCCCTTCATCATCATTATCAATGTCCTGTATCCGTAGGGCATAGGCGGACACGTCGGATTTGGTGGTGCGGTATATTTCATGTGGTGGTGTCGAGCGGAACACCGAGATAAACAGAATCGGAAAAATTTTCAACCAAACGATTGATTCGATATTTTTATTAACACCCTATACATATACATTCTTTGTAGTCCTTTCAATTTCTGAAAAGAATATTGACACAATATTTTGTTTTCTGATATAAATTCAAAAGATTATCAAAAAGGATAATAATATTATATGTACAGTTATTGTAGTTGAATGAAATTAATGCAACTATATTATTATAGTTCTTTACAAATCCATATATATACATATATATATATATATATATATATACAGTAATATAGATGTCCTTTTTCCTATACTACAAATTTATTTTTGATTATTATTTCTTATTGTTGTTGTTTTTACTTCAATATATATTTTTTTCAATAGATTTTAGTCACACAAAGCAAAAAAAACAAAAAAAAACTAAGAACCAATAAAGAGGGTGCGGTCATTGGAATTTTATTATCCTTACATGTTATTACAAAACAAAATACAAAAAAAAAAACAGAAAAAGTGAACGAAAAAAAAAGGAAAAATACAAGGATAAGAAATAAATAAATAATAATAAAAACTACTTACGTTGATTGCTTACATGGCAGAAAATGGTTGAAATATTAGAAAGAGAAGCAACAAAAAAAAAAAAAATAACAATTCTATAAAGGATATCTTTTTTGTGTTCATTTTTGTTTATTTTTTTTATGCTTTAGAAATGGTGGAATGGTTGAAAATTGGTAAAATTAAAAATATTTTGTATGTATATATGGTATATATATATGAATATTGGACTTTGGTCTTCTTTTTCTTTTTTTTAATATAATATTCTAATTTTATCCTATTGTTAAAATTTCTTCAAGGATATTAAATTGTATTATAATAATAGCAGCAGTTGTGGTATTATATTATAGTTGTTGTTGTTGTTGTTGTTGTTGTATGAAGAGTGTGAGAATATTATAATATAAATTACATACTTAAGATATGATATGAGATATAGAGATAAAGAAAAAAAAAATAGTATAATAAATATCCTTATTAAGATAATATCCTTTTAGAATTTTTTTTTTTTTTAAATATTTTTCCGATTTCTTCTTCTGGACTGATGAATATCACAAATTTGATTGGTCTTTTTTTTGTCGTTTATTCTTTTTTATTGTTTTTTTTTTTTTTTTTTGTAGATTATTTTTGTTTTGTGTTATGATAAAAAACTGAATTTAATAATTTTTTTATTATTATTATTCAAGAGATTGGTTAAAAGGATGTGCATAACATTATATTGTAGTATTTATATTTTTAGTACATTACAGATATATACTAAAAATATAAAATAAAAGAACAAATTTTAAATTGATTTGAAAGTTAAAAATTTGATATTAATTATTTAAATTTATTATTAATTAAATTAGTACTAGTGGACCCCTGTGCAATTGCACAGTAGTAACTTTACTTAAAAAATCCTGAATAACAACATCATCATTGATTCATATAAATTTATATTAACATTATCTACATATTTTTTCATCATCATCACCATCACCATCATCATCATCATTCATATAATGATGATATATTTTGTTTTTTCTGTACGAAGGACATCGAAGGACAGACGAATTCTCGAAGGACATCAAGTGGTTTCAGTCACGCGCATGCAAATCAACAATGGTATTGATAAGGGCCTTAAACCCACTAAAATCACATCTTTTTTGTCTTTCATACATCACAAATCCATGATAAGTCGACTAATGAATTCTTACTATCAGAAAAAAAAATATATATGTTTTTTTTACAAATAATTTAAATTGTCGTTATGTTTCTGTATCATTAATTAAAAATTTTTTTTTGTAAAGTATTAAAGTAAATTAAAATTAAAATTAATTAAAAGCTTTAAAAAAGTGATTTAAAAATAAATTAAAATATAAAAGTGTAAAAAATTAATGTATTTTTCTATTTTTAATATTTTTAGTATTTTGTCATAGTATTGGAATTGCTAACCTTTTTTCTGCTACTAGCTATTATCTTTATATCTCTTTAATCTTAATATGTACAATGAAAAAGAAATCTTATCTTTATCACTTTGACATGAATTACAGTAAACATCGGTTATAGTTATTACTGGTTATAGGCACAAATCGCTTTTAGTCAACAATTTTACTGTAATCATATTTTTTAATATTCTTTTATGTATTTTAATTCGTTTATAGTCAAAAACGTTTGTAGTCACAATTCTGTTATAGTCAAACATTTTTTTTGAAAGAAAGTAATAAGCTTCATACAATCGATGTCGTTTATTATCAGATTAAAATATAACGCCAATTTTTTCAACAAAACAAAAAAATAAGTCAAAAGTGAATTATTTTATTAAAAAACTGATTTATACATATATTGTTTTTTTCTGTTCTTTATTACAAACATGTATATTTTGTGATTACATAGCAGAATTGCTATTTATGAATAAAATAAAATTTAAAATTGTTGAATTTTTTGTACTACGGCTATATTCACCGAACGGTTACAGTCACAAATATGACTGAAATTTAACGAATGATTATAATCGTGTTTTACTGTATATATTATTTTTTTTAAAGCAAATTAGCTAACATTTATTATACACATTTTTGAAAAGTATATGATCTGGTTTTTGTTTTTCTGTTTTGTTTTCAATTTTTGTTTGTGTGTTTGTTTTTGTACTTTTTTCTACAAATTTGTGTGTTTATTTAAAATTAAAGAAATTTTATGAAGCTTTTTTAAAAATTGTCTGTGATTGAAAGTTATTTTAGAGTATAGATGTCGCTCTACTCAAAAATAACCGTCGTTAACATTATGTAACTATTTTAAATGCTTTAAGTATTCAACACCAAAAACTTGCTAATATTTTAATATTTTTGTGGTGTAAATTACGATGTACAACTATTTTTGCTTTTTTACTCCCCACGTCGTTCATCTTGTGTATTATATTATATAAGATGCTTACAGTTAGTATTAATAGAATTATGATTCCATCAGCCCAAGTCTATGAATGACGAAATAACTTTTGAATGGTTATGATTCAGTTTAGAATTAAAAATGAAATTAATTTGTTGAAACAGTTTTCGGCTCTATGCCGCACGGATGGTGTTACAGAATGGTTATTCCAGTTTCTTATTAAATACTTTTTGTCTTGAATTTATCGTCGTAAAGAAACATTCTTGTAAATACCAGTCGAATTTTATTATGTTTATTTTTTTTTTGTATAATAATTACATTTATTTATTTTTCAAAAATTCATAAGGACAATTTCGACTTCTTACATTATAGTTTAGATAATTATTATAGTTTAGTTTTGATAACAATCACTGTTTCTTACTCTTTCCTATAAGAGCTTTCCGAGTCTGACTCGACTACACTACTAGAACTCATCAGTAGATATTATAAAATATTGTTCAACTAGCTAGACAGATTCTAGCTTGAATTTATTCAGCTTCAAGACTCATATTATATAATAGACTTCACTAATATGTGAGTTATAAGAACTAAACCAAAAAAATTGAATGTAAAATAATAAAATTCACATATGCTATTTTAGAAGCGCCTGTTTTCCATCCTGTAAATATCTAAGACATTTATGTCTATTCATTCATGTCTCATTCATGTCTCATACGTAATTTCCGAGATATAGAACATTAAAATAAGTTAAATGAAAATATTTTAGTGTTCATTTTAGTATAAGTATACCTACTCTGAATATTTGACCTAAGAAAAGGTGTTTACTAATCCAAAACAAATATGCTAAGTGCTTACCTAGAATATTAACCGTATAAAAAATTACATGAATGAATAATTATGCTAAATGCCAAATTTTCAAGTCAATAATATAATACTAAGTGCAACACCACTGTTACAGAAAATACAAACATTAAAAGAAAAAATAATTAAATCGTAAAAACTATTTTTAGTTATTATTTGAGAAAAAAAACGTTATTCCAGTTTTCTAACTTAAATATTAAACTTTCAAAATGCTGCTCTGTAAAATTACGGTAAAATTACGATTTTGCGACTTAGCATAAGTGTGTTCTAAGCCATCGATATAATATATTTACATTATTTAACTGAAACTAGATTTTACCACTATGTTTTAACCACACCACTATTATAAAAACCAATATGTGAGTTATAAAATCCAAACAAAAAAATTAATTAACAAATAATAAAATTAATATGTGAGTTATAAAATTCAAACAAAAAAATTAAATATAAGATATAAATAAAACCATATTACCATCTAGTCATATATATAGTAAGCTTTTGGCAAGCTATCAAACTTTCAAATTGCTGCCTTGTAAAATTACGATTTTGTGACTTGGTATAGGTGTGTTCTAAGCCATCAATATAATATAAATAATTTTCATTATTTTATTAAGATTAGATTTTACCACTATGTTTTCAACACACCACTATTATAAAAACCAATATGTGAGTTATAAAATCCAAACAAAAAAATTAATTAACAAATAATAAAATTGATATGTGAGTTATAAAATTCAAACAAAAAAATTAAATGTAAGATATAAAACCATATTATCAGCTACCCATATACACTAATATCTTACATTTTATTAAATTTAGTGAAATTATCATTGTTCATTTTAATATTTAGAATAAAATTTATACTAAAAATTTATAATTTATTATACGTTTATAATTTATATATTTTAATTTTATAACTTTTATAAATTTAAAAAAAAAAAATTTAATAATACAATTTAATTTTGAAAAATAAAAAAAATATATTATAAAGACTCGTTAAATTCTACCATTACAATAAAATATAATAAAACAAAAATTTTAAATTTTAATATATTATTTATTATTTGGAAAAATGAAATGTAGATAATATTATATACTAATAATAATAATAATATAAAAAAGGGAAAAAAAAAATAAACGAAAATATTTTTATTATTATGATTGCCAAAAAAAAAAAAAAAATATGGAATAAAAAATTTTTATTTTCTTGCTTTTGAATCTTAACATTAAAAATCTTATCCTTTTCTCTCGAATATAACCATTAAAATTCCTATAATACAGTATAAAGATATATATTACATATATAGATATATAGATGTATGTATATTCAAAATAAGATACTAAAATTTAAATTTTTATACTATTATAATAAATTTTCAAATTTCTGTGGGATTGCCAAGTTTTCTTTTTTTTCAAATTAGGACTGGTATATTATATGTAGATACTATACTTTTATTTACTCTATTGCAAAAAATCTGGCCCACTTTTAAACTTATCACCACAATAAAAAGTGTTGTCTAGGTCTAATTACTATCTATACACAATTTGATCTTATATCGCATCTACTGACATTTTTTGGGAAAAATGATAAAATTAGAATTAGAAATGATTATTCCAGTACTGAAACGGGACCAACTTAAATAATATAGTAATAATATCTATTCACTCTAATAATCTATAATTATAATTGACAAGCATTTAAGGTCCTGCGCAGTAGACACCTTTTTATTTTATTTCCATTCTCCTACTCCTTAATAAACTTCTAATATATATAATACATAAGATTGTTGTATATAAAACAAAAATGCGCACACAGTTGAAAATTTTTTACTCATTTGATTTTATTATTTCGTTATTTGTAGTAATAATATAGTTTTTATTAAAATTATGTATTATGTAGGTATATATATACATACCTATTTAATGACAAAATTTTTTATTTTTAGTAATTTTATCACTAAATTCCATTTACTATAGGGATTATATCGGAAACGAAGCAGTATATGAGGGACGTGTATTTATGTGTCCTAAATAAAACTTATTAACCACAAAACTTTTTATTAAACACGAATGGTTTCTGCTATATCGTGCGAAGTCTATGTCAGTACGTAAATTACTGTTTTTTTAAAAACTTTAAATTTGATTTCAACTTGAAATATAATTACTCAACAGGGGCCCCTAGTATCTAGTATAATATCTATTGAGTAATATCTACTGAATTCGGAAAAGAGCTAAATTGCTCGTACAGAATATCCAATACATTCAAATCTTATAATAGTGATAAATTTTGGTGAAATTTAATTTTCTTATTTTGAATCTAAGAATAAAAATTTTTAATTTTAAATATGGTAAAAATCTCAGGTCGGTTTTAAGAATAGACCTTATAGTCTTATTCATAAAATACTTCAAATTATCATCAATTGAATTTTCAAGTATCAGCAAACTACAACAATATTGTGTATACAAGTATATGGAATGATAACATTTAATTTAATAACAGTTAATGAAGACTTATTGCATTATAACCATAA
The DNA here is from genome assembly GCA_963942445.1 of Argyra leucocephala. Taxonomy (NCBI): domain Eukaryota; kingdom Metazoa; phylum Arthropoda; class Insecta; order Diptera; family Dolichopodidae; genus Argyra; species Argyra leucocephala. The sequence goes on along the minus strand of OZ012679.1, from coordinate 9,995,942 downwards.
GTGCGCCTTATTGTGGTAAAAGTACAGCGAATGCGTGTATGTTTGTATTCACTTCACTGTTCGAACTTGTATTGTAAAACGCGTGAATATATTCTATTTTCGAAACGTTGAATAATATACATTTATTTTCAACATAATATTATTAAGTTGTGTGAAATGTTGACTTTGACTTGTACTCTTTCAAAGCTGTTTAAAAATGCTTTTATTACAAAAAATTGTTGCTTTTAAATTTATTAAAAAAATATTAAAAATTTAATGTGTAGCGGTAAAATTTGTTGAGCTGCTAAGATGATAGTAATTCACCACATTTCCCACACGTTTCAATTGCCTTTGCGTTTGCATTTACTACAATAGAGCTCAGTATATCAGTTCGGTTTATTAAATTTATATCTGGTGATCACATTAAAAAATATCTACCATCCTAACAACACTCCATCAATGGACTCGTTCTGTTACAACCATCTTCCAATTTATTACTCCAATTTTGCAGCATCTAATTCAATACAATTTTCGTATCTATTTCTCGGTTTGTCTATACTTTTTTACCTAATCAAATTTGCTTGAAATAATAATAAAAAAAATTATATAACAAGATGTAACCTATGTCACATTATTAGTATAATCTGCAGAAGTGTTGCTCAGAATTTAATAGTAAAAATTTGATTTTAGCATTTTGAATTTTGCATCCTATATCAAAGAACATTATAATAACAAGAAGTCTCATCTGGATAATTTTCTATTTTTTCAACTTAATTACGTACGAGCGAGTAAGAAAATGAAACGAAAATAAAAATTTAAAAGACACACTCAACAGTATTCATTCAGTCCATCCATATGTAGATTAGATTGTATTTCAATATTTTTCCAAATAAAAAGGTTCAAAATAATAAATACAGAAAAATGAATTTAAACACATACGATCTCCAATAGATTTATGCACGTTCATTTTTTTTTTTGTATATTATGAATTTTTATTTGGATAGAAAAGTATACTGGAAAGTAGGTAGATCAAGTTCTGATAAAAAACAAAGCAGTTCACGATTTGTAATACATAACTAATATTATTATTTTATTATGCCATAATTTCATTTTCCTTATTTCCAATTTTAATAATTAACATTGTATTTACACCTATGACTTTTAATTTACTTAGACTAACCTGAACTAGGTACATTTTATTCTTTTATTACAATTATTATTAAAATTGTTGTTGTTTCAAAATTATTGTTTTAAAGAGCAAATCATTTTGAAAATCAAATGAAAGAGTGGGTTGTAATGTGGCGACCCACCGTGTAAAATTTATAATAATAATGTATGTTATAATAATAATGTATGGGATAAATATTCGTAAGAAGATAAAAATAATTTTTTCATTATAGCTACTTCTTTTTTTGTTATTTTTGTATATTTTTAATTTTTTGCTCATTGTAAATGTCTTGTTTGGCTAAATAAGTAAAGAAAATAAATATTCGTAAGTAGATAATTCGTATGAAATTTGAAGAGCAAAATTATTATTTTTTTTTTCTTTGTTTATTTTAATTCTTACTTATCTTATATCTTAACTTAATTATATTTAAAAAATTTACAAAAGTATATTTATAATATTATAAATTATTCATAAGTAGTGAATTTATAGGCCTTGGCTTTTAACCGTCCGGCCCCATAGTGTATTAAAATTACAATTTAATTCATTACAGTTTTAAAGAGCAAACCATTTTGAACCAAACAAAATAATGAGAGAGTGGGTTGTAATGTGGCGACCCAACATATAAAAATAGCCCTACAGTATATTAAAATTACAATTTAATAATTCATTACTGTTTTAAAGATCAAATAATTTTGAAGATAAAATAATGAGAGAGTGGGTTGTAATGTGGCGACCCGCCATATAAAAATAATATTTTAAAAATTTGTATGGGATGAGACTTCTTTTTATTATATGTTCTTTGATTCTAGTTAATTTAAAAATAGCAAATAATTGATTTTTGATAAATATTTGAAGTTTTACAACAAATTTTTGTGTTTTTACCCACCAATATGGCAATCCTAATCATATTAATATAATTTATAATAATATAGATTTTTTCGTTTTCTATAATATAAATACGAATGAATAAATATCTTTCATTCTTAAAATATATTATAATAAAACAATTTCAATTTTCTTTTTTATACTATATTGCTATCTCATTCTATCTTATATTCTTTCTTTTCTATATTTCAAGAAGATAAAAAAGAAAAAAATAAACCAAAACAAAAAAAAAGCTCATATTAATACATGACAACATATTTACATACACACAACCAAACAGACATAAAATTGTATTTGAATATTATTATTTTTGAATGTACATCTCTAAAGAACTTATAATCATGTATCCTTGATGTGTCCTAGTATATATATAAAAACATTATACATAGATATAATATTAATAAAACGCGTTCGTTGAAATGATAAGAAAAACGAATATTAAGATAAAAAAAAAAAATTTAGAATATAAGAAAAAAATATTCAAAAATTCAAAATATAAAAAAAAGGATATTTTTGAAAAAACAAAAAAAAAAATACATATTTTCTGAATTTTTTTTATTTTTTTTTTTTTATTTTGAAAAGATATTGAAATTTTTCGCTTTTATACGTTCATATGTGCATATATTATTATGTATGTACATATAAAATTCACAAAGAAAAATGAATATAAAAATTTACAAAAATATATTATAAGAAAACTCTTTAGAAAGAGATGGGAAATAAGACATACAAAAAAAAGGATATATGAAATACTTCAGAAAAAATATGTATATATATATATATATATGTATACTTTTTTCATCTATCATTTCAAAATATTTAAATATAATAATATACCTATATAAATTCGTATATATAGATATACACGTCAGAATGTATATATATTGTTAAGGATTTCCTTAAGATATGCTTGTAATAAATTCTAAAGCTACATATTGTATCTTCTCATTTTTATATCAGATTTCGTTACTCTTCTCATTATTATTATTATTATTATTATTATTATTATTATTTTTATTATTATTATTATCATTATTATTATTATTTTTGTTACTGCTACTGTTGTTATTTTTGTTACTGTTATTTGTTATTATTGTCCTGATTATTTTCTATCTATTTTGTGACATAAAATATTTTTGTAATATAAAAATTCCTTTTATTTTCTATATCATGAAATATTTATAAAAAAAAATATATAAAAATAAAATTTTTTTATTAAAATTTAATAAAAATAAAAATATTTTTTGAAGATATACTTATACAACAAGATTCAAGAATTACTGTATATACGATTACAAAAATTAAAAAGTCAACTAAAAATATCAGATTATGTAGATGGTGTAGTGTATAGATACGAAAGGATTTTATTGAATATATATATATCATTAAAATATTACCGATTAGGATTTTTAGATTTGATTTTAAATGTATTAAATTAAATAATGATAAGTTAAAGACAGTAAGAATCAACAATACAGACAATATTTAATATTTAGTAAAGATCACAACCATTTGTTAAGTTAGTAATGTCATTTACTTATATACTACATAGCCCTGCTGTATCCTGTCATAATTGATAGAAACAAAATAAATTCTAATTTTTGTGTTATTAGACTTTTTGGACCAAATTTGAAAAAAGAATGTAAATTTACTGTTATATCATTCTAAACCTCTCACCTAAAATTTTATTTGTTTAGAACTTGATTAAAATTTTTTTTTTTTTTGTGTTAGGACATTTTTGGGTGTGTCAGATTTTTACTAACCCTGTTAGACTCTCAATCGCAACACGGTGAGTGGCGCAGTAGGTAGAGCACCTGCCTTTCAACCGAAATGTCCCAGGTTCGATTTCCAATGAAGCAAAAAAAAATGTTTTATTTGTTTTTCGACCTAGCCCAGTACCTTTTGTCATTGGGATTAAATAAATGGCAAAAATTAATTGAAATTATAATCTGGTAACAAATTAAATAAAATGAAACTATTCTATTTAAGAAGGTTTCAGTTCAGGACATTAGCAATAGTTTTCCACATTTAGACACATAAGTAAATAAGCCACTAATTTTTTAAATAAATACTCGAAATATTATAGATAATATTGTAGTGTAAAATTGAAGTACCATACTTAATTAAGCACGAAAAGATGATACCCTACCTAAGTTACTGTCAAGAGTGTAAAAACAAAAAAAAAAATTAACAAACAAATTGCTAGCTAAAACACTTCCTTTTATTATTCTATACACATACCATTTTTGTAAATCACATTAGATATTAAAACACGGTTCATCTTAAATAATCTTAATTTACTGTTGGGCGTTTTTTATCAGCATATTTATCTTAACCGGATTCCTGCACTGGGAAAGTGCAACCTAAAATGCTGTTCATGGGAAAAAATTGGTTGATACAAAAAAATTTCCATTACGTGTTCAAATATTCATCCGTTTGACTTGTTTATAGTTGTGACAAAATAAGTTGGCATGGCAGGAAATTATTAACGGGAAATTTTTTTTGTTTCTAATATTTTGTTTTTGGTTGTTTTTAGTCGTAATAATTTTTAATATTCCCTTTTTATGAAATCCATGTAATTTATTGCTAATATATACAGTTGAAAGTAGAAGCGTTACAATCCGACAGATATATTACGAAAATTATATTATATTTAATTAACGATATGTTTAAATTAAAATTTTCAAGGCAATTTCCATACCAGTGTCGTCGCACGGATTTCTTCATGTAAATTTCTGTATTTAATTTTTTTCAATTTTTTGGCCTTGATATTCGAGACAAGTTTTTGTTTTTTAGATAGGGCTACTACTATCTTATGATATTAATCTACTACTATATATACTCATACAATATTAGTAATCTGTATTTAGCTTAATAATAATTTGGGAACAATAATTCAATAATAAATAAATAGAGGTAATTAACAAAAAAAAGAAAAGGCTTTAACGGCTTTAGTTATTTTTAATAATATTATTTGATACAATTTTATACCGTTGTGCCTTTCTATAGCTTGGAAATAGTATTCAGAAAATAGATTTAGAAAAATTAAGTAATACAAATTATAATAGAATTGTTTTCCTATATAAATAGAATATTTCATTCCGACTGAAAAAAAATATTGTAATTGTTCATTTGTAGTCTAGAAATAAATTTATCAATGGTATAGATGGTATGGTATAGATAAATAAAAATTTGAGTTGTCAACTATTATAATATTGTAACCTCTGCAATAAGAGCTATATATACACTCTTAAATAAACTCAACTATATTCATATGAAAATTGTGTTAGATAATTCAGTTAATTAATTATTTATTTGATCGATGCCACAAACCATATAAGTTTAGTTCAGGATTTGATTAAACCACACATTTCATTTGTTAAATCTTCTCAAATTCTACTCTTGAATGTGTAGGTTTGGTACGTAGCAGCGTATTTTACGTATTGTCATTGGCTTAATGGGGTTGATTAAACATCGCCTTTGATTAATCAGAACAATCTCAAGCTGGTTCAATCCAGTAGTAAATCCTTCTCTTCAACGTATAAGTAAAATATCTGTTACAGCATATTTTAGGTATTTTCATATAAGTCCAGAAACTGATTACAAATCACTTTTCATTTGTTAAGTCAACCTCAGACAGATTCTGTTCCGATGCCAATTCTATTTTTCAATGTAGGTTTGGCCTGCTATGGCATATTTCACGTTTTGCCATGTAATTTAATTTCAAGACTTGATTAAGCATTGCTTTCAATTAATCAGAACCATCTCAGATTGTTTCGGTCCAGTAGTAAATATTCAATAGATTTAGTGCGTGCTACATAATTACTATTTGACAATCAAAATCGTAATTCATTATTATAAAATATGTATGCATCCAGAATTACTAATTTGGTAAAATTTTCGTCAAATTTAAATCACATTAATTTAAAATTCAAATTTTTACATAAAATGCCAGAAATATCAAACAAATTAAAGCTATAAACAAAATGTACATGTCTAATTAAATTTTTATTTCCTTTAGAAACCAAACAAAATTTTTTATATTTTTTTGTTTAACACAAAATAGAAATCTTTAAAAATCCTTTATGACCTTCACCCAATTATTTAAGTGTGTGTTCAAGGCAAAATAACGTCATGAAAAAAGAATAAAGAAAAAAGAACAAAAAAAATGAACGAAGTCGTTGAACAGTTGAACTTTTGTGAACTGCTCCACATTTTTACCTTAAAGTACAAAAACAAAAAAAAATTAAAAAAAAAACCAACAAAATGAAAATATTTTTTTTTTTTAATAATTCCTTCTTTGCATAAAAACCCATTTACCCATTATAAAAAAAAAACAAAAAAAAAAAAATAACCAAAAACCCAAATTTTTATTTTTTTTATTATTATTTTTTTTTTTTATTTTCATCCTCGTCATCAGTTGTTATAATTAAATATGCCGTCTATACTTATTTAATATTAGAGAATAAAAGTAAACAAAAATAATAAAGTTCGGCTAGGTCATGACTTTATAGAGCTCCACCATTCATCTACCCCCAATCTTTGGGTTTTTTTTATCTCAACCCCAGTATACTTTGATTCCTCCACCCAAACAAAAATATACACCAAGACAAAAAAAAAAGGAAAAAGCGGTATACAAATTAAAGAAAACAACAGTAGGTACAATACCATAAAACGTCTCATTATACATATATATATATATATCAGTGACGGGGCGTGGAATTTTCAACTGGGGAAGCACTTATAGTTTTTGATTAAAAAATAAGAACGAAACATCATTTTACTTTGGCTTTTTTTTTAAATTTTTTTTAAATACTATTTTCTATATATTTTTTTTTCATATAAAATTAACTTTAAACAAAACAAAGAGAATACAACATAAATAAACTAATTTCAACAAATATATAGATAAACAATAAATAAAAACTGATACTCATCTTTCTAAAATTATTTCACAAAAAAATTATGTTTTATAAACTAAATCTATTCGACGGTCTTTTAAAATAAAATTATCAATGACCTTGTCATAAAAATCATTTCTACTTTTTAAACTTTTTAGTAACTCTTTTTCTATTGCAATTTTGGCTAAATTCGTCAATCGAAATTGCTCACATCTATTTCTTAATGTAGTTTTAATTCTCTTTAGGCAAGAAAATGAACGCTCAACTGAAGCTGTTGTTATAGGAACTGTTATTATTAATTTACAAAGCTTGAAATATTCATTGAAGGAGTTGCTTAATTCTGTTTCAATTAAAAATTCTAATATTTCGGAAATATTGCTTTTGTTCGTAAAATTTACATCAGAAAATATAACTTTAAGCTCTGACTTTAACAAAGCAATATCAAAAAAGTTTGGATATGAATTTTCTATGTTTTTTATTAAGTCATCCGGGAATTCGATATTGAAATGTTTATATTTTGATATATTTGATAGTTGTATAAATTTAAATGAAGGTAAGCTAGCAAATCTGTTATTTAGTTCCTCAATCATATGGTTAACAATGTCAACTATTAAAATTTTGAAATCTTCTTTAGTGTTAAAGTTCTTATTACTGCGAAGTTGGCCAATTTCTCGCATTTCCAAATTTTCTTTTAGTTCCACATTTTGCCAAAAATGTTCAAAATTTTCTACAATCTCATTTATATTTTTTTTGAATGTCTCAATATTATTTAGGCATGACTGCATATCGCTTGATTTACTTTGTAATATTTTAAATAATATATCGGTCTGTGGGAAAAATTCGTTGAAGAAGTATAAAAGTATAATAAATTTTTTATCACTTAAAATATGTAGCAAGCCTTTAGCTTGCAAAACAGTTTCATTGTCCCAATTTTCATCACTATCAATGATATTCTCAAAAAATATTACAAGATAATTCTTTACTTGGAATATTGTTTGAACAACTCTACCATTATATTCCCAGCGTGTAGAAGCAGCAGTTGGAATTTTTTTTTAACAATAAGGTTAAACGTTGCTAGTCGTTTTGATGAGTGATTGAAAAAGCTTACAAAACTATGTAAACTTTTGAAAAATGAAGCACAATGCTTAATTTTTGAGCATGAATGTGATAACACTAAATTTAATTTATGTGCAAAACAGTGTATATAATGTGCATTAGGAATAATTTCTTTGACTTTCATCTGTAAACCGTTAGTGTTTCCAGACATAACAGCGGCACCATCATAACTCTGACAAACCAGTTTATTTACAATTTCAAGTTTTTTTAAATATGGAATTATAAAATCAAATAGGGATTGGCTTGATCTGCTTAACGAAACATCAACAAATTCCATAAACCTCTCGACTAATTTACCATGGTTGTTTACGTAGCGAAATACAATTGAGAGTTGAGATTTATTTGAAACATCTGTGGTTTCATCTAACATCATAGCAACGTATTCAGTGCTTTGAATTTCTTTTTGAATCTCATTTGTTAAAGCATATGCAACGGATGAAATAAGGTCATTTTGAATGTCACCAGATATTCCTGAAAATACTGTGGCATTTTCCAAATGAGCTTTTAATAAAGGATTATACGAAGCTAATAAATTCAAAGTTTCCACATAGTTTCCTCTATTTAAGGAATCAAATGATTCGTTATCTCCTCTAAAAGCTAGTTCTTGGCACGCTAAATGGCAAGTGACATCAATTAAACATTTTAAAATTTTTCTGTTATGAGTCACTTTCTCGTTATATTTTTGAATTGATAACGATCGAGTTGAATCTAAAACGTTTTCAATTCGTACCCTTCCAAAAGTTTTCAATGAAATCATTCCCGCTAAATGACAACCTTAAAATTCCAATAAGAATCAATTTTTGAATATATTTCAATTTTATAATACCTGTTTCTTTATGTTTTTTTGCTGCTTTAGATAAATTATTCATATCATCAAATCCTGATGCTGTCCACACTGAATTAATGTTGGAAAATAGAAGACATGGCCAACAATACAATTTTGTAGTTGCCTTACAACCTGCTAACCACGTATACGAATCATAAAATTTATTTGAAAAATGTCGATTACAACGTTTTATTGTCGTTGTTATTAGTAAAGCAGGCATTGGTCTACCCTCTTTAATAATTAACAGCTTTTCCTCAAAATTTCTTGCAGAAAATGATTTTTTTATTAAACTTTCAACAACACAATTACAATTCTCCATTTTATTTATTTATAAGAAATATTTTAAACTCTGTTTTAAATTTGTACACTTGTTAACAAAAATTAATTGTTTGAAAACTGCATGCATAACATAAAATTATTGTAGCCAAGGAAATTAAACAAAGCAGCAATCAGCATTCAATAATAAAAAAACCACAGAACAACATACTTAACAAATCATTTATCCTTCCCTTCTACTACTCTCTAAAACAAAAAACCCACAAAACTACAATACAATACAATTCCATATTTCCATACATTTTCTCAAATTCACTTCACATATTCTCATTTCTCAATATTACTCTTTCAAGTCAACCACAATAATGCACACAAATAATTCATTCCTTGATATTTTTTTTATTTGTAAATTCATTTTGTGTCATGCGATATTTTGTTGTTGTTTACCTAGATAATCTATTTTCTATCAGCAATTTTCTAATTATATCAGGTAAAATTGGAATGAATATCAGCAACTCATTCAATTTTTCTCTATTTTATTAGAGAATTTTTCTAATAGGAATCTAAATAGAAATAGTGTGTTTGAGTGTATATATATTGTGTTGTTAATAAGAGGAAGGAGAATGATATTTAAATTGTCATTATATGCAATGTACGTACAATATTATTAATTGTTATAGCTACAGTGGCAAGAGAAGAATGATTTTTAATATGCATTATTTTCAAATATTTTAAATTTTTGGTTGTTGAATATCTCTTATTCTCTTATTGAATGATTGAAAAGAATAATAGAAAATAATGATATTTATAAAGGCATTATTTTCTAACTACACATAACTTGATTATTATGTATGCATATGCATAAGATTTTTGCTTTAAATTTTTTTTTCATTCGAATTGAATTTTTGTTTAAGGTTTTTTTATATTAAGTTGTAAAAAATAATAAAATGATATTTTGTTTGGGGAAGCACTCATTCAACTCAATATATGGACGCTTCGTGCCTGATATATATATATATATATATATATATATATACCTAATATAAGATATATATTTAACCCCAATTTGTTGTACAACGCAATTATGTATGTAAATAAAAAATAATTTTTTTTTTCTTTTGATTTTTACCTCCATTTTCACCCCCGCCAACAAAATATTTTTCAAATTCATTTCCTTTTGAACGAAACAAAGAAAAAAAAAATTAAACTAAGGACCAAAATGAAAATGAAAATTTCTCTTATTCATTTCTCTTAATGGTAAAGTACTTTTACCATCATTATAAAAAAAAAAAACAATAACAACAAATAATTCAAAACGATATGAAATAAATACACAGAAAACTTCATTTATGAAAAATTTTCCTTCTCGCGAGTTTTCTTGCAGCATCGCGACATCATCTAAGAAAATCAGAAGATTTTCATTTCATTCCGGTTTTTTTTTTTTTTTTTTTTTATTACACAACAACTAATATTCTCTTATGTCAATTAGGATCAGAGAGGGTGGTAAAACATTATATTTTTTTTTTACTTCTTCAATTATTCTACGTTATCAAATAATTTTCTGAAGAACAAGAGATGAAAAAATATGAACTGGGCCAAATGAAAATAAATAATAAAAAAAAATAAAAAAAATAAATCTTTCGTATAGAAGTCGTTGCCATTTGCTCTCTCTCTTGCTGTCTTCCTAGTTTTAAAATTATATTCACGTTTTAGAATCAACTTGAATAATTTTATTTTTGAAAATGACATGGGGGGGGTTATAGTCGAAGAAAAACTTTTGATATAAAACAAAAATACAACGACATAATTTTTTCATTTTTTTCATTTTCCAAAATCCTTAAGGATCACAAAGGATAAACACAAAAATAATTTGCATTTAAGATAATATTTATATATACATTATTAATATTGTATATTAAAAATTTGGGAGTGGGAAATTATTTAAATAAAATAATTTTTGAAGATGAGAATAATAAAGAAGAATATCATAAGATTTGAGAGGTAGCAGTTTATGGATATAGGTAAGGTAAAGAATATTATAGATAGGAATTGATAAAGAAAGATAATATCTATGAAATTATAACGGTAGTTATGTTTATTTACAATAATTATTGTTTTTCGGTATAGTTTTAAATGAAATTTTAAATTTATTTTTGTATACTCTCCAAACTTGGTAGGAATGAATTTCAGAAGATTTTGTAGTGTATGCATAAGCACTATTTCGATTATATTTCAAAACTGACTTTATTAAGAAATGTTCATTCCAGTTGTTTCTGGAAAACTTATTAGCACTCAATTGCACCTTTTTGAGCTGTATAGATTTTGTAGTGTATTCATACACACTATTTCGATTATATTTCAAAACTGACTTTATTAAGAAATGTTCATTCCAGTTGTTTCTAAAAACTATATAGCACTCAATTGCACCTTTTTGAACTGTATAGATTTTGTAGTGTATTAATACCCACTATTTCGATTATATTTCAAAATAGACTTTATTAAGAAATAGTCATTCCAGTTGTTTTTAGAAAACTAAATAGCACTCAATTGCACCTTTTTGAACTGTATAGATTTTGTAGTGTATTCATACCCACTATTTCGATTATATTTCAAAATAGACTTTATTAAGAAATGGTCATTCCAGTTGTTTCTAGAAAACTAAATAGCACTCAATTGCACCTTTTTGAACTCTATAGATTTTGTAGTGTATTCATCCCCTCTATTTCGATTATATTTCAAAACAAACTTTATATTTCAAAACTGACTTTATTAAGAAATGTTCATTCCAGTTGTTTCTAAAAACTATATAGCACTCAATTGCACCTTTTTGAACTGTATTGATTTTGTAGTGTATTTATACCCACTATTTCGATTATATTTCAAAATAGACTTTATTAAGAAATAGTCATTCCAGTTGTTTTTAGAAAACTAAATAGCACTCAATTGCACCTTTTTGAACTGTATAGATTTTGTAGTATATTCATACCCACTATTTCGATTATATTTCAAAGCAGACTTTATTAAGAAATGGTCATTGCAGTTGTTTCTGGAAAACTTATTAGCACTCAATTGCACCTTTTTGAACTGTATAGATTTTGTAGTGTATTCATACCCACTATTTCGATTATATTTCAAAGCAGACTTTATTAAGAAATGGTCATTGCAGTTGTTTCTGGAAAACTTATTAGCACTCAATTGCACCTTTTTGAACTGTATAGATTTTGTAGTGTATTCATACCCACTATTTCGATTATATTTCAAAATAGACTTTATTAAGAAATGGTCATTCCAGTTGTTTCTAGAAAACTAAATAGCACTCAATTGCACCTTTTTGAACTCTATAGATTTTGTAGTGTATTCATACCCACTATTTCGATTATATTTCAAAACAAACTTTATTAAGAAATGGTCTTTCCAGTTGTTTCTGAAAACTATATAGCACTCAATTGCACCTTTTTTGAATTGTATACAATATAAAATACAAATATATATAATATAAATCATACAAATACTTACATGTGTACAATCTTTAAAATCGTTGGTGCATATCTTCGTGTTTCAAGATCTCGAAAACTATACTGAACCAAATGTTATACCATATTTTTAAAATATATTACTACGATGTCAGTAATATGTATTTTAAAACTATGGTAATCTTTGGGTCTACTTAACATAATATTGGATACTTTTTTTTCGATAGGTGGGGCTGGGGTGGCATTATTTTTAAAAATCGTATTTATGGGACAAATGGGCTGAAATTTGGAACATATATATTATTTAGATGATAAAATAAAATACTTAAGGAAAATTTTTACCCAATAGGTTCGCGTACAAATTGAGATATTATGTTTATTATAATAAAAACATTCTAACCTAACTTACATCTATTTTTAAAACTACTTAAATTAAGCTTACAAAGTAAAGAATTTACAAAAATTTATTCAGGTATTTTAGCTCGATTTTATTTATTTCTCCTCCTATTTTATCAAGGTGTTGACCATCAATGATTATTTCTTATAGTTTTGTTTTTATCGAGTACCGACATGTTGTATTTTATATTATCCCTATCGATATTGCCTGGATTGTATTCAATTTTTTTTACATGTCTCACAGTTCTCATATTCACTGTTGGATATAAAAAAAAGAAATATGTGTGTATTGAAGTTTTTGGAGATTTTTCTTTGAAGACTTTGTCTTTGGGAACTTCGTTTTTGGGAATTTTGTGTTTCAAAATTTTACCTTGGACTTAGTATAATAATTTTTAGTGCAGTGGAGATTTTGTTTTTGCAGATTTTATCTTTGGAGACTTTATCTTTAGGAATTTTGTATTTGAGGACTTTGTCTTGGGGAGCTTAGTATAATAAAGCTTAGTGCATTGGAAATTTTGTTTTTGGAGATTTTTTTTTTGGAGACTTTCTCTTTGAGAATTTCGTTTTTGAAAATTTTGTATTTAACAATTTTACCTTGGTTTTAGAATAAAAATTTTTAGTGTAGTGGAAATTTTGGTTTTGCAGATTTTATCTTTGTAGACTTTGTCTTTAGGAATTTTGTGTTTTAGCATTTTATCTTGGAGAGCTTAGTATAATAAAGTTTAATGCATTGGAAATTTTGTTTTTGAAGATTTTATCTTTGGAGACTTTGTCTTTGAGAATGTCGTTTTTGGGAATTTTACATGTCTACTATAATGACATAGGGACTATACTATAGTGACATGATTTTGGTTTTGAATGTAACCATTTTTGTCTAGAAAGATGAAAAATGCTCAGGAGCTATGACACCCGTCAGCATAGGGTTTTTGATGTACTTCCACTTCTGATGAAACCATTTACAGGAGTTTCTAATGTTCTATCATAATGGTTTCGAATTAATTTTATAATAAAATTATCGATTATTATGATTTTTGCTTCTTTATACAAATATTTATTAGAATAAAATTGTCTGTATGTACTTAGGCTCAGGCTATCTAAACGTTCAGTAATTTTGACTAATTTTGACTAAAAAATAAAAAAAATGGTTACAAATGGTTCAACTCTCAGTTATTATTTTTCTTACTAAAACACGGATTAACCAAATATTAAATATGACTTTACCTGACAAAACGGCAAGTCTGATATGAAAGTTGTTTATGGAAAAGTTGTAGGGGAGGATGTAACGCATCCAACACAATAACAAAATAAATATATATTAATAATAATACTGAAAAATGTACTCAAAGACAAAAATTACTTAAAGCTAGTTTTACTCACATAAGATACATTTTGCAGGGGCATTAATAATCGGGTATTTGATGAATTCAAATCACTTTTTAAGTTTTTATTGTTACATGTGACAAATGAATATCGTATTAGCTATATATCAGCTATTTAACACTAAATTAAAATGTCTTTGTAAAGAATTGAGGTATTTTAATAATTTTTTTTTATCAAACATTTTTTTATTGAGTTTTTTCGAGATAATCAACGTTTTTTAGTTGTTAAAAACAAAATTTTAAATTTGTGTAGCTATTAGTTAAAAACGGTAAGTCTGATACTCATCCCACACATAATAACGTTAATTAGAAGCATTAATTTTAAAAAATTGTTGAATGAAGAAATACTGTTCTGTTTCAAATCCTTCGGAACTGTAGGTGTGGATATAGTTTAGATGTAATTTTTCTAATACGATTTTCTTTAACCCTCTGTATAGCCCAGATTAAATTTAAAGATAGACCTCTCGCCTAGAATAATTTTTTTTCATAAAATACCTTGAAATATTTTTGCTCTAAACCGGACCACCCTGTAAAATTTATTTATTTATTTATACACTGAACCTACTGATAAATCTTCAGGCCCACTACTATATACAACTATATAGGATTTATTTATTTAATTCAATTATAATGAATGCATCTAATGAAATTTCTATCTATATTTAATATTAGAGAATAAAAGTCAACAAAAATAATAAAGTTCGTCTAGGTCATGACTTGATAAATTTTTTTAGATAGCTCCACCATTAATCTCTGTTTTTTTTTGTCTTAGTCCCAATATATTTTGATTCCATCACCAAAACAAAAATATACACCAAGACAAAATAAAAACGAAAAAAACTGTATACAAATTAAAGAAAACAACAGTAGGTACAATACGATAAAACGTTTCATAATACATATAATATATATATATATACCTAATATAATATATATATATAATTAAAAATATATATAATATAAAAAAATATTATTAAAATATTTTTGATCTAAATTGGATCACCCTGTATAATTTATTTATTTATTTAAACACTGGACCTACAGATAAATCCTCAGGCCCACTATATAGGATTTATTTATTTATTTCAATTATAATGAATGCATCTAACGAAATTTTTATCTATATAAGACGTTATTATTTACTGTTGCTTCTACACTTTCTTTGAATCGAGTACAAAACACTAAAGAATAGACTACAAGTAATAGACGAAATACCGTAAAATTATAATTATTTAATATTTTATTTATATTTTATTTATAATTTATAACATTTTATTTTATTTAAAATATGATAAAATTATATTTTTTATTAATATTTTATTTATATTTATATTTTATTTTATTTATAAAATATTTAATATATTATTTTATTTATATATTAAATATTTGATTAAATTAAAATATTTGACTATTTTCAACAATTTATTGTATTATAACAACTTCTTTGGTTTCTAGAATATATAAACTAAACATTTGTTAATTATTTATACATTTACATTTTGTAATTATTTCACAATTTAATTAATTAATTATTATTTAAATATCCTTTAGTCTCGAATCAAAAAAAAACAAACACTTCTGAACGATCCTACAACAAAATCTAATCACACATCACAACCTTAATGCAACAATAAAATATCACAAGTCCTAATTCTGTAGTTCTTTAACCTTAAATAATTATTATTATTATTGTTACAATATAGAAAATTACAAGTTCATTGACATAATTTATATAATAACAAAATTTATTTATTTTGTTCATTCTCTCTCTCTCTCTCTTATTCTGCATATACAATAAAATATCCTTGAAATAAATTAAATAAAAAAAAAAAAAATCTAATTAATAATTGTATAACAAAATTTCTATAAAATATAAATTGGTATATAATAAATGTATATATATACATTTTCACACATTCTACAAATACAATCAAACAAAATAAAAACCAGTTCAGTTCATCATAATATTCTAATTATTTCAAGGTCGTCTACAATGATGATGATGTCATAATTTAAAATATTATCATTATCATCAACATCATCATCATCATCATCATAACTTCATTAAATAAATAAGAAGAACAAAAAAAAAAAAAAAACAAAAAAAAAAGTTTTCATCAAATTCACATACATAACGTGTATATATATATACCTAAATTACATAAAGAATATTCATTATGTATACCAGAAACAGAAGTTTTTTTTTATCCTGCTAACGAGGATATTTTTTTTTTTTTTTAATTTTCATTTTCATTTGAAGTTTTTTTTATTTTTTATTTTTTTTTTTTGTCTATAAAAATTTTCCTTCTTTCGTGTCTATGTACTTTTTTTTTTTTTTGTTTTTGTATTTATATGCATATGTATTCATAATTATATACGATAATTTTTGTTGGAGTATTTAAAAGGATGTCTAGAGCAATGCCAACAGCAGTAAAAGCATCCAAAACAAAAACAAATAAACCGGTATCGTACTAAAGTAAAAGTAGAGCAGCAGTAAAATAATGTAAAGTTAAGAAAACAAAAAAAAAAACAAAACAAAAGAACACTGAGATTGAAATTAAAAAAGTTCACCGGCTATGGTGTTTCCTCGTCCTTGATGGGGAAAATTTTTTCTTATATTTTTTTTCCCGTTTTGTTTTCTTTTGATGCTGATAATTTTTCATCAGTTTTAATATTGTAAATGGGTTTTGTACATGGGTTGGGTTGGGTTGGTAGGTAAGTAGAAATGGAGGAGTAGAAAATATTAAAAAAAAAGAAAAATTTTCTATATAGAATTTTCCAAATATTTTAAATTTCACAGTAGGAACGGGTAGGTTGGGGTGTACTGTGTTGTGGGGGTACATTTTTATTATGTCGGTGAGATTTACTTTTAAATGAAAAAAAAAAAAAAAAATTAGTCTGAAAATAATGAAAATGAAGAGGTTGAAATAATAAAAAAAAAAATTTTATAGAAAGTTAGTGAATAAGATTGAAAGAGAGAGAAAGAGAAGATAATATATAGGAAGAAAATAAAAAAAGGTTTAAGAGAAATTTTTTTAATTTTATTTTGTTTTTGTTCATTATATTTAAAACATAAGAATGACTTGTTGTTTTTGTTATTGGCATTGGCGGTGGTGATGGTGGTGGTGGTAATGATGACGGTTATTTAATTTTTTTTTTTTGCTTTTATTTTCTTGATGAGAGAATTTACTTGATTGTATTGAGAATTGAAATAAGAAGAATGAGGAAAAAAATTTTCATTACATTTTCATTGTTTGTTAATTTTTCATTTATTTTCAGTTTTTTTTTTTTTTTATTTTTTTTTTTCTATTTTCTAGGTCAAGGACTTTTATTTTGTATGTAAAAAAATACATAAAAATAAACAAAAACAGTGAAAGTTTATAAAAACAGTAAAAAAACCGTAATAAATGAAAAGAGAGAAAAAGAAACATTTTTTTTGTTTTTAAAAATTTTAATGAAAATGAATGAAATAATGATGATGATGATGATGATGATGCCGATAAAAATTTGCATTTTATTTAGGCGGGAAAATAAAAATGGTTTTTCTTTTGTTTGTAATTATATTAGTATTGAAAAGGATTTTGTGTAATAGGTGGTGAGTAGTATATGAGAAGTGAATTTTATTCAACTGGTGTTTATTAAATTTAATTTCAATGGTGTTTTGTTTCGCTTCCGATTTAATTCGAAATATTTGTTGATACAAATTTAATAATTTAATAAAAGACTAGCTATTTCCGGCATAACATTGGCCCGTGTATTAAATATATATTTTTTTTCTATATGGATTTAGTATTTGGATATGTTTTTGTAGAAATTATTTATTTGAAAGATGGGCACAAAATACTTTTTGATTTTTTTCTGAATCGGTAATTTTTTCCGGTAATATTTTGACATTTAAACTTTAAGGTTCAAACTTTTATGTCTTTGTTAAACAAATTTATTTAGAAGTTGAAAACAAAATGTACTCTTTATTTTTTTAAAAAAAAATTTGAAGCGGTAATTTTTTGCGGTAATATTTTGAAAAACTTCACATATAAAATTTTAAGTTCCTGATATGTTTTTGTAGAATTGATTTATTTTAAAGATGCGCACAAAGTACTGCTTAATTTTTTTGAAATTTTTTTTTAATCGGTAATTTTTTGCGGTAATATTTTGAAAAACCTTCATATATAAAATTTTTCGTTGCTGATATGTTTTTGTGGGAACGATTTATTTAGATGATGGGAACAAAGTACTTTTTAATTTTTTTTTCGAATCGGTAATTTTTCCGGTAATATTTTGAAAAATCTTCACAGATAGAAATAATTTATTTAAAAGATAGGAACAAAGTAATTTTTATATTTTTTTAAATATTTTTTTAACCGGTAATTTTTTGCGGTAATATTTGAAAAAAACTTCAAAATTAAAATTTTTGTCATTGCTTTTTGCATTAATTCACCGAGGTGAAAAGTTTAACAGACATTAATCATTATTGTTCTGCAACCTCATCCGTGCAGCACACAACAGAATAGACAGTATTAACGTATTAATTATATTAGATTAACTGAGCTAAAATGCTTATTCCATTGTTTGTCAATTATTCGAACGGTTTTAATCAGTATTTCTCATTATCTGCCAATTAACAAATTTTAATTGGGCTGCCTCAATCAACATCCTTTTTTATTATTATTTTTAGTATAATTTAAAATAAAAATGTGTATGTTAACTTTGAATTAATAATATGCTTGACTTGTATATACAAATAGTTTAAATTTAGATTTAATTATATTTAATTAGATTTAATTTTATTTTATTTTATTACATAGTACATGAAATGAAGCTTTTAAAATATTTTTTTTATTTAACGAGTATTTTCTGCATTTAACTCTGAATATGATGTAGAAATTAATAAATTATTTTTAAAATAATATCTAAAAAACAATTTTAAATTAAAAAAAATATTTTTTTTGCACCAATTTCAGGTCTTTTAATTTATTATTTATAAATGGCCTAACAATTGTGAGTAACGAATTGTTATGCACAGTCGTGACATAAACAGAAATGTAAATTTCATACTTACTGTAATAAATTTATCACAATTCAAAGAATAGAAATATTTCTTTAATACATTTCATTTATTATTATACAATTTAAGCTATTTACAATATTTATTTTGAGTAGTCTAAACAGTTTAATTAGCTGTCATATTATTATATATAACGATAGCCTATAAATAAAACTAATAACCCAGTAATTGACATCGAAGAAATGATAGCATTCATCAAGTATATACCGACATACAATTCTAAGGTAATAAACGGAGAGGTACAATAGATTTTTAGTGGTCGCACTTACATAGAACTCCCCATCAAAAAAAAAAGTCAGTAAAAAATAAAAATTGATTGAAGTTTTCTTTAACCTCTTCACTATCAACGTTCATTATATTTTCTGCTAGAATTTTATTAATTTTCATTCAACTATATAGAAGATAATTTTTTATTGCATATAATATACATACTACAAAACATTATTTATTTATATTTATTTATATTTATTTATTACATTTCCTTTAATGTTTAACATAAAATAAAAAAATATATATTGTAAATTTTGAAACTGGTATAATAAAAAATAGTTTTAGACATTATTGTCAAAATATTCTATTTTAAAGCAATAATAAAAATTTTAATTGTGAAAATTTTTCAAAATATTACCGCAAAAAATTACCGATTCGAAAAAAACAATTCAAAAAAAGTTAAAAAGTACTTTGTTCCTATATTTTAAATAAATCATTTCTACAAAAACATATCAGGAAACTAAAATTTTAAGTGTCAGAATTTTTCAAAATATTACCGCAAAAAATAGTTTTAGACAGTATTGTCAAAATATTAAAATTATATTATTTTAAGCACCGTAATGTACAAATATTTTTTGGATTGGATCATAATTAATTGATAGTGATTATAAATACATAATATTGACAATTAATTTACCTATTGAATAGATTTTAGGTTCTCATTTTTTATCATTCGAAAACTATATAGATTGAAAATTCCTACTTTACGAATTGTTACGCACAGTTGTCACGACATAAATAGAAATGTAAATGTCATACTTTACTTCAATAAATTTATCACAATTCATAGAACAGAAATATTTTACATTTAATTTATTATTTAACAATTTAAAAGCTATTAACAACATTTATTTTGAGTAGTCTAAACAGTGTTTAATTAACTGTCATTATGTTGTTATTTAGATTACAATCTATAACGAAACACAACACCGATTTCATGTTTTAAATTATTCACTAAGAATGATAACTTAATCCCGGAAATGATTTTATTTTTCAATTAAATATTTTTTTTAATCTTAATTTAATAGTATAATTTTAATATTATGACAGATGTCTAAAACTATTTTTTATTATACCAATTTCATAATTTACAATATATTTTTTTTTACTTTATGTTAAACATTATAGCAAATGTAATAAAAATAAATATAAATAAATAATGTTTTGTAGTCTAGTACATATATTATATTAAATAAAAAATTATCTTCTAGTTATTAATCATCATCAATTGATTGACATTTGATCATGTAGTCATTGTAATAATATAACTTTGCCGACAACAACATTACTTTATTCTAATAATAACTATATTATATTATAAAATATATAATTATATATTTTTTTTTTTGTTTTCATAATGATTAAAAATTCAAAACCTACTCACCTGTAAATTGTTATTGTTACCAATCTAACTATAAGAAAAAAAAAAAACTAATAACAAGATTCGATTTGAAATTAAAACTAGTTTTCACCAGTATCACCAGTAAATGGGATGTTACTTGTAGTATATGTATATGTACATACATTAGGTACTTGAAATTAAGTTATTTTCTCACTTTATATAATTATTATTATTTTTAGTATAATTTAAAATTCAAATTTTTATGTTTTATTTTGAATTAATAATATGTTTTGCTTGTTTATATAGATAAAAGAGGTGTTGTTTATTACCAATTGTTTGAAGTTGTTGT
Organism: Argyra leucocephala; assembly: GCA_963942445.1. Taxonomy (NCBI): domain Eukaryota; kingdom Metazoa; phylum Arthropoda; class Insecta; order Diptera; family Dolichopodidae; genus Argyra; species Argyra leucocephala. The sequence goes on along the minus strand of OZ012679.1, from coordinate 9,974,517 downwards.
AACTAAATTGAACCTAGAAGAATATTAAATTTTTTGCACATTTTCATTTATATTGAAATTTTTAATGATTTTGTGTAGAGCTTATTTTTTTTTTATTTGTAGCATGTAATAATTTTTGATTACACACTTTAAATGTTGAAAAAAATCAAAATTATTAAAAATTTGCTAAAAAGCAGGCGCAGATCAATTCAAACAAAATTATAACCGAATTAATGGTACCAGAATGTAATTGTCTTATTCTAAATTTGTGGGCTTTCTGGCAATAACTAATTCTATATGCAATCCCGCATATGTTTTTCGAAAATAAATTATTACGGTTGTTGTCTAAGATAAATCAAAAAAATAAAAAATACACACATTACAAACACACAAAAAATTTTAATTTATCAAATTGCCGCATCTCACCCATGTACTTACAGAGTTTTTTTTTCTCGCCGGAATTAAATTACATTTTTTTTTGTTTTTAAAAATAGTTTATTACATAATATGCGGTTGTTGTTTAAGATAAATCAATAAATAAAAATTGTATAGTGCTAAGAATTAATTGAAATGATGGAAAACAATAATTTATAATGAAATTCAATATTTTAGTATATATTTTTATTTATTATAAGTTTTTAATTATTATTATATAAATGTAATATAATTATTATATATAATGTAATAATATAGTTTATAATTATTACATAATATAATATGTTTTTAATTAATAAAAACATGTACCAAATAATTACTATATAAAGCAAGATTTATCTGTCGATCCACTGTAAATTTTTTATCAAGCTTACTTGAACTTCGAAGATCTATGTGTTTATTATTCTATGCTTAATCTGTGCTAATTTATAAAACACGGTTTTCAACTATCTAATTTTTTATCGAACTTACTTGAACCTTGAAGATCTATGTGTTTATTGTTCTATGCTTAATCTGTGCTAATTTATAAAACAGAGTTTTCAATAATCTCCTGAATCCTACTTTCTACACCTTTTCTAATTGACAGTCAGAGATAATCATTTTAATTTTAGAATAATCATAGGTGGATGTTCAGAATAGTATTTGCCCGCTCTAATACACTAGAGAAATGTATCACTAAAATTTACTTTTGATTTTTGCCTAGAACTATAACAACACTTCAAGCTTTACGTATTAAAAAGCTATTTTTGATACACAAGCAATATTTGAATTGCAACAACGCCTCGAAGCTCAAATATAACTTAATTTACTTCAAACAATTATGGTTGTTGAAACGCTGCTTATATACGAATTATATTTTGAATCGACTAATGAGCAGTAAAAATATTTTATTTTTATTTTCGTTGCAACAAAGCCTATCAGAAGACTAAAAACATTGTCAAGTTCAAATTCGTGGGGTTCTAATACGTAAACATGTAATGTGCTAAATTTTTTTTTGTTTGTCTATTGATGGCTTGGTAAGAGTATTCAATATACAATTAGCCCTAGCACCTTATATAATCGAATATAAAATACATTCAAAATGACAGAGACATTTTAATTTACAAATTAATAATATAAATTTAGACCCCCATGAGTAATAAGTAATAACTAAAACATATGAGGAAATGAAAAATTTGATAAGTTGCATGGCAAGAAAGTATGCTAGATATGATAGAATTTTTCAGTTAAACAAGAACATTAAAAAACAATTCCTATGTGTCGCAACAAGTGTACCTAGATACCTAGAACAGTTTCGTTCTATTCTTCCTCTCTACACGTTTTAAAAATATTATTTGAGGGTAGTTCAACCCATCCGACTTGTTTGCTAATGATCCAATATTGGCCCGTAATAACATCTACCACAGTGCTGTTGTCACACCTTTTCAACGATAGTAAGTTAAAGGATCGCTTCATATTCAGCATATTCCAGATTTGTTTGGTGATGTGCATACCGGTCTATTTGACCTGAAATATTAAACTTTGATTGCTTCTGTGCAAAGCAGTATATTACAGGTAGATAAAGGTGTACATTCAGATTGCTTCAGATAAAAAAGGCTACAATTCAAAAGGGTAGTAATAATGAAACACTCAAAAAAAGTCTATCCTACATGAATGCATCCTGTATGAATGCATTTTAATCAAAAATCTTAGAACTCACTAGGTGGAGATATACATAATTGATTGACTGTATTATGTTCCCCTACGCAACAGTAAAACCGAATACTTACAAATTTGAATTATAAAGACCTGGAACAATTTTCATATATGCTTGTCTGTCGTGAGTGTATTCTATCCAAATTGAGATTCGAAGTTATTTCATATTGCATTAAAACTGGAATAATATGATGGGATTGACATTGATAATAATGTCAATATGACAGTGTTCTAGCCTAAAAATGTAATAAGCATGGTGATAATCCAATTACAGTATTATAACCATGACTCATGAGTATACAAACATTTTTAAAGCCAACAAATAAAATTATCAAAACAGTGAGCCTCTCTTAACAGATGATGTTCTGATTAAAATTCAAAAATATATGCATTTATATATATATATATATATATATATATATAATACCTATACAAAATTAATGAATATTTCAATTAGATAATTTCCTTCCTCTGTTTACATTAAAAACAAACAAAGCGATCATAAAATGTTTATTAAGTAATCTGAATAACAATAATAATATTTTCAAAGCGTAACTAACCACACCTTTTGTACCTATGGTGATTTTACAAAAAAAAAAAAAAAAAAAAAAAACAAAAACAATTTTTTTTCTTTCTTATTTTTTTTTTATGTAATAATATTTAATTATGTATATATGCATAAAGTGTAACAGCAGTTATTTATATCTATATACACAATGTATGCAAATAAACACTGATACATACAAAAAATTTGAATAAAAATGCAATAAAAAATATCTTCTCTTCTTTGCAAGTTTCTTCTTAAATTTTAAAATATTTCAATTTTTATTTTTTTTTTTTGTTTTTGCATTCAAAATTCAAATTCTGTGAAAAAAAAAACACAAATAAAATGTACATCCCATACAAAAAAAAATGAACTATATCTGTTTATATACTGGTACTTATGTATCTGATATACAATATACATGTATACAGACACAGTTAAGGAAATTTAATGAAAAAAAAAAAAATGATTACGAAATGAAGCCAACAAATTTCAAATTTTTCGTTGAATGAGATTTAACCGAAGAAAAAGGTAAGACATATTGGCAATTCTTATAAGCTCTAAGAAAACTAATGTGGTATATAATATTTGGCATTAACTGGCCAAACTAAATTAGAGTGTACGGCGTATGACGTGTGTCAAAATCAGCTCACGATAATCCTTTTGTAAAAAGCTGTTGTTTTCATGACATTTTTTTTGTTATTTATGTTCAAGTGATATACATACAAAGCTATACTTGTGATTTTACACTTCTTATTTAATTTATGGTAAGATTTGACATTTATTTCATCATTAATTTCTTAGTTTTTGTTAAATGACATAAATGCGGCATATCTTAATTGCGGATGAAGAAAGCGCATAGACTATGTATTGATGTATTACACACCATTTGCTGTACGCTCTAATTAAGCTTGTAGTCTAATCGATTAAGCAGTTTTTGATTTAAGTCATGTAATTTTTATTGTCAATCTTAGATGATTATACTTTTTCCGTATAATCGATTATTTACAAAAATCATGACGTAATTGAAAATCTCATCTGCACGTCATTTGAATGTTGTTAACTTTGAACATCAACATTATCAAACTTTTATTGCTTGATCGTCAAAAATGTTTTTTGTATTTGATCTTAGTTTGACATTTCCGATTACAGCTATATTCTGACTTTTTGTTTAACTTTCAAAAAATTTACTTTTGGATTATACTTTGTTACATGAAAATTAATATTGTAAAATTAGCAGCGCAGATGTATAAACATATTTTTTGCACAATTTGTCAATAAATTTATTTTGCCGCTGAAAATATATTCTAACCTATAATTTAATTAATTCGTCTAACTTTATCTATGACATGTATACAAATTGTAGTATAAATTTATTCTGCTCTAATTTTACGTTTTCACTACGTATTTTATACATTTTGGAACAGTGTGCAAAGTCAAATATACATTATAGTAGATGTTGCATTGTAATTTTTACGGTTTAACAGCATTTTGAAACTGTTGCGAAACTTAAAAATAATATTTCGACCAAACCAAGACATAGAAGCTCAATATATCTTTATTATTTAATGTACTTAGAACAAGGGTCTTTGAATAGCTACTTTTAAGACTAAAATAAATTTGTAGCAATATAATGACTATTGTGACAATATAATGTTGATAAATCTATTATTTTAAAAAAAAAAACACAATTTAATAAATTAAAAAACTTAGTAGTTAAAACATGTACAGGAATACAGAGATAATGAATAATTTGTACATTTCTGAAATCGATTAAAGCTGGCTTCCAGGCTGATATCGTATATAGAAACTGTTTTAAGTAAGGTATTTGATATCTCACTCCTAATATAGTATTATTTTACTGCAACTTCGTCTGGCTCAAATATCCAAGCGGGCAACAGGCCTTAATATTAAGGACAGGAGTTATTTCTGTCGGATAATAAATGTTAAATTTTAAGTAAATTAAATCAAAGCTTAGCAAACTATAGGTTTCCCAACATTCTTTATTAAACTCGATAAATTTTTGCCTATCAAAAATGTCATATAATGCAGTTTCTAGTACTTTTCATGTTAATCCTGGTATTAAATCACTCATCTGGGCCTTTAATTAATCTTCATTATTTCCATCAATGATAGTTTCGTTAATTAAAGAAAGCAGCGTTTACATTTATACAGCGATGGGCGACATACAAATATTTGTAAAGAAGAAAAGTGAATACCGCTTCATGAATTGATTCAAAGTTAACAATTTAACACTCAAGATAGACATAATCTGAAATGACAATAATTTTACCCGTCGCTTAACACTAATTAGCGCTAACTATATACTTTCAGCGACCTTGTTATTAAAAGGGTACCCCAATTTAAGGACCTGGGAATCAGTTTTGACGACAAACTATATTTCATAGATCATATTTTTTACAAAGCAATTATAAAACCGATATGGACATATGGAGCAGAAATTTAGGGTACCCCAAGCAATAGCAACATTTATTTAATACAAAGAGCACAATCAAAAATAATTAGAACGATAGGGACAGTCGAATGGTATTTAAGAAATGATGAGCTACACCGTGATTTAAAAATACTGACAATAAATGAAGAAATTAAAAAGACAAGTTTAAAATATCAACAAAAAATATCGACACATTGTAACAATGAAATGAAATTAGCACTCTACCAGAACAAGAAAGAGCAAATTCTATATGTTGAGTTTCATTAAAAGATGGACTCGGGAGTTCTATGATTCATTCCATTATATTACAAGATCATTTTAAATTTTTGTCTTAATTATTTTTTTGTTTTTATTTCCTTCTTCAAAATTAATAAAAATAAAACAAACATTTTTTTAAATTTTTGCTCTGGGACGCCCTGTATATAATGTCTAGTTCATTCCAATGTTGAATATGCCAGTTAAGCCTCGTTGTCACACTATATACACTTATTATTTGTAGAATTAAATCAATTAGGAAAAAATTCCTGAGGTATGTATTACGTAATCTATCCTGGGGGGACCTATACCTTATTCTCTACCTCCACATAAAGATCGATTTAAGCTACATAATTTAATCTCTTTGGAATCTATCAGAAAAATTTCAGATATTTTCTACATATTACAAAACATTATGAAAGACGAAATATATTCACGGAACATTAACAGTAGGCATGGTGAATGCCCCATGTTATTATTAGTACACGATTTTGTTTACTGAACACTTTTAATACCTTTTATTATTTGGGAAATATGGGCGAATCCAGGACATTAATATAAACAAATAAATACAAAATTTACATAGAACTTCCACTATACGTGGAAATCAAATTAAAAAAGGTAAGTAGTTACAGTTTTCTTGGAATTAAATAGTTGAGTTAAACTTTAATAAATAAAATATGGTACAAAAAAAAAATCCATTCTGCTACATTTTGCCACAAATTTTGAAATTTCACTATCACAATATATAATTAATGACCCTTTGCCAATGCGTATAGTTCTATTTTTCAATTTTCCTTCTTTCTTCTCTAAATTGTTGAGTACTTTAGCTTAAATTCATTTTTTAATTATTTTAAGCCAACCCATAAACCAACAAATTTGTTAACTAATTTCGTAATTTCATTAACATAAATAAATTTTAAAATATTGCAAAAATCAATTTTCACCACTGTACACCAAAATAATATCTATTGACATATAAGGTACGCAACGTACTATAATTGCATAAAAACCAAAAACAAAATTTGAATTAAAATGCAATAAAGAGTAAATCAGGAAAAATAATAATAATAATAAAAATAATAATAAAAAAAATTACCTTGTCATTTAAATTACCTGGTGAGTGAATTGTTCAGCACCTCACCCACTTTATAAATATATTCCTGCCTTATTGTAATTATTTGTATATAAGATTTCAACTTTTTTATTTTGTTTTGTTATGTTTTTTTTTTTATTCTAGTATTGCATTGCAAGGTAAAAAAACAAAATCAAAGAAAAAAAAACAAAAAAAAACAGAATTCAAAAGAAATAATAATAATAGTGTAGCTTGTCAGAATGCAAAAATATTAATTATTCAAATATAAACTGACAAAATATGGAGGCAATTACGCCCCCCTATCAGAATACAAAAAAAAAAAAAATATACAAATTAAAAAGTTTTCTAAATAAAATTCTTGTTGAATATTATATATACATATAGTATATACATATACATATATATACATATAGTATTGGGTTAAGGGAAATAAATCCCTTGGTTGGGATCAGTTCAATGTCATTTACAACGAAAATAATAATAGTTGCACTAATTCTACTACGCAGCATTGCCATGCTAATTCAAATCAATTTATTTATTTACATTTTCATTTTTGTTTTTTTGTATTTAAAACCACTTTGAACATCTCGAACAGATCAATCTATATTTAAAAAAAAAAAAAAATAAGTTGTATGTTGTATTTTTATTGCTAATTCAGATAATTCAGATAAAACGTAAAAATCTGTCAAAATTACTGCTTATAATCTGAACATTGCCGTATATATATACAAAAATGTTAAAATAAAACAATATAGGAGTACGTATAAAGTTCTAAAAAATATACTATTATTATTAATAATTTTACAACAACAATGTTACTGATAAATTTGTAGTACAAGATTACTTATATGTCAAAACTCTACTTTAAATCCACGCATTTATCTCAAAACCATTTTGTTGTTAGATATATCTATGCCAATTTGGGTTAATATGGCAGTATTATAAAACATTAATGTTTTTTTTTAGAAGAGCTGAAGAAGAGTATGAAATATGTTGCAAAAAAGCCATCATAACCGCTTATGCCTGAAATTGATGTTTCGATCAATGCATATAGTGTTTAAAATCAATTTGAAAGTGTAAAAATATAGTAACGGGACTATATTTTTTATATACGTTATAGATTTTTTTGAATCACCTAAATTTTGTAAGCTGTTGAAATCCAAAAGCTTTGTTTTGAAAAAAAAAAAAATCGGTTAAGTCAGAAATAAACCGTAACACTCAATATATTTGAAAATATTAAAATAAAAAAACGGTTATCTTAACAGTTATCAAAACGTAGCGGTAAATGGTTAATTCATAACAAGCGTTTATAGCTAATTATTTGTCATGGAATAATATATTTAAAATATTAAATAAGCGAGTATGACAAAGATATTTTCAGGTCATATTGACATAGACAATTATGTACCCCAGCAAAAATTTGACTTATAGTAAGTCAGAATTAAATCAAATTTTGACATGAAATTGCAAATTCTTATACGGTGGTTACATTTTCTTATGTTGACATAAGCGGTTATGATTTGTTGGCATAGAAATAATACGCGTAGAGTTATATAAAAAAAAATTTTTAATCAAAAACACTTTCAAAATAAAATACAGCCAGACAGCTGCGTCTAAGGCTCTGAATAGAACAATATTTCAAAACTCATCTAATTTAATGTAAAAAGTATTGTAAATTTTGAATTTAGAAATAAAATAAATAAATAAAGTAAAAAAAAAAAATAAAATCACAGTCACACAGCCCCAAAGTCAAAAATCAAATGCATGTAAATAAATCAGTCAGAGCTACCGATGTGAAATCAGAAACAGTGTTGACAAAATGAGATTAAAATGTAGAAATTCAGACATTGTTTTTGAAATGAATAAATAAATAAATAAATAAATAGATAAATTAAACAAGGTACACAACATAAAATTGCATAATTATAAAAAATATATTCACAATTATGATAAATTAAGTTAGTTTTCCAAATTTCACTACTTTTTAGGTTAGGTTAGTTCTTTGAATTTTAATTAATTTATTTGTATCCAAACTCTTAGGCCCTTTCTATTTCGAAGTGTGAGCCTATTTTTTTTCATATTATCATTAATTTTATCCAAATCGGGACTCTATTTCAGCTTTATCCGAATCAGACCGAAAAATCATTTTGCATTTACAGGGCATCGAACCTGGGGGACCTTTTGAATGATATATAATTAATTTTTGAATAAATTTATAATTTTCATGTAGTATGTATAATTGGTATGTAGTATGTATAATTGGTAAAAAGTATTTATAACAATGAATATGTTTAAATAAATAAAAATATGTTTTTTATTTATAATTTGATATGAAAAGAGTTAAATATTTTTTTATTAACCACCATATTTTTTATTAACAGTTTAAATAAATTAATTGTAGAATTCCGAAATTAATTATATTTAATTAATTTTGATGTGACCTCGGTAGCCGAGTGGTAAAGCACTCGAGTGTAGTGTAGTAATGTAACGACCGAAGGAGCACGGGTTCAACCGAAGTCGAACCGAAAAATCTTCAATAGATAAAATTGTTTTTGAATGGTGAAAATTACTGAAAATTTAATTTTCAATACAACTACATCGGTTCAAATATAATTTAATAATTAATAAAGATCTATAAATATAACTAATAAAAAATAATATAAATATAATATACAAAAATATATAACAAATAATTAATATAATTTAATAAAAAGGCCCACATTTCGAAAGGAAAAAGGACCTATAAAGTTGGCCTGCAGATTTATCTGTAGGATCAACTGTAAAAATAAATAAATAAATAATAAATTAGTTTTGTTGATGTATTCTATTTACATTTTTTTATTATTATTTTTTTTTAAATTCGATTTACACTCACATAAAACAGTATAGGTTTGTTTTTTTAAATGATATATTAAGTAAGTATATATATATTCATAAATATGGCATTGTCGTAATAAAATATGACATACAATTTATCACCATGTTATTTTAAATTTTCTATTAAAAGTCTGTATTTCTATAAAAGTCTGTTACTTTATACGCTGGAGTCTGGTGTTAGTTAATCAACATCTGCTTAGTGTAACATTACCGTCATAGTTGTTGTTATACTTTGACATAAACTTTCTAATCTGCATTGGTATCTAATCATGGTTTTGCATACAATACTAAACATTTTTTTAACAACAAGACTAAAAATATATAAATTTATAAAAATATCTGAGCCATTTGAATAGAGATAACAAACCGACATTTCTTTCTGAAATATTTTTAAAGTCACCAAAAATACTACAAAATATTATTAATAAACATTTTGTTCTAAGTAGGATACTATTTATATATAATTTAAATATATAGTTATGTAAAAGATCTAATATAGATAGTGTCTGTCATAGTGTCATCTATAATAGGCAGCACAGTAACCAACATAGGCAGCACATTAAAGTTATATTTAAGCCAGATACACAAAGCTACATTAGAAAATTGGATGCAAGTTTTCGCTAAAAAAAAGGGATAAACAAAATAAAGAAATAAAACCAAACAAAATACATATAATGCATATTGTTAGGAGTATTAAAAACCTCTAAATTAGCTACTAAGCCATACATTATAGTTTAGTATATATAATTGTAAATTAGCTTTTAAGTTCATAGTAATAAGTAATTGTAAAAAATTTAAGACATAATAGATTAAACTTGAACTTAAGCCAGATACTATTATTAAAGACACCATTATTATGATTAAAATTCACTCTCTCATGGTCCCGTCTAATAGTATAGAACAAATAAATTGCGAAGAAGAAAATATTGACTAAAAAAAACCTTAAAATAGTTATAAGTTATTATTATATATATATTATTCTGCATTTATCTGGATGTTTGTAAGTTCGACGGAACGCTCCAACACATATACAAATTGCATATGTATCCGAATGCATATATATACAAATTGCTTTGGTGCTTTTTTTTAACCCCTGTCTACCATGCTGAACCTTTGCAGGAAAAATTGATTGCATGTACTATATTTTTTTAATTTAATGTTAGTCTTCTTCGCAAATAATAAGGAAAAATAAAAAATAATAATAATAATATAAATAAAACAAACAATTTTTTTGATTTATAATAATAAGGACTAATATAGTATATAGTATAATAACCAAAAGGCAAACAGCATTTAACACAAAAAAAAACATAATTCACTCAAAGGTTATTCTTATTACTTAAAATTATACACAATAATATACATGTGTATCAGCATATTTGTATTGTATAATATTATACATTATACTACTTTATTGCTTATACCTTTTAGTTTTGTCATTATTGTGTGCGTAACTCACTTCACTCAAAAAAAATTATTTTTGTTTTTTTTTTTGTTTTTTTTTATTATTTGCTGTATCTGTATTCTGTATGTTCTGAATGCTCCATTCCAAAAATATTATTTTATTTTCATTGTTAAGTGTTCACTGTTCACTTCACTGTTCAGGTTCACTGTTCAATCAATAGAACTTGATAAAAGTAGAGTAGGATAATAAACTCTACTTCTACGTCGGATAATAAAACATTGTTTTTTTTAAATTGAAAATTATTGATGAAAATGTTTTTGTATTTTTTGTAAATTTTACCAATTTAGATACAAAATTTTGAATATTTTTTTAAAAATAACACAATACCATAATAACAGTTTATTCATATAGCAAAATAAGATCCCTATACAGTATACAAAAGACAAAATTTATATGAAAATAAGATCCCATTTTTAAATTTGCTCTCCCAGAGGCCACAATAACGCTAATACGGTATAATTTATACTAAATGGAACCCAACTTATAACTAAATGGAAGTGAGTACGGGTATACCATACAAAAATACAAACATTTTATACAAATTTGTTGGTATGGTACGTCTTTTTCTGTTATATATAAAAAAAAAAGATTAGTGTTAGGCCAATATAAACATAAATAAAAATAAATAAAAAGTGATATAAACATAAGTACTGTAATTTCGGAATAAAGAATCTAATGAAAGAAAAAAAGAAACTAGGATTTATTTTGCTTCCGTCATTTATGACGGGTTACAAAGCTAGTTAAAAATAATATTAAATAGATAATAAAATAAATATTTGTGAATATTAATTAAACATTAAAAAAATAATATTCCGAAGATGAAATATTAACTTATTTAAAATGTTCTTGAAATAAATTTAATAATGTTTTAATTTTTCAATTTCAGCAGTGTGTTCAACATTCACCGAAGAACAATAATTAATGTGTACACATACATATAGGTACATTATACACAGTGAATTAATTGGTGAGTATACACAATATTTTTAATTTTATTTTTGACTCCAACTTCTATTTGCTCATTACTCTATACATTTATATGGTCATATTTCATAAAGTCTTATTTAAGAGTCAAAGCCTCATAAAATTTATTTTGCAATAAAGAATATTTTGTCTTTTATAACAAATTAAAAATAAAGAACTTAATTTTAAGAGGATGCCTACTTGAAAATAATGCTTACAGCATCGTAGAGGAGGTTAGAAAGGATTTACATTTTGTTTTTTTTTTTTTTTGTTAAATAATAATATTTAATCGTAATGACGTTTACTAATATACATAAATTTCCAATTTAAATCTCCTACAACTTTAAAATCATACCAACCATAAAAACAAAATTGTAGACAATTTGTTTTGTTTGGTTTTTTTTTTTTTTTGAATTATGTTATTTAATTTTTTTAAATTATTAAGATAATTTTGAAAATAGTTATTTTGATATAAGATAATAGAATTTTATTTTTGTATATGAATAATAGGGGACAATTTAATAAATAAATTGAAAAAATGAAAATTATATTAATATTTTTGACAGATCATACAAGAATATAAGAGAAGATTAATATAGTTACTTTTATAATATAGTAATTGAGAATTTGGTTGATATTATTATGAAAAAAATAGTTAACTTTTATTCAACTGGCATTTCAAAACCCTTACTTCAGCTAGAAAGGTACACCTGTGTACCTTCAAACAATTTGTATGAATTTTACTATGGTTTTTACTATTACTTTGTTATATTATGTGTGATTATTTTTATATTTGTTCTACTTTTACTCGTTTTATTACTTGTGGGAATCTATTCTTTAAAATATTTTTTTGAAAGTAACGCTATTTTAGGAAAAAGAAGGTTTATTAAGCTATTCTGTTAGTGGCGAAGTATTAAGTATAAAAGTCGGACTTGAAACAGCATAAGTGCATCTAATTCAAAAAATATTATATAAAACAAAAACATTGTTCTAAAAAGGTATTTCATCATACTATAAAGCTCTGTAACTAGATGGACAACTTTGAAAGCCGCTCAGGTAGCAAAGAATGTCATTTATATGGTTTGTCGTAAAAACACAAAACACGCAAAAACTGTGTTTTTTTCATCAAAAAACCTATTTTTTCAATTTTATATTGTAAATATTATTTAAGTTCTTCAAATTTAAGCAAAAGTGTTCAAAATACATTGAATTACAAAAAAAGAGGTTTTTTCATTAATTTTTTTTTTCATGGGAATTTACTAAAAAAATACATAAAATAAAAAAATAAAAAATAAATTTATAAAAAAAAAATAATTTAGAGAAAAAAACGGTACAAAATATACGTTTTTATCGTATTTTAATATGCAGCAGTAGGTACCGAACTATTTTATATTTTGATGATAAGACAGTTTCTGGGTACCGAAGTACCCTTAGTATTTTTATTCTTTGCATGTACCTAATGATGATCATGTACGTTTTAGGCCCGCTATAACAAAAATATCATTAGGTACCGAACTATTATCATTTTATATTTTATATTTTGATGATAAGACATCTTCTGGGTACCCAACTACCATTAGAATTTTTATTCTTTTCATGTACCTACTGATGATGATGTACCTTTCAAGTTCAGAAAAATTTTACTTCATTTCAATAACAAAATTATCATTAGGTACCGAACTATTTTTATTTTATATTTAATATTTTATATTTTATATTTTATATTTTATATTTTATATTTTATATTTTATATTTTATATTTTATATTTTATATTTTATATTTTATATTTTATATTTTATATTTTATATTTTATATTTTATATTTTATATTTTATATTTTATATTTTATATTTTATATTTTATATTTTATATTTTATATTTTATATTTTATATTTTATATTTTATATTTTATATTTTATATTTTATATTTTATATTTTATATTTTATATTTTATATTTTATATTTTATATTTTATATTTTATATTTTATATTTTATATTTTATATTTTATATTTTATATTTTATATTTTATATTTTATATTTTATATTTTATATTTTATATTTTATATTTTATATTTTATATTTTATATTTTATATTTTATATTTTATATTTTATATTTAATATTTTATATTTTATATTTTATATTTTATATTTTATATTTTATATTTTATATTTTATATTTTATATTTTATATTTTATATTTTATATTTTATATTTTATATTTTATATTTTATATTTTATATTTTATATTTTATATTTTATATTTTATATTTTATATTTTATATTTTATATTTTATATTTTATATTTTATATTTTATATTTTATATTTTATATTTTATATTTAATATTTTATATTTTATATTTTATATTTTATATTTTATATTTTATATTTTATATTTTATATTTTATATTTTATATTTTATATTTTATATTTTATATTTTATATTTTATATTTTATATTTTATATTTTATATTTTATATTTTATATTTTATATTTTATATTTTATATTTTATATTTTATATTTTATATTTTATATTTTATATTTTATATTTTATATTTTATATTTTATATTTTATATTTTATATTTTATATTTTATATTTTATATTTTATATTTTATATTTTATATTTTATATTTTATATTTTATATTTTATATTTTATATTTTATATTTTATATTTTATATTTTATATTTTATATTTTATATTTTATATTTTATATTTTATATTTTATATTTTATATTTTATATTTTATATTTTGATGATAAGACATCATCTAGGTACCCAAGTACCGTTAAATTTTTATTCTTTTCATGTACCTACTGACGATGGTATACGTTTCCGGTCCAGAAAAACGTTATTTCATTTTTATAACAATATTATCATTAGGTAACCGCACTATTTTTGTTTCATGTTTTGATGATGAACTTTTTTTTGGGTACCCAAGTACCGTTATTTATTATATAAACTTTATGTAAATGAAAAATGTTTGTATATATAAAAAAAACATTTGTTATAATAAATTATTTCTGTGATATAAAAATTAATATATTATAATTTTAACACAAAAATTCATATAGAATGCATTATAGGTGTACCTTTCCAGTTGACTACATAGACAAAAAAAATATGGCTGGTTTACCCACTCCCCAATTATTTGTTTTACTTCAAAAAAGTTTTCAAAAATATAAATTTTGATGAAAAATGAATTCTCACAAAGATGCAAGTCTCTAAGTCAATTTGCATCGAAAATATTTAAAAAAGTAAAATGCAAAAGGTACAGGGTGTACCTTTCCAGCTGAATAAAGGTTAATTATTGATATAGGATTGTTATAAATTTTTCCGATTGTTATTTTTTTTTTTATTATTCCATTTATTTAGTAAAAATGCAAGTACACATTTATATTATACTAAAGTATATAAACAATAAGCACTCAGTTTAATTGATTTACTTTTCATGGAATAGTTTAATTATAATTTTGTGACTGCTAAGCCAAAGCCCTATATAATATATATCTACTCTACATTTAAATCGAAATCAAATTAAGTCATATAAAGGTTTAATAAAATCTACATTTTGAAAATCTATAATTATAATTGACAAGCATTTAAGGACCTGCGCAGTAGACACCTTTTCATTTTATCTCTCTTCTCCATAATGAACTCTTAATATATAAAAAGTAAGTTGTAAATAAAACCATAAAACAATAATGCGTACACAGTTGAAAATTTTTTAATCATATGGTTTTATTATTCACCAAATACATTAGGAAATAGGTAGAAACGAAATAGAAAATGAGAAATAAGATATTTATGTTTTTTAACGAAAACATACTAATTTCAAAGCTTTTCATTAAGACATGAGTGTTTTCTGCTTTGTAATGAGAAGTCCATGCAAATACCTGTTCTTCTAAAAACTTTAAATTTGGCTTTAACTTGAATTATAATTACTCAACAGGGGCCCCTAGTACTTATTAATTTGATTAGAATATTTAAGTATAATAACTGTTTTATTTCTCTATAGCTGCCTAATCGGTTGCCTAAACAATGTTATATTATTCAATTCAATTAAATTGTAGATCAAATCTCATAATGAGCTCCATTAGTATGATGATATCGATAAGATAGTCTGTTTGTTATTAGAATTTTTCTTATTAACTCAATCAATTTGTTAATCAAGGTTTATAAATAAACTTCATGTGAAATAATTATTATTTATGGAATTAGTTTCAAATACACCAGATTATAAAAACAAAAAAAAAAACAAATATTTTGTTGCAAATCAAGTCTCCATATAAAAAATCTATTTATCTTAATGTGAAGTTATTCACGTTTTAATTCATGGTGACCAACAGTTTTGATTAATTTTTTTTTCTTTGTATTACAAAGAAAAAAAAAAAACGTATTCAGAACAAAATGTTTACATTTCTTTAATTGAATGTTTTTTTTTTTTTTCTTCTTAAGTGATTAACATTCAATTGCCCTGCAACATTGTAAGAGTATTTATGTAATATAAGTTTCCCTCGAGCTTTGCAAAAAAAAAAAAAAAAGTGAAACAAATTAATTCCAAAACTAACTTTAAAAAATTCCCTCGAGTATTTAAGAAAAAAAAAAATATATGTATTTTTTGTTTTTATTTTTTTTAATAAATAAAAATTAAATTCAATTAAAAAAATATTCTAAAGTTGTATTTCTTGAACACAAATTTTTGTAATCGTAAATTTTATACCTACCACATTCATTTCCAAAAAAAAATTATATTTTTGGTAGCACTTTATTGCACCAAGCAATAGTAGCTTCTTCTCTTATTAATCATGTTCATAAAATAAAAATAATTTATTGAATGAAGGCAATAAATTGAATGTAAACAATTAAATTGGCGAAATAACAGTAATCTTTCAAAATCAATTTTTCAATAAATTAATCAATTTTTTTTTTACTCACAACAGTATGATGGTCTCTTATTTTATTCAAACAAAATTTTATATTTTTTATTTCATCATAAACAATAATTTACAAAACAGTATGTATCTAGAAAACAGTGATATAAAATAATAAAAAATTATATAAAATCAATAATGATAAAAAAAATTCAATTTTAAAAACAAACAAAATAAAATGTTAAAATAATGTACAGAAAAATCATTATTGGTGAAAGCTATAAATAATAAAAAAATGTTTAAAGAATCGGCCAAAAATGTTTTTAAGTGAAAAATATTGTTGGAATGAAAAAAAAAAATTTTATTTTTAACCCCTTAGCGAGCTGTAATGAATTTGGTTTTTACAGATAGGTAGAAGTGATCGGATCAACATTCACGACACTAGTGATATATTTATTGTTGTTTTGTTGTTTTATCACTTTTACAATATCACTCTCCCCAAGAATTCAGTAGTAGACCCACCCTGTGCGATTGAGAAGGTTAATCAGATCACCAATCATTTCGCTTTCCACAATAATACCTATATTGTTAGTGAAAATTTCACCTAAAGTCTGGAGTCTGACTCTGGCTAATGCTAAAAGTTATTTTAAAAACATTATTTTTGAGTTCAGATTTGGTATAAATCTTCAAATGACATAAATGTAAATGTTAAAATTTCTTAAAGATTGTCAAACCCTTCCCACTTGATTCAATT
Source organism: Argyra leucocephala (assembly GCA_963942445.1). Taxonomy (NCBI): domain Eukaryota; kingdom Metazoa; phylum Arthropoda; class Insecta; order Diptera; family Dolichopodidae; genus Argyra; species Argyra leucocephala. Next base: position 9,957,122 of record OZ012679.1, on the reverse strand, counting down.
TGAAATTACTGTAAACACTTTTTTTTCGATTAAGCCAATTCTGAATTAAGCCAATTGAATCACATCCCTCCCGACATGTTTCCACAATCAAAAATAACAGAACAGCTTGTTATAATCTCCAAACGTTCAAGTCAAACATTAGCCATTTTTTGCTCACACTACCTGTTAATTTATACCACATTTTCCTTCTTCCTCTTCCATCTCTATCCCAGCCAAGCGGTACGTAAGCATCAAAGGTCCTATCCAAGCGCGCGGCTGTTTATCAAAAAAAAAATTCTATATATGTGGTTTTTACCAAGATAGTGATCATTTGTTATCGCTACTATGATGCCCATTTATTTCCTGTTAAAACCTAGAAAGACTTAAATTTTTTTTTAAATTATTATAATTTAGTTAAACAGTTATAAATAACTAAAGGTATAGTAGTGTTGAACAACCTAAAGGCAACTCCCAGTCTAGTTTTTAATTAATTTCACAAATCATATAAAACAGTAATAGTAAAATTAATTCATATGTGAGTTATAAAAACTAAAAAAAATTTTAGCAAACTAAAAAATATGGTTATTAGTAAACTAAAAATAATATAGTTAGTTAATAATAGTTTATAAAACGATTCTATATAATTTAAATTAATTAAATTATTGATGTAAACTGTAATAAAAATTTTTAAGGCAAAAAAAATATTTGTTTTTTAACCCCTTAGCGGATAATGAATTTTTTTTTGACAAATTTGACAACTTATTACAAAACAGTTTAAAAATACTTTCAAATATACGACCCTAACCGTTAGTATCATTTGCACACTGAAAATTTTAGAAATGTTTCATTTTGATAGTATTTTTTAACATACTTACCACCGGCTGTTTCAATGCAAGTTATTACACTTAGTTAAAAGTGTGGTTTATTAGCAACATTTTATAGAATTTTTATAGAGCATCCCGATCAGTTTTAGTCTGGCAGACATTATTATATCTTTAATATCAGCAATAACTGGTATATGTGTCATCTTCAACACGATTTTCAAAGCTAAATTGCGTTGTTGTCATAGAAACAATCAATTCTATTCGTTTTATACAGATAACGGTATTTATTATTCTCAAATCTGTTAAAATTTATTAATCTCAATTACGATAAATACAGTTAGTGGTGCCCGAATTTCATATGGTCGAAATTATTTTGAACTGTAAAATTGGCTAAAACTGGAAATGTTACATGAATAAATGCTGATACCATTTTCTGGTAAATGCCCGGGAAGGCAAGTAATAAGATGCGTAAGCCTCGTCCACTAGAAAAATTGGCTTTATTTAAATTATATGAAAAAAATGTTGTTTTTAATTATATTGTAAAAACTGTTTTCTATAAAATTTTGATAAAAAGTCAAGCTTTTATATAACTGTAATGACTTGCATGGATAATAACAGTCAGTCGGTAAATAATATGTTTAAATATTCTATCAAAATGAAATATTTTTTAAAATTTACAGTTCCAAATTAAAAATGGTTAAGGTGTGTACAAATATTTTGTTTTAACTCATTGTCATGGGTCGCAATTGATTAACCAACATTAGAATTATATTAGAAATTAGGTGTTGTAAAATAATATGTTGGCTTTACTGAACGTTAGAATAGAAATTTCATTAAACGACCTCTTCTTATTAACAGTATGAAAAAAATTTCATTATCAACATTCAGTCTTCTTCATATCCGTTTTGAAAGTAAGTATCGCAATACCCCAACAAAAAAAAAAGCCACCAGCTCATAATCCCGCTAATTCACATCCATTTTGCATTTATTTATTTTTTTTTTTTTCAAGTTTTAATTGAAGGAGTATTTTGTCCATTCAACACTACTACTGGAGCACAGTAGTAGGTATTATAGTGTTGAATTACTTAGATAGTCACAGTATTTAAATCGTGATAAGCCATTTTGCAACTGACTTAGCTGGTCATTATGGTATATCTGATACTTTAATGTATGTTCATATGTGTATTAATTGCTGTCCAACATTCTGTCATATTATCGCCCTGATCCGCTCAAATATAACCACATGCAAGAGGTATAATATTTCATTGATGATGATACAAATCATTGTATCCAAACTTAACTCCAATAAAAATGATTCTGGAATATGAGAAGCGATACAAATTAAAATTGCATTAAAGAAGATTGACAAAAAGTTTAATGAAAAACGATTGGTATCTGTTTAAAAAGCAACATTCCGAAGATCGATATTCGATTTGTAGTACCAATAATGAGGATGATGATACTTCAATTTTGATATTGTATATATGAGCTTTATTACTTCCATTTAAACCACAATGGTGATATTTATAATAAATTTCTTTAATATATGGTTTTACATTCATTAATTAGTGGAAACGATTAATAGATGTAGTATCAGCTAGACTCTATTCTATAGTTCTATATGCTACATTCATATTCCTATCGATTCTAATCACGTAGCTATCCCGATTCGTAAATAAAAATACGTTTTATATTATTTGTGGTAAACAAATCCATATTCAAACTATCCAAGCGTTCCAAAATAAGGTACTGCGCAACATAGTCAACGCTCCATGGTATGTCCGCAATGCCGATATTCATCGAGATCTGAAGATCTCATGTATAAAAGACGAAATAATGAAATGCGCTGCACGGCATAAAACTCGTCTGATCCAACATGTCAATATCGAAGCTTCTAGCTTAATTGACAATCAAAACTTTGTTAAGCGTCTAAAACGAACAAGACCACTTGAGTTAGGTTAAAACTTTTTATCTTAGTTTCTTTGAGTTAAATGTAAATTAATGGTTAGTCTATAAGACTAGTTTTAATGTTACAATTATGATAGAAACTTTTAGTGGGTTAAAGTCCCAACAGTCCTTCAAACTGCCTTCCCCGGTAATAGGTAGTCCCTCAAGCCTCCTTTCGATGATTGAAAAAAAAAAAAAATATTATTTGTTTACAAAATGTAGCATAATTTACAATCGCCTGTTAAGCTCAAATTATTGCGATTCACATTGTAGGACATATTCCATTGAATACCCTTTATTTTGTCACTAGTTATACCCCCTTATTTTACTCCTTTTAATACTCAACTTTTATTTTCCAACTTTAAAATATTCCATCTTTTGAAACGCTTTATGATTTGTTGTTTGTTTTCCAGACTTTATTCGATGCACCGACTTTTTATTTGCTCAGTTACAGTGCAGTGCCGAACTTGAAAATATTCATGCTTTAATATTTGATTATAAATTAATAATTTAATATTTAATTTTCTATGTGACAAATTCTTGAATCGGGCATTTAATTCAACTTTCTTTAGCCTTATATATTTGTTAATACCAACGTGGAAGATTCAATGACGACCCAAGTATTTTACAGCTATTTTATTTGTTATTTTTTCCATTCCTAATCCGTAACTGACACTATATATGCTCTATATAAGTGCAAAAGTTATGCAATGCTATTAATTGTGTCGACAAGAAAATATACGAAATAGGTCTGGTACATATTTACTATGCTTATTACATCAGCTGATTAGGATTACTATTCCTTAACAGACTTGTAAAATTTATGTCAAAATTTTCTATTAAAAAAAAATGTTGTTCAATTTACCATTAGTCAACAGCCAAAGACGAATAGAAAATCTTTAGAGAGAAAAACAAACAACTCATGTCGGAAATGCAATAAAACAACAATAATAACAACAAAAATATCAACAACAAAAATAATAACAGCAAAAAAAAAAAATGTGTTTAAAACTGAAAAATGTTTAAATTCAAATAACATGACAGAATTGCATATTTCATATTTTTCATAAATAAAAAATCAAAAAAAGCAAAACAAACAAAAAATATAATAATGAAGAGGATAAATAAAAAAAAAATAAAACAACAACATAACGAAAAAAAAAATTAAAATAATAAAAAAGCTGTCTGTCCAACAAAGTTTTCTTTTTATTAATAGATATAAAAAATTGGTTCATTCCCATTCACTTTTATTGCATTGCAGTTCAGTTCTATGAGAGCACACACAATCTTACAACAACAACAAAATATTTACTACACGAGAAAAGATAGAAAAAGAGGATTGTACATAAAAGACAGGAAGAGTAAAACAAAAAAAAAAAAAAAAAAATTGTAAATCTTCTGAGGAGAATATGAGGAGGAAAGACAAGAAAAAAGTATAACATACACAACATAACAGGAACAGCATCTTAATCTGAAGAGAGGATATACTGTCATTTTATGAGCATTTTACAAACGAGTTTTTTTTCTTCTTTTATTTATTGTTATTATTGGACTGAAATCTTCAGAACCCAGACGACGACATCCTTTTGCAACAATATGAATTTACTTAAAAAAGTACTTGTATAGAATATTTTGTTTTTTATTATGTATGGAGGATGACTAGCGAGTGTTGTGTGCGATTATAAAAAAGAAAATATTAAAAATTATTTTACTGTTATAGATTTATTTTTTCTCAATTTTAATTCGCTTTATTTTGTTATTGTGCTGATGTTACTGTTTCTCTGCTTTTCTTCTTCTTCTTTTTTTAAATCTATTCTACAGCCAGTCTGGTAGGAAAATTGTATTGCGATCGAGATGAATTTTTTTTTTTTTTAATTCGAATGAATTGAAATGTGTTATGAAAATGATTTGTAGTATAGTTTTTCGTTTATAATACCTGAAATCGTTAGGGGAAATTAGAAAGAGAAAATGCTATTTTTAAACGAATAACTGAGTATAGTAATGCTGAGTATTGAAATATGACATGTAATTGGTCTTCAAAAAAGTACAGTTATTTTTTTAATAATTGTAAAACTAATGCTCAAGCTTCTGTAATCAACTCCATAAAAACAATGATGGCCGGCGGCGCACTCAATCACGACCTAGCCAAAATTGTCGACTAAAATAAAGCAAATAGAGTCAAGTTTAGCACTTCAAAGTCTCAAAGCTGTTTCGTTAGTAATAACAGGACTTAAACCAATTGTCCAGTGGCTTCAAAATGAAGATATTCAAAAAAACTTGCATATTCTCGGAATGCGAGTGAATCAAAATATGCATTGCAAATTGGAATGAGCATTGCAAAATAGTATACTCATATGATGGGTCTTCAAATGTGTACAGTTATATTTTTACTAAATAAATTAAAACTAATGATATCTAGGTTCTGCAATCAACTCCAAAAAAACAATGATGGCCGACGGCGCACTCAATCAAAACCTAGCCAAAAAAAAAAATGTATCTTTATTCTGTACAACTATCTCAACCATAGAAAAAGATATTAAATGCAATATTTGAGAGTAATTGACATGTTTCTAAGGAAAAAGTGCATGGACACTTAGCCAAATTTGAATTTTGGTTATTTATGGATACTCAAGTGAATATGGTTTTTAAATCCGTTTCAATCTATGCTCGCTTGATGCTTCGTTATTAATTAAGTTGAGTAGCAAATGGATTTGGGTGAATCTCTAGACGGTATAAATACGACATTTTACAGCTTTCCTCAGATGAAATATTTAAATCTAACCTTATTTTGTCATTGCACACATACCAGGTAGCATTGAAGATGGATCTAAGTACCTTGGACTGAAACCTGTCAATTATTTCGATGTTGAAGTTACTAGAGGCTCCTCAAAGCTCCAAATCATAGCCGCTTCAGATTGGTCTGATGATTGCTATACATACAAATTTACACTTTAACGACCTAGCCAAAATTGTTGACAAAAGTAAAGCAAATAGAGTCAAGTTTGCACTTCAAAAGTTTAAAGCTGTCTGATTAGCAATAAGAACCTAACAATTTTCTAAACAATTTTCCAGTGGTTTCAAAATGAAAATATTCTGCGACTAGAAAACCTGAACATTCTCGGAATGCGAATGAACCAAAATTAGCATTGGAATGAGGATATTTACGATATTAGATAAGCAACGGCAAATTCATGGGGATTTTTGAGCCACTGCAAAGGCTATTTTTCATCTCGAGACCTAAAGTATATATACGACCCAATCTGGACCATATCATATTTATCGGCAGGTGAGGTTTTAAGGAAAAATGCTTTAAGACCTTTGTCAACACCGCGACATTAGTCTTATTCGACGACTCATCCCTTATACCATTCGTATTGTTACTCTAATGGTGTTGGCATTTGTTCCGAAAAACTAAAATCACTTCTTCATCCTCTTAAGCAATTCCATCGAATAACACGAGATCAAGCATCAAGTGCCTACCCTTTCCCATTGAAAATTCCGATATGTTTTAAGTCTGATTTTATTGAAATTCTTTTATTGTTAGAATATTTCGAATGTGGAATTGCGTTCCAATCGCAGCGTTCCCAATGAGAGTATGATTTTTTATTTATTATTTGCAGAGGTTTAAGAACAAGATTAAAAATTATGTTCGCTCTTTCCATCTACAGAACTTTTCTTCTTCCTTTTTTTCTTTTTTAAAATGGCCAAAGGTATGCAAGTACTGAAAAGTTCATAATCTAAGTGTTGGCTACAATATAAAAACATAAAAAAGGTAAAACGACCAGTGAAGAATTTAATATTTTCTTCCCCGCCCGTTTATAGACTGAAATTTTTATGATCGGCTGTGGACCTATCTGACTTCAAAGCACAACAGAAACAAATGGTAATGTTTATTTTTTTTATTAATATGAGGCCAGAGATTTTTAATAATAATAATAATTGTATATATATGCATACATGAGACGGTAAGTCTACAGTTGTACATAAAAAGAATGAATGGCAAATATAACAAAATATAATTATAACAAAACACGTTAAAGTAGAGGTTGTCCTTCATGAATCCATCTATATCAATTAATTCTGAATCGATATGGATACAATAATTGGCTTAAATTGTAGATGCGTGGAGATTGTATATGTTCTTCCGCGGAATGATATAAGTTAACAAATTTTTTTTATAATTAAGTAAATGATTAAATAAAATGCTTTATTTGCCAAACTGTGCATGTTATACTTAGTTGATATACAGTATGCTCCTTCTTCTTTTCGCTTAACTTGGATATGTCTAAATACTACTTCGCTTCTTCTGTTATATCTTTTAAGTTTGTTTAGGCTCAAAATGTCTCTTGTACTACCACCCAACTCCATAATTTGAATATCTGGAGTGATTTTGTATCTATCAACTGGAGGAAAGTCGCTGCCATATCTCTCATAATGCCATCCAACGTAAAAACATTTTAATATCTGGTGTGATTTTGTATCTATAAACTGAGGGAAGCCGCTGTTATGTCTCTCGTACTACCATCCAACTCAATAATTTGAATATCTGGTGTGACTTTGTATTAAATACTCCTTTTCTGCTTCTGTTAGGTCTTTTATGTTTATCCAGCGCTCAAAATGTCTCTTGTACTACTGCCCAACTCAATAATTTGAATATCTGGTGTTAATTTTGTATCTATAAACTGAGGGAAGCCGCTGTTATGTCTCTCGTACTACCGCCCAACTCAATAATTTCAATATCTTGTGTAATTTTGTATCTATCAACTGGAGGGAAGCCGCTGTTATGTCTCTCGTATTGCCATCCAACTCAAAAGTTTTAATATCTGGTGTGACTTTATTTATATCAACTGAGAACTCGTTACTGACAAAAGTATAGAAAGCGATAATGAGTCAAAACCAAGATCTACACAGTCTGTTGGCTAACTGAAATAATGTGTAGTGAATTGAAAAATGTTGTGAAAATATGACTACACATTACAAATTATGTATCTATGTACATTTCATCATATTCATCTATTTATTTATTTATTCATATCTCAAAGACCTTGTTAGCTCGTACAGAGTGTAATTCAGTTAAATTTCTATGTATAAAGTTCAAAATCTATAATTATAATTGACAAGCATTTAGGGACCTGCGCAGTAGACACCTTTTCATTTTATTTCGATTCTCCTACTCCTTAATAAACTTCTGATATAATATATAAGATATATATATATAAAACAAAAATGCGTACACAGTTGAAAATTTTTTACTCATATGATTTTATTATTCTGCAAATACCTTATGTATATGTGAGATCTTATTAAAATAATAAACAAAAGCAAACAAATCAGTTATTATAATTTACATTATGTACTTGCAAATGAATCTATGTACATATGCCAAATAAAAACAAAGAAACAAATTCATCTTAAATAAAAAATATAAAAAAAACAAAAAAACTTGAATTCTTCATTTTTATCTTTTTAAGTATCTAACTGTTTCTAAATTTTGGTTATTTGTAGTAATATATTTTTTATTAAAATTATGTATTATGCAGGTATATATATACATACATCTTTAGTGAAAATTTTTTATTTTTAGTAATTTTATCCACTAAATGCCACTTACTATAGGGAATATCTCGTAAACGAAGCAGTATATCAGAGACGTGTATTTATGTGTCCTAAATAAAACTTACTAACCACAAAACTTTTTATTAAACACCAGTGGTTTCTGCTATATCGTGCGAAGTCTATGTCAGTACATAAATTATTGTGTTTTTAAAAACTTTAAATTTGACTTCAACTTGAAATATAATTACTCAACAGGGGTCCCTAGTAATAAATATTTTTATAAGTGCAGTATTAAAAAAATAATAATAAGAAATAAAATATTTATAGGTGCTATGTAAAATGAAATGAAAAAAAAAAAAACAAAAAAAAAAACAGAAACAGAAACACAATTGTCAAAAATTGAATCAAACCAAACAATTGAGTTGAATTGATACAAAAAATAAAACAATTAAATTGAAACGAAAAACACAACAATTAAGAAATAATAAAAGAGAAAATCTATCAATTAATAAACGGTAAAAAACTATAAAATTACTTAAAATATCACAGAATTCGATTTACTCATTATATAATTATATATAGAACGTCTATTGTTAGGTGTAATCGAAAATGTCAAGCTGTGCATTTCATAAATGCCAAATAATTTAAATCAAAACAATAAAATCAAATACTTAGAGACATACATTTAAACTTGGCGTAAGTATATATAATCTATATACGTTTTATATAATTCCAAAATTATGGAGTTAAACTTGGCCTACACAATCACATCAAATATAGTTTTTGCTTTTGAATTTTGATCAACTAATTTGAATTTGTAAGTTCTAAGTTATAGAGTAGCCTTCATACTACATAGCCTAAGTATCATAGACTACCTAAATAGGTTGCAAAAGTAAAAAATAATTTACTTGACCCAAAACCAGCAGGTCTAAATTATTTTTAAAATATTACACAATTAAATACTGAAACATCATCATTTCTACTAGTTTGTCTTATAGTTGACTTGACCAACTCCATTTTATATTTTATGCTCCTTCAGTTTACTTTTTATACTTTACAAATTGCTGTTTGTTATATAATAATATATAAAGTGTGTAACATTCTCTGATCAAGAGTCGCCGCAAAATTTTATATCTTTCATCATATTTTCTTTTATTTTTATTTTTTATTTGTTTTTTTCCTATTTTCTTTTCCTATTTTATTATTATTAAAAATATCCCTTAAAGGGATATCTCGTTTTACAATTTTTTTTTTTTTTCTATCAAATATTTTTGAAATTTTATTTATAAACAATGTTGCTAGTGTTATGTCGTGCATTTACTTGTATTTACAAACTATATTATTATTATTATTATAATAAAAACAAGCGAGTTAAGGAAATTGAAATGGTTGTCAAATTTTGAGATATAACCAATGTATCACAAAAAAAAACAACAACAACAACAAAATAAAATAAAATCAAAATAGCGAGTATTAAAATGTTGTCACGTTATATTAAAATGTATGTAAACTTGATTACTGGCAACACATTACATATTTTGTATAATACATATTATTATTATTATTTTGTGAAACAAAAATGTTGCAGAAATAAAAATAAAAAATTAAGAATAGAAAAACAAAATTTTTTTTTTTATTATTTAGTATTAAAAAAATTGGATTAAGATTTTAATTGAATTTTGAGTGGTGACTTTTAAGAAATATGGATTTTATAAAAATAGGAGACCGTTTGTCCGTTTGAAAAAAAAAAATGGTTTTTATTTTTTGTTTTTTTTTTTATTTTAGGAAGTTAATTTATTAATTTAATTTTAGAAAATTAGACTTATAGACAAGTTGTATATATGTAAACTATTTTATAAAAATATTATTCAAAAATTTAACAATTAGTTTTTAAGTGGATGACGCAGGTATTTGTCGATATCACAATTGCGACTGGCTCAATATCGAACAGTATCAATAGTGAGCCAGTTGTGATAATTTTTTTTTTTTTGACTACCTATACCCTAAAGTCTATTTCGACTATAATATTGCTTAGATTGTTTTTATTTGTTATTTAACTAGTACTGAATAGTCTCAAATTATCAAATCTGGGCCAACAATTCATATAACCGCTTATGTTAACATAAGAAAAAATTGAGTTAAAATAATCACCATAATAATCAACATTATTCATAAATTTCGGAAGTATTTCCTGCCAAAAATGGGTTTGATTCTGACAACTATGAGTCACATTTTGTTGTAATCGCTTTTTTAACCTTTATCATAGAGTAATCATATAAGTTGTAGAGTATTCACGTAGAACAATATTTGTTAATCATTTTCTTCTAAAAATGCCGTCCCATTTTTACTCAAAACACGAAAATGCCGTCCCATTTTCACTCAATACCCCAAAACACTCAAATATAATTTTCGAAACTCAATTATTTTTACTCAAATTTTTTTTTTTATTGAGAAGAATATTTCATGCAATGCGTCTATACTTCTAGCCTATTCACAGAATGATTTTTTCGGAATTTTATCGAATTACGATTTCGTTTTAAGTTTTGTTTTATTTTTGTGTATAAAGTTTTACTCTCCCAGTGACTAGGCTAGGAGTATTGTGTTCTAAAAATATAATTTATAAAAAATGTTTTAAAATTGTACTAATGACATACTTTTATAAATATAGTTGTTCATAGAAGGGAGAAGTATGTGGTATATCAGTTATCAAAATGAGAGATGTGTATCATATTGCCTGAAGATATGCAATATTTTATAAATATTTTAACAAATTTTATTTAATCTAACTCACATAGATTAATTATTCGTTTTCTAATACATATAGAAATATTTTAGAAATTTATCGGTGACATTTGAAACAAAAAAATGGCTGAAATAGAAAAAAAAATATTGTCAATATTAAAAATTTTAAAATTAACGCCTGTAGATAGGTGAAAGAACATTTTTTTTTATTTTGGAATTTAATTCTGACTAACATTTTTAGTTAAGTTATTCATAGGATAGAAATATTTCATTACTGATGATAGGTAGCTATAATTTACCGGACATAATAACTTTTTTTTGTTTTTTTTTTTTGTTATTTGAAAAGTTAGAAAATTTCATATTAGAAAAGTTTTCTAAGATTTTATTCAAACGCCTGTAGATATGTAAATTTTTTATTTATTACATTTTATTCTTCATCATACATAAATTTTAAAATTTCGGATAAATAATGACATTTGCAGACTGTGGAATACTTACGGACTTCAGCATACCAAATGCGGAATGTTATCGGAATTTCACATTCCGACGAACTTCAGCATAACCACCTTAGTTTTGTGTATAAAGTTTTGCTCTCCCAGTGACTAGGCTAGGAGGATAGAGGCATTGTTTGATAATTTGAAAAGTATTTACATACGTATGTACTTTTGATTTATATGAAGAGTGTATAGCGTAATATCGTATATGTGTTCACCATACATTTACATATCTAATTCAATACAAAAAATATATGTATATAGCAAAATGTAAACAAAAAAACACAATTAATCCCAAAGATAATGAATGAAATTGTATCCATACAATAATAGGTTAATACACATCACATAATCCAGAAATTTTTTTTAAAAATAATGCTAATAAAAGAATAAAATTTATTAGTAATGCATTACAAATCGTGAACTTTGTACGGAATACCGTTTTGTTTTCTTTTCTCAGAAGTTGGTTTCGAAACGTATTTCTTATTCAGATGAAATAATTTCTGAAGAAATAAAAACAGCAAACAATCCATATAATAGTACGTTTTCAAGCTCATGTTTATGGATAAACAACTAGCTCATAAACCAGTCAAATGTCAAGTGTTCACAAGGTTTTTTGGAAAACCACCAGCTGTTTATTGTTTATATAAAACTATACTATTGTTTATATAAAAATTTTTTTTGTATTATCTTTGAGTAGAACTTAAGCTATTATAATTGGTCATACGATAAATGAATAAAAAAAAAAAATATGGAGGATTTAAAAAAAATGATAATATCAGAGAAACAAATAAAATAATTCACATTTTAGTTTATTACCATACCCACTTTACTCACTTCAACATTTAGTTCTGAGAATCTTTCAAAAACGAAATACAAAAATATTCAATTTACAATTATATAAAAAAAATAATCATCATTTTAATTTATTATCTCTTTTTCCATTTGAATTTTTTACTTATATATAAAGCCTTATTATTTATACATTTTTAATATATAAAACCATTGATTAATAATACTATAAAGATAGACATTTTCATACAACAGAAAATGTTCAGCTCACTTTTTCCATTATATATATTATCTGGGATATAATCAATGTGTTGGTGCATTTTCTATATTCAATTTGAATTTTTAAATTTTTGAGCGTTTTATACGACTTTATTCTCTAAATAATTTGTATGTGTTTAGTTTCTCTATACTGTTCTTGAATATTATTGTTTTTAACTTTTTGTTATTTGAATTTGTATAGGTAATTTGAATTTTTTTTTAATTGATAGGTACAAAAATTTCAAATTGGATAGCATTTTTATCGAGTAGTCTTTTAAGAATATTTTTTTTTTATTTTTCTCTCAATATACATTGTAATACAAGGATTTTTATAATTGTTGATATTGTGCATGTATATTATTTGTAATAATAAATTATAAAATTATAATATAATTTTATAATGTTTAGGAAACGAAAATATTTTTCTTGTTTTAATTGAATAATTTTCAAAAATAAAACAATTTCAAAAAATTCAAATAATAGTGAATATTCATCCACGTAATGATTTCTAATACATATATATTCATACATACATATACGTATGTATAAATTTACAAATAGAATCAAATTTTTATTTTTAAAAGGCTTTCTTTTTGATTTTTTCAATATGTGGATATGTATGTACGCATGGATTTTAAAATTATAACAGAATTTAAAAATATTTGAAAAACTCATCATTAATTTTTGTAAAATTTATAAAAATTCTTAACGGTAGAGTAAATTGAAAAGTATATTTAATATGCTTTTTTGTTGCAGTAAGCACACAAATTATTTTTAAGATAATTAAAGCTTGCAACGCACAATTTTACAATAACAACGGAGAATTTTTAACGGTTGTGAATTCAAAATTTTTAATTTTTTGTGTTAAAATTTGAAGAATTTGAATAATCAATTAACTAGTTAACTCTTAAAACAAAATCAACAGTCAGATTGGCTTTATTACTCAATAAATTAAAAAAAAATCGATCAGTGTTATTTATTGCTTTTATGGCTGCATATGTACTATGACTAAATAATTGAAAAGCTGATTTTACTGACATTTTTTCAAATGTGTTAGAATTAATATGGGTGCTACGAACTTTATGTAAAACTGTTGAAAGCTAATAATATGGATTTTAAAATTCCATGCGTACATACATATCCACATATTGAAAAAATCAAAAACAAAGCCTTTTAAAAATAAAAATTTGATTCTATTTGTAAATTTATACATACGTATATGTATGTATGAATATATATTAGAAATCATTACGTGGATGAATGTTCACTATTATTTGAATTTTTTGAAATTGTTTTATTTTTGAAAATTATTCAATTAAAACAAGAAAAATATTTTCGTTTCCTAAACATTATAAAATTATATTATAATTTTATAATTTATTATTACAAATAATATACATGCACAATATCAACAATTATAAAAATCCTTGTATTACAATGTATATTGAGAGAAAAATAAAAAAAAAATATTCTTAAAAGACTACTCGATAAAAATGCTATCCAATTTGAAATTTTTGTACCTATCAATTAAAAAAAAATTCAAATTACCTATACAAATTCAAATAACAAAAAGTTAAAAACAATAATATTCAAGAACAGTATAGAGAAACTAAACACATACAAATTATTTAGAGAATAAAGTCGTATAAAACGCTCAAAAATTTAAAAATTCAAATTGAATATAGAAAATGCACCAACACATTGATTATATCCCAGATAATATATATAATGGAAAAATTGAGCTGAACATTTTCTGTTGTATGAAAATGTCTATCTTTATAGTATTATTAATCAATGATAAAACTGATTAAATTAAGTGAATTAAAAATAAAAATGCATCTTTTACAATATCCTTTGTTTTAATTCTTCTGTTAACTTTCCTCTTGTAATTTCTCAATCACTTCTATAACTCCATAGAATTTTTCTTCACTTTTTTCTATTAAAGTTATACAAGATTTTCCAATTAATCGTGCTGATGATAATTGAGAATTTATACTTGATTTTTCGTTTTTCTGATGATCATTAATTGAAGCTAAACTAATTTCACACAAATTCACCTAATTTCATCTATTCTTGGTATTTTGATTTCTTTTTCTTTTTGTGTTTTTTTTTTTTTGACAAATGACAAAATGAATTTATGACAAAAAAATCAAGGGTCATGCAAAAAAAAATTTAAAATCGACAAAAAATCGAAATTTCATGGATGGGTTACATGTTTTTGAAGTGGTTTACGATATAAACACCTCGCTACTTGTTTATGATTTTCAGCAAATTTGTATGGGAAAACCACTACGTAAACAACCAGTTTATCATAAACAACATGTTTATCCATAAACATGAGCTTGAAAACGTACTATAAAGAATAAAATGTCCATTTTTACTTTTTTTACTTACTTTTTCAAATTGTGATAGCTTGTTTGTTTGTTTGTATTCATAATAATTATATTATGTATTCATATATATATACTATTCATATTATTATCTACGGTAAGAAACAGACAAAATTAACAAAACCAAAATTGCTGAAAATTTAAAAATACATGTAGGGACCTACTTTTCAATAGAAATCAATTTGAATTATTTTTAATTTTACAAAACCAATATTAATTTTCTTGTCCCTTTCTTCTATAAAGTTTGAAATCACAAATTTTATAAATCACATTGGCCAAGTCCAAATAAAAATATTAATTCTTCAAATTTGAAAAATTAAAGCAAAATAACAACAAATCCAGCAATAATCTTGAATTTTTTCAATTTCTAAAAAAAAAATTCAATACATTGATTTGTAATATTATTTGTGGTCTATTGAAAGGACTTTAAATGCATGTATAGTTTTTTTTATACACATTGTGTAATTTTTAATTTTTATCGCATAAGTAAAGTAGAAATGCGAGCAGCGAAATAAAGAAGAATAAGTATATACTGTACAATGCACATTCGCATATATACATTTTTGAGTACCTATACATACAACTTTTATATCGTTGACACTGTTGGCAGCATAATCACAAATAAATATGTTCATAGGTAGTAAGCACACAAAATTTTTTTATTTATGAGTACAAAATACATTGCGCTTAACTTATAAGCAGTTAAAAATTTAGTAATATTATTTTGAGTGAACACAGAATTTTGATATTTAAAAAAGTGACTAGCAAATTTTGTTCTACGTGAATACTCTACTTATATGATTACTCTATGCCTTTATGTCTATATACCCACATACCTGTGTATGCATTTCAATCAGTTGATCCAAGATCATTATTTCTAAGTTATGCATCCAAATTCATTGAAATTATAGGTATTCTCTAATTTAGAATATTTTTCATAATTTTTTGTTTAAACAAGTAAAAATCGGGCATTTTAAGTGCTTTTTTGAAGCGTTTAAAAAAAAACATCATTGATACCACAACCAATATACCCGGGTATATGTACGTACATTTTCTATGAAAAATATAGTTTTGAAAAAATAAATTTAGAATAAAAAATAAAAGGTACATAACAAAATTTATTTCAAAACGAATTTATATATATGAAAATTACATAATATAAATAAAACAATATAAAAAAAATAAATGAAAAAAAATAACGTAATCAAATAAAGTGACAAAAATATGAAAAACATTCAATTTCAATTATCCTTTATTATTTATCATTATATAACATTAAATTAACAATTAACAATAATTCATTAAGCAATTCAAATACAATGAATATTAAAGTATTAATAATCGTGACATTTTAATTTTATAAGTAAAAATAGTGTCAATTTCACTACAAAAACACTATAACTTTTTCCTAATAAAAATAAGTTATTCAGTCTGGCTTTATAATTAGTATGAAATTATTTACATAATTGGCAGTGTGTTCGTTACATATTGGATGATTGCACATAAGACATGCTATTCTAATTAGTATACGTCTTTTTTCTAGATAAGACCTACAAAACAAATAATTGCCGACTATTTTTGTTCTTCCACCACTGCTATAACATTGTCGTTGACATATTCATTTTAATATGTACGCACAGGGTCAAAAATATGGACTTTTTTACATTCTTCTATTACTTTATAGTTTTCTTACTATATTTATTTTACATTTATATATTTTTAAATCTTACAGGTCTCATTGTTATACTTAGACTAACTAAAATTTAATTCCACTACTTTTAATTATATATTTAGAGCTTGCTCTGTGGACTCTACTACTTTTACATTAACTATAGTACCGGAGATTGATGTTGTTTTTCGTGTTTAAAATTTCTGAACTTTTGGTCAGACGAAAACGTACATTTCTGCCATACCGTGTTTTATAAACTTTTTCACGATTCTATTTTAGCGTTGTTTTTCGATGTTTGTTCATCAGCTATTTCAATCATCATAAATGCTAGTTTTAAGCGATCAACTGAAATTTTGTCCACTTTACCTTTGATTTTAATGTTAAAATATTTATTGTGTCGTTTTACAACCTCATATGGTTTCATTATAAACTGGTTGAAGCGAACTGAATCATTTCGTATGAAAACATGACTGCTCTCAGCTAAAGTTCTATGGATGAATATGTTACTGTTCGACTTTGAACGTTTTGACGCTTCAGTCGGCGCTAATTTCTCAAACTTTCATGATCTTGTTAAAAAACCATTTTCGCAGGTTTGGTTTCCAGGTCTGGTTTATAACATGACCTAATTCCAAGCAAAATGAGGGGAAGTTCGTCAAGCCAGTTGGTATTTAGTTTGGCTTTCAGTGCTGCTTTTAAAGTGCGATGCCAACGTTCTATCATGCCATTGCTTTGCAGATGGTATGATGTGGTTCTTAAATGTTTTGAACCTAATAAATTGTTCAATTGTTAAAACAGTTGCGATTCAAATTGTCGACCTCTGTCTGTGGTTATTCTTAGTGGTACACCAAACCTAGATATCCAGCCTATGATAAAATACCTTGCAACAGTTTCTGCTGATATGTCTGGAATTGGGATTGATTCCGGCCAGCGGGAAAATCTATCTATTGCGGTGAGTATGTACTGAAATCCATTCGATGGTGGTAAAGGTCCAACGATATCCACGTTTACATGATCGAACTAAATCTGCAAATAAATTTACATAAATTACCTATACTTACTTACTTAGGTGGCCAATAGACCATGTATGTCCTGAGCCTGACTCATCAAGGTCCTCCAATACCTATACATTTCATATTTTTTGTCTGTTCATTGCATAGTATCCGTTATATCGAATCGTAAAAGTATGACGTCATGTCACCGAACTTAAACATTTGTAATAGTAATCAATTAATACTCAAACATATCCAGTAACATTACAAAAAAACAATATATTGTGTACAATGTAAAGTAATTATAAATATAGTGAGTCAAGGTTATTTAATTTTACCTACCCAACCTCTTTAGGCTACCCACCCAAAGTTGGATCCATTATCACTAAAATTCACTATTTAATCACAAAAAATAATTCTATAATGCAATTCACTCGGAAAACACAATTTTAAAATCAATTTAAGACATTTGACATTTAATTTTATCAATTAATTCGGGTACTATGAATATGAAGCCTACCTTTGTGCTGATTAAATGGATTATAATATGCATAAATGAGTTAATTCACATCCATTCATCCCATTTTCTTTGCATTTTCATTGATATAAGAAATCAAAACGACATAGCTTACAAAATTATTTAGCTTCGTATTTTTTCGGCTTTGGTCGGCTTATTTTATTACATTTATAACTTAATTTAATTAATATAACGGATTTAATGATACTCTTAGATATGCTAGCCAAATCCCAATACGTGAAATTTATATTTCGATCACATTTTCTAAATTATTATTATAGTTACTATGTCAGTATAATATCTAACCACTATTAATGTATATCCAGAAATAGTTCTTAAAAAAAAGGAACTTTTTAACTAAATTAAATCGCAATTTTTATTTCTGTAACTAAATTTAATTCGCAATTTTTTTTATCTACCAACATTCAAGTACTATTTACACGATTTATTTAAATTTTATTCATTCATTCATTCACTAATTCATTAAAATGTTTATTAGCATTTTTATAAAATCAAATGATTGATGCCTGCCGTTTTTTATTTATTTATTTTTTTTTTTTCTAATTTTCCAAATCCATTACAAATCCAGTTATATAATTTTGAATTTTTAGATTGTACTGATTATGAAATCTATTCGCAAAACTTTACATAGGTACTTACATATAGCTATGTAATATTATCTAGTCACTAGTGTACAAAAATATAGTGAAATTTACAGTGTAAGTGTATGTGATTCGCATTTTATATTAAATTTAAAGTAATGAAATTTTTTATCATACAAAAATAATAAAAATAACAAAAACAAAAAAATTTAATTTTTTAAATTAAAATTACTTGATCGTTTAATAGTTTATTGGTTTGGTTAGTTGGTTAGGTTGTCCAAAAAAAAAAAATATATATATATAATATTGCGAAGAAAAAAAAAAAGAAAAACATCAATTAAATTGAAGTTATGCTTAATTAAGTAATGAATATTACTGTTATTTTTTTGTATATTTTAGTAAAACTATCGCGATATTTTAGTTTCTAATTCGGAAATAATTTTGTGGAGGAAATTTAGGAAATTTTATAAATTAAAAAAAAAAAATATTGTATGTGAATATTATATTGATATATATATACATATACAAAATATAATATTGTTGTGCCATTTTTTTTTTCACGTTACATCTCATAGGAACATGGGGCATCTACTTACCTCTCGTCATTGTTCTCTGTTGTACGTAATGATTGTTATTTTCTCCCAAGTTGGTCCATAACTAGTTAATTCAGTAGTCGTAGTTTGATGACAGGTGGTGTTGGGTCCTCCCAGGGGTAGCTCTACCATAAAGGCAGCATAGGCAGTCGCCTAGGGCGCTGAACTGTTGCGGGCGCCAAAATTCGAGAGAAAAAATAAAAATATACTTTTTTTTGGTTATACGGTTTTTAAAAACTGTTGAGGGATCCAAAAAATGTTGGCGGTGATAATTTGCGACTTATTAAACAACAAGAAAATTATAGAACAAAGTTTAGCACTGCGTGTTACTGGTAGCGGCAAAAAAAAAATTTGTTTACTCGTGGCAACGGAAACTTTTGCTATATTTTGAAAATTCCTCAACAACGATTTAAAATGAGTTTTTACTTTGCAGTCCTTGATACTGCTATTAACTTCGTCAGTGATAGATTTGAGCAAATGCAAAATCTTGAGTCAGTTTTTGGATTCATTTTTGGCATTTATAACCTACAAAATGTAACAGCACAACACCTATATGCATCATGTGCTAAGCTTGAGTCTGCATTAAGTCATGATGGCTCTAAAGATATCGAAGCAGTGGAAGATTTTTGTACACGCATTGAACAGAGTTCGTCGTCGAAAGATGTCCTATATTTTATTTGTGAAAGAAAGTTGACCGATATTTATTCAAATTTTTTATCACCTTAAGAATCTTTTTAACGTTACCTGTTACTGTAGAAAGTGGTAAAAGAAGTTTTTCGAAACTAAAATTAATTAAAACTTATCCTCTCTCAAAAACGGCTCAAGAACGGCTTGTAGGCTTGGCTTTTATGGAGCAAGATTATTTTCTTTACGTACCTGTTTTCATTAGTAGAGAGGGTGCAAAAAAAAAGATTGCCTAGGATTTGCCTATATTTTTGAGCCATGCTTGGTCCTCCTCGCCTTTTGCTATACCTTGGGGGTTCCATTTTCGGGCCATTCTGATTATAATGTTTGGCTGTTGTCTTAGAGTCTAAGCTTTATCTATCTTCATTTTCTACGCTTAAATTGATTCATTATCAGTTATTCACCTGTTAGTTGCCATAAAGTCCTTATCGCTGATGATATTGGGCTAGAATATTCTGCATATTTTTCTTTGGAACTTGTTCGCAAATACTTGAATTTTTTTATCAAAGTTATTTATCGTCATTCAAGTTTCACTGCCTTCACTGTTTCACATTTGTTTTCCTAGTTATTTGGCAATTCTGCCATCTTGGACTTAATTCACCAAGCGAGCCTTGCAAGGTTTGTTATTGACATATGCTTATGTATTTCCGTTTGCTTGTTTGACATATTCGACTGCCCACGCAACATTTTATTGTTATAAAAACAAAATTGGTGCTACAAGACTCCTACATGGCTCCCAATAAGCACTAAAGCTGTTATAATGATGTTTTTATAGCAATAATAAGATTAATATTGCTATAAGAATGTTCTTTGCAATTTAAAACTAAATTTTTTCTTTTATTTATTTGAAAATTGGTGATTTTTGACGGATAATATACTTTTTTGGAAGCATTATTATAATAAATGTCAATGAAATTTCTTTCCCAGCCCAAATTTTGCATTTGGGTTACAATAATTATAAATATTAATACAATTATTCTTAACCGCAAAATATTATTTATTAGTAAGACAAATATAAAAATATGTAATTAATATCTATCTCCCTCTCTCATGAAATAAATATAAACTCCATTTTAGAGCTATAACATATTTATAACAATTCGTAACAATTGCGGATCACTCAAATTAATACTAATAGTGGTATAAGAGTGTTTATAATAGTGTTGTAAGAGTGGGCAAGAGTCTTACAGCAACAAAATTGTTACGTGGGTGTTTGACCTTCTGTGGTAGTTATGGTGTTTGTATTGTATTTATCCTTATGATGCCATACCATACATGCAAGTAAACATACTAATATTTATTTATTTATACGTATATAATTATATATATATATATATATATATATATGTATATCTTAAAGAGCTTATTGGCCCCCTATCACCGCAGCCACAAATGACTTATTGTGATAACCCGTGTCTGAGTCATTAAGGGTATCTGATTTTGTGATAACACTCAGAATATTCTTCAATGGTATGCTGGGTAGCTATCATTGTTCATGAAGTGGCGAAGTCGGCTACGAGTGATCGCATTCAACAATCAGAGCAGATGTTCAATAGATTGTTCCTCTATTTCACATATTCTGTACAAGTAGTTTTCGATTAGACCCATTTTATACAAATAAAATAAACGATGAATCTGCACGACGCTGATGAAACAATGAACACTAGCACACCAGCATACTAGTGTGACAACATGCAACTATGAACAAATAAAATAAAATTTTTGTTGCACGCAGCCCAACCACTATGAACACGCCTTATATCTATAGACGTAGATGTACGATATAATAACAAAATTCATTTACATAACCAACATTGCAAAAGCAAACAAACCTACAATTTGATGTACGTTGAATGTATATGAGTAATCCATATTGAATGTTTGGATTATTGTATATGCCTCCGCATATGCACCTAATTAGTATAGATACTATTAAAAAATTTAATTAATTTCTATAATTAAATTTTTCAATTTTTTTTTTTATTTGCTTTTTGCAATTGCAATTGATCTCTATTAAAGTTGTGAAGTAATTTCGGGTCACAATTAATTAAATTAATAAAAACTTAATAAACAAACAAAAAACACGATATTCTTGTAATCCACTCAAAAACAGTTAATTTTTGTTTAATTGTTTAATTTATTAATTATAAAATCATTTTAATTGACATCTACTTAATCTTTCTCTAGAAATTGAGTTTGCAATTCGAAAAAATATAGCTAGATATCCTACATAATGCAATTCAAAAATGTATACAATGTATATATATATATATAATGTAATGTATATAATGTATACAATGTATATACACACACACACATAATATAGGTATATAAATGTAAATGGATATATGGTATAGAGATAAATCGAGTCTTACAATGTATAGAGTTTCAATATTTTAATTACATTTAATTAAATATATTTAGTAATTAAAAATCAACTTAAGAACCTGGAACGTGCTTCCAATTAACTTTACAAACAATTATTTAGATTATTTTGTTTTTTCTTTGTTTTTATTTTTTTTATTTTTTTTTTTTATAATTCTTAATTTCCGGTATTTAAAAAGAAAAATTGATATTTTCTTATTTATTTTTTTTTTTTTTTGCCTATTTTTCTGTATATACCTTAATATTGGTTGTTGCCTTCGATAGGTAAATTTATGTTCTTTTGTTTTTTTATTTAAAGCCTACGTAGATTCTATATAAAAAAAAAAACAAAATAACGTTATGACAAAACTAAACTAGCTTTGGTATAATAAAAATAAGACGAACAAATGAAAAAAAAAAAAAAAAAATTGACAATCTCTGAATTACCCCGACGGCTTCTTTTGTATCTTGAGATTGCATAAACAAAAAAAAAAACGAAAAAAAAAGGAATTTCATTTTTATCTATGAAATTGTGTGCATTCAAAGAATTCCTTTTAGAAAAAAAAAAAAAAAAAACAAAAAAAAATAAATAAACTTCAATCAATATTAAATTTATTCAATTTATGCATATTTGGTTTGTGACTTTGGAACGCGTGCACATACACAATACATACATGCATCTAAATGGAGAGTTTTTGTATTTTTTATTGTTTTGTTTTGATTCGAATATTTTGTGTTTGTTTTTGTTTTTTTTTTTTTGCAAAATTTATTTAGCAAAAATAAACGTGATTTGAAACTATTAAAGCACATTGGGTTGGCATAATCAAGTTCATGTAGGAATTTTTTTAATTTTTATATTTTTTTTATTTTTGTTTAAGTTGAAGAATTAAAAAAAAATTAAGCAAATACACAAGCTATAACAAGCGTTGCTAATCTATTTGGTTTTATATGACATTTTTTTAAATTTTGGAAATTTTTATTAGAAAATTAGAGTTCCGAACTTGAAAATCCATTATAATCAATAAGTACTTTGAGTATAGATATACATGACACCGTTAAGTAGATCATGATATGGAAATGTACTTTTTGGTGATGCATCAAATCTATTAACGATGAATTATACAGGGTGTATACCACAAGATCCGCAAGTCAGTATTTTAAGCCAAGTTTCATATTTTTTTTTACCCTGTAGACTTACAAAACAGTAAATAAGACAATAACAAGCCTCATTTGAGCCATATTTGTTGATGGCTTGGCCATATTGGTATCACATATGTTAACCCATGTAATGGAAATGTACTTTTTGGTGAAGCATCAAGCTGTCCATAAATTTATCAACAATGAATTATACCAGGTGTAACCCAAGGTCCGCAAGGCAGTATTTTAAGCCAAGTTTTAATATTTATTTACACTGTAGACTTGCAAAATAATAAATGAGACAATTACCAGCCATATTTGAGCCATATTTGTTGATGGCACGACCGTATTGGTATCACATATGTTAACCCATGTAATGGAAATGTACTTTTTGGTGAAACATCAAGGTGTCTATAAATTTATCAACAATGAATTATACCAGGTGTACCCCAAGGTCCGCAAGGCAGTATTTTAAGCCAAGTTTTAATATTTATTTACACTGTAGACTTGCAAAATAATAAATGAGACAATTACCAGCCATATTTGAGCCATATTTGTTGATGGAACGGTCATATTGGTATCACATGTTAACCAATCAGTATATTATGCTTATGAGATCGTGCAACGCAGCATAATATAAAGTTAAACAATTGACTCAGAAAAAGAAAATGCAATTGAATGAAATCAAATCACATTTCCGCTGAAGAGACAAATTAACTTGTCCGATGAATGAAAAACAAAGTAGATCTGGATGAAGAAGTTGTAAAGTATTTTGGCATGCACTTGGGCAAAAGTAACAACTGAAATTAAAATTAAGTGAATTTTATTGGATGATTGGATAAAATTCACGTATGACAGTATAGAGAACAAATTGTTAATTTATCAAGCTATTCTAAAGCCGAATGAACTTACAGAATCAATCTGTATGGATATTGAAATATTTTAATGATTTCAGTCGAAAGTACTAAGATTAACTGCACGTGGAACATCATGGTTCGTAAGTAAGGATATTTTACATAAAAACCAGCTACAGATGAAAACCATAAAAGAATTAGAAATCAGAATTTCAAGCTGCAAATACCAATGAAGATTAGCCTCTCATCCAAATAACCTAGGAAATAAGTTGTTGGTTTCAAATGGCAATAGTTGACTTAAACATTACAATATTTTGCAACCACCTAACAGATACTAAAAGATCTAACAGAAATATAATTGGATCGTTATGGATGACTTACTATTGGGTTGTTCTACCGCAAGTCATTACATGAACTGCTTACATATAGAAACAAAAACATGTATAAATGAGCTGACTGAATATGAAGAGACCGATTACTTGTATAAATCATATTTAATATACATTGGTTTTTTAGATAACTCTTGAAGAATAATTTTTTTTCTATATCATTTTGGAAATGCAGAATTTCTGCCATAATCTTTCCATTATCCTCAATCTCATTCTTCACTAATCTCCTGCAAATTAGTTTGAATTTTCTTGCTCTTTATTTCCCCAAAAACTTTGTTCGGAAATTGTTCCAGCTGGTGTGTGTTCAATTTAATCCTATTTATGCATTTTGATCTAGACCAACATTGTTACGCTGCTTCATACGAGAACATACACTTCTGTGTTTGTCTTGTTTTATAAACCATGTCTCAATTCCAAATATAAAAAATCGTTTTACTGTGTTAAATACAATTTTTCTCTACTTTATTAGACTAGCAAGAGGATCGCATAATCTTATATAATAAAACGTAACAGTCCTGCTGTCAACGTGCCATAGCAAACGTTGCTACAACAAAATAATATAACAAAAACAAAATAGTAAACAAAAAAAAACGTAAAGTAAACAACAATTTTTCTTCCCTGCTGAGTTTGTTTATATACCTAGACCTATCTCTTTATAAAAAAAAAAAAACAAAAAAAAAAATTTAAAAAAATACTTAGTGGGTATTGTACTGTGTATGCACAATGAAAAGACTTCTAATTGTGACATATATATATGTAGATAGACATATATATATACAAGTAGAAGAAATTAATATAAACGTAAAATCAAAAAAAAAAAACTGTAATTTATTTTTACTTCATATAAAGAAGTTGTTATTGTAAATAAAATGTATGTGATATATATTTTATTCTTTTTCAGTTTTCAGTCAGGTCAAAATATAGCTAATGATGTTTAATATGAATATTGTAAACTATGAGCATATGTATATTAATAAATATATACATATATAAGTAGTTTATTTATATATATATATTATGTATATAGTATATTTTAATTATTTTATATGAATCAGTTGTTGTTATTGTAAATGCTGTATGAAGTTATGATTAGTATGGATAATAATTTTGGATTCCAATTTTTTTTGATTTAAAAGTTTTCAATCAAAATAATTATGTTTCGAAACTTCGTTTCGTTATAATTGGCAATAGAATAAAATTTATTTGAATTTTTTCTTTACTAAAAACTAAATTTTTATGCTATGAACTTTTTCCCTCAATCTATACCTTTTGGTGGAAAGTTCATAATTCTGGGTGGAGATTTCCGCTTAACATTACCCATTACCCATCTTACCCCATAAAAGCCAATTAGATATTATAAACTCTTGCATAAAATTTAGCAATCAAGTTAACCAAAAATGTTAAATCTATAGATCTATTATTTAGCTGTGGCAGATGGTGTTGTAACGAATGACCAAAGTTTGCCAAATCTAGATAACCGTCTTGAGACGGGCTTTACCACTAGTATATTATAAATCATAAAATAAGAATTTTTAATTCATGTCTAAAATCTACTCTCGTGGTACACCAAACATGGAAATTTGCATCCAACATCACCAGAAAATATCAAGTGAATATCAATAGATGCCTGAGCATGAGCATCTTAAATATTCGTTGGCTATTAACCATTTTTAATATTACCCTTTGGCAAAAAAAAAAATTAATTAGAAGCAAATAGACGTGGAAATCTCCGGCAGTGGAAGTAGCTGTGGATCGGCCATATTCTATAAAAAAAACACATGAAAACAACATCGAGAAACAATGTTTCGAATGGAATTGTCAAGATATACATCGCGTCGCAATACCAAGAAAAACAAGCAGAATCGAACAGTCTTAGCTGAAGTAAGCATACGCAACATAGAACGTGGCAACAATTGAAAAGGTTAGTCGTAGATAGAAAACGATGGAAAACTTTATTTCCACCATATACCCCACAGATAGGGTTACGGACTGTGATAATTATTATGTAATTCTCTAAAAAGCTATTAAAGAGTAGCTAAAAATATCAACCGCGGCTTGAAAAATCAAACAAAAAAACTGTTTGTCTTGCAAACTAACGGTTTGCAAGTGTTTTTTAATAAAACAAACTTAATGACATTTAAAACAGAATAGTTCTTCAACTGCACTAAAAAAAAACATAATAGACAAAGAGTTTAACTTGATTTATTTTGTTTTTTTTTGTCTATTTGTTTTTTTTTTTTATTTATTTTGAATTTAGATACGACGTGCGAAAAATTTTTAAATAATCAACAAACGCTCAATCAATCAGAGAGCTCTACTATACGAGAATAGATTTTGGTATCGATCTGAAATCGAACGCGATTAAAAAAAAATTGTTTTGTTGTTTTTGTTGTTGTTCTTTTTTTTTTTTCTCCAATTGCTACAATTTGTTTTCTATTTGATGTTTTTAATAAATAAATGTAATAAAAAAAAAATTTAGTAAGTGACATTATTATAGTTATTAAATTTTTTATAGATTGAATATTATATTTATATATATATATATTATATATATATACATATATATATCGAAATTATTTAGTAAATGATTAATTTAAAACAATTAAAATAATTTTTGGAAAAATCATTATAGAAAATATTGTCTGTGAGTAATCTATGAAGAGTTTTCATAGGTAGGTTCATAGGTTGTGCCATCAAAGATATCAAATTCTGTTATTAGTTTTTTATAATAGCTAATTGCAAAAACAATAAATGTAATGAAATATATGTAAATGGGTAGTAAACCCGCTTTATAGCAAACATACATTTTTATTTGTTTTTTTTTAAATATTTTTGCTGTATCAAATAATTTGAATTATGTTAGTTTCAATATGTCTCAGTGTATCTTGGATATGTCATTTTGAAGGACGAAAGACTTCCCACGTAACAATTTTATTGCTATAAGACTCTTGCGCACTCTTATAACACTATTATAAACACTCTTATAGCAGTATTAGTGTTAATTTGAGGGCTCCACAATTATTGTTGCGAAACGTTATAAATACGTTATAGCATTAAAATGTCCTATAAGGCACTTGCTGGAGCAATTTCTGTAATATTATTATAGGATTGGTGTAATTTGAAATAATTTATGTTATGCGTTAGTGAGAAAAGTACATTATTTTTTATTTTAAAATAATAATTTTATGAAGTTTGGCGAAATTGCTGAAAGCACATTCTTATAGCAATAATAGTCACACTTTATTCCCATAAAAACATCATTATAACACGTTTAGTGCTTATCGGGAGTCATATAGGAGTATTATAGCACTAATTTTAATTTTTATAACAATAAAATGTTATGTGGGTTTGCTAATTAGATGAAAACAATTTATTAATCAGATAAGTTTAATTCAGCCTTAGTTCGTTCTTTGTTGAAAAGTGTTTTACTATAGTTTTTACTATTTGTTGTGATTTAAAATTGCTTTGATTAGCAACCACGACATACCAACAGTTTGTTTTAACATTTATTTTTATAATTTGTATTGGAATTGCATTCTATTGAATTTATTAACAATCTGTCATATTTAGTTTTTATACTTTCACTTGTACACTCTTGGTGAAATTTTATAAACTTTTTTAAAAAATAAAAGACTTGTTAATTTTACAAATTTATTTTATTCCGATAATTTAATTTTTTAAAAATTCTGTCATCTTTAGTTTATATCCAAAACGTATGCGCTATCTATATCAATATAGGACTACATTATATAATGTCAAAATACCTAACAAAGCTAACTTAGATATTTGTTAAAGCATATTATGTCGACCCATTATGACATAAGGCTTGGCTAGCCGTACTTAACTTAATTTAATACTTTTCGTTAAATTTACATCACAACTTAAAGCTACCTTAGGTTAACTAGCCAACTAAAGTTACGCCTAATAAAACTTTATTTGATTATATAGAGCTAAATTCAAATAATAACATTAACATACATAACATTTTCTTTTATTTATATTGATTTTTATCAATCACTTCAAATGTCATTTCATTTCATTCAAATACAATTTTAATTAAGCAATTTACGAACTGAATCGTACCAGCTTAAATTGAACGAAACTTTTCGACGAAAAGTAAATTTTTTAACGAAACTGAAAGTTAAGTAAACTTAAGTATGGCTAATTGATTATATACAAACCCATAAGAGCGTACATTAGTTTGATATTATGGACTTTAGTTAATATAAGTGTGGCTAGGTCTATAATAGTAATATAACAAAATATTTCTCAGAAAAACAATTAACGAAAGAATTTACATAATAATGCCGATTATTTTGTTGTTACTTTAGTTTTAATTTTTAGTAATAGTGGAATCAAAAATACTCTGTACGAGCGAATGTGTTCTCTTGAGATGAAATTTTAAATAAATAAATAAATAAAAATAAAATCCGGTTTGAATGGAATTTAACATAAGAATTGTAGGTTTAACGAATTATGCAGATTCAAATTAATTGTCGCATATATCGATTGTGGGCATTTACATGTACATTTCATACACGAAATATCACATAATATGTCATCATAATATATAACATAATTCTATATGTCATTGTAGTTAGCGCATTTTTCCGTAAAAAATCAACTCTTCTTCAAAAATTGGTTCTATTATCTTGTTTTACTCAAATATTAACTTGTCTACTGTATTAGTGTCCCCGCGTAAAATAACATGCAACTATAAAAACTATTTAAATGATTTCAAACTGTTATGATGACGTGATGCTGATCTGAATGCTAATCTCTAGATATTTTAGAGATATGGACATTAATTATTATATCTTAAGTAGGTACATAATATATATCTTATCTCTTATATTAATGTAGCCTCTATTATCTCTTACACGAGTGATGTCAGACATTTTTTACTCCGAATTTATTTACATATGCTCAATTTTATTATAATGATTCGATTCAGACTATTTTAGTATTGTTAAAACTTTGAATTGCATTACCAAAATAATTTTTAAAATTTTTAAACATCGTTCTAGTCTAAGCTCTTATTGTGTATATGTTCAAACACTCCGACAGGAAGTTTATAAGTAATAGAAAACATGTATGTCGTACTCAGTAAATTACTACTGACAGAATAAGACCTGGAGAGTCAATACTTTTTAAAGAAATGTTTATACTGGTGGTTAAAACTGAATATTAAATTTTTTAAAACAACTTCTTTTACATTTAATTTACACTGAAGTTAAGTATAATACACTCTTACTAATAGAATTGTTGGCTAATAAAGAAATTGCATTCTTACAAATTAAACTGCTGCCTTTGGGTAGTCATAAAAATTTAACAAACCGTCAAAATATCGTTTGATAGCACCTCACAGACATAAAATCCTTCTAATTAAGATCAGCTTAACACATATTATGCATGGCTTACTCACAAATCTTCCCCAAAAAGGCTACTAATTAATTCTACACAATTGTAAGAAAAACTGAATGATCATCAGCTCGATATTACATCATCATCACTATCCTGTAATCTCATCTGTGGGACATAGAGCGAATAATTATATACAGATGAAATAAATGATACTATATGTCATACTATAAATTTGTAGAGATAAAAACATAGGTATAAAGTAATAGTGAATACACATAGTGAAAAATATTACAATAGGCCTAATGACCAACCAAGACCAACTTTCAGCTAAAAATATAAAATAAGTACAACAATTCATTATAAGGAATATAAAAATATGATTTTTGCAGTGTACTAGTAATTAATTACTTACCAGATTAAAAATTTACTATACATTTACTATCTGCACCTGGTGCTGCATCTAATTTGGCATAGTTTAAATTCTTCTGTAATTAGACTAAATTTGATTGTTTTTTCAATATACATATTCTATCCTCAGTTTTATGATGACGAGCAGTATTCATACCGTTCAGAGTTATTCCTGATAGAGATTTGATATTGATTTGCCCATTTATTAGTTCTTTAGCCAGTCGCCTCTCAACATTTTTTCGTCCATTTCGACTCCAATAGACAATATCTTGAATGTCCCATGCGTCGTTGATTTCATTGCTACGTGATGGGACATTCAAGCATTTGCTTGATTTCTTTTCATTGCATTTGCTTGATTTCATTGCTCTTATTTCTTAATGTGTATCACACATATTTGCCTCAGACTTTGTATTTCTGTTAAAATTTCATAACAATTTATCATATTTAGCTTTTCGCATCTTCTGTTTTGATTTGGATGTGTCAACAGTTGTTTCAACAATAGGGTACTGTAGTATGGGCCAAATATAGCTTTAGTATATTATTCTGTTAATAATTCATACCATTAGAATTGTTCCTGGTAGACGTTTAATATTTATTTGACTATTTATTACTACCTTTACAAGTTGACTTTCTGCTATTCTATTTCAATGGGGTTTTCAGTTTATTCGTCCATTTTGACTCCAACAGACAATTATTCGTCTATTTTGACTTCAACAGACAATACCTGGTATGTTCCATGTTCCTGATTTCATTAATACGTTTGTATATATCACTTAATGTGTATCCACATATTTGCCTCAGACTTTGTATTTCTGTTAAAATTTCATAACAATTTATCATATTTAGCTTTTCGCATCTTCTGTTTTGATTTGGATGTGTCAACAGTTGTTTCAACAATAGGGTACTGTAGTATGGGCCAAATATAGCTTTAGTATATTATTCTGTTAATAATTCATACCATTAGAATTGTTCCTGGTAGACGTTTAATATTTATTTGACTATTTATTACTACCTTTACAAGTTGACTTTCTGCTATTCTATTTCAATGGGGTTTTCAGTTTATTCGTCCATTTTGACTCCAACAGACAATTATTCGTCTATTTTGACTTCAACAGACAATACCTGGAATGTTCCATGTTCCTGATTTCATTAATACGTTTGTATATATCTCTTAATGTGTATCCACATATTATTTGCCTAAAAGTTCGCATTTTTGTTGTTCGCTATTTCTATTTTGATTTAGATGTACCTAACGGTTGTCTCAATATTGTACGGCTATATCTGCCAAATATACAGCTTTCGTTTATTCATATTTTGTTTTACATTTACTATGTATTTATTTCTTTATACAACATCTCAGATCATATAACCTGAAATGGTATAATTATGGTCATTTATTTTGTTTCTGTGTTGCGAGAGCTAGAGACAATAAATATGTACGCCCAAATATGTAAATTTGAGCAATATTGTTCGGTAATATTGTATTGTTAATGAATACTTTACATATAATTCCAGTTCTTTCAAAATCGTTATGAGTTTAGTTTTTGTTATTGATAGCTTTAATTTGTACAATTTGACAGTTTCGCTAAATCGAAATACTAATCTCTAACATGAGTAGTGTTATCAGTGTCAACTGTGTAGCATAATGATGTTAATGCTCTTATCGTCAAATCAATACCCCCAAGAGGTGTTAACTACATTATTATTTAATGCCGGTTCTTTCGAAATAGTCATGAGTTTAGTTTTTGTTATTGATAGCTTTAATTTGTACAATTTGACAGTTTCGCTAAATCGAAATACTAATCTCTAACATGAGTAGTGTTATCAGTGTCAACTGTGTAGCATAATGATGTTAATGTTCTTATCGTCAAATCGATACCCCCAAGAGGTGTTAACTACATATTATATAATGCCAGTTCTTTTGAAATATTAATGAATTTGGTTTTTGCGGTGGATAGCTTCATGTTGTACAATTTGACAACAGTTTGGTTAAATCTGAATAATAACATTTGCATATCATCATCTTTCTGCCGATCTGCGTAGCATATGATATGTAGTAAATGTTCTTGTCGTCAATTCGATATCTCCAACCAACCGTAGGTGTTAATTGTATTTCCAATTAAACTATTTTATCCATTATTAAGTTAAACACAGATTTGAACTGAAATAATAATAATAAATTTACTATAGGACTTCAGATAACAATTAATTCTCATTAGTGAGTGAATTGCCCATTTCTAGTCAGTCTGCAATACAAGATTATAAAAAAAACTAGTATAATGAAAACAGGAG
Organism: Argyra leucocephala; assembly: GCA_963942445.1. Classification (NCBI taxonomy): domain Eukaryota; kingdom Metazoa; phylum Arthropoda; class Insecta; order Diptera; family Dolichopodidae; genus Argyra; species Argyra leucocephala. The sequence goes on along the minus strand of OZ012679.1, from coordinate 9,924,278 downwards.
TAAATTTGTATTGAAGTAAAAATGTAGGTATTTTGACAAAAACAACAAAAAAAAAAATGTAATATATATAAAATTTAACAAGATTTTTTAACAAGACGCGCACGTCGAATATTATTAAAGTATGCCGCCGCGCCGGATACATTTTGAAGGGTATTTGGCGGTCTATATATATATTTTTTTTTTATTATTATTTTCATTTTTTGCTTTAACAAAAAAAAAAAAAAAATTAAATTAGTTGACAACGATTAATTATTATACTTTTAAAAAATGAATTAATATAATATAACAACAACAAAAACAACAAACAATAAAAAAATCGATTTGAAAATTTTGAAAATTTGAAAATTTTGAAAAATGTTTGTATAACATGAGTATTGCATGACTTAAATTTTATATATATATAGTAAGTGTATTTCTGTTATATTAGCTAGTTGTTGTTTTTATTGTTGTTGTTATTATTATTGTTGTTAGCACTTTTTATCCTTATTAAAGTAAATTTGTTATAACAAGTTTATCAGTTAACTGTAATGAAATATTGATAAATCATGAGATATTATTGCATAAATCTTGTTTTGCTGAATTTTTCTTTTTTTAGTTTGGTTTTTTTTTTTTTTTTTTTTTTTTTTTTTTTTTTTTTTTTAATATTTAATTTAATTTTCGATAGTCAAGTTGTCGTATGACAATAATTTTGATGTGATGTGATGGTGATTAAAATAAATTACATAAAAAAAAAAAAAATTTTAATTTTTTTGGTTTTTTTTTTTGTTTTTTTTTATTTTGAAGGAGAAAAAAAAATATTTTTAATTTAAAAATTGAAACAAGTGGGTTTTTGATAGGACTAAGATTGATTAACAGGTCAAATATTTGAAATGTTTGTAATATTATATTGGAAAAAATTACAAAATATTGGAATTATTGTTCTTAAATTGTTGCAAATAATAACAAAAAAAAAAAACATAAAAAATAAACAAAATTATTGTTAATGTGGAATATTGGATATTAAATTACAGTTAAAAAAATATGTAAATAAATTGGAAACTAATTTTAAATATTTTGTTATTCAAAGAATGTCAAAATTAGTTTAAATATTTATTAGTAAATTGCAATTTTTGTTTTTTAAATATTTATTACAATTATATTTCACATACATATAGGTATTTATGGAAAAATTAATTATGCTTGTAGATATTTTGGGTATAAAATGCAAGTTTGTGGATCGTTCGGGATTTTTGTTCCTGTCTTCTTACGATTTTATTTTTCAGTAATAACCCATGAACCATATTACAGTGATATTATTAATATTTATTATAGCGGGTTTTTCAGAGCATGCGTATCAGCTTTTTAAGAGGGAATGGTTTATTTTATTTTTTCTAATCAAAGCTAGCGGTGTTTTACTAACCATACATAGCTCTAAATAATTGAAATAAATAAATAAGTAAAATAAAATACTAGTTAGATATGAAATTGAATGCCAACAATATAATTTATTTATTTATTTTTATTTATTATTTTTCATTTCATATTTTATTGTTATCCTTTGCAACGTTCTGGTTATTTAAGGGTGAGAACTATACATTGTTTATAGTAAATGCGAACTCATTCTTTTCCGAAGTAACGTCGTCAATTGTCACACAACAGTTCAGAGAAATTGGAAACAATTTCAGATTAGACCAACAAATGAAGGTATAGTGTTCAAAAATAACTTACACTACACATAAGACGCCAATTGATGGAAAAAGCAAGGTAAGCATTTGGCGTTGCTAAAAACTTATTCTATTCTATCAAAGCACCTACATCCCAAAGTAAAAATTATTTCATATCAATCATTAATCAGACCCATAATAGCTTATGGATGTCCAATTTGGTTTAATATCAGTGCATCAATAATGGAAGAAATGCCTAAGAGTATGTCTCAACAAATCCAGGAAAAGGGAAATGAATTATAAACACTATATCTCAAATAAAAGGATTTATAATGAAGCCAATAATATTATAAGATTCGACAATTTTATAATATCTATAATTATATATATATATTATTCTGCATTTATCTGGATGTTTGTAAGCTCGACGGAACGCTCCAACGCATATACAAATTGCATATGTATACAAATGCATATATATACAAATTGCTTTGGTGCTTTTTTTTAACCCCTGTCTACCATGCTGAACCTTTGCAGGAAATATTTTTTTAATTTAATGTTAGTCTTCTTCGCAAATAATAAGGAAAAATAATAAATAATAATAATAATAATATAAATAAAATAAACAATTTTTTTGATTTCTAATAATAAGGACTAATAGAAATTTAATCAATAGTTTAATATGGTATAATAACCAAAAGGCAAACAGCATTTAACCCAAAAAAAAAAACATAATTCACTCAAAGGTTAGTCTTATTACTTAAAATTATACACAATAATATACATGTGTATCAGCATATTTGTATTGTATAATATTATACATTATACTACTTTATTGCTTCTACCTTTTATTTTTGTCATTATTGTGTGCGTAACTCACTTCACTCAAAAAAATTATTTTTGTTTTTTTTTATTATTTGCTGTATCTGTATTCTGTTTGTTCTGCATGCTCCATTCCAAAAATATTATTTTATTTTCAGTGTTAAGTGTTCACTTTTCACTTCACTGTTCAGGTTCACTGTTCAATCAATAGAACTTGATAGAAGTAGAGTAGGATAATTAACTCTACTTCTACGCCGGATAATAAAACTTTGTTTTTTTTAAATTGAAAATTATTGATGAAAATGTTTTTGTATTTTTTGTAAATTTTACCAATTTAGATACAAAATTTTGAATATTTTTTTAAAAATAACACAATACCATAATAACAGTTTATTCATATAGCAAAATAAGATCCCTATACATTATACAAAAGACAAAATTTATATGAAAATAAGATCCCATTTTTAAATTTGCTCTCCCAGAGGCCACAATAACGCTAATACGGTATAATTTATACTAAATGGAACCCAACTAACGAATTATAACTAAATGGAAGTGAGTACGAGTATGGAAGTGAGTACCATACAAAAATACAAACATTATTTACAAATTTGTTGGTATGGTAGTTCTTTTTCTGTTATATAAAAAAAAAAAGGTTAGTGTTAGGCCAATATAAACATAAATAACAATCCAATCCAATTCACTTATAAGACACGCAGCATATACAAATAACCAATATATACAAGCAAACAGCAATTTTGTATCGAAGCAAAATTAATAATGCTTAAAATTGTTGTTATTTTTTCAATTCATCAAAATAAAAAGTTTAATCTTGTGCAATTTGTGATAGTTTCAGAACTCTATAATACAAATTTGTATGTAAAAAGTAATATTTGAATGAAACTTAGTTAAGTCAACAGACCTTTTGGTTTGAAATAGGATTTGTTTGCTGATCACTTTGAAGACCTCTTCTATTTTCCATGCTTTCTTGAGTTGATCACAAATTTATCGAAATTTATCGAATAAAATAATATTTTGATCCACACAAAATCAAATAAAAATAAAAATTTGACTCAACAGAGAATATTGAACTTACACAAAATTTGCGATATTAATATGACCCTTTAACCAACTGAGCCAATAACCGATTAAAATTATTTCATCAAAATGCAAACATAAAATAATATTTTTATCCATACAAAATCCAATAAAAATAAAATGAGTATCTATATACTTATATGGGATATATTATAATGTACAAAATAATACACACATAATCAGAGTATGTACGATGCTATGAGTAAAGGCTTCATCCCACCGTAAGGCTTTATACCTACCTTGACAAAGAGGGGTATATCCAGAATAACGAAAATGTACCAATAATTTATCACATTAAGAGGCGTGCAACAGACAAAAGAATTGTCATAGACTTAAACATGTTAAAATTTAGTATGAACGTTTCACAAAAAGATAAAAATCAGGAAATCAATAGAGCACAATATTGGTGGTTAAATTAGCTAATAGTTTAGTTTTAGTTGTAGTTTAAGTATAGTTAAAATAGTTAGCAGTTAAGATAGGTTAATTGGTATATAACATTAGTGTAAGATTTCATTCAAAAAAATAATAATAAGATGGGTGTCTTTTAAATTTTTACACCTGAAATACTGAAAATGAAATTTTTGATACATATTGTACTTTGAAAATTGTTAACTACTATACAAAATTACCGACCAATCACCAAATTATCTTGTATTCCGAAATTATTTGAATTTTGATTGTCATCTTTGGATTGGTGAAAAAAAATATTTTGCTCACTTATTGAAAACTTTGCACCGATAGCTTTATACGGTGTTTTTCATAAAATGATGGTGCAAAGATTTATATATCTATTTGTCTTGTACATCCACATCCGAAATATGAGAAAATTCAGTTGGCTCGCCATTTTATCGTAATCATATCAATAGACTTATCTCTTCGATTTGCTCATTGTAAACTTAGCACCGATAGCTTTATACGGTGTTTTCATAAAATGATGGTGCAAAGATTTATATATCTATTTGTCTTGTACATCCACATCCGAAATATGAGAAAATTCAGTTGGCTCGCCATTTTATCGTAATCATATCAATAGACTTATCTCTTCGATTTGCTCATTGTAAACTTAGCACCGATAGCTTTATACGGTGTTTTCATAAAATGATGGTGCAAAGATTTATATATCTATTTGTCTTGTACATCCACATCCGAAATATGAGAAAATTCAGTTGGCTCGCCATTTTATTGTAATCATATCGATAGACTTATCTCTTCGATTTGCTCATTGTAAACTTTGCACCGATAGCTTTGTACGGTGTTTTTCATAAAATGATGGTGCAAAGATTTATATATCTATTTGTCTTGTACATCCACATCCGAAATATGAGAAAATTCAGTTGGCTCGCCATTTTATCGTAATCATATCGATAGACTTATCTCTTCGATTTGCTCATTGTAGTTTGACGTTGTTGAACATTTTACAATCCCTTCTTATACAGACCGACACATAATAATTATTATTTAATTCAAACATTGTATTTATATATACATATATGATCCTTAAGGACAATCAATATTATGTTTTTTTTTTAATAAAATATTGACTTACACGCATTATGAAATTGTTTAACTGAAAATTTTTATTTATTTTATTCTCCTATATTTTTTATATTATTTTTAATATCATTTACTTTTTTTGTACATAACGGTTTTAAGTTTTTTTTTCATTTATTTTTTGATGAAAAACTACATAATTTCTTACACAGCATTAAGTAAAAAATCAAACAAATATTATGACCTCATTAAAATTTATTTTCCAAATAGCTTAAGGATCTGTTTTTTTTTTGTTTTTTTTTTTATATTTTCTTTTTTTTATTAAATTTAACATGAATAAAATAAATATAAAAAACTAAAAAACTTAAAAAAAAGAAAATAGAATCCATGTCTATTCATATTTCTTAAAACTATTTTAAGAATTTGCATTAGAAAAGACGGCAAACAATTTACTCCTACATACATCTATGTACATATTTATCCACACAAATAAAAGCCAGTCATATATGATGATTTTGATTGCGATAATCATAATATTGTGATGATGGCGATGATTGTACCAATATCAAAATCAAAAATTCAGTAGAAAAAGCTTAAAAATAGAAAAGGACAACAAACAAAACAGTCCTCTAATGTTAAGAAAGGATAATAATAATAATAATAAAAAAAAACGTCATGTTCTTTTTATATACACACACGAGTACATGCATTTACATATGAAAATATTTTTGAATCTTGCTTATTTTTTATTTATTTTCAAATGCAGGAGTATACAACAGTTACAAAAAAGTTAGAATATTCATTTTTTTGTTACTACTACTTACTTAATTTGGTGTTCCACAGACCATGTAGGTCCTGGGTCAGACTCATTATAGTCCTAAATTTTTGAATGTGAAATGCGAAATTGTTTTAAATCTGTCGATACTTCATCTCTCCCACTAAGGCTGGGTCTGCCCCGGATTCGAAGATTCTTTTGACTGAAGCATTCTAATTTTTGTTACAGGATGATCTGATGTGACATGATTTGAGCATTTTTTTTACTATACAGGATCTGATATTTTTTGGCACCTGAATCTTCATTCTGCATTTTACTGCCCATTCGTAAATTAGAACTTTAGATTAAAGATTTTAATGAAATCCGAAATATTATACCAAACTGTTTGCTCCGAATAATTAATTCTGTATTGTATAAGATTTTCGAAACTAAAAAACAACCCAGTTGTGCTAAATAGAAAGTCAGCTTTTGTAATCGTGATAGAGGGATATCGAAAAGCAGATGGGCAGACAACATTTTGAATTAATTGCTCAAACCCTTCAAATTCCAAATTTGAAAAAAGCGGCTCAAGATTGACTTTTTTGGAGGAGAATAGTAGTGGAGACCAAAGAAAGCATAGTTTTTGAATAGCAAAAGGTGTAGTGCTATAAAACGTTGTTGATTTGAACTTTTAATGCTTTCAAATAAGCAGTATATATAGACTTGGCTTTCAAATAAGCAGACATAACATAATATTATTAAGTTAAAATATATTTAGCCTGAAATCCATATAGAAAGCCATCTAGATTATCTATAGAAAAAGATTTGCTTTGACCAGAACATAATTTTGTGAGTTTTAAAGTATTTAAATTATTTTAAAACGATTTCATTAAATATTCATCAGGTCAATTGTTCAGTCAATTCTTGTGGTATTTAAAACTTTGTAGAGAAAATTAAGCCAGTATTAAAAGTACTGTTAGGATGCAGAAATTTTTTAAATTGTATCGGTTATTTTCCTATATTTTAGAGCTGTGCTGACGATTTAAATTACGCTGAACACATGCCTCTCGGTAGGTTAGAATGTGCGAGTTAAAGTACCAGAACAACACTTAGTTTTGAGTCAACTATGAATTTCTATTTTTTGATTTGAACTTAGTCCAATTTGTTTATTTACACTGTTTTTTTTTAAAATTATGTTAAATATTTTATTTTATTATTTTGTTTTTGAATCATTTTGAATCAAAGCTTATAAATTTGAAATAACCTAATTTTCTAAAATAAAAAGTAGATACTATATATAGTATTCGCCCGCTCTTCGGAATACCTGGCAGTTTGATAAAAAATCATACTCATTATTTCATTATGAATAATTGTTTTGAATCATTTCAATTTATACTTGGTACCGATAATAATTTTTGTTTTTATTGATTTATCTAAGACAACAACCACATACGCAATTAATTTATTTTTTATAATTTTGATTTATTTTTTTTTATATAAAAAAAAAAAAATTAAATTTAAATTTAATTCTGGCGATGGGTGAGTTGCGACCAAATTAAAATTTTTGCATGCTAAGATGTATGTGTATGGGTTAAATTTTAAATTAAAAATTGAAAAATTTTGAAAAAATATTTTAGTTTCGCTACATCTCTTTTCTATCTTAGACGCTAATGCTACACTATGCAATGAAAAATACATAAAACTCTGCAAAATGGGTGATAGAAAATTTTACTATGTTGGTAGTATTGACAACTATCATGTCAATTTAAAACTGTCACATTTGCGTTTGACAGAATACAAAAATATCATTAAAGATTTCAGTAATATTTTCAAACGATATGTCTAAGAGAATATTGGTGTATATTCCTATAATTAAATTATAGAATAGGTATAATTTTACCTGTAATTAAAAAGATTATAAATGAAAATCTGATTGTCTAATGCTCCAGATATTTTTTACCGTTTTTTTTTTTTTCGGTTAACAGATTAAATATATATGACTCTATATTTTCTAACTATTGACATAGTTAAGGCTTCAAAATTTAAAATTTTTGATATAATTTGTAAAATGATGATAATTTTTAATAAAATTTTGGTATTTCAAATTACCATATTTATTTTTTTAAACAATTAGAATATCCGAGATACGATTTTTACAGTTATTCGATTATATTTTCAAATACTCAATGTCCTGATTTTTCAGCCTATTCATTTTTAATGAATATTTTCTAAATAGTTTTGTCAAATTTTAAATGTATGGTAGATTCGCTTTGGCATAACTAAATAGCCGTATTTAGAGCTCACAAATAATAATATTAGTGAATGGTTCGTTCAAGACATTCAACTTAAGAAGTAAATGACAAGAATTATGTGTACCGCATACTGCGATTCAATCACTAAAGATTGCACACTTCTAAAACGTATAAGCAAGTATAAAAAAAAATATGAAATACCAAAAATAAATAAAAAATTATAATATGTTTTGCAACTATTTTTAGTACAGTACTTAAATGTATATGCATTTCTTTATAAATATAAAAAAAAATTTAGTTTTATCTTTTTTCTTTTTATATATATATATATTTTTTTTTATAAGGTCCTTGAATACAATATCATAAGTCCTAAGCATTAGTAGGAGCATTATAATATATCTAAAATATACATTATATACTCTTATACATACATAATATTATATTACTCGCATCCTTACATATTATAACGATTCAATTCTTTAGAAATTTCATTCCACTACACTACACATTTTATATTAGAGACGATATGTGTACAATCCACTAAAGTTAAAAAGCTTATTTTAAGTACCTACCTAGTATACAAAGAAATAATATAAAAATTATAAAAAAAAAGATATGTTTAAGGATAATATATTTTATTTCTATATATACATATATTATTTATATATTTATATATTTGAATTGAGTATGTACATAATATATTCAACTATTATATGCAATTATTATTATTATTATTATTATTGGATGCTAATAAGCAATATAATAAAATAAAATAAAAATTGTAATGAAAATAAGAATAAAAGAAATAAAAGAATTAAAATTCAATGAATTTCAAAATACAAAAAAAAAAAAAAAAAAACAAAAGAAAAGCAAAAAAAACAGGAATTTTAATAGTCATATGAAAATTCTACTTAGAAAATTATTATTATTACTAGTCCTTTACGACGATTTTTATTGCGAGGACAAAAACAAAGGATTATGAATTTTTTTTTTTTTAATTATTTTTCAATTTTTTAATAAAGAAGGCAGAATAGTTGAAGAGTAGGTAATGGGAGTTGTATGTAGTTTAAAGTCTGGACAATAAAATAAAATTAGATTAAAATTTGTCTAATAATTATTGAAAATGGTTAACAATAAGTAAATGTAGATTATATATATCAAAGAAAAGTGAACTACCAACCGCCTTTATTGGGCGGAGTTGCTATCGAAATGGTAAAGGAAACAAAACACCTAGGAATAATACTTGACAGTAAACTGTCATGGAATCCTCAAATAGATTACATAAACAAAAAAGCTAACAGGGCATTTTTTGCATGTCAAAATATGTTTGGAAAAACATGGGGATTATCTCCACAGATGACTGTATGGCTCTACAAGTCTATAATAAGACCCATAATATCTTACGCGACATTTGTATGGTGGCCAAAAATAGAACAGACGAAAGCATGTAATAAGCTTACAAAAATACAAAGAATAGAATGTCTTGGGGCTACTGGGGCATTCAAAACGTGCCCAACTTTAGCTCTAGAAAAAATCCTGGAACTCCCACCGATTCATCTATACTTGATGAAGACGGCAGGAATGACAGCAACAAGACTGCATCTAACGAACAATTTCAAACACAAAAGACCAGGACATAGCTTGATCCTGCAGAAAACTAAACTGGGAACCGAAGCAATTGCAATGTCAGACTATATGACAAAGGTAATTGATTGTCGCAGGAACTTCACTGTAATAATACCCAAAAGAGAAGAAGTCGAAGGTTTAATAAGAGCATTACCTCCAGGAGCTTCAGTATGGTATACTGATGGCTCAAAAATCGGGGAGAAAACCGGTGTAGGGGTATTTGGACCAAGGTTCAGGTTTAGCGCAGCACTTGGCATATATCCCACTGTCTTTCAAGCTGAAACCTATGCCATCGAGGTATCGGCATTACAGTGCAGTAAAAGGGGGGCACAGAGTTGCCAACATATACATAATCTCAGATAGCCAAGCTGCTTTAAAAGCTCTGGCTTCCCCAATTTTTAAATCAAAGCTTATCTACAGCTGTTACAAAAGCTCAATAAAGCTAGCCGAACGAAACAGAGTTACTCTTATGTGAACTCCTGGGCATGAAGGAATACAGAGCAATGAAGAGGCAGATGTCCTTGCAAAAACAGGTGCGAAGAGTCAATTCTTGGGACTAGAGCCAAATATTGCTCATTCAAACGCCTACCTACAAGGAATTGTTTCCAAGTGGGAGTGAAAAAGAAACCCAGAAAATATGGGATAGCTGCCAAGGACTTCAAAGGCAGTTCAAATTCTTTTTCAAGCTAAATATATTCATGGATTGAACCAGATAATCAGGGAGACTAGACTCAATGTCAGAATGCTGACATGGTTCATCACAGGTCATGGCCCACTTAATAAACATCTCTTCATCGATTGGTAGATCGAGCACAGATAGATGCAGATTCTGCTTAGAAGAGGAGGAGTCCTCCTCCCATATTCTAATTGATTGCGACACTGTAGCTCGAAAAAGATATAAACACTTCCAGGGATACAAATCGCCTGATTCTGACCTTGACATCAAGGCAATAATAGCTTTCATCAAGGACATAGACCTGCAATTCTGAAATGGACGGGGAAGTACAATAGATCTTAAGAGGTCACGGCTACTTAGAACTCCCCAATTTAAAAAAAAAAAAAAAAAATGTAGATTATTAGATAGCATAGGGTTTATCAAACAGTATTACCGCACGTACCACTATAGTACGACCAATATTTTTCATTATTTTTTCTACTTTTCAATTATAAATAACAAATTTTTACACTCCAATTAAACTGTTTTTATTATTAAAATACAAAAAAACTCTGTAATAAAACATAGGTAAACCTACCTCTCTAAATCTTCAACAATCATCAACAACTAAAAAAATTACCTTTCAATTATTCCATATTCATTGTTCCATCAATGTTTTCAAATCTAATTTAATTTTCAATTAGAAAACCACCATTTCAATAAAATTCAAATTCACATTCAAATTTAAAATGAAAAAAAAACAAAAAAAAAAAAATTAATTTCACAAATTGTACAATAAATTTTATTGAAATTGAAAATGGAAAATAGAAAATTGGAAATTGAAAATGTGAAATAGGAAAAATCAAAAATTAAAAATCAAAACATTCGATCTATATTGTATATATATATATATACTTTTATTATGTATAATACATACAACGTGTATAAAAAACAAAAAAATTTATTCTTTCGCTCTGCTCGTAACAACATACAAAACAGGGCTCTTGCAATTTCTGAAAGGAGTTCGTAAAGCAAAAATAATTTTTAAAACGTAAATATTGAAATTTTAAAAGACACACAACATAGCTATAAAAAAGCTTGTATTTTGTAAATTTGAATTTAAACATTCATTCAGTCTGTCAGGACATTCTATATAATATACATTAGAGAAAGCAAATATGTATTCTGGGAAATACAACAAAAAAAAAAAAAAAAAACTACTGTGAATTATAATGTAAAAAACGAACAAATTTTGAATTGAAAACTTTTTTTTTTTTAAATTTAATTTAATTTTGGCAAATGTACATACATAACTTGTATTCAAAGATGAATACGATTCTCTGTTTTCAAAATAACCAATTTCAAATATATTTTCTAATAACAAACAATAATACAAAACAAAAGGACATCTTCTATATTGCGCTTTCATGTATATTGAAATTGGCTGATAGCAAGCAAAAAATAAGAAAAATATAACAAAACTAGCAATGTAAATTGTATTAGAAAATTAAATTGATTTTAACGTTTCGCATTTTTACTTATTATTTTCTGTTTTTTTTTTTTCTTCATTTTTTTTTTAATCCTTTCAAAACCAATTTCTAATATTATAAAATATTGCTTGAATAAATTTGTTTAAAAAAAAAAAGCCGAACGATTCCAACAAAAACAAATATAATTCAAATAGAAAAAATATAATAAGCAAAAAATAAAAAAAAAAAAAAAATGCTAAGGACGAAAATATCCTTGAAAATAAAATATAAAATTTTTAGTTGACAAAAACTTTCTAAATTCATAATAAAATATTTAAAATACTTAGTTTTTATGACTGTTTTTGTTTTTTTTTTTTTTTTTGTTTTTTATACCACCATTTTCTAGACATTTTAATGGAGACAGTGAGTCTAAGATAAAGTCTAGAAAAAAAAAAAATATAAAAAATAAAAAAAATCAATCGAAAGTATCTACTTTTTTTCTACAATGGTGGTTATTTTCGAAAATATTTTGTGTTAAAAAAATCCAATTATGTAATTGAGATTTAAAAAAATATTATTTCGAAATTAAATTTAAAAATTTTACTTAATTATAAATAGAACAAGTTTTGTAGCCCGCCATAAATGACGGAAGCAAAATAAATTCTAGCATTTCTTTCATTTATTAGAGTTTTTATTTCAAGTTTAAAAAAAATATGTATTTGCTTAGAACGCTTTAATTACCATATAAACAGAATATTTGTAGTAAGGTACAAAATTTTCTATTCTCTAAGGGTCATTGACTCGATCATTTTAGCGACATCTTATTTGGCATAATTCTAGATAATCAATATTCTTAGACATTCTATTGTATTCAATTAATTATAATATAAGTTAGTCAAAAAGATAATTTCAATTTAAATTAAGATAGAAATACTAAATTCAAATAATATTTTTAATTAAAACAAAATCTAACTATAAAATTTAAACTTACAATAATTTTATATTTTTACAATCATAGCAGCGTTCTACTGTAAAATTCAAATTGTAAAATGAAATTAATTAGACATAATAAAAGCAAAAAAATTCGATGGCGCCATCTAAGAACACTTGAGTGACATGACAATCATTATGAAATGATGGGCAAATGACACGGATGACAGATGACAGATGACAGATGACAGATGACAGACCACAGATGATAGATGACAGATAATGAAAAAACAGAGACTATGTTTATGATATGATACAATTTGTATATTATATATAATTGCAATTTGTATATGTGTTGGAGTATTCCGTCGAACATCCAAACATCCAGATAAATGCAGAAAATTATATATATAATACCTTATTTGAATATAATTATTCCTACTAAACATAAATAATGATTTAGGCACCATCAATAGTTTTAGATGTTTTCATAAGGCGATCATACTTTATATTTTATTTATTTATTAATTTAAGAATTCTCAAATGAGCCCAATTCCTCATACAGAGTGTATAATAATATATTCCAATAAAATAGATTAGTGTAAACTAAAATTCAAAATATACAAAATACTAATATAATCCAATGGAAATAGTGTAGGATAAAAGAAAAACAAAACAATAACAATACCAAGGTTTAGGTGCCTATTATGTATTTCGATCGAAATTAATCGAATCGTTCATCATTATCGTTAAAGTTATTCGATTGTGATCGTTAGTGTCATTATGTATTTCGATGAAAATTTGATCGAAAGTGTTTAAAAATGCTGCCATTGTAAAATTCAAATCTACGATGAAAATGACATATGTTTCATTCTTGAACTGTCAAATTCAAATTATTATACGAAAAAAAAAACAAAACAATAGTTTTATATTTAAAATTTTTAAGTTGAAAATAAATTGAAGTGTTTAAATAAAATATATTTATAAAATTATGAGTTTTTAAAAATAAAATGATTTGAGCAGAGTTAAATTTTTCAATTTCTAATAGCGCTGAAAAGCGCTATCAAATTGCAGAATTAAAAAACAAGCGAACATATATTTGGGATTATTCTAATCCACTAGATTTGGAAGATTATACCTATGTTATTTAAACATGAATTTGATGAGTTATTATCTACCTTATTAAAACTATTAAATTAGGGCAAACATTGAAATAACCAATAAGTAACACGTCGATTCCAAATATAATTAAATTGGTTAGTGTATTAAGATTCTGTGCGGTTTGTACCAAGCAAATGATTTGCAGCGTAGGAAATGATTTTCATGTCAGACTAGCACAGCTAATTTTTTTTGGTTCTTAAAGAAGTTTAATATGTATTTGCAATTTATAATTATGTGCAAAATGGATCAAATTCCATTACGCACTAGAAGAAAAAAATCAGGCAAACATTATTTTTATGATTAAAGCAGAATTACTGAAATAATTTGAGCAGTAGATGGAAATCTTATTCAAATTAAATCACCGAAGGAAAACGTACAACATTTATTTTATAGTAGAAAGGGATTTTTTAGCATTAATGCAATTCTGATAAGTTTATACTTTATTGTAATTAGTTTACATTATTATAACAGTTTTTGTTTTTAGATATGTGATCATAATCAGGTAATTGGTTTTGTGAGTGCAAGATATTTTATTTTTTTATTTTATTTTCATTTATTATACTTAACACAAGCATATTACAAAAATATTTCTTAAAATTAGAATAAAAATTAATATTAAAACAACAAACATAATTTTTAATTTAAATATAAAAAAAGAAAAAAGAAATTAGACTATCATAATTTTTAAATATATATTCAATAACTTTTACTTATTTATGACGAAAATAAGAGGTTATGGTAACAAAGAAAATAAGTTAATTTTAAGTTGTTCCTTATTCATAGAAAGATTAATGTTGTAAATCTGTACCTGTTAACTAAGAGAAACATTCTGTTAATGTGTTCGAACTTACCATAATTTGTACGATGATGAACAACATTGAATATATTTTCAGAACGAAAACTTGTACTAATATTACGATGATGATTGATCTTATCTTTGATAATTAGTGATATCAATTTTTCCAGAATTAATCATTAAAATAAATACGACGTCAGTAATTATTCTTCTGGATTCAAGAGTGTTTAAGTGTAAAAGTTTTAGTCTGTCTCTGTAAGGTGGTAAACGTATAGGATCAGACCAAGGAAGGTTTCTTAAAGCGAATCTAAGGAACTTCTTTTGAATATTGATATGGTCGACGTAGTTAGGTGACCATACTGGGCTAGCATATTCTAGATTTGAGCGAACTAAAGAAGTGAATAGAGATTTAATTACATAAGGATCATTAAATTCTTTTGACCATCTTTTAATAAAGCCTAGTATTGAATTTGCTTTATTGACGATAATGTTGAAATGTTGTTTAAATGATAATTTATCATCAATTATGATCCCGAGATCATTAAAACAACTAACTCTCTTGATAATCTTGTTATCAAGGGTATAATTCGAAATTATCGGAGAAGTCCGACGAGTGTAACTGATTTGAGCACATTTCTCCACGTTCAATTTTAATCCATTGACGTCACACCAGTTTAAGAACAAATTAAGATCTTCTTGAAGTAAAGTAACTTCATTAGGTGACTTAATTGCCTTAAAGATTTTGACATCATCAGCATATATGGATACGCTGCTATTTCTCAAAATTGTTGTTACATCATTAATAGATAAAATGAACAGTAGTGGTCCTAAGTGACTGCCCTGCGGAACTCCAGAATTAGCATTGTATGGATCAGAAATAATTGATCTAAAACGTACATTATATGTTCGGTCAACTAGGTACGATTGAATCCAATTTATGAATGTTGGTGGAAAATTAAGGTTAGCAAGCTTCTTAGTAATAACATTGTGTGGTAGAATATCAAACGCTTTACTCATATCAGTGTATATTACATCAGTTTGAAAACCAGCTTCCATTGTGTTGCAAAAAGAAGAGCAACATTCTACTAAGTTAGTAACAGGTGACCTATTTTTCATAAAACCATGTTGGCAAGAAGATAAAAAGTTTGAACAGGTTTCATATATAGAATCATAAACTATATTTTCAAAAACTTTTGGGATACAAGATAATTTAGCAATAGGCCTGTAGTTAGTAATCATGTTTCTGGACTCTTTTTTGTGCACTGGTCTGATAAACGACTTTTTCCAGTAGTTTATGGCTTCTGAAATGAAAATTATTGATGGTTTTAATTCTTTTAATATCCAACAAGTCTCACAAATTAAAAATTCTTGTAACAGACAATTGGACTTAGTTTTTACATCTGATTGGTCTAATTTGTATTTCAATAATATTCTTATGCCTCTTTCAATTATTGATCATTATCATCCCCCATTCTGATTCTCCTATTGTTTTAATAGTCCTCTTATATCTAGTTCTGAAATCTCTTATAAATATAATTTTATAAAAGCTATCCTGGTACCTCTTTGAAAAACTTATAATGGTTTCTTATTATTTACACTATGACTTTTCATATTGCAGTTTATTTGTAACTGGCCTTTGATTCCTATTAAAATTTATTTCAATCAAACATTATTATGAAGAATTAAGTAAAATACCTACTTTCATTTCAACTTTTAAATTTATTTTTATTTCAAAAAATATCATAAATATAAAACAAAACACCAAGTGTCCAAGCGCACTCTTTTATTTTATCCTTTCAATTCAAAATTGAAATAATTTGTACAAAATCTCTCTTTCGATGTCTCTTTCGTAGTAAAATTTTACATTGTTAAACTTTATCGACTTCGTCGACAATTTTTGAACGATATCGAAATACATAATGGCAATTTTGCATTTTGACATTTCGTTCGATCAAATCGTAATCGTTATCGAAATACATAATAGGCACCTTAACCCATATAGTCCCGGACCTAGATCCAGTTCACCCAGAGTCATAAAAATTTATACATAAAGTACTTTTAACTTAATTAAGAAAAAAAAAAATAACGTATTTGATATCACATCCTGGAAAGGAGATATTACATGTTTCGAAAACGAAACTTCAGGATCCAAACGATATAATTTTTCAATATAAAAATATTTCTTCAAAAATTTACTACAATAAATTCCTGAGGTGAATAAATTCCTTCCAAAAAAAAAAAAAAATAACAATTTATTTTATAAAAAAAAAGAATTTTATTGTTTTAACAAATTTTAATCTTAAAAAATTATCAGATCTTAGTCAAGCTGTGATATGGTAAAGAACATTTTGTATGCAAATTAACGACACATTTGGTGCATGAAAAAAACAGTTTCATTTTAGCAGTGCAGGCATCGAGCTCGTTTTTCACTATGAATGATATTTTGTGATCCACACGGTCATATCCAATTGAAGTACCTGAGCTTTGTCCGCTCTCTCTTAGTGCTAATACTTGTCTTAAAGGTATTTTCGCGGATTTCACCAAGCACTCAACAACAAAAAAAAAACTCGGAATTCAAGTTGGTGTATAATGCTTTTTTTCAACTTTTCTTAGTAAACAACACAGTTTCCAAAAACCTTACCAGTTGCAAAATAACCAAGTGATAACACATAAGTTTGTGTAATGGAAAGAAATTATCGAACATAACGGTGTGTTGGTTTCGATTTTATATATTTGCTAACAAACGCAAAACTACGTTTTCTTCTCCATATAGGCTATCATTTTTCCTCTGAAGCTCCTCCATAAGGTATAAATGAGACTCGGCAGAATAAAAAGACCTGTACTTGAAGCCAAATCGAATAGGCTTAGATTTGTTGAACATTTTGCAGGAATAGTGTCTAAAATAAGCAATCATTTGATTATCTATAGATAAATTGCGAGAAAATATTCCAAATTGCAAAAACCGTTTGTTCATAAATTCAAAGGTGTTCGGGCTATTATATTTCCAAGAATTAAAAAACAGGTATTAAATTCTTGGCTTGTAAGCTACCTACTGACACCGATTTTAGAGTGTCTTGCTATTTTGTTTCCAAGAATTCAAACTACATTGGTATGTCTTATCATCACATCAAGCTATTGACGCCGATTTAGCATAACTTGTTATTTGATTTCCAAGTATTCTATCGCAGAGAATACATTGTCCGTAATAAAAAAAAAAAGACAGGATTGGTATAATTATAGCTTGGAAGAGGAAAAAACAACAAAAAAGAATATAGCATTTTTTTTTTATATGAAAATTTTTAGATATCGTTTAAACCTGACGTTTCGTTTTCGATACACTGCTTGAAAAAGTCACCCTGTAGCTACAAATTTTGTTGGATTAGTTTTATATTGTAATTAAATTATTAGTATGGATTTGAGCTAGTTTATTTAAAAGATTTTTTTTCCATTTTTTTTTTTTTTGTATTTTTTTTTTTTTTATTTTAACAAGAATGAAAAAAAAACTCGAAATTCTGACTTTTCAACTCATCGGCAAACATGCTTTTTGTCACGTTTCAAACAAAAAAAAAAAGGTAAATTAGGTATTTGTTTTAAATTAAATAATAAATTTTAGTTTGATTTAAAATTCACACCGGATGGCCGGAAAACGTCAAACGTTTTCGACACTCTGGGTTTATATGGGTTAATAAGGTTGTATTTTTATTTTGCTCTCCTCCGCAGCCATCACAAAAGGTTTTGAAAATCAGTCTTACAAATTTAATAATGTTAATTAATGTCAAAATTGCAAAATGCACTGACTGTTATTTTACTTTGGTTTAATTGAAATGTCATTTTTCCCGCCATTTTTGGAAATTTTACAAAAATAAGAACATTTTGTATTGAAAAAAATCGTTTTTTTATGTAAAAATCAAATATCAGAGAAAAAAAGGCCAGTTTTGATATTAAACTTTTTTGGAAAAGATTGCAATTTGATATAAATGGTAATTTTTAGTAGGGTTTCTGAAAGGACTAATTCGGATTCGGATTCGAAATGAATCTTTGCTAAAATGTTCGATTCGATATTCGGATTAATAATATCGAATAACGAATATTGAAAATCAAGTATGGTGATTTTTAATTTTTGTTTTCATAAAAATCGTTCCATTTCATATTGTTTCAATTCAAAGTTGTAGTCTGTAGACTGTAAATTGTAAGATTTTTGTTGATATTTTATAATAAACAGCGATACGAAGATAATACTGCTGAAAGTGTTACAAATGATGTTCGAATTCAGTCGGAAAGTCTTTATCTCCCAGCTCCAAATAAAAGGAAATTAAAAACACAGCTATTAAAAGCTTCAATGATAGAACCGGACGTAAAAAATGATTTCAACAAATTGAAGCAAGAGTTTATCTTATTCAGATATATGTACGTAAAAAACGACACCCAATTGATCAATTTATTATGAAGCTTGGTTAACCATTAAACCTACTTCAACTGATGCGCAAATAGCTTTTTTCATATCTGATAAATTTTGTACAAATATTATATATAAAATTTATTAATCAATAAAAATAATTAATATAATTAATATTTTAAATAACTAAAAATATTACCTATATATCAATATCTATATCAATACTTACATATCTTATACAACACAATAACCAAATAATATTGGACAAACACTAATAATTACACAATTGTCAACAACTGACAAAAGTATGTGATATGATGTACCCAGTAAACACTACAGCAACGTCAGGCATCTTAACGTCAAAAATGGATAAAATCGCAGCGACAACTTGGAGAAAAATATAATGTCGTCTTACCACGTAAGGGCAGATAGAGTACAGTATGTCAATCCCCTACTTAGATAGTACAAACATTTTAAAAATGAAATTAGACATTGCCTCGGAAATACAAGTGAAATTAGCAGCTAGAAATCGAGTACAATGGAAATGTCAAGTGGAAACCTTATGCTACCAGGAGGAGTAAGGGAAAAAAAAATCATACATAATAACATTTATTTTCTATAAAACAGTGATTGACATGAAAAATACAACAATTTTCTATAATTGTCGAAAATAGTCGAATATTTTCATATTTAATTTTACTGATTATAGATACGCGTATTTCGTTTACTACTTGCAGACTGCTTCAGTGTTTTGTACTCGACTCGACAATTTTCTATTTTGGAAAAGGCGCAATTAATAGACATTTGCACTATATTTTTGCACTGTTTCTATACAAACGATACATTTTTAAAACGGAAAGACTTGAAGGTAAATAGTTAATATTTGAATTACTTCTACAATAATTGGAATTCATTTTACTGGAAAACTTTCGATATGATTTATAATTTCATTTAATTTTTCATAACAAATTTTTATTTTGGAATTGGCATACTGTTGGCAATCAATGTACTCGTAATTAATTTCTTTATTCTAAGAATATTTTTGTTTGTTCTCAAATACCATAGGGTAAATCGGTCTTTTACTGAAGTTGAAAATGTACCGAGAGCGAGAGCGTACCCTCGATTTAGTTAATAAATTTTTGTTATTTTAAAATAACGGCTCCTTCTTCTCTTAAAAAGCTGATACAAATATACTCGGAACATCCGGTATACAAAAATATTTTTACTTTTGGTTTATCAGATTTGATTATAACATTGATACATATTTTAACATATATTATGACAAAATTGTATAATTCAGCCGTAGCGTAGTTTTGAAATTTATTATTTGTTGTTTATCATATACATATATACACCTTTTCATTTTATTTCGCTTCTCTTTAATGAACTCTTAACATATAAATAAGTTGTATATAAAACAATAATGTGCACACAATTGAAAAATTTTTACTCATATGGTTTTATTATTCACCAAATAAATTCTGCATATATATTATGTTGGTTCTTATTAAAATAAAAAACAAAAACAAACAAATCAGTTATTATTATTACTTGCATGGAACCCTATATCCCAACAAATAATTTTCAATTTGTGCCCGTAAATGGGACCGCTCGCGTCCGCTCAGTCGCCACACAAAAGTCAACATGAGTCATCGCATTTCCGTATAAATTGTGGTTAAGAGTCAGAAAATACCACTACATGGGTCCAGGTTGACGCATTCTGAATGCAAGAGTTGGTTTGAGTCAAGCACAACTAGTGCTCTTATAATCAAGATTTGAAATATTTTGAGCAATTATATGGACTCATGAGTTAGCAATGCGATGTACTAATGCGGTGGATCTAGAGTCTATAAAATAGCATTGCATGCATCGGTTTGAGTCAATCACAACTAATGCTCTTGTGATCTAGATTCGCAATATTTTGATGGATTATATGGGCTTGCAATGAGTTAGCAAATAGCGTTTAATGTGTTTGGATTGGCGCTCTATAGCTTCTAGGGGTTAATTAAAGTTATAATAAGTATTTGTTAATTATTTACATATGTTTTTGTTTTTTATTTTAAAGTATAGAGTTTAACAAAAAATATTGAATTAAATTTATATTTGCTTGTTACTCTGTTTTATTTTATTTAAAGTTAATATAAATAGAAATAAAAAATAGTTATATCTCAAATAAAATATTACTGAAAAGAAAGAACATTAATTGAAATATAATTAATTATTTATAAAAACAAAATCCGATAAATAATCAAAAACACAAATATTTATTGCACTTAAACACAAATAACTAAATGATAAATCGTTTTCATCAGTAGAGTATCTTCTGCTGCCTGTAATGTTGTCGATGACTTCGGGTGCTTTGGGTCGTTTTTTAACTTCCATTCTTATTTTATTTCGATAGTTTTTTTTCAGCACTTCCACCAGCACTTCTATGGGCAAATGGGTCCATGGTCTATGTCTCATGAGTAGATACAATAAAATCATGGGTAATAGCGCGTGGACCCATTTACTCCTGGATTTCCATATCTACATTAAAATATTATTTGAAAACATTATTATATATATATTATTCTGCATTTATCTGGATGTTTGTAAGTTCGACGGAACGCTCCAACACATATACAAATTGCATATGTATACAAATTGCTTTGGTGCTTTTTTTTAACCCCTGTCTACCATGCTGAACCATTGCAGGAAAAATTGATTGCATGAACTATATTTTTTTAATTTAATGTTAGTATTCTTCGCAAATAATAAGGAAAAATAATAAATAATAATAATAATATAAATAAAATAAACAATTTTTTTGATTTCTAATAATAAGGACTAATAGAAATTTAATCAATAGCTTAATATGGTATAATAGCCAAAAGGCAAACAACATTTAACACAAAAAAAAACATAATTCACTCAAAGGTTATTCTTATTACTTAAAATTATACATAATAATACACATGTGTATCAGCATATTTGTATTGTATAATATTATACATTATACTACTTTATTGCTTCTACCTTTTATTTTTGTCATTATTGTGTGCGTAACTCACTTCACTCAAAAAAATTATTTTTGTTTTTTTTTTTGTTTTTTTTTATTATTTGCTGTATCTGTATTCTGTTTGTTCTGCATGCTCCATTCCAAAAATATTATTTTATTTTCAGTGTTAAGTGTTCACTTTTCACTTCACTGTTCAGGTTCACTGTTCAATCAATAGAACTTGATAGAAGTAGAGTAGGATAATTAACTCTACTTCTACGCCGGATAATAAAACATTGTTTTTTTTTAAATTGAAAATTATTGATGAAAATGTTTTTGTATTTTTTTGTAAATTTTACCAATTTAGATACAAAATTTTGAATATTTTTTTAAAAATAACACAATACCATAATAACAGTTTATTCATATAGCAAAATAAGATCCCTATACATTATACAAAAGACAAAATTTATATGAAAATAAGATCCCATTTTTAAATTTGCTCTCCCAGAGGCCACAATAACGCTAATACGGTATAATTTATACTAAATGGAACCCAACTAACGAATTATAACTAAATGGAAGTGAGTACCATACAAAAATACAAACATTATTTACAAATTTGTTGGTATGGTAGTTCTTTTCCTGTTATATAAAAAAAAAAGATTAGTGTTAGGCCAATATAAACATAAATAAAATTAAATAAAAAGTGATATAAACATAAGTACTGTAATTTCGGAATAAAGAATCTAATGAAAGAAAAAAGAAACTAGGATTTATTTTGCTTCCGTCATTTATGACGGGTTACAAAGCTAGTTTCTAAATAATTTTGAATAAAGTGATTTCTATAGCGCGTAAATGGGTCCATGGTCTATGTCTTATGATCACGTACAATAAAGTTTATGAACTAAAGTTATTATCATTTTAGATTATAATTTTATTGTACTCATGGGACATAGCGCGTGGACCCATTAACCCGTGGCCACTTTAATCCATATTTATATTAAGATTATATTTACCCGTAGGTACATATAATATTATTTTAATTGGATTTTAGTTGAAAAACACTTTTATTACAATTTATATTACAATTACCTGTAATTTATAATAAAATACCTGTATTCAAATATTTTTCTCGCTTCTCTAAATCACTCTTTAAATTATGTTAACTCAATTCACTGACCCAATAATTGGGACTGGCATATAATGACTAAAAAAATAACTTATACTCACATCAGTCATCCATGCGCTGGTACTTTTCAATTCAAATCATATTTATTTGTATTCATATATATTCTCCCTCGCACTTGTATGTTTAATATGGTATCTCAGTTAGTAAAGTTTGTTTATTCATCTCACTCGCAATTGTATGTTTAATATATAATATAACATTAATAGTAAAATGTCATATGCGGGATCAAAATTATAAAAAAAAGCTGAAAATGATGAAAAGAGTTTAAGTAATTTATTGTTAACTTACTAACCACAAAACTTTTTATTAAACACGAGTGGTTTCTGCTATATAGTGAGAAGTCTATGTCAGTACGTAAATTACGTTTAAAAACTTTAAATTTGACTTCAACTTGAAATAAAATTACTCAACAGAGGGGCCCCTAGTAATATTTATATTTCAGTAACATAAAACTGCAAAATTGTCCAACCAATGACATCTACATTATAATTTCGAAACTGAAATAATTCCCCAACTTCATAAATCACAATATATTTTTTACATAACAATAAAAAATTTACAATTTATGACATTTTAATAATTCCATTAAAAAAAATTAATTTCATTTGGAATTGTATTTTATCATACCTATATTTTTTTTTTTTTACGACACCATTACAAATTACACAATTATTATCAATTATTACTCTAAATGTTTATATTGTATCTATATATATGTATATAGATATTATAATGTTGTAAGTTTATAAATAAAAGGTTCATAAAGGTTCACAAAATACTAATTGAATTTTAATTAAAATTAATATGATTCCTAAGTATTCAAAAAAAAAAAAAAAAAAATTATAGCCATAAATAAAAATAAAAAAAAACAACATCAAATCATCACTATTAATAAAAAGTAAAATTATTCAATAAAAACTGTTGTTGTAATGAAAACAACCTCCCATATAACACTTTTTTTTGTTTATTGAATTGAAGTGACAATTTAAAACAATTTGATGATGCAATTCTATATAATTAATAACTGTTAATTTTGCAAAATTTTCTCATAATACTAATTTTATCTAAAAATTATTTTACTACTTAAGATATCTTCATCAAAGTATGTAAAAATGCCTGATGCACTTTGTAGTGTGAATAGATAGATAAATATTATCTTGTATGTGCTCAGGTGTTGTTTATTGAAGATGAAATGCAAAAATTATATATGTATATACCTATATTGTCATAATAAATTGAAAACAAAAAAAAAATGTTTATATGCAATAAAAACTGTCCAAATCCCTTTCAAAACTCATTTAATTTTATTTTATAACCATTAATCATTTTAGCAAATCATAAAAGATTGAAAACTAATTGGCTATAAGAAGAAGAAAAACAAAAATAAATAAAAAAATGTTGATTTTTATTTTTGTTGCTAAAATGCAAATTTTTATTGCTGAAAATATCAAATGAAAAACAAAATGTTGCTGAAACAAAAATTTATTTTCGAATTTTGTTAATTTTTTTTTTTATTATTATTATTGTTGTTTTGTTTATGTTAATATGAGTATTAATAATATCAGAAAATATAAATCGAAATTTATAATTCAATCATAATTACAAATGCTCATTTGAGCTTAATCAGGACTATACAACTTCGGATATCAGTTAATTGGCTTCACCTACCACTTATAAAAAAATTACGATAAAACAAATTACTTATTTTTTTTATTTATTAATTTATTTATTTAATAGTGGACCCTACAGATTAATCTGCAGGCAAACTACAGGCCCTTTTCCATTTCGGAATGTGGACAAATTACTAATAGTTGAAAATTATATCTAATAAAGTGACATAATTATACAGTTAAAATACTTAGTTGCCGATTGTGATTGCCTTGAAGCTATCATATTGAGTAGAGGGTGAAAGAGAATGTGGAACAATATTCAACGGTTCTAAGATTATTCCGATTTGATTCTTTCAAACAAATAATTGAAAATTTCAGTTGTTAATGACCTGTCCGAAAGGAGAATAAAATATATACATATTTGCAATTACCCGACGATCAGACAATGACTGTAAGTCGATGAGTTTAAGACGGTGGAAATAAGTTGGAAATCGCAATGGATCATTTCACAAAAAATTGCTTAAAGCTAAGCGCTCTTGGCTGAACCGTCTCAATTCGATTAAAGTGTCAGTCAAGTAATGAGGTGACCATACTTAGAGTGAGATATTCAAACATTTAATTGTAATAGTGATATGTTCCTACTGATTTTCCTTAATTTGACTTAATCCTTAATCCTAATCATAAATAAGATAAGTTAAGTTAGTTTTAAATAGGACAATATTGTATAGTTAATTCCATTATTTATCCGAACCTCATATGAAAATTTCGGGACTGTACCTGCTTTCCGGACCGGTTGGTCAGACCATTGCTAACTCCAAATTATGAAGACCGAAACACTTGCAATTTCAGTCTAACATTCTATTAGGTGATAGTATCTGTCTTAGCTACCGCTAGCCATCACGAAGAAGTAAAACAAACACTTGAATATAGGAACTAGACAGTTGAAATAGCAGGTCAGGTCCATCTAGAACTGTCTATCTAGGAAAACGAATAAAATATACGAAACATTGATTCTTCACCCGGTAGTTACATACAAAGTTTGGACATATTAACACTGATTTAATGGAATATTTTTGAAATATTCGAAAGAAAAGTACTTGGACAATTAATCTATACTGCTAGTATGAAACAGACTAGCAGTATAGATTATTGTTACTTTCTACCTGTAAATCTATAGTGCTACTAGAAAACTTTTTTTTGTTTTTTTTTTCCTTCGTCGGGATTTGAGCCTGGGACCTAGACCTGGGAAATAGACAATATATAGAGCAAGATATAATAACGAACTATATATGAGCTGACCCTATGCTACCACGCGGAGTAATAGGAGAAAAAAAAAAAAAATATGAGCTGACGAATATAAGTATTTGGGCATCATTCGCATATACAATTTACAATATGGGCTTCAGACAAAGAACAGAATAATAATCATTGATGAAAATATTAAAAAGCAAAGAAGCTGGCATCAGTATGGATACTTGAGGTACATCGCAAAGAACGGGTAGGGGTATTAAACACTATTTAAGTACACAAATTGACTTTTATTTTTTAAATAGATTTGAATAAGTGTAATAAAAGAGAAGTCAAAATATTGAAAGTTGATCTTAGCTTAAAACACAAACAAGCTATGATTGGCAAAATCAAAAATTTTAGATAAATCAAGAAGAAGCATTTTACAATAGCAAATTGATTTCTAAGTAGAAATTGGTATGTAGTAGATTGTTAGTACCTACTTACTCATGTATGGATACTAAATAAAACAGTAGGCGTTCCAATTGTGTAGACATACCAGAGAGTATTCTGGTTGATCTAAGATATGCGCTGGACTGGATAGTGAAGTAGGTAGTTCCAACTGAAAGATTCCAGGTTCTATTCCCGATGGAGTAAAAAAAAAATACATTATGGGTTTTTCGACCTGGTCTAGTAGTTAAATATTGTAGTGTAATTGCAGTACCGTACTTAATTAAGCAAAAAAAGGTCTATGTTACTGTCAAGAACATAAAAAATTCCAAAGTTGCCTAAGAACATTTTTTACCCGTAACATATCTAACAAAAAACTTCATATAAATAATTCATAAAAAAAAACCTAGATATTTTCAAGAGAACCTCGTTTTTTTTTTTTTTGCTTTGAAATAATTTTAAATATTTAAATTTTAAACAAAAAACACACACATTTTCAAAAAATCTATCCACAACAATTGTCATAAAAAAAATCACATTTTTTTCTTACATTTGTGACCACAATTTTAAATATATAAATTTTTTTTTCTGCTCACAGAATCAGGTTAGGTACATATAAATACACCTGTGGTATGGTTAATTTTAATTATAGAAAATTAAATTTAAAAAAAAAAAACAAAAAAAAGCAAAAACAAAATGTATTTTTCAACTTTCCAACAATAATAATTATACTTAATAGAAATTCAAATGGTAACGCCTCTTGGTTTCCATTGCACCACAAAATAAAAAAATAAAAAATGAAAATAGACAATCAAAATCACAGTCAAACCCAACCACAACAGGTATATGTACATATATATATATATATATATATTAAATTGTACTTATTTTTGTTTGTTACCTGTTGTCTTGTATCTCTTAGACAACTTGACTATTTTTGTTTTTTGTCGTAACTGTTTTTATTATTGTGTACATCTCACTCATAAATCACTCCAATTGTTGCAAATGAAAACAAAAAAAAAAATTAAAAACACAAAATACTAATAAAAAACAGTCACATTTAATTTTTCTTTTTTGCATTTTCAATAATTGCGAAATAATAATGACATTTTCTATTTGTCTTTTTGTTTTCATTTTTTTTTTTAATGTGCATACAAACAAACTTTTTTTTTTATTAATTTTTGTTTTTTTTTATTGCATAAGAATTTAACATGTGAAAATTTGATTTTAGTATGATAAGACGAGTATAACCACTTTTTTGTTGTCTATTTTGGGTAGGGTTTTATTACTCTATGCCAATTTGTACAATAGTATAATAGAATAGGGTATTTTCGAAATGAAGGTGTTACTAAAAATTAAATTAAATTTAAAAAAAATTAACTTAAAACAAAAAAAAATTAATTTAATAAAATTAAAAGTGAAATTTTTCAATAAACGATGAGTTACAAATCATATTTTTGTTTTTTCAACATTGTTGCTGAATATCGTTTTTAATTCAATTTGTATAGACTCACAATATGTCGAAAAAAGGAATGGTGGGACTACTAATGATTTTAAGAAACAATAGTCGATATAACAGGACTATATGCCATAAAGAGCTAGTTTAAGCAAGTAATCATCAAAAATGAGCTAAAAATTATATTTTTGTTGGCTCAACATTGTTGCTGAATATCGTTTTTAATTCAATTTTTATAGACTCACAATATGTCTAAAAAAACAATGGTGGGACTGCTAATGATTTTAAGACACAATAGTCGATATAACAGGACTATATGCCGTAAAGAGCTAGTTTAAGCAAGTAATCATCAATGATGAGCTACAAATCATATTTTTGTTGTCTCAACATTGTTGCTGAATATCGTTTTTAATTCAATTTGTATAGACTCACAATATGTCGAAAAAAGGAATGGTGCGACTGCTAATGACAGTCGATATATCAGTAGTCGATAGTTAAGCAACCAATCAACAATGAGCTAAAAATTATATTTTTGTTGTCGCAACATTGGTCCAGAATATTTTGAACATCATTTTTAATTATTTTTACATCGACCCACATGTCCAAAAAGCAGTTTAGGTAGAACCAATAATGAAAAATTGATTTTACAAGAAATAATATAAAATATATCTGTGCATAGCTATAAATCATAGGGATATTTTAAGCTCTATTAATTTAATGTCAAACACCATATTCAAATAAATCATAAAGACAACAAAAAAAGTAAATTAGGTAGCCAAATATGCGAAAACAAGATAAAATTGAATATGCGAAAACAAGATAAAAAAAATGTTTTACTATGTGGACTATGATTTAATTATTATTATGTTTCTAGGCATTATTACTACTTCTGTATACTTTTAACAAAATCCTACTGATATCAGCAACAAAAATAAATATATTTATTTCAGTCAACGATAGATTTAATGATGATACCCAAAAGTCCAATCAAGACTGATCTACTGATGGTCAAAGCACATATTAACCTTCTGAAATACCGATGTCGAAATAACTGTATTTAGAACCCTTGAAGACTGACAGAAAAAAAATTAAAACATAAATTTAAGCCTAATCAATCCCTAGATGGTTACAAACAACAAATATATTAACAATGAGCGCTTGCAAAATTGAAATTGCTAGCATTTAGAGAGCAGACACATGAGTTATTAAAAAATAACTGTAATGAGATGAAATGCTTAGAGCAAAATAATAGTGAAAAACAATCTCAGAAATTATGTGCAGATTAAGTATCTATTAGAAAAATATATATATATATATAATTTTTAAGACATATTGAATAGGAGAACTATACATAAATAGAATAGGTATATAGAAATGATCGCAAAAATGTTTATATAATAAAGAGCTGTACCAGACTATAATATTGAATATTACAGTTCAGAGAAAGCCCAGTCCAAATCCCACATTAATTAATAATTGATAGACACAGTTGGCATTATTAGGAGACGGGTTTCGCCAACATCAGATATTTGTTATGAAGAGCTACGAGTAAGCTGAAACTTCTCCAACAATATATTCCATCAACAATTAATGTAAAATGGGGAATGAGCCCAAAGCGATACAGAAAGAGCTGCAAATATTGCAATACTCTTAGAAAATGAATTTTTGTTCCCTTAATATGAATCAGAGATATCAGATATCAAAAATTTTACTATCACTGAAATCCAAACAATCACAAAAATCTGTAAAAAGAGATTAAACCACATCAACGATATGATTAGAGATAGAAATGGACCTGAGATTTACTGAAAAAATAAAAAATGATATTGAAAATAAAAAAATATAATTGTTTAACGGCGTTCTTAGACATTTACTCAACCATTTGATAAAGTCTGGCACGAAGCCCTACTATACCGGGTGTGCCACAGCATGTGTATCAGCTTTTTAGGAGGGTAAGGAGCCGTTATTTTAAAATTAAATAAAAATTAACTAAATCTAGAGGGTGCTCTATCGATATTTTCAACTTTCGGGAAAGACCGGAAAAGTGGTTTTTAAGACCAAAAATCGCCGAAATTGGCCGAAATCAAGATTTTTAAATGGAAAGGGATACTTTTTTGTGCAAATTCGGATTCTAGGTCACTCTCGATTTAGTTGATAAAATTTTTTTTTAAATTTTAAAATAGCGGCTGCTTTTCTTCTTAAAAAGCTAATACGCATGCTCTGGAACACTCGGTATAAGATGAAAGCAAAATTAACACACCAATATTATCAATTAGTAAAAGCATATTTCGTCGACAACATGGGCAACTATGAACAAAACATCTTTTTTGTTGCACAGGTGCGACCAGTATTTACAAGCCTATATGCTATAACTGACACGAATATAAGTGTCGATTTATTTTAGTTGTTAGAGCAAATTATATAAAAATGCTAGCAACGAACACTATTTATTTTTCTTTTTTTAGAATTTTTATTTTTTCATGGGAACGTTTTGAACGCAGTACTACCGTACAATATTAGAACAAGACCAAGATCAAAATGGCTGGACGAAATTGAAGACAAGTAGTGTCGAATGGTTTAAGTTAATTGATAGAGGACAGTCGCACCAGATAATAGAATAGAATGGGTTTTAATTGAAGTTAAGGTTCACCCTGAGCTGTGGAACCAAAAGATGAAGATAAAAAGGTTTTGATAGCCAATACTATATAATGTTGAAGTAGCTAAATATAGTTTAATGATTTTAATATATATCGTATAATACCGTATAATGATATCGTATATATTGTACGATAGTATAATATCGTATAATATATATATATATAGTATATATCGTATTTTTTTTTTTTTTTTTTTTTGACAAAATATATACATAGTAATTCCAAATAAAACTAAACAAATTCATTTATGACTATATTACAATGTTCTTGGCTAACAAGTAAAAGTGCTCACATTTATATTTATTATTATTTAAGTTATCTGTCAAATTTAGAAATTTTATTTTGATTAAGTTTATAATAATATAAATAATGTTTACAATTAATTGTAATTTGATTTTTTAGATTATTGAAAAAAATAGGTTTGTTACAAGATAAAAAAAAAACAATTTTGAATATAAAAAAACTACAATTACAGTATATATCGTATAAATCTATCCGGTTGTCATCGGAATAGAAATTGTGTAATGCATATATATTCTGTTGTTTTAACATTCATTTTGTAATCAAAGCGGTGCTATAATATCAACATTTTTTAGTCTAAATTTTATAGAACAAAAAAAAACAATAAAATTGCATTACACATACTCAAGTTTTAATTACAACTTTTATTGTAGTAGAATTTAAGGACTTTCATTAAATTTCATTACCAGTATTATTTTAGAACAAAAACTGTTCTAATTCAACCCCTTTAGGGTGATTTTAAATATTCAAAATTTATATTCGCAATATAATATTAATAATAACTGTTCAACAAAATCTCACGGATCACTTGATTTGATTTTCATAATTTTTATTCAGAGTACCTACATCATAATATTATGTAGATTGTACAATATTACAAAACGCATCCTTTTCTTTCATCATTATTAAAAGTTATTCTTTTGTTCTATTGATTTGTTGATCTACCTTTGGCAAAAAAACAAAACATGTATGTTTGTAGTATTCTTGCGAACAAAAAAAAACAAACAAATAAATTAAGAGAACCGTGAAATTTTTATATCAAATATCCTTATACTATATATATATATTATCAATGGTTGATCATCATAATAATGATAATCAATAAATTGGTATATATAAATTTGAAAGGGTTAAATAATGTTAAATATTTGCTAATATCTTGAGTAGAGTGATCCTTGAGAAGATTCTGTGAGATTGAATATTTCAAATTCTCATAATCAATAAATTTTGTATCTAAAAGATATAAAATTTTTAGAATCTTAAGATATTTTAAAATTGTTAAAAGCAAATATTTTACAAGAGGGTACACAACATTTATTACCGTTACATATAAAATAAAAATTATATTAATATAGGGTTCTTAAAAAGTGTTCCTTTGGAATTAAAAAATCGATTTTTTTTTTTATCACAAAAGGTAAAACGCAGTAGTGGTAACCCTGAATCCAATACCACATATGGATAAAACCAATATTCAACCTGAATCTGAACAAACAATATTGAAATTGAAAAGAAGAAAAGGGTTAAAAATATTATATTCATAATATGTAAAAATCACTGAGCTTAAAGTATAGTATGATCTACCAGTTGCATATAATTTACTATATATATATATATATATATATATTTTGATCCTTTAATTTTTTTTTTCATTTACATTTCTTATTTTTCCGTTAGAAATTTTGCAAATTTATTTTCGTTTTTTATTCTCTTTTCATTATTCTCTCCCTATATGCTATATATCCTATATTGCTATCTTCTATATTAATATATACGACTTATAAAGATAGGCTTAAAAATTAAGGTAATTTATTAGATAAAAATAAAATAATAAAAAGGATATCAATTCATCCGTAAAAATATGAAAAATATTTTTTTATTCTAAAAATTTTCCAGCAGAATAGAGAAAATTGAATTTTAAGAAATAAATTATTATACTGTCGAAATTTTGTATAATAATATGAAAATAGGGTCCTACTTCGTATACTGTATAATATTGAAATGATCTGTAGTTATTGATTTGATGCAATTTATTAAATTATTATGAATATATTTTTTTTATTATTAATAATAAATTCAGAATGTATATATATATACAATGTAGAGTTGTGTTATGCAAAAATAATATAAGGGGGTATATATATATATATATAATATATATATATTTCTAAAAGATACAATCGATTGAGAAAAATCTGTAATATTCTGTTAATCTTTATTAATTTAAATAAATTTTTGCACAAATTTTGTTTAATTCTGTTATTTTTGTTTTTATAAATAATTATTGTTAATTAACCCGTTTGTACCTATTTGTAAGGTTAGAAACAGAAATTTGGAAAATTTTAGATCTTAATTTTTTCTATTATCTCCTTCACCTCTACTATACAATGTTTTTCAATTAACAATTCAATTTCACTCAATTCCAGAAAATTTCAATTTCTTGCTAGATAAACAAGCTTACAAACAAATTTACTTCGGGGCCAATTCCAGATAAGTGTGTATTTCTTTTATTACTTCTACCAGGTTCTAGGTTTATTTACAGTCTATCATAATTAACAAAAACATCTAATATAGATATTCGGTAAATTTTTATGACAATGATTGCAATTTTGAATATTGGCTTGTAAGAGTACATTTCGTCGGCTGAGTTCTGAAAGGCTTCATATGTCATCAATTCGGTTTCGAGTAAACGTGATTTAAAGTTTAAATTTTTTTTTAAATTTCACAATAAGTTAATATTTATTTTTTTATTTTAATTACAAAATTTCAAGTGCCTACGCCTTTTAGTTTATAAGTTATAGGCATTTTTGTTTTCCCAAATCGATTCCCAAACGACTCATATCCACTTTTTTGAAGAAGTTGATTTTAGTCAAATTTACCTGGATATGGGTCGTTTTATTACTAAACTTTACAAATAAATGTATGGGGTACACTACATATTAAAAAATATTTATGTTGTTAAAAATTTTTGAAAATTAAAAATCAGTTCAATTTCATTGAGATCATATTCTCTTTTAACAATATTATAATCTAAAACAAAAACAAAAACAACATAAAAACAATAATTCAAATACTAAAAAAATAAAGAACTTAATATTATTTATTATATACCCTACCTAGGTATAACTTAACTTATAACTATTAAAGACGTACGGTTCTATTATGGTGTGAATAACCATACGCTTTTAACATCAATGTCTATTCCCCCCGTTTTCAATCACAATTATTTTATTTTTAATCATGCTTTTAAATAGTTTTGATAAATTGTTGGGCATATGTGTCAGGCATATGGATATGGGGTATATCAGAAATAATCCGATTTTGACGTCAAACTTCATACAAAATGACTCATATTAAAAAAAATTGGCGTATGGGTCATTTTATAATTAACTAAGTATTACAAAGATGGATATGGGTCAATCTGGAACCACGAAACGATAAAAGATAGCGAAAAACGATTAGGGCCAAAAGAAAAAGCGTGTCGCAAAACCTAAGAATCTGAATCTAAGTCAAAAGAAGTGAAAATGGCTTATGGAGCCTTTCAGAACTCAGCCAACGGTTTCTATTTTGATAGCATTAAGTCGTAAGCCCAGACAAAGGGTGTTCACTGTTGTAAAGAACCCAAACCAAAACATCTTATATAGATATTCGGTAAATTGTTATGACAATGAATGCAATTTTGAATATTGGCTTGTAAGAGTACATTTCGTCGGCTGAGTTCTGAAAAGCTTCATATGCCATCGTAAACGCGATTTGAAACGATCTTAACCTTCTGGGTTGACTACCTTGTTCCCTTAGTATTTTTGCCAACAGTGAATTTGGGTGGTTTCCTAACCGAGTCCAATATTTTTTAATTATAGCAGTTATTTCCTCTTTCACAGATCCCGTTTTTGAGTATCTTTATTCAGTTGTCACACGAATGCAGATTGAGAAAGACGTATTGCTATTATCAATAAAAATTATTGTTTTTAATTTATAAATATAATGTGGGGTCTAATGGACTCACACCGTAAAATATTTTATTTTTTTTAATTTATTTGCTTTTTAGAAATATAGTAAAAATGAATATAAGTAAAGCTGGACAAAGTACAGAGTAAATGTATATGATGATGATGCGGAATATATAATTAATGAATAGCGGCTTCAGGAAAATTGTGAAATAGACAACGAAATTGAAAGTTTTATAAATTATAAATCTAGTACACAACAAGATCAGCTTCCTCAATCAGATAAGGATAATTCCGATAATAAAGACAGCGATTTCATATTATCTGATCACCGATTCTGAAATGTCTATGGATTTGAATGAGTAGGGCAATAAAGATGATTTAGAAGGTACTAGAAATTATTTTTATAGCAAAGATAAATTTAATTGGCCCAAAATAGAATCTGTCTCATAACTTGTTGAGAATACCTATTATAACACGAGACGGAAGAGATTTGGATCATAGTTCACTCGATATTTTTAGAAGTCGATTTGAATCATATTAAAATGGACCAATGAAAAACTTGACCGTTTACGCTAAAAATAGAAAACTTATGATGGTGTCTTAAACGAAGTCTTAACCGAAGAGTTTAAGTATTATTTAATTTTAATAATGTTTCACCTACAGAGAGAGCCTACAGCATATTCTATAAATTATATTCCATATATTGACTTCAGTATATAGAGACAGTTTTATAGAGTAGGACTTTGCTTTCTAGGGGGGAGTGAAAAATTTGAGACGTAGTTTTTTTTACTTTTTTACTGCAATGTGCATCCTTCAGGTTAATTTTTGGTCCAAGTGTAGTCGCAAATGTTTGACCGAATTCGGCATTGGTAATGTATTTTTATTGATTTTAACTGAATGATAGACATCCTTCCTAGTAGTGTGAAAGTAATATTGACTGATTTGACTTCGTTTGTTTCAGTTCTCCACTTAACAAGCTATTTATGTCATCAAAGTTTCTCTGAAGCATAGAGGATGCCATTTGTTGGAAATTAGTTGAAGCAAAAACTACTGTATTTGCTGTAAACGTTGCAACAATGCGGTCTTGTCTTGTTGGTAAACCAGCAGTAAATAATAAATATAGAACAAGTTCTATTTGTGGTACACGGGCGGGATTTTACCATTGTTTAAATTAATTCATTGTTTTTATTTTAATATTTTATTATAATATTTACAATGTTTTTATTTATTATTGTTTATATTTAAATTTACTGTTTGTTTTTTGAAAAAAATCTAAAAAAAAAAAATAACTAGTGTTCGTTGGTACCACTTTTATATAATTTGCTCTAACAACTGAAATGAATCGGCTGTTATATTCGTGATGGGATGTGTATTTCGCACCACCCATACGTACAAAAATTCGTTCCTTCTTCCATACGACAGATTTTGTGAATGACCCATGGTATAAAAACAGTAACAGTAAACTCTAATATGCTGTGGTACTTGATTATCTATTTTAAATCTACTTAAAAATCAACTCTAACCACTATCCATTAACTCCATTGTGAAAATTTAACAATAAAAATCCAATGCTCACAAGAGAAGTGGGTGGAAAAACCAAACCGACGCTCAAGTGAAGATACCCACCAATATTGTTTCTCAATTATGCGATTTATAATTATGCAAAAATTTCGAAAATATTAATTCTAAATAGATTTTTATTTATCAAAATCGTAACGAATATTTTTATAACCGAAAAATTATTTAAATACAAAAATTAACAAATCTCAGTCGGAAAATTTTTGAAATGGAATACAAAAAAAATTATGTTCAAGTCATTAAAATCCAAATTTTTTATGATTTCTAAATGAAATTTAATTTTAAGACACGAGTATTGGTATGTAATAATTATGATTTGGTTTTAAAACTAAATAAAATGATTTATTGCTACATAATTCACTTAAAAGTCTAGATACATATGTGTTTTTAAATTAGTAATTAGGAAAATTTCAAATTTTTTAATATTTTTTTAATTATGAAATAGAAAAGTAAAAAAACAAAATAATTATGTATTAAAATAATTTATTAAAAATATTTAAATAAAACAAACGTTGAAGAAATTTACGTCGTATAAAAAATAAAAAAAAAAAACCAGAATAGAAATAATTGTGTAAACGAACCGCCAAATATAAAAATGATCTATGTCATAAATCTAAGTAATATTAAAAGTCATAATTTTGTTACACTACGTGATAAATTAAACCTACATACAGTATGTATTGTGATATGAGGAGTACAATTATGAATTTTAATTACATGCTTAAAAGACTAATTGTCTTATATGCATCAAAATAAATAAAATAAATATGAACTCGTATATTTTGATCACAATAGACTTTGTATAGTCTTTATTGATTTTAATTTTGAGAACAGGATTTATATTTTTGACTTCTTTATTACATTCAATTTGCACGTATAATTTTTTGCTTCCTTACATGTTATATCACATCATTTTTGATCAATTGCTAGAGTGTTAAGCTTCACTAGGTGTTGTTTGACTGATCACATGATCCTGTACTTATCCCTAATTAAATCTGTAACATATGAAAATTAAATTTTTGAAGCTGTGCAAAATGAAATTCATTCTAACAGTGTTTCACTGCCATATCGTTTTCAATTTATTTTGTTAAGTACACACTCACACTAAAATATCTGACAACACAAAATTTTTAAAAAAAAAAATGTCTGAGAACACAAAAATCGTGTGTCTGAAAACAAAAATTTTTCAAAAATGTCTGACAAAACAAAAATTTTGTGTCTGAAAACAAAAATTTTTCAATAAATGTCTGACAACCAAAAAATCTTGTGTCTGACAACAAAATATTTCTGAAAAAAATGTGTGGCAAAAATTTTTCAAAAAATGCCTGGCAAGATAAAAATCTTGTGTCTGACAACAAAAATTTTTCAAAAAATGTCTGAAAACACAAAAGTTTTGTGTCTGACAACACAAAAGTTTTGTGTCTGAAAACACAAAAGTTTTGTGTCTGAAAACACAAAAGTTTTGTGTCTGACAACAAAATATTTTTGAAAAAAAATGCCTGACAACTATATTTGAAAAGTGGAGTCAATGTCATTCCAAAACGTCTGTCTGAACAGTATAATATGTAGATATATAACCAATTGCTTAGAGATTTGTATCTAAGTTAGCTCTAATTCACTTCTATTAAAAGTTTGAAGGGAATTAAATCTACCCTAGAAATCTGTCATCACAATCCCCAATTTGAACATTATATTCTATATATTGAATATACGTAAATAAAACTATATCATTTCATTTTATTATAACAGACTAAATGTTTTGCATCTCTTTTACTTCAAATTTAATTGCGGTTGATGGGCATTTAATAATATAGGTCTTTTGCGTGATAGATCTGTGCGTGGTAGATGTCGTTCGTATCCAATAACGTAATGGAAATGAACAGACAAAATTTTAAACAACAATTTTGTATGAAAGAGTCCTTTCTTAGTGTTTGGATAGTGTTTTAAAGTGTGATGAATACTAGTGATAAATATAGTGGTGGAGTTTAGATAAAGTTAAATATAAAGTGTAAAAAAAAAGAAATTAAATTAGAAAAGCATAAATTTTAATATATAATATTAGCATAATATAATTAATTAAAGGTTTTTACTCTCCATTTTGTCCTTTGCAAATCAAATTTGTTCTAAATATTTAAGTCAGGTTAGTCTAAATAATTACAAATGAAAGGTGTAAATATTCTAATATTCTAGTAATATAAGCTCTTGAAATATAGAATTAAAATATATGAAAATAACATATTGTACAATAATACATTAAGGCAATAAATAAAATAATAATAATAATTAATATATAACAATTTGGACAAATTTTAAAAGTAAAAATCCAAAAATAAGAAAATGAGAATGTGCAAATGAAATTTTCAATTTCAACGAATTTTCATAATACAATTTTTAAAAAATTCAAATTTTCAATTTTGATTAAAAAATATATTTTTAGTGATGTAATCTTCCTCTGGTGTCGATTTTCAAAAAAATATAATTCTAAATAATCTTAGCAAATACAATAACCACATTCTGATATTAGAATGAAAATTAGCAAAAAAAAATTTATTCTAATAAGAATCTTTATATTAGTTTATCCTTTTCAGTTAACATAATATTATGTCCTTAATCCTAATTCTCTTTTTCAAGAATACCATACACAATACAAACACAAACACAAAACTGTGATAATGCAGTTCAAATTCAATTTTTAAAATTTTCTCTTCAATTTTCAAAGATTCAAATTTTTTTTTGTTTTTTGTTGTAACTGTCACATTTTTATAGGATAAACGCTTTTACGCAACACAGCAGTGTTTTAGCAATTGACATACCTTTTAACAATGTCAGTACAGTTTTTTTTTTAATTTATTTTTTTATACAAAAAATTTAAATATAGTTTTTAAATAAAAAATTGAATTATTTATATTTACTGATGGTATCGATATTTCGGAGCACACACATATTTTCAATCAGTTTCAAGATATACGCAAATTGATACTAAATATTATTTTGTTCACCTTAGGTACGCTAATACTTCATTAATTATATTTCAAAAGAACTAGTTCTGTTAATAGGTCTTTCTCATATATTATTTTCTCAAAAATATTCTAATAATTTTATTTACATTAAATAATTTTGTAAAAAAATGTATTGTTAAATAATAAAATATTATGTGTTTAACAAAGAAACAAAACGGGGTTCAAATGAATCCGCCCGATCCGAAGATCTATGGCAAAGCTTATTAATGAAATAGAAGAAACTAGATTTCCACATGCACCGATTTACGGTCGCTTTGTTCTGTGACGGTTGGTTTTTGCAGAACAATTTCCACATACGACTGATTTCTGTTACAAACACATTGAAATATTTGACATATTAAAAATATATTCAAAATAACAACAATTTTTGTAATATATGTATTTTAAATATGTCTATTCAAATTAAAATAATAATATAAAAATAAATATTATAAATTTTTTGATTTAAGCGGTAAACACACTTGCGACCAACGAAATTCGCTTAGCTCAACTATTTTTCGTCAAATGAAACAAAATTTGAATCAGTGAACTAAGCATTAGGCACACACTGCTATTGATTATTGATAAAAATACCTACTTATGTCTTTTATTTTAAATGTTTTTAAAAAATATATTAAAACTGATTACATTAATATCAAAATTGTATTTAATTTTATAATTTCTGTATTTTTAAATATACAATTCTATTTAAAAAATTTAATAATTTTAAAAACAATAATAAAAAACATACACAAATTCTAAAGATTTATTAAATTAAAAAATTTCACACTACAAAATTATAATAAATCATCAATTCGGAATACAAAATTATTTAAAATGAAGGTGTTTAGTGTTTAATGTTTTTTATTGTATAAAAAAAAATTAAAATAATAAAATTAGCATAAAAAATACAATTTACATTACATGAATTACCACCATATAGTATAATAAAACAATAGAAAAAAATATTCAATAAAATTAAAACAATAATAAAAAGCAAAAAAAAAAAACAAAAAAGAATTTATTTAAATATTCAACTCAGCTAGAACTCAGCTGGATATATTCCAATATTATAAATTTCGCGAATTGCATAAACAAAAATGTGTTCAATTAAAATAAATAAAAAAAAAAAATCATTGAAATATTTTAAAATTTATTCTTGGCCTCCTTTTTTTTATTAAATTACAAAAATTAAATTAAATTTATTGTTTTATTTGATTTTTAAAAATGTCTTTTTTTTTTGTTAAATATTATTAGATTTTCAATTAATTCCAAAATGTTTAGATTCTTATGCAGATTAGTAATGTAAATTAAAGTTGTATAAAATTAATGTTAGAATGAAAGTACACCTACATAAAGAAAATTTAAAAATTTTATTAGTGAATTAGTCCTTCGATAAATTTTATAAATCCTTAATTATCAGAACGAACCAAATTATTCAATTTCAGGTGTCTATTATAGCATGAATAGAATAATATTAAATTAGCATTAACCCTTAACCATATTTTTGTGGTGCAGCTGCGCGACTATTTTAAATATTAAATTATTGCAATACCGTTATTTTAACATATAATATTTTTAAAAATTTACATAATCTTCAATTAACCCTTTAACAGACCTTCAGTAGTCGTTTAACAGCCCTTTAATAGCCCTTTAACAGCGCTACAACAGATTTTGTGTGACTGATTTTACAATAGTGATTAAGGGTTAAATTAGAATAATTTATTAGGAATTATTAGTAATATTAGTACAT
This sequence comes from Argyra leucocephala, assembly GCA_963942445.1. NCBI lineage: Eukaryota > Metazoa > Arthropoda > Insecta > Diptera > Dolichopodidae > Argyra > Argyra leucocephala. The sequence continues at coordinate 9,883,318 of OZ012679.1, read as the reverse complement.
ATAGGAAACTTATTAAAAATATTAAGTTCTTAAGATACATTTAAATTGTATCTGTAAAGATTTCTATAACTATAATTTGTAATAACATAATTTATACTGACTATACCGGGTGTGTCAGAGCAAAAAAAAAAATCATTTAACACAATTTTCTTATTCTTATTGTTCTAGAATCCGAATTTGCATAAAAAAGTACCCATTCGAATTTAAAAATTTCGATTTCGGCCAATTTCGGCGATTTTTGGGCTTAAAAAACCCTTTTTGGGTCCTTCCCGGAAGTTGAAAATATCATTCAATCGATAGAGCACCCTCGATTTAGTTAATAAATTTTTTTTTAAATTTTAAAATAACGGCTTCTTCTCCTCGTAAAAAGCTAATACACAAGCTTTGGAACACCCGGTATATCTATAATTCAGTTCTCTTATTTAAAAATATATAATGTTAATTTAAAATATAGATTGCTAGAATTAATGCCGATGTTAAATAGGAAATGCTATCAATTTTTAAAAATTTTTTAGCAACGGTTCATAACAGTCTACTGATCGTTACTATAAATGTCAACAGTATTGAGTATGGGTTCATACCGGTACCGATCGTTACTATAAATGTCAAAAAAATTGAATACGGGTTCATACGGGTGCCGATCATTACTAGAAATGTCAAAAAAATTGAATATGGGTTCATACCGGTATCAATCGTTACTATAAATGTCAAAAAAATTTAATATGGGTTCATACTGGCACCGATCGTTACTATAAATGTCAAAATCCATTTATTATTAAAAAAAAATACGAGATTTACACAAAACATTAAAATTTTTCTATTATCTATTCAATAAAATTTTATATACATATATGTATATTAAATTATAAAATAGTATTCAAAAATATGTTTAATAATTTTTAAAAATTATATTCGGTTCTTTAATAATTAAAAAAAAAAAAAAATAAATAAAATATTTTAAAAAATAATTTAAAAAAATAAAATAAACAAAGACATCAGTAATGTTTTAGGCCACTGTTACACATGGCCAATCAATGGTTAATATATTGTCAATATATTGACCGTTGATTGATAACAAATGATTGATGGTGGTTCTATTCTCATCAATCAGGCTGTCAAATTTCCCATCAATCATGCTGTCAAAATCAGCGGAGATAAAAAAATGGCTTTTTGGGGAATGTTCAGTAATTATTTTTTGGGAATGTTCAGATAAGGTTATAATGTAATTCTAAAAAAGATCAATTTTTATATTTATTTTAATAATTATAGCAATTTACGTAAAAAAAAACAATTGATATATTATTTAAATGTGCAAAAAAATAATTTGTTATTTTTTATACACAATATTTTACTTTAAAAATTCAATTTACACTAAAGTTAAAAACATTCCTTCAGAAATTATATTTTCAATATCTATAATTATAATTGACAAGCGTTTAAGGACCTACGCATTAGACACCTTCATTTCATTTTATTTAATGAACTCCTAATATATAAATAAGTTGTATATAAAACAATTATGCACACACAGTTGAGAAATTTGTACTCATATGGTTTTATTATTCAGCAAATATATTATGCATATCATATATGTGAGTTCTTATTAAAATAAAAATAAAAAAAAAACAAATAAATTATTATTATTAGTTACAAACAATGAAACTTTAAATTTGGCTTCACCTTGGATTATAATTACTCAACAGGGGCCCCTAGTTCATATATGTTTTTGTCAAATGTCACATATCTTTGTGTCAAATTATCAATATATTCAGAACAATTCCACAGTATGTTCTTTCAAAATATCAATATTTGGATAAAAAGATTGATGAGTACATGATTGATGTGTAATCGGTTATCATTCTTTTCATCAATATATTGTCAATATATGGAAGAAAAGATTGATGAAAAGATTGATGTGTAATAGGCACCTTAATGTTTATTTTGACATCTGTAGCAATGTTGACGTTTATAACGTTCTATATACATTATTTTACCTAGCTGTGATCTACAGTTATTTTACTATACCTTAGCTATCATTATAACGTTATAGCAAATGTCAATTTCGTTTAGCATTGCTAATTTAACAACACTGACATGTGAATGCAACAAATGACAATTATTCATTTTTCAGCACTAATTTTTATTTTACATTATGAAATTTTCAATTTATTATTATTATTCTGTTTTATTTGTTTTTATTATTATTTTTTTTTTTTGCTTCAATTTCCATAAATTTAATTGCAAATTTATTTTCATTTAAAATCTTGCTGATTCATTAATAAAAAATCATCGCACTGAGATTTAAATTGTTTTCATTGTTAACAACACAACATGATCGTCTTGTCATACCTACATAGGTTAATAATCATCATGTTATTATACTATTATGCAATACACAATAATATTATACAAAATACATACACTGTAATAGGATCAAAAATATTTTAAATAAATTAAAAGATTTTTTGTTATTTTTTGTGCAAAATCATTGCGATTTTAATTTTCATTTTAAAATTTAATTTGCTTCTTTTATTCTATATATATAGGTATTAAATGGGGTTAGTTTAAACTTAACAAATCAGTTTACAAAAAAAAAACAAAAATAATAATAAATCGGATGTCCTCTTTTAACAATAATTATTTTTGTTTTTTGTTTTTTTTTTTTGTAATAAGATTTTGTTTTAATAAAGTATTAAAAATTTATATAAAATAAATGATTTTATTATGTAAAATTTGGAAAAAAAAATGACAACAACAAAAATTAACACAAAACATTATTAAAGATTTAATGATTTTTTTTGTAATAAACAGGATTGAAATTGTTTTTTTGTCTATATACCTTTAAAAATAAAAGGACATTGACTTATGTGTTTTTTTTAATAAAAATAAAAAAAATTCAATTGTTCAGCATTTTTATGATTATTTTCAAATTTATTAACAGCATTGATCGAATTATGAATTAGTAAATTTAAAGCTAAATAGAGAATAGAGATTATAAGGATTATATATAATTAATTGAAAAATACATTAACCTTATAAAATTAATATAAAATTAACCCTTTCCTGCCGGCTACAAGTTCCTGTTGCTTAAATCCTTTGATTTTTTCACAGTTGAGTAGTTTTAGACTTAGAATTAAAAATTAAAAATTTTATAGTAATATAAGTCCAATGAGTCCGGAATTCTAGCCTGTACTATGTAATATAGTACAATCGGGGCGGATATGGGTTCAGAAACAACATTATAGAATATTTATACGGATATAGAAAAATACTTATATTTATTTTAATTTTATTTATTTTAACTTTATTTATATAAATAATATAATAATATAACAATAATTATTATTATATTATTATATAATTGAATTAATAATATTATGATATATACTCTACATGAGCAGATACTGCTCCTTTTGAGAAAAAATTTATAAAATCAAATAAAAATTAAATAAAAATAATGATTTCCTTACAACATTTTTAATCATATCTAAATTTATTGGCTGTATGAAAAATCGCCCAAAAACTGAAAATGAAAAAATCACCAAAAAATAAATATGTAAATACAGTAAAATTTTTTTGAATGATTTTTCATTTTTTGTTTGAACGATTAATTTTTTTCATAATTAAAAATGGAGCAAAATTTCAGAAATAACCTAAAAATAATTTTTCGGTAATTTTTCAATCCGCAACAATATTTTTGATGATCACAAAACATTTTTTAATAATATTGTAAATGCTTTTTATCTTGCGATACAATAATATTTATATATTATATAAATTACATTATATATTTGATAAGCAATGATGAGCAGGATCGTCATTAAGTTGCCAAACATTTACAAATTGTTCTAAAAAAAGTCGGTTTACTACAAAAGTCATGTTTTATAAAATGTAATTTTAGAACACATTCTTAATTCGATCAAAATCTGATTCAAAATCCATTCAGTTTTTAATTCTAAAAACTACAGTTTTTACTAATACTTTATTTACTTATTTTGATATTATATCGATGGTGATATGTTTTTAAGCCAAAACATACAAAAAATAAATTTTACATAAAATAGAAAAAACAGTTTTCTCTTCTTTCTATCTTTAAATAATACTAAAAATACAAATTTAGTATTTAAATTACAATTTACTATTTAAATATAAGTATTAAAAAAGATTTTAAAAAAATTATCTTAACGTCTTATTAAATGTATGATTTTTCCTTTTCCATTGAAAAAAATATTTTATTGAGTAGATTCCAACTCCCTCAAACCCAAAACGTAGTTAAAAAATCAAATTCAAACTTTAGAAGAGCTTTAAAGCTAAAAAAAAAAAAGGTATGATGCAGATCTGCTACACGCATTAACGCAATTGAATTGAAATTTTTTTGAATACCTAGTTTATTTGAACCTGCGTAAAATAAAAATGTTTAGTTCAATATTTTATATGTCTTTTTGTTAACGAAGTGGTTAAAAAGACGAATTACAAAGACGAATTGCAAAATTATTTGATGTGATTTTATGCAGGTTTTACTGTATATGGGGTACTCTTATAATTTTTTCAAGCTAAATAAAAATGTCAACATTTTTTCCTGTGTGATTTCTCTATATATATTTCATTTATGTTATTTTATATACAATTATAATTTCTGATTGTATCCTGATTGTATTGCTGATTAAATTCTTACTAATGTATATTTATTTTTATTTGTTTTTTTTTTTTTTTTATTATTATTATTATTTTATTTATTGCCTTAATGTATTTGTACAATATGTTATTTTCATATATTTTAATTCTATATTTCAAGAGCTTATATTACTTGAATATTTACAATTTTGATATTTGAAATTATTTAGACTAACCTGACTTAAATATTTAGAATAAATTTAATTTGCAAAGGAAAAAATTGTTAATTTGTTATAATCTATGTATTTAATAAAATATTTTGTAATTTAAAGATAAAATTTTTGTATTGGTATATTCAATAACTGATTGTTAATCTAAATTTAAAAATCTTAGGTACCTCTACCTATCTAATTCTAACTAATATAATAATTCACTCAACAAAACGTAAAATTGAATAGGTATTTGTTAGGACATTTTTATCCCATACAAAAACCTATTTCTAATTCAATTTTGTTCTATTTTTTAATAGTAACAGTAAAAAAAATACCTTACCTAGTTAGTACAAAAAATAATCTATTTCCATTTTATTTACTAAGGACATAAATATAATCCTTATTATTACAGTGAAATATTTTTTATTCAGATCCCAAAATCTATTAATAAAAAAAATAATCTCAAAATGCCCTCTTATTTGTTCTAAAAATAATTTCCTATATGTAATCATACTTTTACAACTGTACTTATTTCCAATAATAAAAACATAATATAACAGTAACAACTTTTTTCTCCAATTTCCATCCACATTCCATTCTATTCTATGTTTTTCTCTTTCAAAAATAAATTTATTTTCAATTTTAAAATTAATTTAGTACCATTTAGTACAATTTGGGAAATATTTGAATTTACAAATGTAAATTTATTTAATATCAACATCCTAGCAATAGCATTCTAGCACACTTCTAGAATAATGTGTTTTTATTTTATTCTCTTCTTTTACATTTTGATTTTCATTTCAGAGCAATTTAGTACTCTATTTAAACCAAACTAAATGCATTTTTTTTTGTATTACTAATATTGGTCTGTTATTTCCAATTTAATAAAAAAATTAATTATTTTATATTACATTGGATTTAAATATTTTTTAAACAAAATTAGTACTCTCTTTAATCTATTGTCATTTATATTCAGTCCCCTAGTTAACAAAATTTAATTATAAAAATGCATTGCCAAAACCATATACCTATTTAGAAAGTGAAAATTCTCTTAAGTTCTAAAAGAAGAAAAATTATTATAAATCTTAAGTAAACTAAAATGATTCAATTCTTACCATTAGGACAGTAAAGTTACTATTAATAACCAGGTGTCGCTTTGATAGAATATTTTTTATTCTACATGTTAAATTTTTATTTTAGTACAAAAAAATACTCAAATAAATTCACTAAAATTTTTATATTTATAATTTTATTAAAGAGAGGAAGTAGAAGAAAATAAAAAAAATATTTTCTATATTTTTTAGTACATATTCAAAAATCCAAATCCAAACAGGAACCGATTATTAGAGAAGAATGAAAATGGTGTATTAATTTTATTACATATTATTCACTTCTAAAAAAAAATAAAATGGGCGGAGTTGAATATTATTATTGTTATTTATTTATTTCTCTTCTTAGGGACTTTCTCTTGTTTTTTATTTTCATACAAACTATTTTTTTCCATTATTTTCCCCTGAAACAAGTTAACTAAAATAAAAAAAAACACAAATAAAAACAAAAATCAAAAATTTTATAATTGAAAGGCGGTAATAAATATTTGTTTTTGAATGTAAACGAAATAAAAAATTTAATTCCCCTATTTTTTAAGAGAATGTTGTGTGTGAGAGAAAATTTTAGTTGAATTTTCTGTTTTCTGTTAAATGTTATTGTACTAAAAAATATTGATAGACAATTTAATATTGAACTAAGTACTAAAAAAATGAAGTTGAATTTTGAAATTCAATTTGACTGAGGCAGTGAGACTTTTAATTTAATTATTTTGTATATAGTTTGACAGTTTTAGAACATTGAAAGTTAAAAAAAGGATTTTAAATTATATTTGAGTAAATAAAATATAGCTATTTTGAGTTGAATTTTGATATAGCAAAGAAATAGAAATAAAATAGAAGAGCTTATAATTGAAGAGAGTTATAATTTCATATTGAGTAAAGTACTAATCCTACTAAACTAAATAGTTTAGTAGAGGAAAATAAATTGTGGAAATAATAATGAGTAAAATATTTTTACTGTTATTTCTTATTTTATTAAATAAACTATTTTTTTGTTTTAGAAAAAATGATATTTCATATGATATTGATAGAAGGACTATTTTAGAACAGTCTCTCTTTCTTTTTTGCATGTTCGTAAAAATTAATTGTTTAAAATTAAATAATAATAAAATAAAATATAATATAAAATTTGATGAATATAAATGGAGGTAGGTATATGAAATAAAATAATAAAATAAATAGAAACGGTTAATTTATTTTATGTGGTTGTTAAGAGTAGTAATAAAGAAGAGAAATATATTTAAAATTTAATTAAATGTAAAAAAAAAGGATATTTTATGTTTTGCGTTTCAATTTAGAACTTCAGAAAAATTCTCTCTTAAAAACTTTATTTATATTTAGTACATTTTATAAAAATCTGATTCCTGCAATAATAAGTACTTAAACATATATATTTTTGTATATTGATTATTATTGAGTACAGTTAAAAATATCCTTACTCATCTTCGATATGATACGATTTTTTCTCTTACTATATATTTTTTAGTACAAAATACAATTTATTTTTTGTTACGCATATTTCTATCTTTACACACACATTTTATTACAAAAATTAATTATTTCAATCGAAAAATAAAACAACAAAAAATATTGCATCCAACAATGTAAAAAAGGATATCATCCTCTCTTTATTTATTTATCCATTGTTGAATAGATAAAAAATAATTTTTATGCGTTACTTTTTACTGTTATTCTGTTGTTTGAACCGTACACAAGGACTTTATTTTAAACTATTATATTTTTTTAATAGAAATTCAGAGCAGTTTTTATTTTTTGTTTATTTTTATGTTATAAATAGAGAAAGCGATTGCGTGGTAATAATAATAATAATAATAATAATAAAAAATAAAGAACAAAAAAAAAAAAAGGAACACAATAATATGAATAAAGAATAGTTATTTTCATTAAATGATAGTTATATATAAACAAAACAAAAAAAAATATGTATATAAATGTAAACAGTTATTAAAAATGTATTGTTGTATTGTGTAAAATTTTAGATGATGGGTTTCAGTTTCCTTCTAAGAACCCTTTACGATTCAAGTAGTTGTTCAAAGTGCTCTTACAAAGTTCGGACTCAATTTTATAAATACTTACAATATAACTATGTAGCGTTATAATGCTAACAATGTATACAATGAGTGCTACTAATGATAATTTTATACAATAATTATAAATAATTATTGAAATAGCAAAAATAAAAAAAAAAATAAAGTCAGTAATTGTTGGTACTAGTTCAAAATAATAACGAATGTTTGTTAATAAATTTTTTTTCGAGAGCATCAATTAAAATATCTAGTGAGAAATTTACATAATTTAATGTAATGTGCGTGTGAATCCTTTTTAATTATTTCAATTACATACTCTTCGTATGTGTTTTGATTTTTTTTTTTTATTATTTTTTTTTTTTTTGTTTCTTAAATACTTTAAAATTACAGGATTTATTTATTTATAACAAAAAAAAAAAAAAAATAAAATATAGAAAGAATGTAAACAAAAATTAAATAAAAAAAAAAATGAAAATAAAAATTTTTAAGTGTAAGTAATTTTGTAATAATTTGAAATTTTATATATGAGTATATTATGTATTTATACAATATGGATAGCAATACAAGTATATAATATAAATCGAATAAATAAATCAAATATATTTTTTATAAATAAATATAGAGAAAAAAAAAATCAGAAACAAATTTGGCGCAAAATATTAATCTTAAATTTTTAAATCGCTCAAATGAGCTTTAAATCGGTAATAGATAATTAAGATAACTGCATAGCGCCATATCCTAAAAATAACAGGATTTTACCACCTTAACAAATTTATATTTATGTTTAATTTCGAAGCAAATAAATAAATATATAGTCAACAGAATAGTCTTAATAGAATAGCATAGATTAATGTTTTGAAGAGACAAGAACAAAACCGTGAAACCATATCTGGCTATAATAAAGCCGGGCAAACTGGCTTGAAATGATTGAACAATTGTCTTGTTATGTAAAATATATATACCAAGTATAGGAACAAATTTTGAATAAATTTTTATTATGTGAAGATCATGTCAAAATAATTGTTAATTAATTTGAAATTAGTTAATTACTGAAATGTCAATACATTTGGGCTTAAAACACAAACAATGGAGTTATAATTTTTTTTTTGTTAAATCTGTGCTAACCAAAATCGGTACTATACAAGGATATTCTATCATAATTTTTATAAATCTCAAAAATTTTAACTTGTTAACAATTTTTTACAGTAACATGTAAATAATTTTAAGGATATCGAGGACTAGTAATTTTCATAACCGAATATTTTGTTAGAAAATTAATTATTTTTTTATTTTGTACCTAAAAAATTTTTGTTAGGGTATATAACTGTAATAATAATATAATATACAAAATATAAAACTGAGTTTTGAATTATATACCTATATATGTAATTCCATTATGATGCTTAAATGTCTTGTTACATATATATATATATATATATATATATATATATATATATGTATATAAATTCCACGTGGCTTATAGAAATACAGCGTACAAATGGATAAAAAAAATTTATTAAAGCACAGCTAAATGTCTGTAAGCCTATAATTGGTCAATTTTTCTGCATATATATATATAACTGTATATATTATGCATAAATGCATTGATTTATGTTATTTACAGTTATGCAATTCATATTATGAAAATTTAGAAGTCCGCATGCAATTTAGAACCTTTCTATATAACATAATGAACTTATTTGGTTTAGTTGTGTACTAGGTTTTCCGGATAAACACTGATATCTGACCGGGTCTGCCATCCTATACACCATCATAATTAACTTCTTTGAATTAACTTTATATTAGATTTTTTGAATAACCACTGCTACCTAAACCCGCCATTCTATATACCATAATTAGCTTCAGTGGCTTTGCTGTATTAGGTTTTCTGAATAGCTACTACTACCTAGGTTCGCCATCCCATATACCACGACAAACTTCTTTTGTCTAAATGTATTGATTTCTGAATAAGCACTTCTACTTAACCGGGTCTGGCATCCTATACACCATAATTAGCTTATTTGGTTTAGCTGTATACTATATTTTCTGAACAACCACTGCTACCTACTTAGTTTCACTAACATAATCAGATTAAATTTTGTAGCCCATTTTCAAATTATACATAAAGCTGAAAATGTTTCTTTGATATCTATTTGAGATCAATAATTATAATTTTATTTATTTTTTTTTTATTATTATTGTTGAAGTCAAAGCTTTCGAAACCGATATAACAATTTTTATTGTAAATTACACAAACACACATACATTAATTAATGTATACACAAGTTATACACATATTTTGATAGAATACAATTTCGGGCAGATTTTGACCAATTTGGTGGTGATTTTTAAACCGGGGTTTCTATGAAAAAATACTATTATTCTGAAAAATCCATTATCACTTATAGTTGCGCATTTTTGATATGAGCTTCATTATATATTTATTGAGCCCTATAGAAGCTCCAGTTAGCATTATAATAAAATTTAATAAATTATTTTTTAATATACTGACTAGTATGTAATTTTTCAATAAATGGTTTGATCGGAGAAGATTGTAGTATGCAGTCTGAAGTGAGGTATATTATGACAATATTAAATATATTATGTATAGATATATTTATGCCCCAGTTATATAAATGACATTATTAATTATTTAAATATTGATTTTAAGCCATTGGCAGAATAATACTAATCATATAATATACATATAAAATTGAATTTTGAAATATTACATATGTCCAATTCATTACACATTCATTACATTGTTACACAATTTTTAAAAAATAAATTTTTTTTTATTTAAATATATCTACTGCAAATATACTGATGTATATCTACTGTATATATATATATTTTTATTTAAATATATATTTATTATTTATATGCTTTTATCTAGGGGTAGGTATATATGACTCTGTAATACAAAAGTGTCAGAATATTTCAAATTAAAATATCTCATTCTGTATAACATGCTTTCCATACAATGCCATATGCTATTGCAGTACATAGGTAGTATTAGTACATTTTATCAATTTATATACATAGGTTAGTATTAGTACATTTTATCATTAAGTACATTTAATCAATTAAAAAAAAATTAATATATAATTACAAATAACCCCTGATGCAATACTAAGGCTACATATTGAATCCATAGCAGCTTATTAGATGCAGCTTTATTTATTTTAAAATTAATTTAAGGATAATTTTGTATTTCTATTGTTTTACATAAGACCTAATGTCTTAAAATTCCTAATATAGTAATAATTGAACATGACATTTTTGATTTAACTTTATTTTTATATCACCTTAACCTAAAATACACAACTTGTATATATATAATACACAAATTCTATTATAACTATATATAACTATTCAATTTGATTTCATTTGAATGACATTCTTTAAACTACCGCCAAAAACAAAAAAAAAAATGTGTATAGTGCCGGGTTTTTTGTTTTTTTTGCTTTTTTTTTATTTTTGTTTTGCAAAGTGTCTGTGTAACTCATACACTGTGTATAGGTGGAGTTGATTGAAGTTGATTTTTTTTTCTTTTATATATGTATCATATATATATATATATAATGTTTATATATTATATATATATATATATATATGTATGTATAAAAAATATATATATATATATATATATATATATATATATATGTATAAAAAAATATATATATATATACCAAATATATATATATATTATATATATATAATATTCTATATATACCTACAACATAGCTTTTGATTATGAACTAAAAATCATAATGAAGTTCCTGCAATTATAATGCAATATTTTTTTTGTGTTGTTGTTTTTGCTTTTGATTTTCTTTTTGTCCAGTCTATATTGAAATACCTAAGTTTATGCAATTTCTTATTTGTAGGAAATTTTTGTTTTTATTTCTTTTTTTTTTAACTATATATATATTATTTTAATCGCTATATATATATATATATATATATATATATATTATGTATATATATAATATACGTATATTTACTAATGTAACATACTTAACCCTCGCGCCAATAGTATCATGTCAAGAAAACAAAAACATCATAATAAAAACAATAATTTTAAGAATAAAAAACATTAACAGCATAACAACAACAACAACAAAATATAAACGGTATGTTTGCGTGCGAAAAAAATATGAGTGATTGTGAATATAAATTGAACAAAAATAAAAAACAAAAACAAAAATAAAAAAATGGAAGAAAAGTAAAAAAAAAAAAAATAAATAGCAAAAAAAAAAAAATTATTGCAAAAAAATGTAACGAAAAAAATTTGAAAAAAAAAAAATTTTTGTTTTGCAATTTGCGCAAGCGTTTTATATAGGCGGAGTTTTTTTTTTTGTATTTTCTGTTTCCTTTGTTGTTTCAATTTAAGGGAAAAACATTCTATCTTTTGTATTTTCTTTTTCGTTATTTTATGAAAAAGAAAAAAAATAATTTTTTTTTGTAAAAAATTTTTCCCCCATAATTAAAAAAAAAAAAAAATTGTTTTTCTTTTTTTTGTTTTTGTTTTTTTTTTTTCCAAAATGTATTAAAGAAAAACTTTTTCATATTTCCATACTAAATAATTATTGTATACAAATAATAATACACGTTGAAGGAATCTAAGCAAAGAATAAAAGAGAGAAAGTGAAAGAGAGAGAGAGAGAGAGAGAGAGAGAGAGAGTGAGTAAAAAAAAATAATAAACTATAAATTGTTTCAAATTAACAACTTCAATCTATATTTTGATCTGTTTTATAATGTATTATTATGGTGTCTAGATTTAAAATGACAATTATTAAGAGAGTAGTTACAGATATTTCTAATTAAATAATAATGAATAATAATAATTATAAGATATGCAGGTACACAATATTGTATATTGGATATTTCTAGTATTGTGGCAAGTGTATTTGCTTGTATTGAAAATATTTTGGCGTTGAATTTGACTGGAAAATGTAATAATAATATTAATAAATTTAAGCAAAATTAAATATGATGTAATGTTGCAATCAGAATTTAAATATTATATCGATTATAACAATTATTATTAATTATTTATTAAATGCAAAATTTGGAAATATTAGTAATTTAAAAAAAAAAATCCTAGGTCATGATTCGAATTTGTAAACAAAGTACAGAGACACTAAATTATATCTCTAATTTCATAGCTAGAAGTGATGTAATATGTAAATACATGTATAGGAGGCATGCTAAAGCCACAAGTACTTACAATATATTATTATAACAATATTATTAACAAAATTACAGAATTTCGGAGTCATAATGATGCCAGAATTGTTTTGATTTGTATAATATTTAATACTAAAACTTCATTCACAATAGGGTTATAATAGGGTTGAATTATATGGTTGTAGTTATAGGGTTGGTATAGATATATTGTGTATGAAATTTATTCTTAAATATAGGTATAAAATTCGTAATAATTTGTATCAAAAAAATTAAATATTTATTTTAAAAATACTTGATTTGTACAGTTCAGTTGTATTTTCACATGTCAAAATCAAAAAAAAAATATATATAGCAAGTAGTAAACGAAATACGCGTATCTGTATGATGAGCATATCAGTAAAATAAAAATAAAAATTATAGGATGTAATCCTTGTTACTGTTGCAAGTACATTGAGTTATTGTAAGTCCAAAAATATTTAAAATTTGATAGACAATTATTAGTATTTTATTATTGTTATAACTGTCCTGTATTACAAAAGCCAATACGATAATTATATCATCAGAATCAGTACCTAATGTATTATTTCAATCGTTAGTTAACATTTAAATTTTGAAATTTACTCTTTTTTTAATTATTTTGTATATATATATATATATATATATAAACATTTTTTATATATATATATATATACATTTTTTTATTAAATTTAAAAATTATTATTTAATCCTTTTACATTGTTAATAAAAATACAATGTGTTACAATACAATAAAATATTTCTGTTCAATATAACTGAAATTGCTAATTTAACATTCAACCGATAGATGGACTTACAAATTTACAAAATAACAACAACAACAACAAAATATCGTTTTAATTTTTATATCTTATAATTTTTTTTTTTTTTTTTTTTAATATTCATTTCAATAAAATATTTTCAAATATCCATCATAATCTATGCGTTTTAATAAATGAATGTGTACGTTTGTGTATGTATGTATTCTGTGTAAAGGACATAATATAAAAGTTTTCCCTCTTTGATATTCGATATTTTTGTTGTTGTTGTTTTTTTTCTATGCTATTTTTGTTATTAATTTGTTTTTCTGTTGTGTTGTATCGAAAGAAGGTGAATAATATCGGGGTAAATAAACGGAAAGGAAAAGAAAGTATAAATTTTCAAAAAGGGGGTGGTGGGAGAGGATGTAATTGAGATAGACTGAAAATTTATATATTTATATATATATATATATATATATAGAGAATATAGGGAGAGAAATTATAAATAAAAGAGAAAGAGGGTGTTGTTTATTATATATATATAATTTTTTTTTTTAAACGATTATGAGTTATAATAGAAGAGAGTGGGTGATGCAATACAATTGCATTCATTTGAATTTTTTTATGTTTTACAGTTTTCTAAAATTGAAAAATTACCCGTTACATTTTTATATATTTTTCTATTCACATACATTAATGCATATACGTACTTATATGCATATATATATATACTGACTGATATACCTATTAAGTAACAATTTAAATGTTTTTTTTGTTTTTATGATTTCGCCTTATAAAATGAGTGAATGTCTATTTCGATATAAAACAAAAATAGAAAAGGAAAAAAAAAAAAAATAAGAAAAATTAAAAATAAAATAAGGAAATAAATATCCTTTTTCTTGTTTGTTAGCAAAATGGGCATATTATTATGTTCTAAAATATAAAAAATATACTTTTGCTTATACAGTTACTTATCTAAATAGGTATGTTAGTACATATAGGTATATGTATGGATGTGTGTGTATGTATAGGTATAAATTTTGTGAACAATATGAAAATTTGTGTTTTTTATTTTTTTCCTTTTATATTTCTAGCTGTTTTCCACAATTTTCATGTCTAAAACGTACACATGGAAATTTTTTCTGTTTTTTCTGTTTATTTTTCTTTTTATTTCATTTTTTATTATTATTATTATTATTTTTATTATACTCGCGTTCTGTTTTTCCTCATTTCCTTCTCTTTTAAGAAAAAAGAAAATATACTCAGTTTCTGTATATATATATTATATATTTGAACAAGTATATTTGAATTTTATATATTTTTCTTTTGCTGATTGGTTTTTCTTTTTTTTTTTTTAATACATATTTTTTCACAGTTCTTTTTTTCTATGAATTTTCGTGAATTTTGCGGAAAATATAGTTAAGGGCATTTTCAAGTTTTCAGTAGACATGTAAAAGATACCGTCGCGAATAGACGTGTCGTATTCAATATAAATATTTAAAAAAATAAAATAAAAATAATATATAAATATTATAAAATAAAATTTTTGAATAAAAATAATAATAAAAACAAAAAAAAAAAAAAAAAAAAATGAAAATATTTTAAAAAAGGGAAATTTAAGAAAATTTCAATATAAAAAAATATATATATAATAAGTCGTAGAGTATATTTCAATATTAATAATGTACGTGTATATTTTGTATATATAGAGAACAAAGTGAAATATTTATATGAAACTTACAATAGAAAAGGAAAAAAAAAAAAATAAGGAAAAATCAAAGGAAATAAATCAAAAATGCAAATATTGTAACATTGAAATTTTTTTTATTTTAAATACGGTCGTTGGATCGTTAAATACCAATAATAACACTGATATTGTGTATTTTTGGAAATAAAAAAAAAATTATACTTAAAAAAATTTTTAAATAAAAATAAAATAAACTTGGAATAAATAATATTTTAAATAATATTTAAAAACTGAATAATATAAATTTGATTTATTTAAAAAAAGTTAAAAATATTTTTTTTTTTTTTTTTTGTAAGTTTAAATGAAAAGTTAAATATAAGAATTTGAACATAAGTTAATCATATTTTGAATATGGAAATAACTTAAAAATTAAATTCATTTGTACTAAAACAATTTTATATATTTTACAGATATTTTAATAAATATTATAAAAAAAAAAATATAAAATTTTAAGACAAAGTAATAAATAATAGTAAAAGTATCTGTAAAATTTTATAAAATTGCAAAATGAAATTTGAAATAATTCAAAATAAATTTGAATATGGGTTAAGAAATTTTTACCAGTTCAGAAATGTCACATTAATTTATTTTGGAAAAACTAATGAATTTGATTTGAAAAATTAGCCGGTTATATTTGCAATAAAAAATGTATATAAATTTTTTATTTTTTAAATTAATATAAATTAAATTTAAAATTACCAAAATTTATTATACATATATAATATTAAAATTTTTTTCTAACTTTTTTAAGATTTGAAATTAAACCGTTGCGACAAATTTAACTTGTGTTTTATTTGTTTAAATTCAAAATAGTAAAATACGTATTAGAACTTTGTAATAATTTGTAAAATAATTTTTAAACAGAAATTAATAAATCTTGTTTTAAATTTTAAACTTTTAATAAACTAATATATACCTATACGTAATCAATTAAACTGAAATTTAGAAAAAAAAATTAAGCACCTGAATTTTACAAAAATTTAAAAAATATAATTTCGAAAAGTTTGAAAATTTTAATATTTTGTTAAATTAAAAAAAAATTAAAATTATTAACAATTTACATAAAAAATAATACATTATTTGCTAAAATATAATAATTATAATCATTGTTTTTAAATTTAAAAACTCATTAACAATACTTAAATTAATACATAAAATAAATTCCAATTATTTATTAATATATTATATACAACAAATTTCAATTATATAAAAAATGCAACAATTAAATTGAAATGTGATTTTAATTTGAAATTGAACTGAATCTAAATAAATTTAATAAAATTTAATATGAAAATTAAAAGGTATATTAAAATTAAACAGAATAATTTACAAAATTTTAAAAACAAATTTTAATTTAAAAATAATATAAAAACGAAAAAAAAAAACAATGAAAAAACATTAAAATTAAATATTTGAAAATTTATTGGAGATTTATTTTCTCATCTTGGCACACCAGTTACACATAAACTTAAAGGAATATCATTGTAAAAAATATATTCTTTAAATTCAATTAAAATAAAAAAAATTGTTTTACAAAGTAAGTTAAATAAAAATTTGCTATTATTTAAAATTAATAAATAATATTAAAATTATTATTTTAATTTAAATTTAATAATTAAAAACTTGTTAGCAATTGAATTCATATTGTCAAACCAAACAATAGAAATATTTGCAATAAACTTCAGTTTTTAGTAAAAAATAATTCGGTTCTTCTTATGATTTGATACTTAACAATACGAAATCAAATTTTGAAACTATGTGTTTTAATTTTGATACTGCATCTGTTTTTTCTCATTCCCTTCTCTTTTAAGAAAAAAGAAAATATACGCAGTTTCTGTATATGTATATTGTATATATATGGTTATCTAAATTAACCATTTCTAAACTATTAATTTAATTTTATATGAAAAAAAAAATATGATTTTAAATTTATATTAATTCGATTATTACAGTTATATTAATTTATACAATAACCAATATTAAAACCTTTATCAATAACATTAAAAATCCGATATATCCGATTTTCAATACCTAATATAAATATAACCAATTATCAGTAATATTAATATGAAAATGAAAATAGTTTTAATTTTGGAGAGTTTGGAGAATTCTGTTTGAATAAAAAAATATTTTATATTTTAGGATTTACACATATATTTAATTTAATACGCAAAAAAAAAATAATTTTATTTTTGGAGAGTTTGGAGAATTATTTTTTGTTTTAAAAACTATTTTATATTTTATAATTTACATATGAATATTTAATCTAATTCATTTTCATACATCTGTGTGAATTATCAATAATATCAATTCGAATATTTATATCTTTGGAGAGTTGAGAGAGTTTTACTATTTCAAAAAAAAAAATATTTTTCTATTTAAACATTTTTATCTTATTTTAAACATTTTTTTTTCAATAATTCTAATTTTACAACAAACATTTTTTTTTGTCTCCGCATTTGGAGAATTTGATTTTTTTTTTCAAGTAAAAAAATATATTAAAATACATTAATCAGAATTACATTAAAATAAAATGTATATATAGAACAGTTTATATGCAGATAGAACTGCAAAGCAAAATCTATTATTTTTACATAAATAAATAAAGTGGTCCATTTATCAATTCAAACTCTCAGAAAGGGTTAATTCTTAAACTAAAATAATCTATTATAAATCATAATTTTAAAAATCAAATTGAGTATAATTTAAACAAATTAAAAATCAGACTGTAGTGTAATATTATTAGAAATTAAAGTTTGTATATTCCAAATCTCTGTGTAAAAGCAGTTACGGTGTTCATCCAATGGACTTGAAATTACTTAAAATAAAAAATTATTTAATCTCATCAGTAGGTAAAATAATGTTGGATTGGACTGCCTAGACAGCTCTTCAGTTTAGGTTTATAATAGTTTTAAAATTCATATTACAATGAAAACCATATGTGAGTTATAAAGATCAAATAAAATTCCAAATATACTATAATTACAGTTTTTACTATAATTTTTAGTATTTAATTATGTATATAATAATTATAATATTTGTTGTATACAAATTGTAAGTTAGAAATTTGTCATTTCAGTTTTCTCAAAAATATATTCCAGCTTAATTGACTATACTAATTATTTAGATTTAATTAATAAATTATTTCATTATTTATCTGTATTTAATAAATACACTGAATTGCATTAAATATTCAATACGAGCTCTGATAGCTCCTATGAGATTATAAATAAATAAATAAAATAAAAATAAGCAAAATAAATATATAGTCATATCATAAGTGATGTAATCACATTCCCAACATATGCAAATATATATTCTAGATTGGACTGTAAATTTATTTAGATCTAATAGTTGAGAAATCATTAGAAACACATTCCAAACACACACAAATATTTATTCCAAATTTCACTGTGAATTTATTTAGGTCTAATAATTTATAAATGATAAAAAAACATACTCCAAACACACAAATATGTATAGTTCAGATTGGACTGTAAATTATAGCACTATTAACTATTTATATCTACTAATTGATAAATTATTAGAATCACATTCCAAATACACACAAATATTTATTCCAGATTTGACTGTGAATTTATTTAGGTCTAATAATTTATAAGTGATAAAAAAACATACTCCATGCACACAAATATGTATAGTTCAGATTGGACTGTAAATTATAGCACTATTAACTATTTAGATCTAGTAATTGATAAATAATTATTTAATAATATCAGTTATAGACCTATAATTGATGTCTATACAATGTCAGAATTTAGTATTAAAAAAAAAAAATCAAATTTATTATATTTACAATTTTTTACAATTTTTTTAATCAACACAACTTTCACCTTTTTTATTTAGGTTTTTTATTTTATTTTTTTTTTGTGTTGTCTTTCAATGATTTTCTATCCTTTTTTTGTTTGATAACCTCAATATTTTTGTTTTATATTTTTTTTTTTACTTAATTTCGCGTTCTGATGTTTTTTTTTTATTTTATTCTCATTTTTCATTGTTTTTTTTTTCTTTATTTTTATTTTACTGACTGATTTTAAGAAGAGCATCAAAACAGGTTCTTTTAAAAATTACTGCAATCACAAAAATCATTTTTTATTATTATGTACCTACGTATATTTTTGTTTTTAATTTATTTTTTTTTTTCATTTTGATTTAAGAAAATAAAATAATCGAGAAATAATAATAAAAAATAAACTTAATATCGCCCTTTATTGCATATACTAAGCCCTTCGGGTACATTACTTCAGCACAATATACTTACGTAGCTGGTTATAAGAATCTATACCTAAGTTAATATTATTATTATTATTGTTATTATTATTGTTATTATTATTGTTATTATTATATTGATAGTGTCTATATAGTAGTAGTTAGTAAAAAAAAAAAGGTATATATTTTTCCACCTGTACGTGAACTATATTCGTTTGTGGTGAACTCTATATAAAAAAAAAAAAACAAAAAATAGAAACGAGTATAACATAATAATATAAATCTTGAATAATAATAAAAAAAAAAAAAAAGAAGCTGAGAATAAAAATCTCGAAAATAAAAACTGGTTCTTAACTCAATTTGCTTTACATTTCTGTTTTTATTTTTTTTTTGTATTCACAATTTCTGTTTTCATCATTTCGTTGCTTCTTCTTTTTTTTATTATTATTAATTTTTCTGTTCTGTTATTATTATTTTTATTTTTGTAAGTTATTATTATCGCAGTGGTTGTTATCCTCTGATTTAAAATTCTTTGACCGAATTATTAAAATAAAAAAAAAAAAATGTTTTTTTTTTTTTTTTTTATTTTTGATTATTTGAATGTATGGTGTTTACTGAAAAATGGACCGAAAAACGCGAAATTCTCTTTTATTAAAATTATGTAGGGTTTGTAACAAAACAAAAATTATTATAAATCGTGAGTATTGCATTTGTTAACTATAAGATCCTGTTTTGGTTTTTCTTTCACCAAAATTATTAATTGGATAAAGGTAGAAGGCAATTGCAGTATATTTTTTGTTCTAAAAATAAATATGGCTATCTCCATTTTATTTGTTTTTGAGATAATTGTGATTTAGTATTCGTTAATGGTTTTGACAAATGAAATATTGGGTATAAAGAGATAGTATTCAAATTATATAAGACAAAAATGTTTTTCTAATATAAATGTGATCGTAAACAGCCTTCAATTATCTAATTAATTATATTATATTTGCAATAAACCATGTAATTTTGTAAAAATTGAAAATATGTGTAAATAAAAAAAAAATGGTATAAAAATGTTATTCAGTATTTAGTTAGATTTATTTGAATTTTATTTCAATAATGACATCAGATATCTTTAAAAACAATTTTATTTAAATATTTATTTAGTACAGAGTGCAGTAAAACAACAATTAATGAACAATAAAAATACAAATAATTGATTATAAGATTGTTTAGATCAAATCGATCATGTCTAATTATCTAGTATCAAAGATGACAACCATTTTGGCAATATAATGTCATTAGATTATCTTTACAAACAATTATTTGATAAGTACACTATGCAGCAAAATCGCTGTTAATAAAAAAAATACAAATAAAAAAAATTTATTATAATATTGCTTAGATCAAATCGACTATGTCAAATTATTTAGTATTAAAGATGACAACCATTTTGGCAATATAATGTCATTAGATTATCTTTACAAACAATTATTTGATAAGTACACTATGCAGCAAAATCGCTGTTAATAAAAAAAATACAAATAAAAAAAATTTATTATAATATTGCTTAGATCAAATCGACTATGTCAAATTATGTACAGACTATGGCCAGTTCAAAGTTCAATAAAATGGGACTCTAATACATCCGTTTATTTTACCCTACAGATAATTATAGCAGATTTACATACTTATTTTTACTATTTTAGAAGCATATACCATTAAAACAATCTGAATCACTTCAATTAGAAGTACATCTATTACTAGTGTTATATAGTAGTGCATCTATTATGCGTCAATGAAGATTGTACTTAGCGAATAAAATCTAAGCGAACTAATTTTATTCTTTCACCACGATATTTAGATGTTAATGTATACATATATATGTAAGCAGATATTTAGATGTTAATGTATACTAATATACTAGTGGACACGTTAAATAATGTTGTTCCACATTCTGTAGCAAAATACTTTAGCCATCATAGTTTTGCCTCTACCTGATGATGGACCATTACTTATACTTTTGCAGTTATACTATATTCAAAATTAATAATTAAACTCTAAATGTAAGCAGCTAGAACTGTTCATCAAATTGTCTTACCTGGGTTGACATGATCAATCTATAAACCGAAATCCAAAAACAAAAAAAAATACAAAACCAAAATCCACAAAAAAACAAAGTCTATAAATCTAATATACATAAAATTGAGATATCTTCTGATTTATATCCAACAGAGGTTACCGATAAAAATGATTTCAGTAAATATTGTGGACAAATATTTTATTTAAATATGTAAAATGAATACCTATATATTTTTAATTTTTACCTAAAGCATTAAAAATGATGGGGGCTGGGAGTTTGGTTGGTGAGTGCTTTCCATACGCTTTTGTTGATAGAAAAAAACATTGTATTAAAAATTTGCAGTACCGTAAATTTTTTTTTTTTTTTTTTTTTTTGCGTGGATTGGTGCGATTACCGTAAATGATAAAGTCAAATGAATAAAACCAAATAATAAGGACCGTTTTTTGTGTATTTTGTTTTTTGAGGGTTTCATTTTGTGCCAAAAGTCAATATGAATTTTTTTTTGTGGATTTAGGGACTTAGACGGATTACATATTGTAAAAAAAAACTGTTATATAACAGTATTCATTTATTTCTTTAATTTCTTGATCTTATCTAATTCATTCATGATTACCCAATGCCGCTTTTAAATTAGTAAATTAAAACTACAACTCTTAACTTATCTAAATTACAGCGTAACAGCTTTACAACACAAACGGTCTTCTAATCTATAATTTTTATACAATAAAAACTATTATGTAAAAAATTATTTTATCAATTTTAAAAATTTTAAAAATTTTATTCAATAAAAATTTTATTGTAGCACAACACACATTTACAGTTATAACAAAACGGTACTTCTAACTCACAAATTTTATTCAAAATAAAAACTACTGTTCATTATAATTTTTCTGTTTATTGAAAAAAATTTACTAGGTTAAAAAAATACTTATATAAACTCAAATCAAAAATATGAGTCCTGAATTTTCAATTTTCATAATCCTTTTGAATCCTTTAACATTTTTATTTTAATAAAAATTATTTTTTGTTTTTTTTTTTGTTCAACATTACAAATGTAATTTCAATTCATTGAAAATCATCAGTCATTCTGATAATAAATAATAATTCAATAAAATAAACGCAGTTATACAAACAGGATTATAAAATAACAAAAGGAAAAATAATAATAAAAAAAAAAAAAAAAAAAAATAAGAAAATCACGCGGAAATAATGTATATTATACCTTTGGTTTGTGCAATGTACTGTTACTTCACTTATTTTTTTCTGCTGTTTTGTTCTTCTTCTTTTATTAAAATGAAGAGAGGACTTAAATTTTTTACTTTTTATTGTTTTGTTTTTGTTTTTATTGAATTTTTTTTTATATATTTATAATTTTGGGGTTCATTTAGATGACTCTGAGATATCACGCATTGATTATATACTTTAGAAATTTTATTTTTGTAAAATTCTGCTTATAGGGTCATTTTATATATATGTATGTATATATATTTTGTATTTATGTAAATTTGTATAAAAAAATGCATTGTATATTATTATATGCGTTAATATAATAATATGAAATACAAAATCAAGTTATTTACTTTTTTTGAAATTTTTGGAATTATCAGAGTTGTTTTGAAAATCAATAATAAAAACAAAAAATAAAAATCGTGTCTTAAAAATGTTGTTTTTGTTAAGTTAAAAAACAAAAAAATTGTTTTTTAAAAATTTAAACTCGTTTCTTAATTTGTTTGTAAAATTTTTTTTCTCATGGTTCGTACTACCAAAATTTTTATTTTTTATATTCTTTGATTGGAAAATGTATTCTGTAAAATGTAACATTGAAGTGATATTTCGAGAAAAATAGAGATGATAGCTTTAAGGGTTTAATCATATAGAAAAATATTTATTTATTTACAATAAAATTGTATAATATCAATAATTGTAATTGAAAATATGTACTTTTTAATAATTAAAGATGAATATGGCCCTTATGGTGGTTTTCCTCTTGATGGACGAACGTCCGAACAAATTTTTTAACCAATCAAAAAATTTTATTTTACCAACACATACACAAAAAATCCTCTCCGGGCATTTTCTTCATCCAATTTCTTAGTTAAAATATTTTTAAATTTTGGCTGAACGACGAAATAAAAGAAAAGGATAGATATATAATTATTTGTTAAATATTTATTGCTATCTCGATTTATGAATGAACGCATTCACATATAGAATTTCAAATGTTTTTTAAGATAAAGATATGAAGTGTATATTTTTTTTGTTTTTTATTATAAGATTATTTTGTTTCTAACAAATTATTTATATTTTAAGATAAAAGCAAAGCGCTATATTTTATTTTTTTCGATATAACAATGTTATTTGCCATTATCACTCTTAACAAAATTTTTAATTTTTTTAATAAAAGTAATAACAACGCATGTGTAAACATATTTTCAAACGACAACCTTTTTTGACTACATAACAAATGTCAGTCCTTTGCGCATTGAGAGGAAATCATAAAATTTTCGTTCATTGTATTTGTGTTTCAATTATAGTGTAAAAAAAAAATTGTCCGGACGTTCGTCCATCAAGAGGAAAACCACCTTTATTGTGATGAATGTTCAGTTTTCAATCCACAACTACTGATAACTGTTAAAATTTGCGAGTTGAAAGTTTATTTGATATTGTGAAGTGATATTGATAAAATTTTGCTCTATTATGAATACTGAGAAAATTGACATATTTTTGACAGTTAAAATCTAACAAAAAAAAAAAAATAATTCTTTCAATTAAAAGGTTTGTATTAATGAAATTAATTAATCAAATTTATAATTATTGAAATTATTCAGGTCAATCATGATTATAAAAAATATTTATTTAGTCCAAAGTGCAGTTAAACAACAATTAATGAACAATAAAAATACAAATAATTGATTATAAGATTGCTTAGATCAAATCGAGTATGTCAAATTATTTAGTATTAAAGATGACAACCATTTTGGCAATATAATGTCATTAGATTATCTTTACAAACAATTATTTGATAAGTACACTATGCAGCAAAATCGCTGTTAAAAAAAAATAGAAATAAAAAAAATTTATTATAATATTGCTTAGATCAAATCGACTATGTCAAATTATTTAGTATCAAAGATGACAACCATTTTGGCAATATAATGTCATTAGATTATCTTTACAAACAATTATTTGATAAGTACATTATGCAACAAAATCACCGTTAATAAAAAAAATACAAATAAAAATAATTGTAATTGAAAATATGTACTGTTAAATAATTAAAGATGAATATGGCCCTTATTGTGATGTTCAGTTTTCAATCCACAACTACTGACAACTGTTAAAATTTGTCAGTTGAAATTTTATTTGATATTGTGAAGTGATATTGATAAAATTTTGTTCTATTGTGAATACTGAGAAAATTGACATATTTTTGACAGTTAAAATCTAACAAAAAAAAAAAAAATAATTCTTTCAATTAAAAGGTTGTATTAATGAAATTAATTAATCAAATTTAGAATTATTGAAATTATTCAGGTCAATCATGATTGTCAGTTATCAGTATTATTTATCAGTATATTTATGACTAATTTCAGAAATTCTGATACGTCATATCGTGGTTGTTAGAACTATCAGCTTTTCTGATCGATTGTGAATTGTATTAAACGATAAAGCCCCACTAACATAAATGTACCAATTTTCGCCCCCTTAAGGAAAAATTAGTTTAAGTTGACAAAATAAGCAAAATATAAGCTTTTTTCAATTAACATTTTTTCTCAAATTACAATAATTAGTATTTTTTAATTAAAAAAAAAATATTTTTATCTAATTATAATATAATTTTTTCTAAATAAATAATAAAATATCATAACTGCCAAAAAAAAGTTTTATTGTACGTATTTCCGCTCGACAATTTCAATCTGAACTAATTCCGCCCTTATATGATCTCAATTCCGCTTTTTGAACCTATTTGCGATTCACCAGTACCTATTTACGATTTTATTAAAAAAAAGCTATTTAAAATAATCGTTAAGAGTAAAATTAATAAAACTAGTACTTAGTACAGTACTTAGTACTTAGTTAAATTATAAAAAATATTTATTATATTAAAAAATTTGGAAAAAAAAAAATAGTTATAATATAAGTAAAATTATTTGTTACACAAAACATAAAAATATACATTGATTTCAATATGAAAATTAAAAAAAATTAAACAATGCTATGATTCAGTATTTCAAACAAAAAAAAAAATAATTCAATATAACATAATTAACTTAAATATTATAACAATGCACATTTAAAATAAATAGATGAAACTACAAAATATTTCATATACATACAAAGTAAAAATCACATTTAAGAATTCTTAGTTTTGGCATTTTTTATTTGTATGATTTCGGGTACATTATATTGTCCTTCTGCTGTTCATTAAAACTGAAGGCACAATTTTGTAGACTCACTGTCTGAATATATTAAGGTATCTTGTTTTACAGGTCATCTCCAAAATGTGCCAGACATGGTTATGGTTTTATAGGGCATATTTAGTTCGGAATTAGGACATATTGCACGTATTACCGACCCGCTTTTACATACAAATTTTTATAAAAACTCAAAATTTAGTTGTAACAAAAAATACATATATGCGAAATTAAATTTATAGGTCGTAATTAGGTCCAGCTTAGTTTGTTCAATTTCAATTTTCAAAATCGTCCAGCTGCATCCTTATATATATAATCAAAAATAGTTGAATAACTTAATTAATTATTTCGATATATCATTTTCCTAATTCCGCCGCCCGGTCGATCGTAAATACGTACAACAACATAAATTTACGTGTACCTAATTCCCGCTCAAAACAAATTAGCAATTTAAAATATTTTTTTATTTACAAATTGAAGAAAGTATATATTATAATATCTATTTAATAACATATCTTTTACAATTATTTGAATAAAATAAATAAGTGAACATCATATAGTTTAATTATTATGGTCTTAACAAATTAAAAAAAAAAATTTTAAACGTTTGAACCAAAATTTTGGTTAAAATGTGTACCTAGTTTAGTTTTCTATCAATAACTTATTTATTAATATGAATACAAATGTGCATTATTTTGCATTACAACGAGGAAATAATATTCTTTTTTTATTTCAAAAATAAATTTGAATTATAAAGCGGTATTGTATTTACAAAAAAAAAACGTTTTGGGCGGCATAATATACTATAGGGCGGTGATAGGTACATTTACGTTATACCCTGTTAAATAGCTATCGTGAAGCTTAAAATTTGTCATATTTTCTGGTATTTTTTTATATTCTGTATCAGTTAAAATGTTGCAAGTGATTTACAGTACATTTTGCATATAGACATAATTTTAAAATTGTCAAAAAAAAAAATTCATTTAGTATAAAAAAATTTTTAAGTATAATTTTAAAATAAAAAATAAAAATGAATTAATTTTTAATTGGTTTTGTTTTTTTTTTTTTTTTGTTTTATTATGAATTAATTTTATATTTGCTCTAAATAGGTTTTGGATATAATAAATAAAAGACTGTTTGTTTGATTTAATCACAATATTTAATTAATTTAATTATATTTAATTTGATTTACATTTATTAACAGTGATTTTAAATTTACTGTTCAATAATTCTATCAATTTAACTTATTTCTAATAATTGTTAATAAAACATACTGCCTATTATAGTTGTTTAGTTCTTTAAAACTAAGCTCTAGAGTAAGAAAATAGTTCATTATAATGTTATATAATTGTAAGAAACAATTTGTTAAGTGAATTAAAAAATGAAATAAATATTAACAGTTATTCGATTTACATATATTTTATCAAAATAACAAATTTTTGTCAGAAAATTTATCAGGATCAGTTCATAATTCACTAAAAAATAAATAAATTTTTTCTGTTATCAGATTTCTGACTATACTGACAACCACGATAGACCTGATTATATATATTATATATAAACTAAAAGAAAAGTCCGGGTAAATACCTGGCCCGGGCACAAAAAAAAAGATTTTTTCTGTGAATGGACTCGATAAAGTGGTTTTTAATAAATTTTGGTCATTTGACATATGTTGAAAGCTTCTGACATATAGAATAGTAATATTAATAGCAAAATACAAAAAAATAAAAAATGTTTTAAATTAATTTTTATAAAAGCTATACGACGATTTGCTATATACCAGCATTTCAATTTATCCTTGTTTGGTAAGTAGGCACTAGTTTCCGGACGGTTAATTTTTTTTCAATTTTAAATGCATCCAATTTCGAAGAAAATAGTAGTAATGAGATATCTTCGATTTCTTTTCATAATTCAATCTATTTTGAATAATAAACAATGTAAAAAAATATTTTTTCAATAAAACTTAAGTATTATTATTAAATAAATCTAAAATGTGCCCATTTCATCAGTTTTCGGACACTAAAATCTATTATCCGGACATCAATGTTTCAGTAACCGGACAAACAAAATCTAAAGAAAAGTTGAACATACAAAGTATTTACTAAATTTGAAATAATTTTTTTTGAAATGTTTAAAGTTTTTATTCAAGTTCTTTAATTAATTAAAATAAAAATAATTCAATAAAAAATATATAATATATCCAACAATTCAGGTATATTTGAAATTATAAGTATAGCTAAAAATCATGAAATAAAAAATCAACATTAAAACTAATAAATTCATATTTAAAGCTAAAACATTTATAAAATTAGAGACTTTAATATCTAAATACTTCTAAATAACAGGTAAAATTAGTTACTGAAGTAAGTTTTTGAATACGTACTAGGTTAAGAACATTTAAGACAAACATAAAATTATTTTGCATCGTCTTCATAATTTAATTAGCGATGTACATTTTTAGTGGTATCACCGATTACACATATCACACTCGATATTTTTTAGAAGATCAACTTCTATATCACTTATTAGTTCATCTGAACATTCATTTCATTTTTCTTTTTTACGTTGAGCAGTCTTCTTTTTACATTCTTTATAGTTCTTTTTAACCGTTCCATTTTTCTTTCTTATAAAGAATAGAATAGCTTCAGTAACATTTAATTTCTTTGTAAGTAAATATTTCTCGACAAGCTAAAGATGAAATTGAGCTGGGAGTTTTTCTTTATCATTTACTCTCCTCTTAGAAAAAAGTTACATTTTTTTTGTAGAAAATAGTTAAATATTTATCTAAGGAGCTCACTGATAAGCATCGGCTTACAGTCGATTATCTGGAACTTTTATTATTATTATCTTTTACTTTTATCTGGAATCAAATTATCTGTAGTAATAACGATAGGGTGCAATGACACATCGGCCTTATTAGCCAAATTAATTGTCGGGATTTTTGGACTTTCAGGTCGTTTAGGACTAGTATTACTGATTGAAGAAAAAAATTCTGCAATTTCTTTTGATATATTTCTTGCAGAGCTGATTTCTCCATCAAAAGGTAAGATCTTGTCTATCATGGATTGCTCAAAAACGAAAAATGATTCGCCGTTCAAATCGTATACCTAATATTATATACTTAACATTATCTGTTGTTGAAGTAGTATCTTGTATCTGTATAGGCGAATTAGGTTTAAAAAATTTTATTACGTCCAAAACTACATTATAATTGACATGGCGTTTCTCAAGCTAACATTTTGCTATTTAAACTACTTTAGTCGCATATTTTATTTTATGTCAGCGAAGATAATTTCTTTTAAAGTAATTTCATTTTCTGTGACGAATGACATTAAATTAACATTTTGTTTAAGTAATACTTGTTCTGTATATGTTTGTAACACATTTTTAATAATCCACTGCAACCGGATTAACAGGAAAAAGTTCACACTTTCTGAATACATTTGAAATAATGGGAATTGGGTTGAAATGTATTTTGTACAAGTGGGTAGAATGTTTTTCTTGACAAAACCACACCAAAATTTTGTGATTGCCATTACCTTACTGTTTTTTTTTTGTTCAATCATATTGAAGCATCTAAGGGTTGCATGATATGAGTCGTGTTTGCAGGAAGGGCGTATAAAATTATACCGTTAGCATCACCAAAAAAGGTCTTTAGTTAAATGTGAATTGTGATCGTCAACAAAAAAGAGAATAATCTTGGTAACAACTTAAATAAAATGTAAGTAAGCTATTTAGGAAGGCTTAGTTCCTGATAATAAGTAGTACCTTTCCACATTTAATGAGTTGATAAGGCCAGAAATTTGATAAATAAATACTCGAAAAACATTGTAGTAAAATATGTATAGTAAAACTTTCAGTGCCGTACTTTTTTAAGCATGAAAAGGTAATATCAAAAATTACATAAAAATGATGATATATTAATGAAACGCCATGGTTTTGCCATTGAAATTAATTGAAAAACTTTAAGAATAACGTACGTCCGATAACTAAAACGGACTTATAAAAACCGTTTTAGTTTCCGGACACGTAGTTTCATATGTATATTTAACTGTCCGAAAACTAAAATAAATCAGATTTAGGTACTTGCAAATAACATATCCATTAAAAATATAGTATTTTTTAATATTTTCCATTGATATACGTTTAAATAATTTTTGGGAACTAATTCAGTTTCCGGACACATGTGTCCGGAAACTGATTTGTGTCTATTTTTTTGTACTAAAATGCGGACACCAAAAAGTTCAGAAGATTTTTAATTTTTTTTTAATTTTAAACAAAATTTTAATATTTCAACATTTTTTAAGATATTTAAACAACTTCATCACTAATATTCAAAAAAATCAATTAAATACTAATGTTTTCCTTGCTTTTTATCACTTTATTAACAAAAAAACACTTTTTGAACAAAAAATCCAAACCCTCTTGAACAATTTACTTTTAAATACTTATATATTTACATAAATGTTATTCTTTGTTTACAAGTTTGTTTGAAAAAGAATAGTGAATATAAAACGTGAAATAACTATATGTCAATTATTTAAAAATTTCTTAATATTTAAAGAAAACTAGTGAAGTGTCCGAAAACCAATACATGTCCGGAAACTAGCGCACCACCCTATATACTATATTTTATTTTTGTATTCATTTAGCTTAGACAGCAACCATATACGTAATAATTTATGCAAAAAAAAAATTAAAATTTGTATATGTGTCTTACATGGTTACATTGGGTGATATTTTAAATTGAAATTTATATTTGAAAATTAAAAAAAAATGTAAAAAATGTATTTTATTTTAATCAATGAATAAATGAATTTTAAATCTAAAAAATACTGATTTTATAATTTAATACTAATAAAAAAGTGAAGAAAATTCTTAATAATTATTTTATTCAAAATATTTCTACTATTCGTTGTCGTATTTTTCTATTCAAATATAAAATACAAATTTATCTATATAAATGTCATTATGATTGACTATTAAAATACAAAAATACTGTTCTATTAGTATTATTTACTGTTATACTATATACTTTATAATGTTATATACTTTTTATAATAATTCTTCTAATTTTTAAAATTTATCAGTTGAATAACTTCCTTACATTTCATCATAACTTTACTTAATCTCATTCTATAAAATATATTCTATAAAATATATCTATAAAATATATTAATCTCATTATTTTGTTATTTTTTAAGTAATAAATTTTTTAAGAATTTTTAAACTCATTAACCTTGATTTTATTTATTTTTTGTTTGTTTTAAGGATATTCTAACTTCTATAGTAGTTATCTACTTGAGCATAACTCGATCAATAAAAAACAATTTTATTACATAATAATATGTTCACACCTATATGAACAATATTATTATAAATTTAATGAAAATAAATAATTAAAAAAATTATATTGATAGTGATGAGGATGTTGATGATGATGATGATGATGAGAATAAAGTATATGGGGTCATTCATTTATAGAACTAAAGCTGAACATTTTTTTTAATAATCAAATTTCTATATATTGAATTTTTTTGTTTTTATTTTTTTTTTCTGGCCTTCCTATTTGTACATTTAAATATATATTCAAATACAATATGTCTATGTAAACATAATAATAATACATAGTTTACTATATAGTTACGTAATTTCAAAATTTCCTTCAAATAAAATAAATTTAAAGATCATTACCTAAATTTGGCACTCTTGGCAGCATTATAGGTAGGGTAGGGTACTCTATATGCAAAGTAAAACAATAAAATAAAATAAAATAAAAACTAACCAATTTTAAAAATGTGTAGATTTTGTTATTATTATATTTTTAGCAATAACGCTAAACGTATATTACAATTTAACCAATCAACAAAAAAAAACAATAATAAAAATAAAAAAAAAAATTATAATCAAAATATAAAAAAAAAAAATTACCTAGATTTTTTTTTTTATAATCAACTTCAAGAGTACTCACTCTTCTTGTACTCTTCAATGTTGTACAGCAGATCATCACATATGAAGCTTCACTTATTTATTATTGTTTCGTTTTTTTTGTTTTTTATTTTTCTTCAAAATATTGAACAAACTCGAAAAGAACAACATTTTTTTTTTTTTTTTTTGTTTTTGTTTCAATTTTATTTACTTTTTAAAATCCTTGAGTTTGAAATTCAATTTTATTTTTTGTTCAATTTCCTATTTTGAACACTCGACGAACTCAAAAACTCCTCTGATGTTTTCGTTTTGTTTTTTATTTTTGTTATTATACATTTTTCGTTATTTAAGTGACCTATAAATCGTGATTTTAATGATCTGGGAAAATTAAATATGATTTTAAAGATAAGGAATATAATATTATAATGTATGTACTGTATATATACTACTGAAATTGAATATATATATATATATATATATATATATATATAGGTATATCGTATATGTATATATATATATACATTATAATGTTATAAAACATATAAATTAAAAAAGTGATACTTATTATGGTTAAAATCTAAGATAAAAATTAGATTGATATAAAATATAGTTCAAAAAAAATTGGATGTGAAATAGAATAGATTTATTGACAGCCTTGTCTGAGCCTTGTCACACTTTTCCGGCCAATGAATATAATATATTATAAATTTTTTAATTGATGTGGTAATAAAATATTTTTTATTTCGATTAATGACTAATTAAATATATATACTAAAAAAAATATATAATTATTTCATAAGTTTAGTATATACAAAATTTGAAATTAACGGTCCGAGTTCACATATTCGTAGAACCTTCAATTTGATCAAGCTCATTTTCACTTGATATATAAAATAAGATTTGAATGTATGAAACAACAATTTTTTATTTTAATTTCTTAATTTATATTTTGATTAATAACACAATAATGACACTGAAGACTTGACAAGAAAACCGGAACTACAAAAATGTCGAATTATCGAATTTTCTAATTGTCGAAATACACACAGAAATTGTTACAGAACATTTCTGACATCATTTTCGTGTGTTTTAATAAATTTTGAACAATTTCAAAAAAAATTAATGGTTTGTGTCTTGGATAAAAAATATATTATTATATTATATAAATTTTAATTTTTGTTTATATCAGATACTAGTAAAGTCAACCGACATTGATTATGTCCAACTTAAAATGTATAAAATGTATTTCAATACAATTTTATTTATAAACCGAAATTATATGGTTTGCGTTTTGGATAATTTTTTTTTTTATATTATTCATTAAATTTCAATTTTAGTATATGTAAATTATACTAGCAAAGTCACCCGACATGTACTTCAATACAATTTTATTTATAAACAGAATTTATATGGTTTGCGTCTTGGATAATTTTTTTTTTTTAAATATTATTCATTAAATTTCAATTTTAGTTTATATCAGTATTATACTAGCCAAGTCAACCGACATTGTTTAAGTTTCAACAAAATATATATATAAAAAATTTACTTCGATGAAGTTTTAGTTTTGAATCGAATTTGAATAACAAAATAGCTTCTCAAATAAGACAATACAAAATCTAGATATAACTAGTAGGTTTGAATTGGTTTGAATTAGTATTTCAGTAACAATATGAATGCTTATATTATTAATATTATGTGAAATTGTATAGTTTTGGCTGACTAAAATTTTGTAGAAGCATTATTGAAGCTCCTACATTTCTGTTCTAATGGCTGGTGAATAATAAATGTCAAAAAATTTGCTTTGAAATGTCATAAATGTTGTATGGTTTTGGCTAACTCAAATTTTGTAAAACCATTATAGTAGGAGCTTCTAAAATAACTATATGATTAAAACTGTGGACATATGCATATTGAACAAGCAAACAAACTTCCATTATAAGTAACAGTAACATTTTTTGCTAATTCCACCGACATAATACCAATTATTTTATTGTACATTATGCTTCATAAAGTTATTCTGACTATTTTTATATGACTAATTATTACTATAATTTCAATTATGTATGTATATACAATTACCACTTAGTTATATCTTTTTTGTATTGCATCTAGTGATTAGGATACATTCTGTAGTATGTACTACGTTTTCCAGTTTAGGCTTTTCTTTACTTGGCTTTTTCTTACTAAAAAATATAAGCGGAAAATTAAAATAGATGTAGATACGAATTGATCTAAAACGGTTAAATTGTATAGTTATAGGTTTTTAGATGAAATAAATTATTATTATTATTCTTATTCTTATTATTATTATTATTATTATTATTATTATTATTATTATTATTATTATTATTATTATTATTATTATTATTATTGTTATTATTATTATTATTATTATTATTATTATTATTATTATTATTATTATTATTATTATTATTATTATTATTATTATTATTATTATCATTATTATTATTATTATTTTTATTACTATTATTATATTTATATATAATATTGTTAATAGCATATTAGATAAAGTGAAACCAAACCAATATGACAGCCTTCATGACAAATCAAAAAAATGTATGGTACAGATCTAAAAAAACAATATAAATATATTTAAAAAATATTCAGCGTAATTTAGAATATTATTTTAATTAAAATAAAATAAATAAACTCTAAAAATTGATAATTAAAATATTTAAAACTAAATAATTACATATTAATATGAATTTTAAGGCAATCAACCAAATAATTAATTTTGTTTTCCCTGTTTTATATCAAGTCGAGAATGTTCAATGAATTCATAAAAATTCATAATTATGCAGTCTGGAGTTACTCCAAAATAAATTTTGATATACAAAGTACATCATTACCCATAGCTATATATACCTACACAAAGTGGTCATTTTGAAATTTAATACTTTGATGATATTTTTGTTATTATTTTTTTTATTTGTCATCTCTCATCAAAATACCACAATAAGTAAATTTTTTGAATAAATAAAAATTTTTATACTTTATTTACATTAAATTTTGTATTTAATTTCGCAAACGGAAAACAATAAAAAAAAACCAAAAAATTTATATTTTAGTAGAAGAAGAAAATTGGTAGAAATTCCATAAATATTATTTCACATGTCAATAAATTTTTATAGGATAATAATATTATTTGGAAAATAAATAAAGTATATTTGAATTTCCTAATTGTGGTTTTCAGTTTTTATAACCAAAAATTATTTTTTTATTTGTTGTTTTATGCTTTTTTTTGTGGAATTTTTTAAAAAATGAAAATTCTTTAAGAAGCCATATTAAATTTTATTAAACCTTAAATAAGTACAAAAAAAAAAAAAGTAATATTTTTGAAAATAGTTTTATTTTTTTTTTATTTATTTTTTTATTTGTAAAAATGTAAATATTTAAAAATAAAAATGTTTAATTAAAATTTTTGTAATTTTTATTATCAGTTTAAAACTGCATTTAAATATTTTTAATTTTTCATTAATATTTATAAAATTAAATTAAATGAATATTAATGATTTGGTGGAAGACAGGAACTGTGCAAAAACAGTAGTATTCAGAATTTATAAAATTTGATAGTCAATTTCTTAAGCTTGATATTTATTTATTAGTGTATTCACTATCAGTCTACTGTATACTACACGCCAATCTATTCATTAGTTAATTCACTAATCAATTTTAATATAGTGTATATCTAGTGTATAGAAACGTTGTTCCATCTGTTCTAAGTTATTATCAATTTTATTGTAAATGATTGATAATATAAAATTTTTTAATTTTTATTAACTTTATTATTAATTTTTTTTTTAAATGTTTAATTAATTAATAAAAAGTCATTTTAACTTGCTTGAATTAAGCTTGTAAATGTGTAAATAAATATTTATACTATTTACCAATTTTACGTCATCAATTTAAAATTCTTAACTTTAATCTGGCTGTTTGTAAAATTATTGCTTTTCAAGAACTGCAAATGCTTTGATATTGTTATATCTGTGGCTAGAAGTCATAACTGCTTATGTCTGAAATTGATGTTTCGAGTAAAATCAACTTTAAAGTTTATATAAGAGTTTAAAAATATCAATTTCAAATTCTTCTATTATATTCTATTCTATTTTATTCTATTCTCTTTTATTCTATTCTATTATATTCTATTCTATTCTTTTCTATTCTATTGTATTTTTTTCTATTATATTTTATTATATTCTATTATATTAAATTATATTATATTATATTATATTATATTATATTATATTATATTATATTATATTATATTATATTATATTATATTATATTATATTATATTATATTATATTATATTATATTATATTATATTATATTATATTATATTATATTATATTATATTATATTATATTATATTATATTATATTATATTATATTATATTATATTATATTATATAATATTGTATTACATTATATTATATTATATTATATTATATTATATTATATTATATTATATTATATTATATTATATTATATTATATTATATTATATTATATTATATTATATTATATTATATTATATTATATTATATTATATTATATTATATTATATTATATTATATTATATTATATTATATTATATTATATTATATTATATTATATTATATTATATTATATTATATTATATTATATTATATTATATTATATTATATTATATTATATTATATTATATTATATTATATTATATTATATTATATTATATTATATTATATTATATTATATTATATTATATTATATTATATTATATTATATTATATTATATTATATTATATTATATTATATTATATTATATTATATTATATTATATTATATTATATTATATTATATTATATAATATTGTATTACATTATATTATATTATATTATATTATATTATATTATATTATATTATATTATATTATATTATATTATATTATATTATATTATATTATATTATATTATATTATATTATATTATATTATATTATATTATATTATATTATATTATATTATATTATATTATATTATATTATATTATATTATATTATATTATATTATATTATATTATATTATATTATATTATATAATATTGTATTACATTATATTATATTATATTATATTATATTATATTATATTATATTATATTATATTATATTATATTATATTATATTATATTATATTATATTATATTATATTATATTATATTATATTATATTATATTATATTATATTATATTATATTATATATTATATTATATTATATTATATTATATATTATATTATATTATATTATATTATATTATATTATATTATATTATATTTCTTTGATATTTTTTTATAATTTTTTTTAAAAATCTTTTAAATAGCTTTAAATTCTGCGAAAACAATTAGAGTACGTATCCCACTATTTTGGGCTAAAAAAAATAGTAATGGGACTGTATCAGTTTAGTTTTTGGATTTTTAAAATTACTTAAGTTATGTGAAAAAGAAAACTCAGCTTTAATTTGGCGCTATAAAATGTTAATATTAATAAATACAAAAACAGATACGTTGAAGCAATTTTGTTTCTTTACTTCAACACATCTAACAATCGGTTAAGTGGTGGTGGGTCTCAAAGGGATATTAAATAGCTCAGAACAAAAACCATTATAATTTTATTAATTTTTAATTTGAAAATATAAAATAAAATATACCTACGTAATAATTAGAATGTAATTTCACTTAACATTTTTAAATATTAATTGAATATGTATATGTATACTTGGTATAATATTATTATGTAGATTTTAATCAAATTAATTTTTTTTTTATTTTCAAATTTATATAATTGCAATTAAATTATATTCATTTAACAAGTGTTATTTTTTTTTTAAAATACATTTAATTTTTTTAATTTTATAATTTTTTTTTTTTTTCTTATTTAAATATCTAAAGAATTAGTTTTTATCCTTTTTTTTATAATTTTTTTATATATGTTTTTTTTTTTATTTTAATTTATTCATAATTATTATTAATATAATAAGAATGTTAAAATTTATCTGTGTTATGTATCTTTTAAATTATTTAAATAAATTTATTATCAAATAATTTATATTAAAAATTAAAATAATTTTTTTTTTGTGTTCATGACAGTAAATGAAATATGAATTAATTGAAAAAATAAATAAATACATATATATATATATATATTATATAATATTATATTATTGCCTTAGGAAATTAATAAGAGTAATAACAGCAGCTATAATAACAACAACATAAAAAAAAAAATGATTTAACTTGGTTTATTTTTTGTATTTTCTTAGTTAAAAATATATTTTAATTAAAAATGTTGAGATAAACGACAACTTAACTATAATATTTAAGTGCAACATAAGAGTTGTATTTATAGATACGATTGTACATAATTATTAATGTATTATTGTAATAATAATAATAAAAAAATTATTTATTGTAGAATTATTTTCCATTTGAATTATATTTATCAATATTTATCTAGATTTCCTCAAAATGTCTGATTAATTATTATTAAATTGTTTTTTGCCATTTTTAAATATAAAAAAAAAAATTATTTTAAAATTATTTTATTTAATTGAAAAAAATTATCTTAGTACATAAATATACATATCATAAAAAATAAATGTCTGAGTACACTTTATAAATTTTTTTTTGAATTCTTAATTAATAGTTTTAATTAGTTTTTTATGTTTGCTTTCTGGTTTAAAAATTTAATTAAGATATATTGACGTGTGTGTATCAGATTTGGTTTGAAAAACGCACATAGTAACGAGCAGAATTATATTATAATCATATTATATTTTGTTTTGAAAAATGTATGATGATTTTAAAGACAATTTGAATCAAAGAATTGAATTAGAATGGATTCGACCTATGCGGAAATCTTGTATTTTGAATAAAATCAGGATAAAAAATAATTTAAAAACTGGCTTTAAATTCATTGTTTTAAAAATTAATGCGTAGGTAGTTAAAGTATGTTTTC
The DNA here is from genome assembly GCA_963942445.1 of Argyra leucocephala. NCBI lineage: Eukaryota > Metazoa > Arthropoda > Insecta > Diptera > Dolichopodidae > Argyra > Argyra leucocephala. The sequence continues at coordinate 9,843,966 of OZ012679.1, read as the reverse complement.
CTATTTTCGTGTTGAATAATTCCACCTCTACCCATTCAAATAAATCTAAGCTTCATGATTCCACCAATGGGACTATTATTCATTAGTTTTTTTTTAAAATAATTCAAAAATCGTATACATAGGTCCTGCTTTAGGAAAAATTGTCATAATTCCACATCTAATATACCCGAGTATGTACACATATATTTTTTTTTAATTATCAAAATAAAAATTAATTATTATAAAAACTAAACATGTGTTTTCAGTATTTTTAATTCATATTATTATAAACATAAAAAAAGATAAAATAACAAAAATAACAAAAATTCTATGAGTTCAATTTGAATGTACAGACATTTGCAGTGAATAATTTTATACTAATATTTGCCATGCACTCAAAATTCGAGTCAGTTTGATAAAAAATCGTACCTATTTTGTCATTACGAACTGTTGTCCCCCATTTTAATTTATTCTTAACACTAGATATATATATCAAATATTTTTTATTGATTTATCTTAGACAACAACCGAATATGAAATAATTTCAATTTCAATTAAGAATTTATAATATATATATATATATATTATTAAATATATATTATATTTTTTAATGATTTATCTTAGACAACAACCCAATATAAAATAATTTCAATTTGAATTCATATATTTCCTTCAATATACTTTTTTTTTAAATACAGAGTTTTTTTACAGAGTTTAGAGATACTCTCTTTACAGCTGAAACATTTTAAATTATAAATAAATGGTTTATTCTCATGTTAATATTAAATTTTTAAGGGAAAACAGGATAGTAAAAACCTTATCAAATTTCTTTTTTTTAATTTTAACTTAATTCTGACTAGAAAAAAAAAAATAAAAACTGTACATTTGTGATTTGCGGCCATTTAATAATATAAAAGTATTGTATGTTAAGACTCTACTATATTATGTTTATAAATATAGGTTGAAATTTATATTTAAACGCTTTGTAATAATTCAAAATTAAAATTTTTTTTGAAAAAAACCTTTAATGTTGCTACGTCTCTTTTTAAATGAATCATAATGAAATAATAATAAAAGTCGGTTGTAAAAAGTCGGTTTAGATATTTTTACCGTACTTTACAGTTCATATTACAGATTAAAAATATAATGATGTGTCTATACATCATCAGTCTATATTGGAGTGATTAATGGTGTATAAACTGCATTGAAATTAGTTATTAAAACCAATTTTAACTAATAATCAATCATTAGTATACAAATAATCAATGAAAATAAGTTTGGATGATAAATGTATATAATCCATAAACTTGTTTTTTTATTTTAAGATTTCTGGACAGAGATTATAGTTTCATATATTAGGTTCTGAACATTAATATTATACTTTATTAAACTAAATACAGCATTGGGGTTATAATTTGATCCAATATTGTTTAATTAATAGAGTGAACTAGAAAGAAGGAGAAAATATTACTTAGTATATTGTTGGTATGATGAAAATAATTAAAATTGTAACAGACGTTGCTTATATCGTTTTACGGAAATAAATATTTAGCTATACTGATTATCTATCGCGCAAAATTTAATCACCATAACACAGAATAAGAGTGAATATTTCAATTATTATTATCATCGAATTTATATATATATATATATATACTACAGAATACTTACTTATTATTATTTGATTTGTTTTAATTGCAAAGTCTGCGTAATTCTGACACCATATTGTGTATTGCATTGTTGAATTAACACTGTCTTTATTGAAATCATATCTTATAATAAAATTTTATAACTATTAACAATACCAATATTAGACTAAACACTATGATGGTGATATTAGATTAAATGCAATGATGGCAATATTGTAGCTTACGATATTACTACAGGTCTCATATACATTTTATGTATTTTTAGTTAATTTTTTAATTTATTTTTTATGTATAATATTATTTTTCTATATCACACGCTTATAATAATATTTAACAAAAATTAAAAAATCCACGTTTTTAATCTAATTATATATATTTAATAGTATTACAGTACTTAATGTTATTATACATGTATTTAATTAAACTTCACAATTATTTTATTCAATTTATTTAATTTTATATTAATTAAAAAACAAAACAAAAACATATTATGATTAATAATTATGATTCATAACAATTAAAGTGAATCCCATTAAAATACTTTAACTCTATTATTGTACCTAATTATTTTACAATATTTACAATATTAACTCAATAATAAATATTTATATGTAAAAATCAATTAAATATTTAATTTAAGGGTGCGGTTTTGTAATTTCTATTAAGTAATAACATTTTTTTTTTTGTTAATTATAATTCTTATTATTATTCCCTTTAATTATAAAAGTATAAAAAAATAAATAGTAAAATTATAAAAAATTAAAAAAAAACTAGTTTTGAATATGTTTTTTTTTTAACTAATCGGTTTAATACTATTGTACAATAATAATAATAATTATTAGAATACATAAACCAGTATTTAGAAGGGAATTATTTTTAAAGCTTATTTTTTTTTCTAAAATGTATTTAAATATTTATGACTAACATTAAATTTATTTCATTTTAAATTGCATATTAAATTTGCTAAGTTATCAAAATTTTAAAACATCCGATTTGAAAATGAAAAGAATGACGTTTGTACAGTAATTAAATAAATTAAAATAGAATTAAAAAAAAAAAAATAATGTAATAAAATAAAAGACAAGTTTTACTAGATTAAAAAATAATTAAATAAAAAAAAAAATAATAATAATAAGTTGTAATAGAATTTAATAAAAATAAAAATTGCATTTTTTTTTTTTTGATTTTTATAATATTCATTTTATATTTATTTTTAATAGTATTGAAACATTTAAATACAATTTTTTTTTAAAAGTATACGGATATTAAAAATATTTTTACTTTTGTTTTTCAATTTATTTACTAAGATTTAAAATTTAATTTATTATTTATATATTTTTATTCAATTAATGCTAAATTCATTTTAAGCATTTTATTAGAAATAAATACAATATTTATGATAGTTATAATATAATGGTATGATAGTATAATATAAATGGCATGATAGTGTAATATGATTTCAAGATCATGAATGACTTAAAAGTTCTAACTGATTTCAGGTTTAATCGGGAGTTATACTTTTTTTTATTTTTATATATATTTATCTACTATGGTAGACTATATTTTCATCATAATTTTTTATTATTATTTTTTTTTTATTGTCTTAATGTATTTACATATTTGTATAATGTATTTACATATATATTTTAATGCTTTATTTTAAGAGCTTTGATTTACCTTTGAAAATACCTTTTGATTTGTACTTATTTAGACTAACTGACAGACTTTTAAATAATTTAAACTATAATTATTTAGAATAAATTAATTAAAAAATTAATTTAATTATAACAGACTTTTAACTAACTTAGACTTAATTATTTAGAATAAATTTAATTTGTAAAGGACAAAATGGCAAGTAAAAACCTCTATTTAATTGTTTTGTTAATATAAAACCTAATTTAAGCCTAATCTAAATTGCTTAACTAACGTCTATTTACTAAAATGATCTTGATACTAAACCTCAATCTACTATCAGTCTAATAAGTGGTTTTTTGGAATTTTAACATCATTCAAAAAAGACAGGTACTATTTTTTATATTTGTTCGAAAATAGTGTTAGTATCTGCTAGTGAAGAAATAAAAATCTTTACTTATAATTAATTTAAGAACAGCGTTTTGTTTTCTCTGAAGCAAATTCAAATTAATTTTAGCAGCACTCATCCATACTGGGAAACAATAGGTGTAGCGAAATGCTTTGAAATATGGATTTAAATATTAATAATTTGTTTTTGGCAGTATGAATTATAGAAATGTTTTAGTGTTAATTTATAGGTTCAATAGTTTTGATGGTTAGAGAGTTATATAGATCATAGTAGAATAAAATAATATATAAAAACTATTGTTAAATTGCTTGTTTTATTTACTTTGCAAATACTTACTTACATACTTACTGCAAAAATTATTAACTCATCGTCGTTTTTATTTTTTATAGAAAAACAGCTATTGGGTAGAAAAGCGGTAAGAAATAGTTCAAGAGTCACTAAACCCTAAAACAAAAATTAATTTAACATATCTATTATTTTTGATAAAATTAAAATGGACGATTAATTAATTTTTGCTTTGGAAATTCATTTTTTAAATTTAAAAAATCAACTTATCTGATGAGCTAAAAACCCCATATATACTAAAAATATCAAAAACATTTTTTGTAGACATTTGGCAGGTAGATAGGTAGAAGTATGATCACCATTCCAGTTGCTTCAATTGGATGTCCTGAAAATCAACTAATCCGATGAGCTAAGCCCCATAAATATTAAAAATATAAAAAACGGTTTTTTTTAGACATTTTGTAGGTAGATAGGTAGTAATATGACCATTCCAGTTGCTTTAATTAAACATTTAGAATGAACACAGTTTTTTTTCTAGACCTATTATAAGCTCAGAAAGCAAAATGTAGGTAATAATTTAGAAAAATTAGTATTAATTAAAACAAAATATAATCGACATAATAAACTGTAGATATTAAATATTATTAGTACTAGTATTACCAAATATTTCAGTACCTACTTCAAAAATAATTTAATAAAATAATTTATTATTTTATTAGTAATGGCTTGATTTTGAAGTAGTAATACTAGATAATGATAATTATTATAATTTTTTTGGTTTTATAATTATTAAAATAAAATAAACGATTTATTTGTTTTATTTATTGTCAATTAATATTTTACATAATTCTTAAATAAAACTAAATACCCAGAATATTTGCCATATTTACCCACTTTTGCCAATAATATATGACTGCAGTTTCAGCTATCGTATTAATTTTTTTATATGTAATGTATTTGCTATTTCTAAACAATTCATTTATTCAATTACAATTATTTTTTTTTTTTATTTATTCGTTTATTTAGATTTTCTATAATACTTACAATTTTGTTCTAAAGGTCTATAATATAATTTTTCATAGTTTAGTTTAATGCCTTAAACTTTTCTTCTGATTTAAAACATTTATTTGAGTGTTTGTTGTTTTTTTACATGTAATTTATCTTGAGGAACTGAGAACTAAAACCTCATTGATGTTGTTTTTTTTTTTTTTTATAATTACAAATATTGTTTACTCTAAAATGTGATTTAATAATAATTATTGTTAAATTATTGTTATTACATTATCAAAATGTTTTGACAAAAAACCCATTATTTATTGTTTGTTTTAAATATGATAATTAATTTATTGTGTGTTATTTGTCTTGATCGTAATATAATAAATAATAATAAATATTTAATTTAATTTATTTTATTTATTCAGTTACATATATATATATAAGATTATTAGTCTTTAAAGCATAATTAAAATTAATAATTTTTAAAACTAACAAAACTAAATAAATTAAAAAAATAAGAAAAAGGAAAGAAAAACAAAGTATAACAAAAATGTAAATATAAAGTAAATATAAACTATAACTAGATTAAATTAATAAATTAATAAAAATAAAACTAAAACATTAATTTGTGAAAATAAAACATAAATAGTAATATTTATAAATAGTAATATAACATAAATAGTAACAATAGTAATAAAACATAAATAGTAACATAAATAGGAATAAAGATACAAAAATATAACTGCATAATTAATTTAATTCTATTCATATACTCTTTATATTGTAGAGACTTACCGTTTCATGTGCATATGTACAAATAAATGTATTATTATTATCATTATTATATAATTCATATTGTTTTAAGCTTCACTTATACCCTTGACAGACTATACTTCATTATGAAGTTCAACTTAATTAATTATGAAGTAAAGTTTAATGAAGTGGTGACCGATTAGTTACTTAATTATTACTTTTTTTTTTTATATTATTTTATAAAAAATAAAAATGGAAAATAAAAAAGTTATTTTGAATTTTAGCTTAAATTAAATTATTTAAGAAATACAATTAAACATAAGAGAAAACAGATTTATCATTTATTAAGAATTATTTTGTTGCAAAAAAGAATAAATTTTTTGGGAAATATTTTTTGTGTGAAAAAATTCAATGGAAGGCAAATTGTCGCCTGAGTATTACTTTATGCCATACGCCATTCGCGTCATTTCGAGAAAATCGATTTTCGAAAAGTTTGTTCAAATTTATTTTGAAAACTAGCCGAAAAACTTCTTAAAAATATATTTTTGTAATATTAGCAAATTAATTTTAAGTATTTTTTTTTGTTTGGTTTCGAGCAAATAAAACGATATTTAGAAAAGTTATGTCAACTTTTGTAGAAGCGTTTCCAATGTTGATTTTATTCCACGTCATACATTTAAAAACAAAAAAAAAAAATCGCAATGTATGACGTGGCCTAAATTTTTTTTGGATATGTCATAAAATAAAAATGTTTAAATTAAATGCATGTCAAATAAATGACATGGAATAAAATGTTTAAATAATATTATAAAGCAAGACAAACTGAATCAACTTTTTATTTGATTTATTTCACGTTTTTCACAGCTTTTTCAATTCACAGCTTGATTTTAATGAATAATATCAACAAAAAATCTTATTCTAAATTGCAAAGGTACCAAACTATCCCCCTAAAAAGTAGAAAATAAAATTAGTGATGGATGTTGAGCATCTAGAGAACTACTATAAGATAAAACTCAAAAGTATATAATGAATCTTGCCGGAATATTGTTAATGGGAATTTGGAAACGCTTTGTGATGTTCTTTTAATATTCGTGATTTTTTTCAAGCGGCAAATATTAAAAATGTCCATTTTCAAATTTTTTTCAAATCATCTGGGGTGGAATTGTGTAACTTTGTTTCAAACATTTCCGTCGAAACAAAATGTTGTCGAAACAAAATTTGGATGACATTACGTAATTTGAAACGTTAATTTATTTTGAAACGCGCGAAAAAACAGTGAAACACTTTACATAATTCCATTTTTGATTTGTTTCGTTAAAATTTCAACAATTACTGCTAGAAAATAATATTAAAATAAAAAAAATGGAACTGAAAGAAATTGCAACTGGATACAAGTAAAAGAAGCTAATAATAATACCAAAATTTTTTTTTTTTTATTCTGAAATTTTTTTTTCTTTACAGAAAATCATTATAAATTTACTTAATTTTTCATTTTATTGGAATTTTTATTTTTGTGCGTTTCTAAAATAAATATTCCAATAAAAATCATGTATTAATTTATTATTTTTTTTAAAATTTACCTAAAAGCGTCAACTATTTTTCAATCGCCAAAATTTGGTCGTATCAAATGTAAAAAAAGTAGCGGTTCAACCTTACGCAATACCAAAATATGTCGTACCAATTTTGAAAAGATTGAAACAAAATAAAATGGGTCGAAACAAAATTATGCAATGCCACTTTTTAAAAATAGTCGAAACAAAACGACGTTTCAAATTACACAATGCTACCCCTGGTATCATTTGAAGTATGTTTAGTTTAGTTTTTTCGAACGACATTGCAGTTTAGCAGTTTTTTTAAATGTAAGGGGAGAGTAAAAAAATGAAGAAATGATTCCCCTATAACAAGCAAAAACAAAAAATAGATCACTCGAATCGTGGTATCTAAAAGGTACAATTAAGTGCTAATAGGTTTTTCAGAAACAACTGGAATATTCACTTCTACCTACCTACTTAAATGTAAGCGATACTGTGTATTTCCATATTCTTTAGGTGTCGTGTCAATCACGTACGTGTACTAAGAGCGTATGTTGAAGAATCGAATATTTATGTATAATTAAGGAAATATTTTGGATTGGCTTTCAGGAATATTTTAATGGCATTTTAATGGGTGTTTACTCTATTTTTTTTTTTCCACGGAACACATATGAATCGCTCCAAAATATTGTATTCAAATAAGGTTGTTTTTTAACTAACTTATTTAATTCCTCTGTCAAAATTGATGGTGGAGATGACGTATTCCTTGTTTGAGTTCACAAACAACACTAACTAACTATAGTTTATTTACAACACAAAAACTTATATACTGCTTATAAATTTTATATGAACATGAAATAAAATAATACGCAGTATTAACCCTTAACTGCATACTGTAGCAGGTCTAAATCATGTTCGTTTCTTCTCTGTAATTGCGTGGTAAAACTTCCACGATGCATTCTAAAAGTCTTATTTTATTTATTGGAATATTTTAGTCGAATGCAACTTTCAAAATCTGGCTTACTATAACAGTGTTCGTGCAATTGATTAATTTTTGATGAAGGTTGTAGAAAAACTGCGCAGTAAAGCCATAACATACGCAGGAGTAAGTTTTTGTAAATTACCAAAAAAATTTTTGCAAATGTCGATTCTGTAGAATCTAGATATTTGTGTGTTAAGAACCTGGAAGAATAATAAAGCTGTAAATGTATAATCAACATTTTTAAGCTGTAATCCAATGGATTCTATAAAACGCTTTGATCGAATAAAACGAATATTGATATTAAATGTCCCAACGCTATAAGGCATATGGGTGAAGCAGATTTAGTAGATGACTTAATTGGACGTTACAAAATTAGAATGGAATCAAACATATAAAAAAAGTATTATGCCTAAACATTTTAAAAATTTAATACCCTTTAATGCCCTTTATGATCTGCATCATATCTTTTTTTTTTAGCTTCAAAGCCCTTCCAAACTACAATTCGATTTTTTAAACACGTTTTGGGTTTCAGGTAGTCGAAATCTACTCAAAAATATTTTTTTTCAATTGAAAAGAAAAATTCATGCATTTAAGGGTTAATACTTTTATCTTATGACATGGCCATATAAATTATATGGTAATGTGTATATGGAATAAAATAAAAATATAACACATTTAAAAGATTATGTTGGGACACGAACACGTGGACTAAAATAATACTAAAATTATTTTTATGTTTATTTCGACGGATATGGACTAAATATGATTCGAAATTGGCGTATGGAATAAAACTTCAAAAAAAAAAACCAGTAGAGAAATGGTGGATATGGAATAAAATCAACACTCTATATCTCGAGACTAAAATAAGAGAAGACCAAACGGGTTGTAGATTTGAAAAGCTCGTGTCTTAAAACCCCAGAATCTATACTCAGGTAAAAAAGTAGCAAAGTGGCGTATGGCATAAAATAGTACTCGGGCGACGAAATGTTAATATAAATAAAAAAAAAATTAAATACTCTATACTATATACGTTGATTGGTTGGTTTAATACGTAATCATTGAAATCAAATCTTTCTAAACACTTAGGCCTCTCTGATAAATACTTAGGCCCTGATAAGTTAACTCAAAATAATGTAATGACGTTTTTTTGAAAATTAAACGTTACCCGGATGGCATTTAGGCATTTTATTATGTATATTATATTATTATCAAAGTTTACTTTCAATTATTTTCACTTATTTTTAATTATTTTTATTTTTTTTTTTTTTTCAAAAATAATACTATTAACTTGACCAAAATAAAATAGGAAAATAATAATTCGAATTGTTATTTTCAAATATTTAGATTTTCCAACAGATGGCTTTTTTCTTAATTTAATGCTAAATAAAGTAGATTTTACTTTATTAATAAAGTATTTTAGTCTAATGAAGTATAGTCTGTCAAGGGTATTACATCACAAAATATTCAACATTGATTCACCACAATCCCTGTTTTCAACAAAAACAGTCAATTTAATTAAAAATAAAAACAAATATTTTATTTAATTAAAAATAAAAACATATATTTTAATTTTCCATATATATACAAATCAAATGTTATACATACATAAAAATTAACAAAATTAATGTCTAGTATTGCTATACAATTTATTTAATTAAATTAAATATTTTTTTGGACTTTCTTAAAATCATAATATTATGTCTACATCACAAAATACACATAATCTCTGCATAATATTTTATATTAAAAATTTAATTTATTAGTTTATCATATTACCAAAATATTATAAAATTTATTTCTTAATTAAATATTTTTTTTTTTTTTTTTTTATTTTTTCTTAATACAAAAATAAATAAATATTAATTTAATTCAACATCAGTTTGTTTATGTCTTAAAATTAACTGACTGGAAAGGTGATTAATTAATTATATTTTTTTAAAAATAAAAAAAAAATAGAAAAAAAAATTGTTTTTTATGTTTTTTTAAAAAAAATATCTATAATCCTATTACCATATTAATAATTTAAAAAAAAAAAAATAAACAAATATTTATATAACTTATATAATATAACTTAATTAAAAAAAAAAAAAAAAAAAACAAAGACAAACAATTTATGATTTAGAATTAATTAAATAGCTAGTAGATTTTTGAAATACAATTTATTTTCCAAAAAAGTTATTATGTATTGGTTGTAAATTAATAAAACAAAAAAATACATAATAAAAAATAAATATAAAAAAATTCTTATAATTAATAAATCGTTTTAAATTATTAATAAATCATTTTTTTATTTCCCAAAATGAATTATTAAGTTCATAAAAATAAAAATAAAATATAGTTTTTGGTTGTCATTAGAAGAGCATTTTTTTATTTTTTTGTTTTTAATATGGAATTTAGAAATTTTAATAGTTATAGGGTTGAGGTGACAAATCAATAATATTGTAATTAAAAATATTTAAAAAAGAAATATTTAAAAAATATGTATAGTGCAGGAGCTTGCAGTGGATACATTTAAATGGAAATTCATTTATTCCTTCTAATTAATCTTAAAACACTGAATTGTAAATTACAACCAAGAACAATATATATATACTCTATATGAGCAAATTTCGCTTTTTGAGATAAAAATATATAAATAAAAAAAAAAAATATATATATATAATCAAGCAAATTCATAATGAAAATTAATAATTATAATTTTATTAATGCCTCATTTCTGTGGACTCTTGCTTTACTAAGCCAAGTCTAGTAAATAAATTTCAAGTTAAAAAAACTAGCTATTTTATTAATGTTTTTAAAAAAATTTTAAATTTGTTTTATTAAATTTTATTATGTTACAAAATTTACAGTATTTACCCAAAAAAGCATCAAGTGTACTCTGTATATTACAAATTTTTTTTTTATATTCTAATGGCCCCATCTTTGCAACTATCTGCACAAACTAATTTGTTTTATTATTTTTATTTTGTATTTTCTATCTTTAACAGTTTTTAACATATTTTAGTATATATGTTTTTATACACTATAGTGTATGTATATTTTTATTCGTTAATTTTTCTCTCAATTCTGTTTTGTATAATTAATATTTATAGTCGTGTCATATATTTGTCAAAGTTTACAAAAAATTGTGGTTTATATAAATTAATATCAATTAATATATACCATGGTGTATTAACGGTATAACATGGATGTTTTGTATCAAAATTATTTAGATCTAAATAATAATATACAACATTCCAGTGGGATGAAAAGTTGGTTATTATAGATTTTTAAAAATATAATGGATTAAAATAATACATGTCTAATATTAATGTATTGTCGGTTATTTTAAAATTATTGTTAAAATAATTTCGATTTAATTTTACTATAAAAATATCTATTCTTCCCAACTTGGTTATACTTCATGTATTATATTTATTTGAAAAATTTTAACAAATAGTTATGTCCAAGATTTCTTACACAGTTTCTTTCTACTTTACTTAATTGTTCCATATTCGTTGAGCTAATGTTGAACCATATTGGTGAACCATAAATTAATATTGAACGAATCATTGATTTATAACATGTAAATTTGATCCAACTCGATAAATATTTACTATAAAATTGGTGAACCATTGATGAACCATGAGTTAATATTGGACGAATCATTGATTTATAACATGTCAATTTGACCCTAATCGATAAATATTTACTATAAAATTGGTGAATCTTTTGTGAACCATAAATTAATATTGAACGAATCATTGATTTATAACATGTCAATTTGATCCAACTCGATAAATATTTATTATAAAATTGGTGAATCATTGGTGAACCATGATTTAAAATTGGACGAATCATTGATTTATAACATATCAATTTGACCCTATACTCGATAAATATTTACTATAAAATTGTTAAATCATTAGTGAACCATGAGTTAATATTGGACGAATCATTGATTTATGACATGTCAATTTGACCCTATACTCGATAAATATTTACTATAAAATTGGTGAACCATTGATGAACCATAAGTTAAAATTGGACTAATCATTGATTTATGATATGTCGATTTGACCTTACTCGATAAATATTTACTATCAAATTGGTGAATCATTGGTGAACCATAAGTTAATATTGAAGGAATCATTGATTTATAACATGTCAATTTGACCCTATACTCGATAAATATTTACTATAAAATGGGTGAATAATTGCAGAACTATAAGTTAATATTGGACTAATCATTGATTTATGACCTGTCTATTTGACCTTACTCGATAAATATTTACTATAAAATTGGTGAACCATTGATGAACCATAAGTTAAAATTGAACGAATCATTGATTTATGACCTGTCGATTTGACCTTACTCGATAAATATTTACTATAAAATTGTTAAATCATTAGTGAACCATGAGTTAATATTGGACGAATCATTGATTTATGACATGTCAATTTGACCCTATACTCGATAAATATTTACTATAAAATTGGTGAATAATTGCAGAACTATAAGTTAATATTGGACTAATCATTGATTTATGACATGTCGATTTGACCTTACTCGATAAATATTTACTATCAAATTGGTGAATCATTGGTGAACCATAAGTTAATATTGAAGGAATCATTGATTTATAACATGTCAATTTGACCCTATACTCGATAAATATTTACTATAAAATTAGTGAACCATTAGTGAACCATAAGTTAATATTGGACAAATCATTGATTTATGACATGTCAATTTGACCCTATACTCGATAAATATTTACTATAAAATTGGTGAACCATTGATGAACCATAAGTTAAAATTGGACAAATCATTGATTTATGACATGTCGATTTGACCTTACTCGATAAATATTTACTATCAAATTGGTGAATCATTGGTGAACCATAAGTTAATATTGAAGGAATCATTGATTTATAACATGTCAATTTGACCCTATACTCGATAAATATTTACTATAAAATGGGTGAATAATTGCAGAACTATAAGTTAATATTGGACTAATCATTGATTTATGACCTGTCTATTTGACCTTACTCGATAAATATTTACTATAAAATTGGTGAACCATTGATGAACCATAAGTTAAAATTGAACGAATCATTGATTTATGACCTGTCGATTTGACCTTACTCGATAAATATTTACTATAAAATTGGTGAATTATTGGTGAACCATAAGTTAATATTGGACAAATCATTGATTTATGACATGTCAATTTGACCCTATACTCGATAAATATTTACTATAAAATTGGTGAACCATTGATGAACCATAAGTTAAAATTGGACAAATCATTGATTTATGACATGTCGATTTGACCTTACTCGATAAATATTTACTATCAAATTGGTGAATCATTGGTGAACCATAAGTTAATATTGAAGGAATCATTGATTTATAACATGTCAATTTGACCCTATACTCGATAAATATTTACTATAAAATGGGTGAATAATTGCAGAACTATAAGTTAATATTGGACTAATCATTGATTTATGACCTGTCTATTTGACCTTACTCGATAAATATTTACTATAAAATTGGTGAACCATTGATGAACCATAAGTTAAAATTGAACGAATCATTGATTTATGACCTGTCGATTTGACCTTACTCGATAAATATTTACTATAAAATTGGTGAATTATTGGTGAACCATAAGTTATAATTGGACGAATGAATTGTTTAATTAGATCTGTAGAGGTGGGTCTGTTTTACACTTAGAAAAGATCAGCCTGATATATTTAGACAATATATGAAAACGAGACTCTTGGAAAGACACTTTATAGATAAATTATGATTACATTAGATATTGCTATGAATAGAATGACAATGGAGGGAAATCAAAACCGATACAATTCCGTAATTGACTAAGTTAAGTTGATAATGATTTTTAAATATAAAAAAAAAAATGTAAATAAGTTTGGGAATTAGCAATTGGAGTCAATTTTAAAATATATCCAGTATATGAATAATAAATTGAAAACCAGATGAACCATGTTTGCGGATTAACTAACATCAATCACTTGGTAATATTTTACAAGTCCTGTCAAACTATTTAACAGCTTCAATTTAATAATTTTAGTGTTTCCAGGTTTTCGTTCACATTTTAATAATTTATTGCATTCTACAGCATTAGTGAAATTAATTGAAATCGATAGAATTTGTTACATTTCAACCTTCTGATAATCAGTGATCATTAACATTTTCATATCCACCTTAAACAATTGTGAGAAGTGTGATAAAATAATTTAATACTGCATAATAAATGATATTTCGATTTAAAATATAAAATCATTAATCCATAGTCCTTATTAAGCTGTACAAAAATGAAATGAAAAATATTTTAATTTAGTTGTGCAGTACCAATTGAAATTAAATTTTTTTTTTTTTGGTCTGAAAGGGTTAAATATTTTTTTAAGTAATCAAAATCAATTATTTAAAATTGTTTTAATTTAGTTGTGCAGTACCAATTGAAATTAAATTTTTTTTTTTTTGGTCTGAAAGGGTTAAATATTTTTTTAAGTAATCAAAATCAATTACTTAAAATTGTTTTAATTTAGTTGTGCAGTACCAATTGAAATTAAATTTTTTTTTTTTTTGGTCTGAAAGGGTTAAACATTTTTTCAAGTAATCAAAATCAATTATTTAAAATAATTTTAATTTAGTTGTACCATATTTTAATTTAGTTGTGCAATACCAATTGAAATTAATTTTTTTTTTTTGGTCTGAAAGGGTTAAATATTTTTTCAAGTAATCAAAATCAATTATTTAAAATAATTTTAATTTAGTTGTACCATATTTTAATTAAGTTGTGCAGTACAAATTGAAATTAATTTTTATTTTTTGGGTCTGAAAGGGTTAAACATTTTTTCAAGTAATCAAAATCAATTATTTAAAATAATTTTAATTTAGTTGTACCATATCTTAATTTAGTTGTGCAGTACCAATTGAAATTAAATTTTTTTTTTTTGGTCTGAAAGGGTTAAACATTTTTTCAAGTAATCAAAATCAATTATTTAAAATAATTTTAATTTAGTTGTACCATATTTTAATTTAGTTGTGCAATACCAATTGAAATTAATTATTTTTTTTGGGTCTGAAAGGGTTAAACATTTTTTCAAGTAATCAAAATCAATTAATTGAAATAATTTTAATTAAGAACATATACTAACTAAAGTACAATAACAAAAATATTTGTTTAATTTATATTAATTTAATTAACTGTAAATCAAATTAATTGATTAAATATTTGGCTTAATTTTATTTTAAATGAATTAAATACATTTTTTTGCTTTAATCCTAATCTTAATTAATTATTTACATATTAAAGTAAAAATAAAAAATATAACACCCATACTTTTTAACCCCCATCATAATTCTTTAACTATCAACCAAAACTTCTCTATTCTATTGATTTTCTTTAAATCACTTTAAAATATCACCAATAAATTTCTATACAAAATACTCTTTAAAATTTCACTTTAATTTTCACTTTTATATTTTCCACACTTTAAAATCAACATTAAAAATATTAATTTACATTGAAATTTATTTGCATCTTTCGTTTTCAAGGATAAAAATTTTCCTAAAAATATTTATAACCTTAACCTACATTACAAATTATATTATATCTGAGAACAATATTAAAAATAAAATAAAATCATTAAAAACAAAAAAAAAAACAAAACAAAAAAAAACAACAAAACTTTTTCCTGAAGTCACCCCAAAAAAATTATAAGAAAAACTTTTTATTATAAAAAAAATCAAAAACAAAAACAAAAAATTACAGACAGAAACCCAGCCAGCCACCCTATTAAATATCAAAAAAGGATTAAAAAAAAAAATAATCAAAATAAAAACAACAGAAAAAATTTAATTAATTCTATATACTATAAAAAAATATCCTTGACGCAATATTAATGTTGATAATGATGATGATTATCATGATTTGATTATGTTGATAAAGATGGTAGTGTACAGAAATTTTTGATACAAGAAAAAAAAAATAAAAAAAAAACTCAGAGATTTCCCTGAAGCTTTTTTTTTTTTTTTTTTTATTTTTGTTATTTTTAATTTTTGTTTTTCTTTTTTTTTTGCATTTTCATTCATAAAATTTCATTTTCACTACATTTTTATATCCTTATATAATTACTTTATATAATATAAATATATATATATATATATTATATAGAACCTGACCTTTGACAACATTTCATTAAAGAAAATGAAAATGAGATTTTTTTTTTTTGTTTTTTAAACTTTTTTTTTTTTGTTTCATTTACTCTCTTAAATTAAATTCATCAGACGACGAAGAAGACAACGAAGAAGAAGAAAATGAAGAAGGAGAGATGAAAAGTCTGTAGAGAAATAAAATTTTATTTTTAAATACTTCAACAGATGGACCACTATAGAAACACAAAATTATGAGAAAATTCAACCCCCCCACCCCCCTTCTCATCATCCCCTTCATTTAACTTTTTTTTAAGTATATCTTCTCTACTATAGAAGTTATGTCCTTATTTTAAATATTGTATGGAAAAAATGTATATATATATATATTTATATAAATATACATTTAATAAACAAGGATAATAATGGTTACTCTAAGGAAAATATTATATTCATTAAAATAATTTAAAGAATATAAAAATAACACAAAAACCAGAAAATTTCCATTACTTAAGGTTTCTAATGATGTAGAAAAAGGACAATAACAGTAAAAAAAAAAATCAGAAAAGTAACAGTAACAAAATTGAAAATAAAAATGAAATGAAAAAGTTAAATAAACATTTAAAAGATAGAAAATTTTCATTTAAATTTAGAAATGAAATAAAAACAATAAAATTTTTATTTTTGTTATTATTGTTATTGTTTTTTTTTCTTTGTTTTGGAGGAAAATTTTTTACTCATTTAGAAAATACCCACAGAAATTTAATTTTTTATTTTTTTGTTTTTCAAAGCAAACTGAAGATGTTTTGTAAAAATTGTTAAAATGGATGTAAGTGTAAGAACGATATAAAATGGGGCATTTTTATTTAAATTAGTTGAAATAAATACAAAAATAATTTAAATAAATAAAGTTAGAAAATTAGGATGGAGTGAAATAATTTTTTTTTTTTAAAGTATTTCAAGTGGGTGGTTAATTATTTTTAAAATGTCGATTAAAAAATGTCAAAGTAAAATATGTTGACTTGTACAATGTATCGATTATGAAAATGTCAATTCAAAAAAATATCGACATGAACAAAATATCGATTTTTAAAATGTTGACTTGATCAAAATGTCGACTTTCAAAAACTAAAGAATTTTAGACTAAATAAATTATAGTAGTTCTGATTTTGTAGCCAAGCTTCATGTTAATTTACAATCTGGCATATATATATATATGTACATATTCTGGGTAAAGAGGCAATCCTGATTTTGAAACCATTGTAAAACCATTAATTATCTAGGTCCATCCGTATGAATATTTCGTAAAAAAAGTCTTGAGTTTTAACATTTTCATATGAAAAATAAGTAATTTTGAAGAAATGAGGACGTATTCCATACCTCCAAGCCTTCGTACCAATTTATTAAAAACCTGTTTTCTCCAAAGACAAAATGTATACTATAGAAGACATAAAAAACATTTAAATATTTAAAAATTTAATATTTCGTCTTATTTTATAATATAAAAATTAAAAATTGTAAAAATCGATGTTTTTGTCGATATTATGACAGTTCACATTTTGTCAGTCAATATTTTGGCAAATCGATATTTTTTAGTAAAATCGATATTTTCGGAAAAAATGTCGATATTTTGTAAATGGACTTAATACAAGTCTATATAAAGTCAGGATATCATTTCAAGTATTGTTTTTTGGGTTTAATTTTGCCTATAAAAGAAATTAATGGTAATCTTGTAAACAGGTCTTTCTTTTAATTTTTTAACATAAATGCATTGAGCTCACTTAATCCACTAATTCAAACTAATTTCCTTGCACTCGAACTTGTACAATGAATATCTGCTCTAGAGAGGGCTTTAGGCAGTATTCAAATATGTACTTGTTAATTTTTTAAGGCAAGCTCGTTGTTGGACTCACTAAACCCACTGAAACTACTTTCTTTGTGTTCGGACTACAACGAATTATATATATTTACTCTTATCAAGTAATTAAATTATCTAAATTCATGTTTGCGGACATAAGTTGAAGTTTTATACTACTCTACAGAACACTAATAATAATAGACAAATAATAAAATAAAATTAAATTAAATAAAATTATTTTAAATTTTACTAATTTTCTATTTTTCTTTTTAATTTCAGAATTGATAATTATATCCTAATAACTATAAGGTAAGATAAATTTTTATATTTGATGTGTTAAATAAAAATTGTATTTTAAAAATAATTATAAAATAATTGTAGAGCATATAAAAATTAGAGAGAGTATATTATATAAAAAAAATTAGTGTCGTGTTTGTATTCCATACTTTTTAATTAAAATTAAAAATTAATTTGTGACTTAATATTAATTTTTATTATTTGAATTCAAAAGACCCATCACTACTTTAGTTAGTTATTTTAAATATTGTTTTTAGTGATGTGTAACAACTACAGATCATTTTGTATTTTATTCACAAAACCAATCACATTAGGAATAGTAATTTAAAATATAGTTTAAAGTGAAATTTAATTAGAAAGCTTAGAAAAGTCCTTTTTATAATTAAGGACAGTAAAAAAGTCTCATATTAATAGTTCTCAGCTCGGTACGTTGATTCACAAGACCAATATAATATCTTTATACTATGTTTAGTGATTTGAAATAATGTTTTTGGTGAAGTATCAGGACTATACATAATTATAGTAGATATTTATAAGATCCTTGACACTAAAAATAATAATTTAAAATACATAGTTTTTTGTTGAATATAAATGGTTTTAGGACGTGCATATTAATTCAGTAATTGCTATTTAAAGTTTAGTGATTTGAAATCTCTGTTTTAGTGCAATATATATAATAAATCCAAATTATGGTGTGAATTGACAAGATCATATCATTGAATATTAATTTGAAATATTGATTTTATCGCAGTATTATAATTTCGTTCTATGATCCACTTCCGATTAGGTTATAGAATACAAAAATGATATTGATTTTAATTCTAAGCTTGTCATTGCAATTTTTTTTTATGGGAAATTAAGTTGTGTGTGACCTCTTAATATTTTTATTAATATCAGTTCCAAAAACAAAAGCAAGTATTTATATATTTTTAAATTTGTAATAGTATTGGTCGGTTTTTGGTTAAAATACATCAAGGAAAGACTTAATATCTTCCTTTTGATTACATATACAGAATTTTGGTTATAACTTGTGTAGATTGCAAACATTTTTTGACTAAATAAGATTTTGGACGTTCGTAGTTTTCTGACAGTACTTTTATAGAAAAATAGTTCTAAATATTAATCTGTGATTGTAAGAGAGATGCCTTAAAATAGGTAAATATTAAATTTTAAAATGTATGTCAAAAATACACGAACGAATTCAACCTATATGATTTGTATAATTATATTACTCTATACACCAAAATTTGATATATATAAAGCAAAACTATATTTAAGAAAGTAAATTTTAAAACTATAGTAACTACGTGAGGCAAAATAATACGAATGAAATTGTAGCCACTGATTTATATGAATATTTTGTGTTCTATACGCTAAAAATACGGCAATACTTACATTTTGATAAAAAAAAAATGGGATATGGATGAAGCAAAATCGATCTGTATATCTCTAAAACTATTACAGCTGAATAATGTGAATAATTGTAATAGACCCAGCATTTTTGAAATCCAGAAACAGCTTAGAACTCTAAATTGATGATTTGGTAAATTGGTTATGATAGCAAACAAGATAAAATACTACTAATATCAGCCTTAAATTAATATTCTGAATAGCATTAATATTGTTATTTGTTTTTAATGAAATACTATATATTACAGCCATTCTATAGGCAGTTGTAAAACAAAAAAAAAACGAACATACAATTATACTTTAAATAGCTATCTTAAATAATCTAAATTCCATAATTTTCTATAAAACTATAAATTACAATCCATCCTAAAAAAAATTAATAAATACTATATTTTTTTTAAAATCATCATAAACTCATTTTAAATTTACCACTTAATAATTTTTTGTGTTAATAACAAGATCCTTTAACAATTATAATCATTGTATAACAATATAGTATAATAATAATAATAATAATAATAATAACCACCCTTGTTTTCTCTAAGGATATCAGAAAAGAAAAAAATAAAATAAAAAAACAAACAAAAAATTATCAAAACCAATAAAAGAAAACCAAATAAAAGCAAAAAAAAAAAAAATATGATTTAAATTTTATGACAATACCCCCGCCTTTTTCATATCTATACCAATACACTTCAATTTCACAATATTCTTCAATTACAATCAATTTTCTTATATTATTTACTTTAATATTTTATATTCAAAAAATAAATACCTATACTATCTAACTCCTAGATTTATACATTTATTGCTATATATAACTATTATACTATATATATATATATATATATATATAACTAATATTTGTATTTTGGTTTTATAATTCACAAATTTTCAACGAACTGAAGAAACCGATAATTTTGTATACAATTTTCATTGCTTTTCCAAAAATTGAAG
This sequence comes from Argyra leucocephala, assembly GCA_963942445.1. Lineage (NCBI taxonomy): Eukaryota > Metazoa > Arthropoda > Insecta > Diptera > Dolichopodidae > Argyra > Argyra leucocephala. The sequence goes on along the minus strand of OZ012679.1, from coordinate 9,823,054 downwards.
AAGAAAAACATTTCCAAATATTATACATATATATATATATATATAATATATATATATTATGCTATAAAATGCTTGAAAAGTATATAAAAATCCTTAAATTATTTGTAAATGAAGAACAATAAAATAAGTAAAAAGCACGAAAGGATTTTTTGTTTTAGGTGGCACCACAAAGAGACAAATTTTTGTTTATGTTGTTGTTTTTTTTTATAAAAAGAGCCTCAAGCAATTTCATTTTTTTTGTGAATAAAACTTATGAACTTATATTTAAATATATAAAAATACTTTTTTTTTTATACATATACAATTAAGTTTATACATATATAAGATTATATATATATGTATATATATATATATGCTGTTATTTTTTGTATATAATATAATATATTAAATTATATTAAATTAATATAATATATTTATGTATTAATACATATTATATATAATACATATATATATATATATATATATATATATATATATATATATATATATATATATATTATATTATATATATGTATATAATATATGTATAGTACATTTGCAATTTACTGTTATATAACATATATATACATATATTTAAATTATATATATGCATATAATATATGTATAGTATATTTGCAATTTACTGTTATATAACATATATATATATTAAATATATATAACAGTAAATTAAAAACAAAAATTTAAAGCAAAAATATACATACGTATGAATAATAATAATGTAATTTCAAAATATAGTTGACTGTTGTATATAAATAATAATGTATATAACATTGTTTATATATTATAATTAAATAAAGCAACATAAAAATCGTATGTTTACTCTATAAAGTTATGATAATAACCTCTAAACTTTTAATTCTAAAATAAATATTTAATGTTTTTATTATAATAGTGTTAGTTATTTTTCAATGTATTTTGATTTTATTTTTGAGACTAAAGGATTCAAATATTTGCATCAAGTATGTATGTATATATATGTATGTAAATTGGAATAAAAATATGTTGTCATATATTATATATTAATATATATATATAGATATATTAGTTATTATTTTGAATTAATTAATTTTGTATTTGAAAATCTAGGTTAGGTAAGGTTTGATTAGGTTAAGGTGAATATAAAAAAGTACATAGATATACAATTAGATAAAAATTGATCCATTATAGTATTTAAAATTTTAAAGGTGATGAATATCAAAAAGGATATCGGTACTTAGATAAAAATTGAATCTACATTATAATGTTTAATTAAAAATTGCTTAAATTTAAAATTACGGTAAATAACATAATAATTATTTTATTTAATTTTTTTACAATGCAAATAGTCTTAAAACAAATTAATGTATTATATAAAATAATAGTTAAATAGTAGTTATTAATATTGGTTATTGTATTATATAAGATAATAATGTTTCGTGATATATCTGTTTGTCGTTCTGTGTGTAACGCTATAATAAATTAACTATACTTTATATTACAAAAGTATATGCAATTTTATAAATCAAAATTTATAGATTCCTCCTGACTATATGCAATAAATTATATTACATACACTATCAATAAAAACTTTGTGTTTGTTAAGTGGTGGTGATATCGATTTCTGTGATAAAATAATAGTGATTTGGACGCTAATCTTTTCGTTAAAATTTTTATTAAACAAAATTTCTATCCTATTCGAAATAAAAAGTTTATAATAAATATACTATGATTTATTTTGATTCAGTTCTGACATTTGTAACGGTTTCAGGAGGTAATTTTCAAATACATTTGATTAAAAAAAAAAATACAATTTTATTTATCTAGTCCTGTTCTATTTAAAACTAATTCGGGGGTGATTGTTGTTATTTTTATTATTTTATAAACTACTTCAACACACATTTTTATTCCTTATTAAACACGCAAAATTTTAACCTAAGAAGGGTTAAATCATAATAATAATAGTAATAATACAAAATCTACACATGCTTTATTCCTACATACATAAGTATATACATATTACATATATACTTAAAAATATCCACATGTGAAAATTTTTATTAATACTAAAAAACAAAAAAAAAAAAAAAAAAACAAAAGATTGTATTCATATGTGACATAAGTGGCATCACATATTATTAGGTATAATTTTAATTTTTTTTTTCTGTTAAAAAATAACCGCCTTTTTATTTATCTCAAATAAGAAAAAAATAGGGGTGAAACAATATCATATTATAATAAATGTAATAATAATGTGTATAAAAATAAATATGTGGTAGAAAATGGTGTTCCACTTAAGTTCACCATTTATATTGTATGTACGCAATTTAAAATTTAACTTTCATTATCTTTAGATACTCATTCCATTTAATATATCATAATATGTGTGTGTGTGTGTGTGTTTATTATGAATCCAGAGCGTATAGATATATATATATATATATTTTTTTTTTATAAACTAGGTATACCTCAACATGAGTAGGTATATATATAGAATTATGTATGCGTAAAATTTTTTAAAAGGAAAAATAAGTATTATATTACAACCCCTCCTACAACGTTTCGCTTCAATAAATTTCAACAAAATAAAATTAAAAAATACAAAACTTAAAAAACACGAAAAACAAGAGAATGGTGTGGCTGTGTTGTTCTACACGAATGCATTACTACATTATTATTTTACACACAAAACTGAAAAAAAAAAATTAATGTTTTAAGATGATTTTCAATGGAAAAATGTAAAAAATTAAATGTGCGGCGAATTCACAAATTTTCCGGCGAATTGAAAATAATCGCGGCGAATTTTTTTTTCGTATTTTTTTAGCAAACATATTTTTTTTTTTTTTTTTTTTTATATACACTTAAAATATATCAGTTGGTTGTTAATCGTGTTAATTTATAATAATTATTAATTAAAAAGAAAAAAAAAATAATATGATTCAAAAAGTAGATATGATAAGATAATATAGCCATAGCATGGTAACCATTGATTATGTAAGAATATATACTACAAGTGAAATTCAGTAAAAGAAGCTAATTAATTAATAATATATTATTATATATAATAGAGGTTGTAGTATGGAGTGAAAAAAACAATTTTTTTTTTTTTTTTGTAAATTAATATTATTTATTTTTTAATTAATCTTTTTGTATCTTTCATAAATCGGTTTATTTATTTAATAATTTTTGATATGTATAATAGTGTAAAATTATATATATATAAATATTTTTTTTTTTTTACTTACTAAAATTTAAATAAATTGATCCTATTTTAGTATTTTAAATAAATGAAAACATTGTCAGTTTGTCACTAAATGCAAATCATTTTTAATAATAAGTTATTTAGTGATAATGAGGCAAGACAATTCAAGATTACACACAGAACATTGTTTTTTAATAAGATTTTTAGAAAATGAATATTATTATTAGTAGAGAGAGATCAAATCGTAAACTAGAACTGTATATATTGCCGGCAATTTTAATTTGAAATGATTAAAATTTGATTAGTGGAGAAATCCCAAATCCTAATCCTATCATTTCAATTTGAAATGATAAAAATTTGATGCTATGCATTACAGACAATTTCTATTTGAAATTATATTTTATACTGAACGTTTATATTATATATTATATTATGTATTATATTATATTATATATTATATTATATATTATATTATATATTATATTATATATTATATTATATATTATATTATATATTATATTATATATTATATTATATATTATATTATATATTCACCCATATTCTGTTAGACACATCTCGCGAGATCGCGTGAGAATATCTCTGACGAGATAGTTTTGTACTCTGTTAGACCTTTGACGAGACGAGATAGCCATTTTTTATCTCGTCAAAAATTGTAAGCGATAGAGTATCTCGTCAAAGTATTTTGTGTTTTTTTTATCAAAAAATTGAATTAAATAAATAAATTGAATAGATAAAATAGTTAAGTAAAGATTAATAAACAATTTTTCATTATTGTTTTTGCATTATTATTAAAATTGTGTTTGTTTTTTGAAAAAAAAAAAACCATCTTTACTATTACTGTTTTATTACGTTTATGTACTAAACTAAAAAATATATTTAAAACATAAATATATTTATATTTATTTTTCATTTAAAAAATATTTTAAAACTAATACTAAGTTAGTGGGGTTAACACTTTCCAAAAATTTTATAAATCATATTTCGTTTATATACCAATAATTATTTTTGATAGTAAAAAATGATCAGTACTACCAACAAATAAAATGTTCTATCGCGCCGCTTACAGTGTCTAACAGAAAGGCATATTCAGCGAGACGAGACGAGATGAATTTTTTCTTCTCGTCAACGATGGGTCTAACAGAATATGGGTGATTATATTATATATTATATTATATATTATATTATATATTATATTATATATTATATTATATATTATATTATATATTATATTATATATTATATTATATATTATATTATATATTATATTATATATTATATTATATATTATATTATATATTTTATACCGAACGACATTTCATTCATTATTACTATTATACATAGTTTAGTTCTATAATTTGTTATCTAACGTTGATATTTTGTAACCGTAGGCATACTATATTCAGCCTACAGTTGGACATTGTAATAAAAATATCCTAATTTACTATACTTGGTTATTATAAATTTAAAAAATACTAATTAAAATCAAAATTGATGGAATTGTAGAAACGTTTGTGTTACTAAATAAACTTATATTTTTCGTTTGCATTTTACTGCATTTTTGGGTATTATAAACTTTATAAAACAAATGAAATATTAGTCTTATGAACTTAAAGCAAATTAACATTTTCTAATAAATTTAATAATCTATTCTGGACAATCTAATTATCTAGTCTGGACTATACTAATTAAGTGTTCTGGACAATCTAATTATCTAGACTGGACTATACTAATCAAGTCTGATTTACACACAATTTTATTTTCTACAAAATTCTACTGTCCACTGAATTTGAATTATTTTTCATATAGAAATTCTGATTTTTGTTTTTTAAAGTTCTGAATTTAATGAATTTTGACAATAATCATACAAATTTTAATATACATTAAACGTATAGGTTTACCTAATATTGTATTATATATACATTTTTTTTTTTATACCTAAGTACCTTCTATTGTGTATACGTACACTTTTCTATGCAACAGCGAAAACATTTTTATTTTTTTTTTTTTTTAACTTTTAAATAAATTAAATAGTAGGAAAAATTGAAAAGCATCGTTAAAAATAGATTGCATATTCTCACGCGATTTATAACTATTTTTCTTTTGTGATTTTATTATAAAAGTGTTTTTATTTTTATTTTTTTTTATTTTTAATTCGCGTACTCTACGTACGTATCTTGATAGTTCAGATACACATTTTTTTTTATACATATTTTATTTAAACTTTTATATTATATATATATATATATATTTTTTTGCTGTTTTTCTCTCTCATTTTCTGTTCTATTTGATTTTTGTTTATTATTTTTACTTATTTTCACAGTATAAGTTCAAAAATTTTAATTGAAATCCAGAATTAAAAAAAAAAAAATAAAACCAATTTTAAAAAAAAAAAATATTTTTTTACTCATTTTTTTTTTTTTTTTTTTTTTTGAAATGGTTGAACACAATTGCTATTGTTGTGATAATGATAATAATGGCGAAAATAAATAATAATATACGAATACGTTTTACTATTTTCTATATGTATATTTATTAACATATGTGTATATATAATTATGTCCATATAATGAGTAAGAAAAAAAAAAAATATAAATAAATTAAAATAATAAAATAGAGAAAAAAGAAAAATGTTATGCAAAACATATACAAAATATAACGGTTCTGGAACATATACAAAAAGAAGAATATTATTAATAATAAAATGTCAACTCAACCGTCAAAATTAAAAGATTTTAATTGAAAAAATAAATATATTTTTATTGTGTTTTTTTTTTTTTTTTTTTAATTGAATATTGTTGAGTGTCATGATACACTTAATTTATTTAATTTGAAATTTAGTAGAAAAATAATGTGTTAATTCGAAAAAAAAGTATATTTGATTTAATAAACACAGTGTATTTTAAAATGTCAGTTGTTTTATGCATTTTTTAATATTCAGAATATATACACATTTTTTCTAGATTATGAACTGAAAAATACAATTATTCGACTTAGTGCATTTCCATTCTATTATATATTCTATTATATATTCAGATTATTCAATATAATATACCCATCTTTTATCTTCAACATAACCCTTTTCAGTACTTCAATCGAACGACGTGTTGTTCAGTTGTTTTACTCAGAATACACATATCTCACTTCATCAATTTAATTTTTAACTTAATAAGCATATATATGTATACATAAACACATTCAATTTTTAATTCAATAAGCATTTGCAGTTATTTATAATATATGAAAAGATATTTTACCAAGTATTAGCAATGATATAAAAACAAAAAAAAAAAAGCTTGAAAACTCAATATGCATTTCATCAGTTCTACAATTCAACATAACATCTTTCAATACTTCAACTCAATTTTTTTTTAAGTACTTCAGTACTCAACATGCATTTTAATTTTTTTTTTTTCAACTAAAAGCCATTGTATCAGTCATTCCTGAAGTACTGAAGTATATACTCATTATACTCACTATATTGTATTGTTTTCGATATGCTCGTCCTTCGTTTTAAAAAAAAATCAAAATTTAAATCACAATCAAAGAATTAAGTAATTAGTATCTTGCATCTATTTTTTTTTATATTTAATTATAAATAATAAAAAAAAAATAGATGCAAGATGTAAGCAGTAAAAAAAAAAAACATTAAAATAGCTCGTAGCACGATTTTGAATAATTTTTTGAATTTTTTTTGAATATGCGTAATAATATTTATAAATAAACAATTGAATAAAATGTCCTATCATTTATCGTACATAATTAATTTGAATCTAAAAATTGTTCGCTTTATTTCATAAGCCTTTTATAATCCTTTCCACAAACAAAAATGTTCTTATAATTGCATTGAGTTCAATATCCGGTGTGTAGGTTTGTCATAGGTCTGTCATATAATTAATTTATAACAAATTAAATCTATTCTAATATATTATGTTGTCCTTTACTTCTCATTTGAATTGGATTAAGATATTTATAACATTAAGTGTGTAATATATAATATAATGACCTAAACATATTTTAATCATAAACGCTTATTTAACAAATGTTTTAAATATATATATATTTATTATCAGCAAACAATTATTATATAACTCTATACGACCAGACAGCATTTAGCTAGGTCTTAATTTTAATCTATTAATTATTACATTAAAAAACACTTCATAAATTGAAGCATTTTAATGAAAATCTAAAATCTAATATAATTTGTTAAAATAGAATTAGTTTTATATATAATTTAGATACTAAGTAATAATTTAATAAAAAAAAATTATGAAAAACAAAATATATATATATATATATATTTCTACAATTAGCCATAATATGCATAACATTCAGTGTATAATATATCTGTCATATCACCTATATCGTACCAGCAATTTTAATATCTCATTTGTTCTAGCTTTACTGAAATGCGGTGAATTAAGCTATATAAAAATGCACATATCTTATAGGACCTGAATTTGACGTTCTGAGTATGTCTGCTGATTAATAAATAAATAAATAAATATATAAAAATACAATTATATACATATATCCTTTAACAACAAATTTCTACAATCAATTCAAATTAAATTAATAAAATTAAAAAATAAGTATATACAAAACACAAACAAATTACATTTTTATTAAATTCCGACGGAATAATTTTTTTTAATAAAAATACAATTTTTTTAACTTCAACCCGGTTCTTTGAATATCAAAATAATGTATATAAAAATATTTTCAATATAAATATTCTAATTGCAATAAAATTTATATACCTCTACTCCATGTGTTTAATAATTTTGTTTTTTTTTTTATTATTTTTAAATTACGGCGAATTCATAAATTTTGATATTTTTTTTTTTTTTTTTTTTACTCAATTAAAATATTATTTATCTCACGCAACATTTAATTTGTTTTATTATTATTTACTTACAAATTAAATATAATTGCATGCAATATTTTGCTTAAAACTATATGAAATACATATATATATATATACATAAATATATATATATATATATGACTATTATCCTTTTCTATTAATTTCATAAATTGTTTTAAAATATTCAAACATTTTATAATCCACACAAATAACACATACTACCTACCTACCTCTCTCTATTTATATACGCATAATAATCAACCACCCTTCTTTCTTACAAGTCTAAATAAAAATAAAAACAAGTAGAAAAAAAAGGAATCGTATAAAATATAATATTTGAAAAAGAGACTAACTCTGCTCTACATAACAACATATTTCAATTCTATATATATATATATATTTTTAAATCAAACTACAGTACAATTTTTCCCATTTTAATGTCGCTATATTGTCGCTTAAATATACATACACACAAACATACATATTTGAATAAAATAAACTTCACTTTACTACACACAAAAAAACAACAAATTTTCGAAGCTATAAAACTCCAACCAGAAAAAAAACAACAACAACAACAAAACTCCTCAACTTGTAACAAGTGGAAAAATTTATATTCATTTTTAGATACAAACTGTACAGAGATTTATAATCGCTGAACTCTCACTCACTCTTAATATATTTTACGCGCAGCAACGCCAGCACTAACTGAACATACGTTATTTTTTTTTATTTTTTTTTTTTTCTTTTTCTTAATAGCTCTATGCAACACAATACTACAATAAAATCAAAAACAAAAACAAAACAAAAAAAGTTCAATTTTAAAAACAACAACAACAACAACAACAATCTAGCATTGAAGAACCATTATAAAAAATAACGCTTTCTAATGTTTTGAATAATTTAAAAAAAAAACAAAACAACAAAAAAAGGGGGAACATTTTCAAATGTTACACACACACACACACACACACACACACTAAAATAATATTAATAATTTCCACAGCTACAAATGTAGTGTTTACCGTTACTACAATTATTTATTTTTCGCTTTTTAATACATTTTTATAAATGTATCCATTACCACACACACTTGTATTTACTGTATTATAATACTTGTGGTATGTGAATTGCATTTGCGTCACTGCAATATTATTTGTTGTAATCAAAACAACAACAACAATAAATTTAAACTTTCAATTTAATTCAATGTAGCTTTATAGTGTTAATACTACACAGTTGAGAGTAGGTATCTATATTCTCTATAATGCTTTTTTAATAAAACTACAATGTTGTTTTACAATACTGAATATGTATGTATGTATAGAAAGTAAGGTGAGTATTGTATGTGTACGCGGGTATACTACACATTAAGGTGGAAAAATTGAAAATAAAAGAAAAACAGAATTTATTTTTCTCTATGTGTAGTCAGTAAAAGCAGTCTCCAACTATATAGGTATATATATATATATATATATTATAAATGTATTATAAATGTATGTATGTTTTTGAATACCATCGCTACCAATACTATCATATTAATATATTACATTTTTTAGAATTTTATTTTATATATAAATATATATATATATATATATATTTATATATAAATATTTGTATATATATATATATATATATATATATATATATATATATATATTAATGTACATATATATAAGCATATATGCATAAATGAATAAAAGTTCAGTTTCTTTACATTGCAAACCACGTTTTTATTGAATTTGTTAACGTTTTATTTTGCATATCTATATGTATATATATATGTATAATTATATATGTAATATATATATATACATTTATATCAGTAATATATTGAATTGAATAGACTAGAAGTTGTATTGGGTTGTATTATGTTGTTTTATGTTGTATTGTGTTTCATCTGTATTATTTGTGTAGAGGAGCAGCAATAGCAGCAGCAATCCACCAGCAGTACTACGAGTACAACAACTTCATTTTTATTTGTTTTATTTTTTATTATTTATTTTTCTTTTTTTTTTTTTGGCTCGTTTTTCGGTTTGTTGGCACTTCAATGTCCATCATGTTTCCTTCAAAGCTTCAATGTACCGTATAGTTTCGCGGAAGACGGTTGTGCTATTGTGCATAGTTCCTTCTATTTTATAAATACCGTTTGAAATATTCTATTTTTTTTTATTGCATTTTTTTTTTTTTTTTTTGCTTTTGTATTATATGTACTCAAGAAAAAGTACAAAATAATAATAAAAAAAAAAACAAAAAAAGTTTAGAAACGATAAAAAAAGAAAAAAATAAACTGTAAAGGAATAGATAGATAGATTAATTGTGCAATGTTATAAGAATTGTTGTTGTATTTCTTATTTTATGCTGCTGCCTGCTGCTGCTGTTGCTGTTGCTAATATTGTTGTTGTGCTGATGTTTGTTACCAAAAAAAAAAAAAATAATAATAATAATAAATATAAAAAAATTATTAAAAAAAAAAAACCTTAAGACTGAAAAAAAGTTCAAAAGTCGGCATTCGGTTTTTGAATTTCAATAGAATCGGGTGTTTTTAAGACGATAAAAAAAAAAAATTTTTTTTATTGCAAATTTTTTTTTATTTCATGTTTGAAATTAGAAAATTGTAAGAATATCGGAAATTTAAAATGGAAATAGAAAAATCAGAAAAAAAGCGAAATAAAATAAACAAAAAAAAAAATAATAATTTTTAAATTAAAATTTTAGTTTAATAAAATTTTTTTTTAAATTTAATTAAATTAAAAATAAATTAAGAAAAAAAATTAATTTTTATATTTAAAAATTTTAAAACAAAATATTTTTGAGTACTTTTGTGATATTAGTGGTTGTACTAAATTGACCTTAAACAGTATGAGGTCATTATATTATATTTTATAAATTATCAAAATCCATCCATGAAGAGACTGTATATATATTGTACATATTGACATCTATTAATTTTATTGAATAAAATTTAAAAAATATATTAATTAATAAAATAAAATTAAAATTATAACTAAAACAAACTGTATATTGAAATTATAATATAACAAATAAATAATAAAAAATATAAAAATTAAAGTGATAAATTTTAATTTTGTAATTCAACACCACATCATCAGTCAACAGTAATAAATTTTGCAAATGGCGGGCTTTATAAACTATAAAAAAAAATACTTTTAATTAAATTTTTAATACCTATACCAAAAAATTCATAAATTGAATTATTAAAACAAAATTTTGTTCATTAATATGCACCTACAAAGTGTTTTTAATTTTTGTGTAATACAAAAATATAAAATATTTAAAACAAGTTAAAAAAAATTTTTTTAAAATTATTATAATATTTATTAAATATTATACAAATTAAATTAAATGATATATTTTGAAAAAAGAAAATGATTTAAAAAATAATAAAAATAAAATGAAAGAAAAAAAAAACAGTATTTTCTTAAAAATAACTAAAGAATTTTTTAATTGTTTCAAATTAAAAAAAAAAAAAAAATAATTAAATTTACTTCAATTTTTGATGAAATTATTTTTTAAATAAAATTAAAAATAATAATTAATAAATTTAAAAAATATGATTAAAAAGGTAAGAAATTGACAAAATTAAATTTAAAATTTTTTTAAACACATAAGACTATACAGACCGTTAGCAAAAAATATTATTAATATGTTATCTAACTGCCTGTTATTGATATTTACCAGTTTTGATTGAATCCTAAATATTAACTTTAAGTATAGGTTTTTAGTACTCTATATAAATACGAGTAATAACAATAACTAATAAATGTATAAGCTTAGAAAATAACCATGAGATTTAGGACCAATCACTGACCAGTAGATATACTATCGAATTTTAATAAATATTAGTAAGCAAAAAATCTGTAATAATAATAATAATTAGGCTATATTTCCAGGGATATTCCTGTAAGGGATATATTCCCAGAAGATTGAATAGATGACTTATTTCTATGACTTTGAAAATATATTTCATAAAGGTTAGTTTTTAAGCAATATCTATAATATGGTTGAATTTCCCAGTAGGTAGATAAAATAAATAATAATTGTATAAATTTAGAAATTAAAACCGAAATTTAGAACGAATCATTTACCAATACATACTATAGTAATAAATAAGTAATAATTATGTTAACTTAAAACTATAATATTATTTCCATAGTTGTTCTTACTCTGTAATCAAACCTAAAAGACTGATGGACTTACAAGAAGTCAAATAGGTTTTAAAAAAAAAATTATTAATATAAATTTCGAAATTAATATATTTTTGGATAGAAATAGGTATTATAGTGAAACCATATTAATGAAATTTTATCCTAGGTGTATACTACATTTAATAGTATAGACTACAAAGATAGTAATTCATAGTTCTATATTATTTTTAACTGCAATCAATTATTAACGTTTTTGATTGTTAAAAAAAATAATTATATATATTATTTATAATTGTTATATTATTTAATTATATATTTTTTTCCATAATTGTGTACGAGGGATTGGGCTTAAGCAAATTACTTAAAATGACCATCATTACTACATTCGTCCTAATTTCGTTCTACAATATTTTCTTTTACTTTCAATTTACCTTATATTCATGAAAATATTGACTATACATATTGTATATTACTATCAATGAATTTTATTATATCCTATTTTTATACCAAAATTTTACTCTAACGCTGGAAAACAAGTTTTTATAAAAACCAAAAAATCCTATTTTTATTCTGGTCCTATCCAATTTTTTGTTTCAGAGCGTGTGATACAAAAAAATCAAAACTAATATTCTAGCTCAAATGTCTAAATAGAAATAAATTTAATAGTTATTATATAAGTCTAAACTCTGAGAATTATTCTATTTACTCTATAACTATTCTATAAAACAATTTGTTCCGCCCTATACCCCACGAATGGGATGATGATAAACTCTGGGAATTTTTTGTTAGAGTTGTGTCGAGTTTGTATAAAAAAAATAAATAAATGTCGATACTTAGTTCGATTAATAACTCTAAATTATGTTTACAGTTAGTTGTTAAGATTTAATGCTTGGAGCAAATCGTCATCAGACGTCTAGTATAGACGAAAGTTTACTACATTTTTATATAATAGTTATAATGAGTATCTGAAATAGCATAGATTTCATTATTCGATCTTAAAAATAATTATTTTGAGAAATACAGTTTACTTCAAAGTACATCAATAGGTTGTTAACTTCAAATTGCACTAACAGTTATATGAATCGAGTAGGTACCTAAATCACAATTGTTGGTTCAGTTCAAAATATTTTTCAATACTCATATTAAACATTGGTTGTCTATCTTTAAAACAAAATTTTACAATAAAATCGAATTTTTATTTCAATAAAAAATAATTATCCAAAATTTATAAAAACAAAAATTAAAGAAAGTAATTATAATAAGCTTTTTTTCACAAAAATAAATATAAAAATTCAATTTTATACAAATTTTTTTGTTAATACAATTTTGTTGTATGTATGTATATATATATGTATCTAATATATTTTTTTACAACCCTTACATAAGTTGTATTGTGACTTCTGATTGGGCTTTTTACACTACTAGGTTTTTTACTTTATAATGTTTAATGTGTTCAACACTGTTTTAAAATAGGTTTGAAATTTCTTTAAAAAAAATATTACGTTTCATAATTTAATTTTTACGTTCTAATATATTTTTTTTAATACCAATACCAATTTGAAATTCCGCAATTTATTTATTCTATATAATATTATCCAAAGAAAATTACAATTATCAGAGTATGTTATTCATTAGAAAATTTTATGATTTATTTAATAATATAATATATCATTATATATATATATATATGAAGCTGATACTACAAATTAAATTTATTTATATTTATCTATTTTTTCTATTTATTTCAATTTTTGTTTTAAATTAACTTTTTATATTTTATTTATATATATATAAAATAAATAAATATATTTATTTAATTTACAAAATTTCATTAATATAATTTAATTATATTTGAACTTCCGTTGAATTTATTTTTTTATATTGTTTTATTTTATGCAATTTTATTTTAAGATGACTTTTCTGTTTAAAGAGGAGCTTCAAGCATTAAAACTATTGTAAAATTTATTAATTTATTGTGAGTTTATCAACCACTTGATACTTCAAATCCTGTTAATTGTAAAACACTTTTATAGTTCATGTATACATACATAACATATATATATATTTAGATCTACCTTTATCGTTAGTTCAATTCAAAAATTTAAAATTGCAAAAACTGTATTGTACTCTGGAAATTAAAACACCAAATTAACTGTAATCCAATATATTCATAATTATATCCATTTCTATAATATATCTATAACATATCTAATAATAATTCAAAAATATATTTTCTACAAAACAATTTATTAATTTTTTTTAGATATATTTATATATTTTTTTAAAAAATCAATTTAAATTATAATTCGCATTAAAGATTAGTAGATTAGAAATTTATTTACTATATGTTTTAATTCACTAGAAATATTTCTTTAATTTACAATTTCCAGATATTTATCATCTATTTATTTATTTATTTTAACAGTGGAACATACAAATCTGCAGACCAAATTATAGCTCCTTTTTCACTTTTTAAATTTTATATTTATATATTTATTAGTTATTGTTATTAATTATTGTATTAATATATATATGTATTTTGTTATTTATTTATTTATTAATTATTGTTCCACGCCTGATTCAAAAACTAACATTAGATCAATAATAGCATTTATCATAGGCTTGAACTTGCAATTTTAAACGACCAAAACTAAGAAGTACAATTAATAGATTTTTAAAGATCTTGTCCCTTAAAATGTTGATGTAAAGACCTGATTTAGTGTTTATATATCTTAGTTTTAAGTTGCACAATGTAAAATTAAAATATCACAAATAAAGCACTATACTACTACTACTAAAGGTCTTGTCTACATAAAACACTCAACAAATAATAAAGAAAAAATTATTATTGAATTAAAACTATCAATTTATTAATTTAAAGTCAAATTTCCACTGATTTTTGACTGATAATTTATTTTTATTGTTCAAAAATATCGAATTGATCTAATAATTTATTTTAATTGTACGGGTATCGAATTGCACAATAAAAATAAATTAGTAGTGAAATAAAATTTGACTTTTATTAATTTAATAAATAAATATATTGCTAAAAATAAATTGAATTATCAAAAATAATTAAAATTATTAATTATTAATTAAAAACAGTATTAGCTACTAAAAGGCTATCAGTTATGGTAATTTTATTATTTTTTTATATACCAAATTTTTGTTATTAATTTTGTCATTAATTTTATTTCCAATCAGAAAAAGATTGATTATGACGATCAGAAAAAACTCATAGAGTATATTGTGCTTTCATAGTCTCAATCATATCTGAACATATTCGGTTGAATAATGTAGGTCCAGTACTTACTGTTTCAGCGTTTTAGATATTATTTAGTTCATAGTTTCAAATAGGTACATATTATTTCATATCATTATCAATAAATTTATTTCTAATTTTTAGTATCTAAAAAGAATTTTTTTTTAAATTTCATTTCCACCCTGCTATGGTTTGCTCCTCTAAATTCGAAGAAGTTTGATAAAAAAAAAACAAATTCAATTTCATTATGTTTTCCAACATTTCAATTTATATTTATACTATATTTTATATTTTGATTGATTTATCTTAGACAACAACCACATTTATTATTATTAATAATGGCGATTATAGTCTTAAATTAATTAAAAATTACTTATATAAATGGAGTGAATTTTAAATTGAAATTTCTAATTGTAAATTAAAATAATTTAAAATAAAATATTTGAATTCGCCACGTCTCTTTTTATCACATATATATCATTTAAAGTATAATAATGAATCGGTTCTGATATTTGCACCTTTTTACTATACTTTTTCTATTTTACAGACTAAATATAATGATTTACTTATTTTATGTTATATTTATTTTTTAGCAAATAGTTGTAGTAAAAATAACAAAATTTAAGTTGTATATTCTAATAAAAGTCGAAACTAAAAATATTTTTGTAAAAAAATAAAAGAAAGATAAAATGAATTTAATAGAATATTTATAACCACTGCTAACTACTGAACAATCAATTTATATGTACTTTAAATTACAAATCAGTGATTATTAGTTTTAAAATTTAGTAATTTATATAATATAGTAATGTATAATAATTAATTTATAACAAAAACATCTAAATTTTATTTTTTAATGTTAGTGAATAACAACCTCCATCTATTTCTAAGTGGTGTAGTAAAATAAAATTTGTTAGAAATAATCAGAATTTTTTTTTGACTCTTCTCAATTCAAAATTTAATATTAATTTTTTTGTTAAATTAATTTTATTATATTTAAAAAATTATTTATAAAAAATGTTTAATTTGACATAATAAAAAAATAATAGAAAAATGTTAAATACGACAAAATTTCGAATTTCGAACATAATTTCGAACTCATTTTTTAACACAATAATGAATCAGAATGTTCTATTCTACGAACATAAATCAAGTTTATAATAATGTGATTGATAGAATTTATTTTTTAGTGATATTTTAATGTTGTATTTTAATTAAAATTAAATTTATAGAGTTAGTCGCATGAAGACTAATGATGTAGTATATTAATTTCAGCCGATCGATATGGTGTAGTGATTACATATTAATCAGAAAGTATCGGTTCTAAAGAAAATACCATTGTATGTAATTATTGTGTATGCCAAATCTATGTGTAAAAGTAGTTAAGATCAATTGAGTTAATCCCATCGCAAGACATGGATTTATACAAAAAACAAACAAAAAATTTAAAATATCAATGTGTTTTCATTAAAATACTGGCGAAAGTAATATTATGCTTCCGAAATATCGATTGTTGGGTTCAAATGTTGATTAAGGAAGTATTAGGAAGTATATTGGTTATGAAATGTCGATTGTTGGGTTTAAATGTTGATGGAGGCAGTATTAAAAAGTATTTTGGTTAAGAAATATCGATTGTTGGGTTGAAATGTTGATGAAGGAAGTATGAGAAAGTATTATGCTTCCGAAATATCGATTGTTGGGTTTAAATATTGATGAAGGAAGTATGAGAAAGTATTATGCTTCCGAAATATCGATTGTTGGGTATAAATATTGATGAAGGCAGTATATTGCTTTCAAAATATCGACTTTTTTCATTCAAATACTGTCGAAAGGATAGTATTACAATTCCGCAATGTCAATATTTGCATTTAAATACTGATTAAAGAAGTATTTTGCTTCCATAATATCAATCTTAGCATTCAAATAAAAAATTATATGTTACAGAACATAAATTACACTTTTTTTTGTAAATCAATCAAGTGTGTTTTTATTACAATTAATTATCATTGCCCGGTAGTTCCATCGGTGGGGCATAGGGCGGAATATACTAGATAGAACCATAGCACAATATTACCGTCAACAATTTAAATCAAATAGAAAAAATTTTGTATTATTTTGCAATTCAAAAAAAATTTTTAATTACTTACACGTATTATTTAGTTCTTGAGCTTGACTTAACATATTGCCTGACTTAATATTACCTTTCCACTCATTTTTTTTTTTTTTTTTTTTTTTTTTGGTTTTAATAGAAAATTTTTAATTTATTTCAATAAACAAATCCTTCTTTTGTAATAATTAGTTTATACTTACATAACAACATATTATTAATTTCACAAAAATTCTAATAATTCTTAAAAATTACTGTCTAGACAGGAATTTACTTATTATTACTTACGTACCTACTTAAAGGTGTCAAGTAAATAGTAAAATATAATTTTATTTTTTCACAATAATTTTTTTATTCCTTATTAGTAACATCTTAAAAATATTAACTTCCATATAAATAAAAAAAAAAAAAAACAGTTTAAAATAAAAAATAATGGTAATTTGAAACTACAAAAATTATTTAAAAAAAAAAAACAAAAATAAAAATAAATATAGGAAAAACTTTCAATACAAAAAATTCAAATCTTGTAAAATAATATAATCCCAAATAAGAACTCATGTAAACCTTTCACATTGTTTTTATAAAACTTTTCATTTATTTTCTATTTATATATATAATGTATATATATATATATTATATATATATTGATTATAATAGTAATATAGAGAGTTAATATTACTAAAAAAAAAAAAAAAAAAATATTAAAAGGATAAAAGTTGAAGAAAAGGAAATAAAATATTTAGTGTCTAGGATTACATAAAAGTAATAACTGTTAACAAGATATTTTAAATGTCAGTAACATTCACTGTTATTTCTTTTTTTATTGTTATTATTATCATTTTTTTTTTTAATAATTTAAAGAAGAAGTAAAAATGTTTATTGAGGTCAAAAATTCCCATACAAAGAAAATTTACTTTGACAAAGAATTAATTTTTACATCTAGGTGTTGATAGTTACTGTTATCATCGTTCTGTTCCTATATTGTACTATACATTATTGCGAAGAGCAAAGTTAATGATCTGGATTGACTTTTTCAATCGAACAAAGTGTCTCTAATACTGAGTTCAATCCCCTAAAATAACCAATAATTCAACAAATTTGTCACAAATAGGTCAATTGAGTCTATATTTTTATATATTTAAAGTTTAACAGTAAAATATTTTGCAGTTATTTTGTTAGGAGCATTTATAAGAACAGTTTTTAATATAATGAGAAAATAATATTTAAAGTTCTGCTAAATCGTTTATTTTTTTTATATTCTGTTTGAAAAATTTGCTTTACTATTAAATATTTTCATTCAGATAATAAAGAAATACAATTCAAGTTCATATGTATTTAATAAAATTATTTAGGAACAATTTAAGTTATTTTTGATGAAATAAAAAACTAAATGGATTTTCAGGATATTGAAATTAATTAAGTTTAAATTAGATCTTCCCATCAGGGGACATTTTATAAGTCAAAACTTACAAATTTCTTGAATAGACTGTATTTTTAGGAAATGAACAACGTGTAGCTTACCTTTGCAGACACATTTTGCCCAAATAAATATACATATTTTAGAGTATGTATACATTAAAGATATTCCACAAACACATTTTATGTTGTACAACATAAGAACATTATTGCGAAAAGCAAAGTTAATAATCTGATTGGCTTTTTCAATCGAATAAAGTGTCTCTTAGTGTACTTTGTAATTCGAAAGCAGAGTCGAAAGGGTATTGTCCTATAATAAATAAAATAAAAAATAGGTTCCAGTCTTATAAAATTTATGCAAAATGATGTCCAAGCATTTTAACTCACCTTGCGATTCATATTTTTAAATAATTTTTTTTGTTTGTGTTATTTCAGTTTTTAATCTCTTTTTATCTCTTCTAAGTTCGATTATATTCAATACATTTTCCCATTTTTATTTATGTCACTACTACTGCTTTTGATAGGATTTGATATATACAATTTTTTGTGTGGGTAATCCTATTTGGTTAGTAAATTTAGAAATTTCGGCAGAGTGAGTCTGTGAATTTTATCATTAAGTTATCCACCATGAACCAAATTTATATAACATTTAGTAACTAAATAGTACCTAAAATCGCTTCACCTATCATAAAAAATATTTTGTAATAATTCAGAGACAAAAACATATTGAAAACAAACTTATTCACATTCCGAAAGGGAAAAGGGCTTGAAAAGGGCATATTAATCTGTAGGTCCACTGTTAAATAAATAAATAAATAAATACGAACTAAATTTCACATACTAACATTTTCACAAATGTATAGGGTAAAAAAATGAAATAAATTCATCAGATTTTAATTAAATTGACTTAGACCATTCTCTCTTTCAACCACAATTATTGCAAAAAAATAAACACTTGAATAACAATTTTTCAATTCATTTTATTAAATATGATTGTAACGTGCATATTAATATGTATAGGGGGGTGCATTCATTACTGAATTGTGTATTTGTTTCAAGAAAACTATATGGAAAAGGAAATTGAAATGAATATGGTGTGCTGACTGTATTTGATTCTAATAAACAATAATATTGATTGGTATAATCCTAATCCATTATAATAGTCCTTAAATCCAATTCAAATACATATTTTTAATTATTGTTGCGAATGTAATCAAATATTTTATTTTTAATTTTACTAAATATAAGATTATCATACCAGAAATGCGTGTATTTGATTTACTATTTTCAGATTTATTCAGTCGACTTCCCCAGCTATTACACATATTTTAATCTAATGTTCTAACATTATAATTTTAATTTTTTATTTAATTTTGAAACAATTTAGATTGACTGTATATTTTATTTATTGAATTTTGATTCAATTGAATATAGGTTGTAATGATTCCTCATATAGTTTGATTCCATATCCTCTTTACATTCTTAGCCTTATTATTACCTATATTTTTATTTTTAAAAAAAAATTGTCTATAAAATTTTTATATCGCCACAACAATTTTTGAATTACTAATATTACTAATATAATTGTTATTAAATTCAAATGTAATGTTTTGTGAGCTTTTCAAATAGGTATATCTTGTATGATTACAACTTTTCGGGGCAGATTATCCATAATTAATTTTAGTATTATTATTAAGAATATTGTTTAAGTATATTTCATTACTTTTCAAAATATTTTTAAAACTCTCTGAATACTGCTGTATTTTGTATAGAAACGATGCAAATCTATTGTATAATATCTATTAGATTTTTGACTGTAAAATAGTTTAGGGTCTAATTGTGTCGGTACATTCACGGTATAACATTGTTGTTAATAATATATAATAATATAATTTTTGGTCTAAAAATATCGAATTTATAACTATAACTATATATTTACTTAATTATAGATATGTATATTAATAATAATTATAATATTCTATTATTGTTTTAATCTAAAATATAAAATATTTACAATTATATTTTATTATTTTTATTTTATTAGTTAATTTTTTTTTGTTTTACAATATTTAAAATCTATTATAGTATCTTTGTAGTATACTATAGTATCTCTTAGATATTTGTAAAATGATTTAATATCTAATTCTGTCTCTGATCATATTTAACAGTTCAAAAAATATTAAATTCTGTGGTATTACATTTTTTATTAAAAGACATCTTTGGTATAACAATATCGGATTTGTTACAATAGCTATCTACTAAATTATGGATATGTATTAATAATTATAATTTAGGCTATTATTGTTTTAATCAAAAATATAAAATATTTAGAATTATATTTTATTATTTTTATTAATAAAAAAAAAACATTTGTTTATTTTTTATGTTTCACAATATTTAATTTTAATTTTTGAATTATAGAACAATGAAAATTTATTGTAGTATCTAATAGATTTTTTTAAAATGGTTAGATCTAATTGTGTCTGTTGATCGGATTTAAATGTTCAGAAAATTAAATTCTGATGTTGTATTACATTTTTCTTGATATTATATTTTTGGTCTCGATATTCTTAGAAGAAAAAATAGATTTTTAATAATAGTATTATCTACTGACCTAACGTTATTAATTAATAATAATTATAATATGCAATTTATTTTTAATAAATAAATAAAATATTTAGAATACATTTCGAATTATTTTTATTTCACAATTTTAATTTTGTAAATATAAAAAAAATAACAATTTTCTATTAATTTTATACTGTTAAAACATTATCAGTAAACTGATATAATAAAATTTATTATTACTTTATTTATAAATACATAAATATAGTATTAAATCAAAACAATTAATAATAATCAAATAATTAAATTATAATTTGTTAATTTATATTTCGTTAAATTAAAATATTGTAAAATAAATTTTTAAAAATAAAAAAAAAAAAAAAAAAATTTCTATTTCATTGAAACAGAATTTGATTGATTGTAGAAGTAGATTGAACCTAATTTTTTCATTTAATCAACTAGCTTAGTTTTAAATTTTTATATTATTATATTTAATATTTTTGGTTTTTATGAATTTTTAAGTTAAGTCTTAAATATTTAATGTAAATTAGCTTTTGGTTTTGATGAAATAAAGTCTTTTTTATTATTATTATTATTATTATATTTCTCTAAGCATATTATGAAAAAAACTGTTTGTTGAACGGATCATGCACTGTGATTCATTACCAATAATTATTAATAGTCAGTTTAAGAATTAAAAAAAAAAACAGAATTTCGAACCTAGCTATATTCAATAATGTTTTTAATTTAATTTAATTTAATTTTTTTTTTTTTTTTTACTTTATTTATTTATTTTATTTCTAAATTGAAAATTTACAATACTTTTTACTTTTTACATAAAAAATTACAGTTTTTAATAAGTAATTTTAATTAAATTTGACGAATTTTGAAATAATATTCTATTCAGAGCCTTAGCCGTAGCTGTTTGGCTGTATATATCATTATTAAACTACCGGAATAAATTCGGACCACCAATATTTTGTTCCGATATAATTTTTTTATTTTAAGGTTAAATAGTAAAATCTATTTTTTTTAAATAAATTATTATTACTTTTCAAATGTGGTGCTTATTAGCAGAATTTGTGTTGGATTACAGAAATCTGTATTTTTCTGCTCCCCTATATTTTATTCTATTACACTAGATTGTTTGGTTTTAGCATTTTCAGCCTTCTTATATCATAAGATCTGTCTAATAGCTCAATAGCTCAATTGAGTCAATCGATTTTTATATTTAATGGCATAGCCACTAATCACTAATATTCGATAATGTCACTAAAATATATCTGAATCTATCTGATAGTTAACTATTTATATTTAGATATAGTGAAAATATTATTACTGAATTGATTTTGATTGAAAAAATAAAATAATTAAAATTTATATTTTAAATCAAAAATAAATAAATTTGAATTGTAATTTAATTTTAGAATCAAATACTACAAAAATAAAGTATCAATATAATATATTAAACATTATACAATACACTTTTAAACCAGTTTATATAGTAAATATTTTATAAGATACAATACCTATATTGATGAAACCTTAGTAATTTTGTACATATTTTTAATTTTTTCCATTCTATATTCTCAATTACATTCTGTTCTGTGTGCATTCTGTTATAATATACCGACTAACTGAGAACAGAAAATGAATACGGTAATAAAAGGAAATCCGCTTAATTAAATTTATATATATATATATATATTATTTTTTATACATATATATAATATTGAGGATATAAAATTTCTTAAATTCATGATATTAAATTTATATACACAACACTCATTTGAAATTTATTAATTGTATTAAGATAGTAGTTATAAAAAAATACTTTTAAGACATTGCCGACCCGGAGCAACTTACCGACGTTTTATAAAAAAAAAAAAAAACAGAATACAAAAAAAAAGTAAGAACAAATTGAATGAAATTATTATTTTAAAAATAAAAAAAATAAATAAATATTCACCTGGTTTTCAAATATTTATTGTCAATTTATGTTTTTTGTTAAATAATTAAATATTAAACTAGAAAATTTTTTTAATAATAAAAAAATATATATTTATTTTTTTGTTTGTTTGTTCGTGTTATTTAATTGTCTTAATTTGAAGATATACAATTTGAACATTCTTTATATTATTATTATAAAAAGTGTACCCAAAAAACTAAAAAATATATTGTGTGCATTCATAAAACATATTTTTAAAAGACACAAATTACCTTTTTTTTTGTTTTTTTTTTTCATGAAGGTGCAATCATTTTATTAGTGCTATTAAATTTTTTGATCCACCTTTTACATCAGATATCATAAAAATAATGTTTAACATTCTAAAAAATATACATAAAAAAGGTGCACATTCAAATCAAATAATTATTTTATAAATTATTAACATTTCAATAAAAACGATATAATTTTTAAGGATTTTATATTTCAAAATATTTCAAATACAATAAATAATATAGAATATAATAAATATAAATATAATAAATTTATATATATATATATGTATAATAATTATTTAATGAAGCGAATAACTATAAATACTAAACAAAAATAAAAATAAAATTAAATTGGATTTGAAATCAATTTATTGTAAAATATTAAAAAATTAAACAAACAAAAAAGAAAAATAGGTTATTTTAATGAAAATTAATTTTTTAAATATGAATAAAAAAAATGTTAAATGATATAAAAAAATGTAGATATTTATTTAAAAAAAAAATGATTGATTTTTTTTAATGAAAACTAATTATTTAAATAAATGATGAGATTAAAAAAAAAAAAACAATTTTAAATATTTATTTAACAAGAAAAAATGTTATTTTAATTAAAAATTAACTTTGATGAGATTTTAAAAAAAATAGTTTAATTTTAAAAATAATTTGTTTTTGTAAATAATAATTGAAAATGCTCAATTTGATAATTTTGAGTTCATAAATTAAATTAATATAAAAGTATATAAAATATATTTTTAGAAAAAAAATGCAAAATATAGAATATAGCCTACTTCCTGAACTCATTGATGAGTGATCATCCTTGTAATAATATCACTATACCATCATTTTGTCAAAACTATAAAATGGTTTTAGATCTTATTAAGATCAGAATAAGACCCAAAAACCATTTTATAGTTTTGAAAAAACGATGAGGATCAGAATCAGATCTAAAACCATTTTATAGTTTTCAAAAAACGATGAGGATCAGAATAAGACCCAAAAACCATTTTATAGTTTTGACAAAACGATGGTATTTTGTGTCGATGTGATTCAGTTGATCTAATTTAACTGCTAATAAAATTAAATTCTGTTTGGTCTGATCAGGTATATTGAATTAGTATATAATATATTGACAGCTGCTGTCTACCTACTTAAAATTGTTAAGCAAATACCATCACTGCTTTCTACACCTACAATCAATGTAGATTTCAGTTTGATTAAATTCAAAATAATTATCATCATCATATATACTATTTCGGGATTTATGCCGAAATTTATGTCCGTTTAAATTATTTATGGCACCATATATACAAATTGGCAAATTAGGATTTGTGGAACAAAAAATAAAAATTTGAATTCATTACATTTGATTATTTCTTAGTTTATAGTCCTGTCAAGTTGTTAATTTTTGTTACTTAATATACTGTCTCTTCTTTGTATCAGTTCCTATGAACTATTTCAGTATAATATCTTTGTATCAGTTCATAGAACAGTATAGTTCAGTTATAAATACACTTCAATACTGTATCTTTTTTGTGTAGAGCAGTTCAGTTATGTATAGATAGACTTAATTCTGGATAAATACTATACCACACTGATGAGATTATAGAACAATGATGACGATGAAATAATTAATTAATTTATTCATAACGATATTAATTTCAGAGCCATGTTGTACAACTTCATTGGTACAAGTCAGCTAATTAGAATTAAAAACAAAACATTTGATATCTGACTTGGATCCGTAGTATTAATCCCTGAATATTGTAAAGCCATATGACATGATATTTAAATATTGAAACATTAAATAGAATGTATAGTACGTATAGAATATAGCAGAAGTCTATATGTAATTAGTTATTAATTGGTCTATTTATTTCAATTGTTTTGAATATCTGGAAATATTTTTACTCACTGTTTTTTGTGTTACCTATACTTTTGAACCTATGTATATAATAATAAAATTTTTCTTTGGTTAGTAACAAAACGTTTATGATATAGTAATAGTGAGCTAGATATATATATTAGTATATATAATAAACCTAATTTGTTTATAATATACTTAAAATTGATATATATATATATATATATATATATAATATATTATAATAAATCTAATTTGCTTATATAACATAAATTATATATGTGTATTGTATTCAAATTCTAGTGTAAACAGAATAAATGAAAGTAAAATAGAGCTCAAATTCAGCCGAATATTTAACCCAAGCTTTTGTATTTTAATTCTAATCAAAAGTCAAAATTTTTTTACTGTTTTCAAATTTTCATTCAGAAATTTTCATATCTGCAATTTACCATTAAATTCTATATAAATATATTTTATACAAAAAAAAAAATAAATGAAATAAAAACAACAAAAAAAATATAATTCTCTCATTAAATTTACCATTATTATAATAAAAATTTTCAACAAGTACTTGCAATAATACTATAGATATATATATATATATATATATATATATATATATATATACATATACATACAATATTTACCTACTTATGAAAATTATTCTACTCGCATGATATTATTTGTATCTATAACTATAGTAATGTACATATATCTAACAGTAACGCATGACATTACAAAAAATTATTACAATACAATAGAACAAAATAAATAATCATATAAAAAAATATAACAAAAAATAACGTTGCTAACGCAATTTTTACTTACCATTTTTCCAATAAAAATTTTTCAAACACAACAACAACAATAATAATGTAAATATGAAAAGTAAAATTATTTTAAGGATTAGGCCACCACCCTCTTATAAATTCATTCTTAATAATATTATTGACTTTTACCATTCTACTAATAAAATAATAATAACAACAATAATAAAAATGTCCTTGTTATGTCATATAGGTATTCATGTATGTATATACATAATATATTCAATATAGGACTCTATAACTATAAGGTAGATAAATAAATAAATAAAAAAAAGGATATAAGAAAAGTTATAATTGTAGCTGGTATGTGTATTATAGTAAAATATAAATAGTATAGCTATATAGATAGATAAAAAAAAAATAACAATAATAATAAAAAAAACAAAATACTCACATTTTATTTCTATGTTCTCTTTCCCGGTATGTGGGGGGTTTAAGTTTTTTTGTTTTTACCATTGGATTGGCTTAAAATAAAATTCAACCGACTTTTGATATTAAACAACAACAAAAAAAAGGATATTAAATATAAACAGGTGCAATATATATATATATATATACAATACAATCTAAAACATATGCCTTCTAATATATAATTATCTTCAATATACATATATACGTTATTATAATATGTATATAAATTTATTGAAACTATATTCAATAATTTATTCTATTCTATTCATAGTAAAAAATAAAACGTGAATTTCTATGTGATTATTTTAAAGATTACGGTAAATTTAACATAGCTGAAAACAAAAACTCTGCTGGAATAGAACTCAATCTAGCTATATAGTTCGAATATTTTTAAATATAGATAAGTCAACAATGAGATTAAAAACAGTATGAATATAGGTTTGAAAACAAATCAATTGTAACAAAATAGAGTGCAGTGGCGGAGCTTATTTTAAACCATAATGAAGTCAAAGTAAGTGAAAGATGGGCAATGGAGTTACAAAATATTTGACAAAAGTTATTTAAATTAAATTTAAAAGATTTTTTGATATATATATATATATATATATATATCTGTTAAATCAATTTGTATATCTACGGTTATGTTTTAAATGAAAAAAATGGATAAAATTAGAGATCCTTGATTGACTTTTTCTATTACTCTACCTTGCTGTAAATGTTTTTATGCTTACAGTAGTTATGTGTCAAAATAAAAAAATATATAAATTATAGATTTTTGATTGATTTCGTCAATTGATCAAATTTTATATAAATGTTTTTATGCTTACACAGTTATCTTTTAAAATACAACAAGATACAATTTAGAGATCTTTTGATTTACTGTCAACAGTTATGTTTTATACGATCAAAAGAGAAAAATCAGAGATCTAATTGACTGTCAATTATTGTGCAGGTTAGATCTAAATTATTTTATGCTTACAGTTATGTCTTAAAATATAAACAAATACAAATTAGAGATCTCTAATTGGCTTTCGAGAACTATCGTATAAATCAACTTATTGATTGAAGACTATCAAACCACAATAACCAATAAAATACATGGTTATAAAAAAAAAACAATGAATAGTTTAGCTGACCTGACTTTAATAGACTGTTCAAATCCAATTAGATTGTAGGTATAATCCTAATCCTCACAATACTGCAAATAAAAAATAAAAAATTAACATAAAATTAGCTCTAAATCAGCATTCTGCAATAGTTTAGACAAACATAATATGAAATGGTATTTTAGATAAATACCAAACATTAAGAATATCAGACAGTCTTATGTTAAACTAACCGAAAAATTGTGGGTGGGGTAAATTGAGTAACATTTTTATTTCTTATTTTTTTTACTACCCAATATTATGTATTAAATATTTTCTTATTTTATTTAATAGAAGTGCGTAAATGAAATAATATACAATATGCAGGGGTATATATATATATATATACATAAATATATATTGAAATACGTACATTAGATATCAATACGAATTAAATGTATTAGATAGCTGGAACGTACGTACATACATGTATTTGTGTGCGTCACATAAAATTTTACTGAAATCATAAATTGTTATTTTTACATTTGAAAGACGGATTTTTAAATATATATATATATATATATACATATATATATATATATAAATAAATGTATATATATATATATATAAATAAATGTATATATATATATATATATATATATAAATAAATATATAGGTATATAAATATATAGGTAAATAAAGACAAACGTCATGTTATATAATTGTATTATTAAGGAGTGAGAAAGTTGAACAAGAACTTTGATAGGGTTAAATTATTTATAAATGACTATAGAGTTCAAAGACTTTTGTAAATTTAAAAATAAAAAATTGAATTAAAATAGGTAGAATTTTTACTTGAATTGTTTTTGTTTTTTTGTTTTTTATTTTCAATTTAACATCGAATTTAAAATAATGGAGATTAATGTATTTAATATTAATAGGCCATATTTATGATAATTCATTAAAGTATATACAATTATTTATTTTTTTGTTTTAAATTTTTTAAATTAATATAAAAAAATATTTTTACAAATAAGAAGAGTACCAACACAACAGAAATATGTATATATGTATATATATATATACGCATCATTTGTATCTAAATAGAAAATATTTAGATAAATATATATAATTGTGTTGTAACTCTTTTAAAAATTGTCTTTTTGAAAATATTATTCGAAAAATATATCGGTCGAAATTATTAAATCCTTATCCCTTATATAAAATCGTTAAATTTTAAATTAAGATTAACCGTTCTTGTCTTTATTGTTTTTATTATTATTTTTTTATTGAATACAACTTAAATTATACACACTAGCAGCTAGCTGTGTTATCGGTTCTTCTTGTCTTAAAAACTAATTAAATGCTATATGCAATATAGGTTGATTTAATCGAAAAATTGAATAAACATATTTTTGAACATTGGTATATCAATTCAAAGTCTAACTATGAACACTGAAATTTTATTGTTATTAAATTTTATTTAAAGGACGTTTGATCTGTTTTTTGATTTCTCGGGACAATATTCCTGTATATTTTATTTACTAATAAATTGTCAAAATTTAGGTTGATATCACCTTATAGTCAGCTTCGTACAGTTGACTCAGCAGATCAACTGACAGTAAATATGATATAATAACAATAACAAAAATGAAAATAAAATTCAAATTTAAACATAATGAAAAAATATTAAATATAAAATAATTGAAATTAAACAAAAATAAAATTATAGTGAAAGTATAAACAACTAGCAGAAAAAAATAATAAAAATTAAATTAAAAAATTAAACTGAGCTCTAGAATAACAAATCAGTTCATTATTATAATAATGTTACAAAAATTGTAAAATATAATTTTGAAAATGAATAAATAAATATAACTTATAATAATAAAAATATTAAAACATGATTAAAAAAAAAAAATAACAACAAAATTAAAAAATTCAAAAATGATATTTGAATATAATTTTATAAAATTTGCAAAAAAATAATTATCACAAATAAAAATTTATATAAAAATAAAAAATAAATTACATTATTATGACATCATCAAGCATCTATTAATCTTAACAAATTTTTAAATATGCTATTAAAATATATAAAAAAAAAATTTATTCTTTTTATTTTTTTAATTTGTTTTGTTTTTTTTTTTATTTTTTTTTTTTGTTTGTTCTGTGATATTGCAATAAAACGTGCTGAAGTAATTTTATAACTATGCTCTACTTAAAAATTATTCTAATATGTTTAAATCGCGAAATAATTTTGAACATATCTACAAACTCACCATAAGTCATTTAATTTTTATTTATTTATTCGCAGGACAGGTTGATACCTATCTATGACTAATTTAGAATTTTAGAATCTATATTAAAAAATCAATTTGATTTTACTTCACAATAATAAAATTATAAATAACTAAATAAACTCTTAACAGATGTGTCTATTGTCAATAGTCAGTACCATATAGACGACAGCGATTTTAATTTTAAGAATAAAATTAATTCTGTGAAGCTCTCTTATAATAATCTAGTATAGGACTGTTAATGTAGTCCTGGAAATATCTTATATATACAAAAATTATGACAAATAGCTAAGTTTATTATGAAATGTAGAATTATACTCAGGATTAGGCCTACGAACAGAACTACCTAATATTATAAAAGCTATGTAGTATAAAAACCGCTAATCTATAATTTTTTTTTTATTTCAAACCAATGTAAATTAATTATTAAAATTAAAATTACTATCAAATTTATTCAAAATGTTTCTATACTTATTAAATGGACATTTTTCTTTGCACAATCCAACTTTCAACAACTAGTCTAGCTGTGCTAACTAGCTGTGGATGCGTGTATGAAAATATCGTCTTAAACTTAATGTTTGGCTTTACTTTAAAAAAAAAATTATATATATATATATATAAAGAATATATATATATATATATAAAAATATATATATATATAAAAATATATATATATATATATGTATTGTTACGTCCATCCAATAATCTCCTGCAGTTATCCACCATATGCAATTATACTCCCTCAAGTTAGTTCTGATGATTGCCCTCTTCCATAAGTATTTTGCTGGTGATTTTTTTATTTATTATAATTTCAAGTGTCATATTTCGTACAAATGCGAATGCATTAAAACTGTTTCGAAATATTTATTTATTTATTTATTTATATATATTATTTATTTATTTGGCAGTCCACGTTTGAATAAACAAAATATAAACAACAATTTGTCTTTTATTTTATTTTTGTTCAAAATAATAATGGTGTTTGTTCCTGAAAAACGTTACTATATTTATAATATGACTCTAGAGTCCATGAACCATTTCAAAGCCTTTTACAAATCAAATAAAACAAACTGAGGTAGGATAGGAATTGTCAAATAACCTGAAAATTAAATTTGAATAGTTTTGAAATCCAAAGTATAGGCTGTAATATAGACAATAAAAGACTGATAAATTAAACCTAAGGACTCACATTCAAACTGCATAACCTCAATTTATTGACATTTATTTTGTCCGATTTTATAAAAAAAAAAATATCATAACTTCCTCCATTTTAAATTAATTTTTAAATTATCAATCAATATTCGTTCAACACACCCTGTTTTATTTATTTATTTAAGAAGAAAAAAAAAAATTGAAAAAAAAGTTGAATAAAAAAAATTATGCACTATCGCTGACCTCAAAATTCATATTTTCTTATTTTTAATTGCCGCTACTTTAAAAAAGAAAAAAAAAAAAAACAATTTCTGTATTTTTAAGATAAGAATCGTAGTGTCAAGGAATTTTAAATTAATTACACATTTAAGTACATACATATAATTGTATATATATATATATATATATGTATATAAATATATAATTAAAAATAAAATTGAAATTGTTGAGTAGACCTATCTATACATACATATATAATATACAATTAATCTAAATAAATATATAATTATATAGTTGAAATGAAATAGTAGCTAATATTGGCGTGGTTAATTTAGAAAAAAAAAAACAAAATAATAATAAATAGAAAAAAAAAAAAAAAAAAAAAAAAAAACTCTTGGGAATTTTCTGATTTTAATTTTTTTTTTTATTTTCATATAAAATTTTTAGTTTTTATATTAATTTTTGTTTTTTTTTTTTATTGAAGTAAAATTGTATGATGAAATGATTAATTTAATTCTAAGTATCTAAGTAATAAAACTATCATTTATATAGAGTAATAATTATTTTTTATTTAATATAAATATTTAATATAAAAATAATAATTATGAAGTTTATTTTAAATTAAAATTAAATATAATTGATTTAATTAATGTAAAAGGTGTTATTTAACACGTAAAATAATGGGGTATATTTTAACACGTTCACTGTCAGAATTGAGAAAATAATTAAAATAATAAAATTTATTTTATTAAAAATTAAAATATTTATAATATATATATATTAAAATGTCTTGCATTGTCCTGGAATAATTTAATTTAAAAATTTAATATATATAGTTAATATTTCTTCTTCGAAATATTTTTATTTATTTTTATTTCTAATAAATCAATTTAATTATTATTTTATGAAATATTTTCAATTGTTTTTACACTTTTAAAAATAAATTAAATGTCAATTATGTAAATATAAATAATTATAATTAGTTTAATAGAACACTACAATTAATTATTACATCTTTACACTATAAATTAAGACTAGGGGCCCCTGTTGAGTAATTATATTTCAAGTTGAAGTCAAATTTAAAGTTTTTAAAAACATAGTAATTTACGTACTGACATAGACTTTGCACGATATAGCAGAAACCACTCGTGTTTAATAAAAAGTTTTGTGGTTAGTAAGTTTTATTTAGGACACATGAATACACGTCCGTCCCTCATATACTGCTTCGTTTCCGATATATTCCCTATAATAAGTGGCATTTAGTGGATAAAATTACTAAAAATAAAATATTTTTGTAATTAAAGAGGTATATACCTACATTATATACATATTTTTAACCCCAACTATATTATTACTACAAATGCCAAAAATATAGAAAACAATAATTTGAGACAGTTACTTAAAAAAATTAATAGAATAAATTTCTTCTAGTTATGTGTACAAATAATAAGATTTAAAAGTTTGAATATTATTAAACCAAATAGAAGTTTTGTTGAGCCGTATGCCCATTTCAGTCGTATATACAATCTATTTACATATTAAGAAGAAGCGAAATAAAATGAACTGCGCAGGTCCTTAAATGCGCTTGTCAATTATAATTATAGATTTACAACAATAGATTTTAGGATTTTAATTCCGTTTTCCTCAATGGTCCATCTGAGACTGAGATTTATTCTAACAACGGTGTCTTTCATTCATTTCCGTGCTTGCACAGTAACCGGAAATAGTAACTGGCTGAAATATATTTTTGAAAGACACCATCTATTAAATATATTACATAACTGTATAATATTTATAATCAAATTGAATCCATGAAATTCTATATTGACTAAATTGAATTATGCATGAGAAATTTATTGAGTAGATTGAGTCATGTCACATCATAAACTGAGTTAACAATAATTCAATAGTCAATGTAAAGCAATTTAGAAAACATAGTATAGAGTATAGAGTTATTATTAATTAAATTTAAAAATTTGCAGTCCAAATATATATATTTTTTGAGTTTAGCTATTTTTATATATAAATTTATTAAACAAAATAGCCCTGAATTGCCGTACTTAAATTAATTTTCGTTAAACTTACATCAAAACTGAAAACATGCTTAAGGTTAACAAGCGGCCAACTTAAGTTATTTATATTAATTTTCATTCACAAATCAAATGCCATTTCATTCAAAAGTCATTTTACTTAAGTTAATTTACGAACTGAATCGTACCAGCTTAAATTGAACGAAAAATGAAAATTTTTTAACGAAACTGAAACTTAAGTTAACTTAAGCATGGCTAGTTGATTTCATTCAAACCCATTAGACCATACATATAAGTTTGACATTTACTTAAGTTAATTTAAGTATGGCTAGTTAATTATATTCAAACCCATAACAGGGTGCTTTTGATTTACTTAAGTTAACTTAAGTACGGCTAGTTAAACCTAACGAGTTACTGTTAAACTAAACTCATATTAAAATGACAAAACTTTAACTTATATTAAAGTGAGTCAGACAAAATACAGTTTCACGCTATTACTACAGTATTGTATTTTGTATATGAAATTGCTTATAATAAACATGGTATAACAGATATGTTGCATAGCATAATAATTTGTATAATTTAGAATTTAATAGAAATTAAATAGTATTAGAAATAACTAAAATTATGATCAATTCTGTATGGCAATAATATAAAACCGCTTAAGTGGACATATAAGCGAAATAAGAGATATTTTTACAATCGCATTCTACGTACACAAATCGCATTTATGAATTTTCAAGGTTGAGAAAATCGCATTATTTTTTTCGCCTAATTCAGCTAGACTGAATATTGCAGTTAATAAAATAACACTTACATATTATCAACTTAAGTCGTTTTATTATAATCAATTATTATTACTTGCATATACCAAACATTATAAATATATAGCAAAATATAACTGTTTATATATTAAGTTTAGCGGTTATATTACGTATTGTTCTACTATACTGCTTTTCTAAAATTTACAAATTTATTTTGTGCTTTTATTTCACCTACAAATGAATAAGCCCTTTAAATTTGATCTTAACAGCTTGTTTTATTTTTTTTATTAATTTACAAATTAATTTTTTTTTTTTATTATTTATATAAAAGACCAGAGAACCATTTTGTATGTTTGTAAACGACGCTTTTTGACATTTTTTGTTTTTACTAAAAAAAAATATTTTTATATGATTTTTTGATTTTTAAATTTTTAAATGTTTTCCTTTCAATTAAATTGTGAAAAAGAAAAATGGATAAAAAATAAAATGGATGGAAAATAAATTATTAATTTGTTTTAAATTATAACAAAAAAGTGTTTCTAGAAAACAAATTTCTTGGGGCCACTGAGTGGTTATGTTCGAAAAAAAGTTCGGTATCTTTTTACTCGGGACTTGTTTTTAAACGGGCTGACTTACTAGTATAATATATAATAATAAATAATTATTAAAAATATATATATATAATTAATTATTAAAAATATATATATAATAAAAATTAATTATTAAATAAAAAAAAAATTAAAAATATAGTTTTCAAAAACTATAATTTATTAATAATATTCAATCAAAATATATTTAAAACTCAAAAAAGTCAATAAAAATAAATATTACGAACATATCATACATTGAAGACATTGTATAGGTAGTAGTGGCTGCCGACAGTACGCCGATGCACTATACTTAGACCAGTAAGGTCCAATTGTGTTATCCAATGGTGATCATTGGACATTGTATGTCTTCCCATATTTTGTATGTTTTTCACATCAGATCAATTATTTTAAAATAGTCATACTGAAAAATTTTGAAATTTCGACTTAAGCATTTGTATATAAATGCAAAACAGAACAGAATTTATAAATAATAATACTTAAAAAATAACTATACTAAATATATTTCACTTAATTTAAATATACTTTAACTAAATATATTTTACTTCAAATTTCGAAAACAAAAAAAAAATAATATTAATAGAATAAATATGATAATAGTACACCGATACCAATTTTGTAACATTAATTCGCCGTAAATAAGCCGTAGATAGCCTAAGTAGCTAAAGTGCTTACAAATAAATTTATTGTAATATTAATTGTAATAATGATGTAAATATAAATAAAAATAAAATATTCATCCATTTTTTTAAATATAATTTTTTTAACTAGCTATATCTAATATTATATTTTATTTACTATTATATTTTAATTCTGAATTATATTTATATAAAAAATTTATTGACTTATTTTTAATATATTTATATTTTTTTATTTTGTTACAGATTTCAACAACAAAATTAAAATAATATTGATATTATCCTATAACTATTAGGTAAGTTAAATATTTAGAATTTTTAAAATTATTAAAATATATTTCAAATGTAACGATATATTTTTTCAATTATTTTTTCGTGTTAATTTATGATGCTTGACTTTAAACTTAATTCAAAATTCTAAATCAGTCATTAAGTCTCAGTACTGCAATATACTACTAATTCAAAAACATTTTTTTTTCGAATTGCTGTTGTTTATAAAAAATTTAATTATTGTGAAAGTTTTAACATAACTGTATTCTAAAAAAATGGATAAAAAAGGGATATTGAATTGAATTGAATGGAATTAAATTTTCTATATTTAAAAATTAAATATTGATAAAAATAAAATTTTAAAATAATAAATTTTTTTAAATATACTCTATAGAGTTTTAACATTTATTTAATTTATTTAATAATGTTTCAGCTAGCCCTTATGTCATATAATTATATTCTATGTTTTATTTCGTCAACTGATGTTGACAATAATGATTGCCTTGCATGACTTCTGAGAACACTACTATAGCAAATTTGTTTATATAATTTCTTCATTTTTAAATTTGTTGATTGTAACCCCATATATTATATACATTTTATATTATAAACTATTAATTTATATCACTTAATGTATTTGAAAATTTGCATCATGCAAAATGTGAATATTAATTAAAACAAAAACAAAATAATTATATTAAAGATTAAATATTATATATGTAAACTATCTCACTGCATTAAACTTATCAGCATAATTTTGCTTTACATTAAAAAAAAAAATAAAAAAATGCGATAACAAAATTCCATTTTTTTAATTTTATTATCAATTTATTACACGAACTAATTAATAAATAATTATTTATGTAGAGAGGATAGGGGTTATCAACACTATATTTGATCAGATGATATTTGAGATGATCTTTTGATCATCATAATATCACTTAAATATCACATTTATTATTATTGAATTGTTTTAAGTGTGCATCATCATCACAATTAATGTGTACACTTCATTAAAAATATTTAAATAAAAAAATAAAATAAAAATAATCGCGTAAAATTCGTAACGCGGTTAATATTATGATGGGAAATAATATGGGCGCGCATTTTAATTAAAAAATAAAAATAAAAAAAATAAATGAATTCAAACTATAAAAGAAATTTTATCATTCTATACAATAATACTAATACATAATAAAAATAAATAAAATAAAAACTAAAATATAGCACAACAAAAGAATAAAACAAAAAGCCCGACAAGTCATATTTTAATAAAGTTGAAACATAAAATGTGAAAAATTAAATTATTATTAGAAATTGTTTTTGAAAAAATTTTTTGCAAAACTTGCATCATAAAAACTACAAACATATATTACAATAAAATAATCAAAAAAAAAAAAAAAAAAACAAAATAACGATATAAAAGAGAAAATAAAATTAAAATAAAATTGTCAGTTTGTGAAAACAATATGAAATTAGGGCATGTTAGTTCAAATAAATTTTTTGTACGATAATTTTAAATGTTCTTTTTCATCTTCAGAATTATCAAAACCATTATTTTCTCTTCAGACAAACTTTTCTCAGCCTTATATAATATTAAGAATTATTTTTAGCAATATTTTCGTTTATCAATAACATCATGACACCACTTGAATTTGTCAGTAGGGGTTATAAGTGTTAAACTATACCTATACAACTCTTAATATTTTTAGTTTGGTTGATTTTATAACTTTTTTCTAAATGTTATTCATACAATGTCTGTGAGTTATAAAAATCAACAAAAAAAAAATACTATTTAATTTCTTCAGTTATATTCCTGGTTAAAAAATAACGGTTTTAATGCTTAAAAATATGAAATTGTATTCTGATCTAATTACGGTACAGTAAAATACTAGGCAGAACATAAAAATGCAAAATTAAATTTATTTTCTTCACTTTTTTAAAAACAAAATATCTAATTCTATTACTATATCAATTCGTTTCATCATTTGGTCATTTTTATTTCTAATGTTTTCTCATGTTATAATTCCAGTTTATTGGAGAGTTCATAATTATCTTCTTATAATAACTGAATCTGCATAATTCATTGTGTAAGGGCTCAAAAACCATTTGATTCAATTGATCAGATTGAAGTATAATAAATTTGGTGAGTGTATTTGATCATATCTAACTGACTGATTGTAAAAAAGGTTAGAAAACTTTGTGTAGAGTTATTGGAGAGTATATATTTTCTATATTTGTTTAATATGTGAGCTTCAATGACTAAATTGAATCATAAAAAAATTATTGAGTGAGATTGAGTCATGTCAAAAGATTAGAAAGCATATTGTGTAGAGTTACTGGAGAGTATATATTTTCTAAATTGTTCTATTAGCTTCCATTAACTAATTTGAATCATAAAAATGTAATTGAATGTGATCGAGTCATGTCAAAAAATTAAAAAGCATAGTGTAGAACTACTGGAGAGTATATATTTACTAAATGAATCAAATCCAATCGATATGAAATTCAATTGACCAGAATGAATCAAGAGAATAATTTATTAAGTAAATTGAATTATATCTCATAAACGGAATGTAGAGTAAAGCCAATGTAAACCAAATTATAAAACATAGTGTAGAGTTATTTAAAAGTTTATATTTCTGTAATTATTCAATTTAAATCAATATATCAGATTGAATCATAAGAAATAGTATGACAATCAATTGACCAGAAGGAATCAAAACAATAATTTATTGAGTAGATTAAATTATATCTCATAAACGGAATTTAGGGTAAGTCAATGTAAAGTAAATCACAAAACATAGTGTAGAGTTATTGAAAAGTTTATATTTCTGTAATTATTCAATCTAAATCAATAACCCAGATTGAATCATAACAAAAATTATTGACCAAATTGAAAAGCTCAAGTCAATGTTGAGCCTCAATTTGAAAAAAAAAGTGTGTAGAGTTTTTGGAGAGTTATAATAATTTTTTTAATAATCCAATTTACTAAATAATTTTCCAAATGGCTCAATTTGTTTCATTAAACATCAAAACCATGATGTTCGGTTTTTTTCCAAATTGAATCATGAATATTTTGTAGATTGAATCATGTCTCCAAAACATATATTATTGTACAATATGTATTTCTCTTGCATATTTATATTTCCCTTGAAATTATTAAAACTTTCGAATTATAAAATAAAAACAATAAACTTTCAAAACTGCACATAAATAAATATGTACGAAATATATATATATAATATTGTATATATACAATAAGAACAATAATTCAACTTAACGGTACTTTAATTTGATGCAATAAAATTTTTTTCTAACTTTCTGATACTGACCTTAATTGCTGCACATTTTATAATAAAAATATATATGTTAAAAAAAAGAAATAAATAAATAAAATATTATTTAATTTAATGATTCTATATATATATATAGCATATAATGTAGATTCAATTTTAGAATCTAAAAATATGAATTTAAAATAAAAAAATAAAAATATATATTTATTATAATAAAATGTGAGGGTTATAATAAATAATGAGAGACAATATAATATGAATATTAAAGATCACAAGCAACTAACATTTTTGTATAATAATGATGTATTGTATTACATAGACTTACATTATATATATATATATATATATATATATATATTAATTTAAATTCTTTCATATTTTTGTTTTAAATTATAGCACATAAATATATCTTTTTTTATTTATTTTAATAGTTTTAATATACAAAAATAAATTTCATTAAAACACTTTTTATGTTCATGTTTCACTTAATTTTGTATGACTAGTGTATACAAAATTGACATTTCAATAATCGATTATTATTATGTTATTGTTATGTTTGTTGATTGAAATAGTAATAATTTTAAAATATTTTTTTAAATTAAATAATTTACATTGACATTTTATGTCATAAATTTGTGATTTGAATTTGTGAATGTAACGGAAAAAATTAAAAATAAGTGGTATTATTTATGTGATTTTTAAGAGTTGTTGTCTTGTTTGCATATAAGTTAGATATGTAATAGATAAATTCATTAAATTGTCACACGCACCTAATCCAGATATAAGTAATTAAATTTTGTCTAAACAATAATATTTGTCCAGAAAAATGTGTCGTTTTTATTTATTGAAATAAATAATAACGGTAATAAAACCAGAAAAAATTTCAAATTTCTTTGTTTTATCTATATTTATTTAATTATAATTAGTTTTATTCGATTATTAGTTTTATTCTATATTTATTTCATTATAATTAGTCTTATGTTAAATAAATAGCATATAGGTACCGAATTTGATTAACAACTAACTTACCTTTGATATTTGTTTTATGGTATTAAAAATTTAATAGAACAAAAACTATTGGACTTTTATGTATACCTAATACAGGCGCATCATTTTGATGTTGAAAAAATTGAAATATAATTACGATAATATTCTGAATTATCGAAAGTATTTCCTGTCAAAATTTGATTTGATTCTGACAACTATAGGTAACATTTGTGCTAGGGTATAATAGTCGCTCATGTCAATATGACATAAAAATGTTTAGTCATTATGGCTTATTTATGTCCCGTGTATATAATTTTTAAACCTTTATTAAAACTTTATAATTGATTTTATTCGAAAATAAGACATAAGCGGTTATGACTTCTGGTCACATATATCATGAAATAATTCGTTTGTCCTTTATTTTGGACATAGTGTGTCTGACAATATTTTATGTAGAAAAATAATTATTTGCATTTGTGCTAACTGAAAATCTAATGAATGTTGTCCATTTTTTTTGTTTTTTTTTTTTTAATCAATAAAGGCCAGTGCTCCATCATTATATATTCACAAATTTAATAAAATTATTTTATTTTTCCCATAAACATTTTTGAATTTCATATACATATACATATATATTGTATTCTATAACTACCTAAATGTCAATTAAAAAATTTGAATTTCATATTTTCAAATTTGATATTTCGAAATTTTAATTATATACATAATATGTACACATTTATGTGTATTTAAGTGTATGTATATGTCAATTTATAAAATTTATCACTGTCATTATATTAATGTCACCTGCTTAAAAATATTGCTATAGCTACTAAATTTATTTTATCAAAAAAAAACCATAATAAAAAAAAGTTATTTAAAATTTTTTGTTTGTTTTTTTTTTTATTTTTTTAATTAAAAATTTTAAAATTTTTTATATATATATATATTTTTTTTTTTAAATTATATTTAAAAGAGTTTTTATGATTTTAAAAAAAAAAAATGTATTTTTTTTTTTTTCAAATTTACATATTAAAATTAATAATTTATTATCAACCACTTCAGGTGACAATCTGTTAATTATTATTATTTACATTTTTTCTATCTCTCTCTCTCTCTCTTACTGCCTGCTTTTTTTGTCAACACTTCAATTATAAAATATATGAGAAATTGAAAGAAAAAAAATAATATCTGAAGATTTAGTTTCATTTTTTTTCGTTTTCAAAAAATCCCTTGTAGGCTTAAAAAAATTATAATTATTATTATTATTAATTTTTTTTTTTTTTTTTCAAATCTGAAAATTAAATATTCATCCACTTTAAGATTATAAAATAGCAGCAGTAACAATAACAACAACTATCAACTAATATTATATATCTTGCGTCATTAAAAAAGTAACACTTAATTTATTCACACTTCTCTTTCTATCATTTAACACACAAAATGACAATAGATGGTTTAACATAACACTTTTTTGAATTTTTTGAATGTATGTTATTAAGTTGAAAAAAAAAAAAAAAAATAAATAAATAAAATAATAAAAAAATAAAATGTTTTTTTTTTTATTTTTTTATTATTATACACCTATTTTTTTTTTTTTTTAATTTAAAAAACGTTATTAACGCTCGTATTATTAAAATCTAAGCGTTTCAAGTAGCTTAAAAGAAACATAATCAAATAAAAACAGTTACAAGCTGTAAAATATAGCTGTAAACATAATAAATGTACAGCTCTAAGCTATATAAATATACTATATATACTATATAGTTGCTCTGTAAGTATAATATATGCATCATTAGATAAAAATCTTTCACCTTTTTGTTTTATTTTTATTTTCTGTTTATATACATAAAATTGTATGCTGAGATTTAATTTGGTGTAAACGCCATTTTTTATAAAATTTAAGACCTTAACGGTTTAGTGTAATTACGTTAAAAATAAATTATATTATTATTTATTTAAGTGAAAATGATAGCTGATTCTGGGTGTTGGTATCGTGTCTATAGGAATTTAATTTTTTCCTATTTTCCTAGGAAGGTAGGTAAAAGTGGCTACTAAAACCGTAATG
The DNA here is from genome assembly GCA_963942445.1 of Argyra leucocephala. Taxonomy (NCBI): domain Eukaryota; kingdom Metazoa; phylum Arthropoda; class Insecta; order Diptera; family Dolichopodidae; genus Argyra; species Argyra leucocephala. Next base: position 9,780,733 of record OZ012679.1, on the reverse strand, counting down.
TGATACAACAAAATAATCAAGACATTTGTTGTTCATTGCCAATTTTTCATCCACTATGAACTTTCCATCCACATCCATTTTAATGTTCATATTTGTATATAAAGTCATCTTACTCTATATATTCAAGTGCCCGGACATCTAAAAATGCCTTGAAAGCAGTGTGATTAAAAATCTTTCAACTTCTTATCTTCTTCTAACCTTTATGTATTTTTGTTTGCTTTTTTTTAGATCAATGATATTCTAAAATACTGAACCCAAATTAAATTATTAATTAGTCTGATATCATAAATAGAGTGATAGAAGATAAAATTTATATAGAAGATGTCGTAAGTTAACAGAAGGTGGGTCAAAAATCAAACAAACTGCCTTTAAAAAATTTATTTTACCTAAAAAAAATAAAAAACAAAGGAAACAAGCACTATCTCCTGTTTAGTGTTTCTTAAGTATCTTATGACATGTAGTTTTATATTATTTTTTATTTTAGTGTTTATTGCTAGATGGTTGTTGTCTTCGGTTCTCATATTTAAAATATTTTTTTATTCCATCTGCAATGTGAATTTTTGCAATAAACTTATTCTTGATGGATTAATTATCTTATGACATGTAGTTTTATATTATTTTTTATTTTAGTGTTTATTGCTAGATGGTTGTTGTCTTCGGTTCTCATATTTAAAATATTTTTTATTCCATCTGCAATGTTAATTTTTGAAATAAACTTATTTTCGATGGAGTGATTTTCAATCATAAAGTTATATTTTCATTGTTATTTCTATTATGTGAGCAACAGTTAGTTCCATTCTGACATATTGAGACTAACATTTTTTGTACTCTTCGATATGATTCGGTGTAAATTGTGTTTAAATTGTGTTTGGTAGAATAAAACAGATAAATAATTATTTCAATCATTTAAATTACAGTGTCATGGAACTGCAATTGATTTTACAAAATGTATAGTAAGATAAAAGATAATGTACAATAGATTAATACATACATATATTTTGATAACAGAGTTTTGTTGTTGTAATCCTGTAATCACTTTCTAAATTACACTTTTTAATATTAACAAACTGCATAGTACCCATATGAAATATCTGTTTTAGTACATAATTTATTTTTTCACTTCATTCAAAAATATTCTAAATTGTAGATGCAATATAATAGAATTCAACCGATATACATACATATATATATTATATACGTAAATCTGACCGTACGATAACATTAATTACAATATCAATAGATACCATACGTATGTTTAAATAATACTATTATTATTATTGTTATTTAAGGCTTTACTTAAGCTCTGCTGACACCTTTTTTTTTTTTTAATTTTTAGCTTTTTTTTTTTAGAATACAATTTTCACAACAAAATTCGATAACAACACACACTGTTTGACTCTAATTGATAGAGTTCAATTTTACAAATAATAATAATAATTGTCTAGGCATACAATTGAACAAAAATCTTTCATATGTAAAATAAATTTAAATAACAGAGAAGAATCAAGAAGAAGAAATAAAAAAAGAACAATTAAAGGTCTTGTTTAACACCTGTTAAGTACAAATTTATATATATATATATATTAACATTATATATATAAAAGAAAATAATATTATTAGAAAAGAATATATTTATATAGATGAAAAAATAAAAGAAAATCTAACAATGCGTGTGCATGTCAATTACCTTTCAATATTGCTATCCATTATACTACACTACTAATCAAAATTATTTATTCATGTTATTTTCATGTAAAAATTTTTATTTAAAACATAATATTAAATATTCGTACACAAAAAAAATAAAAAAAATAGTTCTATTTAAAAATTAGAGATAAAATATTTAAAAAGTGTACGAATAATTTTAAATAGTACTGTATTTATCTATAAGTACATATAAATGTACTACAATACTGTATTTATGGTGATTATATTCTATTACAAAAAAAAAAAAACAAAATAAAGAAAAATATATTTTAAGTATTTAAATTTTTCAATAATAAAAAATTAATGCCTCTTTTATTTATGTGGTTATTCAATTGTCCATATTGAATTTTAAGTACGTTACGTATTGAAATAATTGAAAACTAAATTTAGAAAAAAAAAAAAAAACAATAAAAAAATAAACCAAAAACAGTATTAAAATTCTACAGGTATACTACGTTACCTATTTTACTTATTATAATTAAAAAAAAAAAAAATTAACTGATATTTTTGTATCTTATGAACCTATTTATTTATACTGATGACGACGATATTGAGTATAGCAGGTACTAAATTTGGATATAGAAATTATATTTTATCTGTATTTATCCATAGAAAAAACGTTTTGGTTTTAAAATAAATTACATTTAGAACTCTTCAAATCTACTTTTAACCTTTTATAACAAAATATATTTTTTTATTAATTTTTTTTATTAATAGTTTGTTAAAATTGAAATTTATAACAAACAACATTTTTGTAGCTATACTAAAGACTATCGGTTAGGATTATTATTGTGTTTTTGAACAGAACTGCATTACCATTTCATTTGAATTAAAATACAATTTTTTTAAACAGATAGTTTTGATTATATTTTCATTAAAATTATATATATTTGTTGAGGTATAAACTAGAGTCGACAGCACATCAAAGTGTGCATAGTGCATATCGACTATTTTTATTTAAATTATTATTATTTATTTCACTCAACAAAATAAAAACATCAAATTGCCAGACGAAAATGAATTTATTTTCTGGCAACAATAATACGTAGTTGTCTTTATTGATAATCATCTTTGATTTATTGTTCTTCAAAGTCAAATATTCTGTAGTAGGTATATGGTTATGGATGATAGTTTATGTACACGTGGTAGTACAAAATATAATATAATTTCGTAATTCACAGTGCACCTTCTGCTGAATGACACAATATAGCTGTCAATTTAATATGTTTTTGACAACTATATTAAGTACTGTCAGAAGTATCGGGAAATATTTTTTTTTATGTTTAGGAAATAGTTTTTGCAAACGGGGTAGTACAAAATATAATATAATTTCGTAATTCACAGTACACATTCTGTTGAATGTCACATATAGTTGTCAATTTAATATATTTTTGACAATTATAGTAGGTACTGTCATAAGTATCGCAAAGTAGGTTTTTTTAGTTGTATATAGTTTTTGTAAACGTGGTAGTACAAAATTTATATAATTTCACATTGCACCTTCATAGTGCAAAATCACATATAGCTGTTAATAAATATATTTTTGACAACTATAATAGTACTGTCATTAGTATTACAGAATCATTTTTATACTAAACTAATTATACCAATTTCAACACACACACACACACACACCATTTCAATCATAATTATTTTAATAATAATTAATTTTAATTAAAATAATAATGTTTATATGTTAATTGCAGTTCTATTTTATTTCATTAAAATTTTAATCTCATTTATAGGGAATATATTTAAATCAGTAAAATTATAATTATATAACATTATATAGTATATATATATATATATATATTTTTTAATTAAATTTAATTATTATTATTGAATTTATTAATTTATAATTTTTTATTTTTTTTAGTTTAAAAAAAAAAAAATAATAAAACTAATTTAATTAAATTAGTAATAATAATGATAATAATAATGAATTAAAATAATATTAATTTAATAATTTATTCAAAAGAAAATTAAAAATTGATAATTAAATAAAATTTAGTTGGTACATAATATTTATGAATATTAAAATAAAATAATTTTATTGTGCAATTTAATTAAAAAAAAAAAAAATTTAAAATGATAGTTTTTTTATTTTAATTTTTTGTGTTATTAAATTAATTAATTATATTATCTATATAATATAATATACAAAAACTTATTATATTTTCAATTTAAAATACAATATTATTGAAATATTTTAAAAATTTTTTTTTAAAGTTTTTGTATAATATTGTTTTAATGATGAACATTTAAATTGTTGATGATTTTAATAATAAATTAATTAAATAAGATATAGTTTAAATAAATTAAAATAGAAATATTTTTAATATACATAATAATTATAAGAAATTTTAATTTTAATAAATCTGTCCAAAACAGTAAATTGAAATCATATTTCTGAATTGCAATTAATTATTCTGAATCGAATTTATTCTGAATTGAAATTAACTATATTTGGAATTGCAATTGCATATTTCTGGATTATATTTGACTATATTGACTTTTAAATTACAATACTAATATTATTACGGTAGTATAATATGGCATAGTATAGTATAGTATAGTATAGTATAGTATAGTATAGTATAGTATAGTATAGTATATTATACTATAGTATACTATAGTATAGTATAGTATAGTATAATATAGTATAATATAGTATAGTATAGTATAGTATAGTACAGTATAGTACAGTATATTATAGTATAGTATAGTATAGTACAGTATAGTACAGTATATTATAGTATAGTATAATATAGTATAGTATAGTATAGTATAGTATAGTATTACTATAGTATAGTATACGATTGTATAGTATAGTATAATATAGTATAGTATAGTATAGTATGGTATAGTATAGTATAGTATAGTATAGTATAGTATAGTATAGTATAGTATAGTATAGTATAGTATAGTATAATATAGTACAGTATAGTATAATATAGTATAGTATAGTATAGTATAGTATAGTATAGTATAATAATAGAATAGTATAGTATTGTATAGTATATAGTATAAAATCTGTTAGATAATTTGATTATTCTCCTATAAATTTCTAATATTACTATAGAAAGTCCATCATATCACTAGATTAAATATAAAACCCTAAACTTATTTAAACTATTTATTAACTCTTTTGAAAATATAAAACAGACAAATTTTAACTATCAAAAATATTATTATATATTTTTTTTTCTAAAAATTTCATAGATATTCTCTTAGTTTTATACTTTTCATTATTAAATAACTTAAAATTTATAATTTATTAAAATAATAAATTTCTATGATAAACTCATCATAACTCAGACCACTATATTGGTCATATTATTAATAAATAAATTTAAAAACTGTGATTTTGTTAGTTCCTCAATACAAAAAAAAAAAAACTTTATTCGAATTATATATATACATATATATATATCTATTATTCTATATAGAAATATTTTTTAAATAAATAATAGCCTAGTGTCATAAATACAACATGATTTGCAAAGTAGAACATAATTTAAAATATAAAAATGAATAAAAAAAAAATATTTCAATTTCTTTTTAACCTCAAAGTATATTGTGTAGGTAACGGGTGCAACGCGCATTGGTCAGTTTGCAAAATACCATTGCTGGTCATTATATCATCCTATCTGATTGTTCTAATTTCACTTTTAAATTGTGAATGTTTTGAAATCTTTTTAAATTACTATTAATTTTTTGCCAAATATTTTTAATGGTCGTTTAGAACTGTTATACTATTTTTTTTTTGTTATTATATATATTTATACATAATCTATTATACTATTGATAACTTAGACTTATGAATTTAACATCCTAACTTGTAATCTCTGTACCCAACTGTGTTAAAAATCTATTCGAATTTATTTGAAAATTGACACTATTCGCGACTATAATTTTGACATTGGAATAGTGATTATACTGTCACAATTGTTTTGTCAATGTCAGTGACAACTGTTACAATTATTGTTTGTTGTTAAAAAATCTTGCTTAGAAATTGTGAATTGTTCTCTCTATGTTTAGAAATAATTGTAAATCTATATTCAATTAATCTTTCTAATTTAGTATAAATATCTAAGATTCTATGGGAGTCAGAAAATGTATATTAAGTTTATTTATATATTTATTTATCAGTTGAACTTTATATAATTCTCAAATTTAGAGACCAAATTTAGAGTTGATGATGAACTGGTTGTACTAATAACTCAATAATTAACAATACATTTACTAGCTATTACTGTTCATTACTATAATTTTGGAATAGTTCATTAAATTCATTTTTAATTGGGACAACAAACATACATAGGCTTGAGTAAGACAGTTAGTTAATTTATTTGATCTATCTTTTTCCAAAAATTTCCACCTCTCAAGCTTCGTTATAGTCATTTCAATTTCAATTTAAAAATAATTGCTATAATTATTTTGTAACTATTTTATAAACCTAGAACATTGTAATAATTTAATCCAAAATTATTGTATTAAAATTAAAAATTGTAAATCTCAACAATATTAACGAGCCAAAGGCCAAGTTGTTAATCTGGCTCCTTTTCTTTTATACCCATATGTAATTATGATTAATCAAATAATATTATGTCCATAAATAAATAAATTTATACACCTAATAATTAAATTAAAATTTCACATTCACACACTGTATTAAAATAACCCATATACTTCACTATAGGGTTAAAACAAAAAATTAAAACAAACAAAACAAAATATCATTGAAATTTTGTAACTACATATTAGAAAGGGGTTTTTTCACATAAATTTAACATAATTTTGATTTATATTCCTACATTTAAGCACTGTTCATTGTTTTTTTTTTTTGTTTCTAAATTTATTTATTTATTTAAGAAGGTGGTGTATTTTGTTATTTCAAAATTAAAAAAACAAAAAAAAAAAAAATAAAATATTTAAAAAATTCTTATATACAAAAAAAAAAATTCAAATCAAAAAAGTTTTTTTTTTTTGTTTTTGTTTTTATTAAAATATAAATTAACCAATCCTAGATAAGTTTGTTAAATTATAAAAAAATCATTTTTAATTTTGACTTTTGTTTTAAAAATTTTTAAAATCATTTTTTTTTTTTGTTTTAAAAAAATTCTTAAAGTTTAATAATCTTCAAAATGAAAATAAAAAAATTTTAAAATTTGTGACACATGTGCCCCCAATTATTGAATATTGTGAACACATACATATACCTAATTCAGTAATATGATAGGTATATAACACAGTTTTGATCTCATCAAAAATGACAGTTTAAAATTTAATTAACAAAAAAAAAAATTGAAAAAAAAATATGTCCACATTGTGTCACAAGAGTTAATTCAACTTTTAAAAATTATATAAATTCAAAATTGGAAAAATTGAAAATTTATTTTTAAAATAAAATTTTAGAAATGTTGCATAAGGACTTTATGGTAAATTGAATCAATTTGAAAGCTTTCTTATAATGTTAATATAATCTGTATATCTATTGCTGATGGTATCGGATATATTAGTACAGTGTTATATTAAATATAGGTAGTAGCAGTGACTGGCAGTCTATTGACACACTTAGACCAGTAAGATTCATTATGATACCAAATATAATTCAGGTTTGAATTTGACAATATTATTATCCCCTCAATATACTCTTGGGACAATATAGCGTTGCCCAACCTGTATTGTTCAAATGGTTTTTATTGCTTGTATACTTTACCTAAGCTTTTTTTTGATTGTCATTATTGTTTATCATTAGTCTTGAGTCAATTCAAACTTGTAATTAATTCAGCCTGTAAATATGTGATCAATAAATTTATATTTTCTCTTTTTGATTTATATTTCTATGAAATTATTTTGTTTTTTCTTTGCTAATGACTCTTTTATAATACATTGCATATTAGAATACTAGAATACATTGCATATAAAACTAGAATACATTGCATATTATTTTGATATATTTTGTTCACAAATATACATCCATATTTTACATATTGCCCTTGCTTATAAGTCAGGTCTCAATACAATACAGTCCTTTGTATTTTGTTGTTCTAATAAATCTGAAACGACCTTCAAGTACCCCATAGCCTACCACAGACATGTTAAAATCAAAGCAATTTCATTATTCAAATGTCTTTGTCATTTTATCCAATTTGATAATAACTTTAAAAAAATTATTTCATTATAATATTCAGTATGTTCGCCATTTTCTTTCTATTAAATAATTTCGCAATTTTCGAAATCTAAATTGTCATATCATATTTTTTGATTATTTATCATAGTTTGGTATGTATGTATAATATATACGCATTTGTCATACCTTATGTGTATATAGTTTATTCAACTTTCTTTAAACCACCCCCCTTTTTTTCAATATTTTTTAAGAAATATAACTTTAAAAACTTTAATATTTTGTTAAATTATATATTGAAAAATTTAAAAATTAAAAAAAAAAAAAAAAAAATTGTGTTTTTTTTTGTTATTTTGTATAATAATGTTTCCTGTCAAAATTTATGTTACGTGTCTAGATTTCTTAAAATTTTTTTTATACTCAATTCAATTAGAAAAGAAAAATAAATCCATTTCTATTTGCTATTATTAATTTTTAATGGTATTTCAATTTTTCTATAAATATTATATATATATATATGTATATACTTATGTATTGATATATTTAATTATTAACATAATAGGTGGTATACGAGAACTGAATATAATTATTTTTGAAACAAAAAAAAAAAAAATAGATACAATCAAAAATTTGTCTAATAAACACCTGTATTAAACAGTTATAATAAACACATACATATTATTATATTCATAAAATGGGTGTTAACTCATGTTAACAATTATACACCTGTTACAACAATGCAGCTTTTAACTGTAAAGGAGAAAAACTTAACAAGGTAAATGTTTCCTGTTTTTTTTTTTTTTTTTTTTTTTTTTTTTTTTTTTGTAAATTATTAATGTAAGACATTTAATTGAAAAATCAGAGCTTTTTAATTTAAATATTAAATTAAATTCGCCATTTTGTTATTTTATTGGAAATTAAACATAAATTTTATTTATTTATTTATTTACAATTAAAATTATAACAAATTTATTTATAAGCTCTAGCTGCTTGGGCTATCGGTTTATAAATATAAATTAATTTATTAAAAATAACTAAAAATAAATTGATGAAAACTTAGAAAATTAGTTTAAATTTACTTTTCAGTAAATATCAGTTTATCACAATGAACCTTACTGATCTTAAAGTGTCGGGGTAGTGTCCATGGTACCTACCTATTAATCAGCTACCAAATATATTTTTAAGTCAGTTATAATATTTTGACTCTTTATTATATTAAAGAGTCTATATGGGGCATTTTGCTAGCTATTCAGCTTAGTTAAGATTTTAAGAATAGATTGAAATAACTAATTTGAAGTTCGTTTACCTGAAAATTGTTATTTGAAAATAATTTTTTGAGCTAATTGAGGTTAAAACTGATTTGTGCAATTCGGCCAAGTAAATGCAATAAATAAGTATTGAATAATGTTGACTAGCGAATAATGTTGAGTAGCGATTAATGTTGAGTAGCGATTAATGTTGAGTTGCGAACAATGTTGAGAAGCGAATAATGTTGAGTAGTGAATAATGTTGAGAAGCGAATAATGTTGAGTAGTGAATAATGTTGAGTAGTGAACAATGTTGAGTAGCAAATAATATTGAGACAATGCAATAAAATACCACTTCATAGTACCCTAAAATCTACTTCATATAATGATTTCTACCAATTTCAAAAAATTTTTGCATTAAAAAAGACAGCACTTTATAAGCAATATCAAATACATTCTCTTCAATCCATGTTAGGGACATTGGATCTATCCAAATATCATTTTTTTAACGTCTGAAATCTGCAACACGCGTTATTTGTAATTATAGTTGATTATATTTATCTCTGGTGTCACCCAATTCTAATATAATTGTTAATTTCTACGTTTTTGCCCGACTTTCTGCACGATTATTCCAATGAATTGTTACTTCAAAATCTAACTTTGGCATTTCAGCATTATTTCCATTATCAGTGTATGTCATACACACTCTCTGCCATCATCGTTATTGGATATCACAGTAATTTTTTACCACTTTTTCAATGTCAAAATTGGCTTGTCATTCAATTTTTAATATAATAACAGTTAATATAATAAATGATTTCAGTTATTTTACTGCATTTTAACTACTTTCCAACTGTCAAAATTGACTTGTGATTAAATTTTTAATATAATAACGGTTAATATAATAAATGATTTCTGTTATTTTACTGCATTTCAATTACTTTCCAACTGTCAAAATTGACTTTTCATTAAATTTTCAATATAATAACAGTTAATATAATAAATGATTTCAGTTATTTTACTGCATTTTAACTACTTTCCAACTGTCAAAATTGACTTGTGATTAAATTTTTAATATAATAACGGTTAATATAATAAATGATTTCTGTTATTTTACTGCATTTCAATTACTTTCCAACTGTCAAAATTGACTTTTCATTAAATTTTCAATATAATAACGGTTAATATAATGAATGATTTCAGTTATTCTTTTACTGCATTTAAACTACTTTCTAACTGTCAAAATTGACTTGTCATTTAATTTTTAATATATAACGGTTAATATAATAAATTATTTCAGTTATTATTTTACTGCATTTTAACTACTTTCCAACTGTCAAAATTGACTTGTCATTAAAGTTTTAATATAATAACGGTTAATATAACTTATTACAGTTTTCTAATGATATTTGCGGGGATATCCCTACTTTTATAGGGTGTATAATACTTTTTTTTTACATTGTTAACAAAATTATAAATAAAATAATGAAACAATACAAATTATTTAATTCATATTTACCTAATAAAATTATATATGTATATATACACAATTCATTATTGTTTTTACACTGAAAAATTAAATATTACAAAAAACTACGTACTATAATTAAAATATTAAAATTATATTAAATATTTGTGATAATATAAAATTAACTTATTAATTATAAAGTTCTATTAAATTTTCCAATATCAAAATAATTATACCTTTTTATTCTCATTTCTAATTATATATAAATATAAATATATATATATATATATATATATATATATATATATATATAATATGTATATGTATTTTTTTTGTTAATTGTATATATATTCATTATGTATTGTAATTTAAAAATTTATAATCCATTCAAAAGTGAAAGAAATACGTATATATACTATTTCATATATTTATATTTATATACATATATGATTATTATATATACTTATTATTATGTGAAAATTCAAAAAGGATAATACAAATTTTCTTTTAAAAAAATAAACCACCATTTGAATTAGTTTTTTTTTTTAAATTGCTGTTTTTATTTTTAATGTGTGTTAGTTTTTTTTTTGTTCTGTTGAAAAAAAAAATTTTCCCACCACAATAATTTAAGTAAATTTTATATCACAAAATGATTATAATATGATGATGATGGTGGTGGTGGTGCAATTTAATAATTACACCATTTAAAAAATTTTTTTTTTATTTATTTATATTTTTTTTCCGACTGTTTCTATTTTTTTTTTTCTGTTTTTAAAGTTAATAATTCTAAATTATTAAAAATTTTATTTCTTAATTATTCACAATTCGTATAGCATTGTAACACTGTTATTTATAAGGTATAATAATTGTTGCACTTCATTTTTGTATATGTATATACTTTACTATACTTACCTATAACTGTAATTTTTGCAATTTACTAAAAATACATATAACAGGCATGTTGTATATTATGAATTGTGTATTATAACGGTATACAAGTCTTTAAGAATTCTTAAAAAATAACCGAATTGTATATATATATTATGTATATAAATTTTATATTATGCAGTTAGTAATAGTGCACCGTATATAACAAAAAAAAAACAAAATGAAGAATAATTCAAATTTAAAATTCTGTAGTATGTAATATTATAGTAAATAAAGGATAATTGCACAACAGTTTATTAAACCGTAATGTTAAATTGTATAATTGGCTTAAATTACGAAAAAATTGGTTCTAATTAGTCAATATAATAGAGGGAGAAAAAATAAAATAGAAAAAACAAAAAAATAACGTGATTGTAGCGAACAAAAACAGTTATTCGAAAATTATAGAAAAAAATAATAATAACAAAACCAAAAAAAAATATAGTGTTGTAAAAAACTAGTTATCGCTATTTAGTTTATTTTTTCATGTTCTTTACTTTTCATTTCAATACCTCTCTGCCCCTCACCAATCTACTCCATTCCTATTAAAAAAAAATTCACTCATATTTCAGTCATATTTTCATCGTATTACAAAAATTGATATTAAACATGAAAATATATATTGTATACGTATATAATTCGTGCTGTTGTTCTAAATTGTTCTTAAAATACATATTCTGTTTTTTTATTGTTTTTTTTTTTTAATTCGAGAAACAATTTAGTAAGTATAGTAAAATAAACTTTTAAGCTATAGGTTAAGGGTTGGTAAAATTTGTGTACACACACCTTTATTCAATTTTTACAATTTTAATGGTAATTTTTGAATTTGAAATAATGAACTGAACTGTAATAATACTCTACTGAATCTGAATTTTTTAACTGAGTATAAATTTATAGTACCTTCATAATAGTGGTTGTGTTGTGTGTGTAAATATAAAATTGAATGAATATTAGAAAGTTGAATTTATATACTTAAGAATGGTATTTTAATAAATCTTGGGAGTACATTATTGTTATGTATATTTTTTAACCAAATTGTATAATTTAAATTATAACTGAGCATGCATATATGTATATTATAAGATTATATAAAATATTTTAGATAGGTAAATAAATATGAAAATTTTTACTGTCATAATTTTGCTCTAATATAAAATAAAGAGCTTTTCTGTACCATTAACTACAATTTACTACAAAATAGACCTGTTTTATTTTGTGTTTTAATACTATAATGTATAATTATCATTCCAATTTATCCTGTATATATTAGAAATTGTGTTAAATGTTTATTTGGTAGTAACTAGAGTACACTGAACAATTACAAAAATCAACTAATTAGATTTAGTACATACAATCTGGAATCAAATTTTAAATACAAACTTAAAACAAATCATTACGAATTTTTAACACGTTTGTGAAATATTTCAATTTTTCATTTGAAATATCACTTGAGCTCGTTCATGATGTTTAAGACAAAATACTCTTTTTATTATATATATTTCTTAGGTTAATAAGCCTCTTTCAAACTATTTCACTGTATAAAATTCTTCCGAACCAGTGAAATTAAATACACCATCTTTGTTGAGATCCCGTCATAATGATGATGAAAGATGCAATAAAAAAATTGAGTTGTGCATAGTGTGCATTAATCTATTTTAGATTTCAAAAATTAATTTTATAAGCGTTTCACATTTAATGCATTCATATTTTTGAGTCGATATTTAAGTCAAATACTTAAGTCATATTTTGAGTAGAAACTTAAGTCATATTTTTTAGTCGATACTTAAATCATATTTTTGAACCTATATTTTAGTCAAAAATAGTCAAATAAGTCATATTTTGAGTAGAAACTTAAGTCATATTTTTTAGTCGATACTTAAATCATATTTTTGAACCTATATTTTAGTCAAATACCTACTTAAGTCATATGTGTAGTCGATACTTAAGTCATATTTTTGAATCGATATTTAAGTTAAATACTTAAGTCATATTTTGAGTAGAAACTTAAGTCATATTTTTTAGTCGATACTTAAATCATATTTTTGAGCCGATATTTTAGTCAAATACCTACTTAAGTCATATGTGTAGTCGATACTTAAGTCATATTTTTGAATCGATATTTAAATCATATTTTTGAATAGATATTTTAGTCAATTACTTCAGTCATATTTTGAGTCGATACTTAAGTTATATTTTTGAATAGACTTTTAAGTTAAATACTTAAGTCATATTTTTAGTCGATACTTAATTCATATTTTTGAATCAAGTCAAATACTTAAGTTATATTTTGAGTCAAATACTTAAATCATATTTTTGAGTCGATATTTAAGTCATATTTTTAAATCAATATTTAAGTCATATTTTTGAATAGATATTTTAATCAAATACCTACTTAAGTTATATTTTTGAGTCGATACTTCAGTCATATTTTTAAATCGATATTTAAGTCAAATACTTAAGTTATATTTTGAGTCAATACATAAATCATATTTTTGAGTCGATATTTAAGTCATATTTTTGAAACGATACTTAAGTCATATTTTTGAATCGATATTTAAGTCAAATACTTAAGTCATATTTTGAGTCAATACATAAGTCATATTTTTGAATCGATTTTTAAATCAAATACTTCAGTCATATTTTGACTAAAATATTTAAATCATATTTTTGAGTCAAATACTTAAGTCAAATACTTAAGTCATATTTTGAGTCATATTTTTGATAAAGTCTTCAATTTATTTTTTTTAATAATTAAAATAGATATCAAAAATTTTTTCACTTTCAAATTCCTTTTTCAAATATTTAAAATGACATTAAACCACTGTAGCAAATTTTTTCAGTCATTAGGATACGCATGAGCCTTGTTGCACCATCTAAAAACTAAATTTAAATTCACCTGTTAACATCTCAATAATTATTACTACAACATCGTTCGTTTTAAACAATGTAAAAGTAAAAAATAACCAACTTGCTTTTATAACTGACTTGCCTTTCTAAATGCTTGTTTCAAAAACATGATGTTACCTAGCACTTGTCAATAACCTTACGACCTACAAAGCAAAAAAAAATAATAATCAACAACATTAGATTGTTTCAGATAACCTTTAACATAAATTTTCTTTTTCATATATAAATATATATATATATATATATATATATTATATATATTATATATTATATATATATTATATCTATATATCCCTTTAAGATATATAAATTTAATCGTATTTCTAATCCTTTTTTGTGGACTAAAAAAAAGGAGTTGAATATTTCTAAGAAAAAAAAAATAAATTAAGGTCCTTAAAATACTATCAAATAAATTTTACAATTTCTTTTTTTTTTTTTGCTCTCATCTGTTAATATTATTTTTTTTATTACTATTGTTTTTATTTTATATGTATATATATATATATATATATATATATATAATGTTATCTTATTCTCAAAATGTTAAATTAATAATATCAAGATGTTCACATCAAGGTGTCTAAACCAATTCAATTCAGTCAAAGAAATAATTATGATCCAACAAAAAACAAAAAAAAAAGACGAAAATAATGGCATCAATCCTGAAGATACCGCTTGCTAGTTACATAACAATAACCAAATAAAAAAACAAATTCTCGTGTCTTAACAGACTAACGGGTATAAACATTTTGTCAAATCCTGAATTTTATTTTTTTTTTTTTTTTAATTTGTAAAACCTTTGGGGTTCTGAACCAAAAACAAAAAAAAAAAACATAAAAAATCTAAAAAAAAAACCTTAAATGAAAAAAAACAGGTGCATAATTTCTAATAACATTTTTATTCCACCGTTTTTTTTTTCGACTCTTGTCTTTCTATACTTGATTAATAATATTAACAACAACAAAACAAAAAATCAATTTAAAAAAATACAAAATATTAAATAAAATTTGAAAAAAAAAAAAAAAATAATAATAAAAATAAAAAAAAAAAGCGACATCAACTCTCCAACCAATTTATTACTAAAGAAGCCTCACTCACCTTAATGGGTCACCTTTTATTTTTTTGATGTTGTTGTTAAGATTAAAAAAATTGACATTAGGTCCAAATACGTTTGTAGACAATATTTTTTATATTTTTTTTCATTTTGGTGATGATGATGCGTTGTTAGACGGGAAACTATCTAGATAATGAGATATAGAGAAAGAGAGACAAATAAAAGCAGAAAAAAAAACAATATTATTTTGCTTTGTCATTTGTGTTCACATTTTATTCCACTTCTCTAATCTTTATATATCGGACCTGACATACCTATGACTCGTTTTTTTTCAATATAAAAAAAAATTCTTTGCCAATGAATTTTTATTCTTTTTTTATTCTCTTCTTTTGAATATTTTAGGGTGCCGTTTTTGCGGTCAAAGTCAAGATTGAGTTGAATCTAATTAGATAATGATGTCTAATTTAAAATATTTTTTTTTTTTGTTAAGAATTAAAGGAATAAAAGAATGAAAAAAAAAATAAGACAGGTATTCTTTGAAATCCTTTTGAGTATAGGTTTTGTTGTTGTAAAGTCTGGACATTGCTAAGAATTTTAACATTCCCTAAAATAACGATTTTTTTTTATTTTTTTTAGTTTAGAAAAGAACAAGATTTTTTTTTTTGTTCTTGGATGAATTTCTTAATAGGTATAGATATAATAGGTATGTTGTAGTTTTTGGTTCAAATAAAATGTCCTTTTAAATTTATTACACAAAAATTTAACTTTTTGTTATGCTCTTGAGTTTCATGTTTTTGTTTATTTTTTTTTTTTTATTTAGAGTTAATTGTGAGACATGTCAAAAATATTATTGTTAAAATTTATGATTATTAAATTTTTGGAAATAGAAGAAAGGTTCATTAATAATTTTTAATTTAAATAGAATATGTTAATGTGACAGGTAAAGTGAAAGAGAAAGATAATAATAGAAAAATACAGAATATTATGCTTAATAAAAATGTTGAGTAATTTTTGATAAATTTTTGACGTTTGTTTTAGAATTTTTAAAATTGTTTAGACAAAATCATTGTGTAGAATTATTTTTTGAGTCATTCACTTTTTTTATGTTCTTGACAGTATGACTTTTTTTTAATTTCATTTTATGATTCAATATTCATATGAAAAAAAGTGAATGACTCAAAAAGTGATTGATTTATTTTTCTTTCATATTCATGTGATTATTTTTTTTATTTTAGATAATCGAATTTGTTTTTATTTGTATTAAGATGTATATTATTCGAATGAGTGTAGATTGAAATGCAGTCAAATTTTGACAAAATATTTCACAAATTAATACGAAAAATTTGTAATATATACAATTAATCAGGTAATGTAATAATATGTCAAAAAATTTTTAATAGATAAGATTATTATTAATCTGAGCTCTAAATTAATATATTAAGTCGATAATGTCCGTATATGAAAACTATATTTTGAAATTAATAAAGATTTAATTAAATTAAATTAAATTAATACAAATAAAAATATTATTTGAAAAATCTGTTCTAAATTTTTGTATCGTAATAATTTTATGTACTCAAATTATTAAATTCGTATAAATCGAAAATTAGATTTCTAAAATATTTCTAATTGTACGAGCCTAATGTCATTGAAGTTCGCAAGTTTGATCAAATGTAAAAAAACATGATTAAAGTTAATACAAAAACCAAGTTTATGAATTGGTTACGGTCTTTGGTATTTGGTGTAAAAAGTACAACATTAAGAATTTTAAATCAACAAAACAAATTATTTTTGTTAAATATAATATAAAAAAAATAAATATAAAAGAAAAAAAATTGATATAAATAAAAAAAAATAAATAAATAAACTAATTTATAAAAAAAAAAAATCATTTAAGTTAAAAAAATATAAAATGTATAAAAACAATAAAAACAAATCCAAATTTTATTTAATAATTTTTTAATCAAAATATTTTCAAAACTACCTCAGCAAAACTCAAAAACCAACATAATTCGACTTAAAACAATTACGCTTATAACCACTAAAAAATTAATTTTAAAACAACCATAAAAATTGAGTTTTTTTTTTTTTTTTAACGCTCACTTAATTTTAATCATAATTTCATATTAAATTTCTAACACTTAAAGATATAAAAACAAAAAAAAAAAAAAAAAAAAATTATGATTTTAAATCGTTAAATATTATTTATTACTTGAACAAAAATCTGTAAAATTTTAATCTTTTTAAATTATTAATTTTGGGCTTTTTTAAATTGAATAATTGAATTTTATTGTTAAAAAAAAAAAAATAATAATAAAAATAAATTAGAATTGTGTGAAGACTATAAAATTTTTATTATTTAATAAAAAAAAAAAAATAAAATAAAAAAAAACAATATAATATGTGGGTATATATTAATATAGTAAATAGATATCTAAGCTAGTGCTAGTAGTGCTATTTTTATATCTAATTCAAAAACTTTTGGTTTTAGAAATTTTTTCAAGTAACTCATAATTTTCTATATATGATTTTATTACAAAATTTAAAATTATTAAAAAAAAAATAATTAAATATATTAAATAGATATGATGTTGTACTTTCCAAATATGTAAAATCGAAAACAATAAAAATATTGTAGGTATTTTGATATTTAATTAAATTGTAAAATATTTAAAATAGAAAATTTTGTAAGACAGTATTGGCAGCGTTCATCAGTTTATACCTCCTGTTAAATAATTTTTGTATTCTTAATTTAAGTCGTTACAGTATTTTGGAAATAACATACTCCTTTTATTCGCTTTTTTCACATAATTTATATATTTCTAGTTTCACAGTACATTTGTTATATTAAAAATCAACTTAGCTCTTATTTAATGTGTGTATTGAAGTAGTTTTTCAATACAGAAAGGACCTGTGACGTCAGAACTGAAATTTTACTATGGTATAAAAGTAGTAGGGACATTTTAATATGGCAATGGTACATTTGTATTATAATATGGTAAAATGTCTAAAATTAATCTTTTAGTCAAACTTATTATTTTCAGTAAATAAAACTATTAGGTAGAAATAGCAAGAGGTTAAAACCAATAAAATCAATCATCATTACAATTTCATAATGCATTAAAAATTTTTTTAAGATTATTTTACCTACTAAATATAAACTAATCATCTTTAACTCATGAGTCATTACAAATTCATAATGCATTAAAAAAATTGTTAAGATTATTTCATCTACTAAATATAAACAAATCATCTTCAAGACATAAGTCATTACAAATTCATAATGCATTAAAAAATTGTTAAAATTATTTTATCTATTAATGATAAACAAATCATCTTCAAGACATAAGTCATTACAAATTCATAATGCATTAAACAAATTGTTAAGATTATTTTATTTACTAAATATAAACAAATCATCCTCAAGACATAAGTCATTACAAATTCATAATGCATTAAACAAATTGTTAAGATTATTTTATCTACTAAATATAAACAAATCATCTGCAAGACATAAGTCATTACAAATTCATAATGCATTAAAAAAATTGTTAAGACTATTTTATCTACTAAATATAAACAAATCATCTTGTTAAAATTATTTTATCTATTAAAGATAAACAAATCATCTTAAAGACATAAGTCATTACAAATTCATAATGCATTACAAAAATTGTTAAGAATATTTTATTTACTAAATATAAAAAAAATAATTTCAAAATACACTTAATGAATTTAACAATCAAAATAAAATTATTTTCTGAGAATTTTCATAATTAAATAACATCAATATGACATCACAACAAAGTTTAACTACTAAAAAACAAAGAATTAAAGAGTTTAATATTACTTACAATGTTGCACTAATTGTATTAATATAACTGTGTTAGTATTAGAGATGATATTAATTAAATTAAAAATTATTTAAATTAATCAAAATTAAATAAAAATGATTTATTATATAATTTAATTAATACAACTATATCTTAAAAATTAAATATTACAGTTTGTATTTGTTAATACCGATAGTGCAGAATTTGAGATTAAATTGAACAGCCTATTTAATTCAGTATTTTCTACTACTTTAATATAATATATAGCATTTTAATTAATTAATCGAATATACTATTATGACCTGCTTCCTGAACCTATAACATTTGTTAGTTTAAACTATTTACTGTTTATTTTAGAATAGCAAAATATTATAAATTGTAATTATATATAATCGTGATTAACAAGCATTACCTGCCGAAGCTATCAACTCAAATAACCGTTTTAATTTAAAAAATTGTCCTAAATAAATGTAGGCAAATTTAAGTTATACTATACCCCAAAACTCTCGTAAAAATATAATTAAATATATTATAATTAAAAAAAAAAAAATATATAGTTTCTACTTTTACTACAATGGTTTTGTGGGCTTTTAAATTCTATATTTCTATTTAAATTTTAATATCAAAGTAAATTATTAATATTTTGGAATTTCATATTTTCTTTTTTTATTTTTACAGATTTTTCTCTAATTTTACGACTTTATTTTATTTTTTATTATTTAAATATTTTTTTTTTTTTTTGTTTTCTATTTTATTATCATTTTATATAGCATTACTAAACATATTTTCCAAAAAAAAAAAAAAAACATTTTCAAAGTAAAACTTTTAATTATAATCTTAAATTTATGAATATAAATTTAAATACTGTTGCTAGAGTGATGTATAGTAATAAAAATACACTTGCCTTAAAATCCATCATGAGATTATTTAAATTTCATTAGGAGGATCACTAAACTATATAATAAAGAAAATTCTCTGATTCATATATTAATTCTGTAAGTATATATATATATATATATATATACATATATAGTTAAGTTGAAATGAATTCGCTATCATATATGAATATCTACTATATGAAATATTATATATATTATATATATATATATAATATATATATATATTATAAGATTAATATAGTATTTTGAAAAATTTCGATAAAGTCTGTTGTTTATGAAAACCACCATATATTTTTTTGTTATTTTATTTTATTACCAAAGCCAAAAAGTTAATAGAGTCATATAAAAATAAAATTGCTATTATCTGTATCTAAATATTATATTATATATATATATGTATATGTATTTCTTTTATTCTAATTTTATTACCAAAATCTATCACTATAGATAAGTCCAATTTAATAATAAAAAAAAAAAAAAAAAAAATTAAAAAACAACAATAAAAAAATAAAAAGTTATTATTTTTTTATTGTCAAAATTGACATCATGTCAATTTGTTTAACATATTTTTTAAACATTTTTTTTTTCTTCACTCCAACCGCATATAAATTTTCATTTAATTAGAATGGAGTAAAAAAAAAATTAATTAAGATTTTTTTTTGATATAATTTATTTTAGTTTTTTTACCTATATTTGTTAGGTTTTAATTTGTTTTTGTAGGTATTTTATCAATTGACGTTGATTAAATTAAAAGAACAGGTCCTGCTGATATAACAGGGATATTCTAAAAACAATGATTTATTTAAAATTTATTTATACATTTTGAATTATAAATTTTTTATTAATAAATAATTCATTTCGTTTTATATCTTCAATTTTCTATGTATTTACATTGACTTATAAATAACCAATGTATCTTATATCCTGTTCATACACACTACACGCTCTGTAACACGTTATCAGTGATTAACTAGTTATATACAACGTGTATATAACTAAAAATTTTGTATGTATGTAAATGAAGTGGGTAAATGTATGGGGCTTCAATTTGTTGTTGTACTTGTAGATAGGTGTATAGGTAGGTCTTAATATATAGCAATGGCTCTGCGTCAAATGTTGAAAATGTCAATTCTCTTATAAAAAATTTCAAATAAAGTCATAATAATTTTTTCATACAAATGCAGGAATTATAAAATTGTGACGTCATTTTTATATGTTATATTTCTATAGGTATAATATGTAACGTATAGAAATGACGTCACATTTCTGATATTATCTATAATATGTCACAATTATTATTGTTAGCAGTTTTGTCACATCCAAAAAATAGATCTTTTGTCATTGACAATAATTATTATACTCCTAACATAAAAACAAACTTTTATAAGTTTTGACAATAGGATATTTTGGACATTTTGACATTTGGATAAAAACAATAATTTATTTCAAGTTCATTTACACATTTTGAATTATTAATTTTTTTATTTTTTTTAATAATAAATAATTAATTTATTTTTTTTATATTATTATTTTTCATTGTATTTACATTGATTAAAAATTAATGAATTTGTTATGACAGGATAATAGTTAGTAGTATCTTATCTTATTTATTTATTTATTTATGTTTTTATCAATTATAAAACATATTATAAAAATTTTAATATAATTAAATTCACATCATAATCAAAATTTACTAAATAAATTATTGTGGACTAAACAAAATTTTTAATTAAAATATAGACACTTTTCACACATTTTTAGTCGATTGACAATTTACTGACTTCATACAAAATTTAATCAAAAAAATCAACAACGGTCTCATGTTTGATTCCCAATGAAAGGAAAGCAACTATACTTTGTTGACCTGATTCAGTACCCTGTGATGTTTTATTGGAATAAAATAAATGACAATAAAAAGTAATAAAGCCCACATATCGAAAGGGAAAATATCAATGTTGAAATGCATATTATGAAAGTATAAACTGATAAATAAATAAATAAATAAATCAACAAAGAATAGATTTTTGAATAGATTTCACAAAACTGTGAATTAAATACTGTTCAGAATGTATTAAGGTTAGAACATTGTCCAAAAATTTGATGAAACACATAAAGGGTCTGGGTCTGAGATACCTCTTTTAAATTGAAAAAAAAAATTAACTAACTAGCTAGGCTATTCCAGCAATTTCAGATATTACATGTAATATTTTATCAGTTTTCAAAAAAAATAATTAAATTCAATTAAATTTATATAATTACAAAATAATAAAAATTATAATTTATCTTCATTAATTTTTTTTTTTTTTTAATTTCAGATTAACATTATTATTTAGCCTCTAAGGTTATTTTTAAAATATCAGACATTCAGACAAAATGTTTTAATTGGTTTAAAGGTAAGTCTTTTAAATATTTTATTTTAATTTAATAAAATTTACTTTTTAATTAAAACGTAATTAAATTAATTTGAAGTGTACATGTGCAATGCAATAAAGATAAAATTTTTAAAATTTTATTTTTATTGAAATAAATGCTATATGTACCTAAGTAATAATTTGAAATTGGTCAATATTAAATATAATTAAATATTTTAATAAATTTTATATATTTTTTTTCTTAATATAAGTAAGTTGGATAGAATTTATTAATTATATTTGTTTAAGTAAATTATAAAAAATTTGTCCAACCAAATTCACAACAATTGAAGAATATAATCGAAACTGAAAAGGCTAGTAGGTAGATAGTTTGTTTTGAGGCTAAAAAAGAATAGTAACAGACATTAGAAACTGTGGTTGTACTTAATTTGTTTTTTTGTCTATGCTTATAATGAAATTTGAACACAATATAATTATGATTAA
This sequence comes from Argyra leucocephala, assembly GCA_963942445.1. Lineage (NCBI taxonomy): Eukaryota > Metazoa > Arthropoda > Insecta > Diptera > Dolichopodidae > Argyra > Argyra leucocephala. The sequence goes on along the minus strand of OZ012679.1, from coordinate 9,757,703 downwards.
TAGAAATAATGTATCTAAATAAAGCTCAATATTAAATATTAATAGAAATAATGTATATAAATAATATATCTAAGTATAGCTCAACATAAAATGTTAATAGACATAGTATATCTAAATACAGTTCAATATAAAAGATTAATAGAAATTATATATATAAATTAAGCTCAATATTAAATTTAGCTCAATATTAAATATAGCTCAATATTAAATATAGCTCAATATTAAATATTAATAGAAATAATGTATATAAATAATATATCTAAGTATATAGCTCAACATAAAATGCTAATAGACATAGTATATCTAAATACAGTTCAATATAAAAGATTAATAGAAATTATGTATATAAATAAAGCTCAATATTAAATATAGCTCAATGTTAAGTATTAATAGAAATAATGTATATAAATAATATATCTTAATATAGCTCAATAATACAATTTCGAGACAATGATTCATTGAATGCTCATTATTAAATCTAACAGTTTTTCTAATTACATATATCTGGTTAAATGGTGTTAATTCTTTCAACACCATCATTTCTCAAATTCATTTTCTTTCTTCAGCAGGACCTATAGTAGCTCCTGCACCTACAACCTGTTGTAAATTTCATATATCATATTTTTTATGATTTGAAATTTAACTTTAGTATGTGCAAAACGTATTCTATTGAAGGCCATTAACGAAGTAAATTTTTGGCTGAAAATAACTGTTATAATTATTATACAATACTTATAATATTTTTAATATATACAGTAAAATTTAAAATTTTAAAAATATTTAAAATATATTATGATGTAATTGTTTATATATATATATACAAAAAATAATATAATATTCAACAGAATAAAATTGTATAAATTTAAATCTCAATTAAAATTTAATATAGGCTTCTCTTGAAGCTATATATACAAATAATGAGTGTATAAATAAAACAAAAAATAATGTATATATATATTGTATATATATATATATATATATATATTATTGCAAATCATATTTTCAACATTATAATGTATGTTCATCAATTTAAAAGAATATAAAAATAGAAAAAAAACAAAATACAATTATTGTGGCTAGGCTTACACGTCCCTGGACTCAAATTAACCCTGTTATATGCATTCATAATATAGATTTCGTTTTATTATTATTATTGTTATTATTTTTTTTTTGTGTTTATTATGATGCATTTTATAAAAAATGAAGAAAAATTACTCAACCCTTTCAAAAAATTAATACTTATTTTTTTTTTTTTTGTATGTCCAAGTTTTGAGCTCTGTTATTAATATATCGGTTGTGTTCGTTAGTATACATGGAACACAGAGAGTGAATAAAATGTTAATGTAAAGCAATTGCATTTTTAATATATAATAATATATTATTTAGGTATATAATATATAAGTGCTTTATCATAACTGTTACAGCATATACATATATGTATAATATAATTTTTTTGTATTGCTTACATAATACAGAAAAACAGGAGGATCTCATTATGCATCTTTATTATATTTACAAGCTTTAATTTCATATGAATTCAGGGTTGATTTGATCAGTCATTTGGATTTTGATTTTTGGAAAGTTTATCGTGCAATTTCTATGAATACATTTTTGATTAAAATTTTGTTTTAGTCGAAATCGAAAATGTTTAGTCTAATAATTGTGTTATATAGATTTGAAAAACTTGATTAAGTATATATAAAGAATGAAATGTTATGTTTAGTCATATCCTTAAATTTTTAAAGGTTTATTGTAACCGCTTTTTCTTCTTTGATGACCCGGTAAGCTCAAATAATATATAATTTAATCTAATATTCTTTATATTTGACATTTGATCCTAATCTCTAAAATCAGTTCCGAAGTAATTGAAATAAATCCTATATGTATCTAGGTAATATAGGTACACATACATATTACATAGGTATATGTGTAGCTAGGTCCCAAGCCAATATCTGAAACTGGTCAATATTATATAAGAATAATTTAACCTATTGAGTCTAAATTCAAATTTAACTACTTATTTTATATACTTTATTTTTATATTAATTTGCGTGTGTCTATTTATTTATTTATTTGTTTATTTGTTTTTATCATTCTGTTTTTGTTTTTAATAAAACCAAAAAAATAATTCAAACGAATATGAAAGAGTGATTTTGCTGAAAAACAAAAATAATAATTAATTAGCGTTAGCATAGACTAGTAACAGTATATTTAATATTCGACTGTTTGCGGGTAGGAATAGAGGCATTAAATAAAAAAATGTACGAATAAATTTGAAAATAAATCACGAAGCATAAAAAAGTAATTTTTTTGAAAAAAAAAAAAAAACAAAAACATAACAAACACAAAAATAATTAAAGAATACTAGAATGTTGTTTGTAGAATGTTTGGGCGAGCAAGCTTACAACAGAATCAAATCAAATGCATAGGGTTTTCAGCCGTAAAAATTCCAAATTTCCATTAAATATATTCCAGTAAGTTTAATATACAGCACAGTAATGTTGATGATGATGATAAATAATGCGGTAGCGGTAATGCTGATGAAATTCAATTTGACAGGACTATTTAAGATTTTTTACATTTTATATAACATTTCTACAATCTCTACCCAACGTCCCAGAGTTGGGATTACCGGACAGTATTGATGATAATGTAAAATTTTTATATTAAAATTTTTCAAAAATTTAATCTAGGAATTTGAACAAAATCAATTTCCATTCATAATAATATATCGAGATTCTCCTGTACTTAATGTATAGGTACACAAATTGTTTACATAATACAATATGTATGAATTGATGTATGTATAGGCATAAGTTTGGTATAAAAAACGAATAATAATGATTATTGATAATGATGACAATGATTGCCACAATAATGATGATTATGATGATTTTGTTGATTATATTATTATTATTATTATTATTATTATTATTATTATGATGATTGTGCAAGTTATGCACATTGCACTTCAAAAAATTTTTTATTAATAAAAATAATAAAAAAAAAAATAAAATAAATTATGAGAAATGAGAAATTTGAAAATGGAAATAAAAAAAATATTATTGCATTTATTGTTGTTGTTGTTGCTGTTCATATAACTTTTGAAAATTATACTCTATTAAAAAAAAATATATATATATTTTAATTTTTTATTTTTATTTTTTAAATTGAAATAAAAAATTGAAATACTTGTCATTTTTTTATTTTATTTTAATTTTTTTATTATTATTATTATTAAAAAAAATGGGTTGGACACATGTTACACTACATCGCAATTGTTCTTTTACATGTAGGTATCAACCATATTTTTTATATACTATACGTATATAATATGTTGTACATAATTGTAATCATATAATATAACGGTCAGAATTTGTTGAATTTTTATGAATTCATCATTTATTATTATTAATATTATCTTGAGATACTTGAGCATAACTATATATACACAAATGTACATACATTTATGTATATATTGCACTTAAATTATTTTTTTTTCTGTTTGTTATGAAATAAAAATTTTCAAGTGCAATTGTTAGTCAAAATTATGAAAAGGGTTAAAAATAATAAAAATATAAAAAAAAAAATAAAATAAATGAATATTAAAATGAATTACTTTTATATTATATTAAAATCAGTCATGGATAGAAATTATTATTTATTAGGAAATTTTGGATACATTTTATATGATGATGATTGTGTCCGGCAGTATGAACGATGTATATATAATATAGTTCCTCTATTTTATTTATCAGTGTCTTCAATTATTTCAAAATTTCATTTGACAATATTGGATAGGCTGTACTGTTCAGTAGAAGTTTTGGAGCTAACTTTAAATTAACATTTTTAACGGATATTTAATATCTACAAACAAAATTTTATACTTGTAGCTTGTTAAATGCCAAAGCAAGAAAATACGTTTTGTTTGAACAAATTTGTTAGATCACTGTTGTTCGAGCAATTTCTTCTATTCATTGATCTTGACCAGTTGAATATATTTATTGATTAAATATATATACATACATCATATAACACAAAATTTCATATAGAGTGAACATAAGAAGGAAGAAGCCAGTTATGACATTAAACTAGATTTTGATAGATATTTTTAATTGAAATTAGGCTATATATTCCGAACAAATCAATCAAATTGCATTTCTTAAGTATAGCTTATTACAACTTATAGTAAAGATTTCTTCTGTTATTTTTTGATATGATTTGAAAGATAGGTTCGTATGCGCTCAATAACAAAGCCAATAAAAAGTAAATGTATAACTGAAAATAATAGTTATAATATTCGGCTTAACTGGCTACATTAATAATGTTTTGTGGGACTGTCTTAATTACATTAGTTAACTAATAAACTTATCATAGACTTTTTCTATTAATTGTTTAATATGATTTGAAAGGTAGGTTTGTTAGTTACGCGCAATACAATAATATTTTGTTCAATAACAAAGCCAAATAACAAAGTGAATGCATAACTAAAAATAACTGTTATAATATTCGGCTCCAACCTTAGTACTAGCTTGATGCTGGAGCTAACCTGCATATCGACTTTTTCAGTCGACAATGACCTACCATTTTTGTTTTGTAATATTGTGAATTGAAGCATTTATTTCTAATCTTAGATTATCCAGTTTTTATTAAAGTCTTTTAATAATTTATATCTAAGCTTATAGTTTTCTAAAAATATTTTTTGGGCCAATATTAGGCAAGTTACAATCAGAAATAATGTTGTAGGATAATCAAATACTATTATTCGCCTGTTACTCATAGCTCAAATGAGTTAAATAAAAACCGTACTCAATATTTTGTCATGAATTGTTTTCCATAATGTATTCTGGACACTATGTTGTTTTATTGATTTATCTAAAACAACAACCTTGTACGTAGCAAGAATAATTTATTTATATAAATCAAATTTAAATCGGAGGTGTTTTTGCGGCAATTTGACAATGAAGACGACTTATATACATTGGTTGAAATTTTAAATTGAGATTTTTAATTGAAAATTAAAAAAATTTTGAAAAAATATTTGAATTCGCCACGTCTCCTTTGAAATATCAATTGCAGTTAAAAGAATAGTAATGAAAATCGGTTTTTGGAATAGCTCAGGTATTTAGTATTTGTCTCTAACCGTTTTTAATTATTATACAGATCAAATATATGATTAGTATATAGTATAGGTAGGTATTTTATATATTAAGAGTAATATTAACAAATTTATTCAAAATGTTCATACTGATCAAAGGGATATTTTTCTTTCTACAATCCTCAATTAGTGCAAGCTGTACATTCGTGTATAAAGATATATCGTTTGAAATCTAGTGTTGGGCTTAACTTAAAAAAAATAATCCTCAATTAGTGCAAGCTGTACATTCGTGTATAAAGATATATCGTTTGAAATCTAGTGTTGGGCTTAACTTAAAAAAAAATATTCTGTTAGTAGTAACAGAGTTTATAACATATTTACATCCCTGACTTTAGGCTGGAATTATATACCAAAATTTTACACTGGATATAAAAGTTAAATACTAATTTAATTATACATTATCACTTCAAAAAATGTACAATATTTGTTCTAAAGCAGCTTATTAATAAATAAATTGTTATATTTTACAATTTTGTCAAGACAATGACAGTGATACAAAATGTCAAGACAATGAATACTATAACTGATTACTTGAATTTACACAAAATCATTTTACACAATTTCATTTTAAAATCTTACTAAATTAACTATTATGAATATAAGTTATTCAT